>BSYO01000005.1:18384018-19729851 GCA_033239525.1 Nepenthes gracilis | reverse complement strand
ACTTTTAAAATAATTATAAACTCAAATAAAATGTTCTATTTAGAAGGGTCTAACCCCTATAAAATTTCAGGAATAACTCAATGCAGTTATGACTGAAAGAGCCGTTCTTCTCTCCTAAGCGTAAGAAGTGTAGGAGGAGACAACAAAGGGATTTTATTTTACAAGTTTATCTAATCAAGACTGACAGCTTTAGGATGCGTTGTTCGTGAAAATATTAGATTACCTTAGCAAATGACGTTGTACGTGAACATATATAACGAGTATTAATTTAGGAGTGATGTGAATAGGTGCAGGAAAAATACATACCAGAATCAAAGATGGTGCCGGCACCGGTTGCTGGATTGAAGGCCAAGGCGCTGGGCAGAATGTTAACAACCCTGCGACCGACCCGAATTCCGATCATGTTGACATAATAGAAGGTTGATCTCCTTGGATTCCTCAACAATGGAGTGAATCTGATTGTCTTAGGCTGTGCAGTCGGACCCAACTTTAGAGACCCGGAAAAGTTAAGGGACCTGAAGTTGGGCAGGCAATAGGAGAAAGTGGATTGATAGAGGTTCGGTGTTTGGGACAACAGTGACATAGGGCCACGTCCCAGGCCTAAAAGACCCTGGGGTGGCAGGGAGCTTCCGGTTATACGTTGGACACAGCCGAACGCGTATCCGGGCACCGCGTCCTTGGCAAGGGTGACCGTGTCGAATGACAGGGCTGCTGACAAGGTCGAGCCGCCGTAGGTCATGTTGAAGCTGCATGAGCTTCCACTGCATGTTGAACTTGGAACCTGAAATTTCAGCGGTGTGGTTTTTCATTTATCTATGGCACAATTTGATTAATGCGACGCACTGAGTGCCCTAGCTACGTAAAATATCAACTCATTTTCCTTGATTTAGTCACGCCACTATACTTTTTAATCGCTGCAGCAAAATAATAAAGGTTACTAATTATAGTATGTGTTAATCAAATATATAATAAATAAGTTATTTTAATTTGCTCTATTTTTAAGTAATGATTACTATAAATATCTTCAATCATTTAGTTCCCATTTTTTACTAACCCACAAGAAAAACAGAAAAATTATAAGACCCAAATCTTGAAATTTATAAAATGATATTAAATTTAGGTAGATTAGTAATTTATTAAGATTAATTATGTGTTCAGGTTAAAATTTGTATAATATACTAGCACAATTTTTTCATTTTTATGCTTTTTTTATTTGTACATAATTTATTACATTTTTAATAATATATTAGTTTAATATATTCACGTAGATATAAAATTATATTATATTTTTATTAAATGTTAGATTTATTGTTGTCATATTTTGCTAACTTTTTAATCACTGGGCATGGATGTATTTGTAAGAATTTTGGACATGGAGAAATCATTTGGACGAAATAGGTTTTTGAGTGTTTTAGTTATACTGGTTATTCAATTTAGAGTTTATTAATTTAATTTTTGGATTAGCTGTATTATGGCCTTATGTGGAGAATTTACAGTCAAGTACATGTTCCAATATTTTTATTTTTGGGTTAGAAATACTTATCCTTATTTTTATATTTTAATTGTTTTAGTCATGAGATATTTAAAGTTATTTTTTGATGTAGCATTTAAATTTTAAATTTTATATTTTTATTGTCAAATTATTTAATAATATTTATTATAGAATTGTATCCTAATCTATGGTTTGAAATTCAATTGATTGATAAAAATTTAATTATAAACTTTTTAAATATAATTTGATTATCCTATATTTTATTTTTGAGTTTTGAGCTCGTGACAAAAAAAAAAAAGCAGATGTTCTTATTATTTGAATCTTTGGATACCTTTCTAAAAGGTGTGACGCCTCTGTACTACACATAGTCACGTGATCATCGCAAATTAAATTTTCAATTTGACTTTTACGGATAACTGATTTTCGGATTTCTTCTGCCCAAAATCCGGGGAAAGGTATCAAAATTATTCCATCTTTACTTTGCTATTTTTTTATTATTTCCTTAATCATTATTTATATTATTAATTACAATTTTCTTTACTATTATTCTTATTATATGTGAAATTTAATCCCAAATTTCACCTTCTTTTATAAAGTAATATAGTAGATCAAGTTATTATTATTATTTTTTTAAAAAAAAGTTGCACACTTGTAAGGTGATACTAATTGAGGATAATATTAGTTAAGAAATGAATGAATCAAGTTTGTCTTACCTGCTTGCACAGAGGAGCTTGGCAACCAGCAGTCCTGAAAGTGGTGGATTTATTGGCGGCGAAGAGAGCGGAAGCGCAGCCAACGCAATCACTACACGGCACCCAAGCGGCATCATTGCTGGTATCCATCGCCATGAACATGGTTTGAGGCGGCGTGCCAACCTTAACCATTACAATGTAAGTGGGGCTCTGAATAATCTGCCGGCCAGAGGCCACCGGAAGAATGGATTTTCCGGCGACGAGGCTAGACAAGTAGATCAGCCTGGCTTGGTCTTCGGACTGCATTTGAAGCACACTCTCTTCCCATGAAGAGGGCGGTGATGGTGGCTGAAAGGGAGAGCATGGGCTGTGAACGTGGAGGATTTGAATGGTTGAGTCATGATCTTGCTTGTGACAGGGCTTGGAGTCTAGCCCTTGTGCTAGAGAGACGAGGACGTGGAGGAGTAGACAGAGGAGACAGCGGCGGAGAGTGGAGGTCTTCATGGCTGATGGAGTAGTGTCTAATTTGGCCTAGCTTGCTTACTGAGAAGATGTTGGTGCTATATAGCCGGGTGCACCTTCCTTTCCGCCATTTTAGAAGATAAAAGAAAAAGGCTAATGTTGTGTCGAGCACCGGGAGTGGTGGGGGTGGGGGGGGGGGGCCGCAGCATGCCATTTTGGCTGTCGATTTAAAAAAAATTAAAAAATAATAATAAATAATAATAATAATTATTTTTTTAATAAATACAAAAAAATATAAAAATAAAAAAAATAATATTAATTTTTTAATATATATAATACAGCCGTTGAATTTTCACATCCAACTGCTGCGAGAGCGTCGGAGGGCTGAGACAACCCCCTGGTTGCAGCCCGGCAGATTTTGTTGTGTGTGGTTGAAATTTATTTTATCATTTTAATTTTTTTTCAATTTTTTGAATTTTTTATTTTTCTGAATATTTGTATTTTTATTGAAAAAATCTACTGAGAGATAAAATGGCCTATAATTAGAAGAGTAAAATAATACAAATTAAAAAAAAAAAGATTAGGTTTGCACGATCTAAAACTATGATGTTCTATAGTTTTATTTATGGATTTCAAAATGACTGCGTGGTTGGACTTAGAATTTTAAAATGGAATTAGAATTTCAGATTTAGTTTTAATTCTATTAAAATAAAATTTTTATTTTATTTTGTAATTCTTTAAAATTAAAAAATACTAGTGGATAATTTTATTTTTATATTTTTTAATGATAGAGTAAAAAATTGTGATTGTAAAAATAAAAGTTATTTACCAATTAGATATAATAAGATTAAATTAAGTTATATAAAATATTTTTAATTGTCTAAGCCTGATAGAGCTAGACTCATCATGATTTTATTTTTAAAAAATATTATATAAAAAGTATTGTTTTAAAATTGAAAAGCCATTATTATAATTAAGAGTGTTGTTTAAAATAATATTTATTTATATCCAAAAATAAGATATTTTAAAATTATATCATATTAAATTTATACATTTAAAATTTTAAAATTTATATTAGGGTACTTATTTATTTTAATTTATATATGAATTAAAAATTTAGCCATAATCTAATTTTAATTTTACTTTATAAAATATCTAAAGATATAAAGTATTAAAAAATATAATATTTAGATTATTTTAGATTAATAATCATTACAAAAAGTTATTAATTTGAGAAAATAAATTCTTTTTTTCCTTTATTTTATAATAATATGAATTTAAAAATTATAAATATAAAAATTTTATAGTCTTGGCATGATTAAGTTGAATTAGTCATTTTTTTTCATTGATAATACCCGGTACAAGGGATCAATTGGGTCTAATTTTTTAATCTTATTTATTTATAATACGTATATATATTAATCAAATTTTATTATTTTGACCAATTGGAAAAGAATAATGGGAAGTATGGTTCATCTGGTCTAGACACCACAATTAGATTGAGAATGTCAAATATAATATATATATATATATTACAATACTTTATAATTTTATATTTTTAAATATATAATATTAATGAATTAGAATATTTTATAAATACTTTTTATATCTTTATAATTATTAATTTTGCAAAAGTTTTATATCAATTATTTTATATAAATAAATTACCATTATAAAAAATACACAAAAAAACCACTCTTACTTATTTATAGTGGGATCCATTTTATTATTTTATTTTTTAAAAAACTTTTATAGGCATATATATATATATATATATACGTTATTGAGTCAGATATCATTTCACTTTTGAAAATCAAGCACGGAAGTTGTACAAGAACCTGCAAAGTGCTGCATATTACAGCACAAAAGTGGCTTTAGAACCTGCAAACTGCTGCATATTACAGCACAAAAGTCGCACTAGAACCTGCAAAGTGCTCCATATTACACAGCGAAAGATGTCTAGACTTCCCACCTCTTCTGATTTCATGTGCAATGGTTAAACCTTTACCCGTTTATGGTGCTACACATCGATGCTCCTCGATGACGAAAACAGAAGGCAAGAGCATTATTCCGACATTAAAACCATCCTCAACAATAGACCTCTTTTTCATAAAATGGACCTCAGCGGAGCTCTTGGCCTTGCTGTAGTGACGACACTCAGCTTTCGTAGAAGTTAAACTAGCTCAAAACAGGTTCAAAAGCCAACGACAGCAGCGGCAGCTACACACTTCAAAAGCCAACGACAGCAGCAGCAGCTACAATCAGATCAAGCATAAAACCTTTGTGAAATACAGCTACTTGTTCATCACCATTCCTCACTTCCATTCTAAGAGGACAAGAAAGATTTTACTTGGGGATAGTTGTTTTTACCCAACCAACTATAATCAGTAGCATGATAATCAAACAGCAGGTTGGCAGACAAGAGTGCAGTAGAATAGCCAACCATGCAGCCAGCAGCTCCTGTCCATCAGCAAGCAGCACGACTGCAATGCACTGCACCATCGGCAAGACTGCGCTACACTGCATCAGCAGCCAGGTGGATCAGCATCAGCAACAACAGGCGACCAGATCAGCTTTTCAAGAAGTTCGAAGATAGTGAGGCAAGCGGTTAGACAAGCACAAGGGTCCATTTCGCTTATGGTCGTGGTTGAAGTGGTTAGGTTTAAAGTCTCTTACGAGAACCTAGAGACCTTTATTGTAAGCATCTTGAATATAGAATGACAAGAATTCCTGATTGGATTCTCTTATGTCCTCACGTTTTGCGTCTCAAACTCTATCTTCTCTTCCTATCTTCTATTCTGATTTATCCCTATTAGAAAATAATCAATAAATATTAACATTTTGGATTGTATTTTTATTTTAGGTAGTATTTTATTTTTTTGACATATTAGAGATGATGGTGTATATTTTTATTTTAGGCATGTATATTTTTACCGTTGTATGTATGGCTGTATTTAGCGTGTATAAATGCACGCCCCCCGGTTTGTAATTATTGTATTACAGTGAAATGAAAGGTGCATTCAATGCGCTCAGCTTTCGTCCCTTCCAATGCTCCGTCCCTTTTTTCGATGAAGGAACCCTGATTCCTTCCTGAATACTCTTCGTCTCCTCCCTCATCTTCGTCTTCCTCCTGTTCTTCGATTCGATTTTCGTTTCTTACATGGTATCAGAGAGAGAGAGAGACAATGGCACACAACAATACAGATCTGGCACACCACACCACTGCCGAACCCACATCGAGCACCAACGATGACAACCCAGATCTGGCGTTTACTCTAAACCCAGATCTGGCCTCCACGCAAACTCTTCTGCGCTTCCAGAACCTTTCGGATCCCTACAATCCTTTTCGATTGGAAGCTGGTGACAGTCCGACTGTTACTCTGGTAACCGATTTACTCACAACCGATAATTATTCGACTTGGTCCCAGATCATGCGCCGTGCCTTGAGGGCAAAGAACAAACTTCCCTTTATTGAAGGTACGATTCCTAAACCCTATGATCCCATTGATCCCCTTTTTGAATCATGGGGACGATGTAATGACATGGTGGTATCTTGGATATAAAACTCTATCAGTCCATCCATTAAATCCAGTGTGATTTTTGTGGATGATGCTTCCGAAATTTGGAAGGAGTTGCGTGATCGATTCACGCAACAAAACGGGCCCCGTATTTTTCAGCTTAAGAAAGCTTTGGCAAATCTTTTGTAAGAACAAGATTCGGTTAGTTTATATTACGGCAAACTGAAAACGATCTGGGACGAGCTCCTCGTATACGACCCTCTCCCAGATTGTAACTGTGGTAAGCTCAAAGTTCTTGTCGAGCGATATCAAAGGGATTGTGTTATACAATTCCTTATGAGTCTCAATGATTCATACACTAATGTGAGAGACCAAATTATGCTAATGGACCCCCTGCCCCCTGTAAACAAAGTTTTCTCCATCATACAGTAACAGGAACGACAACATCTAATGTTGTCTGTCGCTCACCCATCTGAAACGATGGCTTTGTTTACAAAACGGGTCTTTAATTCCCCCGAAGGTAATGTGAAAAATAACCAACAGTCCAAGAAGGATTAGCCATTTTGCGTCCATTGCCGTGTCTCAGGACACACCATCCGTGATGTTTTAAGGTCGGGGGCGGCGAAATATCGATTTGCTCGCACTGCCATAAATCGGGACATGTAGTTGATAAATATTATCAACTCCATGGTTTCCCACAAAATCACAAATCGTATGGTAAGAATGGTTCAACCACTTTTTTGGCCAATCACTCGAGTTTCACTACTGCTGCTGGTGGCGAGAACAATGAAGGAGACAAAGTTGCTTTAACCAAAGCCCAGTTCAAGCAACTGATGAATTTAATCCAACCAAAGGATTCGGGTTCCTCTGCTCAGACCGCGAAACAAATTTCGTCCCTATTTGACCCCCTCGGTGATCAACCCAAGACAAGTAATATGACCGGTATTGATGTTTGTTCTGCCCCTTATGCATATGACAAAAATAATATTTGGATATTGGACACCGGAGCCACAGATCACATGATCTGGGACTCCTCTTTATACCTCCGGCAGAAAATTTCCATTTCTAGTTCCGTGAAACTGTTGGATGGCCGCGAAGTCCCTGTATCCCACATTGGTGACGTGAAACTGACTCCAAGGATAACACTTGAAAATATTTTATGTGTTCCATCCTTCACTTTTAATTTAATTTCGGTAAAAGCTCTTGTTGATTCTGTTGGTTGTTGCATTTTCTTTGCTGACATTTGTTTAATTCAGGACCTTGCCACCTGGACAACGATTGGGATGGGTGAAGAACGAAACGGATTATATTATCTAGTGAATAAGGATGTTCATCCAAACACCTTGGCTGGCCTTCTCTCAAAATGTTCAAAGCCCCTTATGACAATTTCAGCTAATTATGTTTCATTATCGCATAATTTATGGCATTACAGATTAGGACACATTTCACATTCTAGGATTCAATTGATACAAGATCCTATTGTAAAAGAAGGGTTACATTCTCTTAATAATAATCATTGTTCTATTTGCCACATGGCTAAACAACGTCGCCTTCCTTTCACTCCCAGCATCCACAAGTCACGCACACTTTTCGCCGTGGTGCATTGTGACTTGTGGGGGTCCTTCCCAGAAGTATCTTATGATGGGTATAAGTATTTCTTGACTATCGTGGATGATCTTTCAAGAAGTACATGGATCTATCTTCTGAAACAAAAATCTGACTCAAAATTGTGCTTAGAAGCCTTTTATGATCTTGTTAAAACACAATTTAATGTCAACATTAAAACAATTCGTTCTGACAATGGATCTGAATTCAGTCTGGGAGATTTCTACAGTAAACGGGGTGTTATCCACCAACGCAGTTGTGTGAAAACACCACAACAAAATGGTGTCGTTGAACGCAAATACCAACATTTATTAAATGTGGCTAGAGCAATTAGATTTCAAGCAGGCCTTCCCTTAAAATTTTGGAGTGACTGCATTCTGATTGCTGCCTACATTATAAATAAAACCCCCACTCCCGTGTTGCAAAATAAAACACCATATGAAGTCCTCTTTGGAATCAAACCAAGTTATGAACACTTTCGTGTATTTGGGTGTTTATGCTTTGCTTCCACTCTTTCCCATGGACGAAAGAAATTTGATTCTAAAAGTAGAACCTGTGTTTTTTTAGGCTATCCTTTTGGTGTCAAGGGTTACAAACTACTGGACCTTGATAGCCACACGATTTTTAATTCTAGGGATGTCATCTTCCACGAAACACATTTTCCTTTTCAACAAGATAACACCGAAACAATTCCCAACGTGTCATCTAATGAACAATTTCCTAACCTGGCACAATACGACTACATGCATCCAACAACCATTATCGATACAAATCTCCCAACCACAGAATCTTGTAACAATGAGGAACCTAATTTGAATCCCATCCAGGAATCATCTGGCACTGAGCAAGAAGCCCTTAATAATGCACCACAATCTAGTATTTCTCCCGAACCAATCACCAACTCCCAATCGCCTGTCAAAGACAAAACTCCCATTCGCCGAACCACCAGAACTAGAAAAGCCCCCCAATATCTAAAAGATTTTCATTGTAACCACACTACGACCACCCAACCAACAGTACCACACACCTCTGGGCAACCCTATCCTCTTGAACATTGCATATCATATCAGAAATTGTCTCCAGCCTACAACAATTTTTCATCATCCATCTCCTCCCACACTGAACCACACACTTATGCTCAAGCTGTCTCTGATCCAAATTGGCGCAAAGCTATAAATGAAGAGTTACGCGCCTTGGAATCAAATAAGACCTAGATTATTACCGATTTGCCCCCGGGCAAGAAAGCAATCGGGTGTCGCTATGTCTTCAAATTAAAACTCAACAGTGATGGGAGTATTGAAAGATATAAATGCCGTTTAGTAGCAAAAGGATATACGCAACAGGAAGGGGTTGATTACCATGAAACCTTTTCTCCGGTTGCTAAACTCACCTCTGTACGCCGCCTCTTAGCGGTTGCAGCCATCAAAGGATGGCATTTTTATCACTTTGATGTTAATAACGCATTTTTAAACAGAACTCTAAACGAAGAAATCTACACGAAACCACCACCTGGCTACACCATAACTAAACCAAACCAAGTCTGTAAATTGTCGAAAAGCATTTACGGCCTTAAACAAGCTTCCAGACAATGGTATTCCAAGTTATCGAGCTCCTTGATACTCTTTGGTTTCACCCAATCAAAGGCTGATTATAGCTTGTTCACTAAGAAAAACAGTAAATCCTTTACCACACTCCTCGTGTATGTTGATGACATCCTTGTTGCCAGTAACTGCTTGGATACTATAACTTCCATCAAAACTTTCCTTAATCGCACATTCAAAATCAAAGACTTAGGGGTTCTTCAGTACTTTCTTGGAATAGAAGTTGCTCAATCACAACAAGGCATCCATATCTGTCAAAGGAAGTACACCCTGGACATCTTGGCCGATTCTGGTATCACTGGTTGCAAACCTCAGAAATTACCCATGGAACAAAACTTGAAATTGAGTAAGGAAAACGGAGTTGCCCTCGTTGATCCCAGCCGGTATCGACATCTCATTGGTTGACTCCTTTTCCTCACTATTACTCGACCTGACATCGCCTATGCAGTTCAAATTTTAAACCAGTTTATGAACAAACCTACATCAAATCATTTACATGCGGCACACCAAGTTTTGTGATATTTAAAACTCAACCCTGGACAAGGAATATTACTTTCGTCCACATCCACCATCCAACTGCGAGCCTTTTGCGATGCTGATTGGGCATCTTGTCCAGACACACGTAGATCTCTCACCGGTTACTGTGTTTTTCTGGGGGACTCCCTTATTTCTTGGAAATGCAAGAAACAGTTCATGGTTTCTCGCTCTTCTGCTGAAGCGGAATATCGTTCCATGGCTGCCACTTATTGTGAATTATCATGGCTTCGTTATATTTTGACTGACTTGCAGGTTTCACATCCCCATGCAGCGTTACTATATTGTGATAATCAAGCCGCCCTCCACATTGCAGCCAACCCAGTGTTCCATGAACGTACTAAACACGTCGAGTTGGATTGCCATCTCGTTTGTGACAAAATTCAAGACGGACATATTCGGCCTCATCACGTCACCACTCACAATCAGCTGGCGGACATCTTTACCAAGCCATTCCCTTCACATCGGTTGAACTTTCACCTGTCCAAGATGGGCATTATCAATATATATGCTCCATCTTGCGGGGGACTGTTAGAAAATAATCAATAAATATTAACATTTTGGATTGTATTTTTATTTTAGGTAGTATTTTATTTTTTTGACATATTAGGGATGATGGTGTATATTTTTATTTTAGGCATGTGTATTTTTACTGTTGTATGTATGGCTGTATTTAGCGTGTATAAATGCACGCCCCCCGGTTTGTAATTATTGTATTGCAGTGAAATGAAAGGTGCATTCGATGCGCTCAGCTTTCGTCCCTTCCAATACTCCGTCCCTTTTTTCGATGAAGGAACCCTGATTCCTTCCTGAATACTCTTCGTCGCCTTCCTCATCTTCGTCTTCCTCCTGTTCTTCGATTCGGTTTTCGTTTCTTACAATCCCCTCAACAGACTTGCGATTGATCTCATCATCTAAGATCATCAAAAATAGCTCGATTCAAAGAAATCGGAAGTCATGAACAAACGTTAGGTACCGCATGCCAACATATTATGCAATGAGTGCTGTTCTATTAATATATTTATTGTATAAAATTACACTTGTTTAATTTACGTATTGTCAACTTTACTTCGCATGTCGAATATTAAACTGATACCTGAGCTTGTTTTATTTTATCTAAAGTCATTAATGAGTCTAGTTAAATTTAACTGTGCTTTTCCTAATTAAGGGAGCTACCCTCAAATAGATCAATGTAGTGGGAAACCTATCATCCAAATTCAGTGTTCTCCGAACTATTATTAATGATACGGCATTTTTTAATAATCATAATTCTTAAAATTATAATAATATAATTCATTGAATTTTCTTATTAAATTCACAATGTACAGCCATTTATTTTTTTAGCTATAGAAAATATTATATGATAACTTTGATGGGGATAACTAGGAACGGGCAAGCCTAATACTCAGGTAGATAAGAGACCTAAAATATCAATGACCCAATGGAAGATACCATAGAGTTCATCAGATAATAGCACATGAACTCATAAATTAAGATATACGATCTGAATAGTCAAATATTAAAGGATTATAATGAATTGCTTAATGACCGAATATAAAAGGCAACCGAGTCAATCTAATAACTGGTAATTAGGTAGTCTTGTTATTGAATTGAGACTGCCGTTATACATCCAAATAATGTCCATCACCACTGATCCCGAGTAATATCATGCACACGTATTGATTCTAGATACTAACCAACCAAACAGCATCTCTTATTATAAATAAAGCCTTTCTCCCAAAGAAGGAAAAAGAGAAGAAAAAGAAAAAAATAAAAGCCACTTAACCAGATGAGTGTACAAAAATAAAAGCCACTCAATTAAATGAGTGTACAAAAATAAAAGCTAATCAACCAAACAGGTGCAAAAGAGAAGTATTATCCACCGTACATACATTGATCTATATCCTCTTAAAATTCATGCATCCATCTTCTTATATCTTTCACATTCAACTAGAAAGATTATTGGTGCCATTTATGAAAAAATGATAATCAAGCCACCCATTCGAAAAGAGCGATGATGGTCAATACCAAGGGCCGGTCAAGCTTGTCATTTAAAGACATCATTTCTCATGGTAGCAACCCGACAGAAGATAGCCATGAAAATACTCATCGGACCACGAATGTAAATGTGAAAATGTTGGCTGCCTAAGTCGACTCTATGTCCAAAGTTCTCAAGACCCTTTGCAATAGATTGGAGGGATATCCACCAAGGGCTCCATCCTCCAATTCTTAGAGTTCTATATTCATGAGGAATCAAAGAAAAAAATAACCATCTCAAGAGGTGATCCTGTGGTCTGATGATCTCAAAACCTGAGAAGCCTCAAGCAAAAGGGTCTAGACTCGGTTGGAAGGCTGATTAAATTTTAGAGCATGGGATGAAAGACCGAAATGACGAAACTTGTGCTATTCCCAAGATGTTGGAAAACTTTTGGCTTGTGACGAAGTTTCATGTAGCACTCTTGCTAGAAAAGTCCATAGCCGATAGGTCTCACATGTCTCACCGAACCATTCAAAGTTTAGGATATTTCTCAACGCAAAGAAGGTTATGTCTAGGTGGAGGAGACGATTAGAAAAATTGAGTAGTAGCTGTTCCAAGGAAGCATGGACAAACATTCGGTCGACCTAGGTAGGATGCCATTCATGAGAAAGATCAGGATGTATTAACTCCCTCTCAAATCTAAAATACTAATCCTGAAATCTTACGATGAAAATTCTGATCCTATGGACCATTTGGATCATTTCCATACCTAACTGGGATTTTAGGGCCTTGATAATCCAACCTTAATCCTCACAGGAGATGCTTGAATTTGGTTTTATTGGTTGGAACCAAATTCAATTCGAGCATTTCAGAAGTTGCCTGATAACTTCATATCGCAGTTTGCCTCTAGTTGGAAAGATGAAAAACAGTTGTGGCACCTTGTCTGTATCCGGTAAGGGCCAAATGAAAGTCTGAAACATTTCTTAACCTAGTTCAATGCGGAGGCCCAAGGAATATCAAAACTAACCAATGAGGTGATGTTAAATTCTTTTATGGCGACCATGCAGTTGGGTGAATTCTTTAAATAGTTGATTTAGTAAGAGCTCAAAATTTTTCATGAGGCGGAAAGCAACACCCGAGCATATATTACCGCCAAAGAGGCCAATAAAGTAAAGAGGTTAAAGTGCATAGACCATCATTTGGGATTGAATTGTGGATAGAAGACAAATAGAGATAATTTCATAGCCCGAGATCCCAGAAAAGCAATTGATGATGGAACCGAGCATCAAAGGGAGTACAATCCTTTGAACGACTGTAAGGTTTGAGTTTTTAAATTATAGTAATTATAATTAGGTAAATTAATATAATTAAAAAATAGGTCAAAAAATGTGAAATATTGAGTCAAAAGAGTCAATATTTAGATTAGATGGCTTGTGCCTAATGGAGGTCTGATGTGTGCCTAACGTAGGCCTCACACTCGCATAAGCATAGAAAATAATGGGCTCAGTGCCTAAGGCACGCTCGAGGCACCACAACCTGAGAGCTAGTGCCTGAGGCATGCTTGAGCCACGCTCGAGTACTGTGTAGCATGTAAGTGATCTCCGACTCTATTTTTGGCATTTGTAGGCAAATTTCAGAGAAGAAAGAGGGAGATAGGGAGAAGAGACAGAAAGTTTGAGGAAGTTCAAATTTGGTGAATCAAGGCTTGAATTTGGATAAATAGAAGTCAAGATAGGTGTATTTCTAAGTTTTCTTCTTTTATTATTGATCTTTACTGATTTCTTTGGGTATTTTTTTCTCTAAAATACTCATACATATCTTAAAATTTAAAATATAATATTATGTTTGGCATGCATGTTAATTTATCATCATTTTGTAGCAAAATTATGTGAAAATTCATGCCTATGCTTATGTATAAGGTGTATGTGTTCCAAATTCTACACTAAGCTTCCTTGCATATTCTGAATTTAAAGTATAATATTTCTCCATGTTTGAACTTTGTTTATACTAGTGTTAACATGTCAAACAAGCCATGCATGTTCTAAAAGTTCAATTAAAAGCTCCTAAACATATTAAAACTTCACACAAACCTTCTACATGTTTGCTAGAATTGTATATTGCTGAACCTTGCTGTCATTTTGCTAAGTTTTGATTTTTACATGTTTTAAATTTATAATTTAATAACCTTATATGAGATGAATTTCGTAGCTCTTGGTGCTGTGTTTTATGGACACATAAAATAAGCTTACATGACAATAATTTTGATGAATTAATCCATACATGTAAAGTATATAAACTGAAATTGTAGAAATTTGATCATATTGCTAATTTTTGCTAATTTTTATCGAATTATGTTGAATTATATGCTTTAAATTCGTGCAGTAACTTATACACACTTTATATAATCAATTACATATCTTATATGAGTTGGGAGATGCATATAATTTAATATTTATAGTCTAAAAATTTAATATAATTACTTAATTATGTATTGCTACTAAATTTTTGCATTTTATGGTGAAATTCTTACACTACATGATAAATTAGCATTTCTTATGTTATAATATCATCAAAACCATGTTTCTACAAAAAGTCTAAGTCCATCATAAAAAGAAAATACATAATTATGAATGAAAACTCTACAATTATGTTAAAATATGATGAATTATTTTCAAAATGGTAAAAGTTATGAACTAAAAAGTAAATTATAGAGTTTTCCTAAGTTAAACACTGGACCAAGGTTATTATTCTACAAATAGTATATTTTGGCATACCTTAATATATTATGGTAGTATATCGATGTCTGACCTTATGTAACCGTGGGGTTAAGAAGTGACATTTGGCCATATTTATAGGTTTATATGTAGATGACCCACCTATAGATTTTCCGGTAGTATATATAATTTGAGTTTTAATTATCTTCTCATTTAGTCAGTAAGATTTATTGGTCCTGGTATCGATAGAAAAAAATAAGAATTGAGTATGTTTTGATGATTAAGATAAAGAAGAAACATAATAAGACAATTTGAAAATTCTGTGTAATTTGGACATGTATTTGTTATAAATTTTTATGGTATATCATTAAAATTCAATACATTGTTTCTTTTGTTATATTTTTAATGCAAATATATATGCTTCATTGTTACATTTATTTGCGTTGCTGAACTTTTGGCTCACTCATTACTATTTTTACTAACCCCCTCAGATGATATGTATGTGATGGGTCCTGGAACCCTGGGCCCAAAATCGCAGACGCAGGCCCAAAAAGTAGCATAAAAAGGTCGGCCCAAAAGGCCCATAAAGCCCTATCAAGTTCAAATGCCTGACTCGCTTCCGAGCACCTGGCCACCCGGACGGGCACTAAGACCCATTTGAGACGGGGACCACCAGAAAGACCAAAACGACCCAGATGCCAGCTCAGCGCATGCTGTCACAAGCGACCAACGGCTCCTGACGCGCCGTACCTGCAGGCCATGCGCCTCTGAGCGCCGTATCTGCAGACTGTGACAGGTGTCCCTGTCACAGCCGCATCCACAGTGGTGGCGATGGTGGCAGACAACCCTGACATGCCAGCGCCACGTGTCGTCTCCCTTACGGCATCACGTTCTCTATAAATACCTAACTTCTGCAACTGAAGAAGGACCTTTGGCTTCTGGATTCTCCTACCCAGACTCTAGCAAGAAACCCTCCAGCAAAGAGAGAAAAGAGAGAAGTTATATTTCTTACGTTGTAACATCCTGAGGACGTGAAAGTTCCCCAGGCATCCATTGATGTATTTTCTCTTCATCATAGTGAGATTTCTCGGACGGCACGTCCACCACCGTGGTTTTTCACCCTTCGCCAGATTGAGGGATTTTCCACGTAAACTGAAGTGTTACTCCACTGCCCCCGTACTTTTCTCTTCACTCGACTTCTACTCACTTGGTGTTGCTCCAATCTGTCCGTCCGCGTGTTTGAGAATCCGCTCGCACTCGATTCAACGCGCGGCCAGAGTCTACCGGACGCAACATTGGCGCCGTCCGTGGGAAGCGACTGAAAGTCTGCTTTTCACATTTTCCGCAAGTACCCAACAACCTAAGCTTCGAATCTCTCAATGGTGAACACAAGGGCGCAAGCGAGCGCAGCCCCCAGAGAAGCGGCCTCACAAGGCGGTGGCGCTAACCCCGGTGTTGGGGTTGAGAATAATCCCGATCCAGTGGTGAGGGGCTTGGCCACCCAGGTGGCTGGCATGTCATAGGCCTTCATGACCCTCTGCTCCAAAATCGATCAGCTTAAGCAGGCGGCTCCCGACAGGGCCTCACAAGCTGAGGCGCCGCAAGTCGGGAACGAAGGAGGCAGTCGCCGCGAAAGACCTCCTAGTCGGCGGGAACACCTGAGGACCCAGGTGGCTTCCAGCAGCAGAGTGCCACAAAGGGTCGAGGACCAACCAGGTCCTCGGGTTCAAGGAGAAAGCCCCGAGAGATGCCATTCGGAGGCCCAACGGAACCGCCTTGACCACGACGATCAAGAGGCAGTTCCCCGAGATGCGCTCCCAAGAGGAGCCCGCACGGTCCCAGAGGGCAGTGCAGTTCAGGAGCCTTATGAGTTAAGGCACTACTTGAACGAGAGAAGGACGGCTGCCCCATCTCGGGTGGAGGCCAGGCCGGAGAGAGGATGGAACCTGATGCCGCGTCAGAGCAGCGGAGGAGGAGCCAACGCACTCTAATCTTCGTTTTAAAACGGAGATTAGGACGAGGATGCTCCCCCCAAAGTTCAAGATGCCCAACCTGGAGTTGTACGACGGCAGCGGTGATCCCATGGATCACCTTAACCATTTCAGGGAGCACCTGAGCCTCCAGGGTTTGGACGAGACAACCATGTGCTAATGCTTCCCTCTAACTCTGAAGGGGGATGCACGGATGTGGTTCTACGGAATGCCCGCGGACTCCATCCGTGATTTTAGAGACCTGGCGACGGCTTTTCTGTTCCAGTTTGCCTCCAGCAGAAGAGTGGAGAAGCAGCCTTGGCACCTCACTCGAGTCAAATAGGGGGCCAGAGAGGGCTTGAGAGGATTCCTGGCACGGTTTACAGCGGAGGCCAGGCAAATCCCGAGGCTGACCGATGAAGTGAAGCTGAACTCCTTCCTCTCGGCCCTCGAAGGGGGTGCTTTCTTTAAGCACCTCATACACAAAGGCCCGCAGACCTTCATAGAGGCTGAGGCTGTGGCCAGAGCTTACATAGCGGCCGAAGAGGCCAACGACGCCAAAAGGCCTGAGAGGGACGAGCACCCTCAGTAGAAGGCCGCGGAGGAAAAAAGGAAATCTGGGGACTATCAAAGTCCCTAGACGACAAATAAGCACCATAAGGCCGAGCAGAGCTCTCGAAGAGAGCCGCGGCCAATCCATCTCACGCCGCTGAACGACTCCCGCACCAACGTCCTCATGCAGATCCGGGGAGAAAAGTTTTTGAAGTGGCCCAAGCAGCTGAAGAACCCTGGCGGCAGGGACCAATCGAAGTATTGTGACTTCTACCGCTGCGGGGGCCATAGCACGGAGGATTGGAGGACCCTGCAGAGCGAGATTGAGGAGCTCATCCGGAGAGGACACCTTAGCCGCTTCCTTCAGAGGCCAGGACAGGCCTCAGGGCCCGAGGACGGTGGAGACGCAGAGCCCCCCAGGAACCGAGTGACTGCGGGGGTCGTGAACATGATCTCCAGCCGACCGGCTCGGGGAGACGGGCGTGGGCTTGCAGCAGCGAAGAGGCCAAGGATGGGGCTTGGGAGTGAAGACGATGTTATCTACTTTAGCAGTAGGGATTTAGACCATGTAACTTCTCCTCACTCCGACCCCCTGGTTGTAACCGCACTCGTTTCAGATGGAGCAAATTACTACCAGATGAAACGAGTATTTGTTGATAATGGAAGCTCTCGTAATTTGCTGTATCTTGATGCTTTCTTCAAATTAGGGCTTAAGAAGAATCAAATGAAAGCGCCAGAAGGGCCACTCTACGAGCTGGACAACGAGCCAGTGCCCGTTCAGGGTATCATCCAGTTGGAGGTAAACCTGGGAACCTATCCGAGGACGGCATCGAAAGTCCTCACCTTCCTCGTCGTGGACCTTCCCTCGGTCTACAACGTGATACTCGGACGGCCTTGCTTGGCCGCGTTCAAGGCAGTGACCTCCATTCCACATCTCAAGATGAAGTTCCCCACCCCGTGTGGGGTCGGAGAGGTTCTCGGGGACCAGTCAACCGGACGGATGTGTTACTTGGCCCAGACCGAGCAAGTAACGTTTCCGCAGCCCATGGAAGACCTCGACCTCAGGGACGAAGCAACACGGCAACACGCTCAGCCGGGAGAGCCTGTAGTCCGAGTCCCGTTGAATCCCGCGGATCAAGAGAAATAAGTCCAAATAAGGAGCTCACTCTCAGAGGCAGTAAGGGACCAACTCGTCAGTTTTCTACGGGAAAACTCGGACGTGTTCGCATGGTCCCCCAGTGACATGCCCGGGATCTCACCCGAGGTCATCGTCCACAAATTAGGCGTCGACCCACAGCATAAGCCGGTCAGACAGAAGCGGAGAAACTATTCCACGGAGAATTTGGTAGCCATCCGCGAGGAGGTCAAGAAACTCCTGGACGCTGGATTCGTCCGAGAGGTCCAGTACCCGGACTGGTTGGCCAACGTTGTCATGGTGAAAAAGAGTAATGGGAAGTGGAGAATGTTCGTGGACTTCACCGACCTCAACAAGGCATGCCCCAAAGACAGCTTCCCATTGCCCAGGATCGACCACCTTGTGGACTCAACGTCCGGCCATGAACTCTTAAGCTTCATGGATGCGTACTCCGGGTACAACCAAATCAAAATGAGCCCTGAGGACGAGGAACACACGTCGTTCATGATGGACCAAGGGACATACTGTTATAAGGTAATGCCCTTTGGTCTCAAGAACGCAGGAGTAACTTATCAACGGCTCGTGAATAAGATGTTCAAAGACCAGATGGGCAGAAACGTGGAGGTATACGTCGACGACATGCTCGTCAAGAGCCGGATGAGTAGCGATCACGTAAGGGACTTGGCTGAGACCTTCCATGTGCTCAGAACCCATGGAATGAAGCTCAACCCCAATAAGTGCACGTTCGGTGTTGCCTCCAGAAAATTCCCGGGTTACATCGTGTCACACCGAGGAATTGAGGCAAACCCAGAAAAGATCCAAGCGATCCTGAACATGCGGTCTCCACAAACGGTGAAGGAGGTACAACAGCTCACTGGGTGAGTGGCAGCCCTCACCCGTTTCCTAGCAAAATCGGCCGAGAAGCACCTGCCATTCTTCAAAGCGCTAAGAGGAACAAAATCCCGGGATTTTCGGTGGAATGATGACTGCGAGGAGGCATTCCAAGGACTCAAGAGCTACCTCTCGAGTCCGCCCCTATTAGATTCTCCTCAGCAGGGCGAAGAGGTATACTTGTACCTCTCCGTGTCCGACTTAGCACTGAGCTCGGTATTAGTACGGGAGCAGCATGGCAAGCAGCAGCCCGTGTATTACGTCAGCAAGACTCTCGCCGGCGCCGAGACCAGGTATCCCCTGACGGAGAAGGTGGCCTTGGCGTTGGTCTGTTCCGCGAGGAAACTCAGGCCATACTTCCAGGCGCACAAGGTAATAGTCCTAACCGATCAACCTTTGAGAGCTATTTTACAGAAACCCGAGATCTCCGGTCGGCTGATCAAGTGGGCCATCGAGTTGGGAGAATTTGACATTGAGTTCCGTCCGAGACCAGCCTTAAAGGGACAGGTGCTCGCGGACTTTCTCGTCGAAACGACGGCACCGCCCACTTGTGACGAGGACCGGACTACCACGGACGAGTTCAGCAGAACCTCCGCTTGGACCTTGCACGTGGACGGCTCCTCCATGAAGGACGGCTGCGGAGCAGGGATTGTGTTACGCACACCTGAGGGGATGGAAATAAAGTACTCATTGACGTTGGGATTCTCGGCCACAAACAACGTCGCGGAGTACGAGGCCTTGCTAGCCGGACTCCGACTCGCCAAAGAATGCTCGGCCAGAGAGCTCGTCATCTATAGCGATTCCGAGTTGGTCATTAATCAGGTCCGCGGAAGTTTCGACGTCAACAACGAGCAGCTGTCCAAGTACCTTTCAAAGGTCAAGGACATGATCGTGGGATTCAAGACGACCGAGTTCATCCACATCCCGCGGGAGGAAAACGCCAAAGCCGACACGCTCGCTCGAGCCACGGCTTCCGGAGATCCTGAACAGTACGCAGGGGGATGCGAGAGATCCTGGGCAGGTCCAGCATCGAAGACCCCGAGCGGGAGGTGATGCAGGTCGCGGACGGAAGCACATGGATGACTCCCTACCTGAAGTTTCTGTCTGATGGCTCGCTGCCCGAGAACCCGAGCGAGGCCAAGAAGATAAAGAAGATAGCGGGTTGGTACACAATCGTAGACGACCGGCCGTATCGACGGGGCTTCTCGGCCTCTACTTAAAGTGTCTCACTCCAGAAGAAGCCGAATACGCCCTGCAAGAGGTGCATCTCGGAATATGCGGATCCCATGTTGGAGGGAAGAATCTAGCCTTTAAGCTCATGAGGCAAGGATACTATTGGCCGATTATGAAATATGACGCCATGGATTTCGTGCACAAATACGAGAGTTGCCAACTTCACAGCAACATGAGCCATCGCCCCCACATAGATCTCCGGGCGCTGCAATCCCCATGGCCGTTCGCCCTAATGGGGGTTTGACATCCTCGGACCATTTCCTCTCGCTCCTGGACAAAGGAAATTCCTGATCGTGAGAATTGACTACTTCACCAAATGGGTGGAAGCGGTACCACTGGCCAGAATTATAGAGCAAAACGCGACAGAGTTCCTCTGACAGAACATCGGGTGCAGGTTTGGAGTGCCCGAGTGCATCGTGGATCGACAACGGGGACGCAGTTCACTGGAAAGCGGTTCACTAAGTCTGCGCAAGCCTCGAGGATCAACTGGTGCACACGCTGGCGTACCCTCCGCAGCCAACGGGCAGGTGGAGGTGACAAACCGCATGATCTTACACGGGCTAAAAACCAGGCTGGAATTATCTGAGGGCTTATGGGTACATGAATTGCCCTCCATCCTCTGGTCGTACAGGACAACGCCACGAGAGCCCACAAGAGAGACCCCTTTCAACCTTTGCTACGGGGTCGAGGCTGTCATCCCGATAGAAGTATGCCTTACCAGCCCCCGGGTTGGGTGCTTCAGCGCAACGGATAACAGCCAAAGGCTCCGAGAAAGCCTCGATGCCCTCGAAGAAGTCCGCTTCCAGGCGAGACTTAGGGTAGCGACCTGCCAACAACGGGTGGCCCGCTATTACAACAAGAAGGTGAAGGCACGACCATTCGAGGTCGGGGATCTCGTACTAAGAAGCGTGGAAGCCACGGGAAAAATAGCTGGAAGAAACAAGCTCTCACCAAATTGGGAAGGGCCGTTTTTGGTCTCGGCTATCCTTCGAGGAGGAGCTTATAAGCTACGCACCCAAGATGGCAAGTCGATACCCCGGACTGAACGCCGCTCACCTAAGGAAGTACTACCAGTGAAAAGCGGGCCGTCTCCAACAAACAAAAATTCGGCTGCGACCGAGCGGTCCCAGAGGCCGAGTCCCAGAGGCCGGGCCCTTGAGGTCATAACAAAAACTCGGTTGCGACCGAGCGGTCCCAGAGGCCGGGCCCTTGAGGTCATAGCAGAAACTCGGCTGCGACCGAGTGGTCCCAGAGGCCGGGCCCTTGAGGTCATAACAAAAACTCGGCTGCGATCGAGCGGTCCCAGAGGCCGGGCCCTTGAGGTCATAGCAAAAACTCGGCTGCGACCGAGCGGCCCCAGAGGCCGGGCCCTTGAGGTCATAACAAAAACTCTGTAACAAAAAAAGAGGCACTTGTGATAAAACTCAAGGATCTCCTTTTATTTCATAAAAATACAATACAACGACGCAAAAAGAGAAACAAAGTCTAGCCCTCGCAGGGGCCCTGAGGCGGAGCGGCTCTAGATGACTCTCCTAGAGACGAAGGACCCTCCCTGCGGCTCGAAGTTCCCTGTTGATCTGATGAGCGAGGACCCACTGAGGAACTTGGCACCAAAGACTCAGGAAACGGCCTGCCCTGAAGACCGTACACATCCTGAGGACGCACGGCGCCCGCGTTATGAGGATCCAACACGGTAGTGGGAAACTGTGGATGCAGGACCCGCATTACCCGGTGGCACAGATGGATGCCATCCCAGAACTTGGCTTCCAGCACAGGAGCCATTTCAGCAATCTTCACCGAGGTCCTTTGCGCTTCCTCCAGCTGAAGGATTCGTCCCATCAGGAAACCATGTCGAACCTCTGAGAGCTTCAGGGCTTCCTCAGATGAAGCAAGTGCCGCACGAAGCCGCTGGATCTCTTCTTGGGCGGCCTTCAAGGATTCCGCCTCCCGTCGAGACCGAGCAATTTCGCCCACCAGCCGGCTAAGGCCACCAATCAGATCCTGGAGCTGCAAAAAGAATCAAAGCCACTTAAATGCAGTCAGCAGAAAGGGAGACGAAGAATAAGACAGCGAAATACCTGAGAAATGACAGGATCCTCAGTGGGGGTAATCTCCCCTGGGACCTCGGGCATGAGTGGGCACTCTGCGGGTGCCGCAGGAACATCAAGAGTGGCCTCGGAGGGAAGACCTTCAGGGATGGGGGGCTCCGCTACCTCCGAGACGTCAGTAACGGCCGGGATCTCCAAGGCCGCGGCCACGGCCTCCTCGCCACCAAGAAGGTCAAAGATCTCCCCAGCAGTAACATCAACAGCGGCTGTCATCTCATGAGGCTCTATGACCTCGTCCAAGGCTGCCTCCTCCAAGGCATCAAAGGCCGCAGGATTATCGAAGGATGATCCCGCAGAGACGGCAGAGGCCTTAGGACGGACCTCGATACCAGAAGGAGATACTGCGACGACCTCGGGCTCCACAGAAGGACCAGAAGTCAGCCCCGCGGCCTTCCTGACCATGGGGGATATGACGCGATCATCCTTTGAGGAAGACTCACCAGCAACGCTCGGCGGATCCTCAGAGACCTCAACCGCAGGCTCTTGGGAGGCCGCTCGGAGGGTTCCTGAATCACAAGAGGACCCTCTCTTTTCCTCAGCTTCTTCTTCTTCTTCTTTTTCGAAGTAGCAATGGCAGAATCATCGGATGGCACCGCCCACTTGGCTTCCGCCAGCTTTTCGGGGGACAGCTAGATGTTCTTCTTCCCCGTGCTGAAGCCGCCCAGATTCGCTAGCACTAAGTCCGTGACCTCCCTGGCGGCCTCCCTCTCCTCGTCGGTAACATTAGAGCCATACTTGCTAGCGACGTTTCCCCACACGGAGGAGAGCTCCCAGTCCTCAGCCACCTTAAGGAAGAAAAACTTGTCCTTCCACCTTTTGGTGGAATCCGGGTTCCCACCACTCATCTCAGCGAACTCGGGGCGGGGGGTCATGGCGATCCACTCAAGAGTATGATTGAAGTGAAACATGATCTTCACCATGACCGCCTCGAGAGTCTTGCTGTGGCAGCGCGCGAAGACGCACAAAGAAACCAAATACCTGATGGCGTTGGGCTGAAGCCTTGCGAGCGGGACAGCCAACTCTTCATCAGGCGACGGAGCTCGGCAGGAACAGGGAAACGAAGTCCACCTTTGAGGTGAACTTCGTATACCGCAATGTAATCGTTCGGCGGACTGCTCGCCCTCTCTGCAGCTCCTGGAACCACCATCGAATCAGACGCCGGAATGCTATACTTTGCCCTGATCTGCTCGAGATCTTGCGAAGAAAGGGAAGAGTCAATATCTTTAACACCGGGAGTCATGGCAGCAAGCAAGGAAAGCAAAAGCGTCGTGAAGGTTCTCGAAGAAAGCCAAGGGAAGAAAGAAGAAAACGTGAAGAATGAATGAGGACACAGCGAAGGATTTAAAGAAATTTTCGAAAAGGTGAAAAGGCGCCCTCATCATAACCATTCCACGTGTCAACTACCCATATGCAGTAGGCGAGTGCAGGCCTTAGGGTTTCCCGAGGCGACATCACATCAATCGCCTATCGCATTCAATGCTCCACGAGGAGGGGAAACGGCGGCGAAAGATAGGTTTCGTGATTCACAAGAAGACCTCGGACGTCTTTCAGGCCAGCAGAAGATGAAGACCGCGGTCTATGACGGCGAGAAGATGCTTGCAAGGCATGTCAAACGGCTGAGTCCTCGAACCGCTTGACATGGGGGGCTCATGATGGGTCCTGGAACCCTGGGCCCAAAATCGCAGACGCAGGCCCAAAAAGTCGCATAAAAAGGCAGGCCTAAAAGGCCCATAAAGCCCTATCAAGTTCAAATGCCTGACTCGCTTCCGAGCACCTGGCCACCCGGACGAGCACTAAGACCCATTTGAGACAGGGACCACCAGAAAGACCAAAACGACCTAGATGCCAGCTTAGCGCATGCTGCCACGAGTGACCAACGGCTCCTGACGCACTGTACCTACAGGCCATGCGCCTCTGAGCGCCGTATCTGCAGGCTGTGACAGGTGTTCCTGTCACATCCGCATCCACAGTGGTGGCGATGGTGGCAGACAACCCTGGCATGCCAGCGCCACGTGTCGTTTCCCTTACGGCATCACGTTCTCTATAAATACCTAACTTCTGCAACTGAAGATGGACCTTTGGCTTCTGGATTCTTCTACCCAGACTCTAGCAAGAAACCCTCCAGCAAAGAGAGAAAAGAGAGAAGTTATATTTCTTACGTTGTAACATCCTGAGGACGTGAAAGTTCCCTAGGCATCCATTGATCTATTTTCTCTTCATCATAGTGAGATTTCTCGGACGGCACGTCCACCACCGTGGTTTTTCACCCTTCGCCAGATTGAGGGGTTTTCCACGTAAACTGAAGTGTTACTCCATTGCCCCCGTACTTTTCTCTTCACTCGACTTCTACTCACTTGGTGTTGCTCCAATCTGTCCGTCCGCGTGCTTGAGAATCCGCTTGCACTTGATTCAACGCGCGGCCAGAGTCTACCGGACGCAACAGTATGGATCCTTATTGGGTGAATAGGAGGGAAGATTGTTGGTGTTTGAAGAGTTTAGCTTAGAGCTTTACTAATGTTTAATACTGTTTTATATTTTTAGACAATTGTTAATGGGTTTAGTTGCTATATTGTAGTTTTTAGTCAGCTTTAACATGCTCTAAAAAACTATGTTATGGTATTCGGTAATGGGTATGTATCTGTCTAAGTTTAAATAGCTTTAGAACATGTTAAATGTTATAATTTGACTTCTAGACAGTTTTATACAATTTAAAATGATGTATTATAGTATCCGAACAGGAATTAATATGACTAATGGTGGTATTGTAACTTTCAAACAATGTTTAATGTATCAGTTGACTTCGGACAGCTTTAGAACTTGATGAAGGCTGTATTTAGTAGGCTTTTAGATTTTGCACAGCAGTTAACATATTGTGATGCATGGTTGGATAGTACATAAATTGTTATATTATGTTTTAGATAGCTTTAGAATGGTTTTATGTAGATGTTTTGAATTTCGGACAGTAGGTTATGTTTCGGATAAAATGTTACTGTGGTTTTTTTTGTGATTATTTTGGGTTGTCTAATAGTTGATTATAAGAATAACTTTATGATTTATTTTTACAAATTTGTATACTATAATTATATTTTTGGTCAGGTATCACTCATTATGTAAAGTTCAATGACACAGTTTGAGTGAGTATTTGAGCCATATAATGATATGGTACATATTTAGATCCTATCTATATTTTTATTTATTTATATTATGGTCGGTCGAGATATCAATATTAAGTTTACGTTCAAAAATTATTAAGCGGTTATTTGGTTAATTAATATTGGTAAAGTCTTAGTTTATAAATTGGGATTTGAGATGTGATAATGACACTCAGGCAAATGTCGTAATATAGATTCAGAATGAGAAATTATTGAAGTGGCACAAACTGGTCAAGAACTAGGAAGGAGAAAATTAGTTGAGGTGTTGTTTCTACCATTGATCTTTGGGTCACAATATTGAGGATTACTGGACTTTATAGAAGGAGATTGAGACCATCATTCAGAATGTGTATCTCAATAAATTTTTAAGAAACACAAGAGAGGCCCTCGGGAGTGCTAATAACGATAAGGTAGGGCAGTAAGAACAACTATACAATCGGGTTGCGATTGGAGTGGTTAGCATAATATCAATAAGGCCACATAGAAATAAAACTCCGGACCACCATGAAAAAACTTCCAATAGTAAGAAATCGAGGTTAGAAATAAGGAATGATGTAATTACTTTTTAGTAATGACGATATAACTCATGTAGTAACCCCCCATTTTGATAATCTTATAGTATCTGTACTCATTTCGATGGTATCTTGAATTATTGACTGAAATGAGTTTTCATTGATAATGAAAATTTTATAAATTTACTTTAACTTAGTACCTATTTTAAGTTTGGATTAAAAAAGAGCCAAAAAAGACCGTCTGAGGGACCCCTATATGGGTTAGACAATGAGCCCATGCTGATCTAAGGAACCATTTAGTTGGAAGTCACATTAAGAATGTACCCAAAGATAGCATCTTGAATGCTAACGTTTCTTGTAGTAGACTTACCTTCGGTCTACAGTGCAATATTGAGATGACTTTGCTTGATGGCATTTGGAGCAGTGATATCGATCTCTTATTTAACGATAAAGTTCATAATAGTATGTGGAGTCAAAGAGGTCCTAGGCGACCAAGCCACTAGTAGAATTTGTTACTTAACTCAAGTCAATCAAGCGGTTTCGAATCAATTGATCAAGGAATTCGACCCCTAGATAAAGTATAACATTTTAGATATTTTCAAATTAAATATAAATTATATAATAATTATTTGATAATTTTTAAAGCTGATAATAATAATAATAAATAAATAAATAAAGTATAATAATAACTGATAATAATATAAAAGAAAAGAAAGAAAACAAAGAAAATAAAGAAAGAAAAAGGAAAGAGAAAGAAAGAAAGGAAGAAGAAAGAGAGGAGAGAGGGAGAGAATGTCGGTTGATCTGCTCCACGATGACTTCCTCTTCTTCAACCAATCAGTAGGAAAACTACCTTCTTTCGTCTTCTCAGTTGCTAGCCTCATTTTTCTTCCTTTTAGTTGCTTTTATTTTCTATAAAAACGTTGTCTTCCTCTTTTTCTTCTGGCTGTTACATGCAAAATTAAAGAGAGAGAGTAAGAAAGGGGTTGCTGGAAGTTTGTTGCTACTGCTGCTGTCACTTGATGCCAGAGGGAATATCGTCGGGACTGTTTGAAGCTGCCACCATCGGTATTTATTGCCGTTATTATAGGGTCGTCTCAAATCAGGCAAGTTAATTTGTAACTCATTTGCGAGTAATTTTGTGGCCTTCCTCTCTAGAAAGTAAACCCATTTTTTCCTTCTAAATAATAATAATTTCTTATGTGCGTGATGAAATTTGTGAAGAATTAACTGTAGTTGATGTCTAATAATGAAATGGGTGAAACAGAGCCATGGTTCGGATGATACAAAATCCAAAAATTTAAGAGTTGTCGCTGAAATTGAGGCTTGATAATTTATGAAATTATGTTATAATTTCTCTTTAATTGCATATTTGAAGATGAAAGTTGAGATTTCTTTTACCTTGATAAGAATCAGATGAAATGTGAATAAATAAAATGCTGTACTCTGTTTTGCAAAACAAGTATGGTAATGGTGGATAAACAAGGAGCATGGGATATGAGAATGTTAGTATAAAGTTGTGTATGCAATATATATGTGTTTGAGTATATATATATATATATATATAGTGTGCAATGTTGTGTGTGTGTGTCCTTTGTGTGTGTGTGTGTGTGTGGGTAAAATTTGGCAGCATAGGTGTGAGTGGCCGTGTGTGTTGGCAAGGTGTGTGTAAACTGCCAGTATGGTGGGTTACTGGCAATGGTGTGTGCTGGCAGTGTGGAGAGGTGCTGCTATATGTGGGTGGCCATGTGTGTGTGAGAGAACTGTCATGATGTTGTTATGTGTGGGATGTGTCGTAATATATGAGTGATTATATTTATGAAGGATTTAATAAAATATTTGGACATTCGGTCAAATATTCAAACTATCCTTAGTACTTTTTCTTTTTTTCGATGATAACCTTATTTGCGTTATCTTTGATTGTATATGTATGGTTCTTATCAGTACCGAACAATATTTCTATTATTGTAATTGCAAAGCTTTCTTTATGTTATATTTGATTGCGTAAGTATTTAAATTATTGATTTCCTACGGTTAAGATCAGGGAGAGCGTATGAAAATACTAAGGTATCTAGTTGAATAGGAGGTTATAATACCTTAGTATAGCCTATATTTATTCGATATTAATTTTTGTATCATAGTAGTGATGAAATATATTATTATTGTGGATGGATGCTTATAGTCATGTGATCATCGTAGGAGATGATATCAGAGATGTCATAGGTAAGAGTTATCATAGATGGTGTGAGTATATTACGGGTATAGCTTCTGGGAGGATTGCAGTGGTTGTGAGGATACCATAAATAACCTCATGTCACTTACCTAACTGTTGGGAGCATAAATACGTGGCTTTTGGTTTACGGTGGTAGAATAATATCCAAGAGATTATTCGCAATATCTCATTATTGCTAATACCTCTTGAGTTTAGATTGAGTAGAATCCATGAGTTATATTTGGTAGAATCTATGTGTCAGATTTTACGATATTCGAATTCAGTGGAATCTATATTGTTCATTATTATTTGATATTCAAATCGTTCATGCTGATATTCGGATCAGAAAATCCCTGCTCGTCTTTTGATGTTGGATTCTGAAGGATTTTCGCTTGTTATTGATAAATCTTATGATTTTTTTCACATGAGGTTTGGGGTTAACCTGTCTTACTTTTACTTTTGAGTCGTGATCCGATAAAATATAGACTCTTGGATATATTTATCTATTGGATATTATATTTCTGTTGTGACTTTTGAAATGTTTATCATTTGTTGTATATTTTAGATGTTTATTATTATTACCTATTTTTGATTTATTATCACTTATTGATTATTTAACTCACTCTTATTATTTCTTTATTTTAGAGTAGTATGATTAGAGGATGATGGCTTTAGAGTTGAATAAAGAGTTGTGGTAAGAGAGATTATGAAGCCCAGTTGGAGAGAGTGTTTATTTCATATTTTAGAGATACATTCTGATATTGTATTTTATTTTGTTGTGATTTTTTTTTTCTTTTCCTAAACTTTTTTAGGTATGAGAATATTTAGATTATTATTATAGTTATATTTTATCAGTTTTGGATGTATTATATGTTGATTTCAGACTTATGATTTTTTCTACGTAATCGGATTTGGACAATGGTTGTGTACTAGGTTAGGGTCGTCACAACTTTATAGGATATCTCTAATACCATAAAGTTGTAACAACCTAAATATGGTATAGGACCATCGACCAAATCCAATTACGTAGGAAAAATTATAAGTCTCAAATAAATATATAGTATATCCATAACTGATAAAATATAACTATAATAATAATCTATTTATAACCCATGATCACAGGTGTTTAATTAAGTGAGTAGAAATAAAATTGTCAAAAATACATTCAGAATAGGTTGAGTAATGGCTGCGGTTGAGGAAGAGAAAGATGAAGAACGAGAAAAAAGGAGGTGAAACAAAAGGAATGGGAAGCCTAAAGAAAGAGATAGAGAGATTGATTGAGAGAGAATCGAAAACGAAAGGGGCAGGGAGAGAAAGCCTATTTTCACTTATTATTATTATTATTATTATTATTATTATTTAATATAATTATATAAACTGTTGAGAGAGAAATGGAAGAAGTAAAATTAGGGAAGAGAGAACGCCCCGTAGCTTAATAGTAATACTATTATATTTATTATTATTTATTATATTATTATTACACTATTACTATTTTATTTATGATTACTTATTAATAAAATTATTATTTCTTATTAGCCAGTTAATACTGCTTATTATTATCACTGTTTATAATTATTATTAACAATATTTATTATTATTATTTACCAATAAATGACGTTATCTGTTACTATATTAAGTTAATAGTTAAATAATCCGAATCGAAACATCAGTGTGTTACAGTTAGTTTGAGGAATCTCCTCCGCTCCCAAAGTCTTCGGATTATTATCAAACTCCTATATATCCCGATCATTATTAATAGACTCTGCAATGAAAGTAGCAGGAGGCATAGAAGCAAGCTCATTGGGTGACATATTAACAAAAACTGGGGCCCTATACTCAGCTATAAATGGAGTGTCGATCGGGTCATTTGATCTGTTGACAACGGGGTTATTTATTTTGATAACAGTAGGTGTTGAAGTTTTACCACCCACAGTGAACTCAAGCAACTCTTTGAAAATTGAGCGGTCCGATAAAAAATGGATAGATGCTAGCCTCTGAGACAACTCATTAGCTTCCAACACGGTCATCTCATCACAGGCCTCATTGATCACCCTATCGTAGTCGTTTGAGGGAGATGGGAGGGGATCTACCCTTCCGTTTGCCCTTTCAAGAGAATCTCAAATGAAAATTTTTCTTGGTTATCTTTTGGGCTAGCAAAAAGGCATGTCGGCAATGGCCTCTACTTCAACTCCTACTTACCAATCGATTTCAGCGAGTGTCTGACGAGTCAAAAAATTAGTTATTCTTCAGAGCGAAACAGTATTTTCCTCGATTAGCTCCGTCAAGGGTCGAGCTGCGAAAGACTCATTTTTTAAGATATCTATGAAATAAGCAGGAATGACCAACCTTCTTTCGTTGGAGAAGGTCTAGCCAGAAGGAACCACAATATAAAAGTATCAGTCCTTTTAGCCCTTATTGAGTCCAGTTTACCCCCGCTTGTTCTATACTTTTTTTCGGGGGTAAAGAAATCCAGTCACTCTCCTAATTGAACCGGAAAACAATTTTAATGGCCTTGGCATCTAGACAAAATTTCTAATGACAGAGAAAAATGCACAGGAAAATTAAGTATCTAATAGTGTTGGGATGGAGGCACGCAATACGAATTTCGAGGGCCTCCAGAATCTTGTATAGCTCTCTTATAAAGGAAATATGAAGGCCTTCCTTCAAGTTGATTTCATAGACGGTGATGAAGTCAAATTAAGGAAAGAAGGCTCTCTCCTCAGACAAAGAAATCTAAAAGAAGACACCGATAAGAATATTAAACTTATTGTAAATATTTATCGCATTCTCACTGGTGAGGACAGATGGGCTCTCAGTGACGCCTTTAGAAGCTACATGAGGAGCTATGGAGATAAGGAGAAGTAATGATCAAATTGAGGGTAACAGATATGAAATGTGAAGGAGTATAGAAACGAAAGAGTGCTAGAGTTTAAATACCTAACAATTTAACCCAAAAAGAGCATCATCTAAGGGTACAAAAGAGGCGCATAATAGTTAAAACACGTGCCAGCACCAGAGTGTACTGTGGCACATTTACTTCACTGCGCCAATAATAATGGCATGATGTAATGCTTCTTAGTGCAGCAGACTGATAGCAAGTGACTTTGACGCTCACATTGTCGCATTTGCTTCATCGTACAGGTAATGATGGCCTAATGTAACGTTTTTCAATGAGATAGACTAGCAACAGGCAGCCTTGACACTACCCTAATTAAAGTTGATTCGATAGATTTATGGATGCACAAATAGTGTGTTCGTTCAAAGTAAATTATTATACATCGAATTATCAAAAAATCAAGTTGTCAGAAGTTTGAATTATCAAATTGTCAAAAATTAAAAAATAAAAAATAACATTCAAGCACGACAACCACTTAGAGAACGTAAGAGTATTGAAGCCATATAAAGAAAGAAGAACATCATTTGGGTAGTTCTATTCATTGATTCCTTTCACAACGTATAAATTTACAATGGTAAAAGTATAACTTAGGTAAAAAGAAAGAAAAATATAGGACAACAGCTCGGTAAAAAAAAACCTTCTATTTAGGAACTTTAATAGTACAATGGAGGGAGGCAAAGAACAAAAATCATCCGCCAAAACCTGTTGTAGTCATTCAGTTCACCTTAAGCGTAAACATAAAGTAGGGGATCTTGTTATAATAACAAGGGCCTTGTTTTGGCTAGAATGTAAAAGAGGAAGATTAAGATAGTTTCTCATATAAAGAGAATAATTAATGTAGTCTTTAAACATTTCCTTGAATCCCGACTTTAAAAGCTAGAAGGAAACTTTCACCGACTTCGACTCATGGCAGAAAAGACATCATGTTAACTTAGAACAATCATAAAACTAGATAAGATAAAGGATGCCCCATGATACAAAGTAAGGAGGGTTTCTTAATTTATAGTCGAAACGAGTATTCAGTGGATATTTAACTCAAGAAGATATTAAATCATACTATTGAGGGTAAAGAATAAAATATTGTCAAATAAGACTTCAAATTAGCAGAATATCTAAAAAAAGGGGTGTGCATTGATGAAGCTGCAACTGGTATCCCATCAAAGACATGTTAGGAATTAAAATTTAAACCTTCTAATATGATGGGCCAGTGATGGGTGGCTATGAATGAGCCAGCCCAATATTTAGGTAGATAAGAGATGCAAAATACCGAAAGCCTAATAGAAGATACCATAGAACCCATCAGGTAATAGCGCATGAGCGTATGAATTGAGAGACACGATCTAAACAACCAGCCATTAAAGAATCATAATGTATTGCTTAATACTCAGATACAAATGATAGTTGAGTCGATCCAATAGTCAATAGTTAGGTGGTCTTACCCTTGAATTTATACAGTCGTTACACGTGCAAGTAACGTCCCTCACTATTGATTCAAAGTGATATCATATACACGCATTGATTTTAGGCACCAACCAACTAAACAACGTTTCTTACTATAAATAAAGCCTCTCCTCTAAAGGAGAAAAAAGACAAGAAAAAAAATAAAAGCAACTCAATTAGATGAGTGAACAAAAATAAAAGCTACTGAGTCAGACGGATGTACAAAAAAGAGTATTACCCTACGTATAAACACTCATTCCCATCTTTTTTGAATTCTCGCATTCGTTTCCTTAGATATTTTACATTCAAATAGAAATATTACTGATTTGAATGATAGAAAATATACCGAAAAATAAATCTTATATACCTCTTACCTCTAATTTATTTTATTATGGCATACAAGATTCAAATTTAAAATTATGAAGATCAGATCCGTTATTGTTCGAACGTTCAAACGTGATAATGCGACTACTTAATTCGTATATCAATTTGGATTTTCGATGTGCATCAAACTTAAATATTATCTCTAATATAAACCTACATATTGATAGGAGGGCCCCATTAGGATTTTATAGCCATCGTATTTCTTAGTGTCTAAAAATATAACTAATATCATTTCAATAACTTATATACGCTATTAGATAAATCAAATGAAAGAAAACATAACAAATATCTATAAATCTATTAGTAAAGTGAATAATAATTTCATTATTTAGTAAAACTATTACTAAATATTTTGCATATATTTAATCCATAAACATATAAGAAAATCACAAATTCTTAAAAGGTTGGCGTATGGATATGATTTAAAAAACTGCAAAATATAAGATAACTTCATTTAAATGAAGTCAAACATTCAATAAAATTCGGTGAATTCCATAATGTCCTTTATTGAAACAATAAGAAATGGAACGAAAGGCTTGCCTTCTACCCAAGATGATAATGCAAGGCTGCTGGCAGCCTGTATGCCATGCACTGTAGCCCCAACTGATATGGTAAAGCACACAAGGGTGCAGGGACGCCACCTAATCAAGATGGTCATGCGGCCTAAATGACATGAACATTGCGGCAAACTGGCGAAGCCGCTGCTCATTCTCATCTCCAGTTTGGATCACATGAGCTACCAAACCTCGAGTCCTCTTCACATATCGGCGCCAAGCAAATTGTATGTTCACAGCAGCCCAGGTTCTCCAATTCGATGAATGATATCTCAAAGTCCGCTTAAGACCCTCGTTTGCAAACTTGTAACGGAAGTGTTCGGTGATGTACCTAAGATGATATGCATCTAGACCAAAAGCTTCAGTTGATTCGAGGCATACAAATGTTGCCGACGAGGCTGGAAGCCGGGGCAGGAATGGTCTGCGGAGGCACCATGACAGTAGTTCGTCACCTAAGAATGCTCCGGGTTCGAGAATGCTGGTTGCCACCACACCTTTGCTGAGACTCTGGCCACTCTTTATGCGTCCACGAACTATGAACATCATCCGCTGCACTGGGTCTCCTTCCCTTATTACCTGTTTCATCAAGCCAATGGCGTGTGGATGAAAACATAAGTCAGGGTTGAATTTGCTAATGAAATGGGCAGATGAATTTCAAGCTGTTTGGAAATCCACCTTTTCATTTTTGGAATAGATGAGGGGTTTAACTCGGTCACATATGTTGTCAAGGATAAGGTCATCCAAGCAGTGAAACAGAGGCACCTAAGCATCCCAGTACCAAGAGATATTAATCAACAAAGATTATTTGTAAGATTCAGGTTGCATATATTATTCATTCAAAATAACTTGAGAATCCTCAAAATTATCATCTTGCCCCAGGATTTCTTCTGCAATAACTAGGGAAATAATGTAAAAATCACAACACTCAGAAACCAAGTGGTATGCCAGAGCTAAGCTCCTTTATCCTAAACTATCACAAAATATACTAACTTCTAAATCCTTTTCAAATGGCCTCAATCTCCAGCAACTCCTTATTCAATAACACCCAAAATTCCATGTCTGTATTTTACAGTGAAAACTAGGAATTTTGGAGTGTTATCAAATAAAAATCCTATTTATTTTGCAGGAACTTTGGATTTGGAAAGTAGTTGACAATGGATCCAAAGTCAAAGCTAAGCTTAAAGCAATGCTATATGATTAGAAAAATAAATAAATATAAGTAACATGCTATGAAAGATGACAAAACAGTGTCATTTCCCGGGGGAATATATAGATGATGGAGATCAAAAGCTTTGTTCTTTAATCAATAGGAGATATTCAAGTACCTAAGAGAGTATTTTTCCTTAAAAATTTTCCCACTTTTTACTCTTTATTCCAGAGAATTAATTTTAGCTTTAGTATAGTTAGGCAATACCTGTTATATTCGATAGATTTTGTTTCCTATAGGGATCCTAGTTTGGTTTTCTCTATGTAAGCTAATCAATTATCAACTACGTGGGAATTATGAAATACTGAGATGTTCTCCCTCATCTGGCTTCTATCTTGTCTCCCCTGTCTTTGGCTTTTGATTTCACTTCCTCTATCTTCCTTCTTTCCCAGATTTTTCCCTCTCTCTCTGTTTCCTTTTTATGTGTTTATATCAAACAGGTATCAACTATGCCTTTTTAGAAAAATTCTCAGCAACATAATCACCTACATCTTTTGAGCCAGATACTGTTACTCCTAATGGCATTTGAAATTTGAACTCCTATAGAATTAGAATGTTTTTACTTGTGAAGTTAACAAATTCTTCAAAGGTCATCTACACAAAGACCTTGACTGATGTTGCAGAAAATCAGGCACAATTGATGGGAGTGACCTTGATTCATATTGCAGAAAAGCAACCACAATTGATGCGAGAGACCTTTTTAATGAGATCCAAGCAAAGATAGCGTTTAATGTCTCGCCGGAGCCCTTCAGGCAAGTCTTTTATAAGTTCCATCTCATCCAATCCTCCGGTGGTCACCCATCTCTGGCGTTCAAACTGACGTACTCTCTGCCTTAGATGAGATGACAATTGTCTTCGCCTCATCCACCATTCCATATCTCGACATCGTAGTTGCAATTTTCTCTTATTTGACATGACTGTATGCAAAAATACCTTCACATTCATAATCCAAGTTTTCATTGTTAGATAATCTATTTAGGAGCTTTGGAGCTATGGATGCAATTGGAGAGGGGCGAAGGACAAAAAGCAAATCAAACCACCTGAATATTCCCAATCAACAAAGTGAATAGCATTAAGCCACCGAGCACAAGACATATGCCGAAAAGCAGTTCTGACCAGTGACTGGTGGGGCTGAGATTATTGCCAAAAGTGCTGAAACCAAACAACACAAAAACATTGTTCCATCTGATATTGCATACAACGTTGACATATGAGAATTGAAAACTAGCTGAACAGCAGGAAATATAGAACTACGGTTCCAGGATATTGCACTGAGTTTCATTTCCATTAACACTTATTTTACCCACAGTGCTAACGCCCCTCCCCCCTCCCCCACAACTCCCAAATAAAATAAAATAAAAATAACACCTTGTACAACTACTTGTTAAATGTTCTGCATCTTGATATCAACCTACCTTGCCTACAAAACTCAAATTCCACATCAATGGGATACGTTTGGTTCTTTTATTTCCCCAAGTTTTGTAAGCATGTCTAAAGCTGGTGATTTCGATATCCAAAGCAGTCATTTTGTCAAGACTCTTAACTTGCTGAGATACAAGTGAGAGTAGAACAGACATAACTATGTCAAATAAAGGACGCCACAAAAAGAAACAAAACATAGCTCTCAACTTCAAGGCTATGTAATCATAAGGTGCTACAAACTAAATGAAATAATTTTTTCAATGTCCATAAACCAAAAATGATAGATCAAACCACTGAGTCAGAAAAATTGTGGTATTATATAGCTCTACATCGTCTAAGTTTATGAGTTGCATCCACACCAGAGAGAGGCTAACTTTATAATTATTTGGGCATATTCATGTCAAGGGATTTTCAGATGTTAATTAAGTCATGTTGTAATATGATTGGAAGTTTACAATTGGTTATTATGTTTTTATTAGAGGCAATATTATGTTGTGGAAAGTAAGAAACAAAGATGTAGTAGCTAAGTCAATTACAAAATCAGAATATTGAGTGCTAACGTATATTACATGTGAAGTGCTATGACTTTAACAACCATTTAATTTCTTTGGTTATAAAAGATTTGAGCTTTCTTAGTTGTGGTGTGATAATCAAGCAATTATCCACATTACATCAAATTAGTATTTTATGAGTGTACAAAGTATAGGTATGTAAATTGTCATTTTATTCATGAGAAGCACCAAAAAATCTTAATTCACATACATCATGTTCACTCTAGAGATTCGATGGAAGATATTTTTACTAAGTCTTTAATTAGAGTTCGAGTTTAGAAAATTTACGACAAATTGGGTATGATCAATATATATGCTTCAGCATGATAAGTTGATAACTTTATCCTGCCCCTAAATTTCTAAAAATACTCATGTCCATTTCCTACCTTTTTTTTAATATAAACAACTCTTGGTTCTCTCTCCTCTTTCTCTACAAGAGATATAATATCTAACTTTGCTATTATTGTTAATTTTTATCTAAAATTTAAATATATCAATTATTTTTTTATAAATTATTTATTAATTATGACACATAATTTTCCTAACTTTAAAAGTGAAGGAATTTGGAAAAACTATCCCAATACTCTGGCATCAGTTTCATCATAATACTAATAGAGGTTCTGAATACCAAAATCATAACCTACACCAAAAAACATTAATCCTAGTTATGACCACCCTTAAAGTACCCAAGATTTCAGTTACTAATAACAATCCTCAATTTATTGCTGAGCAAATTAAGGATTTGTGCAAAAAATGCAACAATGAGTTGAATCACTCATTGCCCCTTCTATTTTCCAAAACAGTATGGAAAATTTTTGAAATTGTTAGGCATATTTCGTGACCGTGTCAAATTGTTCGTTGGTATATATTCCATTGTCCTTAAATTTGCATCAAATTCATCAAATTTGCCGATGTGCAACTCCTAGTATCCGCGCTTGCCTAGGGCTTGACCCATGCGTGAGCACCATTTCCGTAGGCCCACACTCGAGGTGTGCTTGAGGCGCGCTCAAAGCTCCCTTTTATGTAAGCTCGAGGCACACCCGAGGTGCACTCACCCTTTTATGAATATATGTGCTTAAGGCATGCCCGAGGCGAGACCGAAGCACCCTTTTATGAATATGCATGCACAAGGCATACTCAAGTGTTGGGGTGTGGACACTGTGCTAGCCTAGGCGCACTTGACGCACACTCGAGCAACGCTTAAGCATCGGGGTGCGCATTTCTAAACAGCCACATTTTTTAACTAGTTTTGGAGCTTCTATATAAATACCCATTTTTTCTTTTTGTGTGAGAACTTCTTGGCAAAATATTCTTATGGTTGCTTAGTGAAAAAGCTCTCACTTTCATACTTATAGTTTTCTCCCATTTGAGAAAACTCACTCTAGATTATGGTGCTTTAATTCTAAAGTTTTCTCATTTCATTTACTTTATCCTACGCATTTTTACTTACTTGTTAACTTTCATAAGAGACATGGGTAGGGTGGAAACTGGGATCCAGTGGTGTATAGAAATTCGACGGCTTATAAAGGAAGATTGACAAGAAGACCGAAAACGTCCGGTTTCATTATTGAGGGCAAATTTAAGGAGTTTCATAGTAGGGGTCACAAGATAAGAGTAAGTTGGCTAAATTAATATGTCTGTATCACCCGATTTATAAGTTGACTTTCTTAGTGTATTTTTTTCTTGGCCGTAGAAGCTCAGAGTGTTTTTACTCGATAATTGTGGTATTGAGGTTTTTCTTTGTCACTAAAATCTCATCTTTTCTATTATTGCTATTACTACTTACTGTTTACATCTAAATCTAAATATATTTTACATATATTATATTTTCGTATGTACTTATATTCAACAATTTGAAAAAGGGGTCAAAACGAGTTACGATTTGGAACTCCCTGGTCCATTTCAATTGGTATTAGAGACTCACCCAGATCCTCAACCCTATTCTAGATATATACGAGTTATTCTTTATCCATTTCTCCCTATTTTGATAGGAGCAATTATATTTATTGGAAAGTGCGCATAAGAGCCTTCTTCAAATCCATGGATGAATGAGTATGGGCCAACACTCAATATGGGTGGACACCATCCAAGAGCACTACGAGCGATAAACCAAAATTTTTATTCCTGTGGTCAAAAGAAAAACTTGATGCCTATAATAGAAATGGTAAGAGGGTACATGCTATTTTTATGGTTGTGTCCCATGAAGAGTTTAAACACATTTCGATGTGCGAGATTTCTAAAAATACATGAGACATTCTTGAAATTACTTATGAAGGAACAAAATTAGCAAAGAATTCAAAAATTGTAAATATTTACTACTAGATTTGAAGAAGTTATGATGAAGGAAAATGAAACTTTTGATAAATTTTATGTAACATTAAATCATATAGTAAACTCTATATTTAACTTAGGTGAAAAAATTCCTGAAAATAGAATTGTCTGAAAAATCCTAAGATCACTCACTGCGCAATTTAGACCCAAAGTTACTATGATTAAGGAAAGTAAAGATATTGACAAATTGAAAATTGAAGAACTTGTTGAATCTCTTTAAACATACGAACACACGCTCTCACAGTCAAAAAAGACTAAATCCATTACCCTTAAATTTGGTAAGGAAGAGAGAGACCATAACTCTAACAAGGAGTCGGTTAGCGATGAGGATTTTGCTTTGTTTGTTAAAAACTTTAAAAAATTCTTCAAGAATAAAAGTAACAAACGAATTTATAAAGGAAATGATACCACACATAATCCCAGAAAGAAAGATAAAAAAGAAAATAAAGATGCAAAACCGAAAACCACTCAAGGGGTGCAATGCCATGAATGTCAAGGCTTTACTCATATTGAGAGCTAAATGCTTAAATTTTAAACGCTAACAAGGTCTAACTATGAAAGCTAATACTACCTTGAGCAATGATAAAGAAGAAGATAATGATAGATGTATTGAAGAAGGCCGAGCAAATTATATGGCCTTCATGACCTCTGTGTAGAAATGACAAGAATTTAGAAGAAAGCCTAGATCAAACTAACGACTTTGAGAACGAGTCAGAAGATCAATTGTATGACCTTTAGGATGCATATGACAAATTATTTAAAGAAAGTTTAATCATCAAGAAAACTAATGTACCCCTAAAGCATAAATTGGTGGAAATCAAAAAGGAAAAAGTAGCTCTTAGAACTTAGCTAGATATAAAAACTCAAGAACTTGAGAAATTGAACAACTCCTTGATAGAAAAGATCAAGACCCTTGACTCGAATCTTGAAAGTATTCAAAATGATCTAAAACAATTTTTGAGTGGATCCAAACAATTGGACCGTATGCTCGATCTAGGAAAAGTCGGCGGAAACAAAACGAGGTTGGGATATTCTGCTAGTGCCTTGAATGCTAATGTTAACCCAAAAACCGTCTTTACCCTAGCTACTTCCGTTCCAAGACGAAGTATCACATCATCCACCCTCATTGATCAGAGGTCAAGAGGTTTTACAAAGAAACATGCTAATGCACCAAGTATTCTATCATCAAATAGTAGAAAAAACCTTGGCTTTAACCACACTAGGAAGCAAGGTAATAAATCTTACATCACTACTTTGTCCTGACTTGTCATGGTTGTAGTAAAATTGGACATATTCGCCCCCACTGTTCAGCAATAAATTTTTGAAACAATTTCAATCAAAGTCCTAAGATGGAGACACTCGTTAATCAAGTCAAACTACTAAATGATATGCAAAATAATTAAATTTGGAAAGAAAATATAGATTAAGAAGAGTGACCTAGCATATCAACGAGCCACATTGTCCCTGTAATAATTTATGCTTTATGCATTATACCAAATTAATTTATTTAAATAAAAAAATGCACTGTTCACTGCGCTCGAAGGGTTTCTGATTGGCACTCGAGTGCTGAATCCAGATTAGATGAAACCTAGGTGCACCAGACGTGTGCCTGAAATGCACTCGAGCCCTGCTATGCTAGGGCCTTTATCTTCCAGCGTAGCTCAAGCACTGTTTCCTCTCTCTTCACACACCACGATTGTCTCTCGTGTCTCTCTCTTCTCTAATCCTTTCTCAACCTCTTCAAACCTCTAAATTTTCCTAATGTTTGTGTTTCCTTACAAATCTTAGTTGTTCACAAGATGTCTGCTCCTCGGAAGTCCCTTGCAAGAAAGAGTGCTGGTAAGCGTCCCCGGCCAAGCGGGCCATCAGCACTTGACCGCTTCATCGATCCCTCCGCCGAGGAATGATTTCAACAACGCATGTCACATAGATAGCTTACTCTTGAGCAGGAGGTTGACCTCGCGTCTCTCGAACCCTGCCTCTCTTCCGTATTCATTGACCGGCATGGGGAGAAAGTTTTGACCAACCTCATTCCTCGTACACAACTCTTAATTCAAGCATTTTATTCCAACATCCATGATTTCGACCTTGTATCGCGAACTTTCACTACCTACTTGAGGGGGAGTCACTTCCGAATTACCTTAGAAGTGCTCTCCAGCACGTTAGGCATTCCTCGTGTCCCCCATTCGAACTACCCATATAATTATCATACCATGCTATGGCATTTGAGGTAGCCTCTTTTCTCCATGGATCTTCCATGGAGTGGTATGACAAATCCTTCAAAACCAAACTTCTTACCCCTCAGAAAATGGTTGTGTGCTGGATTATGTTAACTAATATTTTTCCGGTCACACATTTCTCTTCTATCCCTTAGGACAAGGTCTTATTTCTCTACACTCTTCTGAGTGGGCAGCCCATTGATCTTTCATCCTACTTGTGTTCTCATATTATTTCTGTGTTTGTGTCCAAGAAGGATGACAGCCATCCCATGGTTGTCTCATCCAATGCTTAATTATGGGTTTAGATGTTCAGTTTCCGGCCATTCCTCGTGTGCAGTTTGGTCGGCCCATTACTCGCACAACCTTTGAACAAAGCCGAACCTACTCTCATCGGCACTCCCCGACTCCTGATGATACTTTGGATGCTCCTCTTCCGGAAGATCCTTCATTTTCGGCCAATACTGGGCTGTCCTTTTTTTCCTATCTTGGCTAGTCCAATCCTCCCGTATCCTCTTTCTCTTCCTCCTCTTTAATTATGGGATAACTTTCTCACAGTTCTGATCAGCTTGTGTGATTGCCTAGCTCTCATGAGTGGCTCTTTTCCTTCATGAGCAGCTAGAGTCGCATATGCTTGAGGGCTTTCAGTGCCTTGACTCTCAACTTTCGACTTAAGAGGAGAAGCATGCTCGTCAATGTGCTATATGGCTTTCTCACAGTGATTCCTCTGACTCTGATTGATGCCCTCCCTTTGGCCATTAGTGACAAAAAAGGGGAGCATATATTAGGGAGAGCTTGTCTCATCTTTCATAGAGGGAAGATTATCTTGTTGTTAGGGGGAGGTTTATCTTCTAGAGGGAGCTTGGTTATATCTTAGGAGGAGGTCTTTGTCCTATTTGTTTGTGTCATATTTACTTTTCGCTTGGACATGCGCTGTAACTGATATATTGATTTACTACTATTGCTTTACTGTTTTATCTACTTTTGTACTAACCTTGTTTGAATAGGAATTGTATATTTTTGCATCTCCGTAGATTTTAGTTTTACTGTGTCAGTTATCTATTATGAGTAAATTTTTATGTATACAGGTTCTATCTCGATGGTGTCTGAACTCGTAATTCTCTTGTATTTTATTTTATAATTTTTGTGGTGTTTTGACACGGAATTACAAAAGGGAGAGATTGTTAGGCATATTTTATGTTAGCATATTCCACGACTGTGTTTGGTTATTTGTTGGCATATATTCTAGTGTTCTGAAAATTTGCATTAGATTCATGCTTGATGTTCATCGATGCACAACTCTCAGTATCCACACTTGCCTAGCTCCTGACCCGCGCATGAGCGTCGTTTCCTATAGGCCCACGTTCGAGGTGCATCAGAGGCACGACCTAAGTGCCCTTTTACAAATGTGTGTGCTCGAGGCATGCCCGAGGCTCACTTAAAGTGCCATTTTATGAATGTGGCACGCTCGAGCGCTAGAGAGAAGACCTTGTGCCATTTTATGAATGCTTGGGCGCCGAGGCGTGCATTTCTAAACGATTATATTTTTTAACCTAGTTTTGGAACTTCTTTATAAATACCCACCTTGTCCTTTTTGTGTGAGAACTTCTTGGCAAAATATTCTTACTACTACTTAGCGAAAAAGCTCTCACTTTTATGCTTATGATTTGCTCCCATTTGAGAAAACTCACTCTAAATTATTGTGCTTCAATTCTAAATTCTTCTCACTATATTTACTCTATTCTACAAACATTTTCCTACCTGTTAACTTTCGTAAGAGATGTGGTTGGTATGGAAACTGGGATCCAATGGTGTGCGAAGATTCGACGGCTTGTGAAAAAAGACGGAGAAGAAGACTAGAAGGCATCTGGTTCTATTGTCAATGACAAATCTAATGAGTTCCTTGGTAAGGGTCACAAGAAGGAGCACGTCGGCTAAATTAGTGCATTTGTACCACTCGATCTGTAAGTTATCTTTCTTAGTGTATTCTTTTTCTTGGTTATAGATACTTGTACGGTTTTACTCGATAATTGTGATTATTGAGGTGTCCTTGCATCACCAAAATCTTGCCTTTTTTATTATTGCAATTATTGCTTACTATATACATCTAGATCTGAATATATTTTACGTGTATTATATATTTATGTGCAGTTGTATTCCGCAATTTGAAAAAGGAGTCAAAACGAGTTGTGACTTGGGATTCTTTAGTCCATTTTAGAAATTAAATTAACTAACATCAAGAAAGGGCTGTTTGTGAACAAAACGTAAAAAAGACTATACGTATAAAAGTTTAAAAAGTAACATATATCTAAAGAAACATATGAAAAATATCGTGCTCTTTATAACTCTTTGAATAAATCAGAATATCATCAATAAAAACCATTACAAATTTATCCAGGTAGGACCAAAAAATCCGGTTCATCAAATGAGATAGTGGTTATCATCAATTCAAACTGAAATAACATTTGTAGGTGGTGTAGGATCAATAATTTTTTAGTACGATTAAAAGCTAAACCAAAAGAACTGATAGAATGTATTATTCAGTAAGAGAGACATTTTCTTATGGTGGAAGACTATAAGTTCGAAAAGTATGTGCAAAAGTACTTGTAACTCAAATATGTAAAAATATTCTGATAAATTATTAAATGTTATACTATTTATCTTTTTTAAAATTTAAATAAGAATTAATTTTAGAATTAATATAAATAAACCCTCACATTTCCTTAACTAATAATGTATGGTTTTACGTAATAACCTATCTTATATTTGTGTTATCAAATACTGAATTTTCAATATTGGAAAATGCAAAAAAAGAATCATTAGTTTGAAAATTTTGAGCACTCAAATACTACTTCTGTAATTTCTAAAGCAACCAATATTATTATAAATGAATATGGATTTTTTAATAAAATTTTTCCATTACTTTTGATAATATTTTAAATAATAATATTGCTATTATTTTATTTAAATCACACTATCCTTTAATTTTAAATGATGAATTAGTTCATACAAAATGTGTCTATTATATTATTAATATTTGTGTCAATGATATTTTGCCGTTTATTTTTCCTTATATGAACAAATTAAAGAATATGATTAAATTTATTAGAACATTTTCTTTTTGGGAGAACTATTATGGTATTATGCAAACAAAACAACCTCAATTACCTCAGTTATAAGAAGATGAACATCAACTGTGTAATATGATGGAACACAACTTACTTGATGTTGGATACCGCATATTATTTTTGTTCTGTTTTAACCATCTTTCACAATACAAATATCCCCTTCACTGAGCCGATTATAGATATCGATTGGAAGATAATTAAAATGATTAAATATTTTTTAAAAGTATTTTAGTTTATCTATATATATTAAAAATAACATATTCATTGATATTATTTTTAAATATTAAAAATAACATATTCACTCTTGTAAATTTATGTGGGGTATTAATCTGTTTTGAAGAATTCTATACTAACATGGGGCTGACCCATAACATAGAAGAAATAAAGGTGAGGATCTATTACAAGTTGTATAAAATGTACAACTTGCATACACCTTAGTTAATATCAAAACCGTTCAATCTAATAGCAGATGGCCTTGGCAAATGAGATTTGTATTCTTTGGTACAAAGTTGATGTGGATTATAACAAGTTAGTGAAAATATAATATTGGTTGAACATTTTTACTACTTATAATCTGACCAAGTTTTCAATTTTAAAAACAATCGATTAGAGTTCATGATTTTGAAATGATGGAAAACTAACAAGAATACATTCCCCATGCTCACATCAATGGCATATAATCTCTTGACCTTACCGTACAATGTCATCTGAGTCAGACTTTAATATTAGGGTAAAATAGTAGACAATAAAAGAAGTAGGATGACATCAAAAAAATAAAAAAAGTGTATTTTATTTAAGGATTGGTTAGATGCAAAATACTGAATCAGAAATCAAATCATTTTAAGTAGCAATGATGAAGATGACTCTAGAAGTAGTGGCAGTGACACAAGTAGGAATGCTAGTGAAACTTAATTAATGAGTTATTAGATATATTTTTTAATTTTTATAACTTGTAATATTGAATATTTGACTAATAAAATAAAATAAGATGTATTTATTCACAAGAATTTATGTATTTTTTAAAAATTTTTTTCCTCTCACTCTTGATTTTTTTCTTCATAGGCTAAAATTGGCATGTCTCAGCACAAATAACACCTCTATGTGAGGTTTGGGAATTTATCAAATGGACTTAGTCTAATGGTGGCATTATACAGAAGTTGTTGATATGGTTTGAACTCATGACATTTAGTCTACTTTTGAGTTGCCTTAATTTTATCCCAAGGCTCACCCTCTAATTTGCTATGAATATATGCATTTCTCATTTAACCTTTTAGAGTTATAAGACTTAAATTTTTGATCTTTGATGTTACACTTCTTCAAAATGATACTGCAATTGAATTCCACTTCGTTAATATTGCCGGAACTGTAGCAAACTATAAATCCTTCATTTGATTTTTTGCAGTATTGATTATCACATAACACTCTAGAAGCATTTCACCATTTTAGAAAGGAAAACAAAAGAACAAAATCCTTGTTTCCCATTTATCTTTGCAAGTAATGGCATCTATTTGTAAATCTGGGATGAAAATATGAGGCATAATTTAGTGATATACCTTAGTTGAAACAGTCCCCAGGATATTGGATAGAGGATTTTAATAACAATTGCTTTGCTGGAAATCACAGGAAGCGCTTCATCATATATCCCAAATTGGAACGGGCCATTAGCATCTAAGCACAATGAGTTTCTGTTGACACCACACGGATTGCCTGATGTGTTTGCTGCTGATGGAAGCTGGAGACATGCCTTTGAGCAAGCCAAAGAAAAATTACACTTGGTGTTTCTATTACACTGCCGTACAAGGCATGAACCAACACGTTGTATTGCAAGAACATACCAGCATCCACCAACAACCTGCAATGTGATATAAGATGATTTAATTTATGTAGTGGTGTAGACAAATTTCGAAGAGAATGGACGGTGAAGTAAGTTTAAGGTCAGGCTTACATGAGAAGCGATGAAGTATGCAATAAGATTAAGGCCGAAACCCCACCATATGGTACCAAAGATATAACCTGTCACCTTCTGCATTCTTCTCATTAATGATATGCTGTGGTAAACTTTTGGGATGAACTGGAACAAAAAGCTAAGCAGAAGTATTGTCATTAGATGCTTTATGCGCTCTTCTGTGATTAGTTTTGGTACTAGAAACCAGAAAACAACCTGTAAACAATAGGGTCAAGATGAATATAAAAGGTCGAGAGAGTAAGAAGAGTGGCAGATTGAACAACTCTTTCCTATTTTTTTGAGTGTTTTGACCTGTGCAATTGAGAAATTTAGCTAATTGATATTATCTGCACAGAAATAGCATTGAGAGAAAGAAAAACAAAATAACTGGAATTACCACCATATATTTGCGATGCAGTAAACTGATAATACAACCAAAACGTAACAAACACCTAAGCACAGACTTAAAAAAGAAAAATTAAATAAAATCACAGCAATACATGACTAAGGATAAAAGTAACAAATTGAAGGGACCCTACCTAATGATCCCAATGTATGATATCCTTCTACTTCAGCAAGTTACATCAGGTACTACTTTTCTCTTTGCAACTGCAATTAACCCAGATTGGAAGCTCCACTGGGTGCCACCGATGGAAGATAAATTGCATGTTGGGTTACGGAATGGTTGTAGCCTCACACCACTTTTATAAGTCCCTATCCTTGGATGTGGGTGGGATTTGGTTCACAATTTCTTAACGACACTAGGAAACCTTTTATCTAGGGGTGTGAATGCTCATACCCACCTGCCTGAATACATTTGTGACTTGTGAGCATTGCTTATAGAATGGCATTGTTATGATATCACCTTCTAGAAAATGGGAAGGTAAGAGATCTTCAATTTTATTGCACCAAATTCAGGTATCAACAGCTTAGGTGAAATGAGAAAAAGGATTGTTTTTCCATCCTCCCTATGGTAACCAAATGCCATGAAACATGAAATAGAAGTAGCTTGTAAGATCACCAGCTAGCTAACTTGTTGCATTCATGTGTGGCTATGAAAAATCTCCATATAAAGTTGTTTTACAATGTCGAAAGCTTCTCTTTTAGAATTTTCATCAAGACACCTCATGTGGTATGTAGCTAGCAAAATAGTTGTTGAGATTTCTTGAGAACAAAAACACCCACACAACTAACGTGGCAGAAACAGATCCCAGGATTTCCTATTAATCATGGCTACTAAATATCATGATAGTACAATGAATAAAATCACGCAACCAAGAACATGAGTTGGATGGTAATATTTAACATGAAAAATCCTTCTCAATCATGAAAAATCCTTCTCAATCATGAAAAAATTACGGAACAAATTTAAAAAAATTCACTCTAAAAGTGACCGGTTATAAATATAGTCTTTTTCAAGATCTTTTCACTACAACTTGAGTGAATAATGATGAAATGTGGCTTCAACATACCTTGCAACTTATAAGAGAAGAATATACTGAGACAATGAGCAACCAAACGAAACTATGTCCTAGAAATAAGATTGGAGTAATGTACTCTACTTTGGCAAGGAATAAAACTCGAATTTGACACCAATTGAATGTTGAAAATCTTTTCCTCTCTCTTCTCTTTCCTTTCTCTTTGTACAATGTCATTGTGTTGAAAATGATATCTAATTTTGCTACAAAAATCGCGCAATAGCACTGGTGCACATGTGTCCTTTAGATGCACACTAAGCACGAACTCTACTAGCAAGCCACGTGCTTGCACCCTTCATGCACTCAGGTGTGGCTCTCAATAAAAGTTGCTGAAAACTGTGCACAAGCGGCCCAAAGGCATGCATCAAGTGCTCTCCTATCAAGTTGCTAAAAAAACTTTCGTTCACATGAATCTCACGTGAACCTCTAATAAATAATGTTACTTAAATGACCCTTGATGCATCTATTGGGTATAGGACTTATAAAGAAGTGATCCAAAACTTAACAATAGCCATCTACCATCGCCAGTGCACTCAACAACCAAAAAGGGAAAGCAAAAAGAACGAAGCAAGCAAAAAGGAATGAAAAGAAGGTGAAATTTAGGTATTCTAGGCTGAAAGACTTGCTTCTCTCACCTTCATTTCTTTTTTATTCATATTTTCATTTTCATTTTTGGTTACACATCAAAAGGGAAAGCTGTTATAAGTATTCTGGTTGTTATCCACAACCAAAAATATCTCACAAGGATCATGTCAAATAGCAAAATCAATTGGCAACAATGTTTCAAAAAATGATAAATCTTGGCACCTCACTATTGGGTTTTGATTACTCCATTGTGAATGTTATAATAAATGCATAGTTATCGGAAGGTCGTACAAGATTTGTGTGAGGATCGGAGTATTTATGCACGCTTTGTGCGTGCGGCAAGTGGCCGAAGGCTTTTATGCTCAAGCACCAAGCAACGATAGCAAGAGCAACAAAGCGGTGATGCCAAGTTCGAGGGGCAATCGGGTGCTGAGTTCGAAGAGCGGTTGGGTTGTGATGCTGAAGGGCATCGAGGCATCAAGTCTAGAAGTGCCCGAGCATGGCCCAAGGGCAACTACACACTGATGCCGAGTCCGAGGGGCAGCCGAATGCCGAGTCCGAAGAGTGACCAGGTGGTGGTACCGAAGGGCACCTAGGCGTCAAGTCTAGAAGTGCTCGAGCATGGCCTAACATCATTATAAAGTGCACGAAGTGCTTTAGGGTTTGTGACGAGAACACTTATAAAATTAGACCAAAGAGCGCCGCCAGTGAGAGAAAAAAGAGGAGAAAAGAGAGAGAGGGAGAAAGAAGAGGTTTAAGAGGAAGATTTAAAGTTTTCCAGTCACCACTGATCTCGGGTGTGTTGTTATTTGAATGTGAAGAATATTTTGCCAGTCGTGTATCTACTCCCTCGCCTCTTACTCACTGTTGCTCGGATCCATTTGATATAAGGAGTCGAGTTTTTATATTCTTGTATTTGGGATTTGTATAACCGATTTTATATAGTAGAAATTTTTAGACATATCGTCCTGTGATTTTTTTTCTCTTATTGAAAAGAGAGTTTCCATGTAAATTACTTGTGTCTTGTGTTATTGTGTGATTATTGTTTGCCTGCTATGTATCGTCGCTGTTCATTCTTTCCTCTCGGTTCATCAAAATTGTTGGCCAATCCCTAACACTTACATCAGCAATTTTTATAAAGTTAAAAATTATAAATTGCTTTCTCACATGAAGTTCCCAACAAGTTTCTAACAACATTGTAATGTTCACATAATCACGTCTAGTTATAGGCAAGCCAAATTTGGTTTAGGTATTTCAACCAGCTCCTCTCTATTTGCAGTTTCTCTGCATGTTTTCTGAAGAGCCTTGTGATATTACCTTCAGGAGTAAATGTGATATCCTTATGTGATATTCCTTTTTGTGACTTCAAGTTAAATTTTGATTTCGATGCTTTCCTAGTTATGATTATAAAGCTTTTATTCTTAACATAAATTATACTATTACTTGAAATTATGCATAATTAATATAAGTGGAGTACCGTATTTGCTAAGTTTAATACAATTCGTTTAAGCTAAGGCATAATGGGCTATTAGAGTTGGATTCTATCTCCATGCCTTTGATAATTTTGATCCATTTTTTTCCCAATTACTTTCAAGTGAGTTGGCACCCTGGAGAATCTTAGGAGCCCAGAGGTTGTCAAACAACTATAGATTGGGAGAGTTAGTGGAGCACTAATAAGTCTAGCATTACTAGGTGTCTTCACGCATAGAGTTAGTGGAGGTGATAATGAAGGTAGAACGTCCATGCTTGTAAGGTCCTTGGTGCATGCTTCAAATTCTCCAAGAACCCAATGAAGCAGTAAGTGAAGAAGGCTCCTAAAAGTTCTATCAATAGGCCTCATTTGAAGCTTTAGACTCCACACAAAACCTCTCAACCAAATTGAGTGAAGGAGAGAAAGGAGAGAAAGTTTGGGTGGGTTTTTAAAGGAAGAAGAAGCCATCGTGAAGAAATTATGCAAGTAAATCATGATCTTCTTTCCTTATCTTCAGATTTTTATAAGTTCATAATCTAGTAATGAAGAATTTATAATGATAATTTTGAAAATAATTTAATTATATTAAAGTAAGAAAAATCATGCATGAGTCAAAAAAAAAAAAATCATGTGGAAATTATGGCCTAACTCACGAAATCTATGTTGGAAATCATTTCATGTTTATCATGCCAAAATTTAAGGGCTGCCAAATGGTATTTAATGATAAATTACGTAATCTATTATGATAAATTTGTGGCATTATTGGAAAATGTGTGAAAAAAGCATGTTTTACTATATTAAGTTGCTTAAAAAATGATGGGGCATGATGGTTTTTAAAGAAGATTTTCAAGAACTTTTGATAAAATCTTTGTGGGTGAAGCATTGATTAAATTAAAGTCAAGTTGTTAAAATAAATTTGGTCTTTAGGTTCAAGTTTTTAAGATTCTTGTAAAATTTATGACAATAATATTTTTGTTTGGAAATTATGTCTAAAATAATCACCGCAAATTTTATGATTAAAAAGATATTGATGACTTAATTAATTATATTAATAATTTGGATAATAAGGCAAAATTAAGACCACAAGGTTGATAAGTGCCATAAGCTTAAAGTAGACGTCATAAATTTGCGTAAGTGTTGAATATATTACTTTGATGGTTCTTGGTATAAAATTAAGGTAAAGCTGATGGGGGCTATAGCGCTTGAAATGATCATCTTGACCTTAGTGAATTTTACATGATTAGTTAAAGTAAGTTTAAAAGTGGAGTTTAAAATTGTTAAATATGAAAGTGTTGAAAATCTTAACATTGGTGAAGAAATATCATCCTTCTTCTTAGATTTTCTTCATACCTTTTATTATTTATAGGTTTGGCTTCCTTTGATATTTTTATCATCATACTGCTCATCATGTATATACTAAGGATATACATGTAAACACTATAAAATTTAAAAATTCTCATATATATTGCATTGAACGGGGCCTAATTCATAACTGGCATTCATGACTAAGTTGATTAATATAAGACAGAACTAACAGAATTTTGAATAGTGGTATGTCATTTTCATTGCCGTTCTTACACCTAAAAGTGACCCATACAGATGCCAAGAAATTGTCAATATCCAATATTCAATTGTAAAGTAAATACTTTACGCAAAGAAGGAACTAAATCGCAACCTAACAGCTTATAAATTAAACAGCTATTTGTGATTCGAATTGGGTTGTTGATTTTAGATATTGTTCACCCTTGAAATAGCTAAACGTAGAAAAAATGGTGTTCTTTAAAGTTATCTAGTTTGCTATCTTTCTCGAAGGTCGTGACTCTTTAACAAAAGGTAAATAAATAAATAAATAAATAAGAGAAATCGGCGTCCTTTTTTAAAAGTATTTTTTCAGTGCTCATTAAAAATTGACGGCGTGGAAAGCAACGACGGCCATGGGACTAACCTGAGGAATAGGAAGTATGACGAACACGTCAGACCAGAAGCCCTTGAGAGAGCGGACATAGTGAGAGGCGATAGCGCGAGCGTCCCACACCAGCTTCCCGCAGCCAATCACCAGTGATTCCCTCGAGACGTAAGCCAGCCGAAACTGCAGCCACAGATGCCATAGATGCACCACGTCCAGGCATGTGCGAAGGACGGTCACGATCGCCGCCAGCCAATCGTCCACGCTAAGGCACGCGGCACCGTCTCGACCGATCGATAGGGTGTAGAAGAAGAGCGGATCAACTGCCAGTGCCATCGCACGCGCCAGCAGTATAGCCCGGTTCCACCTCCGAACCCTCTCACTGCGCGGGTCCAGAATCCGACCGAATAAGCCCGAAGATGACGGTCTCTTGTGATTCTTCTTGACGGGCCCAGTAGGGTCAGTATTCCGGGCCTGGACGGGGAACAACGAAGACCCCGCACAGGCCTCCCATTCTGGCGGGTCGGCCCGGTCGCAACTGGTGGAATGGAAGACCGGTACACCAACTCGGGTACAAGCGTAGCACTCGATTTGAGTGGAAATTGGACTCTCTCTCTCTTCTTCGTTGCTATCGTCACAGTTGTTACTGCTGCTTCTTTCGTCTACGGTACTTTCGGAATTTCTGCTTTTTTGCTTTCTGAATATCGGAAACTCGAAGCACCTGCAAAACAGAAAATGATCAAGTAAAAAGAAAAGTAATGTTCACTGAAGCCAGTTCAACCAAAACATATTACTAATAGCTAACAGCTTGCGGGAAATTTGACAGAGTAATACCTGGAGAGAGAAATTTTGGAGCGTGAAATGGAAGGCATCTTGGGAAGACGGTAACCATGGGATAGGACGACGATACAGAGAGATGAGGGAGAGCAGAGCAGAAGGCCGAGGACGAAGTTTAAAGAGAGGAGCCGTGCGGAATCTGCGCAGGAGGACGACGGGCGAAGGGGTTGGAAGGCGTGAACGCGAGTGAGTTAAAAGGTCTGTCGAGTAGCACATGAAGGAAGAAGCATTATACGATACGTACATGATTGGGGGCCCAGCAGCTAGACAGCGGAATGTTGAAAAAAAAAAGAAAAAAGAAAATCAATCTTAAAAATATTATTAATTTTTATATTATTTATATTTAAATATTTAAATATTTTTTTTCAGAAAAAATAAATAAAAATATTTTTAATACAAATATATTAAATATATTCTGGCAATTTTTATCAGCTATGTACTGATTTCAAAGTCCAGTACGGTCTTAGATCATTTCTGGTCCCACTCCCGAATTTTTATTAGTAAATTTTTTTTTTTTCTTTTTTAAGTTAATTTTGTTTGTTTTCTTCACGTTTTTTTTACAAGCATTTAAGATCACTTTCAAGTTACTTGGGCGGGTTCAGGGGCGCCATCTGTTGAGATCATTTCCCATATTAAATTACAGCGACGATGAATAAAGCAGCATTGTAACAAAACTTGCATGTATATAATTACAGGTTAACTTCGGCTAAAACATGGTGATCGGTACGGTGTTCGAAAAGCTGCCTTTAATATACCAAATTAAACCCTAAAAAAAAAATTTAACTAAAGGGAGATGATAGGACACAAGTATATAGCAGTTCAAGAATATTGAGTTGTGGTGTTATACGGATTGCATTAAATTAGCACATTTATAGTAATGGTTATGCCTACTACGATTTGGGACAAATGTATCTCGACCTAACATAACACGTGGTTTGTCTGTGTTGGGTCGGGTGCACATCAAAATCGTGATGTGTTAGACACGGCTTTAATATAAAAATAAAAAATATTAAAAATAAAATATTATAAAAAAATATATTATATTTTATTTATTTTATTAAATATTTTTAATATTGTAATTCATAAAAGTAGAAAAAATATGTTTGAGAATAATTTAATTATTTTTTTAATATCACTTATATTTTTAATACCGTCGCTTAAGGAGTCCTTTTCTTCTTTAAAATTTAGAATAGTTAGATTTTTAAAATAATTTTTTATATCAAACTAATTCTTGAAAAATAATGTGCATTTCTATAGTTTACAGTATCATTCTATTTTTTCCTTCAACTACTTGACCCTCGTTACTAAATGTTCATTTTAATAATACTGTATTTACGAGTAGGGCCAAAATGTCATATCTATTGATGCAAATAAGAAAAATATGTACATGTTAACTTTCCAGTAATTCAAAATCTAGAATTCTAATCTACTATTTCTAATATTGGAGACGTGGTTCGACTGTAATTAGTAAAAAATTCAGTTAATATTATATTTTTACTAATAAATTGTATTTCATATTAACGGCCGTATTCTATGATAAACTCATACCAAAGAAATTAAATCTCACCTACCACCTCTATTACTATTTGTTTCTAATGTGTTCTCAAGTTGGATTATCGTGCGGATTATGGAGCCTTTAGATTCCTTACGTTGCGTCGAATCGAACTAATTCGATCTCCGCGTCTTTCAACTTAAATTCTGCACACTACAAACAGCTAACAAAAGGTTAGAGGATTAGTGGAACTCGCTCCTCAATCTATCATCTGACGCTCAAATTAATAATCTTTATAAGAAAATAAAAAGATATAAGATTGTGAAGGTAAAAGAAATATAGAATGCGAGGATGCTCGAATGCGGGGAGTGTAAGTGTGGATTAGAGGAGGCTTGGGCTCATTTTGTGCTCTTCAATAAGTGGCTCACGATGGTCGCTAGACGGGAACGACGATTTTAGAGGAAAAAGAGCTGGATTTTTTCCTTTCTTTTGGAGAATCTGGGCTTGAGCTCATGAGTGAAGCTTAGCTTGTATGGCCTCTCTCTTTTTTCTTCTTCTCCCTCCTCTTAGTGAAGGAGGAGGGTATTTGTAGAGCTCCGTGGTGGAGGTTTTCGCCATCGGGGCCAGTGATAGGTATGTGTCCCCACCAGTGTTAGGGTGTCGTCTTGTGATAATAAGGGAACCATCGTTAAGTATGGCTGACATAGGCCTGACTTCTTTTTGCTAGGATTTTACTGAGCCACTGCTAATTGGTGGGCGCGACGTCCCGCTAGAGCTGAGCGCATCAGCTATTAGGTAGCGCCTTGTGTCTTTGCAATGCCAGTTTGTCGCCGTCGAGGGGGTAGGCACATGCGGACCATGATTGGATGTGAGTTAGGAGCTGGTGGATGGGCCTGGGTATGGCTCTGTCCAACCTAAGATCCACTTCATGGCATTGGGCTTCGCACGATGCTCTTTGGGTCTTGTTGCCCAACTGGACCTCCTGGCGGGTCGGGCCTCATTATAGGCTAGTTTCTACGCATATTGGACCCATCACTAGCTCCTATGCTTGGAGACGGCCTTTTGCCGGGTCCTAGTATGTTAGATGATGGGCCATGGATTGTTGCGCCAACTCACGCGTTCCTTCTTGAGGCACGCCAATCACCTATTCCCGAGGGCGTCACTCCTTCCACACACGGTTCTACAGCGTCGCAGAGATTTGATACTTTGCTTAGGAAGATTTTTGCCTGAGACTTGGTGCTACATTGATGCCCTTCTTGTTCTCTGATTAATGACCTTTGGTTGCCCCGCCCCTTTGTTGAGAGCGTGCCTGTTCTCCTACGCTACAATAAATTGGAGAATTTGTAAATTTTGGGTCCCAAGTCTATCCCATGTCGACAAAGCGATGTGGAGACCTTGGCCTATCCCATGCTTGGTGATGCTTCGTACGGGGATTGGATGGATCTGCGGAAGATTCGAAGCTGCTCTTGAAGCCAATTGTCATGCCCCTTTGGAGGGTGTCTTCTCGTTTTAACGAGGGTGCCCAGGCCACTCCACTATCATCATGCGCCTTCTCTCTACTAGGCATGGATGTTAAGCCCCTGGAGGAGCCTTGGGAGGTGAGAATCCAGATTCTAGCTCACTAATCTTTAGGAATGCTTTGCCCTCGCTCCTTCCGTCATCGGTCATCTCCAGGGCTCGCTGGAGGAGGCACATTCGGGGTCCCATTGGGCCAGACCGTTGGTCATTTTCCTTGTCCAATGGCCTCGGCGGTTGACCTCGACGTGAAAGGCTTTTCCTTACTATGGCGGTGTGTTACTCATCCTTTAGCAAGAGAATGACGTTCTATCTGCGCTTCGCGGGTCTCGGTCCTTCGGGTGGATGCAGTCGAGTGGAGGACTTCCTCCACCAACGTGTCTTTGCAGACCCTATCTTCTGATTGTGCGTTGTTACTTTTTAGTTTCATGTATTTTGCATTATATTTACTTTTTTTATTTTGTGCTTGCGCTGATGTAAATTTTGTACTTTGTAAAAAGACTTTAAAGAATAAAAATGTCGGTATTTGCGCTTCCTCTTGCGTTGCTGAAGTTATTTCTTTGCTCTTTCTCTGTATGACTTAAGGGCCAAAGTGCCTCTGCTCTCTTGCATGTGACTAGTCATTCGCCAATTTTGTAGGTTGGGCGGCCGGCGGTCTGACCTTCTGATGGCTAGTCCCCGAAAGCATCTTAGGTCCTTTGGTGGGACAAAGGGATCGGAGCCGTCAAGGGTTATGCGCGGCACGCATTCTTTCTTGGGCAGTGGGATGCCACTGGTTAGGATCACATCCATCAAACTGTCCTTGGGCATTTATGGTAGTTGTAGAGCCGTCATGTCGCAATGATCTTTTTCTCAAAAATTTGTGACGCCTCAGGATGGTGCCATGTGGTGGCATCACTGCAGGCGGTGAGTCACCTTGCCTTCACCAAACGATTTTGTTTCTTTTAGGGGATTTCGCTTATTTAAGTGCAAGGATCCCTCATTGCTTTGGCACCTGTTTTCTTTGCTGGCGCGGTTATCCGGACTTCGCCATCTCTCTTCTCCTTGTTCTACGCCAACTTTTGAATGGTTGATGAAAGGCACATCTTCATTCCTAAGTTGTTGGCTTGGCTAGCGGGATTGTTGTCCTCTTCCAAATCTGAGCCCTTTATTGAGGAATCGCGATGAGAGGAGCAGGAATCAAGGGAGTGTGACGAGGCAGGCTCCACCACTATAGCGGTCACGGTGGGAGGTTGCCAATCTGAGTCCTTAGTCCTTGGACCAATGGGATCTCTAAGGGCATCGTCGGGCTCTGAATTTAAATGGGCCTTGAACACTTTGCATCACCGGTGTCCTGACTACGTAAGCAAAATGGTTTTGCGTGCTCAACGAGTGACTGAAGAAGCTGAACGTCGGGTGCAGGCCACCATTGAGGATGTCGGACAGAGCCGAGCATAGGCCAAATACCTCAAACGAGCCTTATCGGAGTCTGAGGCCAGGTCATCGCAGCTTGTCGAGGCCAACATTTAGGCTTGGGGCCAAATTGAGACACTTCAGGAGGAACTTCGGCGGTGTTGAGAGCAGCTTCGGGACCAAAGCAGTGCGTGCATGCGGATGGAGGTTGAAGCGAGGTCAAGGATCTGTTTGGAGGAGATCGCCCTTATTATGGAGGGACGTTTTTAGGATGGGATCTACCTAAGTCAGAGGATTGTCTCTCTGGGGGTGCCCGACTTCCTTATGGGCTTCCTTGACTCTCAAAATGACAGGGCTTCTAGGCACTCAGAATTGATCGATTTCTCGACTTTGGAGTCCGCAGAGCCTGATAGGTGTAGGTAGCCTTCGTTTTATTTTGTGGTTGTTGGATGCCTTTAGCTATAAAGAAATTGCATTAATAAAATTCCCTTACTGTAAGTTCACTTGTTTGTGTTGTCGTGCCATTCTTGGGCATCAGGTGTTCGTACTTCTAGATGGGCACGTCGGATTGCCACCGTGGTAGTCCTTGACGAGGTTATGCCCTCACATTTATTGCTGTTGTGATAGCTGGGATTTGAAGGATGGCTGCGGTGCGCATTATGGGGCGGCATGTCAAGCATCATCATGGGCTGACTTGAGAGATGCACCGTTCCATGTGGAGGGGACGTGTCGTGGTCATCATCAAGGGAAACCCTTGAGTATCCCACACGACACCGTCTAGGGATCCTTGCCCTTGCCTATTTAAGTGCTGCTCTCCACCATTTTTTACACTTTTGATTCCTCTTTATTTCTTACTTCGTCAATGAGAAAAAAGTAGTTTGTGCTACCCATGGCTTGCCAGAGCGTTCATGACATTAAGTCCATCCTCACTTCCAGCGCTGTTTTGGCCTTGTACGTGAGGTATCACATCCCAAGTGACACAATTTACCTCCTTCCTGGTGAGGATGGTAGAGCGTGTGCCCCTTCGGAGGGATTTATCACCATTTATGAATCACATTTGAAGGGCGGGCTTTGCTTTCCTATGGCGTTGGAGTTGTATGGGATCTTGTTGGCCTTGGGCATCCCTGTGGCGCGGCTCCACCCCAATGCCATGCACTACCTAGTCTCCATGTGCGTATTCGCTTGTCTCCATAAGCTCGAGTTCAGTGCTTGGTTAGTGAAGGTCATTTTTGCTTTTAACCAGGTGGATGATTGGATTTCCTTGTTGCTGCATTTTGGCTTCCATTTTCGTGGGGTAAACCCCGACTCCACAAAGCATTGGAAGGACCGGTTCTTTTTCTGACGACTCCCCTAGAGTGGGACATTCCCAATGTGTGGGGCTTCGTGCAAGTCTACTTCATGGTAGAGGTGGTCGGCAAGACAAAGAGAAAGAGTAGGCATTGATGGGGCTCATTCTGGAGAAGGTGGAGATGTTTTGTATGAAGGGGTACTATTTGACCCCAAATCTCTTTGCTGAGGTTAAGTGGAAACCAGCCGGGGTTGTAGCGGCGCTTGCCGTTCAGAAGAGGAAGCCTGGGACATTGGCTATTCAAGAGCCGTCTAGTGAGTTTGCCGAGCGGCAGGAATCTTCTTCTTTAGAGTCCTTCTCGAGCGGGACAGGGTAGCCCTGAAGAGGTTGAGGCAGGCTAGTGGCACGTCGAGCAGGAGGGCTTTGATTTCGCCGATGTTTTGGGCCAATCCTTTGGGTCCAACCTACTGATTTCGGCTAGCACAACTCTCCAACTGTCGGGGCCGGCATCTCAGCAACAGGAGGGAGCGGGTGAGGCTTTGCCAATCCCTATGGTTGTACTTATGTAGTTCGGGGTCTCCCTCATCGATTAATTGTCGGCAGTGGAATTTGAGCCAAGTCCTTCCGCTAGCACTGCTGCAAGAACCCCCACGAGGACTGGCCAGTGGAACTAGCTGTGGAGGTGGTTGTCATTGCCTACAAAGGGGAGGCAATTGTCATCGCTGGTGAGTCTATGGAGGCGGCACAGGAGGCCGTTGTTGACGTAGTGGATATCAAACCTGATGCCGAGCTCATGGCTTGTTGGAGGTTGTTGATGCGCTTATCGCGCAGCCATAGCCTATCGTGATCTTGGGTCCACTCGAGGCAGTTGATGTGGGACCCCTTGCACCTGAGGTCCATGAGTGCGCCGGAGAGGAAACTGCTGCACAACCAAAGCCCCCAGTTATGCCTGTGCTTAGGGCCGTGTCAGACCCGGCTGACGCTGTGGAGGAGTCCTCTCGAAGTATGATCTCTTCATCCCCCAGGCTTTGATTTTTTTTGCTGATCTTCGGTCTTTCCTCCAATGCTTCTCTGGCAGGAGGCTCTGTGGTGACGTTTGGACCCTGCTGCTTTAGGCCGCCTGGGCTCGACGTCAGGCGTTGTTATTCTTGCCACTGGGAGATTCGACCCACGGCGCTTTCATCTAGAGGTCAACACTTGGGGACCAGGGGGAGGGGCTCCCCACCATTAAGTGCCGGTTCGGGCGCATAGCATTTGAAGTATTTGCTTCAGATCTCCTACATCGGTGGCCAGCTTGCGCACATCAAGTTCGAGCTGCTCCTCTACACGGCTAGCCACCAAGGGATTGTCGTCGTGGGCTACTATGTCCCTCACTGGCGCATTAGCTTGCGCTCAGGTGTTGACCATCTTCCGACTTCGAGTGTAAATGTGGTGACAGGCGATTAGACTTTCTTATTGTTCCTACAAACAATGCTAATGATGTGTTCTTAGGTTTGAGTTATCGTGTAGATTAGGAAGTATTCAAATTCCTTACGTTGGGTCGAACTTGAATGGATCCCGTCTCTCTGTCTTTCGACTTGGGTCCTGCGTATTACAAATAGCTAACAAGAGATTAGATGATTAGCAGGACTTGTTATTCGATTTATCCTCTGATACTTAAATTAGTAATCTTTTCAAGAAAATAGAAAGATACAAGAGTGTGAAGGTAAATAAAATGTAAAATGCAAGGATGCTCGGATGCAGGAGGTGTGATTGTGGATTAGAGGAGGCTTGGGATCCTCATGCTATAAGGTTACTATTGGCCGAGAATGAAGCATGATGCCATGGACTTTGTATGAAAAAAGTGAGAATTGTCGATCCATGAAAATCTTACCCATTAACCACATACAGAGCTCCAAGTCATATAATCGCCCTGGCCATTCGCACAATCGAGGCTTGATATCCTTGAAGCCCTTCTAGTTGTGTCCAGACAAAGGAAGTTCGTAATCATCAGAATCAACTATTTCATGAAGTGGGGTGAAGCCGTCCGACTGGCTCCGTTCACTAAACAGCATGAAATGAAATTCATTCATTAGAGTGTTGTATGCAAATTTGGCATTCTCGAAGTCATAGTGATGACAATAGGACCCAATTCACTAGCAAGTGGTTTATAAAATATTGTATTAACTTGAGGATAAGGTTGGTTCACACTTCCATTGTTTACCCACAAACCAACGGACAAATGGAGGTTACCAACTGCACTTTACTACTGGCTTAAAAATGAAACTTGGAAGTGTTGGAGGCTCATGGGTAGATAAGTTGCCATCTGTATTATCGTCCTCTAGGAAGAAGCTTAGAGAGCCGACTCGTGAGACGCTCTTTTTGTGCTAATGTAAACAATCAAGTTTCGATCCCAATAAAAGTAGCGGAAGCCGTAAAAATAAATATCCAATACACGTAAAAAATATTTAATTCTAGATGTTAATGATACTAACAAGCATGCAAAGTATATACAAGTATAAGCAATAATGAAAAGATACGATTTTTGGCGATAAAGGGAAAACTCAGTACCCACAGTAATCAAGAAAAACCCTCCGGATTTCAACGGCCAGGGAAGCAATGCACTATAAAAATCAACTTACAGACCGGGTAGTAACGATGCACTAACCTAGCCGACTTACTCCCGTCTTGTGATCCCTACCAAGGAACTCCTTGGATTTGCCCGCGGCAACGGAACCGAACACCTTTCGGTCTTCACGTCAATCTTCCCTCTCTAGCCACTTGAATTGCCAAACACAATCGAGTCTCCTTCTTCAACGCACCGACGTCTCCAACGAAGGTAGAAGGATGTAAGATATTTAAAACGGTAAAGAGAAAAATATAGAGAAAACAATTTAGATCATGAGGTTCAAGATTGTAGCTTTTAGTTTTCTCAAAAAATTAAGACCAATGGAGTATGAATGAAATTCTTCTCAAATGAGGCACGAAATTGGTCTGTCAAAAATCCCTCGGGTTCCAAAAACATAAGCCTAGTATTTATAGAGTGCTCAAAATTTACATTTAAAAATTTGTCCGTTGCATCGGCGGTTGAGCGTAGCTGGAGGCGCGGGCGGGCGCACGGAGGGTTTCCTGAGAACACCCTACGTGTGCTTGAGAGGGTAGCAAGCACAAGCGAGTGGAGATCATTCTAGATTTTGGGCTCGAGCGGGTAGCGAGTGCATAGCGAGCGGGGCCATTTTGGTTTTTGGGCTCGAGCAGGTAGCGAGCGCACGGCGACGGGGGGACATTCTGGCTTTTTAGCTCGAGCAGGTAGCGAGCGCACGGCGAGTGGGGGACATTCTAGTTTTTGTGCTCGGCGGGTAAGGAGGCTTTGGGCTCGCTTGAGCTTACCCCTAGAGGACGGAACGGATAGAACGGACTGTAACTTGAAAACCCATAACCCGACATTGATATAATAATATATATTGTCACAGAATATGCCAATTAGACAAATGTCTCTAACATACACTATGGGACCGAGGCTGTAATTCCAATAGAGGTCGGACTACCTAATATCCAAGTCAAATGTTTTGATTCACTCAACAATTCTCAAAGGCTCCAGGAAAAACCTTGACCTTCTTAAAGAGAAACGGGACTTAACACGATTGCGAACGGTAGCTTATTAGTAACAAATTGTTAGATATTATAACAAGAAGGTAAAAGCGCGTCAATTTAAAGTGGGAGACTTAGTCCTTCAAGTATTGAAGTTACCGGCAAGAATTTCGACCGGAACAAGCTTTCACCTAATTGGGAGGGGCCTTTCATTGTCTCAGCTATTCTCTAAAATGGGGTGTACATGTTACACATCCAAAATAGTAAACTTATCCTTAGGACATTGAATGCCTCTCACTTTAAAAAATATTATCAGTAAATGTACATGTAGTAAGGTAAGAACTCGATCATATTATCGAGTAGCCCTAAAGAGGTTGGATTGTAAAACTTGGTCACGGTACCAAGTGTCTCCTATGAGGCCGAAAGCTAAAAACTTATGGAGTTTCCTTAAAGCATGAATACAAAAACCTCTTGTTAAAGGAGATAGTATTGTCAGCTGATTATGGTTTGAAAAACTTAAGTCAGACACACTAGGGCTCTAATACCCGTTGGCATGTCTGAACGATAGAAGCCATGTGTGGACAACGGCTTAAGTCATTTTAAGAGCCTGGCATTTAAGTCTATAATGCCCAGCCAATTTATGTATATATAAATATATATATACGTATAAATAACAAAGAGAGAAGGAAGATAGACATAATTGTAACAATGTCATTTTATTCCTTTACAAAAATATTATAAGTACAAGATAAAAAAAATTATTCTAGAGAAGGATCGTCATGAGGCTAAGATGATCTCCAACAAAGGCTCCTAAAACTCCACATCGTCTTTGGGACGGTACAACACATCTAATCTATTTCAAGCTCGAATGTTCCTTGGATGGAATATGAAAATGGGAATGCTATGAGCCATCATCTTGATGATGTGTGGACAAATGCCGATACCGTCCAAATACTTATACTCCATTACTTGCCTAATGTCATTTGGACTAATGGATATCCGAAAATCACTCTCCAACCCAAAGTTCTAGTCACGGTGGAAAGCATACTTCTACCTGGTTTCAAACAACTCGTGTTTGAGATGGGAAACACGTTCCTCTAAGGCCAAGAACTTCTCTTTCTCAATGTAACAGTGAGACAGTCAGCCAGCGGTGGATATGAGATGATGAGCCAATTCTTAAAGTTGTAAGAAAAAAACAAGTTAGAAATTGTAAAACAAACCATAAAGGAACTGATGAGAGGTTTGACTAATACTTTGGAGAAAGATGAGCTCCCTGTGGGAGCATCACTTGTAGGAACCTCCAAAACATCCTAGATCTCTAGCTCTGAGGAGTCTGCAGCAGCCACCACAACTACCTCACGAACTCCTTTAGCAAAAATATCCTCCTGTGCCTCAAGCGCTGGAGGCTCAAAACCAGATGTTTCCATTGCTGTTTTAGAAAGCGGCTTCCCCTCGTCCCTTGACGTGGGGGCCTCCAAGCATGGCACGTTAGCTATCTCGATTCATCCTTTGGCCTTGTTTTCATCTCTAGCCTCAGACGCTAGAGGCTTGGAAGAAGGTACATTGACAACCTCAATAGGAAGTTTTGAGACGTCTACCTCTGGGATGCTGGCCACCAAAATTTTGACTTGAGACACATTCTTGACCTCCCCAGACTGAGTCTCACTGATCCAAGAAGTATCCTCGGCAAAGCTAGTAGGAAGATTAGGCAAATGCTCCTCAGATAGAGATGGTAGAACGACCGACACTCGATATGAGGTAAGGGTTGGAGTTCGAATAGGAATGTCTTCGATTCCAGCCTCAATATCATCCATTGTAACAGTCTCCGAAGGCTCATGGCCTTTATTTGGTTTGACGGTCCCAAATGTTTGGGCTGAGGAAGAAGTAGGAACTGGGCCCATTCTCACCGATGGCCTCTTTCTTCCGACAAGCTGGTCGATGGTGGCTTTGTCATTGAAGGAGGAACCGACCGAGGCCTCTTTGCATTCGGGCGCTTGAGCAGACGGCTCACTTATTTGTAGCTGCCTCTATTTTCTCTTCAACTTCCTCTTAGGAACCAATGGTGTTGGAGGTGTATCCAACCCTTCCAAAAGAGGCTCCCATTTGGCCTGAGCCAACAACTCAACTAGTAGCCATCGGTTCTTCTTATTTTTGTTGAAAGAGCTAACTTTTTCCTTAATAAGATTTGTAAATACTTTAGCCGACTCGTTCTCGTACTATAACACTTTAGTATTTAAAGATGTTAAAACTTGGCCCGACTCATTGGAGAGTTTCCATCTAGAGGGAGTCGCCAAGAATAAGAACCGGTCTTTCCATCTTTTGATTGAATAAGGGTTTTTCCCACTCAACACAAACTCAGGGCGAGGAGAGATTGAGATCCAGTTTGCTCTATGATGAAATCTAAAAATAACTTTTACGGCATTGGTATGCAACATCAGGCTATAAATACAAGTAAAATACACATAGAAACTAAATACCTAACAGTGTTGGGTTGAAGCCTTACAACCGGGATTTGGAAAGCCGTTATAATTCTATACAATTCTAGCACCATTGGATATTGAAACCCTCCTTTGAGATGAGTCTCGTATACAGTAACATATTCCTTTGGTGGAGAATAAGCTATGCCACTTACTCTAGGCAAGAGATATACCAACGAGATTGGAATCTTATACCAAGCGCGAAGGTAGTCAATGCTGGCCGATGTGAGAATTGACTGGATGTTGTTAACTTCAGGAGCCATTACGGAAGATTGTAAAACTTTGAAAGGAGGAAGAAGATGAAAGGGGATCAATGAGAGCAAAGAACAAAAAGAAAGCTTTTAAAAAAGTATGGCAATAAAGAATTTTAAACTATGTAAAGCAAAATCTTTCAAGTTGAAACGATGCCGTAGGAGGAAAATTCAAAAAGATGCGCCTTGTCATGATGACGATACGTGTCAACACCCTACAAGCTATGCAGCTTATCAATCGTCCGAAATCAGTAATAATGACTAGTATAATTTTGAGAATGGCACGAGACCCAAAGAAGCTCGCATTTAATACTGTTGCTAGTGGCACAGATGAGGTCCTCGGATTAGGAGCCCTTATCTGGACATTCAATGAAGTTTGTTGGACTGAAAGTCCTCGTTCAGCTAGCCAATGGAGTTCTTTGGACTAAGAGTATTGGTTCGGATAACTAACTATTCTTGGACATCATATCGGAGACTGAATTTCAAGCCTCCTGGCATAGGAGACTAATGATGGGTATAGTTGCCAACGACCCAAGAGGAAAGTTTGTTAAAAGATTTGGCCCATAATAAAATAGAGACCCTATTGGCCCATATAACCTAAAGTTAGTATGTGAGCCAGTCAGTCCTATCAGGGAAACTTATCTCTTGAATGAAGAAGGAACCGACCTGTAAGGATTAGGATGCTAGGACATAACAACTTGTCCTTAATGGAAAAAAGACCGAGGATGGCCAGTGATATCAAGGGCCGAGGACTTTATGACTTGAGGACTTGTGCGGGATATGGTCGGAATGGGCAACTTGGCGGTTGGCCAAAATGGTCCAGAATGGCCAAATGGAAGGTTAGCAAAATGATAGGATGCCTATTTTGCCAAGAATGGCCAAAATGCCCAAAATGGATATTTTAGACAGATTGTCATTTTAGGCGGAATGGGTATTCTCGGCGAAATGGTGCAATTGGCCAGAATGGTTCATTGGGCGGAATAGTTCATTGGTAAGAATGGTGCATCCGGGCGGAATGGTACAATTGGGGGAAGTGGTGCATCTAGGCAGAATGGTGCAATTGGGCGGAATGGTTCATTGGGTGGAATGGTGCATTTGGGCAGAATGGTGCATTTTGCCGGTTTGGAGTATTTTACCGAAATAAAATAATTTGTCGGGATGGAGCAAATTGTCAAAATGGAGTAAAATGCCGATATGCAAATGACCGATATGGTTTTACTAGTTTGGATTGACCATTTGGCAAGGATACCTTTTTGACTGCTTTGAATTTACCAGTATACTTTTACCGGTATGAAATGCGGTTTGGCAGGAATGGAAAGTATGGAATTCCCAAAATGGATGACTAGTTTGGGAGAAGAGGGCGGTATGGAATGGAATTGCCAATTTGGAATGCCGATTTCCTTGAAAATTTTGGAATGCAATTGTCCAATTAAGAAGAGTTGATCGGACTAAAACAGTTGACCGGAAGCAGGCTTGGCGCACCTGCTACGCGCCATGGATTGTGCTCAAGCGCCAGTCCATATAAAAGTCGTGTCCGGGTTTTATAACCGTTTGGCTATGTGATTTTGGGGGAAAAACATTCGTGTCGAGAGAGGAAGAGAGAGGGCACAAAGAAGAGAGAGAAACAAAACAAACGAAGGCTCTCGGATCCGATTCCGACTTAGAGCTAGTTGGGAAAGTTGTAGATTGGGTTGAGGCAAATGTACTTATATCTTTTTTTTCTCTCTTTTGATTTTTACTCATTTTTTCAGATATTTTTGTTTCGATACCTACCTAAATTATGAAAAATGTGGAACCCATAACCCTAGTATAATTTATTTACCGTTTGATACCCGATTTTCCTGCCGATTTGTTTGGTTTGGCTTCGCCAAACCCTAACCTGCACCCAGCTCGGGTTTCCATTCCCATTTCCAATTTCTATACTTATTTAGTCCTAAATTGTGTATTACCCATACCCTAATTATGTACATATTTCGATTGGGTGTCCAAGTTTTCAAAAATTGACCCATTTGGCACGTCCAGACACTCTAAAATACACGCTGTTACTGTTCACCTAAGGCAAATGATGAATCTTGTATGTTTCCATCGTATTTAATTGTTATATTAGCCATGTTTAATTATATACGTTTAAATGGGAGTCTCGAAAAAATATGTTTGTGTTCTATTGTGAAGAAAAATGGTCTGGAGCCCTCTAAAATGGCAATTGTCTCTTGGTGGTATGAATTTTCAATCTTTCCTATGCTTAATGTTATTGATGCATATAAATTAAATCGTGAAAAAACTTTAATATTAATGAAAGATAAAAATTGTACAAGTATTTGGAGGGAAAATCACAATTGGCTATATGATTGAATTATTTTCCCGGATGGAGAAAATTGTGACAAAAAGAATTATGGGGGACTTTCCCTCAAGGAATATGAAATCATGAAACTAGGACCATAAGTTTATGTTACGGTGGGTAATATCTCTTGATATGTCATTGGTATTATAGTAGAGATTCAAGAATTATTCGGGCTGCATGTTTAGTGGGTGATACTTTTGACAAACCTTAGGATTTATTATGTGGGAGGACGAGAACTGCCTTTGGGTTCCCAAGGGACATGGGGGCATATGGTTATGCCCCGTTTATAGGCATGATATATAGATGGCCCACCTTTGAATTGATAATAGGAGTTTATGCCCTTAGATCATGTAGATAACATGATCCTTTCCTCATATTCTCACACTTTTAGCTAGTAAGGTCTATTGGTCCTGATCCGTAAAGATTATTATAAATCATAAAAGTATATTAAATCATGTTTCATACCTTCATGCATCTCTACATATTGCTCCCACCCCCTTTTTCGTTTCATTTGTATATATATTGTTCATGTTTTGATTATGTTATACTTGTTGAGCTGTTAACTCAGCATTACTTCTTTTCCTTCCAGATGAGCATACTTTTATGCCTAAGGAGTTTGAGTAGGTAGTAGGTGTAGGATAGACAGCTAGACATGATGAGATGAGCTTTTGGAACTTAGCTTTATAATTTTTGTACGGGATGAAGAATTTGCATAATTCATTTTGATACTTATAGTAATATGTATGTGATGATGGATATATAATTTAGTTTTCTCTATATATTTATGGTTGTAATAGCTTCCACAGGTATCTTTTATGGTTGTAATTGGTTACCTAGTAGGCATCTTTTCTGGACCGACGTCATACCCGTAGTTATAATGCCGGCGCCACACATTATGAAATTGTGGCTGTTGGGATTTTGTGATGTGTTGTATGTGTGTTGTGGTCGTTTCACAAGATTTTGTACAGGTTTTACATTTGGCGGACGTCCGATATATAGGCGAAACTTCAGCGGATTTTTGGTAGATTTCTCGGTCCATCACAGATTCCAACCGACCGAAACAGATAATATTTCTCTCTTATCTGGTTCAACGGACTCGGTTACCAGTTAGGAACCGTCGGCTAAACAACACTTTCTTATCTATTTGGACAGTTCCTTAAGTGGTTGGTAGGAAAAGTCATCTATACCTTAATTTTATATAAACCTCTCCTTCACAATAGGAAAGGGGGATGACACTTAACAAAAAAGCGAACAAAAGACAATCTTAAGACGCTTCAAGTGTATTCTCTCTCTCATTAAGACACTTTCTACTAAGCACACATCACAAAACTATTTTTATAAATAATTTCATTTTAAATCCCCTCTTTTTCTTTTTACAAAGAAAGATTACTGATTTGAGTGTCAGAGGATATATCGGGGAGTGAATCTTATCAATCCTTTGACCGTATATTTATTGTGTTACATAGGATTCAGATTCGAAGTGTACGGAAACCAAACTCGCGTTTAACCTATTAGACAGTTCTTAGCTTCCTGATTTATATAGTAATTTGGATCCAAAGATGTATCAATAAATTATATATAAAAGTTAATAAAAATAATACAAATGTATTAAAAATGATAATATTAATGTCATTTGTTATACTGTAATAGAATAAAAAGCAGAAAGAGTAAAGAGAGAATCAAGAGAAATTAAACGTGTGCCAGTGTGTGGGGGGGAAGGGGTTGGGGGTGACTCCATCTCTTTAAGAGATGTTAATTATTTTTTATATATCTCAACCATCCATTTTAAAAAAAATAATTATAATTTACTAATTAATTTTAACTAATATTTTTATATTTTAAAAAATAGTTAATTTATAACCATTCATTTAAATATAAATGTCATAAATTAAGAGAAAATAGGTTCCATCTCTTTAAGAGACGGAGCCTTTCTGATCCCAGAGAAGGGAAGGGGATATAGTTTTAATTTTTGGTTGCAATGGTCATGTCACCGTTGAACTTTAACGATCACATGACCGTCAAGTCATGCCAAGCATGGTCCGATATGTGTTGTGGGCAGGCATAATCCAATTGTGTCATGGGTCGACTAACTTGCAGCCTAAAATGGTTTGATATGTTTGAATGTATTATGTATAACCCAATATTATTTATAATAGGTTATATTTTGTTGCACCATGCTACAGATGTTATAACCTAATTAGCATCTCTAATATTGATCCTCTATCCAAAAAAATATTGGGTGGCCCATATCCCAATTAATTTGTCATGTTCTATGTTTATACTATAGAACAAACAGAAGATAAACAAGAAAAACGTCGGTCAACACATCCATGCACGACTTCTTTTTCAAAACCAATTCCACGATCAAAGTCGTTTTTCCTTTATAAGACTTGGTTCTACGGTACTAAAAACTTTGCAACAAAAACAGAACGATGCAGACAAGCAAATAACTTTTTAACAATTCAACTTTTGACCTTTTCGACTTTAAGCTCTTGAAACTCAGTCCACAAGCTTTCTTGAGAGCAGATTATTGGTCCTCTTGAGAAAAGCTCAGAAAAAGTCATTTTACGTCCATCATATTGTAATCCTCGACTAAGGGCATGTCTTGGTTTATACAGCAATCTTTAAGCTTTTTGAAAGGCCAACCCGGGATCACAATTAGTCATCCAATAGCCTCTTTATTCCCCTAAATGAGAGATACTAAAGCAATACTTAGACTCTACTTTCCACTTCACTATATACAATTCAGCCTTTTTTTTTTTTTCGTGCTCGTACTTAATTATTGGTCCTTTAGATTGTTTATTATATTTACTGATTTGAACGTTTGAAGAATCTTCCTAAAATAATTTTTCAAAGCTCTTTAACTTTTTTGTTTTCATTGTGGTGTGCAAGAACTTAGATTTCACCCCAAAAAACTTGCTTCATTTAGGACAATGGCTTCTTGAGTCGTATTTTATTCCAACCACACAATAGGCTCCACTCGATGTGGAGTTTTCTATATTTTATGACTAGAGTTCAATGACTTTTAATTTTATGGTTACCAAAGCTGGTATATATTTATTTACTTTAAACATTAAAAATATAGATCACTTTAAAAATTTTTGAATATTTTTATTTCTTTTGGAGTGAAGAAAATATAAAAGTAATCTAAATATCTAGTAAGTAAATAAACTAATAATATTAAAATATAAGTAAGCATCTCAAACTATAATATCAAATATATACAAATTAATGATAACATACAATACTAATAATTGTTCAAAATTCAATATTATGTTGTAATCATGAGCAAAGAGCTATAAGACCAACTATATATCAAGGAATCAAAAGGGATTTCATTGAATCTGAATATTAACTCGAAGTACGCCAAAATGAGTGATGGCCCGAGACCACCCATGCCCATTTACACCAGAACGGTCATTGCCCTGCGTTGATCGATTGAAAGCTAAAAAAGACGGAAAGGCCAGGGCGGACAACTTGAACAATCAATTTCTAAGACCGTCAACGATTTTGTTGACCGGAATCTTGACTACTTGAAGACCTAGTTTAACATGGCCCAAGCCCAACTTGGCCCGCGCGGCCAGCAACGGTCTTCTTCCCAATTTTGCGTTCCCCCGAAAAAGAAATCTCCATGGTAACAGTCACCAATAAATTCAGTACACACCCCATGAGGAAGGCATGGAATTCTCTTCCCTATCTGCTGTAAATCATAATGGTTACAAAGTACAGAAGGAAGGCAATTCTCCCACGGAGCCGTTACCGCCATTAATGCCAACGACAAGAAAGGAAGTTGGTCCAGCAGAGTATTGGAATCAAAGACTCCTGCCTAAGGAAGGATGCCCAGCCTCTCAACTATAAGAAGGTCACGGAGTCCACACTCTAGGGCACGTCTTCTTTCAGTAAATAAAACGCTCTGATACTTACTTCAATCGCTCTCACACTTACATTCTCTTTTCTCTGAGGAACCCCTTGTAGCTCACATAGCGTCCTCACAAACTCTCGCGCTTACAGGATGCCCACGCTCTCCTTTACCCCTATCGCCACGATTCCCAAAAAGCCTAGAACAGGGATCAATGTTCCTCACGAACAACATTAACCTTTCTCAATGAAAGTTAAATTATCATCACAAATACTCTCTGTCTTTCTGTTTATTATTTCTCTTTTCCTTACCTTCTCGATTCTCAAAAGGCTGTATTACTGACTTAAGCGTCGGAGTATTTTCGATGGGATAACATCCCACCAGTACCTGACCACTTGTTTGCTTTAGTGGTGTGTAGGATCCAGACTCTGTGGACGGAGCCAGATTCAACGATCAACGTAACCCGAATCTGTTCAAAGTTTGGTTTCAAGATGAATCATTGGCGTCGTCTTTGGGAAACGCTTACAAAAAGCCTACCACCTTGCTTAGATACTTTCTTCAGCCATACCTTCATAACCCACGTTATCATCTGAAATGGTGAACACGATGGCACAGGCCAGCGAGCCCGCCAGAGATGTGACCTCGCCCAACCGAGACCACGTTGTTGGAACCCTGGTCAACAGGATGGTCAGCGGGGTGCTCGTACTTTTCTTCTAAAATCTAGTGGAGCATATGCAGAGTACGAACAAGATACTCCAAATATTTTGCTCCCGTAAGGAGTACACACAGTAGAAGGCTTTGTCAACAGCAGCCCCGGCCAAGAAATCTAGAAGGTCGGCCGACATTCAGATGCCGAAGCCCTCACAGGCCCAAAGACAACTAAGGCCTAGGGAGCGTTTAGGCAGCATGACTTCGGATGAAAGTTCAGAGTGAAAGAACCCCCGATATACTCAGGCAGAATCAAGGACTTGGGTTGAAGAAGGAGCCTCCTGGACCGTTAGATCCACTGGAGGTATCAGTCAGCCGGCTATTGGCCACACTAGAGGAGGGACAGAGTTGAGAACATTCATCAACTCTAAAAGATCAGTAGGCACAGCTCGATTAGATCCAAGACGGGAGAAAATCTGGAACCATGATGAGTGCGTGATAGATTTGAACAGATCTCCTTTCATAGCAGAGATCTTGAGCCGTCCCATGCCCATAAAGTTTAAAATACTAACCCTTAAATCGTATGATGGGAGCACTAATCTTGTCGATCATTTTGTCCACTTTTGCACCTATCTGGGTCTGCAAGGATTGGGGGACACAGCCATGTGTCGTTACTTCCCACTTACTTTAAAAGGGGACGCACGCATTTGGTTCTATCATCTCCCCTCGGATTCAATCTGAAGCTCCGAGAGCCGACCGACCTCTTCGTCGCAGTATGCCTCCTGCCAAGAGGAGAAAGCCTTGGCAATTTATAAGTATTTTTGGATCGCTTCATGGCAGAAGCTAGGGGATCGGAAGAAATGAAATTTAGAGACGCATGGAGATTTCTTTAGGCATCTGGCGTATAAGAATCCACAGACCTTTTGGGAAGCAAAATCTATCATCAGGGCCTACGCAGTGGCCGAGGAGGCCAATGAGGTTAAGCGTTCTGAGTAGACCGAACAACCTTACTCTTCCCCAGCTGAGGGAAAGAGGAAGTATAGTGGCGGCGATCACTCCCACTGGAAGCAACATAGTATTGGACCACCGAAAGCACAAGGACTACGGGCCTATCAGCCTAACGCCTTTAACCAACATGCATTCAAATGTCCTCATACAGATCCGAGGGTGAGAAGTTCCTTAAGTGGCCAAAACCACTTAAAAGAGCGGAATGAGGGAATCTAGATAAATATTGTGACTTCCATCGATCTTCCGGACACTCTACCGAAGACTGCAAGACACTCCAACGGGAGATAGAAACGCTGATCCGCAAAGACTACTTTACCCGGTTCATCAAGAACTCTGATGATTTGGAAGGTTCAAACTCTCCTCCATAGAATCGGGTTACGGCAGGAGTAGTCAATATGATTATGACTCAGCCTACCAAGACTCCGGTGGACCATAGGTAGTAGCATGTCGGGAAGAAGAAGAAGCGCATCGAGAATAACGTCATTAGGTTTAGTAATGATGATTTTGAGCATGTAGTTTCTCCCCATGCAACCCCCTAGTTGTATCCGCCCTCGTTTTAGATGGTAGCATTGACTACCAGCTGAAACGAATATTCATTGATAATGGAAGCTCGCATGATTTGCTTTACCTTGATACGTTTTTTAAACTTGGTTTAAAAAAGAGTTAGTTAAAACCTGCCGAAAGCCCGTTATACGACTTTGACAAGGAACTAATGCCTGTCCAAGGGACAATCTAGTTAGAAGTGACCCTGGGTACATACCCAAGAACGGCGAGCACGGGTGGTTGACCTACCATTTTAGACTCTAATAGTGTTCGGAGCCATCATCGCATCTCAAAAGAAAATTCCCTACAGCTTGCGGTGTAGGCGAAGTACTAGGCGACCAAATCACTGGATGGACATGTTACATGTCCCATATCACCCCAAGTTCGGATCGCCAGGAGAATTCGATCATCGACCAACCTACAACAAGCGCAGAAAGGTGAGGCAATCGATATAATTTCGGAAGAGCTAAAAAACGTTGATGATATTTTCTGAGTTGATCACATTTTTATGGCAGAACGCCGACATCTTCTTTTGGACTCCGGTGAATATATTTGAGATTTTGGCCAGAGTAATGGTCTACAAGTTTGGCTTCAACATCGAGCTGGATCGAGGGCAGGACTCGGTTTCCCCGGATTGACTTTCTAACGTCATCCTGGAAAAGAAAAGTAACGAAAAATGGAAAATGTGCATCGACTTCACCGACATTAACAAAGCCTACCCTAAAGACAACTTTTCCTTACCCCGGATCGACCTATTAGTGAACTTGACATTTGGACATGAGCTATTGAGCTTTATAGACGCGTACTTGGGCTATAACCAGATCCGGATGAGGCCAAAGGATGAGGAATACACCTCGTTCATGATGGACCAAGGCAACTACTGTTAAAAGGTCATGCCTTTTGGTCTAAAGAACGTAGGCGCCACTTACTAACGGCTTGTGAACAAGATGTTCGAAAAATAGATCAACCGCAATATGGAGGTATACGTCGACGATATGCTCATCTAGAGCAGAGACACCAAGGACCATATTCACGATTTGGTTGAATCTTTCGAGGTACTCCACACACATAATATGAAGCTAAATCCGGCTAAGTATATCTTCGGAGTATCCTCAGGAAAATTCTTGGAATTTATTGTTTTGCAGCGAGGGATCGAGACAAACAGAGAAGATTAAGACTCTCATGGATATGACTCCTCCACGGAATATCAAGGACGTCCAACGGTTAGCCGGACGACTGGCAGCCTTGTCCGTTTATTAGCAAAGTTAGGCGACAAATATCAGCCTTTCTTTAAGGTATTGAGGGGGATGAAAGTGAACGGGTTCTAGTGGTCAGCGGAGTGCCAGACAGCCTTCGATGAATTGAAGCGATATTTGGACAACCCACAGTTGCTAATGTCACCAAGGGACGGACAGGAGCTGTACCTCTACCTGGTAGTGTCGGAGCCTCCCCTTGTATGCCGGGACTCCGATCAATCGCCGATCTACTATATAAGAAAAATGTTGACGGGCCCAGAGACACGCTATCCACATGTGGAAAAGTTGGCCTTGGCACTTATTTTCTCCACCCGGAAGCTAAGACCTTACTTCCATGCTCATCATGTGATTGTTCTCACCGACCAACCTCTGAAGAGTATTCTTAAACTTGACGGGCAGATAAAGTGGGCCATCGGGTGGGTGAGTTCAACAGTCGACCTTGTCCATTGTCCGACTTTATCGTCGAGACCCACGACATCAATTATCAAGAAAGGCCCGAGGACCTGAAATGAGTCCTCAATGTGGACGAATAGTCTACGGACTCGGGCAGTGGAGCAGGAGTAGTCTTCAAAACCCCAAATGGGTTTGAGGTAAAGTACTCGCTCCAGCTCATTTTTTCAGCGAACCAACAATGTTTCCGAATACAAAGCCCTGTTGGTTGGGTTAAGGCTGGCTAAAGAATGCTCGGCTAGATGACTTACTATCTACAGCGACTCGGAGCTGGTCGTCAATCAGTTTAATGGGAGTTTCGAGGCATCTAACCCTCACCTAGCTAAATACTTGGCCAAGGTGAAGGAGTTCAACAGGAGATTTGGCAAGGTGACCCTTGTCCATGTCCCTAGAGTTGAGAACTGGAAGGCCCACCAACTTGCCAGGGTGGTGACGGTCAAAAATTCGAAACAGTATTTGAGGGACATGTAGAAAATTCTTAGCGCTCCCAGCAAGGAGGAGTAGGATGCGATGCAAATCTCCGATACCGAAAGCTGGATGACGCCCTAGGCACTGGTAGACGCAAAGATCACGGACGAAACATAAGGCAAAGCGGATCACGAAAACAGCTAGCTGGTATACCATGGTCGATGGAAGGTTATATTGTCGTGGCTACTCGATCCCTTACCTTAGGTGCTTGACCCCTAAGGAGGAGGTAGACTATACTTTGAGTGAAGTCCACCTTAAGATTTGTAGGTCGCATATCGGTGGGAAGAACCTAGCATTTAAAATCATGCGCTAGGGATATTACTTGCCAACGATGAACAAAGATTCCCTCGACATTGTAAAGAAGTGCGAAAATTGCAAGCTCCACAAGAATCTTCACCACCAGTCGTCTGTTGAATTGAGGGCTATTCAAGCTCCTAAGCCCTTCTCACAATGGGGACTCAATATTCTCGGCTCATTTTCCATTGCCACCGGGCAAAGGAAGTTTATTATGGCCGGCATCGACTACTTTATTAAGTGGGTCGAAGCCTGCCTGTTAGCCAAGATCACAGAGTATAACGCTCTGGAGTTCATCCGCCAAAGCATAGTCAGCATATTTGGCATTTTTATGTCATTTTGACTGATAACGGAATCCAATTCTTCAAAAATATTTCTCCAAGTATTGCACAAATCTAGGCATCATATGGGTCCACACTTCGATGGTGTATTCGTATGCCAACAGACAAGTGGAGGTCACAAATCGTACGCTACTACACGGACTAAAGACCAAGTTGGAGGACGGAGGGGGCTTCTCAGTTGATGAACTATCCTCCATCCTGTAGTCTTACCGAACAACTCCTTGGGAACCAACTCATGAGATGCCTTTCAGCCTCTTCTATGGGACCGAGGCGGCAATCCCTGGTCAAAATCGTGCTCCCGAGTCTTAGGGTTGAGTCTTTCAACCCGCAGGGTAACTTCCTGAAAATTTGGGAACACTTAAACTTGCTAGAAGAAGCCCGCGATGCCATCAGGCTGTGAACGGTGGCCTACCAACAACGGGTTGTATGCTATTACAACAAGAAGGTTAAAGCGTGACACTTCGAGGTCGAAGACTTGGTCTTATGAAGTATCGAGGCTACAGGTAAGATCGCCAACCGGAATAAACTCTCCCCAAATTGGGAGGGTCCCTTCCTAGTTTCTGCCGTCCTGCAAAATGAAGCATACAAACTCCAAACCCAGAATGGCAAGTTGGTTCCTTGGACGTGAAATGCGATCCACCTCAAGAGTTACTTTCAGTAAAGTCACGGGTAAGTCAACCATATGCATGCATGTAGGAGCACTTGGCATGTTATATTTCTTATATCACTTGGCAAGTTTGTAGGTTTACATGACCCAGACTGCCCCTAAGTCGGAAGGATTTTAACCCCTTATAATTAAACCCTTGTTATCTAGGTAGCCCACGAGCCGTCGTAACTAAACCCTGATCATCCAGGCAGCCTATGAGTGGTCGTAATAAAACCCTAGTCATTCAGGCGTCCCATGAGCGGTCGTAATAAAATCTCGGTCATCCAAACGGCCCACTAACGGTCAAACTAAACATTGGTCATCCAAGTGGCCCATTCGCTGTCAAAATTTTAGGGGGCTCAACTAGTACACGCCACAACCTCCTTCGCTAGGAGTAAGTATGATCAGTTAACGATGGTTGTCAAGAGCAAAGGCTCTCCGTCCAAAAGGTGGCCACCCTAGTTGGTGCTCGGGCAATTCCGCCAAGCCACTACTCATGCAAGAACGTAGAACGGGCTTGACTAATGTCAGGGTATGCCATATGTCTGCTCTAGAGAGTATAACGAACATCAAAGCAGCACTAATCGGCTGGATTGCGTATAAAAAGCTAGGTCAGCCGACCCATGAAACAACATGTAGGTCAAGAAACGAAAAATATGAACAAAAAGTGCAATAAAGAAGACGCAAATTACTAGAACAAAATGGTGCATCAGAGCACTATTTATTAATATGTTATCATAACACAAAGTATGTACAACGTTTTTCTTAATGTCTCACAAAAAGAAAAAGGAGCCAAGAGACTCCAGAGGGTGCCGAGATATCACAACCCAGCATGGCGGCTCCCCGAGGCTGGCGAACCTCCTCGTGAGTCATGACGGGACCTCCGACTGCGAGCACTGGAGTACCACACTAAGTCAGATCTTTGTGTGACACCAGCAATATGCGAATCTAGGAACTCGATAGGGAAACGAGGGTCCACCAGGGAGGCAAGCCTGTGGCTGAGGCGGATTCCCTCCTGAAATCGCTCCTCTAGAACAGGCGCCACCTCTTCAAGGTGAAGCATTGTCCTCAACTCACCCTCGAGCACCGCGATTCACTCCAAGGCCCATTGGTGGTCTTCTAGATCTTTTTGCCCGTCATCGTTAAAGTTTGGGCCCAGAGGAATGGAGTGCTCCCTCTCCTGAGTCACCTCATCTTCCTCCGAGGAGGAAATCTCAACCACATCCCCCTGCACCTCGTGAGGCTGACAAACAAAAGGGTGTTAGCGATGGGAAATACAAACCATCGCAACAAAAACCCTAAGGGCAAACGACAAAGGAAATACTTGGCAAGAAGGTCTAGAACGATCGGTGTAGGCGGCATAGAAGGGCAATGAAGAGCTCTTAGAAGATGACCACCCAGAAGAGGAACCATGGGAAGGAGCAGGCATGTCGTCTAGCTCCCAGTTGAGGAGAGTATGAATGTTAATCATATTCTCGTTAGCCATGGAAAAGCAAGTAGAAGAAAATGACTATAGAACAAGACTCGAAGGGGAAAACTATTATGGAAAACCCTGAGAACCCTAGCCAATTTATAAACCCAACTCCTCACCTAAAACGAGCAGCGTGCAAATCAAAGGGTCGCATCATTTCAAATCACGTTATCTTGGAACCTAGCGACGCTTGCGTCATGCATTTATGATGGTAGTCTGAATGTCACAGTAGCAATCCTTAACCCGCGAAAGAGTAAAGGACACGGTGAAGACTCGGGTAATGGCAGATGGCATCCCATGGGCAAGATGGCCATCAAAAGTTGGCCTCCAAAAGCTAGCCACCAAAAGCTAGTCGCCAAAAAGGCTCACTGCCAAAATGCTAGCCGCCAACGGTTGGCCTCCTAAGCCCGTGTTTCACTAGCGCCATCAAGATCATAATCACAGGCAGAGAGCGAGTCCCGTTTGGTGACGGGATCCTCTTTGATAACTTCTGTAAGGTTCAATCTCATTTGTAAGAACGATCCAAGAGGGATGGACAACTAATTTGCTCATAACTCACTAAGTTGGCCGGAAAGGGCAACGAATAATGCGAGAATGGAGAACATCAATAAAATATCCATTTTATTGATAAAAATGAATACAATTACAAGGAGTAAGAAAAGCAAAACCTACTAAGGAGCAGGGGGCCTCCGGGCGGAAGGCGGCTATCCCACGAGGCTCCTTCGACGCTGGACAAAAAGGTTTGCAGGGTCAAAGAGTCCCACTGAAAAGTTGGGGTCCACCAGTCATGCTATACACCGACAAAGGTAGACCCCCTCCCACAACCATGCTGTCAACATCTTGGTAACCTTGTAGGGGTGTATACGACCAGACAACTCATTCTCTAAGGATGACATCTGCTCCGCGAGTTGGTCAATATGCCTTATAGCATCGTCCTTCTCCTCCATCAATAGGACGTTCTCCTCCCTTAGTCTTGTGACCTCATCCTCTAGGCTAGCCATTACAGCTCCTATGAGTGTTCTTATCTTTCAATCTCACATTCTCTGCCTCTAGGACCTGAAATCACAAAATGAAGGGTGGCTGCCTCCTCTTGGTGCCTAGCTCTCTATTGCTCCAACTCCCTCTCGAACTAGGCTATCTCCTTGTCTCTGTTGGAGGGGGCCAAGTCCCGTTGGTGCAGTGCCTTGGTAACTGTCTTGCCAACTTTCTCATCCTGCAATGGCCCCCACATGTCAAATGACAACAACGGATAAAAACATAGGAAAGGGAGAGCTACAAAAACTTACCCGCCAGATTCCATGCCCTAGCCTCGCAAGCCTGCCGCAAGACTTGGACTTTGGGGATGGAGGACTAAACCTAGTGGCCTCCTGATCGGGACCAGTAGTAGGCTCCATCTCACGCTCCTCCAGAAGCTCAGCCATCGAGTCTTCCGATTCACCAGCTAGCTCCTCTACCACCGTAGGTTGCTCAAAAATCGACTTAGAAAGCTTAGCTGGCGGCTCAATAATGGACAAGACGATGGCTGGCTTGACAATCTACCCAGGTGGTAGGTCAACCACTGGCTGGTTAGCTGACTCCAGTGGTTGCGCATGCAGCTCATCGGCTGGCTCCGCTTGCGTCTTGCTAGCTGGCTCCACGGACTCCGCTAGCAACTCAACAGTTGCCTCCTCCGCTTCAGTTGAAAGCTCAATATCTGACTCAAGATGTGGCTCGATAACCAGCTCCAGCGGCTCAGGCTGCGGCTTAGGAAGTGACTCCCTCAACTCAAGTCACGGCACCAACACCGGCGCTGTTTGCGCTAAAATCACAGAGCTTCCCACTCCACTACGCCAAATGGCCTCAAATCCCTCTGAAGCCATCTCCTCTCTTAAGCGGTCACCTGCTCCAAGAAAAAAGGCCAGCAGCTATGTAATTTGGCCCAGAGGATGACGAAGTAGGCTCCAAAACTGCAGTCCTTTTTTGCCTTGGACTAAGGGGAGCAGTAATAGGGGAGGACGCGCTGGAAATCAAAACTCCGACTTTGCTTTTTCCCTCAGAAGCCTTCACTAGCGGTGGCCTAAACTTCTGAATGGGAGACGGAGGATCCTAATTGACTTTCTTGGTCTCCTCTCAAGAAACCAGATGGTCTCTCCTAAACTCCCCAGAATGCTTTCTCACTAGCTTCAACACCTTTTTCATGGTGTCAATCTCCACCTTCTTTGGCATTCTAGTAAACTCCTTTGGAACCTTGCCCCATTCCTTGGACAAGAGCCACGATTCTGCAACATGAACAAAGAAGAAGTGATTGTTTCAATTTTTTAGCAAATCATAAATGGCGCTATTGATGGGAAGGTTCCTTGGAGCTAGAGAAATCCAGTCAACACTTTGAATAAATCGAAACATCACTCTCACGGCGCTGGCCGTCAATATCCGAGAGTGATGGCGCATAAAAATGCACATGGAACAAAGATATTGCACGGCGTTGGCGTGAAGCCGTGCAGTGGGTACTTAAAGAGCGACAAGGATATCAAGCATCTCCTAAGGGACTGGAAGATGGAGCCCACTCCTCAGATAGGCCTCGTATACTACAATGTAACCCTCAAGAAGGGAATAGGCTCTATCCTTCTTGCTAGGGACCCTGAAAGCAATCTCGTTGGGGATGTTGTACTCAACGTACAACTCCTTCATATCACTCGCGCTAAGAACGGAGGAAAACTGAGAAGCCATGGAAACGAAGGAAAAAAAGTAAAACACTTAGAATTTTGTAGGAAGGAGAAAACGAAGGCAAGCGTGGGAAGTTCAAAATACAACGTATAGAATGCTTAAAGGGATGCGAGTAGCAGAAAAAGGAAAAAAATCGTCTTGTAAAGGTACACCCATCATTATTGGCATGTGTCACTCTCTAAAATGGCGTTGGTGATTCGGATCCCCTGACACATTAATTGTCGGGATCGCAAACCCCCTGCGTGCGGATGCGTGGCCCACTTTTGAATTGACAGTCTGGTGGCGTGATAACGTGTCCCTTTAAACTCCCACAGTTCTTCGGATCTCATCCTAGAATGTTAATGAATCCGGTCAACTCTTTCTTCGCAAGTTCTCCGGACTTCATCATAGACGGTCAATGAATCCGGTCAACTCTTCATTCACAAGTTCTCTGGATTTCATCTTGGATGGTCAATGAATCCGGTCAACTCCTCCTTCGCAAGTTCTCCGGACTTCATTGTAGATGGTCAATGAACCTGGTCAACTCCTCCTTCGCAAGTTCTCCGGACTTTATCCTTGACGGTCAATAAATCCGATCAACTCCGCCTTCGCAAGTTCTCCAAACTTCATCCTGAACGGTCAATGAATCCGGTCAACTCCTCCTTCACAAGTTCTTCGGATTTCATCCTAGACGGTCGAAGGTTTCGACCAACGCTTCCTTCCCCCAAAGCAGCAAATCTTGGAAGACATCAAGTCACGTGACCCACCACGGATATGCTGGGGGTCAGAACTCAGACCACCAGTATGGGAGGCTAGTGATGGATACGCTAGGGATGGGCTCACACAGAAAAGAGTGACGGCTCGGGACCAGAAGGGCCCATTTTACACCAAGAGGTCAAAGCCATACGTTGACCAATTAAAAGCCAAAAAGGACAGAAAGGCCAGGGCGTACAACTTGAACAGTCAACTTTTAAGACGGTCAACAATTCTATTTACCGGAATCTTGACTACTTGAAAACCAAGCTCAACACGACCCAAGCCTAATTTGGCCCACGCGACCAACAACGGTCTTCTCACCTAATTTCGCGTTCCCTCGAAAAGGCAATCTCTATGGTAATGGTCACCAGTAGATTCAACGCACACCCCATGAGGAAGGCACAGAATTCTCTCCCCTATCTGTTATAAACTCTAGCGGTTGCAAAACACAGAAGTAAGGCAATCCTCCCGCGGAGCCATTACCGCCATTAATGCCAACGCCAAGAAAGGAAGCTGGTCCAATAGAGCACTAAAATTAAGCACTCCTGCCTAAGAAAGGATGCCCAGCCTATCAACTATAAGAAGGCCATAGAGTCCACACTCTAGTGCACACTTTCTTTCTGCAAACAAAACGCTCTAATACCTACTTTAATTGCTCTCACGCTTACATTCTCTTTTCCCTGAGGAACCCCTTAGAGCTCACACAGCGTCCTCACAACCTCTCGCGCTTACAGGACGCCCCTGCTCTCCTTCATCCCTGTCGCCACGATTCCCAGGAAACATGGAACAGGAATCAACATTCCTCACGAACAACATTAACCTTTCTCATTGAGAGCCAAATCATCATCCCAAACACTCTCTGTCTTTCTCTTCATTATTTCTCTTTCCCTTACCTTCTCGATTCTTGGAAGGTTGTATTATTAACTTGAGCGTCGGAGTATTTCGGCGGGACACTGGCCACCCGTTTGTTTTAGTGGTGTGCAGGATCTAGACTCAGTGGACGGAGTCAAATTCAATGATCAATATAACCCAAACCAGTTTGAAATTTGGTTCCAAGACGCGTTAACATGAAATCACTATCGTATGAGATAATAAAAATCTCCATAAAACTTATTTTGTCATAGTGAGCAAAATACTGTATATTTACGCCCCCAATAATTAGATAAGTACTGCGAGATTATCTAACATCTACAATATCCTCACTATTCCTATGTTTTCTTGGAGGCTGTATCTATAGTATGTCTATGCCATCTGCGGTACTCTTTCAATGTGATATTTCAAATAGTACTCTATATGATGGGTATTAGACTATAGACGTCCCTCCTTAATATCAATTATATCGACCTCTATATTAAAATATGTATTGAAAAAATATAAACTATTCTAAAGTTTCATGATATTTTATTTGCTCGAATACCTTACAGTCTTCAAATATTATCCTTAACTTATCAATAGAATACCAATAAAGTATATACACGCAATCTATTTTAATATAGAGAATCAATCACCACGGAAATGACAAAAATCTAAAAGTGAGCTTAATATCCAACTGACCTCTTTAATATATCATTCAAGTCTCATTGGCCCTTCTAGTGTATCGATTTTATTTCTTAAGTTATAAAATACCTCTCATTTTGATGCTTCTAAACAAATATCACAATTACCAATCTTATTCGACAACCATGAGCAATCTTGCGAGGACCCAATTGAAATTATGGATTACTTTTAATTTTCTTCTTAAACCAACTCATAATTTAAATATATATACATATGTATGTGTATGTTTATATTTTCTAGTATAAGTATATATATATATATATATACACACACACATATCCTATCATATATATAACAACTATACAAATACACTTAAATATATGCACACATATGCTTATATATATGTGTGTGTATATGCGCAAGCGTGCACGCACGTGCACGTGTGTATGTGTGTGTGTAGACGTCAAATACATATATACATATATATCACACACCTTTACATACATACATACTGCAAACATCCACTATGAATCATCAACATCAAACAGCTTTCAAAATCTCACCGTATACTCAAGTCTGGAAATTTATTTGGGAAGAGGAAACAAGACTAGAGAGCCAGTAGCAGCTATTTTTCTTCATGCTAGTTAATCCTCGAAATCGATTCAAAGTAAGTATAAATATATGTATAACTATATGTACGTATACATATAGGCCGTATACTGTTCTTCCATTTTTTTTAATCCTTTGTGTCCTAAATTTGGTAACCAAACAGATATTCTATTTTTTTTCTTCCTTCTTGATTCTCAAGAAAGTAATAAAAATCTTAACTTTCATCTTACCGGATATAAAACAAGGATTTCGTGGCATAAATCCACCAAATTTTCAATCCCCAATATACTGTGAACCCCTTAAAAAATCATAGACAAAGCCGTATGCTCTGTTCTCCCAACTTCTCACTTCACTGTCAATTTCAACTAAATCCCACAAAATCATGAAATGAAAGTATGAATATTAACATCAAATAATAATAATAATAATAATAATAAAATGATTTACTTATCTCAATTTCTTAGTTTTCTTTCCAGGGTCGACATTAATAGCAGCTAGAAATGAAAGGCAAGATTTTGCAGTCGACAATTGAATAAGAAATCGATGCGAAAATGGAAACCTAACTAAACCCTAGGATCGACCCTCCACAGTATGTTATGTAGTGACATATATATATATATATATAATTTTATTTTTCTCCAATTAAAAATATAGTTTATTTTTTTTAATTATTAATCATCCTTGTAATAATAATAATAAAACTTTATCTCAAATTTTGCCTTATTTAAGTCTCAATTTTTTATTAGTCTGACTCTTTTTAAATTTAATTACATAATTAGATTTTTAGTTAACAAATTTTAATATATTAAGATTCACCTAATTTCAGCTCATAATAAAAGTCAAATGCACATGGTTCACTAACGATTCAAGTTAAAAATTATAAATCTATGTTGACGTTCCAGTTATTATCAAGCCCAATAGGGCCAACTTAATTATTGATTTACTAATAAATTTATTCCCATAATTAAATTTTTTCCAATTAGATCACATAATAGCATTAAGTATCATACACACAACATTAATAAATCAAAAACATTCAGGATGCTACAATCTATCCTCCCTGAAACAAATTTTTATCCTCAAAAGCTGACAACAGTTATTGAATAACTGTAAATATTTCTCACGCATATCTAATTTAGTTTCCCATGTCATATCTCCTTCATTTTGATGATTCCATGTAACCTTCACAAGCGGTACCTCATTGGAGTATAGAATTTTATCTCGTAGATTTGTAATCCAAATTAATTCCTTGATGTAAAACTAATTCTCCTAAATTTTTAGCTGATCGTGCTTGGTTTTGTGTGACTCATTGTGTATGTACTTCCTTAACATGAACACGTGGAGTACGTTGTGCACTTTTACTAATGACAACAGTAATGTTAGCCAATTGGCCACATTGCCGACCTACTCTAATATCTCAAATGGTCCAATAATTTTAGGGTTCAACGTACCTCGTCTTCCAAATTTTACAATGCCCTTTGTAGGTGACACCTTGAGAAATACAGTATCCCCAACCTCAAAGCTCAAGTCTCGATGTCTCTTATGTGTCTAGCACTTTTGTTGATTTTGAGTTGTCTGAATCCATTCTTTGATCAAATGGATCTTCTCTATGGTTTCTTGTATGAGCTCAGGCCTCAAAATATGGAAGTCTCCTACTTCTCCCAACTTACTAGCGGACGGCACTTTTTCCTATAAAGTGCTTCAAATGGTGCATTCCGATATTAGCTTAAAAGCTATTGTTATATGCAAACTCTACTAAGGATAAACACATTTTTCAGCTACCTCATATCTCTAGAATCGAGCTTCTAAACATATCTATTAGCATTTGAATGGTCTACTCTGTTTGGCTAGTAGTTTGTGGGTGGAATGTGGTGATGAGCATTCTAGAATTGTGCGACAAATCTCAAGTCATAATTTAAAATGATGCTAGTTGGTACTTTATGTAATCTCACTATTTTATTGATATAAAGTCTTACTAGCCTATGTAACGAGTATGTCAATCTCATGGCTAGGAAGTGCGATGACTTTGTCGGTCCACAATAACTCATATCACATTATTGCCCTTAGTGGTCGTCGGGAGTCCAATCATGAAGTCCATAGAGATATGCTTCCACTTTAAGCTTAGAATTGATATTGGTTGAAGCTTCCTTGCTAGGTTCTTGTGTTCCACTCTAACTTGCTGGCAAATCAAGCATTTGGATACAAACTCAGCAACATCTTCATTCATTTCACACCATCAAAAAGTCTTTTTCAGATCGCAATATATTTTATTTGTTCTTGGATGCATCATATATCTCGAATGGAGTTCTTCTTCCTTGATCCCATTCCTCAATTCTACCATACTTGGAATGCAAATTCAGCCCTTATACGTGAGAATTCTATCCTTCCTGACCTCATAATCTACTTGGGTTTGACAAAGTTACTCTATCATGATACTCGTTAGCATTGGGTCATCTTTTTGTGCTATCCTAATCCTCCCTAAAGTACCGAATGCAACTTGAAATACGAAACAATCTCTTGAGGATTCCTTAGGTGCGGTTGGATATTGCAATTCTCAACTTTCTCAAACATTCTCTATTATCTAATTATCAAGTGGGTAATAAGACTAGCTGATTTCCTACTGAGTGCATCAAGCACTGCATGACACTTAGCAATTATAATCCATAACTAGGTTTATCCATTGCCTTTGTCGCATGGTCATCTCATTTTTTTAGAATAGGCATTTTAAACTCTTATGATTAGCGTAGAAGATTAACTCCTCCCCTTATAGATAATGCCTCAACACCTTTAGAGCAATCATGATCGCAGCCAACATTAAGTCATGGGGCGGATATTTTTGCTCCTAGGTCTTTTATTGTCAAAACTTATAGGTAATCACCTTCCTATAATACATCAATACACCACTGAGGCCCTTCAGCAAAGCAACACAATACACCAAGAATCCTGTTTTGCCCCTTGGGATTGTCTTAATTAGAGTTGATATTAGTTCCAACTTTAACTCTTGGATGCTTTGTTGACATTAATTGGATTAAATGAACTTGTCATCATTTTGCATTAATTTAGTCATTGTCATGGCTATATGAGAAAAACCTTCCATAAACCTCCTGTAATAATCTGCTAAGTTGAGAAAGCTCCTAATTTCAATTGGATTGGTCAAACAAGCCCAATCCATTACAGTTTCACTTTGGACAAGTTTACTAACACTTCATGTTCCAAAATAATATGCATAAGAATGTGATCTCCTTCGGTTAGAATTTGTAGTTCTTGAGCTTAGAATATAGACACTCATGCTATAATCTTTGCAGTACTATCCTTAAAGGCTCCTCATATTTAGCATCGTTCTTAGAGTAGATAAGAATGTCATTAATGAAGACTACAACAAATCTATCCATAAAGGATTAGAACACCATGTTCATCATATTTATAAACACAACTAGTGCATTCCTCAATTCGAATAATATCACTAAAAGTTTGTAGTGCCTATATCTAGAGTGGAAAGTCGTCTTTTGGATATCAGTCTCTTTAATCCTCAATTGGTGATAACTTAATCTCAGATTAATTTATAAGAATACACTTGTCCTTTGTAATTGGCCAAACAAATTGTCAGGGCAAATGATACTTATTCTTGATTATCACATTATTAAGCTCCCTATAGTTGATGAATTAATGCATTGAACTATTCTTTTTCATGATGAACAGCAGGGGGCTCTTTGGGGAAATGTTGTGTCTAGTGAAACCCTAATCAAAAACTTCTTGCAATTGTGTTTTCAACTCCTTTAACTCTATTTGTGGCATCTAGTACAGTGCCTTTGATATTGGTGCAGTTTTTGGCAATACATCTATTGTAAACTCAATCTCCTACTTCAAGAAAAAACCTAGCAACTCCTCTGCAAAGACATCCGCAAACTCTCAAACTATGACAATATCCTCCATGTGCTACTCGATAGTTTCCGCCTTAGACGTGAATGCAACAAAACCTTGGCAACCACCACATAGCAAATGGTGTGGTTGAATTGTTGAAATTATAGGAGTCACTGCTCGACTCCTAATACCATTGAACTAAAACTCTGTCACTTCAGTAATAGAAAAACTCATAATTTTTCAAAAACTATTGACATAGGCATAATAGGCAGTAAGCTAGTCCATCCTCAAAATCATATTGAAGCTTATCATCCCTAATGGGATCAAGTCAGCTCACAAATCATGGTTATCAATGTGAACTCCCAAGTACATTTTCTCTAATCAAGCGGTCTCCCCCATTGGTGTAGATATAGATAATATAAAGTTTTAAGTGTGCAACTTTTACCTTAAGGCTGGTAACAAAACTTGGCACCACAAATGAATATGTGGAATAGGAGTCAAACGATACCTAAGTAGGTACAGAATGAAGAAGAAGAATACATTGTATGACCGTCATAGTAGCCTTTGTATTTTGCTCTATAAGTGAAAACAACTTGCATTGAATTTGATTCTTTGGTTTTGTAAATGATGAAAACTTTTAGGGTGTACGCTAATCACGAGAAAAGTATCTAGGTTTTCTATAGTTATAGTAAATGGGTGGTCCAATTCATCCACCAAATGAAGATCCTGATTGAGTCGGCACTAGTGTCGTTTGAGTAGTGGGCATAGTCCCTAATGTGTATGTGACATTAATTGCTTCAAGTAGCAATACTTGGAAAATGTCCTACCTTTCCACACTTGAAGTAGGTCTTCCTTTTTTTTTTTTTTTCTAGAAATAGATGATGGTCTAGCAGTGTCATCGGTAGAAGGTATGGGCACTAGGGTCTCACTTCCTATTTCCTCTTCGATTAGTAATGCCTTTTTAAAATTGCCTCGTAATTCTCGAGTTTGGGAGAAAATAAATGATAACAAATAGCATACATGAGTCCCTACCATAACCTCCCAGCCTTCATTGCTCCATTAGCAACAAAATAGGGTATATAGCATGAGCATTCTATAAACCCGGCTTTCTATTGAGCAACAAGCATCGATCCTTACTGCAACTAAGAGAACACCTCATTTTTCTTTCTTGTACTATTTGGAAAGTACTTATAGTTGAACATATAATGAAAAGATTCCCAGGTAAGTATTTCTACCTCAAGTCCAAGCTCTTTTAGCTCTGCACTTCACTTTATAAAATTTCCTAGCTTCACTGGTTAGTTTATATGAGGTATAGCAAATACATTCCTCTAAAGAACAATTCATCATAGCAAAAGCCTTTATTTTTTCTAGCTAGTAGCGAACCTTGGTGAGATTAACCTCCCCTGTAAACTCAGAAAGCCTTTGTTCTATGAAATTCTTAAAATAGTTACGTTCCTTGGGCACCAGCCCTAAACTTCTATCCCACCATGCGTGTCACCAATTTATTAGTTGGTAAAGTGCTCAGACTACCTTGGCCATATTCACTAGTGTTGCAACCTGATTAGGACGTCTCGAAGAATTTGCAAAATGACAACCAGACACAGCTACACAAAAATAAGTAGATTTAGAATTCTTAATCAAATTCTAAGTCTTCTAAAATGCATATAATTCTCCATCGTGAATTAGAATTTTTAGAAATTAATCTAAATTTTCAAATCTAATTGAATTGCCTAATGTTCATAAGTATTAGTAATTTCTAAAGTTCTCAAGGTTTCTAATTCTCTAATACCAAGATTGTGATGATCTAGGCCTGGATTTTTAGATCCGACCCGACTTGAACCACTCATACAAAAAACATCAAACAACTAGATACATCAATTATTTATCATATAATGAAATATCTATCAACATAAATAAACTTATAATTAAAACATCAATAAATTTTAATCATTTAAAAACATACGGAGAACAAAATATTTAGTACATCTACTAAAATCTAGAAATATAGTCCCAATCGTAAACATCCAATTACTTTATAGAAAAAAATATAATAATAATAAAATAAGAGACATTTTCTCCTCTCACTCATAGACTGCTAATTCACGAATAGTCTCTACCTAGTGCCCAACAATAATTACATGAATCCCAACTGACTTACAATATTTCTTCAATTTGTGGTCAATAAAATGCACAAGTTGGACAAATATTCAGTAGCTAAATAAATTAATAATATCAAATTATAAGTATATCATATTATAATATCAAATATATAAAAATTTATAATAACATACAACATATCAATAACTGTTTGAGATTCAATATTATGTTGTAATCCAAAGCCAAGCATCATAAGGGCGACTGTACATTGGGAAAGCGCTAGGGATTCCGTCGAATTTGGATATAAACTCAATAAAATGTTACCATAGTACGAGATAACAAAAAAAGTTCTTTGATCTTATTTTGTTATAGTGTGTTAAAGGCTGCGCATTTACATTGTCAACTGCCAAGTACCACAAGGTTTTCCAATGTCCATGGTATCATCACTATCCCCAAGTCATTTTGGAGATTTTATCTGTAATATATTCATACCATTTATGATATATTTCAATTTAGATATCTTGAATACTTCTATCTATAATAGCTACTTGGCTATAAGTGTCCCTTCTCAAGACAAATGAATTTGACTTCCAGATTAGAATAGACATTAAAAAATTATAGACTATTTTAATGTCTTATATATTTTTATTTACCAAAATACCTTAGAATCTTCACACACTATCTTAAACTTATCAATAGACTACCAAAAAAGTATACACAAAAGGTCTAAATTGACACAAAAAACCGGCCACCATGGAAATAAGAAAAGTCTAAAAGTGAGCTGAATATTTGACCGTTCATCTTAATATATCATTTGAACATCATCGGACATCCTAGTGTACCGATAATAATTCTAATGCCATAAAATATCTCTCATTTTATCGTTATTAGACAAATCTCACGATTATAAATCTTATTTGACTATCTCGACTAACCTAACGAGGATTCAATCGAAATGATAGATTATTTTTAATTTATTTCTTAAACTAACTTATAATTTAAATAAATATATATATATATCTACACACACACACACACACACACACACACACACACACACATACACATATATATATATACACTTCATATACTTTTTGATTAACCCATAAATATACAGCAACTATATAAATACACACACACACACAAATATATATAGATATCCTACCGTATATATACAACCGTATAATTATTCTTACATATATGCACACATGCTTATATATATATACGTGTGTGTGTGTGTGTACACACTGTCAAATACATATATACATATATATCATGCGTCCATACAAACATAAATGCATACATACACATATACAGACCGCAAAGATCCCCAATAAATCGTCAACATCATACAGCTTCCAAAATCCCGCCGGTATACTCGTCTAGAAATTTATTTTGGAAGGGGAAACAAGAACAGAGAGCTGGTAGTTATCGTTCTTCTTCATGCTGATTAATCCTCGGAATCGATTCACAGTAAGTATCAATATACGTATAACCATATATATGTGCATACATATAGCATATATACACATAGGTCGTATACCAATTTGCCACCGTTCTTCCATTTTTTTTTATCCTTTGTGTCCCAAAATCGGTGACCAAATAGGTGCTCTATTTTCTTTCTTCCCTTTTTTATTTTCACAGAAAGCAACGAAAATCTTAACTTCCATCTTACTGCATGTAAAACAAGGATTTCGTGGCATGAATCCACAAAATTTTCAATCTCCAATACACTCGTGAACCCCTTGTTGGGGTCACTCCCTTCATGGGGTTTTATCCGCGGACATGTGAAAGAAAATGGACGCAGACTATTGGAGAGGTCCGAGAATATAAGTCCGAGAAGTCTGTCAAAATGGACGAGGACCTATTGGATGAGTCATATCCAAGAGGTAGCTAAAGACATTGATGAGGACTCTGAATGTCTAGGCGTTGACTCTATCTCTTTGTGGGCCTGCTACAGCTGCGTTTGCAGGTGGGCAGTTGACCCACCCTGATTGAAAGTTTGAGGCGCTACAACTTCTAATGGGACGACATGCCTGCCACTCTACACGCTAGGTGTGCGCTTGCTATGGTAGGCCTAGGAGGCGTGGTCCTGCCACCCTATTGCTAGGGTGGTTGGCTGCCCACTAGGCCTCTTGTATATATATATATATATACTTGTGCTCTTTGTTTGTGGTGGGTGTGAGCATCATTTGTGTGTGCATAAAGAGAGTTGTGGGCAAGCTTTTGCTGTAAAAATAGAGAGAGAGACACTTTTTTAGAGAGATTGAGAGATATACACTTTTGATTATTTTCTTTATTTGGGCTTGTGTAGCTAATATTCTTGTAAGCAATCAGCTGTTTATAGTGCATTCTTTTGTGGTTTTTTCCTTAATCAAGAAGGGTCTTTTCACGTTAAAATCTCGTGTGTGTGTTTTCTCACTTATTCTATCTCTATTGTTGCCCGTCCGTCCGAGGGCTCATTTCTGTTGGCGTCCGAGCGGTCTGTCCGAGCGGTCACCGTGTCTTCCATTTTGCGCCAATAAGTGGTATCAGAGACGTGGTTCTTTGAATGGTGACCTTGTTGCTGGCTGTTATGGAGGTCGGGAGCAGAATGACTTACTTAAACAGAACTAATTTTGACACTTAGCAGAGCAAGATGTCAGAATTACTCTTTGTGAAGTCTATGCACAATCCGATTTTTGCCACACAGAAGCCGGCGACAAAATCGAACGATGAGTGGACGTTGGAACACAAGCAAGTGTGCAGCTATATTCGGCAGTTCGTAGATGATAACGTGTACAACCACGTTAGAGGAGAGACGAATGCCAAGACGTTGTGGGAGAAATTGCAGAAGCTGTACGTCTCCAAGATTGGCAAAAACAAAATCTTTCACTTGATGAAGCTCATGCAGATTCACTATAAGGACGGCTCTTCTGTCGCTGACCACTTGAACGAATTCTAGGGCTGTGTTGATCGCCTGAGTGGCATGAGGATCAAATTTGAGGATGAGGTGCTCAAACTCTGGCTCCTGGCAACCCTCCGGGACTCATGGGAGGTGATAAGGATCACCATTTTCAACACAGTTCCTGACGGCGTGGTGACTTTAGAGATGGCTAAAGGAGTTGTGCTAAACGAGGAGATGAGACACCAGTCTCAGGGTATGTCCTCCTCTCAGCACTCCAAAGTCCTTGTCACCGAATCATGGGGAAGGAGTCGAGGACATGGTCCAAAATCTGAAGACAAAGAGCGGAGTAAGTCACGTTCTCGATACCAAAACATGAAGTGTCATCATTGTGGCAAGAAGGGGCACATCAAAACATTTTGTTACAAGTGGAAGCATGAAAACGCTAGAAAAGATGGGGGTGAAAAGAGACGTGGCGAGGAAGAGTCCTCGGTCTCTGTTGTCACAGGAAGTGACCTCCTTTTGGCCTACAAGTCTAAGGACTCTGTGACCGTGGCCGAATAGGCCTCCGACTGGGTGGTAGATTCTGGCGCATCCATACATGTCACCTCTAGAAGAGAGTTGTTCTCTACTTACACCCCGAGTGCCCCCAGAGTATTGAAGATGGGCAACATGGAGACGTCCAAGATCATCGGATGCGGCGACGTCTCCTTGGTAACAAATAATGGATCTCGACTGATTTTGAGGGACGTCCGACATGTCCCAGATATTCGTATGAATATCATTTCAGTAGGACAGCTTGATGACGAATGCTACTGCAGCGTCTTTTGTGGCGACGGTTTCAAACTGACGAAGGGATCCACGGTGGTTGCCCGAGGAGGAAAGACCTCAGCCTTTATGCATTCAAAGCCAAGGCCGAGGTGGCAGAGGTGAATGCCACAAGATGTATGGAGTCCTCGGGCCTGTGGCATAAAAGGTTCAGACACATGAGTGAGAGGGGTATGAATCATCTGGCCAAGAAGGGTCTCATCCCAAAGTTGGATGAAGAAAAGCCAAGGACTTGCTCTCACTACATGGAGGGGAAGCAACGGAGAGTCCCCTTTCAGGGAGATGTATCATCCAGAAGGTCCGAGGTTCTAGAGCTCATCCACACAATGTGTGTGGACCTCTCCCGAAAAGGTCTTTTGGAGGAGCACAGTATTTTGTCTCCTTCATTAATGATTGCTCGAGGAAGCTGTGGGTGTTCCCGCTCAAGACCAAGGACAAGGTCACAGGAATCTTTGAGCAGTTCCATGTCCTCGTTGATCGTGAGACCAGGAGGAAGTTGAAGGCCGTCTGGAGTGACAACGGTGGAGAGTACATTGGGAATTTTGATGCCTATTGTAGAGCACACGACATCAAACATTAGAGGACTCTACCAAAGATGCCACAATTGAACGGCGTGGCTGAGAGGATGAACCCCACCCTGATGGAAAAGGTCAGGTGCTTATTGTCCGAGGCCAGGCTTCCCGGATCCTTTTGGGCAGAGGCCTTGAAAACGGCCGCCCACGTGATCAACCGGTCGCCCAGTAAGCCTTTGGACGAGGAAGTCCGAGAAAGGATCTGGACCGGGAAGGAACCAACTTACAATCATTTTCGGACATTTGGCTGTAAGGCTTTTGTTTATGTTCCGAGAGATGAGAGGAGCAAGTTAGAGCCAAAGACAAAGCAATGTGTCTTTTTGGGCTACGGCGAGAGTGAGCTTGGGTATAGGTTCTATGACCCAGTGGAAAAGAAGTTGGTTCGATCCCGTATCGTGGTCTTTGTTGAAGAAGAGACCATTGGGGACATTAGGAAATAGAAGAAGACTCAACAAAACACTTCCCGGACGGACAGGATTGATGTTGTGAAAGAACGGGACTTGTTTTTTTTTTTTTACAACACAGGATCACAGATGTCATCTAGGACCCAAATACCTTTAACCATACGAATTATAGCAGAAGTTATTCTAACACTTGCGGAAACATGCGTATTCATTCCAAAATATTCATTTCCGAGTACATAGTCAAAAATGTCTAACCATAAAGTTCATGAATCAAATTCAAATCATTACAATGATGTCCTCCAAAATAAGCTTCTAAGCTATTAATAATCTTTCAAACAAGCTCTAATCACTCTAACTTGTCAGGCATAAGCTATAAAGTTTCATCTGTAGGGGAAAAAAACAGAAAACAGTGAGCCAGAGCTCAACAAGCTATATGCAAATTTCCATAAACATTTGTACTGTCAGGCGAATGCATAAATATTAATAAACAATAGCGGATCAGAAAACTAATGTAATCAATACAGAAAAGAAATCAGAACTGAGCCATATGCAGTACTATAATCAATATTTAATCGGATGAAGGTCGAACAGGATGTCGGAGCATAAAACAGAGTCGGTTTCGTTGTAAAAACCTTCTTTTATTCTTCTGCTTGCGGAGGGGGCATTAATCGAGGATCGATTGTGTTCAGTCCACACAATCCAAGGCCGATAACTGAACAGAAGTATCCCGTCTCGTGGAATTGGTGCGCCAATCGAAGGTAGGCCAGAAACTACACTTTCCTCCTGACCGTAATGCCCCGAGGACAGGGCGGACCATGATTAACTCCATGGATAGAGTTATCCTCGATTTCTACCATAAAGTTCTAAGGCATGTCGGAGGACTTTATCTCCCAAAGCTAAAGTCAGAACTTATTCGTCTTATCATAAAGCCGGTTCAGAGTTTATCTTCGTATGGATCTCATGAGAAGGGAGGCCGGACTTCATTTTCTTCACACAAAACCGATTGTGATTTTCTTTACACAAGAGAGGCCGGACTTGATTTTTGCTTAAGGAAAGCCGGAGTGCTTTTTCTCAAAAAGCCGGAGTGTTCAAAAAATGCCGGTGTGCTTTTTCTCAAAAAGCCAGAGTGCTTTTTCTCAAAGAGCCGGAGTGCTCAAAAAGCCGGAGTGCTTTTTCTCAAAGAGCCGGAATGCTCAAAAAGTCGGAGTGCTCAAAAAAGCAAGAGTGCTTTTTATCAAAAAGCCGGAGTGCTTTTTTTCTCAAAAAGCCGGAGTGCTCAAAAAAGCCAAAGTGCTCAAAAACCGAGTTGTTGTGCCTCAGGGGAAGGCCGAAGTTGTTGTGTTTTCATGCTTTAAGGTCCGGACCTGATTTTCTTCTTACACGAGCCGGACTTCATTTACAAGGGATGAGGCCGGTTTGGTTTTACAAGGCCGGTCTTGATTTTCACCTAAGGAAAGCTGGACCTCTTTTTAGGCTAAAGGAAAACCAAACTTGGTTTATATTAAGGAAACCAAGGTTGATTTATCATAAGAAAACCGAACTTGATTTCCTCACTAAGAAAACCGGACCCGATTTTTAAGATTCAAAAGGCCAAACTTCTTTTCAAGAGGTTGGAGTTGATTTCATATGTGAAAGGGGCGGACTACTTTTTAAAGGGCTAAGGGGCCGGTCTAGATTTAATATGCACAACAGTGTATGAACATGGCTAGATTTGATTTTTATCATGAACAGTGCACGAACATGGCCGGACTTGATTTGAATAAGGCCGGACTTGACTTTTAAGATTCAAAAGGGTCGGACTTCTTTTCAAAAGGGTTGGAGTTGATTTTACGTGCAAAAGGGGCAGACTGGATTTTAATATGCACAAGCTGGACTTGATTTTTAAAGGCCGAACTTGATTCTTCACGAATCCGAACTCGATTTTCCTTGTTTAAGCAACCGGACTTGATTCTCCAAAGGCCGATTTCGATTTTTTTGAGTTTGATTTCAAAGCAAGGGCCGGTTCCAATTTCAATGCCAAGGTCGATTTCGATGGCGATACACAAAGCCGATTTCGGCTTTGATCGCAAGGCCCGATTTTGAATTAACCCACAAAGGCCAATTTCAGTTTCGATGCACAAAGCCGATTTCGATTTTGACGCAAGGGCCGATTTTGATTTCAATGCAAACGCACAAGTCGATTTTTATTTTTAACGCAAGAGCCGAGTTCGATTTTGACTCACAAGCCGATTTCGATTTAACCCACAAAGGCCGATTTCAAATGTTCATGCAAAGGGGCGAATCCATTTTCAAGTAGCCGATTTCAAGTTTTCAATGCAAAGGGCCTATTTCGAATGTTCATGCAAAAGGGGGGAAAGCACCTGATTTCAATTTTTCGAATGTTCATGCAAAGGGGTGAAAGCAGCTGATTTCGATTTTTCAATGTTCATGCAAAGGGGCGAAAGCAGCTGATTTCGATTTTTCAATGCAAGCAGCCGATTTCAAGTTTGCAATGCAAGGGCCAATTTCAATTTTGATATACAAAGCCCATTTCGGTTTTGACGCGGGGCCCGATTTCGATTTCAAAGTCGATTTTGATTTCGACGCTCAAGCCGATTTCGATTTGCAACGCCAGGGTCGAGTTCAATTTCAATGCAGGCCGATTTCGATTTAACCTACAATGCCAATTTTGGTTTCGATGCTCAAGGCTGACTTCGATTTTGACGCAAGGGCCAAATTTCAATTTCAATGCAAATGCACAAATTGATTTCAATTTCTAACGCCAAGGCCAAGTTCCATTTCACATGCCAAAAACCGAGTTCAAAAACATGCATTGCCGAGTTCAATTTACATGCAGCCTAGTTTACTTACAAGTAAATGCCGGTTTCATGTTTTCACCTAAAAGCTGAGGCCGATGTTCAATGCAGAAAGCCTTAGTTCAATTACAAGTATTCCGAGTTCATTTTACATGCAAATGCCGGTTTCAACTCTTGTTTTAGATGCCGGTTTCAAATTATACAATGCAAGGCCGATTTCATGCAAGGCTGGTTCATACCTTGGCCGGTTTCAATTTTGGTCCAGATTTCATGTAAAGCCCAGTTTAAACAGAAACAAAAAGTAGGAGATAGAGAACACGAATACAGATGTGAAATCAAAATACAACTTAACTAGTGGTTAAGAACGGTAAGCACTTGAAATCGGAAAGGCAATACTTGCAGTTTTTCTTGAACTGGACATTCGAAATGGAAGGGTACTTAAAAATCTAGACTTTGAAAAGGGGGAGTACACTTACAATATTCTTAAAGTATAAACTTTAAAAAATAAGGGTACACTTGCAAACAGGACTTAAAAAGGGTAATTGTCTGAAGTACACTTGCAGTAAAACATGAACTTCAAAACAAAGCATGAACTTCAAAATAGAGTACAATTGCAGTATTCTTAAAAATAGAACTTAAAGAGTAGCGTCTGAAGTAACTTGTCTGAGAGCTGACCGTCTAAATTTTACCGTCTTGAAGCTTATCCGCTTCACGTTCTTCCTTCTTCTTGCATGTGCATCAACCAATGCCGGGTTTATATAGAGGAGGGGTTTGGTGGAGTGTGGGGTAAGTCACTTACTCCCGTACTTCTTTTCAGGGGGTAGGTGGAGTAACTAGGTTGGTTTATTTCATTTAGTCGCTGCCTAGTTGAATTCTAATTGAACAATAAATTTTACTAGTTGGATTCTAATTGAACAATAAAGTTTACTTTTGTCTTTAGTTACCATTAATTTAATTCAGGCCAACTGCTCCATTTTATGCCAACGGCCCACTCTTTGCTGGTCAGCCTTTTTGGGCCAGTTGTGTTTTTATCAAATGGGCTGATTTTGGATTCTATGGAGGAGGTCGGTCCATTTTTTCATTAGGGGAGGGTCGATCCTGATTCACAAAAGGGAAGCCGGGCTTAATTACAAGGCTGGGCTGGATTTTCATGTATACAGGCTGGTCAACACATTAATTTTTGGATCTTACAATTTTTTCCTACTTAAAGAAATTTCGTCCTCGAAATTTGAGTAAAGTTACATACCTTAATCAAACAAGTGGGGATGCTTGCTCCGAATTTCTTCTTCTTTCTCCCAAGTGGCTTCCTCAGGCGAGTGATTCCTCCACAACACCTTTACCAAAGAGATTACCTTTGTCCGTAGCTTTTGCTCTTTTCGATCGATGATTTGTAGTAGCTCCTCAACATAGGATAGATCCTTGTTGACTTCCAGGGTTTCAAACTCAATCACATGAGTAGGGTTGTAAACGTATCTTCGGAGCATGGATACATGGAACACATCATGCACTTCATTAAACCCGGCCAAGAGTGCTAATCAGTACGCCACTTCTCCGATCCTTTCTAAAATTTCAAAATGACCAATGAATCGTGGCTTTAGTTTTTCTTTTACTCTAAATCGTGACGTTCCTTTAGATGGCGAGATTTTCAAAAAGACGAAATCTCCTACTTCAAAACTTAAGTCTTTCCTTCTTTTGTCCGCATAGCTCTTCTGCCTGCTCTGAGCGACGTTTAAGTTATCATGGATTAGTCTGATTTTTTCCGCCGTTTCTTTTACTATTTCTGGACCCATGATTCTCTTATCTCTAGTTTCTCCCAATGAATTGGTGATCTGTACTTCCTTCCATACAAGGCTGCAAAATGGGCCATACCGATACTAGCTTGATAACTGTTATTGTAGGCGAATTCTGCCAACGCCAAGTAAGCATCGCAATTTTCCTTCATTTTTAACACCGAAGCCCTCAGCATATCCTCAAGAATTTGAATGGTCCACTCAGACTGGCCATCAGTCTGGAGAGTGATAAGCAATACTAAACTTCAATTCAGTCCCCAGTTCCTTATACAAACGCTTCCAAAACCTTGAGACAAAACGGGGGTCCCTATCTGACACGATGGAGGCAGGAATTCCGTGAAGTCTCAATATTTCATTCACATAAAGCTGTGCCAACTTGTCACATGAGTAGGTCGTCCTGATCGCCAGGAAATGGGCTGACTTTGTCATTCGGTCAACTATAACCGATACAGCATCGTGATTCCTGGGGGTCCTTGGCAAACCTAACACAAAGTCCATAGCAATATCCTCCCATTTTCAACTTGGGATCGGCATTGGTTGCAACAATCCGGATGGTTTTCTCCTTTCAGCCTTCAGTTGCTGGCATACGAGGCATTTCTCCACATAGGCCATAATGTCTCTCTTCATATTCCTCCACCATAACATTTTCTTTAAGTCTTGATACATTTTGTTTGCTCCAGGGTGGATGGTATACTTAGACCGATAGGCTTCCCTTAAAATTTTCTCTTTCAACTCCTTAACATCGGTACGCACAGTCGATCTCTGAACCTCAATGCTCCGTCTGTTCGGACGTTGTATTCAGCTCGGGATTCCTTACTCAAGTCGCTTGCAATTTCGACAAGGAATGGATCGTTGACTTGCATCTCCTTAACTTCACTAACGACCTCCGGTTGAATTTAAAGATAGGACAGGAGTATCCTATTTCCCTGAGCATATCGCCGGACATCCAATTGCTCTAGATATTCTAACATCTCCATTTGCTTAACTTGTAATTGAGCTACGAACCCAGACCGTTGACTTAAAGCGTCTGCCACCACATTAGCCTTCCCAGGCTTATACTGTATTTTACAGTCATAGTCCTTTAGGAAATCGAGCCACCTCATTTGCCTCATGTTAAGCTCCTTCTGGGAAAAAAAATACTTCAAGCTTTTGTGATCGGAATACACCATAAACTTTTCACCGTGTAGGTCGTATCTCCAAATTTTCAAGGAAAATACCACACCACAAGCTCCAGATCATGGGTAGGGTAGTTCTTTTCATGAACCTTTAGCTGCCTAGACCCAAAAGCTACTACTTTACTATGCTGTATCAACACGCATCCCAAGCCCGCCTTAGAGGCATCACAATACATCTCATATTCTCTTGAGCCTTCTGGAATCACCAATACCGGAGCGGTAGTCAGGCGATCCTTCAGCTCTTGAAAACTCCGATCACATTCCTCGGTCCACTCAAATCTGACTTCCTTCTTTAGTAGTTTAGTCAGAGGCATAGCAATTTGGGAAAAGTTTTTCACAAATCACCGATAGTAACCTGCCATGCCTAGGAAGCTTCTGACCTCAGTTACTGAAGTTGGCCTACTCCAATTAGTAACAACCTCATCTTTCTTAGGGTCCATCGAAATACCGCCATCGGAGATTACATGACCCAGGAACATCACCTTTTCCAGCCAAAATTCACTTTTTTCTAACTTAGCATATAGCTTCTCCTCGCGAAGTACTTGAAGTATTATCCTTAAATGGGTCTCATGTTCCTCAAAATTTTTGGAATAGATCAGATTATCATCAATAAAAACCACTACAAATTTGTCAAGGTACTGCCTGAACACCCTATTCATTAGATCCATAAAGGCAGCAGGGGCGTTTGTAAGCCCAAAGGGCATAACAAGGAACTCGTAGTGTGACGACCCAGATTCTAAAATATAAAAAATCCCAGTCACGAGTCAAAATAATCAAAGGATCGAGAAAATTGAAGGTTATTTGGAAAATGTAAACCAGCCTTAGAGCATATTTTGAAATCAGAATTTGCCTCCTGAAATTGAAAACCGAAGTGAATTGTGTGAAGAGAGGCCGAAGTGGCCTTGAAGTCCGGAGTAGCTTTGTGTGTTGGTGAGGCCGGAGTAGAATTGTGGAGAAAAAATCTAAAGTTTATGAAAAAGTGATGGACGAAGTGGATAATAAGAAGAAGTTGACCGAAATCGGAGATGTTGACCGGATTTAAAGGAGTTGACTGGTTTTGAGGATATTACGTTGACCGGCTTTAAGTAGGGGAGTTGACCAGAATAAATTAATGGCAACTAAATAAAAAGGCAAACTTTATTATTTAGTTAGAATCCAACTAGGCCTCGACCAAATGGGGTAGGTAAAAACTACCACATTACACTCTGAGAAAAGTACCATAGTAAGTAGCCTAACCCACTTGCTCCCACCTATCCTCTGAAAAGAGGTACCGAAGTGGGTGACTTACCCCACTTACCTCACTCAACCCCTCATCTATATATACCCAGCTTCGATCGAGGAGGATGGCACGAGCAATCTACAAGAAGAACATTGAAGGAGTAGAGAAGGAGAGAGCTCCCAGTCTGTAAGGGTGGGCGAATCATAGTTAGGTCAGTTACTCCGAACGCTGCTTTTTAAGTTTATGTTTTAAGAATATTGCAAGTTACTTCGGACGCTGCTTTTTAAGTTTATGTTTTAAGAATATTACAAGTTACTTCGGACGCTGCTTTTTAAGTTCATGTTTTAAGAATATTGCAAGCTACTTCGGACGCTGCTCTTTAAAAAATTCTGCAAGTATACTCTGCTTTAAAGTTCATGCTCTGTTTTGAAGTTCACGTTTTATTGCAAAGTGTACTTCGGACGACAACCCTTTTTAAGTCTCATTTGCAAGTGTACACCCTCCCCCTGCTTTTAAGATCATGATTTAATGCAAGTATATGCATGTTTCATTGCAAGTATATCTGTTTCTTAATGAGTATATGTTATGGTATGTACGATGTTTGTTCTGATCATTGATTAAAGAAAAATCTCTGTTAACCGCATGCTAAAAAGAAGTTTAATTTTCCCTTAATAAAATCAAGTTCAGTTTTTCCTTGATAAAGAATCAGTTCGGTTTCCATAAATAAAAAGCACTCCGGATCTGTGGAACTTCGACTTGTACTCCGTCCTTAAATAAAAAGCACTTCGGGTCTGTGAAACTTCGGCTTTTAAAAAGCACTCCATCCTTCAGTAAAAAGCACTCCGAATTTATGAAACTTCAGATTTTAAAAAGTACTCCGTCCTTCAGTAAAAAACACTCCAGATTTATGAAACTTCGGCTTTTAAAAGTACTCTGTCATTTTAATGAAAAAGCACTCCATCTTTCATGTAAAAAGTACTCCGAATTTATGAAACTTTGACTTTTAAAAAGTACTCCGTCCTTCAGTAAAAAGCACTCCAAATTTATGAAACTTTGGCTTTTAAAAGTACTCCGTCCTTTTAATGAAAAAGCACTCCGTCTTTCATGTAAAAAGCACTCGGATTTATGAAACTTTGGCTTTTAAAAGTACTCCGTCCTTTTTATGAAAAAGCACTCCGGCTTTTGAGAAAATAAGCTCCGTCCTTTGAGAAAAAACACTCCGGATTTATGAAACTTCGGCTTTTAAAAGAACTCCGGCTTTTAAACCCCAATTTTTGTTGATAAAAAGAACTCCGGATTTGGATGAAAAATAACTTTGGCTTTTGATCTCCGGATTTGGATGAAAAACAATTTCGGCTTTTGAACGCCAGATTTTGATGAAAAGAACTCCTTCTTTTGAGCACTCCAGTTTTTTGAGAGAAAGCACTCTGGATTTATGAAACTTCGGCTTTTAAAAGTACTTTGTGCTTTGAGTAAAAAGCACTCCGTCCAAAAAGCACTCCGGCCTCTTTTAAAAAGAACTCCGGCCCTAATGTGAAATAAACTCCGACTTTTGTTAAAATGAACTCCGACTTTTTGAGCACTCCGGCTTTGAGCACTCCGGCTTTGAGCACTCCGACATTTGAGCTCCGACTTTTGTGTGAAGAAAATAAAGTCCTTACAAAAGATATTTTGAACCGGTCTCCTTAAGACCCGAACTGTGATATTCTGTGCATAATTTCTGAAGGGTAAATTGTGATGTTTCTAACTGATACTGGAATGGCTTTCAGTAAGCAATAAGAAGAAAATATTCTGTTATGTTATTGGATTCTATTTTCGTTATTTTGGACACAAACTGATATGCAGTCAGGTTAGGTTCTCCGGCATGCCTTAGAACGTTACGGTGGTAATCGAGGATAACTCTGTCCATGGAATTATTTATGGTTTGCTTCTCCTCGAGGCGTTAAAATATGGAGGGTAGATTCTGTTCTGTTCTGGCCGGCACCCCCTTAGATTGGGGAAGGATCTCGTGAGGTGGGATCATCTGTTCTGTTCTGTTTATTGCCGTTGATTGTGGGGAAATGTACACAATATATCCTCGATTATTCGCCCCCTTCGCCAGTAGGGTCTACTGGTATGGTCCTTTACTGACAAAAGATAAGTTTTATGTATAATATGAAAGTAAGACTGACCTCTACTTTCTGAACATAAATACATTGGTTCTGATTTTCAAAGACCGTTTCTGTTTTCTGATAGTTCTGTATACGTTTGCATCTTGTTCCCGTTATAAATCACTTTCTTATGGCACTTGTAATTTTTTGTGCAATAGTATCTGTTTTGCTGAGATATGTTCCGCATACATGTTTTACTATATATCTGCATGTACCTTGTTGGGCTTCGGCTCATTGTTTTATATTTTTTCCCTTTAGATGAGACTTTAGAGTTGGTACCTGACGAGATGGAGTGATTAGAACTTGTCTGAAGAATTATTAAAGACTCAGAAGCTTATTTTGGAGAATATTATTATAATGGCTTGTTTATGATTTATGAACTCGTATAGTAAGGCGTTTTGATTGTGTATTCGAAAATGAATACTTAGGAATGAATCTGAATATTTTCGTAAGTTGTTAGAGTAACTTCCGCTATGTTCTTATGGTTAAAAGTTATAGGTCCTAGATGACATCTGTCATATTGTGTTATGAATGATGGAATCAAAATATATATATATATACCCGTTCCGTCACAATTGGTATCAGAGAGTTGAGATGTCTTAGGAATTGATTGATCGAAAAGCGGAAGCTTAGGATAGGGTAAGTTGAATCAAAGGATGATTATAATTAGCCCTCTGTTCCGACTTAAGGTGTTAGTACTAATTAAGTTTGGGGTAGGTTATAAATGATCGAATAAATAAATAGAGGTGTTTGGTAATTAAGCCAGCCCAATCCCAATGACTTAGGCCTGTACCAAATTAAGAGTGATGATTTAATCCAATTAGCTAGCTTAAGACAAAATATCATAGAACTATTAGTTGTGGCTTTTAGACGGGAGCTGCTAATATTAGTGATAGGTTGTGGGGTCGAAAGGAAGATGGTGCGGAGAAACTACTTAATATTAGAATTTGATTTGTATCAAATGGGTTCTTAAATTGATCAGTGTTGATCTAAGGACTAGGTTAAGTAATCTCAGTTTAAGGTCGATCGACTGTGGATTGAAGTTAGCAATTCGTTAAAAATGGTTGCTTGATCAACCTAGCAAGTGTAATGATTAGGGTGGAGCCATTGGCTCGAGGTTGGTATGACTGGAGTAAATTTTAGGTATATCAAGTCCTAGGATGACAATTCATGACTGTTTTGAAAAAAAAATTGCTTAAGTGTTTGGACTTTTGGGTAGCCTCGGGTTATAATGAGGTTGACGATGTGGATTTTTAGACTTAAAATAGCATGTATGGCATGTTGCCCCATGATAGATAGGAAGTGAAGTTGACCTCGATTAGTTGACGTAAAGTAGATCATGGGTCTTGAGGATTAAGAGGTATTGCTTTATGTGCTTATATAGGCTTTAAGGATGAATACTTTGTTTTGATGAGACTTTCGGAATATGTTTCAATAATGGTTGGATTGACAAAGGATGATGTCTGGCAATAGAGTTGTGGGGTCTTACTATAGAACATTCAATAAGAATCTGAGTTAAGCCTAATTAAAATATGCGGCCACATCTTGAAAGTTAATTTGTGGTCATTGAGGGGCTTCGGCTGTGTGATTATTCGAGGATGATTATAGAAAGAAGATTAGGTTGACTTATCTATTGACCGATAATTTAAGGTTGTATCAAAATCTACGGAAATCGTTGAGAGTTCCATGCAGAGCCATGGAAGCATAGACTTTGGCATTATTATAAAATATCCAAGGACCTCAAGGTAGATAAGATGGACTGATAGGGTTTATGAATTTCAAAAAAATGAGGAATCAAGTTTTGTGGAGGAAATGCCCTGTTAGGGTTATAACACTTTGGTAGCGTGACCTTGGGATCTATAAAGATTTTAAGTGATGACTATTGAAAAGACCGATTAATGTCCTGAAAGCGTATGATCATCTTGGGTCTAACTAAAGTTATTAAGTGATCCAACAAGTATTCTTCGAGGATTACAATTCAAATGAGACGTTTGGCTTAGAGAGATTTGTAATTTTCAGAACGAAAGATAAACGTTAGTTTTCAGAGATCGGGTAGGGGTAAATGACGATTATGTCATTGGGTTGATCCCTGAAAGTTATCGTGGGATGGAATCCCTTGAGAAACGATAAGGTTATGTTACTCTCACCATGTGATAGGTGGATACATTTGATTTAAGTGGGGGAGAAGTCCATGATTAATGTCACCCCGAACGTAAGTCAGAATTAGCAACTAAGAGTCATTGCAACTCGAAGAGAAAGATAATAAATGAATATTGAACTCCGTTACAATATAGATATTATTCAAATTATTTTCTTGTTTAGCTAAAATGGGTCGAGAGATAGGAGTCACCATCATTTGTTCAATTGAAGAAGGAAAGTTAGATATGACATGAATCTCATAGTTAATTATGTCAGGATTATTAGCTATTGACACATCTTCATATGAGGAATAATATAGATAATTGAATTTAACATCAGAGAAAATAATTAGGATACTCTCTTCCAAATAGAAAATAGGTGTCTTCCTTGAAGGCCTTACAGTAAATGAGATGAGGGCTAGAGTTGATGAACATGCGTTTTCCTTGACTCTTATCTTAATCCTTACTTCAGCCACAAAATTTTCAAGAATTTCATCAATAACTTTTAATACATTGTTATATGCAATAGGATCTGGTGAAGTTGCCGGACAATTCCATTGATTTGTGTATTGGATTACAACTTGAGAGGAATTGCAGATATAATATAAAAACACCAAAGAATTTTCAAGATGAAAGTTCTCCTATATATACGATGTTCATGCTTTTTCGAAATGTGAATTTCAACCGTTTGAAGGATATTTTCGATTGAAAAATAGCTAAACTACGTGAAGAAATGAAATCGAAGTATAATGCTAAGCTTACTAAGGAAAAGGCTCATAGAGGGTTTGGCTCTACTCTGCTTAGGTAAAGGCAGAAGTTGAAAAGAAATGCCATTCTAAAAACAAAGAGGTGATTATGGAATTATTTAGATTGAAACTAGTCGCTAGACTGGCTGATCAATAAGAGGGCAATGAATAAAATCAAAATGGCTAGCCAAGTAAGGACAATATGGAAGCAGGTTTCTGTTAAACCAATTAAATTAACTCCAAGGAAGAGAACCCATCAAACTATTTTTCCTCATTTTCAAAGGATGTGAAGATAAATAAGCAACAATATCAACCTCAAGAATAACATACCAATTTATAGTATCTAAAGCCATAGGAGTGCAAAAACTATTAGTTTTACGCAAGTCGGTGACAGTTTCCTTAACCAAATTTGATTCAAATCCAGTAATAAAAACTTCATTCTCGAGCATTGGGCTAAAAAGCGATACATTACCTTAATTATTAGACAAAAGCCAATCATTAAAAATTTTAATATAGAAAAGATAATCCTTCGAGTTTTTACAAAATTTGGATTCCTTCACTTATTTTAAACTATTTTTCATAAGTTAAAGAAATTCAATCATTTTTTTAATTAAAATAGAGAATTATTTTTATCATCTGAGCACTAACTTAGGCTTATGATGCCTTAAAAAAGATGCGCATTGCCACTAGATATTAGATAGCATTGGGATAGAGTCGAGTAATAGGAATTTTGAATGCCTTCATTGTTTCAATGAATTCTCCATCAAGTGTAATATGATGCCCATTCCTCATGTAAGCTTAATAAATATAAACAAAATCATATCTTAGAGGATAAGCTCTCTCATATTAAGAGAAAACTATAAAAGAAATAGCAGATAAAATATTAAACCGATTATAAATATTAATTATATCATTCATCCCATTAAGAGATATAGATAGCATTGTTATGGGAGTTTCATGGAGCCATGAGAGATGTAAAGCAAAATAATAGAAAGAAATTATAGATTTATATTTTATTATTGAAATGAGAAGAAGATACAACTCAAGTTTAAAAAAAGATAGGGAGATCTTAGAATTTGAAAATATAATTGAATTTAGAAATGATGCATTTAAATTAAAATATTGATCCAAATGATGCACTTATTTCCTAAAGTCTATCAAAGGATCGAACATCTCTCACTCTATTTAAAATCCAAACGCTACATAATGATAATTGATAATGAAAGGATTAAAAAATGGTGCATTGTGAAAACCTTCTAATATTATATCAAATGTGTCACTAATGAATCTTTTTAGTTACAACTATATCATGACGACGATGTCATCTAATTAATTGTTAAACTAAAATGACACAAAAATCCAATTAGTATCGGGAAACGAATTCGATTGACTCCTATAGTTTAAATTTAGTTTATTTAATTAAGAATTTCGATTTGTCAAAATGTGGAGTTGTTAGATTTTTATCGGATTATCATTTGAAAAATTCTCAAATTTCAAGACTAAAAAATGAAAAAATTCTCATTTGGATAAATTGATTATTCTAAATTTTTGATAACTTACAATCCCATACATTTGAAGATAAGTCCTAAAATGGAAAAATAGATTAACAAATATAATCTGAATATAAAATTAAAAAAATAATTTTTATTTATTTTTGATATTTTTATATATAAGATATATTCTTATATAAGAATATTAAATTGATTGGCTTGACGAAAAATAAAAAAATATATATTAGAGTGTGAATCTCATTAAAAGTAGAATCAAGAGGTTTAATATGTATCTCCAAAAACAACTACTGCACATGGAGATAGAAAGAGCAGTATCTAGCTAGGCAAATCTAGTCGATTGATAGTAAGCTAATAAGATCATCCACAGCACATGAGTCAAGAAACACCAAGTTGGATGACACCTAGTAGGCTAATGGTAGGCAGCTAGATACCCTCCAACAGATATATCTTAACACATATGTTAGTGTGAGGTTTCGGATTTGTGAACCCGACAATTATGAGGTGATTAGTATGTTAATGATCAATATTAATCTTATGGGATGATTAAGGTTTGGTATCGGAAGAGAAATCGGAAAAATTATTTTGGTCCCATTGCTGAGCTCGCCAAAGAGGCTCATTGTATTCAGGCCGAGTTGAGGCTCGAGCGGTGAAAGCAGTAACCGACCCGTGGGCTGGCCGCTCACCAGCCGAGGGGCGCGAGTGGTGGCCGCCCGTGGCTCGGCCGGCCGCCACTGCGCCGAGCGGCCAGCGCTGCAGATATATTTGCGCGCGCGATTCTGCCTCTCCCTCATTTCGATCGGTTGAGGGTTTTGAGGAGAGAGAGAGGGCGCGACTAGAGAGAGAAGGAAGGAGATCGAGCCCGGGAGTCCGATTCCGCCCAAAGCACAGGTATAAAGGTGAAAGTACGCGTCGAGGTAAGTGTTCTCATACCCACTTCGTTCTCTTTCGATGTTTTGTGTATTTCGTTGGGTATTTTGTGTCGATACCCACGGGAATGTTAGGATATTGAAAACCCATGCCTCGAGGTCCATGAAAATGTGGTTAGTTGTCCGATTCGTGTCCGATTCGGGCCCGGGTGGGTTTTATCGAAACCCTAACCTATGGGAATTTGGGGGTTTCCCGTTTTCCGGCCTCGTATCATGAAATTGACCTCAAAATTGGAATGCCCACGTCCCAATGATGTATATATGTCGGCCGCGGGTCCGATCTCGCACGCTTGGACCCGTCGCGACCTCGGGCCCTCTAAAGGGGCGCTGTTACTGTTCACCTGAGCCGGAAGGTGATGATCGCGCGTTGTCACCTTCAGAAATGATTATGTGATCCTAGAATATGAATACCCGTACCCAATTGTATGTATATATTGACCGGATGTCGAATCCCGCAAGATTTGACCCGCTCGCGGCATCCGGGAGCCTCAAAGAATTCGTGAATCGTTAACCCTAAAGTAAATGGGAAGTTGCATACTTCCACCTCGTTAAGATAACGAACCCCAATCGTGAAATATCGTAAGAATTGTACGCATTTAATCCACCGGACGTCCGATTCCCAAGTATCAACCGCACACGGCGTCCGGGTGTTCAAAGAGAAATCCGATAATGTTCACCCAAAACGAAATGAGAAATGTAAAGTGAAATGTGATCCTAACTGTAATGAAAGAATGTTTAAATGATTAAACGCAAATGTAAACCCCGAACGTGAATCCGTGTGCTGAAGGCAAAGGAATGAGTCTCGGAGGTTCCAAGGGGACTTGTGATCGTCTGAGGTATGAAATCTAGTCTCTCTTGAGGATTTGGGATTGATTGTCGTGATTAAGGGAAGTGGATCCCGTGGGAAGTGGAATTGAACTTGTGATGACTCATTGCGATTAAGGGAATTGAGCTCCACCGATTATGATTAAGGGAATTGAGTCCCACCGATTGTGGTTAAGGGAATTGAGTCCCATTGGTTATTGAGAACCGTGACGTGATTGGAAGGGAGTCCACATTGTGCTTGAGATGATATGATCTCCTGGATGGAGACGTGGTTGATGATGTAATCTTCCGGTTGGGAGATGATTGTGATGGGAATGAGATTTCCCGAGATTCGATTGTGTATGGCAAATGTGGATTTCCTCTCCAAGTGTCGAACCTAACCCCAAACTAGGACCCCGAGTCATATGGGTAGTATTCTTTAGTGTACCATGTCCATCGTGGTGGGAACCCGAGGATACTTGGCCATGATTAGGCCGCTCGTGTGAGCGGATGATGTCTCGTGGTACGCTTTAGGAAACTATCGTGGAAGAACGAGGATTGCCCGACCCCGGGGTGTGGGGTGTGTCGACGCTACATATTGGAGATGTAGTCAATCGAGATGATTGTTGCATGGATGCAACCGAGGGTCGTACTGCACGATCGAAAAGTAGTAGCCGGGGTTTAGAACGTAGCGAACACATTCTGTCGCCCTTCTCTCGCATCGTTGGTTAGATTTATCTACTAGCCGGGTCCGCAAAGATGATATAATAAAGAAAATGAATAATACTCAATTTGATTTAACTAGAGGAATCCAAAGAAACTGCACGAGAACCGAATGAATCCGGTGACCCAAGATATGAACCGTAAGAACCGTGGAAACCAGTGATTCAAGATGAAACCATGAGAACCGTAGTGGACCGAGTGATCGGGCTTGCTTCCTCGTTCCCCGTCCTGCCTCTTTGATCGGGGAAGAGTGTGCGTATCCCCTCTCGTTTCAGCTCTCGTACATGTCTTGAGAGGTGTTTATGATTACATTGCCGAGCCTGTTGGCTCACTCTTACGCTTTGATATTTTTCCTTTGAGATGAGAACACTTAGCCGACGGATAGATAGAGCAAGGAGAGGCTTGCTTGATGTGATTGGTCAAGGCGAGTGATCAAGATTTGGACATAGAGTTGGATCGGTTCACTGGACTGACCACTCGATGTTGAGTGTGGCTCGTTATAGTTGTTGTTTTTATGGTTTTATTATGCTTCCATGTATGATGATTTAGTTATACTTCCGCCTCAGTATATTTATTTTTGGACTTTTGTTTCATTAGATGACATCTCTAGATCGATTATAATAGATAGGAGATCTTGTATTGGAGCCATGGATGATATGGGTGATGTGTGATCCCGTGTGGCGGTTGTCACGCTGGAGCGTTTCTCGAGTCAGTTGTGTGTTTGCACGGGGATATTTTAACAGTTGTATTTTTGGGTTTTCGCTTGGCAGAGGAAAACTGCGATTTTTGAGAATCCATAGGTATTAATTATGGATTGTGGCTTGCGTTGCCATTGACGGAGGTTATTCGATGGAGAATAATCCGTTCCGTCACAGTTAGTCTCACAATAGAGAAAAGTATGAGCTATAATATCCTCAGTGGCATAAGACTTTAAGGGTAACTACCTAAACTGAAAACTAGTCTAACTAATGATATTATATAAAAGAAAAAAATTAAGATGTTTTTGCCTTTAAAATAGGGTAATTATGACAAAATTTATTAATACTATTTGGAAAAATACTATGACATCTGGATAAACTCTCTTTTGTCTAACTCATCAAACACTAAATGACTTGTAAGATTTAATTAACTCTATCAGATGTTAAAACTTGAAACTCAAATGGAGATAAAATAAAATAGTTCCTTTTATAACCAAAAATAAGCTAAGAAATAAAGCATTTTAAAGTAAAGAAAAAGCAATCAATAGTCAAAAATTTTTGCCGAACTATAAAAAAAAAATAGACTCTGATTGATGTGACTAAATAATAATAAATATTTACTCGTTACAATTTTATTGTGAACAAGCATTCAAACAACATTTAAGACAAAATAATCTGATCTGTCACAAACATACTAGGAGTTTAAATTCAATCTTTGAGTATGGATACCAATGTTGGATACTATCAAAAATAAGGCCAACCTAACTGGTTAATATAATGAGCCAATGAATAATAAATTTAAAAAGAAGAAAGAATTACCCCATTTATTAGGCCCAAGTTCTAAAAGTAAAATCCATGTTAGATCATAAAAGACCCTGACCGAATGACTGTGTGACCAAATGTTCAAGTGACTAAAAAGATATTAACAAAATGGGAAGAGCAATTCAAGTAGTTGGATACTTGAATAATAAGCCAATCAGTTAATCTCATAGAGTGGTTAATCAGGTCGAATGTCTAGATAAATCGAAGGGTTAACTTAGCTGAGAAATTAAATCAATTAGATAGTTAATATATCATATAGTTTACCAAAATAATAAAATCTTAATTAAATCCAAACGTTCATTATTACCATTAAACTATCTTCAGAAAATCTCTTACTTCAAATATGTTATATGGTCGAACTATTTAGTTTTCAACTGGTATAACTATTCAGATCATGGTAAATTTTTTTATTTAAAAAATCATCATTAACTAATAATATAGTTATAAATACATCTATTTCTTCTAAAAGTTGGGAAGAAGTTGAAAATCAAGTACAAAACTTTGATATTATTGTCACTTGATTATCCGTAAATTATAGAGCCAAGTTCTCCCATATTCACTCTTTCACATCCTAATAATCTTGATTACCTTCCAATTGTTTAAAAAAAATTATTAATTTAAATGTCGGATGATATATTGACGAATAAATTTCGTATCTTTTGAACCCTGATTTGATGTTATAGTATATAGGATTTGGATTGAATGTTAGTTAATTCAACTTGAATTCATTTAAATTATGATTTAAATTTTAAATATGTATGATAATTAATTAACCGATTTAAATCGGTTCAGCTACAATGTAAAACACTATTAAACCGATATAATTGACTGAAAAAGAAAAAACAAAAAGATTACACTTGAAGCAATCAAATCAAGAATATCACGAGTTAAGGATGGACGGAGAACCCAAATCCGGCTTCGTCGGCGAGTGCCCAGGCCCGACAAATCAATGGGCCCACTTCGATGTGTCGTGCCGAAACCAGCTCAAATTACAGAGCGTTGTGGTACGACGCGGAGTGGCGCTAGCCACGTCACCACCTGCCTAGACAGTACTGTGAAAGGATTCTATAGGTAATGCGACAAAATGGACACGAAATCTTCACTGTTTTTTTGTCAATTAATGCTCGAGACATGATGTATAATGCCATAATATATATATATATTTGATATTATTATTTATGATGAATAAAGGTTAAAAATAAAATAATTTAATATTTAATTGACTAAAAGATTTAAATATCAACAATCCAATAAATAATATTATAAAACCTATTAGGTAATAATCCTCAAATGCTTGAATTAAATGATAAAGTCTAAACTGTTAGATATTAAGAACTGTAATAAGTGAGTAAGTAATATTGTCGCGAAAAATCGGTGATCGTATTATTAAATAAAAAAAATTATTACGCTCTTACCTGAATAATTTTTCGCTCTTTTAATTTAAGCGATGACGTATGGCGTACGATTTTAAATACTCGTTAACTAATCAATACCTCCAATTATACGTAAAGCCTCTCCCTAGAGAAGGAAGAGCGAAAAAAATGTTACTTAATTAGACGAGTATATAAAAGGAGTACAACTCTTCAAAGATACACCCATCCCCATCCTCTTTCATTCTCTATGTTTTTCTTCGTCAATATCTTTCAAGTCTATTAGAAATATCACTGATTTAAACGTCGAAAGATATATTGAAAGCGGTCAGGTATTTTACATCCAGGTTTACGTTATTATGAGTACGTAGGATTACGATTTATAATTCACGAATACCAAAACTAGTTTGTATTAGGATATTAAAGCTTGATTGACTCGTTAATTAAATGCGATAGTTTGGATTCTCAAGACGTATCAATTTTACTATTTGATTAATATGATTTGATTGACTCTATCTTACTCATTAATAAAATTAAGGAATATCATAGATGCATAATTCAATTTTTATACATAAATAATTTTTATAATTTCAATCAATAATTTTAACATAATAATAGAGCAATCTCAATATATTAAGTGTCAGACATTCGTTTTGTCATTTGATTATGTTACATTATATATGCTGTAATTTTTATGTCACTATCCTTTCCAACTTGTCTTGTGCTAAACTTGTTTTTCATCTTTCAATTCAAGATCCTAAATTTTCATTACTATATTTTTGCATGCTGCAATATAATTGTTGCATTTAATATCCATCGTGCACTGTCTCAATGACAGAAGGTTTTTGCAAATTATAACAGTAAATGTTAAGTTTTATGTCATTTTATTATAAGTCTTACACTCAATAGACAGATTATTTAGAGGATATGTGCTATTTGTGCGAGGCACGTTTGAGTGAACATGTGAGGCAAGGTTGTGCAACATTAGTGCAAGAGTCCCTTGAGTGACAAAATTCACTAAAAATTTACACAAGATTCAATCAAGTGAAAACCATTTCCAACTCATTGAAAGTAATTGAGCCTGATTGTCGTACGATAGATGCTTGATAGGCATCCGATTAAAATCCAACTTAAATTTTATTTTTTGTCAAATTCTACTATATTACTCTAATTTATTTTAGGACATATTTTCACTTTAGTTATTCATTTTCTCAATGTATTCTTCACATGTCGGTTGTAGGTATATTGAGAATTTTGTTCAACTATTGTTCACTTGGGTTGTAAGAAGGAATACTCAAATATAGTTATATTTATAATCAGTCATTTTTATTAAAAAAATTATTTAAAAGTTTATTCAATTTTTAAAGTTAAGAAGGGTTTTTCATGAAAAATATTATAGTAAACTTGTATTATTGGTTACATGATTGGTATTTTGTTTTCCCACGGTATTTGGTAATTGATTGCTGGAAAATTCAGGGTATTATTTTGTTTTGTTCCTAGGAAATTCAAATAAATGGTATTAAAAAGTAAATTTTTTAGATTGTGAAAGCTATAATTTGATGGCGTCTTTATTCTTTGACAAGAAAATATGCAGAATATTTTATTTTAGATAGAAATAATAAAAACACTACAAAAGAAGAAGGATACATTAAAGAAGTTAAATAATGAGGAATGAGAATAAATAATCATACTTTAGAGTTATATCTTGTAAATAACATTCTTCAATAAATAATTATTTTGTTAGATCTGGCAAAAGTCTAGATGAAATTGGAGGGTTGGTATAAATCCATATCCTTGACACTAAAGTTACATGTAAAGAAGAAATTCTAAAAATTATGATTGTCCGAATGGAAAAGTTTTGATAAATATTTGGATAAGTTTAGTAAGGTGTTTACACAAATATTTGCACTTAAAGAAAAGAATAAGGATGAAGATAAGGCATTGATATCACTAGTTTCATTGTTGATCTTATAATCATATTGTCACGACATTATTATTTAGAAAGGACACATTTAACTTTAATGAGGTTATCACTTCTTTCATTATAAATGAGTCTAGGAAAAAAAAAAGTGATGAGGTTTCATGAAAGTCAAGTGCCTTAGTGTCCATTAATAGTGGGAGTATGGGAAATCGAGAGTCCAAGACGGCAAATCAGAGAAGAACAACAATCAATTCAAATTTTAGGACATCCGGTGGTTTTATTATGATAGTATGGACTGCATGAAATGAAATTATTTCAAGCGAAAGTAGAAAAAAGGACAATAATAGCGAGCGGCAAGAGAGGAGAAATTATGACAATAATGATTGTGCCTCCATTGCTACATATGGAAACCTTCTAAATATTGACGCGTGGAGGACACGGAGTTTCATGAATAATAAGATTACTTGTGTGGTGGATAATGGTTTATTATATCAAACAATATTAAAAAGTCTCTTTTTACCTCCTATATATTCAGATATTATGATGAATTAAAAATAGGTAATGATAACTCATTAGGGATTAGGTGTTGGAGACATTAATTTACGAACAAGAAATTGGTTGAAACTCATGTTGAGAGGTATGCAGTATGATTCAAATGTCCAGTTGAATTTTATTTGTACTAGGAAGCTTGATAAGAGGATAAGGAGAAGCTCGGGAAAGGTACCTTTGTTTTGATGAGAGGAAACAAACAATCAAGTCAATTCTTCATGGAGGTTTCAGTTATTAAGAGTAATACTAATATAAGCAATGGATGACTTGGTCAATGTAGTCAGTGAAAGCTGAGGAGGAGTGTAAGGGGAGCAAGATACCATGGAGAAGAAATCGAAAGGAAAGTGGCAACACTATAAGTTTCGTTAAGTAAAAGAGTGTATTGTTCGAAATTTCTGAGGTTGACACCAGAATTCTTGTGGAGGTGAAATTGCTAGATGGCAAGATAATGACTTGTCGAAGTGGTGAGGGTCCCACACAAGCTCGTAGAAGAAGTTTGCTATATTTTGGGCCACTTTATTATCAGTCACATACCCAATGGATAGTCTATATAAAAGAAGTGCGATATTCGCACATGGTATGCTCGAGCCCAGATATTAGATAAGGGTCACATAATATTTGTGTAAGGGTTACTCAAATGAAAAAATTTACTAGAGGTTTGAGTGAAGTTTATATAAGGTCAGTATAAGTCTAAGTCATTTCTATCAAATTGAAAATAATTACACTTGATAGGTATATGATGAAAGCCTGTGTACATTTGCTATAAAATGGGCACTCTTGATTTGTGCCTCAAGCGGCACATGAGCCAATTTAAGCTCTTGCATCTGATGTTTGAATGCCAAAATTGACATTTGAACATTAAAATTGGCATTTGAATGCCAACTCTCATGATTTTTTGGTAAAAAAGAAATGTCATTTTCAATATAAGGACACCATATGAAAATAGAAAATAGAAAAAAAAAAAAAAAAAGAGATGAAGAAAGGTTTCGGCCTCCAATTTAAGTTTGATTTAAGTTTTTTTATTTGCTAAGTTCATATATGTTGTCCTAATTTGTTTCTAAAACATATGACAAATTAAAGATTTAGAGTTTTATCTTTCAAGTTTTGGTAGAACTTAGCCAAGAGTTGAGTGAAGTCATCTAGTACGTAATCTCGACCTAGCTAAGACGTGACAGACTCAAGATGAGCTAATAAATAATAGGCTTATCAAAAATAAAAAGGCCCCGAAAGAGCTCAAAAGTGCCCTATTATAGCCAATATTGGGAATATCGGTTGAGAGTCATTATATATGACCTTTATATTATGATTTGAATAAGTTATAATATTTTAAAAAGCAATCAAATCAACAACAAAAAATTAGTAGCTATTTAAATGTAACAAGCAACCGATTCAATAACAAAAGATTAGTAATCATTTAACTACCAGAACATATTGCAATAGTTGTTGTAACTATTCATAAATTAAGTTGTCGTCGGATAATAATTTTTTATAAGTGAAAGTGAAATATAACCAACAAGGGACAATTTGGATAAATGAGATTCCAAGTCTACTTCCATCTATTTTCAAGTACATTATAACTTTTTTATTTTATTAAAAATGTTGCAATAGTCACTATAACTAATTATAAATTAAGTTATTGTCAGATAATAATTTATTATAAGTGAATGTGAAGTATAAAAAATATTGGACAATTTGAATAAATGAGATTCTAATTTTACTCTCATCTAATATTTAGTAAATTATAAATACTTTGTTTGATTGAAAATTAAAAAAATATAATAGTTATTCATAGAAATTTAATTACTATAGATGTAAAAATAAATAATATTAATAAATTACATTTTTCTATTAATCCAACGGCTACTGCCCCCAAATGCCGCCGGCCACTAGTTTACAGTCCTCTGATATCATCTATCCCTGGTGCCACCCCCGACAAATGACTTAGGCTTTGCTTATTTTTATTACCAGTTGTTACTATTAATCACCTTATATAATTGTAATTTTTATTTTATCAAATCTTAGTTCTTGATAAAATAGTCATTTTACCACTAAATTAAATAATATAATATTTATTTATATATATATTTTGGATAATATCTATTTTACTTTTGTTGTGTTTTATTTTAACAAGCAAGGTTATTGTTAGTACTGTAGAGATGGACTCCACACAACGTGTCGATGACATGATACAGTAAGACTTGACAAATTTGTCATCAGAGTGGACCCCATGGGCAACGTGGGGCTGACTGGCGAAAGGGTCCCACAAAACGTGTTGATGATGATTGCTCAGCCACGTAAACCATCAACGGTTGAATCCGAGCCACATGCTTTAAATGGAATTTAAAAATATACCGAGCACATATTTATTTTATTTGTTAAATATAAATATTTAATTAATAGGTGATGGATCTGTTAATTTATGGGTCGGCCAAAAGTTCAATTTACAAGAACAACCATCCCAAAAGTAGTAATTCATATAAAGGTCTTCGCAACTCAAAGCTCAAATGGCCCAGCTCAAATTTGCCCAATAGGGTACGGGCTATAAGGGTCGCCCTTCAGACGGATTCACAGGCACAATCCAACGATTTCCACTCAACAATCCCAACTCAACATACAAGCCCACGTAACTGCCAGTCTATCGCGGCTCGATTGTCCGAAAAAGTACAACTTGCCAGGAAAATAAAAAATTGTCTCCATCATAGGGCCAAAAATCGTGGCACAATCAACGTCCTTACGACAGTTAGCCAACACTTTCTTTTTATAAATGCTTCCCTTCCTCCACCGTAAAGAGAAAAAAAAATGAGAAGAGGAAGGGAGAGAGGGGACCTTCTGGATGATTGAAAGTCAGGAACAAGAGAAAGAGAGATGTCAAATAGAACGCAAACCTCAACTCCAAAGCCTCTCTCCGAAGAAGGCTTTCATTCCTCCAAGCCACCCCAAAGCCACTCCCAAGTCAAATACACTCATTGGAGCTCAGTCATGTATCTTTAAGTCGCTCTCTCATCGAGTGCACTTATCGAAATTAAATCATCCATCTTAAGCCACTCCCCAACCAAGTACACTCATCAGAATTCAATCATTCATCTCTAAACCGCTTCCTAATTGAATGCGCTCATCGAAATTTAATCATCCATCTCTAAGACGCTCTCTAGTCGAGCTTACTTATCGAAACTCAATCTTTAATTTAATCGTTGTTCCCTAATCAAGCGCACTTATTGAAACCCAATCCTCCATTTCTAAATCATTCCTTAATCGAACGCACTCATCAGAACTCAATCTTTCATCTCAAATCGCTCCCCAACCGAGCGCACTCATCAGAACTCAATCATCCATCTCTAAGTTGCTCCCCAACCGAGTGCATTCGTCGGAGCTCAACCCTCCGCAAACACTTAATCTCCCAAAACATATATTTATGCATTATTCATTCATCCTCATATCTTTCTATTTACCTAAGAAAAGATTTCAATTTGAATATCATAAAATATATCGCGGAATAAATCTCGCTATCATCTGACCTCTTGTTTGTCAATTGTGGTGTGTAAGATCCAGGTTTAAAATAATAAAATTCGGACCCTCTTTAACTCGACCTATCAAGAAAATTAAGCGGCTCCCTAATTTGTTTGATAATTTAGATCCAATAATGCATAAATAAGATTTAAAATTAAAAAAGAAATTATACAAATTATTATTTATTTTAATTTTTGTGAATATAAAGTTATATATTCAATAAATATTAATATTATTAAAAAAATATAAAATAAATATTATATATAAATATTTACATTTTAAAATCTCTAGTATTAAACTTTCATTTGATATGAAAATGAGAGATATATCAAGTATATCTTCCAATAGAAATGTATGCCGCTAAATTGGCTTTGTTTTGATAGACTCTATGATCAAAATTAATTTAACCATTACTATTTAATATTATTAAAAAATAAAAATTAGTTTCAAATTGCTATTTTAAAATTAAATTATTCATATAATGAAAAATCACAAAAATTATTATTACAAATTTATTTGATTTCTTATTAAATTTGGGCAAGTTTTCCCTATCTGTGCATGGCGACTTCATTGGATTTGGACAAAATAGTTATCGCATTTCTAGACTTCGATTATGCATAAAAACTTTTAGAGCAAATTTTTTGACCTTTCAATCAGAGTCTTACGCATTAAAGATCAAAATGAGAGTTTTAAAGGGATAAGACAAGTTCTTTAATTTATTCTTCAATATTCAAATTAATAATAAATTTTTAACAAAATAGTCGGAAAGAGAGAGCGTGCAAAATTGAAGATTTAGGCTCTTAGAGTATTTTATAAGGAGGAGATATTCCAAAGGATAAATTTTGAGCCTTTTTAATATATAAATTGAGTGTTGCAAAGGCTAAATTTTTCAAAGCTCGTAAAAATTAGCAAATGATCAAATTCTCTCCCCTTTTTTTTTTTTTTTTTACTTAGGAGTCTTGTTCTTTTTGTGAGGTCAAGAAGTTATTATTAGAAGTCTTATTGTTATGATTTCGATACAAATAAGTAATAATAAATAAAAAAAGTTTATTCATAATAAGTATGATTCAATAATTAAAATTAGGTCAAAAACTATATATTAACACCATAAATAATATAATTAAATATAATTATTTTAGTCTTCTAAAAGATCAAACTATCCTTGTTTAGTCTCAAAAACAATATTATAGCTGCTTAATTTATAAATTGTTACAAGATAAAATATCTAATTAAAATATCAAATATATAATAGCAAAAAAAACATACAAGACTTTATATTGGCACACTGGCCTAAATCCAACTGAAAAATCTCAAAATCAATCATATTTGTTATAAGAAATTTGAAAATAAGCCAAAAAACAATAGATAAAGTTCCTAATATATATATATTTTTGACAATCCTTCATCCAATTATGTAAAAACCCAATGTCCGTGATTCTGAAAGGGTTTAAAAATATTTTAAACGTGGTCATAATAATCAGCAAAGCATATAATATTCAACATATGAATATACATGATTAAAAAAAGGTATACAAAATAGTAAATCATAAATTTCATCGTAAAAATCCAAAATGTCTAATTTTTTTGATAAATATACTCAAAATCATGATTTTATGTAAAATGCTCAATATATATGGATATACGAAATATGTGAAACATGAAAACATAAGAATACCAAAAAAACATGTAAAAGTATATCTGAAAACACGAAAAATTAAAGAATCATATTAAAAATGTATGAAAATATAATAATTAAGAATTGATAACCCACATACTAACTAATTTAAAGGTAAGCTTTGAAAAATAGGATATACATATTTTCAATAACCTTAAATTAATATATTCCTATTCCAAGACTCGTAAATATGTTATTTATAGTATCTTATAGAAATGATAAAATGTATTTTTTAATTTATGAATGATAGGTATATTCTTTAAATTGTACATAATATATTAAGATATTTTTAAATATTATCTATCTATAATACAACGGTTCTTATTTTATATAAAAGAAGAACTTTATATCACATATTATATATTCAAAACTTTCAAATTAGAAAAAAAAAAGTAAAATCTTTATTTTATTTTATAAAGTAAAGTTGTCGTCAAATATTTATATAAAGATAGTATACAAAGTTCAAAACTAAGAAATTTTATAATTTTCTTTATAATATCTTAAATGAAAAATATAAAACTTTTAAAAATATTCAAATGTTCAGTAAAAAATAATAAAATTTTTAAATATTTTTACAAATATTCAATAAATATGCAAAAATAAAAAAGTGGCATACATATTATATAATAATATACTTTAAAAAATAGGGTAAAAAGTGACTATGGAGGCCCAGCATATTGATGATGCCAGTGCCCACAAGGCATAGTGGGCGTCGGATCATCCAATGCCCACTTTAAAATACATCTTCCATTGCATGACGCGTTTGAGGGCCAAAATGCCATGGAGGCGGGACGGTCCAGCCGGACAAAACCGTCGGTGCGGAAACTCAGGGACATTACAAATCGGGGCGCGGTCAGTGTGGCTGGGCCGAGAGCCCGAGGAGGGGTGTAGGTCAGCGTCGGCATAGGGGAGGTGGGCTTGAAGTCCATCATGGCCTGTGGACTCGTGATGGGCCTTGAGTGACCACCGCGGGGGCGGTCAAAGCTGCAAAATTGGCACATCATGGAGATTTGGTGCCTCGCGCCACCTCTTGCAAAATCCGAGATTTGGTGCAGTGACGACTTGTCAAATTACAAGAAATATGATGGCCAGTATAACACGCGATTCTACAGATGAAACATCACACGAAGCGGGCGTGCACGTCACATTCCTGACATGGCAGGAGGGATTGGCAGAATTGGTGGCAGGGTTCACTATACATACAAACCCCACGTGGTCAATTCTCAATGGGAAGCTCAACCACTATAAATACATTAACTGTTTACCAAGCAAATGATCTAACATTAACTTCTGCTGCCTGTAATAGAGAGAGAAGAAAGATAAAGAAAAAGAAAAAAGGCTTGCGTTGTAAGAATGACTCTTTAAGTTTTTATACATTAAATCCTCAGCTTTTTGTAATTGAGAGCCTCCTGTAATCGAAACTCAATATAGTGAAATAGTTCTCGGACAAAAGTTTAAAGTGATTTTTCTTCTCATTGAGAAGATTTTTAATAAACAAATTCGTATATTAGTTCGCATACTCTCTCTCTCTCCATTTCGTGCGAATAAATATTGAGTGTTACTGTCAAATCCTTATCTTGGTGAGAGTAAAGATTTGATGACGTAATACATGTACATTTAAATAATAATTAAATAATATTAAAGATTTTAATAATAGATCGAAAAATAATCTTAAATATACTTACCATAAATTAAAGGTTTATCAAATTTGATACTAAATAGTAGCAAAATTACTTTTTTAAACCTAATCTCTCTTCTTTTCTTTCTATCTTTTCTTTCTATTTTTCTTTCTTTTTGCAAAAATGTTTAAAAATCAACATGATTAGACATGCAACAGGTGCCAAAACCAACCACATGCACATATGAGTATAATATATCTACTCAAAATATGCACAAGCGTTTCTTATGAGTCTCAAATATGTACTTATAATGCACTAGTACTAATTAGGCATGGACTCTCATTACTTAAATTTTATCTTTTCTTAAATTTTTTATTATATAATTAATTTTCACATTAACCTATTATAAACAAATTATAATATTATAATATAAATTAAAAAATTGAAAGTTACATTTATCCTTTTTGCTTGAAGCAAGGGGTTGCTATTTATAGTGTGCTTGCCCTAAGGTGGTTTCCTCCTTGAGTAATTACCATCCTTAACTTAGGTAGTGGGTTGGTTGTTAGACATTTTGATTAGCAACCATGCCACACGCTACGGATTGCGTGGGGAGATTAATTATGCCAGGTTGTGTTGATCAAGCACATTGTAACGTGGCCACATGAAATGTATATATGGCTGACAGGGTGGTACCTGGCGATTGTTTAGTAGATTGAATTCATTCTTTTCGGTTCGTTCAACTAGCTTGATGGCGTCTATTTCTTCTTGCATGGTTTGGATCCAAAATCAGACTGTCTAGTGGGTTGATCACGATTGGACTGGGCTTTTGACTGCAATGAGTCATCGGGGACTTTCATCAGCTGGGCCTTGCCATGCCAGGCTTCTAGTTCTCTGGGCCCTTAGATGCTCAATTGGCTTCATCAACTTCTAGGTCTTTCATTTTATGAGTCCGGCTGACGGATATGCTTTTATTATGAGTTTTGGACTTAATAGATAGCCCAATAATTTATCTATTATCCCATCCCCTAGTTTCCTAGAAAATCTTTATTTTTTTTTAATTATCGTCTAACATTGCGTTATGTTTTGTCATCTAATGTTTTATCATCTATTACCGTATCATTTGATCCACGCAAAAATATTTGACTTATGCAATATGTATGAAGATTCTTTAAATTGGCAAAGGATAATTTAGTAACTAAATTCAATCATTAATTTTCGAAAGTTTTACTTAATATTGCACTGAAATCTAAAGGTTCAAACAAATTCTTTTACAAAACAAAACAAATAGATATCCACGGTTTTACTTTATTTTATTATCACTTAACTTTACATAAACAGAGCATACATTTTAGTGTTCAATGGATATTTGTTTTTTGGGTAATATGTAAACTACTCTACCCAAGTATCAGTAGAGTATTCCAGAGATACAAGTCAAGAGATGACCTCCAAAGTTTGAAATTTTCTTGGAACATTTATTGTTCAAAAATGCCCAAACTTTGACCAATATGGAATGCGTTCCCTGAATTCCCGGCCAGCATCTATGCCTATATCATTTCTCCTTGACCAATGTTGTGTGTATGGAGGATGGTGAAGAACATGAGTACTCTTGTAATCCTGTTAATAGGTAGTCTTTTGTATCCGTTTAACAATTATTATTAAAAGTTAAAAAATAAGTAATGGAGGCTAAATAGCTATATAAATCACCTAACATAATTTTTACTTTTTATTTTTTACATTTTAATATTGATTATTGGATAGATATAGAAATTAACTCATTGAGAGGACCATAAGTGCTTTGGAAGAACACAAAGAGGACTATGAGGAATTGAAAATTTTACCCATGTGGAGGACACAATGTCTATACCATGTCCGCTAAGCTGACCAATTATAGTTTATGAAACAGCCAGATATTCCGGTATGAGGATCTCAGCTATCAGCTAAACGTGGAAGACACATTAGCCAGGCAGCTGGTAATGAAGAGGGACTGGAAAGAACTGCACAAGTTTGATCGACTCAAATGGGAAAAAGACTGGGTGGTATATTTCAAGGCTGGCAAGAAGGAAAAAAAAGGAGTTGCACCTACCTACAAATATGCTTTACCAAATAGCAACCGGTAGTTGAACAGCCTACCTTGTGAGAAAAAGGTTGTGGATTTTTTGCACGGATGTAATATGCGGACTTATAAGCTTTCCATCCGAGGATTTTGGAAATGGATGGGGTCATCATTATCCAAGGACTTATGCAACATAAGTCCGAGAAGTGCGTATGATATAAGGCATAGGTCCAAGAACTTCGTGTTGATTCAAAGATTGTTTGAGCATGCGCAATTTTTAAGGCCGAGGACATTGTGAGCACAATCTTTTGCCAAGGTTTGAGGACTTACTGCGGGTGAAGAAAGCGCGATATATATATATTGTAGTGTGTGGATGCTAACATGCATGAGAGGTGTATGTGAAATTCTAAGTGTTGAAAGATGAGAGAAAAAGTGAAAAAAAAGTTAGAGTAGTGAGTGAAAAATCAAGTGTGAGCTTTTGCATACTTGTACTCTATTCTTCATTTTCGCCTCTTAGACAGCCGTGTGGTTTGTGCATAGGAAAATTTTGTGATTTTTTCTTCAATTTGTTAAATCCATGCATCTTTCGGTTTTTGCCACTCAAAAGCCTAAGGAGAAATTGGAAGAGGAATGAACGCTAGAGAACATGCAAGTGTGCGGTTATATACGGCAATTTGTAGATGATAATGTGTATAACAACATTAGAAGTGAGACGAATGGTAGGGTGTTGTGGGAAAAGTTGGAGACACTCTATACTTCCAAAACTGGCAACAACAAGATTTATCACCTGATGAGGTTGGTGTAGATTCAATACAAGGACGGTTCGTCCGTTGCAGATCACTTAAACGAATTTCAAGGATATATGGACTGACTGAGTGGCATGGGTATCAAGTTTGAGAACGAAATGCTAGACCTATGGCTCATGGCAACCCTGCTAGACTCATGGGAGGTGATGAGAATTACCATTGCCAACACAATTCCTAATGGCATCGTGATGCTAGATATGGCCAAAGGAGTCATGTTGAATGAGGAGATGAGACGGTGGTCTCAAGAGACCTTGACCTCTCAGCACTCCGAGGTACTCGTGACAGAGTTACGGGATAGGAGTAAAGGCCGAGGGCAAAAGTTTAGAGAAAATGGTCGAAGTAAGTCTCGGTCAATATTTCGAAATATGGAGTGTCACTACTATGGTAAGAAGGGCCACATTAAAAATTATTGCTACAAGTGAAAGCGTGAAAATGCAAAAAAGGAGAAAGGTGAAAAGGAACGAGGTGAGGAAAAGTCCTCGATCTCTGTGGTTACAGGAGGTGACCTCCTTCTGACTTGTGAAGTGGATGATATTTTAAATTTAGCCGAGTAGGAAACTGACTGGGTGGTGGATACTAGAGCATCCATCCACGTCACCTCTCAGAAGAGTCTTTTTACTTCATACACTCTCGGTGATTTTGGAGTTTTAAAGATGGGGAATACGAAAACATCTAAAATTGTTGGCCGTGGTGACGTGTCTATTGTCACCAACAATGGTACCCGACCGATCCTAAGGGACATCCGATACATTCCTGATATTCGTATGAACATTATTTCTGTCAGAAGACTTGATGATGCTGGCTTTTGTAACGTTTTTGGTAATAGGGCTTTAAACTAACTAGAGGGTTTCTAGTAGTTGCCCAAGGGACAAAGATGTCTGGTCTTTATGTGTTGCGGCCCTCTGCTGAGGTAGGAGAGGTCAACTCTACCAATAATATAGAGTGCTCGGACTTGTGGCACCGGAGATTGGGCCACATGAGTGAGAGAGGAATGAGTCACCTGGTCAGAAAAGGTCTCATTCTATAAATGAACGAGGACGGACTGAAGATTTGTTCTCACTACATGACGGAGAAACAGAGGAGAGCCTCTTTCCGATGAGACTCATCTTTCAAAAGGTCCGAGTTACTTGAGCTCGTTCACATCGATATCTGCAAACCGTTCAAGGAGAAATCCTTTGAAGGAGCTCAATACTTTGTCTCGTATATTGATAATTGCTCAAGAAAGTTGTGGGTATTCTTACTTAAATCCCAGGATAAGGTCACCGGAGTATTTGAGCAATTCCATACTCTAGTTGAACGTGAAACAGAAAAGAAATTGAAGGCTGTTTGGAGTGATAATGGCGGAGAATTTATTCGGCATTTGATGCCTACTGTAGGTCTCATGGTATCCGGCATTAAAGAACACCTCCAAAGACGCCGCAATTAAATAGCGTGGCGGAGTGGATGAACCACACATTGATGGAGAGGGTCAGGTGCATCCTGTCTGAAGCAAAGCTGCCAAGATCTTTTTGGGCTAAAACCCTGAAGAGGTCGACCTATGTTATTAATAGGTCACCCAATAAACCATTAAATAGTGAAGTCCAGAGAAGATATGGACCAAAAGGGAGCCCTAACTATATTCAGATTTTTTGCTGTAAGACTTTTGTTCATGTCCCAAAAGATGAGAAGACCAAACTTGAGCCAAAGACGAAATAATGCGTCTTTTTGAGCTATGGTGAAGATGGACTTGAATACAGGCTTTATGACTTAGTTGGAAAAAAGCTAGTCCGGTCAAGGGACATGGTCATTATCGAAGAAAAGACCATTGAGGACATGAGAAAGGAGATTAAGGTATTATCTAGTGCAGGTCAGACAAACCTTGATACTGATGTTATTCGACCGACACAGTGTGAGGGCAATACTCCAAGAATGGTCGATTAAGATAGTGAAGCAGGTGCAACACCAAATGAAGATGATGATGATGTTACTCCTCAACCGGCTAAGGAGGTTCCCATATGACGATCCTCTAGAGAAAGATGTTCGTCCATCCGCCTGTCATCAAATGAGTACGTCCTGCTTACTGATGTAGGTGAACCTGAAGATTTTGACGATGTTGTGAAGGATACTCATAAAGAAAAATTGTTGGAAGCCATGAATGATGAGATCACTTCATTGCATGAAAATCATATTTTTGAATTGGTTGAGCCGCCTAAGGGAAAGAGAGCTTTAAAGAACAAGTGAGTCTTCCAATTAAAAACATCTGAGGATACCATGCGGTGGTCAGTACAATGTGATTAGTAGTGAAAGGTTTTAATCAACGCAAAGGTGTGCATTTTGATAAGATCTTTGCGCCGGTGGTGAAAATATCCTTCGTTCGTGTTGTGCTTGGTTTAGCAGCTACTCTGGATTTGGAGGTAGAGTAACTAAATCTCCCAACAGCATTCCTTCACGGTACTTGAAGAAGAGATCTACATAGAGCAACCAAAGGGGTTCGAGGTCAAGGGGAAGGAATGATTGATCTGTCATCTAAGAAAGAGCATGCAGGACTAAAAGCAATAAGAGGCAGGTGGTATAAGAAGTTTGAATCTGTCGGTTGATGAGAGGGAAACGAGGGACTACTTTTTGACCCTTTGTGTCTTTATGGAAAGATTTTTCAAATGATGATTTTATCATCCTTCTCCTTTATATGTGGATGACACCTGGTTGTCGGATAAAAAATAGCTCGGATTTAGGAGTCAAGAAGCAATTGGAAGGTCATTTCTATGAATGAAAGACCTTGGGCAAGCGAAGTAGATTTTAAGGATTAGAATATTTTACGATCGGAAGAACAAGAAGCTCTGTCCTACGAGAACTACATTGAGAAAGTGCTCCAACGGTTCGACATGAAAAAATCTAAGCCAATGAGCACTCCACTGGCCAACCACTTCAGGTTGAGTAGGAAGCAATGTCTATCCTTGGACACAGAGAAAACCCGCATGAGAGATATACCTTATTCGTCAACCGTTGGTAGCTTGATATATCTGGTATTTGTGTGCACGAGTGGACATTACTCAATGCGATCGATCTTGTCGAGTAGATTCCTCTCGAATCGGGGGAAAGGAGTATTGGTTTGTTGTGAAGTGGATTCTGAGATATCTTCGAAAAACTTAAAAAATATGCCTACGACTTGAAGAATAGAAGTTTCAATTGACTAGCTGCACAGATGCAAATATGGATAGGGACATTGGCTCCCATAAATCCACATATGGGTACTTGGTCAAGTTTACAGGATGGGTAGTCTCCTAGCAATCTAAATTGTAAAAGTATGTTGCTTTTTCCACTATGGAGGCCGAGTACATTACAGTGATCGAGGCCAGCAAAGAGTTATTGTAAATGAAAAGGTTTATCCAAAGGCAGGAAAGGTACATGGTACTCTGTGATAGCCAAAGTGTCATACACTTGTGTAGGAACTCCTTATTCCACTCGAGATCAAAGTACATAGACGTTTGATATCATTGGGTGAAAGATACATATGTTAGACATAATGACCAAAGTTTTATCTAATAGAAAGCTTGAAGTTTGTTGTGACATCATTGGGCTAAATAATTTTGTTCCCACTCAATCGTGAAGGGAAGTTTGTCGGGGTCACTCCCTTGTGGAAAAAAGGTCGTGGATTTTTTGCACGGATATAGTCCACGAACTTATGAGCTTTCCGTTTGAGAATTCTAAAAATGGACAGGGTCATCAATGTCCAAGGACTTATGCAATATAGATTCGAGAACTCTGTACAATATAAGGTCAATGACTTTGTGAGCGGTCAAGGTTCGATGACTTGCTTGAAGAAAGTGCACATGGATGACAGTTCAGAAGATTGTCTGAGCATGGGTAATCTCTGTAGAGACACTTTTGCAAAGCACTAGCAGAGCCATTTTCTGTATGGCATGATCTTTTACAGAAGTTTGGGTGCAGAGCAGTGCGGGGGTACGTGCGTCAGGCGTCTATCTGTACGAGCTTAGCTGTTACTTTTAATAGTCAATATATATATTGTAGTGTGTGCAAAAAGCGGTGCATGCATGAAAAGTGTGTGTGAAATTCAGAGTGTTGAAAGATGAGAGAAAGAGTGGAAGAAAAGTGAGAGCAGTGAGTGAAAAATTAAGTGTGAGTTTTCGCATATTTGTGGTATGTTCTTCGTTTTCGCTCTTGGATTTATGTAGCCGTATGGTTTGTGTAACTATTTTTCCCATAGTGGATTTGTTGAGAACTAAGTGTCCCGTGATTTTTCCTTTCGATTTGTGATGAATGTTTCACGTAAAATTATACGTTCTCCCTCTCTGTCTCCCATTTTTGTGTGTGTCCGAGTATTTACTGTCCAACTGGCCATTTGCCTTAATAAGTCTGAAATATTCGCATCTGTTCGATCCTTTTTTGGACAAACATAATTTAGGATGCATAATACATCTATGCTGGCAAACATAAGGAAAAAGCCCGTGACCACATAGCACAATTAACAGAGCCACCACTTGAATAAGTTTCCCAGCTCAGTAGCTTTCGACTGAAGGTAATTGTGATGATCGCAGGAGTGATAGGATCCTGTGGTATGGGAAAGGAGTACAGCAACTACTGTATATCTGTGGTGTGAGAAAATTCTCAGACCACCGACCTATTTCTGCTGTTTTCAGCTCAGAGATTGAAGTCCAGCAATCTTCCAATCTAAGAGAAGTTTCCTTAAGCAAGTTTCTTTCATCCATGAATCTTTCTAAACAGAACGTAAGCAGTGCCTTTCTCATGCTAATTCTCTTCTCATATAGTACATTTAGGACTCTAATTAATGCATAAAAATGAGATATGCTATCATAGAGCAATATAAGTCACTGTTACTACAGTTAACCCAAACCCTCGGGTGTCATTTGGATATGTAATATTTGAGAAAAAAGGGAAGAAATAGAATTTGTTTAAGGTTAGTTACTTGCTAAGTTCTTTTATTTGAACTTCTCCTGTAAATTCTTTGAGTGCAAATGGAGCCTCAATATGCTAACTTTACTTTCCCTTTTCATCATAAGATTTAAAATATCTCACTTAGAACATTCTAAAAGAAGATAAACCCTAATAAAATAGTAAAATTGATTTAGTATAACCTGAAGGTTAAATTCAAGTAAAAAAAAAAAAAAAGAACAATCAATTTGTAATCAAACGAAAAGTCTACCCATCAAACTCTCCCCAAAACCTACAATGAAAAAGCTTCATACCCTAAATTGCAACATTCACAATCACCATAATAATTGAAAAAGTCAAGATCCTTCTCTATTTGATTAGTTGGTTAATGTGCCCTAATAATACTATCTATGTATTGTTGTAGGAAGAAAAATGATGAAGAGCCCAAACCCACATTACTTTCATTGATCAGGAAAGACGTGGAATAACCACCAACATACATGCACTACATGCACACAAGAGAGATTATTATACTAAACTGGTCCTTCAACTTGCACGTTTCTGCAGGCTTTGTTTTCCAATAAGTGAAGAACCACAATTTTCTCAAACTGTTTTTGCCTTCCTATCTCAATCATTCATTCTAGTGATTTTCACTTGGTTATTCTTTGTTTTTCTGTTTCCATCCCAATGAAAATTATCTGAAGTGTCAGGCATGAATACCAAATAATATAAGAAACTGCAATGCACATTAGATGAGATTCTGCAGCTTATGCATATGCACAAAAATCCATTTTCCACTTCCTACAATATAATGTGAGTTAACAAACTTGCAGAGACTGAGGACTGATTCGCTGAAATGCAATGGATGTCCAGTCATGGGTAGTAGTGAAGAGTGAAAATGCTAAATTCGTTATACAGAGAGACTTTCTTTAACAGTATAAAGGCACAATGCAGCACTCCAAGTCAGCCACTTACAGAAGATCAATTTTGTTGTCCTCTGCCTGAAGAATTCCTTCCAATGATTCTGCATTGTCTAGATGACAACTGGGACATACACACTTTTTCTGCAACTCCTCACTCAGGGCAGTACATATATCTTCTAACTTGGACGTCTGCTTGTTTCCAGTCAAAGACTATCATGCCTTTGTCACATGGAGTCTACAAAGAAAGATAAAAATAGACAAGTCTGTTTTCTCCATAATGACGTGCTTTTTGCTACCAGAAACAGATCTAAAAGAGGTTTAATGTTTCTACATCTTTGGGTTTTCATGTTTTATGTTTCCACGCATCTCTGTCCATTTTCTTCTTTAATTGACGTATGTTTTTGTCTGACTGCAGATATCTCTGTGTTTCTATGTTTTATACTTATTCTAGCCAGCAGGAGAGCAATTTCATCTATATGCATATACTACTATTTCTCTGGGATTGATTCCCCCAGTACTTTCTTAACTTTTATAGGAAGTTTAATCTTTTACCTTCTGTTTTAATAATCATTTGTTGATGATTATTCCTCTTCCCAAGAAACAAATTATAGGTGAGCAACTCCAGTTAGCGCCTATTGGCGATAACAAATCTAACATTGATAAGGATATCTTGTCAAGTCCTGCAATTCTCCCATGCCTTTGGTTATTGCATCCATTAGGTTAAATTTCCTCTCCAAATCAACCAAGTCATGTTTCAGCTGCAAAAATCAAGATTATACAATTTCTTTCAAACTAGTTTTCAAATAAAGGAAACTGCCACTCGTGGAAGAAGTGCAACAGGTTGGCAATTAGGCAAGTAAATCATCTACATTTTTATTTTTCTCTTAGCCATCTGCCCACTTCTTGATTATATTCCATATGTTTGTTAGGAATGGAAAGAAAAGAATGGATATAAAATGACCAGGCATTCCTCTTCCTTCATTTCAATTCCCACCGAACAAAAGCAACCAAAACATGAACTTACAAAATTTTAATGTCAATGACAAGTTTCCAGTGGATGAGATAAATGCCTACCCTTTGCTGAAGATCCTTTTCTTGTTCACATTCTTGCTCCTTTGTTATGATTTCAGAAGCTACAGAGGAAATTTCCCTCCCAAGAGCAATGAATTCTGCATCATTTCTGCCCCTACAGTCTTGATCTGCTCTTGCTGGGAAAGAAATGGCGATGGATTAACAGATAAATAGATGCACAATCCATTTAAGCTGAACAACAATAGATGAAAAAAGTAGGAATTTATGAGCTTCAAGGCAATACAAACTGCTCAAGAAAGCAGGAAAAATAAAAATAAATACCATATATGTGCAATTCAGCAGAAATCAACAAAAATCCTGTCCAAACTGAGAGAAAGACAGAGCATTTATAACCAAATGAATTTGCCATGATTCCCAGAAAAGTTATCTTTATTTATCAGTGGTTGAAATGGTTAATTTCCCTTGGTGAATTTCAAGTTCATATAAGAAGTTAAATGAATATCCAAGCATTCTTGTATCAGCTGTTCATGATCTAGTCTACTAGAAAGCGCTAGACCTGATTATGCGAAACATTGCAGAAGCTTGACATTAACGATACGGAGCAGTAGCATCTAACATTTTTTTTACCCTCTATGTTCCATAGTAAGACTTTTTTTTTTTTTACTTTTCAAGTAAATAAAGCCAACTTTAACCATTTAATTTTCACAATTCGTATTGGTGAAATATATTTTTAACTTGTTTTTGGAAACTGCTAATAAACCATTTTCAAACTTAAACATTTATAATTTTAAATCAACAGAATTTATGAAAAACAAATGGCCAAAGTTGGATTTGTTGAACTGAGAAAGTCAAACATGAACACATACTATATGGGTGGAGTGTTAAACTCTATATTTTCCTCAAGGAAAGAATAAAATATTAGTCTACACCTTGATACCATGGAAAGACTAATATCAAGTTCCACACCCATCCATTAACTGAGAAGCAAAAGGTGGGACGTTGAGAGAAGAATAAATGTAAGGAGGTATAGGTATCATAGCTAAAGAATATATGGAACATACTAAATTGAAAATACAATAAATCAAAGCATATTCACACATTGGCGAAAAAACTAAGATTATGGTTGAACACTTGCTTCATTTTCAAAAAAGATGTGAACTCTTTATCAGGGTTAAATCACAAATGGAAAACACCCACTTCTCACAAAGTACCAAGGTTTAGGTGCTCACAAAATTCACTTTTTTTTTTTCTCTATAATTATCTACCCTTGGGAATAGCCAAGTCCTCTCATCAAACATGGCAACTATCATAGCTCTCAAATGGAGGAGCATGGAAAGATACATAGAGTGTGGAATAGGGGCGGCCACCAAAAGGTAATCACTAACCACATGGGTGGCTAAGAAAACCACCCATATACTTTGGATTGGGTCAAGTTGAACTATCATGAAGGCCCACCCAACCCACATTCCAACATCTTCCATTTGCACATGATGGGCTAGACATAGTCCGTGTTGATAAGTGTTTCATAGCATCAATTATTCCTTTAAAACCCTTCACGGAGGTAAATGGGTCGTGCAACTGTATATACCTACATTGAAGGAGCACAATACTATGCATCTGTAAAGAATACGTAGTGGCTCCACCATTATAAAAAATATATATATACCATAGAATTTGTATCTTGTAGTACCCCAATCTCATCTTATCACATTAGTCATAGCATCTCTAATACGTCTAACATATATATACAAACAAATAAAGAGCATGTTTGACTTCTTCATCCACATGAATTCACAATTATGCCTTATACCAAATAAATAACATTTTTGGTTGACCAATGAATACAAATAAGGATATAGGACAAAAAGTGACACTTTCCTGCTATGGTCTCTGTATTTCAACCAAACTATTTTCCTAGACATCTCTGTTAAAACCAAATCTCTATTGGTCATAGATAAACAAGCCAAAGTAGCAACCATTAAGCTAAAATTCCAAGAAAAAGTTGAAGTCACTAAGGATACAAATTAAGATTATTTAAACCGTAAGAGTCTTCCATAGTGAGAAAACACGGATCTATTCACTCACATACTTTATTGGTCAAATTTCTGCACACATACTATGAATTGTGTGCTATAGTGTTAACTCTTTTCCTAAAGAGTTTATGTCAGATATTTATAAATAGCACCGTACAGATATTGGTTCAGATACTACCAATCTAACAAATTTGATTGATACCTACTAACCAACCTCACTGTATGAACACTATTGGGGTAAGTTTGAATATGCATACATTTAAACTCCAAATAGCACAAGGATAAGATATCTAAACATATATATTATTTCCTTTTCAGTTCCTTAGGCACACATATTAATGTTTAAGACCCCATCTTATATAAAGAGTATATTGTTATCTCAAAAATTGCATTCTCTCATTGATCATGGATTACTCAATATATGGTTCTTATGACAAAGCAAGAAGCCTTTTTGATTGATCCTAATGGATTTTAAACTCTAGAGATAAATTAACATTGTTCATGTCCTTCATTACAGAGGACAATCATATTATAATAGTCATATGAGAATATCCAAGTCATTCCTGTTCAATGGAATATCATCCACATATAGAGGTAGAATGACAAGCTTCTTAGTAGATCATTTAACACCTATACATTGATCTTTATCAATCATTTCTAATCAAAAGATTATTGCTAGATGAAATCTCAAATTCCACCATCTAGAGATCTAGAGGAGCATTTAAGACTATAAAGAGACCTTTTAAAATTGACAAACTTGGTGCTCTGGGCCTTCAATGACAAAATCTACAGGTTGTCCCATGTAAATTTTATCCTCGAGCTATCCATTTAGAAAAGAAATCAAAACATCAATTTCAAATAACATTAAATCCATATGTGCTACAACGATAGCACAGTGGGAAAGAATGCAAACCTAACAACAAGACACAAAAATTTCTTTCAAAAATAATATCCTTATAGTGGGCATAGACTTTTACCATAATGCAAGCCTCATGGCTTTTAATATATTCATCCACCTTATGTTTTAAGTCGAGAACTCATTTGTTCCCAATATCTCAGTGTTCAAGTGAAAGATCAACTAGTTCACAAACTTTGTTAGATATTATAGACTTCATTTTCACATCTATTGCTTTTCCTCATTCCAGGGTTGTCAAATGTGTGCCTAGTACATGCCAGGGAAGGCACAGACCATAAGACGTGTGCACAAGGTATGCGTTTCGTGGACCTGGGCACAAGACCCAGATTTTGTAAAAAATAAAACATATAATTAACCTAAATCTAAAAATAATTGAATCCATGTACAATTAAGAAATACCTAATTCTAGGTACGTTTGGTTCTTTGGAATAGAATTAGGTTTAGTTATTAGGGGAATAGAAAAAAGGATGGGAATAGAGTTAGAATTGTTATTAACATATTTGGTTGTTGGAATGGAATAATGTGGGAATTAGATTTCCAGTACGAGGAATAAGGTGGGAATAGTAATAATAATAATAATAATAATAATAATAATAGTAATAATAATAAACATAATAATAATAAGTAATAATAATAATATCAGATTGTAATAATAATACCTAATAATAATAATATGTAATAATAATAATAATAAACAAATAAATAATAATACCTAATAATTAAAATCTAAAAATAATTGAATACCTAATAATAATAATAATACAAAAAATAATAATAATAAAATAAAATAATAATAATAATATGTAATAATAATAATACCTAATAAATAAGAATAATAATAATAATATGTAATAATAATAATAATAATAATAATAATAATACCTAATAAATAATAATAATAATAATACTAAAACTTGCTGTGGGAATAACAACTATGTAAATAGTGAATTGTTATTCCCAAATTTGTGGGAATAACTCTCAAATTTACTAGAGTTGGGCAGTAGAGTTGGGAGCTACAAAGCTCTCTTCTTCGGGTATATATCTCCCTCTCGGGCACGTGCTTAGGGTCTATCTCTCTTGTGCGCGCTACTTTCACACGGCTCTCTCTTTTTCTCTCTCTCGCATGCATAGGGTCTCTCATTATCATGCTTTGCATGCATGCAGCGCTCCCCCTCTCTCTCTCACCTGTATTTCTCGATCTCTTAAATCTCTATCTTTTAATCAGATTTTTAATTTCAAATTTGTTTTAGCTTTTATTTTACTTTTTTTTCTTCTTTTGCTTTATTATCCTTTTTATTTCTATTTTTGTCTTATTATTAATAATTTTTTTCATTTTTTATCATTATTTCTTTAACTTATATATATTTTTTCTCTTGTTCCTTTTCAAATTTTATTACACATGGGGCTATAATATTAGTTCCAAACTTTTGACTATAGATACAATTAATGAAATTCCAAAATAATGGCCAGGATAGAAAATATTCTCCATGGAAGTAGGCAAATTTGTTAGAGTCTAATAATATAAATAATTTTATCCATAATTTTGGTAAAAAAAAAAATTACCAAGGAAAGAGTTTAGAAAGCAAAATAACATTTTACCGGTGGTTTCATAAATATAAATGTAAAGAGCACGTTTGTGAGGATATTAGAGAATATATGAATAGAAAAGTAGAGGAGATATCTAGAAACAAATTGTTGTCCGATTTAATAATATTGATGACTATGGTGAAGATAAAGAAAATGAATTCGGTAAAATTAATTATAATACTAAAAGATATTTAAGTGATGAAAATAGTAGCAAAACTATTTAATCTCCAACCCATGAAAGAAGCCAAAACAAAAGAGTTTCGTAGATGTCTACTTTACATTTGAGGTAGAAAAAATAGTCCACACAAGATAGCAGAAAAATTCAAGCAACTATCAACAAAACATACAATATAGAATTAAGGGAGAAAAATTACAGAGATATGGTGAATGTATGATACCAGGATCTCATTTAATGTGGCAAATTATGATAGTTTCACAGTGGCGATTGAATTCATAAGACAATATGACTTTAGTTTGAAACCATCAAGTTCTCAAGATGTGAGAGTTTATTTACTTAGGAATGAAATTGCTCAAATTAAAATCACGATAAAAGCCCATGAAGAGGAATAGGCAAAATACGGATGTTCAATTTAATCGGATGGCTGGTATGATTTAGTGGTAGAAAAAAATATAATAATCTTTTTGGTAAATTTTCTAAAAAAATCATTGTTCATCAAATCTATTAATACTTCTTATATTGTGAAGAGTGGAGAATTATAATTTAAAATGCTTGATAATAATATGGAGGAAATTAGAGAAGCAAATATGGTTCAAACAGTGATAGATAATGCCTCAAATTACATTGCAGCATGCTAGTATTTTTAGAAAAAAAATGTTATATAGCAATATAATAAGCATATAGTAGTGTTATACACTAACAATATAATGTTTTCATTTTTAATAGGAAAATTACTAAAAACAAAAAAATTGTATTTATATTGGATATCATGCGCTACTCATTGCAACGATTTGATAGTGGAGGATATTGGAAAGATGTCTAGAATTCAATCAACTTTGAAAACAATAATGTTCTTAAATAATTTTATCTATAATTGTACAAGAATAGTTAATATGATGAAACAGTTCATAAGACAAAAAGAATTAATTAGACCAACTATTACAATATTTGCAATTGCTTTTATCACTATTCGATCAATACATATGCAACAAAATAATTTAAGAAAAGTGTATATTTCAAAAGAATAAACTAGCAAATAGGCAAAAAAGCAAGCAGGACGAAAGGCAACCAACATTGTCTTGATACTTTTCTTTTAGAAAATTATTGTTTACACCTTAAATTTGATTAGCCCTCTCGCTAATATTTTTCAATTGACTAATAGTAAGAGGAAATCCACTATGTGCTATATATATGAAGTTATGAATAGGGCAAAAGAAGTCATTGCTAATTCCTTTGATGAGAGAGTGAAAAAATATGCGAAAGCCTTTGAAATGATTAATAAAAGATAAAATTGTTAATTACATTGCCCTTCACATGCAGCTGATTATATTTTGAACCCATAATTTTTTTTATTCAAGACATTGCATCAAGTATGATGAAGAGATCATGATGCGTTTATACAAATGCATACAAAGTCTTATTTCAATTGTGGAAATACAAGATACAATTATTGATGAGTTGATAATATATAAAAGAGCTCAAGGTCCCTTTAGGATGAATATGGCTATAAGGCAAAGCAAGACAAAAGTACAAAGTAAATTAGTTATTTTTACATAATTCATTTACTTTAATTATCCTTTTTTTCTTAAAATTAAAGACATTTATTAACTTTTTAATGAATAGCTAAATGGTAGAATTTATATGGATCTTTAAGCCCGAATTTGCAAAAATTTGCCATAAGAATTTTTAATCTCACGTATAGTGCCACTGGTTGTTAAAGAAATTGGAGTGTGTTTGAACAAGTAATTACTAATTAGTTATTTGAAATTATAATTCAATCAAAACAATTAACTATAACAAAATTCATATATTTTCTTGTAGATTTACTTCTTACAACTTTATAGCAAAAGGATAAATAGATTGGGTGTAACAATATTTGAATGATTTAATATTTGTAAAATATAATTGAGCATTGAGACGCTAATATAATAAGAACAATAGTATTGATCCCATTCTTATGAATGGCATTAATAAAAATAATGAGTGACTAATTGAAAAAATATGTAAAAATTCTGATCAAGATAATGAATTTGTATTTGAAGGTGATTCTTTAACATAGGTTTTATAGCTCTTGGCATTAGGATAAATGATTTTAGACATAGTACTAAATCAAGAATTGGTATAAATATCTCATCAAGAGAGAAAGCTTCATCATCTTTTACAGGCATCTCCATAAGTATTCCATTGGAGCTTATAGATAAAGATGATGCAAACTTGAAGGAAACAGATGAAGAGCAAGAAGACATTAAAAGCCATAAGTCTAACGAAGAGGAAGAAGATGAATTTTTATTTGACGATGATGATAAGTATTAGTTAGATACCATTAGTTATAACTAACTTGTGAACATTGTATCATATTTGTTAATTAATTATATTTTTATCTATTTATAGTGAGATATATTTATTAATTATTAAATATTTAAATTAGTAAGCTTTATTAAACTGGGAGTCTATGATTATTGCCTATTATGTGCTTTAGTGCTTTACTACTTATTTTATCATTAATTTGAACAATTAAAATTATATCACAAAAGAATTTTATGTGCATGTTTTATGGTTGTGCACTTCGATTCCATTAGGATTGCACCTATTCCTTGTGCCTCATGCCTAAGCTCCAGGGGCCCTTGGTGCCTCAATGCACCTCATGCCTTTAACAACACAGCCCATTCTCATTTTTCATGGAATGATAGAGCCTTATATACATTTCTAGGCTCATCACATTGTGGTGTAACCATTAAAGCTTCCCATTTTAACTTCAGAACTATGATAGGAAATCTTTATAGAATGCTCTTACATTTGTGAAATAAGTTCACTGCCTCATTATTCCCACTCATGAGTGACATAGGAGACATCCACTTGCATCGCCATAGAGTTATACAATGCAATTATATAGTCTCCCAATTGATATAACGGTTCATCTTTACCAATCTCTAACTTATTAGGAGAAAATATTCTGCAAAAAAGGTGATATCAAGTGATTCAATTTCGATAATACTCCCATCTCTATTCTCAAAAGAATGCTCATAGTATCTACAAAGGATATATATCCTTCATCTAGCTTCTTTAATATCCATACCAATGAGAAAGACAATGAACATAGGCACGAGAACTCCAAGTCTTACAAGCCTTAAACCGGGTTTCCTAACTCTGAATAATTCACAAGGCAAAGAACTTAATGATTTAGAGGGATACAGTCAAGTACATATGCTATAATTAACATAGTATCTAAGTTATAGGACACCAAAAAGATAGTTTGAACCATCATCCACTTAACCATTCCAAGAGGGTTTTATTCCCTTTTTCTTAGTAACTCCATAATGCTACAAAAATTCAAAGGTGATTAATTATCTAGGTAAAGTTTTTTTTTCTTTACAAAGCTCCTTAAAAAGGATAAATATACACATCATTTGTCCTATGATAACATCTAAACAATTTTATTTAACTGAGTTTCAGTTATAATTATATCTAAAACTCTCGGTGTTTTAACTTTTGAGATATTACATAGATATGACACAAACGTAAATATTACGTTAAAGTAAATAACTATGAGGTCTCATGTCTCACCCTCACTTCATTGAATCATATATATATCCAAAAGGACTACTTGAAATGGATACTAAGCTCTAGTCATTTTGCCAAATGATTTTCCCTTTGTTTATCTAACTTAACAAACTTTATATTTGTATTGAAATTGTTAAGGGTCAACCAGCAAAAATTAATAATCAATTTAGTCATATATGCTGCATCCAATGTCTAGTACAAGAAAATCATTCTCCATATAAGAAGATTGTGTTTGTCAGAACCATAACACATTGATATTATCACCATAAAAATTCAAATTGAAATCAGAACTTTGAAAAACAACAATTGAAACCATCTTTCATTGAAAATTCAATCATATAAAATATCATGTAGGAATAATGTTCGGACACACAAAAACTTAAGTTTACACACGTTGGTTCCTTTCAATTCAACTCTAGAGTCGATACCTACACAAAAACATATAGTCTCAATTGGGATGTTATGGTATTTAGAAATGCTCACATGTTTCTAACTACCAAAACTATGATTTTCAAACCTACAATCCGCTAAGGATTCATCAACACTACTATGCTTGAAATATAAACACCATAAAGAAAAGTGATGGAAATGCTACCCACTTTGGCTCAAAACATTTATGAGCAAAGTGACCTAACATGTCACAGTTATAGCATCTCATCTATGCTTTAACTTTCCAAAGTGTGTTTATTCAGTTAGAATTGTTCTTCTTGGTTTCCTTAATAGATCCCTTTTAATTCTATTTCCAGTTTCTCTGGCACTGAGATTAAAGCTCCATGCAAGATGGAATTAGCAATATAAACCTCTCCTGAATGTTTTGCGCAACTAAAATGCTCATCTTCCAACTCAACATGATGAGCAACATTATAAAAAAATCTTAACATTTTCAATGAGTAAAGTTTATCATATGGTCCCACTTATCAAGTAGGGCTTAATAACTGTTTACAAGAGAATTTCATCTCATACAACTAAAGCAAAAACACACAGTTATTGATCGCAATGGATTTGTAATGGAAGCATCTTTGTCCTATAATTTAACTTACTACTTATCAACAAAAGTATGGCAAGTTGACTTACCTTCTTAAGATCAATAAACGTCCTGATAGAATTTATAATAAAATGATTAAGACACTTAAAAAAATGTCAAACTTGTAAGTCAATCATCTCAATTTAGTTATGGTAATATATTAAACTTCTATTTCAAAATCATCCACATTTTACCAGTAGTTGGATACTATAGATAATGTTTAACAAGATCATCTACCATGGAGCTTGTTTTACTATCAAGAGCTATGGAATCTTTATTTTTCCATCTTGTAATCCTCACTGTCTCTTCTCTATTGAGTAGTAATAGCTTTACAAGGACCATGCGTGGTATAGTTCATGATTTCTAGTTCCTCTTATTCCTTAGGTCATAATGCAGCTGAAAGTGATAAACACTAAAGTATTCCCCATACAAAATATCACTTTTGGTTAAAATTTGCGATCATTTAAAGATCATGGTTAATTTATCCAAAAGATTGTGAATTGTGAAGTATTCATGGCCAGCATAAGACATATTAATTTAACAAAAGATGGCAGAATCAAAAGTCACTGGATTCCAAATCATAATTGATGGATCCGTCACCCATAAACCGATCCAAATATCGAGACTCACGGTAAAAAGGCCATCCGAAGGTCATAACCCAGCAAAAAGCCATCGCAGCCCAAGGTCCGAGATCGCACAGTTTAGGATTGCCCACTATGAACGGCCTCTTCAGGACGGCCCACGATCATTTTTTCGCGTGCGCTGAGAAAGCTTGTTATAACTGATCAGTATAAGTAAGGCATATATTCTGGGAATATTCACGGACGATTTGCACGATCTCTCCTAAAGTGGCAACTACCATACCAGATGCCTACCATGATCACGTCAAAGAAGGAATGATATCCTTTAATCAGCCACGGTCATCATGACAAGCACCTATGATCACGTGATTGTTCTTGAAAAGGGGACTACCATTGACAACCACCCATGATTATTTACATAGCTTAGTAATCCCGCGCGGACAGCCGTCTGCCAACCTTGGCACCAAGCGGCCTAAGCACTATAAATATCTGCTTATTCTCACAAGCAAAGGGAGGAGAGAGATGAGAAAAGAAGTACTACAAACTCTATCTAGGAGGCCCTGCCCAGCCCATCAAGGAGTCGTGTCCATTAGTCCTCCCAAGAGGAGGCCAGCCCAATCCTTCTATCCAAGAGGCCTTCTCTCTATCAAGGAGGCATACTGTAATGGCCCAATCCTAAAACGTAGGAAGTCCCCGATATCGAATCAAGGAAAATTGAGGGCTATCCGGTCAACGCCAGTTGACCGAAAAATGTGATAAGAATAGTAATCCAGTCAACAAATGTTGACCGAAAAGCGTGAAGAAAGACGAAATCCGGTCAACGTCTGTTGACCATTGAGCGGGAAACGAAAGTTGACCGGAAGTAAGGGAAATAGGAAAGTAATCCGGTCAACACCCCTTGACCGAAATTATTAAAGGTAAGTGAAATCCGGTCAACACTAGTTAACCGAAATATGTGGGAAGAAACAGCTAAATCCGGTCAAGGCTAGTTGACCAGAAACGCGAAGGAGAAACCCAAATCCGGTTAAGGACAGTTGACCGGAAATAATAAAGAAACCCCCCTACGAAAAGTAAAGTCAGAATAACTATGCCTGCAACGCTAGTTAACCGAAACAGTAAGGAAGCCCTTAAGAAAAGTAAAGCCAGAATAACCATGCCTACAACGCCAGTTAACCGAAACAGTAAGGAACCCTTACGAAAAGTAAAGTCAGAATAACTATGCCTACAACGCCAATTAACCGAAACAGTAAAGAAGCCCTTACGAAAAGTAAAGTTAGAATGACCATGCCTGAGTAGGTAACCTACTCCCAACCACCCTGATGACCTTATAGAAAAGAAGCACAAGAAGTTGACCTGCCCTACGTACTACCACCAACCCCAATACCTATAAGTTATGGCCCTCCTCATGAGTTAGGACAGGAAGCTAGGCAAACGACCAGGTGAAAAGCGTTAAGAATTTCGAGCCAGAACCAAGTGAAAAGTTCATAGATCCAATCTAGGCAAGAGTACTCACCGTTTTAAGTTTATATTTTTAATACAAGTTTATCATGTCTGTTGATGTTCAGTTATTTCATGATATTCGAACGCATGAAGTTTGATTATTGCATGATTGTAGATGATGACTAGTTATTTGTTTATGAAAAAGTACCGGTTATTCTATGATATTTGGACGTTTTACTTAAATGCATGAAAACTGGCCATGTTTTAAGTTGTTCGGCTATTGCACGTGTAAAAAGACCTTAGGCTTTTGAAAAAAAGAACTTCGACTTTTGATAAAAGAACTCCGGCTTTTATTGAAAAAGAACTCCGGCTTTTGAACTCCGAATTTTGTTGAAAAGACCTTCAGCTTGTGATAAAAAGAACTCCGATTTTTTATAAAAAGAACTCCGACTTTTGTTGAAAAAGAACTCCGGCTTTTGTTGAAAAAGAACTCCGGCTTTTGTTGAAAAGACCTCTAGCTTGTGATAAAAAGAACTCCGACTTTTGATAAAAAAACTTCGGCTTTTGTTAGAATAGAACTCCGGCTTTTGAACTTCGGCTTTTGTTGAAAAAGAACTCCGGCTTTTGAACTCCGGATTTTGTTGAAAAGACCTCCAGCTTTTGTTTAGAAAATCTTCGGACGATAAAGGAAATGCTTTACGAACTTCAAATGATGAAGTTAAAACAAAAGCTATAAGAACAAGGAAAAATGTATGTAATCCGGACAGCAAGTAGAACTCTATGACTTCCGACCTTTGAACTATGATGGATGTCCATTAAAAGATATGAACTAAAGAACAGAGTTTTCATTAAATTTACTGTTAAAGATGGATGAAGGATATTGGAGTGACACTCGAGGACTGCCCCTGGGCCTCGGGGGAATTTCTGGTGGCACAAGGCTTATGGACTACGACCTTGTATGCCGGGTTCAAGGCATTACCTATCGCCTCGAGGAGTATAATGAGAGGATACTGCTCTAGGTTGTGGGGTAGCACACAACCCTTCCTCTATGTTGTCCGCTCACGTCCGGTCCCTAAAGATGATAAGTATTTCGTTCTGCTTTTATGAACTTCCTAAAGACAAGATAATAAGAACAAGAACAGGGAACTCTAAACTTAAGAAAAAACGATATGGTGATTTTCGTATGATGAGTTAAGTTATGAAACCTTTACTTTGATCCGATGTTATGTATGTTAATGATTTCTGCATGTGGGTACCCTGCTGGGCTTGTAGCTCACTCTTGCCATTTTTCAGATGATGAGAAGCTTATGGAGAACGAAATCGAGTAGAGTCGTATGAAGTAACTAGACGGCATAACTGGCCGAAGCTGATTAGTGATGAAATGATGTATTACTTTTGATGATTTGAGAAGGATTTGTAGAACAGTTCCGCTGAAAAAGAGATTATGAATGTTAGCATATTTCCGTAATTATAATATGGATGAATGAAGTTGATATTTCTAGTAGCATTTCATGTCATGTCAAGTTTTTGTAGTCGACCAACCTGAGCGTTGGCCGGCCAAGTGTGAGACTTAGCACTATGATGGCCAACTCAAGGAATTCGGTCTCAAGCGATCCTGTGTACGAATGGTATATATGGAAAAAAAGAAAAATTTTATGTTCCACCTAATTAATATTTATGTTGTATATGACATAAAGGTTAGGCATGACGGTGGCCGTATGTAGTGGAATATGGCCGGTCCGTCACACATACCCTCCATCCAATAGGTCTGCTTTCCATACTCCAAGCTACCCCTCAATCGAGTGCACCTCGAAGACCCCCTTAGATGGACGCACATTCAGTTGCTCCTCAGTCGGGCGCACCTATAAGCCGGATTATTGTCACCTATAAGCATACTCACCAATCCACAGTCCAACAATAGCAAAAGACTTGCATGTCCCACCTTTATGTTGTAAGCACTCCTTTTCTTCAAAGGAAAAGACAGCAGAATTTCAACAGTTGACCAGTCAAATTGGGGGAATGATGCCAATAAAACTACTTGTATAGAATGATTGAAATGGTTTTGTTTATGTTTTTAATCAGCCTACCACTTACTGTTGTCGGTAAAGGTGTCAATCATCCCAGAAACATAAGGTATCACGTATGCTAATGGACTAAATAACTAAATCATTTTCCAGAAAGCACTGAATAAAACAATGATTATGAGATACAATGAATAGAATTACATTCTGCATTATTGTCGCTAATTAGGGTGAACAAAGGAGATGGTCAAACCATTGCTTCTTCCTTACTGATCAAAAAAAAAAATGCTGAACTTTAAGATTGAAGTATTTTTATCCTCATACTAATGGTTGGACAACTCAATCCCTTCTCATCGCCTCGTTTTGTTCTGATATGCTGGAATGACTAATTTAACTGTCCTAACAACTCAACCAGTACAAGCCTAGCTAACGTTAAGATACCTATGTATAATAAACCAAGATAGTTTTTACCCAGCCCCCATTCAAAGAAGGATACAATGTATTCTGGCACATAATAAAAAACAAACAAATGATGGATATACATGCAAATAAGAATTCTACTTACAGATGACAAAGCATATGCAGCAAACTGAAGTATGTTTCAGACTGTTACACCAACATGCATACATGAACAAAAACAAATGAAGACTATCACCTGATGAACCTCTAGTACAGCTCTCTTCTGAAATACTGGAAGACACCAATGCATGGAATCTCCTACATACCAAACGTATCTTTCACTCTAATTGCATTCATAAGTAGACTACAGAGAACAGATTCATACAACAATCATAATACATCAAACATCATGACATACAGATAGAAATAGAAAAATGGAGAAAAATGAATTTATCACGCATTGCAGCTCTCATTCTAAAATCCTAAGAGAAGGTTGAGGCGATGCTAAATACTTCTTTACCAGAAAACAGGAACCTCCTCCATCAACCTATTGTGTTTTTTCTCTTGTGAGTGGTATAATTTTTGTGGGTGGCATAAAGAGGTAACCACAATGATACAGCAGATGGATGCAAGCCAAGCAGCTATGTAAGGTAGATGCATACTGTTCACTTTTTTTTTTTTTTTTTTTTGGGCTCTTGAAATAGTGTTCAAGTTCCATGATGGAAGAGATATCCACTAATTGCACAGAAATAAGGCAATGACAGCATTCTAAGTATTCTACTTACATGGTTCTTAAATCACAAACCTATTATCTGTTAAATGATACAAGGAATGCAGCATGTCTATCAATTTCAACATTTATTCTACTGACTTTCCAACATGGCCCTCTCGAGATAGCAATCTAAGTGCTTCCACAGTATCAACTGCAACGCATTACTTTCTCATGTCCTCCAAAAAAGGACGCAAGCAAATGAAATTGTCGAAGTAACAAACAAGACTGACCTTATCTCACAGTTGAAATCAAACATTTCCTTTATAAATTTGTCTCTGCACAAACAGTAAAACAACTAGTCTATAATTGCAAAATTAAGCGGATTTTCCAACTACAGTTCACTAAATTCTCATTTGTCCTATGATACTCTCATTGAGTCACGTTCATCAAATATAGTATGCCTTAAATTGAACAAATAATTGAAGATGAATTAAAGGCTTACCGCATAGCTCCTTCTTGGTTCTACTCAACGTCCAGGCCAAAATAGAAGGCATTGAAGTTCAAATGAGACAATGTTCTTGTAATCAGTACAATACTCAGAAATAATGTCGAAACTACCTTAAGCGCCTCTACATCAGAACCTACAGTCGATATCTCATACTGACTCGAAGCAATTCTCGTCTGATACCTTTCACAAAAAGCATTAAGTAGCAACGAACATTTATAGAAACTTCTCCGACGGAAATTCAATATAGAAATGTTAGATTTAGACCTATATGGTACTCTGAAATAAATTCAATCTAGCATTGTTAGAATTAGACCTCTGTGGTTTGAACCGAAGCTTCGGCAATAGCTAATTCAACCTCGTAGCCTCTAAGCGCTTGCTCCGTCGTTTCTTTGAGGAGCTTGGCGTTCTCAAGCTCTGCACACGCTGCATCTATCTTACATCGAAGTTGATGAATTTGCTTCTTCAAGTTGACAACTCTTCGCTCTACGAAAATTTGAATCTATGAGGTACATGAACAGACACAGACAAGAACGAACACATCAGAATTCTACATAGATAGGATGTGAGAGATTCACCTTTCTGAGAGCTATCAGAAGCATAATCGCTGATCCAACTGAGAAGCTGTTTCTGGTTCTCTGTCCTCACCATGTCTCACTCTTACCTGCTTCGCGCCTTAGAATATTCTTTGAAGACTGATGTGAACCTATATATATATATATATATATATATGTATATGTCCGTACGATCGTACAGTGCCGGTTAATTTGGATCTTTTTGTAATATAAATTAAAATTAGTATTGGAATAATATGATGTGAATTATATAAAAAGAGAAATAGAAATACGTAAAAAATAAAAAAAAATTTAATATATTTTATATTTTTGGTATTATATCTCTAAGAAAAAGTTTATGTAACTATGGGACGGTAATAATAAACAAACCATGAAAAAGATGATAATCAAAATTTCTCAATTTACCATTTTTATCCTGGATGATCAGCCCTGCCATTAATCAGACAAAAAGTAAGTGAGCCAGCAAAGGCCTAAGATCAGGACGACCCATTTGAATCAGGAAGATTATATCACGAATTCGAATAAAAGAATCAATTTAAATAATTAATTATAATTTTTAAAATCTAAAATATAAAATAAATTAAATAAATAATACAAAATTTTAAAATTTCAGATGTGATAAATCAAATATATAAAACTTGATAAATTAAAAATCAATACAATACCTGATTGATCAACCGTCCGAACTAAATAAATACGATTTACTCTACAATCATCGTAATGGATGTAACAATCTGACCCAAAAATTATAATCGAACATAACATAATATTCAAACTATTCTTAAAATATAATAATGAGATTATATCTGACCAATTTCATAATCTAAATATATCAAATATCAATTTAATCTATAATAAAATTAAAACTTACTTAAATCGGACGAATAGTTGACAAATCACGTCATAACTCCTACAATGCATTCGAACCTTTTACTATGAATGGATGAAATAGAAAACGTGAGTCAAGCCTCAATAAGTATCATATTTAAACAAAAGGAGTCCAATGAATCAGAGAAAAGGTTAATGGATAAATATCAGATCTAATGACAAAATAAATTCAAATCGCCAATAAAATAATCCAATAAAATTTAAGATCCAAAATTCAATTGTAATCTCGTATTCAAATCAAATATATAAATCCAAAATAAATATTCTAATCATAAAATAGTTTTTCATTGGGAAGTATATATATATATATAAACAAAATAAAAGTGATTCGGACCAATTCTAAATACGCAAATAACTAATTTTAAAGTCCAATCCAAGTCCCAGTCCAAATCCAAATCCGTGTCCAAGTCCAATATCCGATCAGCTTGTGATTTGGAACAAAATTTGATAGCCAGATGATCCACTAGAGCGTGCGCAGAAATTAAAATAGTACCGCGACAGATAGTCCAAGTGTCCGGATCAAAAGATATAGTCAAAATTAATTATACGAGACATATCAATACCCAATTGTGGACAAAATTGACGAATTTTAAATCCAAGTCTAAAAATTCAAAACAAAATTAAAGTTCAATATCAATCAATGCATAAATAAAAATTATGTATCAAATTTGGATTTCGATTATTTAAAAATTAATTTGAGGAAGGATTATACATAATCCTAAAAAATCTTAGGCAAAATCAAGTGCAAATTAAGTCAACATATATGGCCACCCATATATTCTATACTCATAGGTAAGATTGTTCATTATTATTTACTACTCACGATTTTGGGTACAATTTTTAAATTTATCAAATATATTAGAATATCTGAAATTATTATAAAGTCAAATCAAATTATCCAAATGAAAAAAGTCACTACTCTAAATCTTTCCTACCGATAGAAAGAAATTTCTAAGTAAATCTCTCCGTTAGGAACTTGCCAGAATATTCAATATCCAAATTCAAATGTAGTAACCACAACCCGACATGTGCATATAAAAATATACAGCCTATATAAGTTTCGTATATATTTTTATTACACATACTGATATAAATACATATAGTATACAATAAATTTTTTAAATTTTTAGAAAAATATTAAACCTCTCCAAAATCATAAAACTAGTACCAAAAATCTCCAAATCATTCAATAAACTATATATACATGTTCAAAATAAATAAATCAAGTATATAAAAATATATACGTGTTAGAAAAAATCCCAAACAATATCTAAAATATTTCAAATGTTAAATCAGACTAAAGAGATGATTTATAGATACTTGCCTTGATTTTATATTTCATAGATCTGAAGAAATGATATTCCAAAATACCTGAAGAAAGGATATCCCAGATTTTATTTGGATTATTTAATATTAATTATAATTTTCGGTAAATTTAACGTGATAAAAATTAATTAAATATTATAAAATTTAGATGGATATTTAGATCAGACGGGATAGCGCTAGAGATGTGTCCATACTGTTGTCTGAAGATCAATTTATATTTTAAAATAAAAAAATTAAAAATTAAAAATAATAATATAATAATAATAATAATAATGAAAAAAAAACAGAAAAAAAAGAAAGAATAGATAAGATTAGGGATCGGGGAGAGAGAAAGGGGGAAGAAGAAGAGGGAGAAGGCCGGCGCGGGAGACAGCAGCCAACCTCCGGCCGGAGATTGGCGCTAGAAATGGAAGCCTGACGAGCCAACTCCGCAATTTACCCTCCATTGTACGTGTCGGTGCGAATCGAAGGAGGAAAGCGCAAAGAGCTGAGGGTTCGCGCGAGGAGAGAGAAAAGCCCGATGCGAAAGGCTGCGGTTGACCGTCGACAGGATATTTGGCGCCAAGAAGGCCCGCAAGGTGCGATGAGGAGACTGGATGTTAGGTGTCGACGATGGTGTGTGGCAGAGGGTCGCGCAAGAGAGAGAGAGAAAGAAAACGGTGCAAAGTGGAGAGGCAGCAAAATAGCAGCATTGACGCTGGTGACGTGACACTGGGAAGGGCGACAACAGCCGAACGCAGCGGTGGCTGGTTGGCACAGTGGCGTCGAGTAGCGGCAGCAGTGGTAGAGAAGCCGCACAGAGGAGAGAGAGGGGATGTGTCGAAGGAGAGAGAGAAACACCCAATTCGGGTGTTTTGGGATATCTTATTTTTAGATTTGTGGAATATAAAGTCGAGACAAGTATCTGTAAACTCTCAAATCATCCAATGTACTACACATGTATATTTAAAATAAATAAATAAGATATATAAAAATATATGTATGTTAGTAAAAATTTTAAATAGTATCTAAAATATTTTAAATGCTAAATCAGACCAAAGAGGGGGTTTACAGATACTTGCATCAACGCTTTCTCAACTAGAAGATTCCTCAAAAGTATAAAGACTGATGAAAATATATTATTCCTCTGTACTAGATCATTCCCATCCCAAAAATCAAAACGACAATCTTAACTTAAAATACTTTTGGTCGATCAAAACGACTCCAATCCAATCATATTCGAAAGATCATTCATATAAAACATATTGTATCCATCTATTAAATTTAGAAGTAAGGCCACTTTCCTAATCTGCTGAAAATTTCGAATATACTAATGAACCCCCACTTCAGGCAATTCTTTAACTTCAAAATTCGAAATTCTTTTCTCCAAGATACTTCCAAAAAATCTAACTATTCTTCTCGAGCTTCCAATCAAATTTGAAAGTTGATCTCCTAATTCAAGTCTCCAATCAAATCTTGTAATCGATAACCATGAATCCACACACTTCCGTTGCACCACTACGATCGATCATCAACTTCAAATCAAATCAAAAGCCTCGAAGTAGAAATACATTACAATCTTCACACCTCGACAATATGCTAACAACAAATCTCAAGAATGACTTTCCTAATAAGCAAGTGATAAGCCGATTCTATCAGTTCATCCATCATCTGCTAGCTCATTCTCATCCAAATGGCCACCAATCCTTTGCTATTTGAGACAGACTCGAAATAAAATCTTGAAGGTTTCTTCTTCTCAACTTTTTACTTTAGGCACGAGATAAATCATGCCACATGAGCCACGATCTCGTACTTCATATTCTGCCCGTTGGTTTTGACTCGAGATTAAATCTCCATCAAACTCTGTTCACTCCACTAGGTGGAGAGTTTTCGACGTTCCCATTGAACTTGGATCACCCTAACTCAGTCATAACTACTGACGATCTCATTTGTTCCCGAGCTTCTATCCAATCAGCTTCCAAGCTTTCATCCAATCAATCAAAACTCAAAAGAGAGAATTCTAAAAAACATGCATCCGCTCGAATGTGCAATGAAAAGCAATTTGCAGAATATCTGAGATTGCCTACTTGATTGGTTCTAATTTCAAGACGGCTCGTCCGAAAAGGGGATATCCACTGATCTTCATAAAAACTTCTACAACAAATAGAAGTTTCGTTTAAAATTCAATCCTGACAACAAAGAGGAAATACCTCGACCCAATCTTCATACTGACATCCTCGCTATAACACAACGCAAAAAAAAAAAAAAATCCTCTAGATTGTGCCGCATCCCCAACTTTTCTTTGAAAAATGCGCCCAACTATACTGAATCCAAACATATCGAGATCTTCCTTAGAAGTATCACAGAGTACTACCAATCATTCTGATCCATTAAGGATCAATAAAAATCGATGTCGACAACAATTCATTCTTCAATTATCAAAAATTTTCCTCACAAGCATCACTTCACTTAAATATCGATTGCCTCTATTCCAAAAGCGCCATCGGCACTGCAATGCTCGAGAAGCATTCAACGAAACTCCCATCATAACCAACCAGATTCAAGAAACTCCGCACTCCTTAGACCTCATTCGGCCTTTTGAAATTCACCACTACTTTCATTTTCTTCGAATTTTCAAATATTACATTAAGAATCATATGAACCAAAATGACACTTTCTCAAAATTTACAACAGACTTTCCAATCGGATATCATATTTCTCAAAATTCTTTAAAAAAATTAGAATATAATTGACAAAGCCATCATAACTAACCCAAACATGGTAAAAAATTTCAATAGATATTATTCATACAACGCGCTAAAATATTGGACAACCCGAAAGTACCATTAGAATTTGCAATGGTCACACATTGACCTGAAAGTTGTCCTATGCATGTCCTCCCACTAAATCCTCAATTAAGTATTCCTTGAGTATAACTCGATTCTAGAGAAAACTCAAATTTCTCCAAATGGATCCAACAAATCCTCGATCTTTGAGAACTAACACATATCCAATTCCTAAATAATTCAAGCATAGATCCATCAATCCAATTTTATTCATCAGAGAATATTAAAGTATTCCACACCAAGACACTTGGCCGAACGAAACCTTTTTAACAGATTCTACAATTGCTATTTTAATTTCTTCAATTCAGACAAGATTACCCCATACGGAGCTTCCAAATAGGCGCAAATTCAGACACAATATCAAAAATAAATTTGATCTCTTAATCCAAGAGCAATTAAGTTGAATCCTCTAAAATACAATTCAAACTCACAAATGACTAAAAGGTCTTCAATGGTCACAAAATAACTCTCAAATATGACCATATATGTCAGATAAACTCAACACACATCTCTCAATAGATGACTCGCTTGCAATGTCAAAAATCAACCTTTAAGCCTTCTTACTAATTCTTCCTTGGAACTCCAAGGGCTCGTATCCCAAAACACGGAATGGAATGGCCTTAACAAAATAATCTTCCACGACGGAGGATCCGATTCTAATTTCACAAACTACATATGCAAAATGCTCTGTAAGAACCGTCTGACTCCTATCGGGACTTCTGGAATATGAACGTTTAGATTATGAATAATTCCTTGACAAATGGCATATCTTGTCACAATTTAAAATAGACTTCATTTCTGACGAAGCAAACTCGTCTTGTGTATACCTTCCCGATAAACTTGCAGGTTGACCTTACAAATTTAAATTTCGGGAAAGACGACTTTGCTTCATCTAACTTCCTTTAGCTTGTCCTTTGGAGGATGAGCCCATCTTTCAAATTTTGACTCCAATATTTTGATTTCTTCTAGAAAGACTTCTCCTGGAGCTACTTCTACTCAATCAATAAGGCCTGTTCCAACTTCTCGCAATTATCCAAAGTTAGAACGGCACTTACTATTTCCAAATTGAATCTTAAATTCCACAACTATTATCATGTTTCAACAAATTTCTCAAATTCTTCAACATCTTTCTGAGTATTGCCTCAGAGGTCGAATCTCAAGCTCTTCATCCATCGATTCTTCAATGATGAGATATTACGGAGACGATTATCCATCCGATCACAGCGATAAGTGGAAATGGGCAATCCTTGAGTCTTCCTCTCATCTCAACTGTTGCTTCAAATTTCTACGAGATTAGCATCTTCGTTGTCAACAAAATCAAACTTGCACATCATTGTCCTATCTTCCGGTAGAGGTTGTCCATTAAAACTCTACAACTTCTCTTACGAAGAGAAATAAGTTAACTTGACTTGAGTTTTTTTTATCTTTATTTACGACATCTAATCTTGATGAGCCTTCATTCATCTCCACTTTCACCGTTTACCTTCCTGCCGGCTAAAAATCTTCTTCACATCATGAGATTTCGAACTAACCAATTTTATCACCTACCCCTTTGCCGACTAAAATCTCCTTCTACACCACGAGATTTTGAACCGACCAACTTTATCACCTACCTTTCTACCGACCAAAATCTCCTTCCACTCTATGAGATTTCGGACCGCACCATCCAAGGCTGCTACTTCTCTTCATAAATTACAAATCCCAACAAAACCTTCACATATATGTAGAAACCCAATGAAATTCTAATTCAACGGTTATATCAAACTATACATTATATTGCTCGCGCGACACATTATGATCAGGCAATCATCCTTTCAATCTAAACCCAAACCTCCATAACTCGTCCTTTTGATTCAAATCAAAGCCTCAACAATCAAAATTTTCTATAATCTGTCAAAGATAGTATTTATTACCTCCAAAAGTTTAATCTATTATTTATAAAAAATAACCCAAAGTACCACTCTTACGACTTTACTCTGATACCACTCCTATCACAAACTCGAATCAAATAGATCAATTTAAATAATTAATTATAATTTCTAAAATCTAAAATCTCAATTAAATTAAAAAAATAATACAAAGTTTTAAAATTCAGATATAATAAACTAAATACACAGGACCTGACAAATCAAAAATTCAAATATGACTTTATCGGAGAATCGTCCGGATCAAATAAATACGACTTATCCTACAATAATCATAAGGGAGGTAATAATCTAACTCAAAAATCATAATCAAATATAACACAATATTAAAACTATTCTCGAAATATAACAATGAGTCTATATCCGGCTAATTCCATAATCTAAATATATCAAATATCAATTTAATCCATAATGAAATTAAAACTCACCAAATTGGATGAATACCTGACAAATTATATCTTAACTCCTACAATGCGTCCGAACCTTCTTCTCTAAAGGGATAAAATAAAAAATATGAGTCAAGTGCTTAACAAGTATTATATTTAAATAAAAAAGAGTCTAATAAATCAGAGGAAAGGTTAATGGATAAATATCCAATCCAATGACAAAACAAATCCAAATCATCGATAAAATAAATCAAATAAAAATTCAAGATTCAAAATATAATGGTAGTCTTGTACTCAAATTAAATATCCAAATCCAAAATAAACATCCTGATTATAAAACAGTTATCATCGAGACGTGTATATATATAAACAAAATAAAAGTAATCCGAATCAATTCTAATAGGCAAATAGCTAATTCCAAATCCAATCCAAATTCAAGTTCGAGTCAAAGTCCGAGTTCAAGGTCTGACCAACTTATGATTTAGGACGAATTCGAATAACTGGATGATTCAATATCGTGTATAGAAGTCAAAGCAGCACCGCGACAAATAGTCCATGTGTTCGGATCAAAAGATATAGTGAAAATCATTTGTACAATATATACCAAAACCAAATTTGTGGGCAAAATTAGCAAATTTTAAATTTAAGTCTAAAAATTCATATCCAAATCAAAATCTAATACCAATCAATGAAGAAATAAAAATCATGCATCAAATTTGGGTTTCGATTATTCAAAGACTAGGTTGAGAAATAATTATATATAATCCTGACAAGTTTAAATAAAATCAAGTACAAATTAGGCTAGCATGTATGGCCACTCATGTACTCTATACCCATGGGTAAGATTTCTCATTATTGTTTACTAGCTATGGCTTTGGTTATAATTCTCAAATTTGTTAGATATATTAGGATATTTGAATATATTATAAGGTCAAATCAAATTATTCAAATGGGAAGAGTCACTACTCCAAGTTTTTCCTGCCGACGGAAAGGAATTTCCAAGTAAATCTTTCCGTCGGGAGGTTGACCAAAATATCTAATGTCCAAATCCAAATGCAATGACCACAACTTGACATGTATATATGAAAATGCATAGCCTATACAAGATTCGTACACATTTTTATTATAGGTCAATTTTTTGTTGACCGAAAAAGTGACGATCAGTAGACCTGGCTGAGACTCAGGATGCACGTGGCCCAAGCCTAGTAAGAGATATGGGTGCCGACCAACACTTAACCAATTTTACACATTTACACTTCGTTAAATTTAAGAAAAAAAGAGAAATAAGGAAAGAAGGAGGAACATGGCACACATATACAATATCTAAATACTTAATCAAATTTTCAAAGTTGGAAAATAAAGAAGGAAGAAAGAAGGAAAGTGTAGCATGACACTACTCCATAATTTTCTCCTAATTTCACCAAACATTAAATTATTAAATTAAAAGTGAAACTTGGTATAAAAAGAGGAGGGAACACATGGCATAATAGAAGGATGAACATGTATTAAACTTACCCCCAATAAAATGCAAATAAGTGGCAAACAAGGAAGCCTCCAAATTAGCCAAGGCAAGCTGATTCAATTTAATGGCAACCAAGAATTTGACAACAAATTGGGGTTCGGTGGCAGCTCCAAATTAAATCTAGGATTAATTTAACTAAATTATCAAGTAAATAAATAAATGGGAGGAGAATCGGGAGAAAATAGAAGAAAAAATCAAAGAAAATAGAGAGGAAAAACATAACCGAGAGAAAGAACCATTTAGGTTAGTTTGAGAGTTTAGATTTGATTTCTCATTAAATCAGGCAAGAACACTGCTATCTCCTTCATTTATTGATAAATCCTTACTGTTATTTTCAAGTCTTGTCGTTACAATACTTTAAATTTATACTACAATCATGTTAGGATAAGCAAAAATCAAAATCATGTTCCATGAAGAGTCAGTTGCTGAACTTTGCTGATATTTAATTTTTACATATCATATTTGATCAATTCATCTCATAAAAGTTTTAGTATAGATATTTTAAGAAGTTGGCTAAATCACCATTTTTTTATGACAAAATTATTCCTTATAAAACTAGCTGATTTGATAAAAATAAAGTCATTTGATAGACTAAACCAATTAAAATTTGATCAGCTGCTAATTCTGATATTTTCATCTAGATTTTGACTGGTTCAAGCCCCATAAAAATTAATTATGAAACTTTAATGAACCGGTTATTATGTCATAAAATTGATACTAAAGTCCCTTCTAAAAAATCTGACCGGTTTAGCCTAAAGAAAATTATATGTCACCAAAACCAGCCAAAAGTAGATTTTGGCATAAAAAATCAGTATATAACTTTAAACTAAGTAGGTATAAAATTAAAAATTTTACATGAATTGATCTAAAATTATGTACTGATTCTGAAATATAATAAGAATAATTTTTTATGTTGAATTGACCACTGAACCGGCGCCAAAACCGGATGTTGTGCATGAACTGGCCGCTACGCCAGTTTGGCGTTTCAGCTAAAAACCGGTCATATATGGTATATTAAGACAATAAACCGATTAAATATTAAGTGAATTAGCTGACCATCATATAAACCGGCTGCTAAAAGTGGTAATGAACTGGTTTTAGCAAACCGGTTGGAAAATCAATAAGAAATTTAAGTAAATCGGCCCATTTTTGTGAGCTATCTTAAATATTGAACTGGTCGCTTAATTAAATACATGATGGTAAATCGGCCAAGATGATGAACTGTCCATGAACCGGCCATATGACTCAACTGGTTGAAGGAATTAAAATGTAACTAAATCGGTTGGTAAACCGATAAATTTATAAGATTAATGGACCAAAATCCGAATAAAATGGTGCCTAAAAATTTAGTCCAGCACATGTAAAAAATTTATATGACCTTATTTTCATGATATGCATTATTATAATTTTGTTATGTATTTATATATGTCAAATGTATGTATGAGTAGAAGCTTATATGATATCATAAAAATAATTATTTTATCCGAGATGAGAAAACCAAGAAGAAAAAGCAAGATTAAATATAAGAGGTTCCACTAAGAATTTTAAGAAATAAGAAAATCGGACCAAGGATTATATTTAATAGGTAATATTCCCTGACATACTTTAAAATATTACAATGAAAATTAAAAAATTGCCCCTAGTGCCACAAGAGAATAATAGTGGCTTATGACCCATTTTACTGGGATATAATATGTATGTACCACCCTTCCTTGGGATGTATTATGGAGGATATAGTCTTATATTATGTAGACTGAACGTGAACATTTCTTTGATTAACCACTCAATTAGTTGGTAAGGCCTATTAGCTCTAATTTTTCAAATTATGTAAATGTTAAATGTACTAGCAAGTAAAAAAGAAAAATATACAAGAAAAAGAAAATTAAATGTATCATAAAAATATTTCTAAAAGTATATATATATTTTTACATGTATTACAACTTATATTTCTCTCTATGATGTATTTCGTTAAAGATATGCATGTTTTTATTATTATGTGTCATGCTAAGAATTTTGCTCGCTCTCATGCTATTTTTTTGCTATTCAGATGCTACGTAGGAGTTTAGACTTGATGAACAAGAATAGAGTTTTAAATCGTTATTATATTGTACTTAGAAATGATGTATTTAGTTTAGTTTAAACAATAATATATTAAGTTTGTAATTTTGTAATATGTTATGGAATAGTAGAGCTTCTGCAAATGTTTATAGTTATATTGTATATTTTTGCAATATTTTTATGAGATGTGTTTGAGAATTAGTAGCATCTTTACTGATCAAGATCCGACAGTGTACTTGACAGTACAATGTTAGCACCACCAATATTGTGGTTCTACTAAGGATCATGTGAATATTAAGAGAATTTATCACATATTAATATAATAATAATAATAATTATTATTATTAAGAAATAAGAATGTGGGACGTGGCATCAAGACCATCTATATACCTTATCTCCCATAGGTTAGGAACTTATTATATTTTGTCATTCGTGATTTTGAATGCAATATTAAATTTAATTATATATTAGGATATCCAAATATATTAAATTTTAATTAATTTCTTATGATGGTTCTCATTAAAATATATAGTGGGATAGGTAAACTATAACACGTCTCAACCTTTCTATTGGTAAAAGTGAGACAATATATCATATACATTCCTGTCAGGACTAAGCTTCCCTATCGGAAGCAATACCAAATGCCACATACCTTGGATCACATATATCAACCCTTCGGGTCTTGAACTGCAGTGGTCCTGTAGTGACTCTACCTCTAACAACATAAATGTGAACTAATGCAAGGCCTAATTTATGATTATATAACATACTAATACATTATACATTTATATTGTTCCAATTTTCATAAATCATAAAACCTTCTAAAATCACAATTACGAGTGAAAATCTACCGAACAATTGATAAAATATACATGTATGTAAATAATAAAGATGGGGATGAAAATTCATGCATGTAACAAAATCTCTAAAATATACACAAATATCGATGAATACAAAAATAGACTAAGGATTTGGCTTATGGATATTTGGCTCAACCTTATACTCAGCAAATCTGACGAAAGGAAACTCTGAGACGCTCAATTGCCAATTTCTCTCTCTTTCTTATCTTCCTCTCTCTCTCTTCTTCTGATTTCAACGCATAATTTGGCCTAAAACCCTAACCGCGCGCCTTTATATACCCAGCTCATGCTTGAGTGGTGCATTAAGTGCTGCTTGAGCGATGCCCCAAACATGGCTAAATCTAGAAATCACACCTCCCGCTCGCCTTCAGTGTGCCTTGAGCACACACAAGTGTAAATTCATGCCTCCCGCTTGCCTTCAACGTACCTTGAGTACAGACTCAATGCATGACCTTTGAAAAATGTGCTTCCCTTGCACTTGCAGCACGCCTTGAGCACAGAAATACGAATATGAGTCCTTCAAATTTTCACAAAATACCATTAATCTAATATATTTAATAATCCTAAAATACTAAATATATCCAAAATTTATTAAATGGGGATCCGGATATTACACTATTAATCTAGGTTAAGCAATAGCTCCTACTTGTCTCCCACCTTTTCAATTCATATTTAATTCGAAGCTTCTTTTTTTAATATGAGATAAAGGTTATGGCCCTAAATGTGGCTAGATATGACCAGTTAAAAATGATGTTATAAACTAAGAATAAATCTACTATAAAAAAAAGTCAGATGGCAGGAGGCCATCGAAGGATGCATCCCCCTTACATAGATCGGCTCATTATCCTACCCATAAAGTAGTTCGTTAAATGGATCTATTTGATAATATTTTAGTCCCACCTTTATGAAAGTATCAAAATAGATAATATTTTTAAAATTTTTATTATTAATAAAGACTTATTTTTATTGTTAGTCATTAGCTCCATTTGAAACGAAGGTTCATACAAGAAGAGGAACCGAGTGGAGAAAATTATGAGTCATATTAATATCGCCAAAACTCATGAACTCATTTCCTATCTCTATCTTTTGTCTTTTGTTGGTGAATGTTTCATATGACTGCCCTATTGTAACATACTAGTGTTTTGGATTTAGGCCAATAGGACTCTTAATTAGTTACAATATGTAATTATGGAAATGTTAAGGAAAATAAAATCTTACATAACTAATAATTTACAAATATGAATGGATTAACTTCAAAAAGATCCATAATAAGTTAAAATCATAAAAGTTTTAGAAGGACACTTTAGTAATTTATTTAGTAGACAATACGAGTATTTTTAGTGATTTATTTTATTAATTAGGATTATTTTAGATGTTATAGTACACTTGTGTGTGTAACTGAAATTTGAAAATAAGTTCATTAAGGCACTAAAAATTTACAAAATACACCTAAACCCTAATTCCTCCATGAAAATTCTAAAATCTCCCTACGCCCTAATTTTTGCCCTACAGATGCGCGCCCCTCTCTTCCCTTACATGTGGCCTCCTCTCTTTTTGAATGTAAACCCTCTCACTTAATCAAATTAAAAAGGAAAAATGAAATGGAGAACCTAACCCCACCAACTCACAGCCCTCCACTTAAAATCCTAAATATTTTCCCTCAATTCTAATCCTCTTGGCCTCTATTTATCTCTCCTTGGCCGTTCTGCTCCCCCCTCCTAATATTAGTTGACAGCCTTAGAAAGAGCGGAAATAGAGAGCTTCAGCTGTGTGAAAAAGAAGAAGAGAGAGAGAGAGCGAAATTCTAACAAAACCCTTCCCAACTCCTAACCTCCTCATCCCCTTGGTGATGGTTCTTCAATGATCCATGCATGGAGGTCTTGTTGGTGGCCGTTCGAAACTTTCACATATTCTGAGGCAAGTAGAAATACCCCATTTGTCGGATACTCCATGTTTTCTTGTTAATCCAAGATAAATCCTTACACGTCATTATTAATCAATTTTCATGAGTCAAACTAATAATAAATAAAATATAGATGAGATATGTAAAATTTTATGACTATTTGAATTGTTTTACATCGATTTGAACAACATTTGATTGATATTCGAGTTAATGTTTAAATACTGCACCACAATTTGCCGACATTTAAACAATAATCAAATGTCGTAGTGCTGATGGCCCATGAATATTGGTTTTTTTCAGTTTTACACTCCATATGATTATTGTAGGCCTAGTTATTGAGAATTCTAGAATAGAGATCTTCTAATATTACTATTTTACTACTTGTTCTTTATAAATTGGTGGATTTATGAGTCCTTTGACTCAGCGTGCAATATCACATTCAAATACTAGGGATAGACTCGAGGTTGATCGATAAATTTATAAGCCTGGCCATGTGTTTTTGAGGATACATCTTGATTGATGCATTCTGGATGGGCTATAAGCTTTAGATATTACATCTCATAAGAAAATGGTGTTAATCATAAGGTTAAAAGCCAACATTTGACCGGTAAGACGGCATTCAAAGTTAAACACATTTTGAGACATAATTCAGTTTCAAGAAATCTGTATATTAGAGATCCAATAAGAAGTACTTTAGCCATTTTATGGCTTTAGTAGGTTAGACCATAGGATGGAGTGTCTAGTAGACCTATTGTAGAGTTTACATTCTAGCATGAAAATGGTATGCAATATGATGTTCGAACGCCAAAAGACCAAAGTATTGGTTTAGTCTAGATTTTTTGCCTAAGTGCATGGGTGACTAACCAAATATTATCTCCGGAGCTTATTAAAATTAGTGGACCCAAGTAGGGTGCCACTTGGTGAATATTTAGTGTTCTCAAAAAGTCTTCTCACCTTCTTTCTCAATGATAACCTTCTTTGCGTAATCCTTTGATGCATTAGTTGCCTTTAGTATCATTAAGTAGGTAAATGAGACCAATGAAAATGGTTTACATGAAGATGAAACATGCTGAATCATAATATAGTTTGCGATTATCTAATATTTAACTAATGTCTCGATAAATTGAGGTCTATTTATTTGAAGAATACTTATAATTATATAACCAATGTATATTATGGTGTCAAAAGATATCACGACAAGAGACATCAAGGTTGACATGCATGAGTTTTGATTCTTATACCTTGATTGGGTTGAGAAATTTTTAGTGAGCAATTCATATACTCAGATTCGACATAGGAATTTGTGAATGAGTATTGATTCATATACCCAGATTGGGCGAAGGAAATTAGAGTAAGTAATTCATATACTTAGATTAGGAGAAGAGAAATGACAGGATAAATACTGATTTCTATACCTAGATTGGATGAAGAATCTTAGTAATGCTTATACTTGAATTAAATGAAATGAATTGTAAAGATGAGTGCTGATTCCTATATCCAAATTGGATGAAGATAATAAAAGTAATACTTAAACTTGAATTGAACAAAATGAATAGTTAGGATGAGAGTTGATTTTTATAACCAGATTGGACAAAAAAAATTTGAGTAATTTCTATACTTAAATTGGGCAAAGGAAATTGTCAAGATAAGTGTTGATTCCCAAACTAGGATTGGGTGAAGGAAATTTGAGAAAATAATTCTTACTTAGATAAGGAGAAGGGAATTGTCACGTGTCGAAATTGCTAGTGTCAATTATCTTGCATTATTGACCTAACCGTCGGAGGTGAAAATGCGTGGCTTTTGATTTTCAGTAATAAAATAAGATCTGTAGAGATTATTCGTGATATCTTATATTATAGTAACCTCCGTTGAGATATGTTTGGCAGAACTTATGATTTCATTTACATTCACATTTTGAGAAATTCTAGTTGTATTCATAATATTTCGGGCTCTAATTAACTTTCGGTGGTTGATGCTTAGCAAAATATTGGATCTTATTTATGACCTGTGATAGAATCTAATGAGATTGACATCACTCTTGTTTATCCTATTTTTGTTATCCAATATGTTTATTGTTTGCTATTTTATTTATATTAATACTTATTAAGTTTTTAGTTTATTTTTATGTTTTATTAGCCGCAGAGTAATATAGGTTTGTAGAACTAACTAGTGATCAAGTTTTGTTGAAAAAATTATAGGTAGAGGATCTCAAAGTCTAACTTTCTATTTTAAGAGTTTGCAAGGATTTACTTTTACCACGTGAGGTAAAGATAGTTATTTTTGGGGATATGTCTTTATGATTTTGGATGTATTAGTTATTTTATTTTTTTTCTCATGAGTTGTAGAGATGAACATTGATGGATATTTTATTTATGATGATTTTATAATGATTATTTATAATTAAGATTTTTACGTGAGTGATTTGAGTCGGTGGCAGATGCCCTGAGTTTAGGTTGCTACACCCATATTGTGGCCCTTGTCGGTCTAGTAGGCACCATATTTATGACCCTGATTACACTCAAACATGAGAAAACTCAAGTAAATCTTTATGGTTGTTGTCCTTTTGGGCATTTTTTTTGGGGTTCTATATGTACTTTTATAGTATTCCTTTTGGATAATGGCCTTAATTTTTTTTACATGGTCCTATATTTTTTGGTATTGTGATTGAAAAATTGATGATACGCATTTAGACTGATTTCCTTCCTCTGGGTTCTTAACTAGCACGAGGCATTTCAAAAACTTCTCATTCTAGATTTATATCAAAACAGATTAATTGGCATGGGCTTGGTTGTTGGTAAGGGGCATAAGATACAATAGCTTGAATGCTCAGCATTTACCATATCTAGTCCTCTATTTCTTCAAAAAATCATGGGCAAGTTGGTTGTTATTTTTCCTGCGCTTTCCTCCTCCAATTTGTCCCGGATGAGATCAATAGTTTGGATGCTTCAACCTCTTGGCATCATTGGCTTCTTCTACCACAATATAGGACCGGGTGATGGCTCCAAGAATATCTTGAGTACTTACTGGACCAATGACTTGAAGAAGTCGTCAAGTTAGATGGTCACCAAAAAAGTAGTCAACTCTATTTCATTGATGAGTTTTAATATGCTCTGTGCTTTAACATTAAATTAGCTGATGAAGCGCTTGATGCTCTCATTAGGAGCCTGCTTGCCCATGACAAGGTGTTAAGTTACTTTTCTCCCCTCCAACTGTAGGTGAAGGGCAAAAGAAACTCAAACATTCTAATAGAGTTTGATCATAACCTTTAGAGCCAAATTCAGGCACCCTAGTTTAGTGTTAAAGACAAACAAATATATAATGCAACATCACCTAGGTTTTGAATGTTAAGTAGGGTGCAGAAGTAGTCAAAGTAATTGATTAGATTAATACTTTCGTTATATAGTTTCAAAGTCAACACTTTGAACTTGGGAGAAGGACATGCCTCCTTATGTCGAAGATGAATGGGTATGACCCAATTGGGCCATATGGTTAGCAAGGTTTTCTTAGAAGACCTAATTCTTTATTATTTTTTTGTCTTTCATCCACTCTAATAGTGGAGGCTTTTTTTTTTTTTTTTCCATGTTGAAAAGGGTCTAGAATTTCGAATAGTTGGCAAATATATCTAATATTTTCCTATCCGAGAAAGAATATGGGATGTTGCTATGGGAACCCTCCTCCGAGCTAGATTGCCATTCAGAATCCCTTGTACATCAGGGATCCGTCTTTCTGAGATTTTCTTACTATCTCCAAAGTTTAAACGACCTTCAAGGTACAAAAAGACATAGCAATGGCGTGCATTGTAGATCATTGTTGACTTAGGTTGCAATCTGCGTTTTCTCGGAAGTGGCTTTCTTATTTATCAACCTCCTCTTTAAAATCAACGCTCGAGATAGGGTGACCCCACATGACAAGACTAGTCCCCAACTCGATCCAATAGGGACTTCAGCATGTGCGACATGTTTTAGAGCTGGCAATCATCACTCCAATACTTGACGCTATTGATGAATGAATGCTTGGTTGTCGTCATTTTAAGAGGCGCCATGGGTGGGAACGTCCCTAGGATGTTGACTTGATTGGCCATATACTCTAGCATTTACCAAGGCGAATGACCTGTGGAACTTTGTGGGTATGTTCTTATTTTTAAAAGGTATAAGTTTGATTAACTCGCCTATACAGACAGTGATATTAATATATACCTAAGATATTGATTTGATTGGCCATGCCCTCTAGTATTTACCATGTTGAATGATATGTGAAGCTATATGGATGTGTTTTTCCTCTTAGGAGAAACAAGTTTGATTAACTCATTCCCACAAACAATATCAATGATATACACTTGGAATATATTCTGATTTGAGAGGATTTCAGAGTAAGTTCTTAGACTTTTTTAACTTAGATTATGTACATTAAGAATTAGAAAAAAAGTTTCAAAGAATTAGGATAGACTCTCTAGGTTATTATCTGATATTCAAGTCAGCAAATATTCCTAACAAATGAGCTAGAAAAAAAAAAAGAATTAAACGACAAAGCTCTCAAAGAATATTTGTGGGGATAAGTTCTAGGTGATAAGACTTGAACCTCTTTGCGTAAATTGAATACTAAAAGGACTAGATCTTCTAGAGACCGTAACGATCAACGGATAATTATGATTCTTTTTTCTTTTTCCTCACTCAATGGTCTCCTCCTTTAAGCTTGGTGAAGAAAACACCATTTATAGCAGCATTTGCCTTGGTGTTGTCTACCACTTACAAGGTCCTGATCCAGATTCACACCGTCTGGCCATCTAATCGCAGTGTTGTTTGGATTTAGAATATAGTAAATCCTCATGGGCTTCAATTCGCTGGACCTTCACGTGCTCAGTCGGCTTCAACAGGTTCTGGGCCTCCTTTTGCTTCGTGGGCCCGATTGATCGGCGTACTTCTAATTTGAATTTTTGACAGACCCAATAAATCACAAGAAACTTGTAAGAACAAATAATTAAGAGGACTAGAATTTTCAAGCAAAAGAACCATTGCAAATAATTAATCAATAAAACAATCGCAAACTAGTATTATAAAGAAAAGTAAAAATGCTTACATGATCATTTGAAAGACTCAAATCTCTTAACTGCAACTCAATGTCGATAAAATAGCTTCATAGTTCCTTCACATATATAGAGTTTAGCTACAAGAACAAAAGTTAACACTTTCTCAGAATTCAGTCAATAGGGCATGGGCATTGTGTTAGAACAGATTGGGTATTGATATACATTATTCACCAAGTTTTTTATAATTTGTTTTGAACAAAATTGGTCTCCCAATGTTGTTTCTGTGCAGGCAACATCAGCATAGGAATGGAGGAACAGTAAGACAGCTCATGACGAATCATCACCATCATCACTGCCGTATGTCTGACATAACGACTGGAGTCCCATACTGTTCACATTGCTTTCATGCAGCTGCTGTTGTTTTGGATCTTCCCTTCCTGTGTGATTTTTTCCATCCTCTGAAGCTGGAATTGGCTTCCTCACAAAAGAAACTCTGACAGACGATGACTTCAAGACATACTTTCCACGGTCAGGATCTTCTGTTGACCAAACCAACAAAAAATAAAGCATCAGCATCTCTAATCTCAATTTCCATGAACACTACATTTCCAAATTTTGTTTGGATGAGTTAGCATATGGTTAAAGCTCTAAAAACTTCAGCAAGTGGTCTCTGCTTATGCTGGAAAAGGCTCAAACTGCCTACCATGAAGAGTAAATGGAAGAATAAGAAGCAGCTTTGCACACCATCTCAACAGCAGTGTCGCCTTTAAAGGCCTATAATTTATACATTTGGATGCCAATAGCACTCAAAGGAACATGGCCAATTGATTCAGATTGGCTAATATACATCAATCTTTTTCAGTACAATATACATTTGCAGCAGGGGATATTGACTGCTCAACCTAAAGAAATAAAACTATGTTCAAGTGAATAATACTGCCCCAAGAATGTCACGCATACAAAATTGGTCAAATCTCGTAAGATATCAACATTGCGACATCTGCCATTTACATCAAAAGGGCAGCAAAATATCTGAAGCTCTTGCTTCATCGGTTTTGTAAGGGGTCAAATATATGCAGGCTTAATCTCATATTGTAACAAGATTATTTCTGCAAACTACAATGGAGTAGACACATCAAGCCTCACCCACATCTACCACTCACTTTAAAGAAAAAAAATATCTGCACAACAGCAGCACAGGTCCCCCCAATGAGCCAATCTTTTTCTTTCAAAGGAACAAGGTTTTTCCAGATCCATGTTTGGCAACACTGCTGCAACATTTCATAAGGAGATTTTCATCAAATAGATGGATCCACCTAATCCACAATGAAGTTGAATTAATAGCACCATACCACAAGAGTTTTATACAGAAAAGCTTAATTTTGTTCTTGAAATGGCCTATTCAGCACATTTATTTTGCTTAACTTTGTGCTGCAACTATACTTTGATCCCAATTACTGGAAAGAAAAAAGACTTTCTTTTATCCCAATCTGACCAACTAATCCATATTAATACATTCTAGCACATTAAATATTTTAAAAAATATAATTAATCAATTCATATCCCATCCTCAGAAAGCAAATTAACACATAACTAAAAGAAAGAAAATGCTTTACCCACCCAACAACCACCCTCACCCTGGCCCCACCGTCAATACACCTCCGGAGGCAGCCACAGCAATCACCTCTCCTCCCTGCACTCTCGCTCCCCACCTCTCTCTCCCAGTCTCCGTCACTCCCTACCTCCTTGTCCATCCACAAGCACCACCCAAACTTCTCCCTCTCTAGCAAATGGCTATTATGATTTTATGATGCTTTAAGAATAAGGGGAGGAAAAGTGTGTAATTAAGCTAGAGGGCGAGGAGTTTGAGAGAACCTGGCCATTTTGATGAACGTAGTTGACCATGGACGAAATATCAATATTGATATTAGTATTAGTTGCGAATATATTGGTGTCGAATAATACGTATTGATATCAGACATATCGAAAGATTTTTTTTTCTAAAAATCATAAACAAAAAGGACGGTCTTGGACAATATATTGGCCAAATATCAAATATATCGATCAATATATAGTTGATAAGGCAATATATTACAATATTGTCATGGAGTCGGAAAAAAATCAGCATGGGAGTGGTCGATACATATTGGCCAATATTACAGTATTGGCTAACATTTTCATCTATGCGGTGGACAAATGACAGAAGAAGTGAGAGAAGAGATGAATAGAGATATGTGAGAGAGAGAGAGAGAGGAGGAAGGGAGGTGATTGCCTGCAGTTCTGGAACCCTACAGCTACAGTGGGGATTGGGGGAATGGAAGTGGTGGTAAGGGTGGGATGGTGGCACAGTGTGGGGGAAATGTTTTACTCTCAAAAAATTACATTAATTTTTGTTGTCATATAATTAGTTGGTTTAATTATTTCCATAATGAATTTAATGTGTTAATTTGTTTTTCAATAATATTTAGTGTGTTAATTTGTATGAATGTGGTGGATTAATTGGTGAGATTAAACTCAATCTGCAAAACAGGGCTGAAGTTTTGTAAGTAAACTGCACCAAATGGAAGTTGAACTGCACCAAACGGAAGTTGAGAACTCCACTTCTTAAATGAAATTGAGCTTTCCCCCAAGTTTTACTTTTGTTTTAGCAGACAAATTATGCACACCAGTCTCCCACACCATGCCCCTCCTCCCGGGTTGTTTTAGGTAGCAAACAGTCTATTATCCCTCCAGAAAGCTTTTAGTAGGTATAATTTTCCAACACCAGATTACCTGCAAATAGGTTAATTTCTTTTGGGACTTCTTAAGTGGCAGAAATATATTTTCCAAATGACATGCAAACTAACAAGAACTGACTTGATTCTATAACCATATGAGGGTTGTTCAGAGATTTAATATACAAGTAATTTCCTCAAGCAGAGGCTTAAATTGAAGGCAACCAAGTTTCTTTGATGAGGGAAGCATGCCAACGAACTTGACAGGTAAGCCCTTTTGGAAGTTACCGCTCAGGAATAATTTATTTAAGCAAATCCAAAACACATCTATTGTATATGCTACTCTTGGCTAGAAAGAATACGGAATCACTTGCAACAGTTTTCCGTTGATGAAACAGAGCCCAAATATCCTCTCGCAAATAATAAAAGGTCATCCACAAAATAGGGGTGAGTATTTTTGTCATTGAACATCTAGGTGGAAATTGTATGGAAATCCCTTTCATCTCCAAAGAAAGATACTCCACATCAATAACAATAGAGGGAGAATTTAGATCCCCTTGACTCATTCCCCTATTCCTTGGGATGCACCAATGCAGAATTCCATAAGATATTAATGGAACATTTCAGAAAAGACCCAAGCAACAAACTAGAGGCAAAACCAAGCCCAACAGATATCTGTCCAATAAAACACAAGCTTACTGTATCTTATCTAATATCTACCTTCAACAAGCATGCAAAAATTCTGCTCCTCACAATGTTTCACCAGCTCCATACTATGTAAGACTACTAACTACTAATAATCTCAAGGATTTAACAAAAGCAACGTATGCAAAATCAACCAAATGCGGAAATACACCCTGCATTCTCTTTGCAAAGATATTAAAGATAGCTTTATAAATGAGGCTGCAACAAGATGGGCCAGCATAGGAATAGAAACCTTAAGAACTAAAGTGATGGATGTAGCATTCACTTTCCCCAGCAGCTTAACTCTGGGGGGAAAAAAATCAGAAATGGCATCTGAAATATCATTTTCAACAATGCCCCAAGCGTTCCTGTTAAATACTATAGCATCAAACTCATCTGGCCTACAAGCTTATCCTTTAAAATAGCAATATCAAAGCATGCTTCATCTCTCTACCAGTGACAGGCTTTAAATAAGGTCTGCTTCTTGTTCATGACTTGTGGGTCGGTCTACAGAGAGAGAATTACCAGGCCATTGCAAATATAAGGCATTTGAGTCTCGAAGGCATTTCAGTCTTGGAGTTGAACCCGATTTACATCCACAAAAACACATCAACTTATTGAGCAGATCATACATATAAATGTGAGTGAATGTAAAAATACTAGAGTTTCTTGTGAAAGAACAGGATTATAAACAGTAGCATCACAATTGCCCCACACTTATCCTCTTGTGAGAGAATTAAAATCCCCAATCCTAACCCATGGTTTACAGTTATTACTTCCTAGTTGAATAAGTTCATTTCAGATCTCTCTTTCCAATAACAAAGTTATAACCACAGACAAAAGAAGCTAAACAATTCAAGATACCATCATTTGAAACAAGGGTGCAATGCATTACAGGATAGAAGCAGCCATACAGGATACAAAAATGCCATCCCTCAAAAGTCAAAAGCAAAATTTGAGCATTTTAAGCATGTGAATAGTTATGCATCCAACCCCAATCCTCAGCAGTCAGTAAATTTATGAGCAACTGCCTAAGTGCTGGTGGTTTTAACCTACTTTCAATGATTGCAATTAGAGAACTGATTACTGTTTTACAGGCCTATTCAAGGCCCAAAATATTCCACAATGCAGGGTGCAGGTATTGAGATTGGAAAGTAAAACTCTGAACTATATCCCCACTTCAAAATCTTTGAGCAAATAAAACCAAGCGGCATAAGCAGGGGCCTTTCCCGTTTTATATTGGATTTAGACGCCCACAAGATTATCAAGGAGAATCTACTTGACACTCAGATTAAGTTGTTGCTTTGCCTTGCTCGTTTGTTGAATACTAGACCTGTCTTTCTCTCAACATTGTTCTTCAATGAGCTAGTTTTACATATAAAGACAAAACATGCAACCTCAGGAATACGGGCACTGACACGACACATGGACACAAGACAAACACCCACATGGCAATATGTTAATTATCTGAATCTAGGACACAAAATGTTGGGATGCATTAACTGAAATTTATAGTTTTTGCAGATATGTGAATATATAAATAATACATTTTTCATTTAATTAGCAACCAAAACTGTCACAGATATGCTCTTCAGCTCTGCACTCAATTTACAACAGTTTGTGACAGAGTTTGCTAACATAAAAAGTCCTAACACTCTCCACATATAACCTGCATTTACAAGCAGTTTCCGGATCTCCAAACATAAAATCATTCCTTATAGGAGTACATTAATGTGCAGGTTTTGATATATAAACTGTGCGGAAGATTTAGGAATTACAGATTTGATTTCATAGATGCCATTCTGTAGCATTTTAAAAGGAGAAGGCTGGTAAAAGAGGTACAAACTAATCACATTCTCATAAAGAAAAATCTGCTAAAATTAAAAGGAGAAAGGAGTGGCCAATTCCATTTCATTATACCAAGCTACGACTTCAAATGAGAGAAAATTTGGGATTAAAGAGACAATTACCCACAGCAATATCTGTGGCAGTAAGAGACTGAGGAAGCCAAAAAGGAATAGGTTCAGCCTCTAAAACCAAGGAAAGTTTGAAGTAAAGATATTCAAAAGGATTGACAAATACATATTCGTGGACATATACACACTACATTGACAGGCAAATCTTATTGGGCCAGTCATTGACAACAATCCCATTACGATACATGTTGGCTAATATTTTGATCTGTGATGGACATGAAGAACAATAAAAAAGATAACATTAAATAAGAACTGGTGGGTTTGTTATGAATAATTGAATAAGAGGGTGAACGAGTAACTGTTCAAAAATATGAGATTGTGAGTGTTCCTCTGCTCTTCCAGAACCACTACTAGCAGCAGCAAGATCTCTCCGTGTTTCTTAATTGTCACTATGCAACCTTCACTTTGATTCTGTCAAGTGTTCAGTTTCTTTGTCTTCAACACTTCTCCCCCTCCCAGGACAAACAGAAGGAAAAAAGGGGCGCGAACAGGCCTTAAGTTCCAATTCTCCAAATTGCTTGATCTTCTCAAAGTTCTTGAATTTATATTAAAGAACACATCATGAAAGATAAAGATAAGCCCGTGTCCAACTTGAGAGAAAAATAATAAAATATTTCAATGTGTCAAGCACTGACACATGGGACTAAAAGAGGTCTTCATGCTTTTAAGCATACAAAAGATGCAGCCCCTGCATCTTCATTCTCCACCATTAGATAAAAATTCAATGTTAGGGATTTAAAATAGAAAAAAAGTGAAGAGAGTTTTCATTTGGTTTTCTAACTATTAACATCCATTGAATATTTAACCTCATATTTAAAAAATATTGGGAAAAAACAGTTATAGTTCAAAAAAACCTCAGTCAATCTAGATTTCCTTTAAGCACTAGAATCATTACAAAGATCCTAGGAGAACAGCTATTGATCAAGCAACTTCTCATAATCAAATATATGAAAGGACAAAATAGAAGATGTAACTCACCTTTGCTTTTTGAGTGGTCAAGCTGACTGGTCTTTGTTAAATAATCAGTTGCTTTGCCAAAATCCTCTTCAGAAATCTTTTTTCTCTGCATCATAGATGTAAGAAGCATGATGCCAAATCCATTAATGCATCATCAAACATTTCAAATCTGAGAAAATAATACTGACAGTGTTTCACACATAACAATGAAGGACCTCAATCACTGTCTCAGCAGAACTGTAATTCAAATGACTCCACTCCTTCAACATGATACCAAACAGAACAAATATTTTCCTTTTTATTGATCATTACCAATTGGAAAAGTATCCTTGGCAAAAATCTTGTCCATTTTCCTTAGTGAGCAATTAGAACCATATAAAGTCCATTGATTTAGCGACATCAGTAAAATCAATGCAAATTCAATTAGGTTTGGATATAGGCAGGGTAAATTAGGAACTTACCAGGATATGGTGGATAAGATCAGTGTCATATCAGGTCCATAACCAACTACTATAAGGTTGGTACATAAGAATGGGAATCCCAGTGCATAAAGTTCCCATTCTTGAAACTTGTAAGGGTCAGATCATTTGAAACCTCTCAGGTTTGATCGTCAACATGGAACTTATGAACCGACAACAATGATTGTGGGGTTATTATTGGTTTTAACCATACCACCCCAAGAAAAATAAAATTTTTTTCTTAAAACCCATGAAAAAAAGAATCAATCCATCAATCAATCTACTCAATTTTGATAATAATCAATCATGATACATACCAAATATTGAAACCTACAGAACGATTATATTGCATTCACAATCTCAAACAAACCAGGAACCCGATTAACATCTCACTCTTTTATGGGTCTTGTCTCATTGGTATCGTCACATAGATGAGTGGGAGCCACAGAACCACTGCACCACTACCATTTCAAGTGATTGCTAGCAATATGTAAGCTAGCTAGAACCTTTATCCATCCATCCACTTCTCTTATTGGTTTGATTATGTTAGTATTTTATTGTCATTTCAATTTTTGAAATCTCATTTCGTTTTTACAATGCTGATGTTAATTTGACCTTATTTGGAAGTCAGACTCCAATGTTCATCACTGTCACCTTCATTATGATGGTATGCCACTCTATGTCTCCTTATTTCCTCGTCCATTCAATTGAATATGTTTAATGGTTTCAAATGTGTTTATTCTTTTTTCCCCTCAAATCAAACGACAGTAACACAGTGGACATCAGAGGATTCAAGAAGACATTAGAGGACAGGTCAACCACTAATAATATTATAGTAGGCTTTTATTTATTGCAAGTGCAAGGATGAAATTTGCATGATGTGATTGTTACTAATGCAGTTAAGACTGTTCTTTTCATTGCTTCTGCAGTTTTGTGTGTGTAGAGTTGTTAAAACAAGAAAAGACATGACGTTGAACAGAACTATCCAGATTCGGGATAGGCTTGAGTAAAAGGTTCCAAGGGCTGGCGGGCAACAATCTTGACCTCGACCTTACAGACCCCTAAATCAATGTTCTATTGTCATTATATCCCAATCAATCCCAAAAGAGAATACGTTATAAATTGTTAATTGCCTCCTTGCATGAGTTAAGTGCGACATTAAGTAAATATCTTTCTTAAGGTGTTTCTAACATAGATATATAGCAGCAAGGCATACCCACTAAAACCGCATGCATGACAAATGCATATCACTACATCAAAGCACATCAGTTTTAACTTGTCAGGGTGCATCAAAGTGCATATCTGCTCTCACATTCAGATGCTCACAAGCAGAGACATCTCCTATATTTAGAAGGACATTGACAAAAGCCAAAAAACAAATGGAAGCAAGGCATACCTTCTCTGATGTTTCACCATTGGAATTCAAAGGCTTCTCAAAATTACCATCATCGTCATCTAAATCTTCATCATGGATCCTTCGCACATAATTCTTAGATCCCTGCACATCAGAAGTATAAGATGACATTATTCATAAAGATTCAAATAACATTAGAAAAAAAAAAAAGAGGCCAGCGCAGAACATAAAAGAAAAAGGAGGAAACAGGAGAAAGGGAACACTTCTAAACTTTGGTCATTAAGCAGGAGCTGGATGCAGAATAAACTAACATGGAATACTATTGATCTGATGAGGGCTTCATCCTCTTCTTCTAGCTTCTTCTCCTGTATATACATAATTCAACCAATGAAGTCAGCGTCTACCTTTATGAATAAAGGGAAGAACATAAAGTTAACACTAAAAATATCACTCTTAAGCCTGTTCGCCTTTCGGATGTTTTATAAGTTGAATCATATTGACATAACAACTCAATGTGAAAAGTGATTTGCCAAGAAAATTGACAAACAGGTTCATTTGAACTGGGAATCAACACAGTTCTTGGGAGTAACAGGATTCATATTCATCATAATGTAATAGTTGGGAACATGAAGAAACAGGAAAGTTGAGGAACTTTTACTTTTCAACTGATCCAAGAAAGGCATAAAAAAAAAACTTCAATTAAAAGTATTTCCCAAGAACATCCATGACAAGAACTTCTTGCATTTCTGCATATCAGAATGAGTTTCAAAGGCAGCTCTTAACCCTTAATTATAAAAGAAAAAGAAGTTACTCTAGCAAAAAGGATGTATCATGTCCACATTCTATCTGAAATAATGATGAATTTTCAATTGCCAAACATTGAGAAGAACAACGAAAGATATTTTAAGATTAAGGGATACCAAAATACAAAACTGATATAAATACACCTTTTCTCTGATCAATATGCTTCAAAACTAATTCAAGATGCTTTATGGAGAAAAAAGAAAAAGAAACAGAATGTTTCCCAGGACTTGCCACTGAAAGCAAACAAGGCCTACACTGCCCAAGGATTCAATCTTCCCCTAACCTCACTGAATTTGCCCCACGAGACAAAGTCTATCAACAACCTCACATACTAGTATATATCATAAATCAGCCTTTTTCACATAAAATCACACCAAATATCAGTCCAACCCTAAGAAAACAGGTGATGCTTAAATTTAAAATAGAACTTTAAATCTTTCACAAAAGCTTTTAATAATATTATGAGAGTTATAACTACCATATGCATACCAGGAAGACTAATATTACAAAATTACCCATGGGGATCCACAACTTGAGACAGTAAGAGAAAGAGTGCCATTGAAAGGGCAGTGTGGCATGCAACATTCATCGTTGGAAAATCTTCAGTGGAACCAGCCAGTTATCATCAGCCACTCAGCCATTTGTTGTTCATCATTGTACCGCTAACTGTTGCAGTGAGTCTCTCCCATTAAAAAAATTGAGGCCCTCCATTAATCACAACATCCTGTTGTTGAAAAGAGTCAAATGAAAGAGAAAGACACCATGTTCCAAGAGAGTAGACATGGTACTGTCTTTTTGTTTCAAAGCATTTTTGACACAAGCTGTTTTGATCCTAGATAGGAAATCATGATCATATCGAGAGAGAGAGAGAGAGAGAGAGTTGATGAAGCGAAGGTGAAATTTGATAGAGAAAGATAGATTTTTAGACAAAAGGAAGAGAATTGAACAAAAGAGAGGGAACAATTGCACTTAGGCAATCAATTCATATCACTTTCCATGCAATACATCACTCGCCCTGACATTTTATATAGACTCCATGGAGTCGGTATAACCACTAATTTCATCTAGTTACTACTAGTATTACATCCACACTACTATCTAATTAACCACATGCTTTTTTAGTTAGTAACCCATAACTAATATGATTGACATGGATTGATAATGTGTCACCATATGTGGCCTAACATGAATTGGGGATGTGTCCATATGTAAGCTTAACAATTGAAATGGTCCATTACACACTAACACCTTCCCCACCAAAGAAAATTTCCAATGAGTTAATGCCAAATCTTCATTGACAAATTTAACAATGGGAAACCTCCCTATCTCTAGCAGTAAAAGGCAAGAACATAGTCATGTCCACTTCTTTTCATGCTTCTCTCCTGATTTCCAGCATCATGAAATTTAGATTTACAAGCAGAATCTCAATCCACAGCCTTGTTTGATACAAATCTGATTCATATAACCCAGACAGATGCCTTACAGATTTATCACCATCATCCACAAAACCAAGCACCTTCATATACTTTATCTACTCAAGATCTGCTCCCAAATCCGAAACTGCAATTTCAACTACCAGGACTTAGGTGTGTTTGTTTTTGCTTCTGAAAACTGCAATCTGCAACAATACCACGAAGGTGCAGAGAGAAAAGGCCCTGAGGGCTGCATTGGCTTGACTATGTGGTTTGGGTGCTAGAGCTTTGCAAGAAAGACCCTTGATTTTAGGGATTTGATTTAATTGGAAAGATTAGATATTTGAGGAAGTTTTATTTGTCTAATTTGAATAATGGTTATGTCTAGTAAGGGCGGATTTGGTTGTAAGGATTAAAAGAGAAATTTGGAGAATGCTCTATAGGTCAAATATTTTAAGACTTTTGTATTGGCTTGGTTTTCTTCTTTATGAATTGATAAATGAATGAAAAAATTTGTGCTTTCAACCCATTTGCCGAGAATTGAGTGCTAGCCTGAACTAGTAAACAAAAACAAAGGAAATAGCAAATGATAATCATAAATATCCTAAAACAGTATTGGAAAATAACAACTTAATAAATCCGAAATACACTAAGCCTTTCCTGAGTCTACACACCTTCCTGTGATGCGTCCCATAAAAATATCAATGGCATTCACGTCGCCCCAGGATTCAAACCCCAATGGTATGTTTGGTTGGAAAGTATAAATTCCTTTCCAGCCCAGTCCCAGAGGACTTCTTTATCCTCTGTTTGTTTGTATTTTTTTTTTTTAGAAATTTATGTGGTCATGCAAATAAATATTGCCAATAATTTGAATCTTCAAGCCCACCTCCCTCCTCTTTTATTCATTCCCTTGTTGCAGAAAATACTAATTCTACTCAACCCCTGTAAAGACCACCGTCCAAACCACAGGCAGCCAACCACACGCTAGAGCAATCATCCACTTCTGTGAGCACCATCCAGCACCCTGCTGGCACCGGCTACCAGCCCCGCCAGATGCCCACCCTGCTGGTTTGGCAACCCCTAATAGAGCGGACCACCTCTACCACCTGCTACCACTGTCTACGACCACACAAAACACCTAGACTTATAATTAACATGCTAAGATAATTTATCCTAGTTGGAATAGTTATTCCCTACGCAAACCAAATACGTGATGTCTATTCATCACACCTTATTTTTAATAATCCTTATTTTTGGATAATACTTATCCCATTCCTACTTTATTTTATTCTAACAACCAAATATAACATTAATATCATACCTCAACCCACTTGCTCAGATCCTCTTTAAGAATAGTGGTAAGCAGTCTTCACCTTTCACCCTTGCAACTAAGGCGAACAAAAATAGTCTTGAATGACCTAAACTGAAACCCATATCAACATATATTCGACGTCACATCAAGATTTAACCCAAATGAAACATCGTGCATACCAATGGTAAGTTTTGGCATAATGGTAATGTTCTCTATGGTGACCTGGAGGTCATGGATTCAATACACTAGATAGCCCCCTATAATATAGGGATAATGTAGCATAATGACCCTCCTTAAAGGCTCAGACCCATATTATGTGGAAGCCCTATGCATTATGCTGCCTACACATCCTCCAGATCTCTTCCAATGGTCAGTCACCTGAGATGATTGGTGGCACAGCCAAGCAATCACAAATCCATCTAGCCATAGTGACAGAGATTAAATCCTATTATCTATTTTCTTTCCTTTTTCCGGAAAAAAGAATGTCCCCAACTCTTACAAGCCTCAGATGAAGGGTTCCCCCAAAAGAAAAAATGCCCATTGATGCCAAGCTGGCATCAACCAGATACATCTAAAAGCAGAAGAGACAACAATAAATAAATGACCTGAAGATGCAGAGTGCAGAAACAAAAGGAAACAACCTGAAGATTAGTCCTCTATGCATTGTCAAGAGCCCTTTGATTTCCACCAGATCCAGACATTAGATTTTCTTTTACTTCTAATCAACCATCCCAATCCAACAAATCATAAATAAATGGCCCTGCCAGAACCACCAAGTTCTCATAATAGAAAGTGAGTCACAAGCTTCCAAACTACTAATTAGACAAAAACATACATTGAGGATAATGGTTCTTGCACAGGTAACACCTCTCTGCAAACATAAACCTTTCTGTTGCGAATGATCAATTTAAATACCTGCCCCAAAACTGCCTCCAACACTAAGAAACTCTGGTGAGAGCACTAGTATTCCAGATCAGACTCCAAGGAAATCATAGTCAGTATTTTGAGCATAGCTGCATATATAACGAAAAAAAAAGGGAAAAGATTTGGGATTTTTCAAGTCTACAAGCAACACCACAGTCACATTATCTTTATAGAATTCTCAGTCACAAAATCATTGTAAATTTTCAAGTCATAATACACATGCAATATCATAAAACATTAATAATAGCATTATCCATAATTCATTAAACTGGAGTGATTCCTCATGAACAACAGGACACATCTAGCAAGAGAATATACATAGTTGAACTTGTGAATCAGTATTACTGTCCACATACAAACTTGCAAAGTACATAACATATTTTATTTCGCATAATTACCTGTTCCTCAGTCGTAAGTTGTAAGGCTTCAAGCATCGCATCTGCACTCACTGTCGCATGCCTTGACTGAAAGGACAAGATGAAATAGGGGTATTTATTACAGATGATTCAAATACCTTTTCATTCAGGAATTTACAACACAATAAAAAGCTTGCTACCAAATCAATAATTGTAGGTAACGAAACTAATGAACTGCTAAAAAGAAAACTAAAGTAGGAAGCAGAATCCATACAACTATACTAAACACAACTTTAAGGTGCTCAGTATCATGGAAAAACTTACAAAAACAATTAGGTCTCTAAAGCTACCCTTAAGAACGCTGCCATGCAGCTAGGTTAGCACTTTCTAAAGTGCATCAGTGATTGATTTAAAAACTGATATCCTACTGTATCCCTCTTATCTACCAAATTAGCACAATGAAATTGTAAACTAGGCTTCATTTTTTTAACTTTTGGGCCTAGTTAGTTGGGAAAACACTTTTCTGTACCAAAATTTCCAGCTTAATTTCCTTACCACTTTTCTATTTCCACAGGAAACTTAAAAATGCATTCATTTGTTTTTTTTGTTAAAAACATGCATATTTCAACAAGAAAATTTAATAGTGAATAGCAAAGCTAGTCATTCCATGGATGAATGTAGTGGTTAATGGAACAAATTTACAAGGAGTTGGGCATAAAATTATTTGTTGAAGCTTGTTTGAGCTTAACCCAATAAGTTCAAGAAGTTAAATCAAGATTATTTTATAAGCTTCTTTAAAAAGTAAATTCTAAATAATGTACACAATTTGTGATAGATGAGCTCATAGTTACCAAAATACAAAATAACCTATGTATTGCTCACTGACGTATCATGTGCCAATTTAGTATTTAAAAATAATCTCTTATACAAAATAACAATTGTCTATGTTTGGTATCCTGTGCTATGCATAATAGAAACTATGACTCACAAGTGTGAGTTCAAGTTGTTTCGGCTTAACTCATTATGCTAATGAATCAAGCTCTAACATAATTTTATACTTCTGGAATTAATGAGTGGAGCCTTGGAAGAAGATTAGCCAATTTATTTATAGTCTAACCTATGGTATTTCATTGTCAATAGGTTTAAAATGACATCAAATGATTTTTTTTTTTTTTTTCAGATGGGCTTTCAAGTTATAGAATTAGTTTAATCATGTCGCTAATTATAACGAAAATGATAATTTTTTAAGATATCAAAAATATTAGATGGTAATCTAAATATTCGTAAAAAGACCACAACTTTGCTTCTTCATTTTAAGTGATATAAGTATTACCTAATGCGTACAAAATATTAATTATAATAATTTAATAACTAGTATAAAATTATTAGATAATTCTAGTATGTTAAAAACACAAACAAAATTAATTACTGATAGGTCCAGCAATACCTTGGGCCAACCCAATCCCAGGTCTAACCATCAATACGACGAAGGATCCAGCATGCAACAAGAAGAATCCTCGAAGGGAGACCGATCTAGCCCAACCCAGACACCACTACAGTAACTAAGACAAGGCCCAAGGAGCAATGGGCTAAGGAAACAAGTCTTAACGGCCCAACCAGCAACACAGCCAGACAAACCAATCCGGAAGACTCCCGGCCAGGTAGCTAGTAGAGCGATCAGAGTATGCACCTGTGATTGTCAAAGTATGTGTAAGCAAGCACCTCCTAAAGTCGTTTGATGACTAAGTTGGGGGTACCACTCACAGCCTCCTCACCGTAGCAAAGGGACGCCTGACAACGGCAGCTCTCGTCAACACCTTAGCAGACAGCGAGCCCAGAAGCAACACCTGTCGCTAAATCTTTCTCCACAAAATATTACAATTACTCCTCGCCACCACGAGGCGAGGAGAGCCCTCTTGGCGCATGATAAAAGAGCACAACTCAAGCCTCCGAGTCCCCTTCGGAACAAGAAGGACCTCAAATTTCTTGGACCGCAAAAAGAACTAAGCTCTCTTTATCTCCATCCTTAGTGAGCCACTCACCAAGTGTGATCCCAGTGAGCCACTTCCTAAGTGCACCCCCAGTAAGCCACTTCCCAAGTGCACCCCCAGTGAGCCACTCCACGAGTGCATTGTTAATGAGCCATTCATCAAGTGCGATCCTAATGAGCCATCAACCGCGTGCAACCAAAGCCCAGACCTCCACCTCTCTAAGATGCCCCCCGTCGGGCGTACAACAGGAGTTCAATCCTCCTCTCACATTCCCCACATACATGCAACCCTACATTCATTCATATCTTCATTATATCTTTCTATTTCTTTGGAAAGATTTCTGACTTGAGTATCCGAGGATAAACCGATGAGTGAGTCCTACCACTTTTATCACCTCTTGTTTATAGTTTATTGTGCATAGCTTCTAGGTTAACAAAAACGAAAACCGGATTTATTCCAATTTGACCTGTAGTGGAAGATCGAGTGACTTTTTAATCCATATCACAAACCGGACACCAGGGATGCTTCATTGGCGCCGTCTATGGGAAACGACTAAAAGTATGACCACCATTCACCAACCAAATGAGTATAGCCAACGCCAATGCTTCAACGCACACCTCAACTAGAAACGACACCTCCCTTGGCAACGATTCTCAGGGGGTAGCCAAGGAGGCATACAGCCTGCACTCGACGTGCCTACGGCTAGGGGCTGGGGGCTCCTCCTGCCCTCACGCAACATTTGCATCCAAAAGAGGGAACCAAAGGAAAACGTGGTCAGCCGGATACTGCATCACCAGCCCCTCCACCTCAGCATTAGGAGAAACTGAGCGGAGCGGCCCGCTTCCAGAAGGAGGTTTGGTTCGCTTCCAAAGTACCGGACCAAATACCAAGGGGAGATCTACGCCGCCACTACAATGACCAACGGCCCCTAAGTCACGGAGAAGATTCTTACAACATCCGACAGCCACGAGCAAATGATCATGTGGATTCGCACCCCTCGCCGAACAGCCGAAGGCAGGGACCCCCCTCGACGTCATGAAAGTAGCATCCTCCTCCCAAGCGGAGGAGGAACCGGAGAAGGCACGACTTCGCGGGTTCGAGGAGGATGTCGGTAGAGACTCCACGAACCTAAAAAGTTTGCCATCCACAAAAGAGATTCAGTCACAGGCACTTGCCAACGAGCTAAGAATAAGAATACCGCCCATGGAGCTATATAGCAAGAGTTGTGACACGGTTAGCCACTTGAACCGTTTTTGAGCCTTGGTAGGCTCCTGGGACCTGAACGATGCTACAATGTGCCTGAGCTTCCCCATAATGCTCCAAGGAGATGTTCGGGCTTGGTTCTATCACTTTCGGCTTGCCTTCATCCGAAGTTCTAAAAGCTCAGTGACTATTTTGTGTCACATTTTGCCGCCAGAGCAAAATGGCTTTATCCCTCATCTCAGCCGATCCTCGACATGACGCACAAGAACTATGTGCACGGGGCAACGATTGGTCCTAAAGGCACCTAGCACCACCTACCTCAGAGGGCACCACCTGCTTTCCCGTGCCAAGCCAGGTATGCTTAGCATACATCACTAGGCATGCTTGTAATGTGTGTCACGTTGAATTAATAAAATAATTGTTATGTTTATCACACACTCGTTTGCGTGAATGACTGCAAGAAATCAAATGACCTAGGCTGCCCCTAAGTTAGGTAAGCCAAGACTCGCTACATAAAATCGACCTGCTAACAGTCAAAGAAACCCGGCTCAAATAGCTGAACAGCCCAAAGGGGCCAAAATTTCATGGCTCGGGGGGTCACAGATCAGGCGTCGGACCTCCCATCAAGCAGTCATTAAAACATTATGGGGCTTCTTCAAACATGCGGGTGGTGACTCCCAGCGAAACGAGCACTATCAGCCAACCATGGTCGGCGGGCTAGGCTCCGACACATGTGGGCAATGACATCCTCCGAACAGGATAGAACGCCAAAGTGGTAGCATGTGGGAAACGACCTACGACTCCGCCAGAGCCCGGTGCTCGTGGCCTAAATACTCTATCACCTTGAGCGAGACTCACCTATTACTGTGCCACGATATTCTCCAAGGAGAATGAGCACAAGAGGGCCAAGGCACCCAGAAAAAAAAGAGGAGGCAAAAATCGCCCCCAAAAGTAGTGGTGCCGTCGAAGAGGATCACCTCGGCCCGCCTACCCCATTGCAAACCAAACACATGCAAGGCGGGCCCATTGCGCGAGAAAGATGCAGAAGCCACCTGCCGATCCAAAGGAAGGCCATACTCTGACTGGGGGCTCCCCTAGGGGCTAGATGACGGTCAAATAGCCCTCTTGATGAGCTCTTCGGCACCTACTCCCGTTGGCACCAGCACCTATCAGATGGAAAACAGCAGCTAAAAAGTATGACGTTATCAATCGGATTGCCTGTTAAAAGAGACGGATCCCTACCCAACACCGAGACCCTAGTTCCAAAGGGCAGCAAAGCCGACGCCCATGTAGCCTCCACGGCTTCTATGGTTCCCCCACCTCCAATGCCAGCGACTCCGGGGGCTAAAAAAAAAACCCGTTGAGTGCGGCCCTAGTTGCATCCTCAAGCTCTTTGGACATCTGGGCCCCAGTAGCTCACACGGTCTGGATGACAGTGATAGAGCAACAAAAACGATAATGTCAAAGCCAACAACACATGTCATGCAACAACAATCAAAAGCAAAGATTGGGAAAAAGAGCTCAGTACACAAGGACAATACGGCCACAACGATTAATATCATTGGATTATTTTATTAAAGGTTACATCACACAGCGTCCAGCGGACTCAAGACAAGACAAAGAAACTACATCCTCCTACAAGCTACCCGAAGCGATCACCCTCGAACAAGTGCGGTCTCTCCTCTAGAAAAATGATGAGGTCTTCCCAGCGTCTGGCTTCGGCATTCCTCACATCAAGGTAGCCGGCAAGGAAGCCTGGAGCAGTCAGGAAGACTATACGCCTACCAAGACAGAAGCCCTCCTAAAATTGCCCCCTCAACAATGGAGCCACCTCCTCTGGACGGAGTCTGGACATCAACTCCTCCTGCCTAGCATTCGCATCCATCATGTCGAGGAATCGTTGCTGACTCGCCCGGGACTCATCCTCAAGTGAAGCAATCCAGCTAGGGCTTGGGCATAGACGTTTAAGAGCCCTTCTGCTCTGGCTTCGGATTCGAACAAAGCCTGGTTGAGGAAGTTGGCTTGCTCCTAACTTTGAAGCGCCTCGCCAACGACAACATTGACTCTCTGTTCCATCTCTCTATCGATGCGGTCTCCTAGGAGGTGGGTAACCTCTTGTTCTAAAAAGCGGACATCCTCCTCCGGCCTACAGAGCATCCCCTGTGAGAATTAAGAGAGAAGAAAGGAACAGTCAAACAAAAAAGCCACTGAGAAGCACAACCCGAAGGGTAAAAGTTTGCAAAACCTTATCTCGCGACCAAGTAGACGAGAAGATCCGATAGACTCAATGGTAGGAGGTCCCCCCAAAACCTCATGGTGCCCCAGAGCATGGGCATCCAGATGGTGCTCAGCACCACCAGTAACGATACTCTCTGAAATGGCAGCTCCCATCTCTTTTGATGACCATTCATTGTCGCTGCTCCCATCCGTCAAGGCACAGAGGCGGAAGGGGGCGGCACCTCCGACGAGAAAGTAATAAGGATGGGAATGCCACCAGCATCTTGATGAGCAATCTGTAAAAGCGCCAAGAAAAACGGCAGAACACAGCCCAGAAAATGCTCGCAAAGAAGCGAATGCACGCACCGAGCAAAAGGGACAACAAAGAAAGGGATTGGCACAGTGCTAATATAACCAATCCCCGTGAAGATGAAGGGCCTTGTCATCATAATGGTAGCGACACATGCCCTCACCCCAGCGTGCTACAATGCGTCTTTTCACATGCATCATTATGAGCCATCATGGCGAGCGTCGTGTCACCTCTGCAGGCAAAGCACTCAGAAGCTCCAATTGACGAAATGGCGACACAGCCCCAACGACGGCTCCTAGATGCGCTAGTTTCAACTCACAAACCGGTAGAAGGCCTAGATGAGTTTGAAGTCAGGGCAGCCAGTCGAAAGCATCACCATAGGAGTACCACGTGACGATGGCTCTCTGCTCGAACGACCTTGGACCTAGGTCCGCCGGCACCTCCCTGGCCAAGCGTTGGGTTGAGGGGCCGAAGGCCGACCCAAGACCAAGACGTCCGAGACCCCCTCTTGTCGTAATGACAAAGATCCGAACCACAGAGGATGGAAGAATAAAGCATCCCCATCAACCACAATGTACAAAGATAATTGAGACACCCAACGAGGGTGGCTCTAGCATTCTTGGAAACCAGAAGGCCGGCACAAAGTCCCTTAGTCCCCAAGGACCGATTGGGGACACCACATTCCAGCCGAAACTCAGCCTTCAGTTTTCTCTCAGTCTCGGGCACAAGTTTGACAGGTCAGCAAGCCGTTGCAAGCTCTCCCAAGGCATGTCCTTGAGAGGCACGATCCAATCCGGAGCTTCTAAGAGCTCATAGGATTCCGTCTCGCTCTCGGACAGCCTCCGGTTGACGAACCTAGCCCGCTGTTGACCCTGAAGCACCTCGACCACAGTGGCATCATCCCTATACTCCATCGCCCCAAAGACGGCACTCACCTGAAGGATGCGAGCGACCTCATCACTCCCGGGAAAGCAGGCCGCTCCCGAAGGTGATCGACCAACAGCCCCCAACTCAGCAGCCTTGAGGCCGATCCGACAAGCTGTCTCCTGAACAGGCATCACGATGTACTGTTGATCATCAGATCCCCATAAGGCTGGACCACCGGGTCAATGGATGACTAGAAGATGGCAACTACATGCAAGCATTTCAGCCATGCAAATGTGATGCAACAAAGTCAGAAGATAGTATGCAAGAGAAAGAGCAAAGTTTCGTAGTTTCATTTATTAATTTTCTTTACAAAGTACAAAACTTACATCAACAGACATACATGGCAAGAAGGAAAAAGGAATGTGCAGGACAACTACTCGTCGGCGCCGGTGTGAAAATCGGTTTTGGGAGGGTGGGCTCAGGCAAGACAGTGGCGACCGCAATGCCGGACAACTATTCACCACTTATCAAGCACCGAGACCGAGGGCCGAGCGCCGCAGGAAAAGAAAGGGAAGCCACTCCCAGACAAGGGGAGGGGCAAGATGCCGCCAACCTCGCAGGGAAGGCCTCCCATTAGGAGGTCCTTCGCTAAAGCCGATCGTAGTCTCTAAGGGCAAAGTCCAACCCATAGCAACGACGACAGTCCGATCATGGCGGAACTCCGGAAGCACCCCTCTGGCAAACTCCGCAAACGACCCTTTGATGGAATGAACCGAGGACCGAGCGATCCCCCTCAAGCCGAGGTGGCGTAGCAGAATCCTTGCATCTCGAAGTTCTTCCAGAGGCCTTGTCGTCAAACGTCAGCATGGAGGAGGAATACAGTAACGGTAACGACCCGAAAACTAAGCCACCCCCGTTACAACAAGGAAACAACCCTAGAAGGGGCATAACAGTTTCAAGCCTTCCAAGAGTTCCACCAATCTCAAACGATGGCAACATGGACTCCAAACAAGCTTTGAGCACAGATGTCGGCCCAGAGGACTTCTAGCCAGTCCTCCACCATGGTGGCCTAGGACCCTATCCTTACTCGATCACTCGCATCACTTGGTCAATGGAAGGATGATCCATGACGCGGAGCATGGAGGGTCCCCCAATTTATAGCCAGAGTAAAGGTCGACGAAACCATTAATACGAAAGGTCACATCCATAGCACCGTCAGTGAGAGATCAGCGCTAAGCCTCGAGGCTGCCCAGAGTCTTTCCAGGTGGAGCTTAGCTCAGATGATGCCCTGCATAAAAAGCAGCGAGAGACATCGATGGGGAAAGCCTCGAAGAAAAGCATCTCAAAAAGAAGCATGCAAGCTGGCCTGCACAGAAACGTCCCATCACTATACATATCGGGAACTGGCAAGGCATAGTCACCCAGCATAGGGGAATAATGATGGGTCCAGTAATATCTTAGACCAATCCAATCCCAAACCCAACCATCAATATGGCGAAGGGTCCAGCATGCAACCGAACAAGCCTGAAAAGGGAGACTGATTCGGCTCAGCCCAAACACCATTACAGCAACTAAGACAAGGCCCAAGGAGCAATGAGCCAAGGGGACAAGTCTTAATGGCTTAACCGACAACACAGCCAAACAAACCAATCCGGAAGGCTCCCGGCCAGGCAACCAGCAAAGCGATCAGAGCATGCGCTTATGACAATCAGAGCACGCGCATGCAGGCGCCGCATGAAGCCATCTGACGACTAGGTCAGGGGGACCGCTCACGGCCTCCTCACCGTAGCAAAGGGACACCTGACAACGGCAGCTCTCGTCAACACTCCAACGGCTAGCGAATCCAAAGGTGATACCTGTCATGAACCTTGACGACAAATCCTTCCCCACAAATCATTACAAATACTCCTTGTCACCAAAAGGCAAGGAGAGCCCTCCTGGTGCATGATTAGAGAGCACAACTCGAGCCACTGTGTCCCCTTCGGAACAAGGACCTTCGACTTCTTGGACAGCAAAAAGGAGAACCAAGCTCTCTCTATCTGCATCCTTAGTGAGCCACTCGCCGAGTAGTGAGCCACTTCCCAAGTGCACCCGTAGTGAGTCACCCTACAAATGCATCCTTAATGAGCCACTCCATGAGTGCATCTTTAGTGAACCACTCATAGAGTGCAATCCTAGTGAGACACCGACTGCGTGCAACCAAACGAAGCCCATACCTCCACTTCTCTAAGATGCCTCCCATCGGGCATACAACAGGAGCCCGGTCCTCCTCTCACATCCCCTGCATACATGCAACCCTATATTCCTTCACATCCTCCTTGCATCTTTTTATTTTCTTGAAAAGATTTCTGACTTAAGCATCGGAGGATAAACTAGTAAGTGAGTCCTGCCAATCTTCTGATTTCTTATTTATAATTTGTGATGCGCAGATTCTAGGTTAATAGAGACAGAAATCGAATTCACTCCAATTCGACCTGCGGCAGAAGATCAAGTGACTCCCTAATCTGTACCACAACCTAGACACCAGGGACGTATCAATTACCAAAATATAATTATTCATGACAAGTGTTACTTCAAATTTGGAATTTATTTATTTTTGTAAGATTATAGATATTTCCCAAAATAATGAATTCTCAAAAGATTGGTATGTAAGTTATGTTTAGAAAAATGTGGAAAGCATTTCTTTATGGTCAATGTAAAATTCTTGAGAACATATTTTTGATATTTTCTGAGTTTTTTTCAAATTTCATTTTATGTTAAAAACACTATAGAACTCTATTTTTGAATTTTCCAAATAGAAAATAGATAGATTTTATCATAGTTTCTAAATTTTCTGTTTTCATGAAAAATTTGCCTAAACAATAGCCTCAATTTGTTACTATTGAACATACCCTTAGTAATTTCAACTCATTAATATTGCTGTTCTAGACTTCTGTTCCAACAAGGCAGGGTTCACCATTTGCATCACTACAACACAACCACATTATGTAAATTGTAATTTCTAAATGTGTACCTTCATAGACTTCATTTCATCGAGTGCAGCCAGGATATCCATCTCTCGCTTTGAGTCTAGGGTTCTATTCTCCAAAGACTTCATTGCATCTCCTACTTCTTCTGCATCCCTTTTCCTTTTCTCCCTATCTATGGCCTGGAATGCAAAACATATAGTTAGGTAGGGCTCGACTTTATTGTATGAAGGTTTACTAAGCAACATCCAAAGGGCTAGCAAAATAAAGCATAAACTCACCTCATCTTCTGCCCGCCAGGGTTCAAAATTTCGTGATGCACCAGACTCCACAACATAGTCAGAATTCTGTGGATCTGTCTTTATTGTAACCTCAGCAGAACACTTTGTACACTTAAAATAGAACCTGAATATTTGGATACCCAAATATGTCTGCAGATGACATAAAAGTTAGTATTGTACATTTAAAACAGAACCTGATATTTGGATATCCAAAGATAGATTCAAGGACATGTATTAAGAAAACCTCCATTGAGTCCATACACAAAATAAAATGAGCAACTCTGCCCTAACTTGGGTACAAGTGTCACATCACATGTGCAAACATAATACACAAGCATGTACACAATTTCTTTTACATTTGGGGATGATCCCAAACACCCATATCCATTTCAAGTATTTGTAAAGTAGGTCAAAATAAGGATTGGAGCAACATAACAATAAAACTTCCAGCATTACCCCCCCTCCCAAATAGAAAAAAAAAAGGAAAAGCAGAAAAGATGCATGCTATCAACAAAATATCAATATCGGTCATTGTCATATCATTATCAAACATATCAAACAATATGTAGTAGTATTGAATATATTGGAAGATAAAAAAATTCTAAGAATTATAAGCCAACACATAAATATCAGCCAAATATCAGATATATTGATTGATATATTGCCTACAAACATATAACGATTTTGCCATAGTATTTGAAAATATCAATATCGGGGGTCCGGTACATATATATCGGCTAATATTTACATCCACGATGTATTCCCATATACTTGATGTGTAGTTACATCACACTCAATATAGTCAAAATGAACTCACTGGTTTTATGCATTAAGTTGGAGTAAATAGCAACAAATATTCAATTCTACAATAGCAGACTTAATACAACAGAAAAAAAAAAGTTCCAAGGAGAGGATTTCCACCTAACTTCTTCAAACCACCATTAGTTTGATGACCTAACAGATTCTTGAATTCTATATTAGGTGTATGCATGAGGACTTCCACCATAAAGTGAAATAACTGCCTCTTACTTCAAAGTAGTCCAACATCAACTACCACACATTTTTGAAATTCTCCATATTCCATATGACAACATGACTCTTCAATCAACTCTGTTGCCAGAAGTTTACTTGCTAATGATAATGCTGAACAGCTTACAGTGTGCATGCAAGATTCAGCAACGAATGAAAATACACAAACAAATTGTGTAAGGTATTTTTCAGTGGGGACTGGACGTATCTTAAGCAACACTACAAGCAATATTTGATTAATTACGCACCTACTCATAAACTGTCACCAAATTATCAAGGTTCTTGTCAAATCATTAATGACTTAAGACCTATTGGCTATAAATCTCCATGAACAAGCACATAGTAGTTTTCAAGGGCATCCAAGTTTTGTCATGCTCTTTATCACACTCTTTAAACCAGTTTCTTAAAAGGAAAGTAAGACATGATCCAATGCAGCCTTGTATGATGCTCCATGAGAAAGGAAAATAGCCCAGTAGTTCTTAGTCTTGAGTAATTGATGACACAAACATGGTAAAAGGATATAGCAAAGTTGCAACCATGGTTCTAATAATCATTGGACCAATGGGCCTCCCAATGATGCAGCATGCACCTTTATAACTAGAAGTATATAAAAATTTTCATAACTATTGACTAAGTTAAAGTAATCAAAAAAATAGTATGCACAAACAGATTAAACCAAAAAAATGGTGACCAGAGATCTTTTTTAACATGGTAAATCCAAAAACTGTAAACACCAATAGGCAAAATATCCACTATATGAAATAGGAAAGAAGTAAAAGAAAGAACAAGGTAGAGTTTGTTCACTATCGGTCAAGTCTTCTCACACAACACAACCCTCCGACAATCCCTCTTCCTCTTCTTGATGTTAGATGTTCTATGAATATTTTTCCGATCTGCAAATTACAAGGGAGTAAAAACAAACAACCTAGCCCATTCTTCCCTTCTCTCTACAGAATAAATAAACACATAAGGTGGAAGTTGCAGGTTGTTATTTCCAACACATAAGAACATCTTAAAACTATCCACTAAAATATGAAATCGGAAGTTATAAGTAAGAGAAAAGTAATAATATTAGTCCACAACTTATAACACAATAAAATAGGAGACCCAAAGGAATGGTTGAATCCTTATGCCTCCCTCCTTCAGGTAACCTCTTGTCCATATCAATTGCTAAACAACAAAAAATTTGAAGGAACACATTGATGGGAAGGTTAAAGAAGATTTAAGAAGGCACAATGTCATTGTAAGGGAAAATTCAGTTAGATCACGACGGAAGGCAATTATTGAGATATTCTTAAAGGTGTATATGAAACCTTATGGCCACAAATTGTAATTTAATTTGCAGTTTCATATAAGAAAAATGAGGATTTCAAGCTTCCAGCTCCAACTCAAAAAATCAATTATCGAGATATTCTTGAAGGTGTATATGAAACCTTATGGCCATAAATTGTAATTTAATTTGCAGTTTCATATAAGAAAAATGAGGATTTCAAGCTTCCAGCTCCAACTCAAAAAATAAATTATCAAGATATTCTTGAAGGTGTATATGAAACCCCATGGCCATAAATTGTAATTTAATTTGCAGTTTCATATGAGAAAAATGAGGATTTCAAACTTCCAGCCCCAACTCAAAAAAATAGGAGCCACATAGCGATGGGTTGAGTCCTTATGTCTCCCTTCTCCTGTTATCCTCTTGTCCAGATCAATGGGTAACTAAACAACTGAAAATTTTGAGGACCACATCGATGGGAAAGTTGAAGAAGATTCAAGAAACCAAATTGTTAGGAAAAGGCAGTTAGATCTCAGCAGAAGACAGTTATCAACATATTCTGGAAATTTTACATGAACTTTGTTGCCAAAGATTGCAATTGAAATTGCAGTTCCATACAAGAAAAACTATAATTTCTCTAAATAGGCGTTGAAATTGTTTCTATTCAACTCATATCTCTGTTTTTTTTTTTTTTATAATTTAATCTACAAGTTTACTATGTTAATTAGCCATCGAGTTCTTCCTCATCCTTGAGATTCCAGAAGAATGAGTAGGCCAGATCTTCTTTTATCCACAAACTTTCCTAAAAGTTAGACAAACTCACATTGCTCCTGTAGATTTGTCTTGCTCTATCAGCCTGGCCGTGAGTTTGGATAAGTTCTTCAAGTTTGTCAGTTTTTACAGAAATCAGCAGTCCAATGCTCTCGTTATGGGTATTTGTAGTAAAATCTCTTTCTTAACGAGAAAATAGTAGATAAAAGAAGTGTAGAAAAATCCTCAAATCCTCACCAGTGTCGTGTTCACAAGTTGAGCATCATTCATCTTACCTATTCCCCTAGAGTTTTCATGCAATGACCCATATTTGAACTAGAACTATGTTTCAGATCACCCAGCTTTATGCAATGATGGCGTTTTGTATCACATATAAGATGCGACAAATATGCAGCCTCTTTCCATCTTGTTCAAATAGCAAGAAACCATCAATATTTGCAAGGCATAAAGAAGCTCCATATCGATGTACTTGTCACTATCATGACTTAGAGCTTTGAAGTACGGAGAGTTTGTAAGATTCAATTCCCAACAATAGATCCTAGAATAAAACCCACATGCGCTCAGTGTACGGTGACATCAAGTTTTATGGTATAAGTCGCAACAAAATCACATGGGGATTTCCTTTTTGGGTAATTGACTAGTGAAATAAGTATTTATCAACCAAAAAGCACAAATCTTTCAACTTGATAAAGTCATATAGGATTGCAATACGACAGAAGGCGGCATATGCACCATTCTTGAAATCAAACAAATAGAACACAGACAGAAATTGGCTGGGAGAGAGATGGGCCACCTCGCCGATGACATCTTCCTTCCTGGAATTGAATTTGGTGCCCTTGTAGATATAGTTGCCACAAGTATTGCACCGAATGCTCATCGGAAGCATCATACGCACTTTGATTTGTTGGTTTTTCGGTTGTCTCCTTCTAGGTATCTTCGCCGGATCAAAGTCCGGTGGATAGTACTTGTTCAAAACTTTTCTCTCTCCCATCTTCCTCTCTCTTCACTTCACGCCCAAAACACCTCCTCCAAATTATCCAACTTCGCTCTTCCTCTCTCTCTTTCTTCGTCTCTGTCTCGCGCTGGATCGCTTGCTCTATCTAGTTCTTTCGCTCCCCTCCTTAAAGCCGCGCCAATCCTTTCTTCTCTTCCCCCTTTCCGCTGCGCGTTCCCGTTCAACCCGGCAGCTTCTTTACGTTGAAAGGACTATCTAAATGCCCAACACCATGTCCAAATATTATTCTTGATTCTTTTAAAGTTTTCAATTTTAATTTTAGTCTTAATTTTGTATTATATAGCAAAATTTAATCAAATTTATTATAGTACAATACATATATAATATTTATATATTAAAAAAACTGTAAAATAAATATTTAATCCATTATAATTTTTTTTACAAATATAAGCATATTACCAAAATAAATAATTATAGGAATAAAAATAAAAATAAAAAGCATTTTTAATACACTATGCTTCAATATCACAAGCAAGTGCTTGGGACCTATCACCTTACCAATTTGCTTGTGATATGATGACATTTTAAATTTTATTTTAATAAGGTAATTAAAGATATTTTTTTAACAAAAAAAAGTAAAAGTAATAGAAATAACTTTTTAATATCTCACTTTTCTAACCAAGGGGATATAATAGGAGAATTCTCTCCTTAATAAAGGGAGATGTACCCACCACTAATAGCTTGGATGAGGTGCACTTGGAAGTTGTTAGATCTTTATTATTAGACTTTGTCAGTTATTTATTTTTTATTTCATTTTGAAAATGGTATATGACTATTTTGGTGCCCCGATTACTCAAGAAAAAGTTAAAGAATATATATTTTATTTTGAGAATTTTAAAATTCTAGTTATAATAATTCAATGCATATCTTATATAAACATTTTTGAGAAATAGTTAGATCTCTTATCACTAAAACAGTTGATGATGTTTTTTTCTACTAGCAAACTCTTTAAGCAAATGAATAATATAATGATTAATCTTATTTTTAAATTTTTTTTTGATTGAGATTACTGATTGTAGACTTATAAAATTTTAGCTTGACACATCAAATTACTCTTCCACACTTTGTTTGCAACTCCCGTGCCATGTTTATTTTTAAAATGAGCATTGGAAACAGTTTTTTGCTACTCAGAAACTAGTCATTGTCACTTAGATAAGTAGAAACTTAGGTGCACCTTGAATTTTGTTCCGGTGCTCCTCTCAAAAGATATGAACTTTGCCACAAAAGCAAGTGTAAACATTTTGTGAATTGGCAGGAGGGCATTTGGTTGTTTGGGTAGAAATGGAAGGGGAAAAATATCAACTATATGGTCTTTTAAATAATTCTTATAGTCACTGTTTATTGCATTTGATGTTATAAAAGCAAAATTAAGATTTGTAGACCTTATTCACGTCCCCTATTATGAAGATTAAAGACTAACATATGTAACATAGCCAATCTTAGCCCAAGACCTTGGCAAAGATATATAGACTTGATATCCTACCTTAAAAAGAGACTCAAATTTTAGTAGCTTACTAAACAAATATTTAACGGTTTAAAAATCTATTTTTAACATACTAAGTGGATGAATAAAAGAAATTATTGTAGTTATCTCACTCAATACTATTTTTATGAACTACAAACCTCGACACGAAATTAAACTTCCCGTCAATTCAAATTAATTCCTCCAACAAGGGACCATGAAATCAATATACAATTCTATCCCATCTCTTTCTTCATATAGGGTAATTTGTCCTTGTGTAAGACTCCCTACATTCAGCACACATCTTTTATTTTTTTAATTGTTTTGGTGTAATATACTGACCTAAATATTAAAATAATCCTCCTGTGAGAAACACCAAAAAAAATAAATTTGAACCATTCGACCTTTATTTATCTCAGTTGTGACATAAAGGATTTAGATTCCACAATATGGAACTTGCATCATCTCAAGCTAATAGCTTTCAGGTCAAATCTTTATTCCAATACATATCAAAAAGTAAGAGCATTTTAACAGTAGTGGAGGCAAGAAACACAAGCAACAGGAATCTTAATTAACATAGCCGGATTCCATAATCCTAATGACACAGTTTGAATTGACATCCAATCATATTTTCATGCTAACCTGCATGCATGATTTTCTTTCTTTCCCATTCCCCCCGCTCGAGGACACATTCATTTGCTAGGCCATCGACAATTCAGATAAAATCTGCTTTTATACGTAGCATGTGCTCAAAAACTGATACAAGAGTGCATTTTGTGCAACTGAGTTAATTAGGAGTAAACTGATCTATTATGCATTTTCTAGTCCCTCAGCCCAAAGGCAAAATATGTAAGGATTCCCTGAATGAGTCCCTAAATCGTTTATCAATGGTCAACTACTAAATATAGTGAGACTATAAGGAATAATAATATATAACTAAGTATATAAAGTCATACAATAATATTTAAAGTAAAAAATTCTTTCAATAAAAAACCATAGGACAAACTTAGAAGAAATCTATTATTATGTTCGGTTATAAATATAAACCCCTCTAAAATTCCTTTATTACAATCATTATGAATAATCGGTTTAAAAAAATCCTAATGCACCTAACATTTCCTTAAAGAAAAATACATAGAGAAAACAAGCAACCAAATTGCAATATGTTTTAGATATAAAATTAGAGTAATGTGCTTAAATTTGACAAAAAATAAAATTTAAATTGGACTACAATTAAATATCAAACCTCTTTTTCCTCTTTCTTTTCTCTCCTCTCTCTTTGTGTGATACCCCTTTGTATTAAAATGCTCTCTTGTTTGCTGTAAAATCATAATAGAACGTTCTATATCTCACGTGGCCGTTTATGCTGCCAACTTGTAATGTACTACTAAAAATCCTCTTAATCATGATACTTAAGTAGCTAGCTCACGAATAATTATTGGAATCTCCCCCCCCCCCCAACTTGGTACTCAAGCCGCCAACTTTTGACCATCTCATAGAACCTCCATTGAATAGTTTTGTTCAAATGAACCTCATGTGAACATTGCATGAAAAAAGTCTGATAAATCTGGAAATAGAAAAACAATATTTCCAATTAGTGTAAACTATGAATAGTGTGATCCAAAACTTTCTATTGGTCATATTAGCATTGCCTTTTGGAAACCAAAACTGTTAGCGCAAAATGGAATGCACGGTGACCGAGCGGACAAAATACTCGGACAGTTACAGAGCAGAGCTCTCAGACGGACGGCCAAAGTAGAGATAGAAGAACGAAAGAAATACATACGAGATTTTTAACGTGGAAAGACCCCCTTTTTAACCAAGGAAAAAACAACCAAAGAATAAATTATAAAGAATGATTGTTTACAAGAATGTTAGCTACACAAAGCTCAAGTAAAAGAAAACAATCACTAAGTGTATATCACAAAATCTCTCTCTAAAAGTGTTTTTCACTCTATCTTTACAATAAGGCTTGTCCAAAGCTCTCTCAAAGCTCACTCAAGACTGCTCTCAAAGACACAGCACAAGCACTCCAAGACTCACACGACATGCATGACGAGTAAGGGCACAAGCCTTTATATATACAAGGGGCCTAGTGCTTGGCCAGCTACCCTACTACCAATAGGGTGGCAGGGCCACACCCCTTAGGCCTTCTATGACAGACGCACTCCCGGCGTGCCAAAGTGGCAGGCCTGATACCTTGAAAGTTGCAGCCGCCTCAACATCCAATTAGAGTGGATGAACTGCCCACCGCAAAACACCGGTTACAGCAGGCCTACGGAAGAGAGAGAGAGTCAACGCCTAGATTATCAGAGTCCTCGATCATGTCCTCAGCAACCTCTCGAACATGACGCCTCTGATGAGTCCTCGTCCAATGATAACAGACTTCTCGAACCACTCCAAAAGTCCGTGTCCTTTTCCTCCTTTTCGAGTCCGCGGACATAAGTGTCACGAGGGAGTGACCCCAACAAACTTTCCCTCACAACCGAGTGGGAGTGAAATTAGTTAGATCGACAACGTCACAACAAGCTTCCAGCTTTCCCTTTGGCAAAACTTTGGTCAACATGTCCGAGCCATTGTAATTCGAGCGGACCTTTCCAATTTATAACTGCCCATCATCAAAAACATCTCTCATCCAATGATATCGCATATCAATGTGCTTTGACCTGGAATGGAATGAGGAATGGAATGAGGAATTCTTACACAAGTGAATGGCACTTTGGCTATCACAGAGGACCTCGTACGTCTCTTGCTTTAGACCCAACTCTTGGACGAATTTCTTCATCCAAAGCATTTCCTTACAAGTCTCGGTCACGGCAATGAACTCTGCTTCTATAGTCGAGAGAGCGATGCACTTCTATAACTTGGACTGCCAGGAGACCGCCCCTCCCCCAAGTTTTACCAAGTATCCGGACGTTGATTTTCGAGAATCAACGTCCCCAGCCATGTCTGCATCCGTGTACCCAATCAGTTGAGGCTTCTCTCCTCTAAACTGCAAACCCGTCTTGGAGGTTTCGCGGAGATATTTAAAAATCCACTTTACCGCGGACCAATGCTCCATCCCTGGATTTGAGAGAAATCGGCTCACCAGACCAACCACATGAGCAATGTCCGGCCGTGTACACACGATTGCGTACATCAAGCTACCAACGGATGAGGAGTAAGGAATCTTACTCATACGCGCCTTCTCAGTGTCCGAGGACGGACACTACTACTTGCTTATCCTAAAATGGTTGGCCAAAGGGGTACTGACAGGCTTAGAGCTTTCCATATTGAATTGCTGAAGCACCTTTTCAACATAACCTTCCTGGGACAGCTAGAGCTTCGTGTTCCCTCGGTCGCAAAATATTCTGATCCCCAAAATTTGCTTCGCAGGTCCGAGGTCTTTCATGGCGAAAGACTGCCCCAGTTGCTCTTTCAGCTCCTTGATTTGAGTACTGTTCTGTCCGACAACCAGCATGTCTTCCACATAAAGGAGGAGGATGACGAAGTCGTTTTTCGAAAATCTCTGGACAAAGACACAATGGTCGGAAGTAGTCTTATGGTATCATCGTCCAACCATGATAGACTCAAACTTCCGGTACCACTGTCTCGGAGCTTGCTTTAGCCCGTACAAGCTCTTCTTCAAACGACAAACCAGTCCTTCCTTCCCATTGACTTTAAAACCATCTGGTTGCTCCATGTAGATCTCTTCCTCAAGATCTCCATGGAGAAATGCTGTCCGGACGTCCAGTTGCTCAATCTCCAGATCCAAAACTGCTGCCAGTCCGAGCACCACACGAACCGAGGACATCTTTACAACGGGTGCGAAAATTTCATCAAAGTTAATACCATTGCGTTGACCAAAGCCCTTCACCACAAGTCGTGTCTTGTGTCTTGGCATGCACGCATCCTCGGTCGTCTTCAGCCGGAAGACCCACTTGTTTTTCAGGGCCTTCTTCCCCTTGGCAATTTAACCAGCTCAAAGGTATAGTTCTCATGAAGAGAGACCATTTCTTCCTTCATGGCCTCCAACCATTTATCCTTCTAAGCGTTACACATGACCTTGCCAAAATCTTCTAATTCTCCAACATCAGTGAGGAAGACGTACTCACTTGCTGGAAGGCGGACGGACAGATGTCTCTCCCTAGACGACGGTCTCACAGGGGCCACCTCGACCTGCTGAGGGGCCAGATCTTCAGCTTGATCTTCCTAAGGCGCTGGAACCGCCTCATTATGATTGCCAGCCACTCTTGATCCGCGGACATCGGACTCAAGAGGCACTGGACGGACAGCATCAACATCAACTCTGTCTATTCGGAAAGTATTAGGTTGAGACTTCTTCTCTTTTCCAATGTCCTCGATGGTCTCTTTCTCAACGAAGACCACATCTCGGGACCGGACCAGCTTCTTTTCCTTTGGGTCATAGAACCTATATCCAAGTTCATCCTCGCCATAGCCCAGAAAGACACATTGCTTTGTCTTTAGCTCTAGCTTGCTCCTCTTATCTCTCGGAACATGAATAAAGGCCTTGCAACCAAATGTCCGAAGATGATTATAAGCTGGTTCCTTATCGGTCCAGATTTTCTCTAGGACTTTCCTGTCCAAAGGCTTACTGGGAGACCAGTTGATTACGTGGGTGGCCGTTTTCAAGGCCTCGGCCCAAAAAGATCCCAGAAGCCTGGATTCGGACAACATACACCTGACCCTTTCCATCAGGGTGCGATTCATCCTCTCGGCCACGCCATTCAACTGTGGCGTCTTCGGTGGAGTCCTTTGATGTTTGATGCCATGAGTCTGCAATAGGCATCAAATGTCCCAATGTATTCTCCACCGTTGTCACTCCGGATAGCCTTCAACCTCCTCCCGATCTCACGCTCAACGAGGACATGAAACTGCTCAAAGATTTCTGCAACCTGATCCTTGGTCTTCAGCGGGAACACCCACAGTTTCCTCGAGCAATCGTCAATGAAGGAGACAAAGTATTGTACTCCTCCAAAAGACCTTTCCGGGAGGGGACCACACACATCCGTGTGGATGAGCTCTAGGACCTTGGACCTCATGGAAGATGCGTCTCCTTGAAAGGAGACTCTTCGTTACTTCCCTGCCATGCAGTGAGGGCAAGTCCTCAGCCTTTCTCTATTAATCTCTGGGATGAGACCCTTCTTGACCAGATGACTCATACCCGACTCACTCATGTGTCTGAACCTTTTGTGCCACAGGCCCGAGGACTCCACACATCTTGTGGCATTCACCTTTGCCACCTCGGCCTTGGCTTTCAATGCGTAAAGGCCAGAGGCCTTTACTCATCGGGCAACCACCATGGAACCCTTTGTCAACTTGAAACTTCGGTCACAAAAGACGCTGCAGTAGCCTTCATCATCAAGTCATTCTACTGAAATGATATTCATACGAATATCGAGGACATGTCGGACGTCCCTCAAAATCAGTCGGGCTCCACTGTTTGTCATCAAGGAGACGTCGCCACATCCAATGATCTTGGACGTCTCCATGTTGCCCATCTTGAACACTCCTGTGGCATATGGAGTGTAAGTGAAGAACAGCTCTCTTGATATAACAAATCAATTACTTCTTAAAAAATATTATCCATAAGATATAACTTGATCATATAATTAGTAAAATTTGTTATATTTTGTTATTCATCATCCTTTATTCTCTCTAGTTTATCCTCATTTCTTAGTACTCTGATCATTTCTCCATAGTTCAAAGAGTTTCTCACTCTTGTTTGCCAAAAAATAAAATTACTTTGTTTGTTAAATTTTAATGTAAATTGGTAAACCCGTTCAACATTGACGTTATCAAATTTTAGTTTTCACCTGTGAAAAAAACCCTATACTCAAATACCATTTGTTGAGACTTTTCGAAAATAAAAAATACACATAACTAGCATAACAAAAACAAAATCCTAAAAATTTTGGTTAATTGTGAGCCACCAAATACTATTAAAGTACAATGAACAATACTATGCAATCAAATATACACAATTATACAAAATTATTTAATATGAAAAATCATTTTTAATCAAGAAAAATGACAAAAAAAAAATTCTAAAGAAATTCACTTTGATAGTGTCTGGTTGAAAATATAACACTCTCTAAAATCTCTTCAATAAAATTTGTATGTAAATGACCAGTTGAAAATAATCCTAACATATCTAATAACTTATTAAAAAAATAAATTAAAAAATAAACAATTAAATGGTAATATGTTACAGAAATAAGATTAGAACAATGTACTTAAATTTGGTGAAGAGTGAACTTGAATCAAATATCAACTAGATATTGAGCACCTCCTTCCACACTCTATATTTTCTTATCCCTTTTCGCGCAGCACCTCTTTGTGTTAAAATAATTTCTTATTTGCCCAAAATTAGGATAGGACTATTTGTATCCCACAAGACAATTTGAGCGGATAGCTCGCAGCCCTCTTGTGATATACTACCAAAATTCTTCCTAATTATGCCATCTTCTCATAGATAGCTATTGAAAATCTTCACTAGCCTAGCATTTAAGCCACCAAATTGCAACCTTTTTGTGGAACGTCCCTCAAAAATTTCGCTTAAGTAAACCTTACATGAAAATGTTTGATAATTTTGAAAGTAAAAAAAATATTTTTATCGGTGTGATATTCATAAATGAGTGACCGAAAATTAAAATTTTCTAAGAACAAATATCTACACAATTGGCATGGCAGAACGAACCCCCTGTATTTTCCATCAATTGTTAGCCACTAAATATCGTAATAGTACAAAAAAACAAATCATATAACTAAATGCACAATATTAGATGATCTATTTAACATGAAAAATTTTTCATAATTAAAAAAAAATTATGGGATAAATTCTGAAACAATTTACTATAAAAGTGTTATATTACAAATAAAATTTCTTTTGAGACCTCTTCATAATGCTTATATAAATGACCAATTAAATACAATCATAATACTCTACCAACCTATTAGAGAATAATACACTAAGAAATTGAGTAACTAAATTATAATATGTTCTAAAAATAAAATTAGAATAACATACTCAAATTTGGTAAAGAATAAAATTCAAATTGAATCTCAGCCTGATATTAAACCTCTTTATCTTCTCTTGTTTCTCTCTTCTCTGTTCATGTGTTACTTTTTTTAAGTTGAAATGAATTTATATGTGCCCTAAAATCGTAATAGAGCCTTTTGTGTCTCACGTGGCCACTTAAACGGCTAACTCATAGTCATCTCGCTATATACTACTAGAAATCCTTTCAATCTTAGCGATTAAGCAATCACTTTGTGGTCTATCATACGTAACTATTGGAGATCCTTCTCAACCTGACACTTAAGGTGCTAACTTAGGGCTTTCTTGTAGAAACCTCCGGCTAATAATTTTGTTTGAGCAAAACTTTTTTGAACGTCACTTCAAAATACTTGATAGCTCTAGAAGTGAGAAATAATATTTCTAATTAATATAAAAGGTACAACAAAGTAACCAAAAATCTAACAAAATATTATCACCTATAGTAGTAACATATGTTGCAGCAGCAGACTGATAACTTGTTGGCTGCTTGTGGGCTGCACGATTCCCCTCTGCCACGGGTAAAGCATTGCCCAAGTAAATAATATCAAAATATGCACCATGTTTGCATGTTTCATTAAATGCTTCTAGAAATGAAATCATTAATAGCACTCAGTTCGATAATTAGCCTATAAACAAACATATCATGGCACCCGTGTGTGCTTGGCCAAATAACAAGGCCGAAAAAAAAGAAAAAACCCTTGTGTGTCTTCTCCGTTCAGCTGTAACTCATTGGGTATTGCAGTTAGTCTCTCTATCGCCAACTATCCGTAGCATCATTTTTGTCCAACCATAACGCATTCATAGTCGCAGTCATCCAACATCACCTTGAATCACCCACTGATCCAATCTGGCTATCATGACAATAAGGTCATCTTCAACAAAGTGTTTAGTAGGAAATTGATTTCAGCCGCTGAGTACTGAGATCGGTCATTCACTTATAAATCTTATGCCTATTATATTTTATATATATATATTTTAGTCATTGTCAGACACACGAAGGTTAGTAAGTGATTCATCAGAGGTATGCTCAAGCAAATGAGTTTTTCAATAAGCATTGAGAATAGCACCTGACTTATGTATGTACATATTTGGGACAATATTGGCACACCTAGTGCATGCATGAGGGGACATTCATGCATGAGCAGTAATAACACATGTACATGAAGCATGCTTATGCACTGTTTCCAATGATTTTTCATATTTTCTAGCGCTTAATATGTGCTTGAGCTGCACATATAAGCACAGATAAATTTTCACTTTGACATTCGAATATCGACATCTAATATAAAACCCAACATGATTTTAGGACATTCATTGTGAAATATTTAAACATTTGGGTGGCTAAATAGAGATAAAATGAGAGAAAAAAAAGGAGATTCTAACAAATTATTTGCAACCTGAGCATCTAATATAAAACCCAACATGATTTTAGGGCATTTATTGTGAAATATTTAAACATTTGGGTGGCTGAATAGAGATAAAAGGAGAGAGAAAAAAAATTGGAGATTCTAACAAGTTATTTACAACCTGAATTTTTTTTTCTTTTATTTTTCACCGTCTTTAGGAATGTTGATTCATTTGTTGTTTTGAGCATTGTACCAGTAGTTCTCATCTTATTCATCTCTAATTACTTTGCTTTGGTTTGCCAACATTCTTGTGAAACCAAAGAGTATTGTTAGAAATTTATATAATCATATTCATATTTATAGTATATTTTAGACAGACTTAATGTCCCATGATTTTATTATTCCATTTGTAAGGAGTACCTACATAAAATTTGTCTTTCTTTTATTCAATATTGTTGTTATTGTGATTGTATTAATTGTTGTTGCTTCTCTCACAGATTCAATCAACAAGCTATGTATTTTGATCTGATTACAGATTTGTCATTAACTTTGCTGAGGAAAGCTTGTGTTGTCCCAGGCCTAACCCCCGATTACCCTCATTTTTAACTGTGGCACTGCAATATGTGGAACGACAACCAAAATATGAACATTAGCGTCTCTATTGAAGCCACGGCTCAATGTTTCTCACACTAGAAAACAGTTGGTCAATGTTATGTATAACTGTATATCCACAGACTGGTCATTCTCATTAAAAGAAGGCCGTCCGAGGACGAAAGTGACTGCTCTGTGTAAAAATTGATCAGCAAACATTGCAGCTCTTCCTGCAGTACCCTTGCATTGCTTCATTGCCAGTCATATACAGAGGGTTCTTTGTACATTCACCAGCAGCAGCCCACTGGGCACAGTTAGGATTTTCATCCACACACTCTCCAGTGGCTCTCTGAACTGGTTTATCAAAATTCCTGACATGAATCCACTTGGTTGCAGACCATTTCTCACCCTCAATGACAGGACAGCTCCCATGCAGGCTGCTAGGATCAGTAGTAGCATCGGGATGAAGGCTAAAGAACAGCAACGCATCGCCCTTCCTGGGTTTCACTGCAGGTAGACATGCGATAAATAAGGAACTACAGAAACAAGGAATTATTACAAAGAAAAGGCTATTGCTAAAGATCTTTCCCGAATTGAAAGGCATGTAAATGAGTGAACAACCAAAACACAAAATGCTCCATACTACTTGTGGGTTCTCTCTTCATCATGCTTATTTTAATGACCAAATCATAACCGGGGATGATGTAATGACCCTACCTGCATACCCCTTTCTTGCACAGTCGGACCAGCTATCATCCTTCAGTTGCTCCATTTTTGACTGCAGAGAATGAGTGGAAGGTGCAAGCTACTAGGTAAAAGAAAAATTCATGAAACGTAAAAGTAAAGCAAATCATGTTACTACAGAATAGACAGTTACCACTGAGTCGGGAAATACTGTTTCACCACCCTTCCCAACGTCAGACAAATACATGAGTACAGTGGCAATTCGATGGCCGCCTAGTTCTTGATTAAACTTATCATGAAAGTAATCATAATGTGGCTCGTACTTTTGGCCGTGCTCGTAGTGAAGTATTTGCATGGCCTCCCCATTTTCTGATATACATCATTAAAGATAATTATCCTATTAGATCTGAGAAAACGACTAGCAATGCATTTGGTATTTACCTTCAGGAAGAAATGTCCAAGCAGCAATTCTTGCCTCAATTCCAGTCACCACATCATCCTTCAAACATAACATGAAACCGTAAGTGGATGATTTCCAAGTCAACATTACCATAATGAAATCAACACGATAAAAGCTCTGAAATTGGCTTCAAAATAAGGCTTATTGCACTTTTAGTTATGCACAAAGAGCAACAACTAAGAAACCACCCGATAACGTGTCAAAGCCAACTAAGCTAGGTAAATTAAACAACAAATTTCAACCTTCTCTTTAATGCTACAATCATGGAGAAATAGAGGCAAGTATATGTGATGTCCTCATGGAATTAGAACAACAACTCCCGTGTGGAGAAAGATCAAATAAGTGGAAGCGATTTTGTTAATTAGGTTGTGCGACCCATCATCAAATGAAGAGCAAATGACGCGTTTTACAGTTGTAGCCCACTTCATTGTTTGATGATTGAGAAGTAATGAAAGAGTGGGAGAAAGCTTGTGATAGGGGAGTGCAGTTTTCAGCCCAGGATTTAAACGATCAGTCCAAGCATGCATAGCCCATTGACTCTTGGAAGGCAAGTCCATCATGTTAACACACACACACACACACACACAAATTTTTTATAGGATTATAGGTCAGGAGATCTAACTAAATTAGGCTTCCATTCAATTAGAAAACCATAGCACATTAGAGAATAGATTAATCTCTCTATTAGCCTCCATATATAGGAGATTGTAATCATACATGGCTTTTCTAATGGAATTATAACTTGGCACAATGCCACTTATCTCGGTGTAAACAGTAAAAATTACCCATCTATTTATAGTCATTCCTTGGTAACATTCTGTTGTTTGCCTCAGTTGTGACTCATCTACTGCTAATTGTGTTTATAAAGGTGTCAAGCCCAAAACAAGGACCACAGAGGCAACAATGACAAAGAATGGGATTGGACAAATGCAGACCATTCATCAACAAGAAGACACGGTTGACCTGTACAGCAATGGATAATGATAGGGCATGATTCATAAACAAGAAGCTGGCTGAACAACAAAGCAAGAGAAGAAAATGGAAACCAAGACTTTGTGGCAAAAAAGGAAGGCGAGCAAGTCTTCCAAGCAAAATAAGGAAAGCAGCCAAAGGGTTGGACAAGAAAAGGCAAAAAGAGGCTAGCTTAAAAAGGATCAATTCAGCCAAACAAGAAAGAGAAAGTAAATCAGCCACAGCACAAAAAGGAAAGAATATCAAATTGGTGCAAGGAAAAAGAAAACGAAAAAACTATAATAACAATTGGAGGGAGAATTAAGGAGAGTGAACACACACAACTAACCTAATTCTCCCCAGGGGTTGGCCAGCGAAGGGCAGAGAAGCTGCCATTTGACAGCTTCAGTAAAACCAAATTATGACAGATTAGGGTAGGAAAAATTAAATCTTTTTCGTAAACTTTGTTGTCATCAATTCTAGGATAGTTTAGGAATCAAGTTTGGAGTATTGTTTTAAGTATTTTCTTGGTTCAAAGACTACAAACTGAAGTTGCTGATTTTTTTTTTTTTGGGTAAAACTGGTGATGTGCTTTGGCCTGTGATATTCTATCAAGGTAAGTTGTTTTCTTGTTTTTCCTGTGTAGCAAGTTAGTATTTAAGTTTACATAAGCTTTTCATTCAATTCCCAGCAAGTAATGATAATGTTTTTCATTCAAATTCAGCAAGTGTTCTTGTGTTCTGCTTTGATGCTTCCGAACCAGAAATTTATGTTTCTGTTTTTCACTTAAAAGTCAGCAAGTTGTCTTGTTTTGTTATGTTTGGATTCCAGCAAGTGTTTAGTTTAAGTAGTAGTGTATTTTTTGTTAACTAAACTTTTAAAGATTGAACCTTTGGATTAGTTATATTAAGTAGTAGTCTTTCTTGCTTGATTTACATCAGTTAGATCCAAAGTTTGAATATCTCAATTAGTAGTTGCCATTTTGCATAACTGGCCTTCCATGTTTATTGTTAGACACAAATCAATCTATGACAAATGGAGTAATGTGATTATAAGTTTTTCCATGGTCTTAAATGTTTCATCTTTTGAATAAATAAAATAGGATGATAATTAAAGTTGAGAACTTTGAGGCTCAATTAATATCAACTTAATTTAAGAACCTATTCTATAATGATATTTTGATATCTTAGATTCTTAAATCACCAGCTTTAACAGTTTGAAAATGATTGGGTAAGCCCTATTTTAACTATCTAATCCAAGTGGACTTCAGTGTTAAATCTTTTGAGGCACCAGCATTAATGATGTTTTTATCTTGACATCAAAACACTTCATAAAAATAATAATTTTCATTCATCTGATGTGGTTCGTGTCAAGATCGGTTTAATCATCTCAAATTTCAAGTTGGTTCAATTGCTTTTAAATTAGTTCTGTTGCCTATTATTATTCACTATTTTTACTGTTTTTTTATTGTGTGCTGATTTCACAACTTGCATTAGATTTAGTTTAGTCAAATGCTAAATCCAAAAATCCTTCTGAAATTCCCATCCTTCTGTTTGGTACTAAAGGATTTGAATTGTAGAAGTAAAATCCTACGGTTTATATAGTGATTAACTTGTCAGTTTGCACTAGAAACAAACACCATTCCCTGTAGAAAATGATAACCTAACTTACTGGGAAAACCATGCTATAACTTATGCACTTGTAGTGATAGCCATACTCCTTTTTAGACTTTTGGTCACTGGTGTCTCTCTTGTTCACAATGGAATACCAGCATTCACCCAAAAGGTCTCTATATTTCAAGGAGGGTCAAATATCACCAAGAACTATGGACAAAACTATAAGAATTGGGAGGAAATGAATTATCCATTTGCACATAACAAATTGTCAGAGCATGCCACATGGCCTTTCTTCCGTCATCATAACTAGAGGGGGGAGTGGGGGGGGGGGGGGGCAACTCAGCACCATGTTTGGTGATTTTGTGCAGGAGCCAGGAATATGGGAATTCTAGACAATATGAATGATCTTAATTGTCATAAAAAAAAAGTGAGACACAGAATGGATTTGCAGCTGTGATGCTGATGCATCATTTATGGGGGCAAAAAACCTTCAATAGGCAGGTGATCTCTGCAACAATCATAATAACAGAGAGGCAGCAGCAAACAAATAAGAGTTATGAAATTTCATTCAAATGTTAGATGGCCACAGCACTGAACACAACTCCCTCCTAAAGACCATAGCATAAGCCATAAGAAATTAGCCAAAACTACTTATCAAACCCTTGTATGAAACCAAGAGCATGGTTATACTTCAATATCTAGGTCTTTTCCAGGGAAAAGAATATCATAACTAGACCATGATTAACTTTGGTTTGGCAGGTCGCATTACAAAAGGCACCAAAAGTGATATTGAATCCTCTTGAAATTATGACATACCCAAAATCTAGGGTTCCGATCTGTAGTACCTAGGAATATTCATCTTAGTTTTGGGATGGTTTTATATGATTAGATCCTACTCAAATACTCAAAAGTAACTCCTTGGGGTTGACACATAGAGTGCACTTCCAAAGTTCACAAAGCTACTTAAAGCTCATGCAAACTATATAAAAGCATTTATTTTTCAAAGAAACATATCTTGTATCCAGTTCCCCTCCCACTTCAAGAGCAGAACCAGATGGATGTACAAATGTGACCATGAATGATGTAATCACTGCTATCCAGTACAAATCACATTTGACATCCTACTTTGACTTTAACAGCTTCAGCAATCTCGTCTACAAAGGCATTCCAACTTCACAAAATGTGATGCAATGAGGTACAGTTGAGTTCAAATCACTACACATTCCAGGGGCTTCTCAGGGCCTTGAACAGAGAGAGAGAGAGAGAGAGAGAGAGAAATTACATAAAGAAATCCATAGTCAGATATATACTCGACCAAGATCTCTTTAGAACTAGACATTCATGTCAGTCTTCTTACACTAGTAAGGAATTACATTTTGGCCTACACACCTCATATAACAGAACATTAATGGACAAACTTCTTCCACGATTCTTATGCATGGTAATGGGTCAAGCAACAAAACAATAAAATCTGGACCAAAAAAATCAGATTCCAGACTGTCAGAACAGGCTTGAATTGTTGTAAGATGGGATGTCAGAAAAGCCCGATTGTTAGATGGCCTGATTTGTCAAAAAGGCAAGCTTCCTTAGGCCAGACTATCAGAAGCTGGATCATTATAAGGCAAATCACCAAAGAATGGATTGTAAGCGTGCAACTGTCAGAAAGACACAATATTAGAGATCCAAAGTATGTCAGAGAAGGCCCAATATGCCAGTCTATGTTTTTAGAGACCCATCTGTCAGAAGAATGGATTCAGAAGGCCCTGTCAGAGTCAAACCAAAGGTGCCTGAGACCATGGTGGCTAGACCAAGGCACCTCAAATATGTCTCCATTGGCATCCTATTATCGCTCCAAGGTATCCTGGTGTCCTAGCTATCAGATCAAGTAACCTTATATGACTCCACCAGCATCCTAGTACGTCTCTACCAGCTAGTATGGCTCAACTGGTATCCTATTATGGCTGAGTCGTCAGACGAAAGTGTCAGATCAAGGCACCCCTAGTATGTGTTCATTGGCATCCTATTATCACTCCAATACATCAAATTTTTGAGCTGGAGACCATGGTGACAGACCAACTTGCCTAATATACTCCACCGGCATCCTCGTATGTCTCCTCCAGCATGCTAGTATAGCTCCACCAGCATCCAAAACATCCTGGATGTTTTCAGTTTGGTTATTTTTTTAAATTAATTTCATGATATTTGTTCAAATTATTAGATAATTGTTTATTTAGTAAATTACGGTATTTGGGTCGTGGGCTTGGAGAACTTATGGATAATTAGGACTTGGACTTAGTCATTAGTTGGATCTAGTATTTAAAATAATTTTAGAAAATTGATATTAGTAGCATATAAATTATTGGAAAGAGGTCTCAGTTATTAAATCCACATGGAGGGGTGAGGTACTTGATTTATTTAAGGATCTATTTTTAGACAAGTAAATTAATGCTTTGGGTTGTACTTGGAAAACTGCGGATCTTCGATTTGGTTCTACAATTTTAGACTCGAGTATTCTTAGTAGACGAGTAGGATCATGATTAATCCAACATGGATAAATCATATTTGGTAGAATACTTGGTAATTAGGGACAATTAGATTATATTCTTATTTGAGTTAACAAACTAATTATACTAGTGCTTGGCTATGTTTATGGAGTTAGTTCCAAAGTTAGTATGCTAACTAACTAATTTGGCTAGATGTAGAAAAGTGCTAATTGAAGAGCTATTCCTAAGACAACTAATTTAACTATAAGCTCCAGTATCAAGCATAATTATTATAGAGAATCAGTAAGTAGTAGAAGACAATGAGTTTTGATATTAGAGGAGTTGTTACTTGGTTATTTTGGGAAGTCAATCAATGTAAGGATAAATTCTAAAATAATAATTTGATGGATTATTTTTGGAAGATATTTTTATAAATAGAATAAAAATATTATTTGATAAGTTTGTTATATATTGGCTGAATGAGATTATTTGGGACCAGTTGTCATGGAAAATTTTGCCAATAATAAGTCGAAGATCCAATATTCTAGTAAGGACTTGGACTCGATTTAGATTTCAAGGCTGGGTGGGTTTACAAATAAAAATTTAGAAAGATATCATTCAATTGAGGTTCAAAAATTAAGCAAGGAAATCCAAAACCGTCGAAAATTACTTGAACATTGATTTGGAAGATAACTTCTAGTTACGAGGCTAATATTATGGAGTTAGTATATTGGCTTCAAGATGATAACTGATGGGTACACCGGAATATGGGCTAGCCCAAGGTCAACGGAGGTCTAAAACAAGCCACTGGACGGTCAACTTAAAAACGGCCTAACAGGACGCGAAGGCCCAATCCTGAAAGGCCCAAGACGGTCAACGTTAGCGTTGATCGTCTAAGCTCCAGCAGGCGGCTAACTTGCGTGCAGACAGTCAACTCGAGCGTTGACCGGATGCACTGTAACAGCAATCCCAAAAAGGTTTCAAACCTACTACGGCCCAAGGCCCAAATGGCAGGCGGACATGTGCACGGAAAGCAACGGTCTTCTCATGGTCACGTGTCCTCTTAAAAGCTGATCTTCTCCAAAAAAGGCGGCAATGATCTCAGTGCCAACAAAACGATCACGAAAGCATGAGATAGTCTAAAGATCCGTTGCACTGTACAGCAGAAAGATGATTCATTAAATCACGATTGTTAGGCCCACCAACTTTGAGGAGGCCGGTGCTGCCAGTCCAGGGAGAGCACGCCACCTTGACCAAGAGGAAGAGGCTCTCTGCCGTCCATAAAAGTTTAAGGTCTTCATTCCGGAGATGACATGCTTTCACCTGCTTTTACATGCTCTCATATGCTCTCTTGCATGCATTCTGAGATATCCATTCGCATACACACAAGCTCACTAAGAAACAGAAGCTCTCTTGCTCACTCTATAAATTATCTTCCTAAGAACACTGAAAACGAGCTTCCTGAAGGACTTCTTACAGTCTTCCACACGAACGCTCACAAAGCTTGCACAGAGGCTCCTCCCCTCTTTCTCTCTACACAAGCACTCGTCCTCCAATCCCACCAGAGATCTCCAGATTCCTGGAGACCTCTTAGGCCTTCTAAGACTAATTCCCTAAAGCTTCCACGCTTTCGGGACGTCGCTTCCTTACGCTCTCTGTGAGCAGGAAGCAAGAACGCACATTCCCAAGGCTGACACTCCAAACCATCTCACACTCTCTCTCTTTAGCTTTCCAGTTACCTTCCTCGCTTAGAAGGACTTACTAACTTGAGCGTTGGAGTATTTTCGATAGGACAACCTCCCGTCGATACACTAACCTCTTGTTCATTTTAGTGGTGTGCAGGATTCGAACTCAGTAAACGGAGTCGGGTCAAATAATCCAGACGAATCCGAATCCGTTCGAAGTCCGATCCAGGTACGCATCAATAACCAACCGATTGGAGTAAATTAAGGTTAGTATTTCAAACATTGTGATGATATTAGCTAGAAATATTGCCCACCTAGATCATAACCAACAAAGAAAATAATTGGATATTGAATCATAAATTTTGGCCAAGAGAGTCTAATGGGAGGAATTGTTATTTTTACATTATATAATAAGGGTCAAAGATACATCTAACAAAAGTGGTTATGGTTAGCAAATTAAGGGTCCAGTTACATTAATGAGAAAAAAAATCATCAACTTCTCCCCCATTTTTTCAATCAAGGAGAAGGAAATAACCAGCTTAGCTTAACTCCATTTTTTTTTTTTTCAATTTAATGCCTTGGAACCTCTTATTTGTTACCTTTGCACCCTTGCATTTCATCCAAGTGAAGAGAGGAGAAGAAAGGAGCCAGCTGAAAAGAGAGTGATCCGTGTGTAGTGAAGATCATTCAACTTTTGAGGCAATCCATGTAATGATAATCGAAAAGGAGCTCCAGCAGTTGCATCAGCATGACTGATTATGATGGATCAACAGTCAGCCAATCTGGAGGAATTAGCTGGATCAATCTGTTAGAAGTAGTTAGAGTTAGTTGATTGAGATGTTAATTAGTTGATGATATTGCAGCTATGTAAGGCATGTTAACACTTGTAAGAAACTACGATGATAATGAATGAAAGTTCTCTACTCTCTTCTAAATTCCCTTTTCCTTCTTCCTGATCTCGCTGTCTGTTCTCCTTCTATCTCATTTTGTCTATCCCCTGTTCTGTTCTGCCTCCGTTCTCATCATTCCCTCTGTTTTCTCCATCTTCTTTCTTTCCTAACCTCTCAGTTCGATCTTTCCCTCCTTTCTTCAGAATTCTTTTTCGTTGTCCTCTTACCATCCTGAATTCATCTAACATTCTATGCATTAAGTAGACTACATGACAAGTGGTATCAGGGAAAACTTTCATCAGCTATAGACACACTTCGTTTTGCAAATCTGACGTCACAATCATGACAGCAAGAAGGAACAATTTGGAGGAACAAACGCAACAGTGGCAGTAAGAAACCCAAGAAAGCATAATGAAGTAGGTGAATGACAATTTGTTAAATCAATTTTCTATTTTACAAGAAAGAGCATATTCAAGAATCAAAGAACAAGGAGATGATCTAGAGCAAAGATTGGACACCAAGCTATCCAAATTCATGGCAGACATGAAAGATATGTTGACTCCCAAGAATTCAAAACCAGCAGACCAACTGAAGCCAGCCACAAAGCTCATCATGCAGTAGGATAATTGTAAAGAGCAAGTTCCGATTTTCAAATTTAATCATGATTAATTAAGTTAAGAATAATAAATTGATGTCAAAAGAAGAAAAAATTGGGTCAAAAGTCCAAGTTGGATTGGGATACATCGAGTTCATGGATGCCTGATCAGCACTCGATGCGCGCCCATGCGTGTTCTAAGCAAAGAGGTTGCACTTGACTAGCGTCTAAACGGAGTTCAAGCACACCTTCCAAGTTAGCCACGCTTGATGCACGCCCAAAGGACGCCCGAGCACACTAAGCACGATGCCAGCGCCTAATACGCACCTAAGGCAACGCTCGTGCACTATTGAGTTTGGTCATAAATTAAAGTGATTTTAAGCAAAATTTTGGTGAGATTCAAGCTAAGGGAAGCTCATCTCCAAGCCTTCCTTCCTATGTTACTATTCTTTCTTCACTTTCTTGGGCATTTCTTGATTCAAATGCTCATACATGATATATTTTTATAGCTAAAATGTTTATATTTCACATGCATGTAATATTCTTCTCATTCTTCAGTAAAAATGTATGAAATTCATGTCAAAGTCCATTTATATTATAGTATTCAGCTATTTTCTGCAATTATCTTTCATGCATGTCTTGTATTTTTAATATAATGCTCTTTCATGTATGATTTTTATTTATAAAGTTCCTACAAGTTCAATTTTGTTAAAAATAAATTTTGCATATTCTGAAAACTTATTAAAATGTCCCTGTATGTTAGCTAATAGAGATGGAATTGCTGAAGTATCTTAATATTGTTGATTTTTCTGAAAAAATTATACTTATAGCCCATATGTTGTAAATTTCAGAAAGTAGCTTTTATATGCTTTAAAAATTGCATGTTTAAGTTCCTACATAGTTTTTATCCAATGCATGATAAGAAATTGATAGAATTTTGAAGGAAAAACTCTACAATATGTTAGAAACTAAGAATATTTTCTCTAAAATGAGAAAATACAAGAATTATGATGAATTATGTAGAGTTTTCATATATCTAAGTATTGGATCATTATAATAAGTTCAACAAGTGATTTATTATGATATGTCTTAGTATATTATGATAGTGATCAATGTTTGAACCTATTATTCACGAGTAAAAGCGGCGTTCAACCCCGTATATGGGATTAAATATACAACGACCCACCTATGAGTCTTAAATAGTAGTGTACGGCCGTTGATTATGTGGAAATAAATATAACCCGAGTTTCAATTATCCACTCATTTAATTAGTAAAGTCTTATTGGCCCTTGGTCCTTAAGAAAATTTCATAATTGAGCATGAATTTACATAGCACATTTTGATTATGCACTGAAAATATAAATTTAAAAACCATATATAACTGTTATGGAAGTTTAAGGCATTGCATCTAAAATCGGTCCATTGTTCCTTCTAATATGTTTTAATGCAAAATATATGTTAATTTATGATAATTATATGCCCTACTGAGTTTTCGACTCACTCGTATTTCTATTTTTCACTAACCCCATCAGATAAGAGGCTTGGGCACTCACAAGTAAGGATATTGAAGGAGGAGTTGATTCGAGGAGAAAATTAGTTTAGAATTTCATATGAATCTGATGTTGTCTTTAGTTTCCGAACAATAGTTTAATATTTACGTTATTCGAACAATAGTTTGTAACTAATAAGATGAATATTGGTTTATCCAGTAACATGTGAATGTAGTTTACTCTGATTTTTGTTTGGATTATACATAACTCCTTACGTAAGGATCGACATCATAGTTTGGTTAGTGTTTGAGCCATATGATGATGTGCCATTTCGAGTCCTGTGTTCAAGATATATTATTTTATTTTGGTGGATCGAGATATCAATATGAAATTTACATCTAGGATTATAGAGTTTATTATTTGTTCATGAATGATCTTGTTAATTATAAATATCGGGATTAGGATTTGGGAAATGAAAATAATTTAGAGCAACAATTGAGTGACAAAATTTTCAAATTCATGTCAAACATGAACAACTTGTTGATCTCCAAGAATGTTAAACAAGAAGCCCAGCCAAATCCAAATCCAAATATCACTACTCCACAGATGTCACAAAGAGCGCTACTACCTACACCCACAGGTAACAACTTCTAATAAGATCAAGGTTTGAGACAAATTCCAATCAGATACCACTCCTCAAATGTAAATACAACAAGGAACACTCCTATGACTTTACCAAGAGTAGAATTTCCATATTTCTCTGGAGATAATCCAAGATCTTGGATTAAGAAGTGCACAAAATACTTCTAAATATATTATGTTTCCGACAAACAGAAAATGGAGATTACAACTATGCATTTGGAAGGCAAAGTGGATATATGGTTTAAGGATATTGTGCTTAACATTCAGCACTTTCCTGTGAGATATTCAAAGGCATTTTATGTAAAAGATTTGGTGATCATTCAGCAACAGATGTTGTGGAAGAATTCAACAAGTTGTAGCAAAAAGTTGAAGTGGAAGATTACCAAGAAAGATTTGAAGACTTGAAGGCATAGATGATGAGCTCATATCCAGGACTACTCTCCAAATCTTACTTCAGATCAACTTTTCTCAGTGGACTTAAGGAGGAAATCCCAACTATGGTGAGGCTACACAAGCCTACTTCATTGGTAGAGGACTTTGAATTAGCAAAACTTCAAGAGCAACATTTGGAGGCAATAAGCAAAAGAGTAAGAGCTCCTTATAAGCCACAGTTGAGGATTCTTTCTGATAAGAATGGCAATGGCAGACTTAACATTGGTGGTATTAGCAACAACTGGAATTAAATAAAATCTTCAGCTTTACCATCCCTTGACCAGAAACAGGTTGCTAGACTCTTTTTCAAATGCAATGAAATATGTACTCCGGGACATAGATGCAAAGAAAGGCATAGTAATTGCTTGCGAATGGATGAAGGCATGGATAAGGAAGAAGAAAACGTTGTCGATCAAGAGGATGATCAAGATGAGAAGAAGAAAATGAGGAAATCATTGTCCAGGCCTTATCTGGTAGCTCATGGAACAACGCAATTAGAATCTTGGGAGAATGAAAAAAGAGACCTCTTACTATTCTAGTGGATAGTGGCAGCACACACATCTTTGTGAGCCCTAAGGTGGTGCAAGAAGCTAATAGATTCCTCACTAACATGCCTACTTTGTATGTGACTGTAGCTAATAGAAGCAAAATCATCAGCAAGGCTAAATGTTGAGGCTTGTCTTGGACGATGCAAAGACATTCATTCAGGGCAGATTTGAGAGTAATGGAACTGCGCAGCAGTGATATAATTCTGGGAGTGGATTGGATGAAAACATTTAGTCCCATCCTTTTTGACTTTCATCAACTCATGCTTAGTTTCCACATGGAAAGACAACAGATTGACCTGCAAGGATACATAGAAGAGGCTGCATTGAGAAGTATCACAGCTAAAGAAGCAAGTAAACTGATATGCAATAATGAAGGCTTTGTGAGACAGTTATTCCATCTCACCATAAAAGAATAGGCAGCTATTTCCACTCCTATAAGAGAATTGCCTCTTGAATTTCAAGAAACTGTTGAAGAACCAAGTAGCCTACTTCCTAAAAGACCCTTTGATCACCCAATTCCATTACAACCAAACCACAAACCCGTTAACTTGCGACCTTATGCACACAATCATGCTCATAAGAATGAAATTGAAATCCAAATTGCTGACATGATTAAAGCATCTCTCAAACAACTGAGCACCGGTCCATTTGCATCTCCTATCGTGCTAGTCAAAAAGAAGAATAATTCTTGAAGACTTTGTGTTGACTATCACCAATCAAATTCCATGACAATAAAAAATAAATTCCCTAAACCCATTATAGATGACTTGATGAGCTAAGTGGATCATCTATATTTTTCAAACTTGATTAAAGATTTGGATATCTTCAAATTAGAATGCACAAACCAAACTTGTTTAGAATAGCCTTTAGAACTCACCAATGATATTATGAGTTCAATGTTATGGCTTTTGCACTTACTAATACCCCAGCCACTTTTCAGCCTTAATCAACCATTTTTTCAACCATACCAGAGGAAATTTGTGCTAATCTTTTTTAATAACATACTTGTCTATAACCTTTTCTTGGAAACCCACATAGAACACCATAAACTTGTGTTCCTCACATTAAGACATCATTCTCTTTTTGCTAAGAAGAATAAGTGTTCTTTTGGTCAAAATAAAGTGGAATACCTAGGCCATATTATTTTTAAAAATGGTGTTGCAACTGATTCTGGAAAAATTGAGGCCATGAGCTCTTGGCCAGTGCCTACCAACGTCAAAGCATTGAGAGGATTCATAGGCTTGACCAGTTACTACAGGAAGTTTTTGAAGAACTATGGAGTAATCAGTAGGCCATTGACAAATTTGTTGAAGAAAAATGCATTTCATTGGAATGAAAAGGCAGAAGAAGCGTTTCAACAACAGAAGAAAGACATGTGTCAAACACCTATCCTGATTTTACCATATTTTACTCTATCCTTTGTGATTGAAGCTGATGCTTCAATCAGAGGCATGAGAGTTGTTATGATGCAGAGAGGGCATCCTGTTGCCTATGTCAGCAAATTCTTCGGAGTCAAGATTATGGGATTATCCATATATGAAAAGGAATAGTTAGCCATACTATTAGCCATCTCTAAATTGGCACCATTATTTGTTGGATATCCAATTTATCATCAATACTGATCATGAAAGTCTCAAGCATTCACTTGAGCAAAAGGCCACATCCTTGCTGCAACAAAGAAGTCTATCAAGGTTACTCTTGCTAATATTCGGGTGGAGTAGGGTTGAACTATGTGATCATGTATAAGAAAGGCAAAGGCAATGTGGTGGCAGATGCATTATCAAGAAAAATGGAAGATACTCAATCAAGTTGTACAGCTACATCAGTAGTGGTACATATATGGAAGCTAGAAATAGAGCAAAGCTACGAGAATGATCCTTGGGTTCGAGATATCCTGGCTTCTGTACTAATTAATCTGGTTGCTTAGCCACAATTTTCCATTAATACAGTATTGAAGTACAAGGGCAAGCGGTGCATTGGCAATTCTACTAAATTAAGTCAAAAACTCTTATTGGCTATTCATGAATCAAGCTATGGAAGACATTTAGGAATTGTGGTCACATATAAACAAGCACAGCAGTTCTTTTCTAACCAAAGCTATTTAACCAAATTAAAGAACTGGTGCTTTCATGTGAGGTATGTGAAAGAAATAAATATGACCAAGCAGCTTATCCTAGTTTATTACAACCTCTCCCTATCCCGCTATATTAATGAAGTTATATTACAATGGATTTCATTGAAAGATTGCCTTGTTCCAATGGAAAGGATACAATATTAGTAGTGGTTGGTAGACTAACAAAGCATGGCCATTTCTTACCACTAATACATCCATTTTCAGCAAGTAAAATTGTTGAATTATTCTTGAATCACATTGTTAAGCTTTAGTGTGCTCCTATTAGTATTGTTTTTGATAGAGACAAGGTGTTCACAGGGTTGTTTTGGAAATCATTAATGAGTAGCATGAGCACCAAACTCCACATGAGTACAGCTTATCACCTACAAACTTACAGGTGAACAGAATGAGTTAATGCATCGAGACATATTTGAGATGTATGCTGGCACAAAAACTGGCTTACTAGTGCAAATGGTTAGCATTCGCTGAATGATGGTACAATTCTACTTATTGCCAAACCATCAAGATAACTCCTTTCAAGGCTTTGTATGATTTTCCTCCTCCTCAATTGCAATTTGGGGATGACACATCACTTGTGGTTTCTGTAGCAAATCTAATGCATAAAAGACAGCACATGACTCAATTTTTGAAGGAAAAACTGGCTGATGCACAAAATAGAATACAGAAATATGCCAACTTGAAGAGATCCGAATGTAACTTTGAAGTAGGTGCTATGGTATATATGAAACTCCAACCATATAAACAAATTTTGATTGCATTGAGAAAGAACCTGAAGCTGTCTTCCAAGTATTATGTGCCTTACAAGATCATTGCAAAGATTGGAGAAGTCGCTTACAAATTGGAATTACTAGCAAATTCAAAGATCCAACCCATATTTCATGTATCATTGCTGAAAGAAAAAATTGGCAAACATAGTATTATACTCACAAACTTGCCTTCTATTGATGACAACCAAGAAGTAGAAGTGGGACCTTTTAAAATACTCAACACTCATTCAGTCTATCATCAAGGCAAGCAGGTGAAGCAACTGTTGGTTCACTAGGCCAATTTGTAGGAGGAAGATATGTGAGAGGATGAAGCATTCATGAAAGCTCAATTTCCAAAATTTTTCCTTAAGGAAAAGGAAAATCTGCTGGAGAGGATATTGTCATATAATGATAAGCATCAGCAATTGCTTATGCATCAGCACGGCAGATTAGAATGGATCAATCTATTAGCAATAGTTACAGTTAGTTGATTGAGTTGTTAATTAGTTGCTGATATTGCAGCCATATATGTAAGGCATGTTAACACGTGTAAGAAACTATGATGATAATGAATGAATGCTCTCTACTCTCTTCTAAATTCCATTCTCCCTCTTCTTGATCTCTCTATCTGTTCTCCTTCTATCTCATTCTGTCTCTCACCTGTTCTGTTCTGCCTCCGTTCTCATCATTCCCTCTATTTTCTCCATCTTCTATCTTTCTTTCCTAACCTCTTTCTTTGATCTTTCCCTCCTTTCTTCAGAATTCTTTTTCATTGTCCTCTTACCATCCTGAATTCATCTGACATTCTATGCATCAGGTAGACTACATGACAGTAGACTTATAACCTTTCTTCTTTATTTTTCCACAATTCAATCCATATTGTTCTTTCAATTTCAATCATGAGAAATTTAAAATTATGGTGGAATAACATTTATGGCTGATTAGAATAATTTTTATGCATGTTAATATTCAAGTTTAATGCGATATTTGATCACCATTCGAAACGACGTTCAAATGCTACTGCTTCAAGCAACAGCATTCGAGCACCATTCGAACGCTAGTCATGCTGTTGTGCATATATATTAATTACTTAGTTTCAATGATTGTATGTTATCTTTTATTCAATGTTATACATACTTTAGATCTACTAATAGGTATTATAGACAGCTGTGAGTCTATACTTGCTTTTATGTGCAAAGATATATCTGAAATAGGAAATTATATTCAACATTTGAAGGTCGTTCAACAGTCATTCAAATGTTAGACAGTGGATTGAGGGTTTTTACAAATCTGAGTTGTCCGATTGATTTTTCTTGGAAATAACCGAATGAATAGTTGTTATGAGATCTTAGTGATAAAAATAACAACCTGATTGAGGAATTAGATCTGGTTTTCTTGGAGATTTAGACTTGGCATAGATGGTGGCTAGGCTACAGTTCAAACACCAGAATTGATGTTTAAACTCTTGAGGGGCAAATTTGAAATTGAGGCTTAAACCGTATGTTTTGACCTAGGATTGAAATTCCAGTTTTAGAGGGGTTTGTGGGCCTTAATAGGTGACCATTTGGGGGTACTTACGTACTCGTGATGATTCCTCATTTTAATGGTTTCGTTAGCATTACCTTTCGAATTATGTGAGTATATTTCTTAGCACTCTATGGCTAAGAAGAGCATATGAAACTCTAAGGTATCTAGACGAATGAGAATCTATGAAACTTTAGCATAATCTATACTTTTCTGATACCTATTCCATTTCCAATAATAAAAGTCGGTTGATTTTGAGGTGGAATGCTTATAACTTTGTGACCGTCGTATGAAGATAATATCTGGGACATCTTGGATGAAGACATCATAGATAACATGAGAATGATACAAGTATAATTTCTGAGAACACTGTAAGGGTAGTGAGAATACCATAGAATGTTGGGACCTCAAGGTATTTATCTAGTTGATAGAGGCATAAATATGCAGCCTTTGATCATAGTGGTAGGATAGGATCCACAATGATCTAGTTATATCTCAAATTGTTGAGACCTTGTGTTGAATGGATTTTTAAGAAAACCAATAAAGGATCTTAGTATTGTGGATACTTCGAGATCTCATTGTATTTGTTGGGATTCATTGGGACCCAGTAGATGTCCTTCGGGATATCAAGTATTATAAAGTTGATAGCATGGATGTTTTTCACATCGTTATTTAGCTATCTTATTTATTGATATCATTGATAGTTTTTTTATTGATTATTCATGCATGATTATTACTTTCCATATATCGTATATTATTGAAACTTGTTTTAACATATGAGTTCCTTAGCTTGATTTCTGCTATTATTGACTTCGATTGGAATTACTTGTTATGCTTTTTGGCCCACCCTTGTTGTTTCTTTCTTTCAGAGTAGCACATGATAAAGATAGGTAACTTTAGCGTTGGAGGGAGAGCTGTGAACTTTAGTGTCTTTAGGAGCCTAACTGGAGAGGACCTTATTCATTTTATGTTGTAGAGAGACATTCAATACTTATGTTTTATTTTGAAAATTTTGGGGCTATGTTTTCACCCAAAGTTTTTTATGTATAGGATTTTTTCGATCTTAGCAATCATATATTTATCATCTATGTTATGAGTTTGACAATGGTTTTGAGATTTATAGTTTTCTGCATGGTTAGATTCTGAAGACAATCATGGACCAAGTTTGAGTCACCACATGAGTTGTTAAACAAAATTCTTTGACCAAGGCACCCCTAGTATGACTCAATTGGCACCCTAGTATGTCTCCACTAACCCATTAGTGTGACCCCATTGGCATCCTATTACGGTTCCGAGATGTTTGAGATGTTAGATTGTCAGAAGGACATAAATGGTCCACTAAGATGCTGTTATCTGTGAACATGATATCTTCAATAACTCATGTGTTAAGCCAGCAAGAGAACTACAAATCAAAACACAGCCAGTCAAGCAGCAATTTGCAATCTTTCCACTAAACTTATGATCATTATAGTAGCAATTATGCCTCAAATATAAGGGAAGCATAGGATTGGTTGATCAAGGCTTGAAAGCTATATTTTACCACTTATAATATGTTTGGTTACTGTAATAAAATAAGATAGGAATAGAATAATTATTCTCAAAGAATGGAATAGGATGGAAATAGAGTTGGAAAGTATTATTTTCACATTTGGTTACTCATTTGGAATAACTATGAGTAAGTTGAAAATTAATTTCTAGTGTTTGATATGTAATAATAGTAGGAAGAATAAAATAGGAATTTATAGTAATGACTTGTTTACCCTTATTCAATAAAAATGATATTCTACTATAATTCTACAATTTTCTCTAAAAACCATTTTTTGTCGAGCATCACTATACTACACGGAAGAAGACTGACAACCGGGTCGGGATAGTTTAATTAGCCAAAATTATAAATTATTTAAATAATATTACTTCATCATTAATAATATTATTTCATCACAACTGGCTGGTAATGGAGAGAAGACGATGAAGGAAGCAGACGAGGGTTTTGATTCATGGATACAGAATGTAGGAATAAAATATTACAAATGCTGAAAATAGAGGTAAAATGGTAATATTTTTAGGAATAGTTATTCCTTGGATACAATGAACAAATAATACCAAAGAAAATTTCGTATTTTTTATTCCTCGATTTGGAAAATATTCTTCCAAAAATAATTATTTCATGTAATAAAGCAACCAAAGGAAGAAATAAATATTCCACCGGTAATAAGGTGGGAATAAAATTTCTATTTCCATCAACCAAATATACTATTAGGGAAACTGTCTTTAAGCCCCCATGATCCCATTTTGGTATGCTTACTTGATCGTTTCTAGGATAGGCATAGAGCCTCTATAAATACTAGGCCTCTCAAGCATAATTTGGCAAGTCCAATCAAACTAAGAATTTCAAAAGGAGTCAACAAGTGTCTAAGTTCAAAATTAGCTAAGTCCAAAATTAGCTGGATGAACCTAGCACTTCATAGAAAGGATCAAAAAGCAGAAGGCTTCTCACCTTCACCTTCTCTTCCCTTCGTCCTCTCAAGAGGAAAACACACATTGTCGGCTTTGAGATACTTCAATTGAGAGAACATTGTTGTCCCTCTTGAAATAGTATCCAAGAACCACTTATTTCTTCGTCCTTCTTCAAGGACCCTTGTAGGGATCAGAGCTTGTCCACCAAATGTCCTTATAAATTTCTCCTCACCATAGACCACCATTTCTACTGCAGAAAAGGTAATCATTACTCAATCTTTTATACTGTAATTTGGTTAGAGCAATACGAGCTTAGGTGTCAGAGGGTAATTCAAGAAATATTTTGACCCTATGAACTCTTGTTTGTTTTTTAGTATGCAAAGTACAAATTATCAGATTCAAAGCCTATCTAGGAATCTCTTGGGTCAAATTTTTTTCCAAGGTACACATCACATGAGATGTGCATATTAAATTTCATATATTTGCACACTTGAACCATAAAGTTATAGGAAAATTTTCTTATTTTTGCAAAGCAAAGATGACTTGTTACTCTGGTTGCCCTTCGATCAAGTCATCAGTGAAAAATAGAACTCAATTCTCCAATATTAAATTGTTCATTACTGCGCATCAACCTGAGCAATTTGTTGCTAAAGTTCACCCTAGACTGGTAGCACGCTGTGTTTGGAGCTTGAAAAGGCCAACCAAGAAATTAATAATAAATAAGGATGAAATGAATCCTGTTAACATTTTGAAGGAAATTTTTTTCTCTTGCTTTTCTATCCCATATTCTACCGAAGTTTGAGCAAGCAGATCATTCAATAAAACAAGCAAGAATCAATCACAATTCTCATCGTAATTTATGCTTCCAATGGAAAAAGTAACAATAAAACATTGCAATTTATGCTCAGAAACCGTTTGAGAAATGCAAACCTGAGCCTTCATGAGAAACATGCCATATTCTACCGAAGTTTGAGCAAGCAGATCATTCAATAAAACAAGCAAGAATCAATCACAATTCTCATCGTAATTTATGCTTCCAATGGAAAAAGTAACAATAAAACATTGCAATTTATGCTCAGAAACCGTTTGAGAAATGCAAACCTGAGCCTTCATGAGAAACATGCCAGAACTCGTCCGAACCGTGCTCTCTACACTCTTCCCAGATTCATTATCAGCCACCATTGACTTCTCTAACTTGTCCTTAGCCTAATAATTTATCCAACCCACATTTAATATCAATCAAGAAAGATCATACAAAATCCAAGAAATCCCTTCGCAGAACTGAATAATTACTAAATGAAAACTGAATCGAACAATTCATTATACCGAAAATTAATAACACAAATGAGGATACAGAAGAAATTCCTCACCAGTTGGATCAAATGATCACACTCTTTCTCAGTCAGAAATCCCTTGTAAAGAAAAGCCCTACAAGTCAGCAAGAAGAACAAGTACAGAGGTTTAGAAAAAGGAACAAAGCAATGGCCATTTAAAACCAGAGAGGGAGACCTAGGAGTCCAAGAGAGTTGGGTGACATGAGTAGGATCAAAACGAACAGATGAAGCACCAGTTTTCAATCTCAGCACCGATCCACCACTGCCCACCAAGAGAAAAAGGAAAACATTGACTCGTACTGCGATTATCTTTAAGAATAGATAGAGAGAGAGAGAGAGAGTAGAGAAATCGGAAAGGTACGTTTTCATGGTGTCCAGCCATCCGCAATGAGATCGATGAGGGAATGACAGAAAGAAAAAGAGAGACAAGGAGAAGAAAACACGAAGCTCCATGTCGCCGAATCAGCGTGTGCCGCCGCAGAGGGGCGGAGGAGAACAGCGTATTAACGGTTGTGAAGAAGAAACCGCTAGGAAAGACCACAGACAGACATTAATTTTGAATGCGACAGTTCGTCTCTCTCACATTTTTGTCTTCCGCTTCGCTTTTCAAACGCCATTAATTGTCAATGACAAATCGCTATGCAAGAAACAGCATCCGGCCCACAGACCATGGTTGTTTCCGTTGCTAGACCACAGATCTTCATACGTCCGCTGATTTTGTTTTTCTTTTTTTACCTAAAATGAATTGGATACAGCTTTTAACACCTTCAACTAATATGACATTCCTTCCGTCATTTATGTTATTGACTAATATAAAAATAAATTAACAGATAGATATTATTTTTATATTATTAAATAAATATTAAAAAAAATTAATAAATAAAATATTATATTATTATTAAAAAATAATAAGAAGACGCAAAGGAAAGAAGCTTTAGCACCGTCAATAAAAGCGAAGGCTGCTTGACAATGAGAAGTGGAGTCTTCAACCTCCAATTCCTTTATAAAATCAAGCGAGGGACCAAAATTGACTATACTTGAATAATTCTTATGACCAGAACTTATTTGTTAACAAATTTGTGACAAAGTCAATAAATTATTCCCATATAAAATATAAAAGATAATAATTTTTAGAAACACATCGATCTTATATGAACCCTTAAATCCCCCATCAATTATTAATAATGAACAAAATCACGTAACCAATGCATATAAGTTATACAATAATATTTAATATGAAAAGTTATTTATAATTAAATTACGAGACAAATTCTAAAATAAATTAACTATAAAAATGTCTAAATATAAAATAATTTCCTATGAGATCTCTTCATAATAATCCATGTAAATGATTGGTTGAATACAATCTTAATATTCATAATAACCTATTACAAAAAATATATATAATACGAGAACAAACAACTAAATAATACTACGTCCTAAAAATAAAGCCAAAGCAACTTTTTTCAGACTTGAAAAATAATAAAACTCCCGAGTCAAATTTTAATTTGATGGTGAATGCCTTTCTTCTATTTTTTTCTCTTTGTGTGATGCCTCTTATGTCAAATAATTTCTTTTTTCTAATCTAAAAATCACATAGGATTTTGGCACAAGACTAGACCAGCTCAAATGCGTATAGTATTTAAATGTCAAATTTAGAGCTTGAATGCTAAGAGCAAATACTACTTTTGTGTTCCCACTGGAATGTTCACCACCTCAGGCATCTGTCAAGCAAGCCCGATACTATTACACATGCATGGGTTCCTCCTTATGCATCTATTAGATGTCGATCTTCCATGCCAATCCAATTATTTTACTAATCATCACACTAAAACCAAGTAGACCTTTAAATAACCAATTCATTAGATATGTAACTCGTAAGAGAGTAATTCAAAACTAAACAAATTTTTCCTCATGAATTTATGAGGAACTTCTCACCTCTCCAATGGTCGTTATCTTTTATCCTTTAATAAAATCTGCTCCACAAGGATTCCAATATCAATCTCTACGGGTTTGAACGATTATCATTAATATATATATATAAGCATCCTAAGATAAACAACATCCGATATTTTTCATCCAATGTAATTACGGCACTTGTCCCTATAGTAAGATAATTGAAATGTAACATAATTATCTATAATACAGCACTTGTCCGACATCAGTACAATACACTTACGTATCAGAGCAGCAAATTTAAAAACCAACTTAGAGTTTAGACTCTCTGAATGATGTCATCCAAAAACCATCCCAAAGCCTATCATTGTGCAACATCAAGCCTACTAATCTAAAATCTCCAAATGGTGTCTTCATCCATTGTCATGCAAGGACAAGCTTATCAATCTAAAATGTGGTGAATTTTACAAATATATACAAAAAGTTCAAGAAAGCATAAAAAAAATACAACTACAAACAAATCATTACAACTATACAAAGAGGACAATCAAATAACAAATATAAAAATTATAAAATTTTCAAACCAATGACCAATAAATACCCCTATAGTAATGTCTAGATATGAAGTTAGTAATTCCATATGTTATAACTTTCTGGATGGAGTTGTAAGTCATTATTATATCATATAGATAGGCATGTCCCGAAGATATAAAACAAATATTAGATTTGATCATATTGATTAAACACATTTTATTTGTGGTTGAATCAATGTCTCTTGGTTTGCTTTGAAATTAGACATTATCAAAGACATCTGCAGAACATTTTGTTCCTAATAGTATATTATGAACACCGAGAAGATATAAAATAATTGACCATAAATAAAATGATATGCTTATAAAAATTATCATACAATGTAATTGTGACATCAACTTGGCTTATAGGGGCAATATCAACACTAAAATAGTATTGTAAGGTTCAAATTTAATTTTTTTTGTGATTATGATTAATTAAATTAAAAAATTAAAATTAAAATTAAAATTAAAGGATGAATAAATTTAAATAAAAAGTCAAAGTTGGACTTAATCACATCAAATTAATGAATACTTGATTAGCACCCAACACATATCCATGCGTGGGATGGATCAAAAGGCCACGCCTGATGGACACCTGATCAAAGTTTGAACACTTTTCAGTGCACTTGCGCTGTATGCATACCCAAAAGATACATCGAGTGTGCTTTTCACTTGCATCAGTGCTCAATAATGCTCGAGTGGCGCTACTGCATCACTCAGGTTGGTTGTGACGCCTAATATGCGCCTGACACACTCTCAAATGCCTCCCTTTTATAAATATGAAGTTTGACAAAAATTTAGTCATTTTCTGTAGAATTTTGAGAGAGGAGAGAGAATGAGAAGATGACAAGAGAAAGAGAGAGAAAAAAATTAGAGAAGGCTAATTCAAGTGATTCCAGGCTTGATTTTGATGAGATTCAAGATAAGGTAAGTAATTCTAACCCTTTTTTCCTTTATTGATATTTTTTCCCCACTTCTCTGAATATTTTTTATTTTAAATATTTATATATAATATAATTTTGTAGTTAACATATTTATATTTAACATACATATAAACTTCTCCTCCTTCTTCTACAAAAATATATGAAATTCATCTCTAAGTTCTTATATATCATAATATTCAGTTGATTTCTACAATTGTCTCTCATGTATATCTTGAGACCATAGTATTATTAAATATTATATTTGATATAATATTACAAATTATTATATAATATAAAAATATTACGTATTAAATATTATGTATATATAATATTATGTGTATGTAATAAATTTTATTAAGTATAATTATTAAATAATTACGTGTGTGTGTATATATATATTGATGCGTCTCTGGATCCGAACTTCGAACAAATTCGGTTGATCCACTTGATGTGGTTCCAGCTCCGTTCCCTGAGTTGGATTCTGCACATCACTAAATAAAATAGGAGATCAGTGTGTCTGCAGGAAGTAGTCCCACCGAAAACACTCCGACGCTCAAGTCAGTCAAACAATTTTCGAAAGAAAAAACTGAAATCGAGAGAAAGAGAGAGACAAAGAGAGTATTTTTTCCAGACGTAAGAGAGACGTGAGGTCTTCTTGAATTTGGAAGGTGGGAAGGCAGTAAACGGCCGTGAGGACTCGCTTGTTGCCTTAGGATTGTTGGAGAATGTTGATGGCAGAGAAAGTAGATCTCTGAGAGCAATTGTTCGAATTGCAAAAAAGTGTATGCAATTGAGAGGGTGATTGAAAGCCTTTGCAATTTGGTGAGTAATTGAAAGAGTCAATGAAAGCGTGCCCTGGATGGTGAATCTAAGGTTTCTTTTATGGTGGAGAAGGCGATCCTCCTCCTTTGGAAGGGAGGATTGCTTCCGTGATCTGCCGGCTGGCTTTCCTTTGAGAGCCGGCGCCAGTTGCCAAATCATGCATGATAGTTTCCTTCTGAGGCGGCCAACAGCTTTCCAAATCGGGCACCTTCCTTCCGTGCATGTTACCGTTGGAGAGCTTTAGTTGGCAAGGATTTGGGTAAATCTGGCGCCTTCCTTATATGAAGGGTGCCAATATTGTCAAAATCCCCTGGGTGCCAGCTGGGACCATGGAAAATCCCTGAAAAGCCGTAGTTGGCCTTTTGATGATTCGTGAGCCTAAACGGACTAGTCCCGTTATCGTAGAAGGGCTTCTTAGGGCCCAACGTGCAAAACGCGGACGATCAACGTTTGAGTTGACCGTCTACGTACGTGTTGGACACCCTCGTGGAGGATGTCCGTTATTAGCCGCCTGATGGGCTATGGGCCTGATTGGGCCAGGCCCATTATTGTAGAAAAGCCTCTTTGGGCCCAATGCGCATAATGCGGACGGTCAACGATTGAGTTGACCGTCTGCTAGAGAGTTGGCCGCCCGGGCAGTCAATGCCAACGTTGATCGTCTTGGGCTTTTCAACTTTTGGGCCTGTTCTCCTACTAGGCCGTTAGAGTGTTAACCGTCGTCTTGGGCCTTTGTTGACTTTTTGGGGCCAACCCATTTCTGGTATACCCATCATATATTTAATGACATTTTCAAAATATAAAACAATTAATGTAGGAATAGTTATTTCCAACTACCTAGAAATAACTAATATCAATGGGGAGGTGATATTAGTTATTTCTTGAGATTTGAAAATAACTATTTTTTAAAAAAATATTTATTTCTTATCAAAATATAACCAAATAGTGGAATAAATATTTTTGAAGGAATAATGTGGGATCAAAAATTCTATTTCCACCAATCAAACGTGGGGTCAGATTATTGCCATTTCCTTTCAAGGCCTTCACAGCAATAAGATCACTATCTTTTCTGCTCACTCTTGCCCTCTGTGATGGAATGAAATCTAATTTTCATAGGATCTTCCGTCAAACAGATTCAGAACAGAATTCATAAATTCAAAATACTAAATTCTATAAAAATTTTGACGGAGTTCTATCTAAAACTGGACAGAAACTAAAATATATCCAGTAATGAATACCCTATACAGATCATACTCGATATCTAAACCTCAAACTTATGACCATAATACAATCACAGGACCAGTACAAGTACACAACTAACCAAATATCGTAATTCACTTCCTACAACACACATACACAGGACCACAAGTGCCATCCATAGCTACAATTTACTAACTCTATCCACTATATCAGAATTCAGATAAGAAACATCGTCTAGGATCTGTACGGAAACCAGACAATATATAGCGGAAGCAACTATATCCTTAACAGAAAACTGTAAAAGTATAAATACAGTTCTGATATATTATAATACATATCATAGTCATTTATACATAATTTTCTTTACAAAACTCTATTAAAAATGTAGAATTATTAGATTTTTTAAAATACTTCAAGATAATCTTTGAGATTTCACCAAGGCACCAGAACCTTCATTACTAATCTCTAGTTAGACGTGATCCTCCAGTATCTTCTCTATATCCTTACCTGGAGGAAAAAAAATAAAACAGTGAGTCAAAACTCAACAAGGTACTAAAACATGCAGAATATAATATTATTATGTAGAACATAATGTAATAAAGTAGATACTGTTATATTTAAAGAATAATTACAATGAGACAATGATTACAGAAATATTAGAAGAATATAAATGCAGATAAGTAAAAACACGTATAATAATCATGAGGAAATGCACAGTTTCTGTATAAACAAGTCTCGAAAACCATAAATCATACTTTCGTGCTATAATATAAATATGTTAGGGTAGAAAACCACGTTAATATCAGATTAGAAGAACAGAAACAGTTCATGGAAATAAGAGTTTCATAAAATATGCAATGGTTTCATAAAATAGTTTCAAAACCTATGTGTTTCTTTAGAAATTCTAATTTGATATTCTAAGGACCCAACTAGTATACCCTACTAGTCGAAGGGCAAATAATTGAGGATAGATTGTATTTATTCCACACAATCTAAGGCCAGTATCAGTAATGGTATAGGGACCGATTGTGTTCTACAACACACAATTCAAAGCAGATGGAGGATTATTAGCCTCCAGGAATTTGAGGATTATTAGCCTCTAGGATCAGTACACTGTCCTCCTTAATTAATGCCCCAAGGAAGGCGGACCGCGTATAACTCTATGGACAGAGTTATCTTCAATTACCACCGTAATATCCTAAGACATGTCGGAGAACCTCACATGATCATATATCAGTCTTGGGTCCTCATTGACAAAATCAGAAATAGTTTTCCTCTCGTTTTCTTAGCTTATAACTCATCAAGCTTCAGAAATCAGTAAGGATTTTACCATTAATCCGTCAGAATACTCTAGAAATCCATAGAAATTTAATAGTGCGGTTTCATGTAAAATTTTCAATTATAAATCATAACATAAATAGTAATCTTTTACAAATTAACTATCACATATTAGAAATTATGGATTTTAAATATTAAATCTTTGATTTTCGTATCTAGGGTTTCGATAAATATTTTGGATATAAAATGGGTACCAAATACATGTATTTACATGAAATCGAAGCCAGATATTATAGTATATATATATATATGTAAATATAAAATTCGTCCGATTAATTTACAAAAACATGCTTTATTTATGCAGAATATGGAGAAACACGGATTTAGAGTATAAACACAATTTCAGAGATATCAAAACACTATAAAAATGTATATAATGTTTGAAATACACTTACTTGAGCTCGATCTACTGTTATTTTTACTCTGATTGGAGCGGTTAGGAAGATTTTTTTTTCTTTTTTTCTCTTTTCTCTCCTGCCTCCTCCTCTTCGTACTGCCTGATCGGTTCTACCCCTCTCTCCCCTCAATTCCTCTTTTAAAATAAGGAAAAGAGGGTTACGTGACTCACCTGAGGGCCAGCGCTCGAGCGGCCCTTGAGTGGCCCCTCTCGTAAATTGGCACCTTGAGGGCTCGAGCTCCATCATCGAAGGTTGTTATGCTTCCGTCTTGCCTCGGGCGGTCATATTCGTAAAATGGCGCTTGAGTGCCCATCGAGCGCACCTCCAGTTTTGTCCAATTTCGCCTCATTTTGCTTCGGTATCAAATTTTTCACTATATTTAAATCCAAATATGATTTTTATTTATATAATTATTCCATAATCATCGTGTTCTGGGATTGGGATTTCATACTCTTCTCCACTTACAGAAATTTTGTCCTTGAAATTTCATAATCCTTAAATTTCAAAGATTAAGGAACTTCGTTATCATCTCTAGATTTTGTCCAGATTACGGTGGTTATCTTAGAAAATTTTAATCCACCAAATTGTCCGGACATTTAATATCTGATTCGCTCTATACTTACCTAAATCTATCAAATTCGAGGACAACCCAGATTTATTAACTACTTCACCTTAAACAGATTACAAATCCCTTATTTTCATTTATACTAAGCCTCAAGTTTAGCATCTCTAGAGGATTTGATTACAATTTAACGCCACATTAATTCAACTTAGTAGTAAGATTCTTTTATCAAGCTCGACTAGATTCCGGTATAAGTCTTAAATCCCAATTAGACTTCCAAGGTAAGATACTTTACATTTCTCTCATTTCGTTGGCATGTCATCAAATTGACATCTTCCTAAAGTACATATTCCTTGCCGAATACCCAATGTACACGATAACCTTTGTTAAGACAGATTTTTAAAGGGTCCATATTACAAAATAATTCTTACAGATTTTCAATTTACCATAAAACTACAGATCCTAACTATAGCGGTCACCATAAATTCAGTACAATTTAAAATCGTTACCCAAAATCTCAAATATTTAACAATGTAACAACTTCAAAATCTCAAAGTCTCATACCAAGGAAACAACTCCCACAAACTTTCAAACCGTAGCAAGATCAGAAGCTATAATTTATACAGTTATCACAGGTTCAATGTGTCTTCAGATTTATCGCCCAATTCAATACCTGTACGCTTAGCAACTTTAAGACCTCATCGATATATTAATGAGTCAACTGATACAACCCAAACACGTCATTCGAAATCACGATGGGTGGGTCATCCTAATCATCTTAAAATAAAATCATGAGGACTCCTCGATCCATGATTTCATATCCTTAATATTATGGATACAATTCTCTGATCAATTATATGGCCATACTTTTTCATCATTTCTGATTTAGCATATTACCCTAAATCTTTCTGATTGACTTAGTTAAGATTTCAATATAAATTTCATATTAAAACTAAACATTGAATGCAGAGCACTTTACATTCTTATTCTTTGGTTAAGATGTCCCCAAACTGATATCTACTTAACCCTTAAATCACCATGAAATTAGAAATTATAATTATAACAGTCTCAAAGAAGTTAACATCAAGTTTAGATTGTCACTCAATTCTCAAAACTCAATCAGTAGCTCACAATCTCAAGGATTTCTCACTTCAAAATTTCATAACTCTAATACTTCGAACATGGTTCTGTCTTTAAATTCTAGAATACAATGCCTGATTATCCCAGCACACTTTGCCAATATCATCTGTTAGTACAAAGGTCCCTTATTTTTAAAGATATCGGGTTCATCCTTGAGACCCTCAAACAGGTTCACCCACTCATAACATCACATGATCATCTTTCCTCAGTGACGCAACCATATGCTTTCAAAATTATTTGATAAAATTAATTTTGCAGACAAGGTCTACAGTTTCTTTAAACAAAACCTCAATCATTTTCTCTAACTCATAGTGGAGTAATACTGATTATAAACTCCTCTATCTCTTACTCCAAAAATAATTCATTCCCAAGATATAGAAAATATCAAGGTTTCCTCCAAATGTCTCATTACATATCTAATTCCTTCTTCAGGTCATATTTTTTTAATCTTCAAATTCATGGAATAATATGTATAATTTTTCTCAAATAAAAACCTCATCAATTAATTCTAGCTATGAGCAAAGCAAATTTTAATCGCAACTCCTTTCCTAAGGATATTACATCCTACAGTAACGCATCAGACCCATCAGGAATCAACCCAAATCAAGGGGCTAATAGTTTTACTCCAAATTTCTCAAAAGTTACCTATATAGATATTCATCGACATATTTTTGGCCATCTCATAAACTCTTTCCCTACTTGAGTCGAGGCTAATCACCTAAATTTCAGTTAATTATCACTTTTTATTTCGTCAATTTCAAATCGTGCTATCGAAAATGTCATCTGTGATAGACCGTATATTCTGCTAAAAATTCGACAGAGTTCCCTTTATAATACGGTCGTCAAATTATACAAAAGATATAAGATCCCCTAAGATATCCATTATTGCTGATCTCCGATAGTTAGCAACAATCTTAACACATTTCTACACAGAACCCCAATACCACAAGTTTCATAAGTATTTCCACAACACATAACCATTGAACAATAATGTATATATGACATATAATTTATGGAAAATTAAAAACATACATGAATCTCAAATAAAGCGGGAATCAACTTTCCATAGAAAAAATACCTTTTTCCACTTTTGATGATGTCTTAGCATCCTAGACTGTCATTGCAAAAGATTTCGCTGAAATTACAGACTTCTTTACTTCTGATCTCCTTTGTAGTGGGCAATTTTTAATCAAGTGACCCTATTGTCCACATCTAAAATGCGCCTCTGTCTGATTTTCAGTAATGTCCTTTCCTGTTATAACTATCTTTGCCTTTTTAGAGGGCCTTGAGGATCCCACATTCGTATTCATACTATAACTTACTTGACTAGCTGCCCTCTTAGCCGAGAACCTTTGAGTCTCCACCTCTCTTTCAAAAATTAGTACTCTATTCAAGATCTCTGCATAAGTCTGAAGCTTTTAAGTCACCAATTGCTTCCTAATCCCAACTCTCAATATTTGCTGAAACTTTTTAATTTTCTTTCTTTTGTCCTCCACAATATACAGTGCATACCGAGATAGTTCAATAAACTTCGTACCGTATTCGGCTATAGTATGGTTCCCTTGCCTGAGCTGCATGAATTCTTATTCTTTCTGATCTTAGAGGCTCGAAGGAAAATATTTTTCCATAAAAGCCTTTTCAAACAAATCCTAAGTAACATCATTTTCAGGTATTCCCAATGCCCTCTTCTTCATAACTCACCTGGCTATCCGCTCTCCGTTTAATTTGTAAGTCGTAAATGTAACATTTTCCTAATCAGAGTATAAAATCACTATAAATATTTTCTTTATTCTCTTAAACCAAATGTCCGTTTTCACCATGTTTGGTTCACCTGAAAATTCGGGGGCTCTTTCTTTCTTAAATCTATCATAAGCTGTCAGAGCCATGTAGCATTGCTCCATTACTTCGATGGCATTCGTCAACCTTTCTAGTAAATTCAAATACCTAGTCTCTCGATCTTTTGGGGTATCATTGCCACATCGAGTATCATTCCTTCTTCTATTTGCCATACTAATATCCTATAGCAAAAATATTACAACGTCAATTACCCTCAAATAATTAGATTAGACAGAGGGATCAAATTAATGCATTTATAAGAAAACTCTTAGGGTCAAACCTTAAACATTCCATCAAATCTTATTTATCATTATCTTGCCTTAACTTAGAACAATTAACCTAAATTCTCAAATTTAAATTGATCAGTCTAGGCCTAAAATCAATGTCGAGTAGCTGAATCACTACATTTTAGCTGAGGCAAATTCTAACTTATATAAGTTAGAACATGTGACGGAACGAATTTTTTTTTTCAAAAGTTTCCATCAAGACAGGAATAGGATTAACGGTACTTAAATATAAGGCAAGACTTCTGCAAAAATTTTGGCAGAGTCTTCTTTGTAACAGGATGAAAAACCCAAAATATAACCTGTATGATCATCCATTTCAAGCATACAACTATCAATTATCCCCAAATCTTCCTACAACAAGCATACACAGGATCATTTGTGCCATCCATGGCATAAATCTACAAAAGCGTTAGCTACACTAACAGTATGTCCAAAAGTTTAGAGCGGAAGTAAACTAATAACCTGCAGAAGCAAAGCTCTTCCCTTTTACAGTCATACACATCGTATGCTTTTCGTACAAAATTCACATGTTCTAGAACATCCATAAACATAAAGTCAGTATACAAAAATCGCAATTCCAACTAAGCCTTCACATCGACAAGCTCTTCAAAAAATAGCTCTAATGCGCTAAGGTTCCCAAAAGTCTTCAAACAACATCTTTCTGTCTACTCTTTCTTATCGGCAAGAACTTCTACTGCCTTATCTGAAAGGGGAAAAATAACAAAATAGTGAGTCGAGGCCTAACAAGGTACATGCACATGAGCAGTAAAATAATGATGCAGAACGGTCATGTAACTATGCATAAACAGAACGGTTAATCAGAATGCAGTCCAAGAAATAGAGAAAACATACCTTGACAAGATTTATACTTGTAATCAAATCGAGATTGTGTAGGTGTTCAAGAAATGAGAAAACAAAAATCGATACTCGCAAACGGTAAACAATACTTCAAAATCAGAATCTGTGATTTTAAACTTGAAACAAAAGAATATAACATATCTCAGAATCGGTGCGATAAACGGTAAACAAGACATATCATATCGGTAAAATGTATTTCATATTCGATAATCCGTACTTTATATTTGGTAATCGGTACTTCATATTCGGTACAGACCCTGCCAGTATACCCTACTAGCTGAGGGGGCGAATAATCGGGGATAGATTGTGTTCACTCCACACAATCTAAGGCCGGTAACTGTTATATGGGTATCCAATCTACGGGATCGGTACGGTATGCCACCTGAAGGTAGGCCGGTAATGGTAATTCCTCCTGACCGTAATGCCCTGAGGGCAGGGCGGACCACAAATAACTCCATGGATAGAGTTATCCTCGATTACCACCAAAAAGTTCTAAGACATGTCGGAGAACCTATCTGGACTGTAGTCAGTCCCGGGTCCTAAAATAACTGTAACGGAAACCATCTCTTTATAGAAAACTCATTTTTCTAAAATCAGACTTTCACAATATACTTTCAGCTAACTTTAAGTATACATGGAAATTTCCTCGGTACGGGTCGGTACATATTTTCGGAAACAAATTATATTGGAAGCTACATTTCGATGTCAATTAACTTTCATATAACAGAAGCTACGATTAAAACTCATCAAAACCTTTTCATTTTCGAACATAGGGTATCGCCAAAACCTTCGGACTCAAATCGGTCTCTTACATGTACATATTTCATGAAATTAATATCATAGATGCCATGCATATACATTAAATCATACAATTTACTCAAACTACACAATATTTTCGAGCTAAGGTTTCATCACATACTTTTCAAGAGAAATTGAACACCATTTTCATGCTCATTCAAGAAATCGAAGCCAAATCTTACAATAAACATGGATAAACACAAAATCTAACTAATTAATCGAAGGAAACATGATTCATGGACTTTAAACATGCATCATCAACATTTTAGAGCATTTTTAACGGTTATAAAGCATAAGAAATCAGTACAGTGAAAAACGGCGTCCAAAGTACACTTGCCTTGACGCGGGCTTTCACCTTTATAACTCACTCACGGACGAATTCGGACTTCCGGGCCATGTTCTCCCCTTTTCCCTCTCTAGAATCGCCCCTTTCTCTTTCACTAAAAACCCTAGGTTCGTGATAAATGAGGGAAAAGAAGGCTGGGCACGCTTTTATATATCGCGCCACCGCTCGAGCGCGGCTCGAGCGGCCAGCAGGCGGCAGGACTTCGGGTCATTCTCGCTCGAGCGGAGCTGGAGCGGCCAATGGGTGGGGTCGGTTTTGGAATTTCGACTTGAGCGTGGCTCGAGCGGCCATCGGGCGGGCTACATTATGTTAAATACGCTCGAGCGGCCAACGGGCGAGCATCGAGCGGCTGTGCTACTGGATTTTCCGCTTGCTGCAGCCGCTCGGGGGCGCAGCAGGCGTCGTTCGGCTGCTTGCTGAACTCGGGCGTTTTCTCACTTTTTTCTTTCAACTAACACTTGATCATCACATGCTTAGCCTCTTAATGATATTAATTATCTTAATTACATCTAATTATCACGTTTTCGGTTTCGGGTCCTCACAGAACACTTAGAATTTCCTAACCTAACTTAATCAATCTATATCTATCCCGACCTATTCGGTCAGTCAGGATCATTTTCTAAGTTTCTGCATACGGTTTAAATCAATCCTAAAGTATCTTATTTTCTCTGATGCAATTTATGACGGAGTAGATCCTAATTCTCATAGGACCCTCCGTCAAGCAGATTCAGAACAAAATTCATAAATTCAAAATACTGAATTTTGTAAAAATTTTAGCAGAGTTCTATCTAAAATTGAATAGAAACTAAAATACATCTTGTAATGAATACTCTGTATAGATCATACTTGATATCCAAACCTCAGACTTATGACCACAATACAATCACAGGACTAGTACAAGTACACGACTAACCAAATATTATGATTCACATCCTACAACACACATACATAGGACCACAGGTACTATCCATGGCTTTAATTTAACAATCCTACCCACTATATCAGAATTCAGACAAGAGATGCTGTCTAGAACTTGTATAGAAATCAGACAACATATAGCGGAAGCAACTATGTCTTTAACAGAAAACTACAAAAGTATAAATACAGTTCTGACAGATTATAATACATATTATAGCCATTTATACATAATTTCCTTTACAAAACTCTATGAAATATGAAGAACTATCAGATTTCTCAAAATACTTTAAGATAATCTTCAAGACTTCACTGAGACTCTAGAACTTTCCTTACTAATCTTTAGCTAGGCATAATCCTCAAATATTTTCTCTATATCCTTATCTGGAAAGAAAAAAATAAAATAGTGAGTCAAAACCTAATAATGTACTAAAATATGTAGAATATAATGCTCTCATATAGAACATAATGTAGTAAAGTAGACACTGTTGCATTTAAAGAATAATTATGATAAGACAATGATTGCGAAAATATTAGTAGAATATAAATACAGATGAGTAAAAACACGTACAATAATCATGAGGAAAAGCATAATTTTCATATAAACAAGTCTTTAAAATAATAATTAATGCTTTCAGACTATAACATAAATATGTTAAGGTAGAAAATTATGTTAACATCATATTAGAAAAATAGAAACAGTTCATAAAAATAAAAGTAAAGCATGATTCTATTTAAATATACAACGGTTTCATAAAACAGTTCCAAAACTTATGTGTTTATTTAAAAATTCTAGTTCAATATTCTATGGACCTAACTGACCTTACTAGTCGAGGGGGCGAATAATCAGGGATAGATTATATTTATTTCACACAATTCAGGGCCAGTATCAGTAACGGTACAGGGACCAATTGTGTTCTACAGCACACAATTCAAAGCTGACAGAGGATTATTAGCCTCCAGGGATTGGAGGATTATTAGTCTTTAAGATCAATACACTGCCCTCCTTAATTAACGCCCCGAGGAAGGACGGACCATGTATAACTTCATAGATAGAGTTATCCCCGATTACTACCGTAATGTCATAAGGTATGTTGGAGAACCTCACATGGTCGTATATCTGTCTTGAGTCCTAATTAATAGAACTAGAAACAATTTTCCTCTCATTTTCTTAGCTTATAACTCATCAAGTTTCAGAAATTAGTAAGGATTTTACCATTAATCCTTCAGAATACTCTAAAAATCCACAGAAACTTAATAGTGTGGTTTCGTGTAAATTTTTCAATTATAAATCATAATACAAACAGTACTCTTTTACAAATTAACTGTCATATATCAAAAATTATGGATTTTAAACATTAAATTATCAATTTTTGTATCTAGGGTTTCGATAAATATTTCAGATATAAAACGGATACCAAACACATGCATTTATATAAAATCGAAGCCAAATATTACAGTATATATATGTAAATATGAAATCTGTCCGATTAATTTATCGAAATAGGCTTTATTTATACAGAATATGGAGAAACACGGATTTAGAGTATAAATATAATTTCAGAGATATCAAAACACTATAAAAACGTTATATAACATTCGAAGTGCACTTGCCTGAATTCGATCTGCCGTTATTCTTACTCTGATCAAAGCGAATCGGAAGATTTTTCCCCTTTTCTCCTCTTTTTTCTCCTTTCTCCTTCTCCTCTTCGTACTGCCTAATTGGTTATGCTCTTCTCTCCTCTCAATTCCACTTTTAAAATATGGAAAAGAAGGCCACATGACTCACCCGAGGGCCAGCGCTCGAGTGGCCCTTGAGGGTCCTCGAGCAGCCCTTCTTGCAAACTGGATCTCGGTTGGCGCTCGAGCAGTGCTCGAGCGCCAACCTCGTAAGTTGCTACACTCTTGTCTTGCCTCGGGTAGTCATCGGGCAATCATATTCATAAAATGTGCTCGAGCGTCTATCGAGCGCACCTCCAGTTTTGGCCCATTTTGCCTCATTTTGCTCCGGTATGAAATTTTTCACTATATTTAAACCCAAGCATGATTTTGCTCGAGCGCCAACCTCGTAGGTTGCTACACTCTTGTCTTGCATCGGGCAGTCATTGGGCGATCATATTCATAAAATGTGCTTGAGCGTCTATCGAGCGCACCTCCAGTTTTGGCCCATTTTGCCTCATTTTGCTCCGGTATGAAATTTTTCACTATATTTAAATCCAAGCATGATTTTGCTCGAGCGCCAACCTCGTAGGCTGCTACACTCTTGTCTTGCCTCGGGCAGTCATCGGGCGATCATATTCATAAAATGTGCTCGAGCGTCTATTGAGCGCACCTCCAGTTTTAGGCCATTTTGCCTCATTTTGCTCCGGTATGAAATTTTTCACTATATTTAAACCCAAGCATGATTTTCATCTATATAATTATTCTATAATCACCGTGTTCTGGGATCGAGATCTCACACCATCATCTTGTCACCTTGATCAAGCCTCTCATTGGTCACCTTGACGTTACCATTGATAGCAAAAATATCTATTAAGTATCAACTTAAATGATTGTTTCCCTTTGCCATAACCGAAACATGTTTGGTGAACTTCTATTGGCCTTTACCGAATGCTATATAAAAGCTCTCATCATCAAATTTATAAGTTGAAATCAAATTCAATCAACATTTAAAAAATGTCGCACACCTCTTAACACAAGCTTTATCTCGTTGTTTGTCCACAAGTTAACATCTCCAATGCCTACTATACTTGCTATGCCATCATTACCCTTTTTAAATATACCATAATCTCTGGGTGTATAGAATGTAAAGAAAGACTTACATTGATGTCATATAGTGTGAGGATCCATATTCATCACTCACTTCTTTTTGTTGCCTTTAGAACTCTATCTTTCACGTATTAATGACAAGAAGGTTTTAATATGTAGTTAAAGAGGCTCAATTATTGCTAGTGAACACTAACACACTCGAATCCACTAAAACCTCATCACATCCCTTCCACCTAGGCTCATTCATAATTAAAGAATTGTTGACCATGTTGACACTAAGCATGTCCTTTCTGAACAATAGTATCGTGATTGTCACATCCCAAAATTCAACCGGTCATTAATAATTAACTGTATTAATATAATAATAATTAGCAACCTAAATAACGACAATGTGAATTTTACGTCGATATCTCAATCAACCAAAATAAAAATAATATAATCTAACCTCAATACCTAAAATTACCATGTCATCAGGTGACTAGAATACTGACCATATCATAACATTAAACCATATGTAAAGAGTCATATTTAAATCAAAATCAGAGTATCTAAATAACTATATTTAAAAATTAATATCAATATCATAATTTACAAATCATCATTCGAATATCATAATTATTCTAAGTTATTATTCAAAAATTAAATATATCATCAAAACTAACATTTCTCATCCTAATCTCTTTAGTAAAAAATAAAAATAAAAGTAAGTCGAAAGCTGATCAAGGTATATAATTTTATAATTAAACATATAATTCTCATCAAATATGTCGAAATGAGTAATTAAGCAAATTCAATGAAATACTATGGATTTTTCATGACAAATATACATAACTTTTTTAATTTTTTTTTTTATATTTTTATTCAAATTGTGCCATGCAATCTAAACTCAAATATGTAACTTCTTAGGGATCAAGGGTTTTACCGACTAAAGAAACGAATAATCAAAACTTGAGTTATATTTATTTTTACACAATCAAAGGGTTTACGTTACTATTCAAGATTCGTAAATAGGTCATCATATATATCACCTTATAAATAGGGTTGAACATCGCTTTTACCCGTGGATAATAAGTTCAAATATCAACCATCATTATAATATATTAAGTCATACCATAATATATCACCCACTGAACTTATTACAATAGTTCGATATTTAGGCGTACAAAAACTTTACTAAATTCTTCATAATCATTATATTTTCTCATTTTAAAAAAATATTCCTAATTCTTTAATATATTGTAAAGTTTTTCTTTAAATTTCTTAAATTTCTTACCTGTAAATGCCATAATTTACTGTAAAAATTTTGACGTACTTGATTTAAAATATATAATATCATGTTATCAATTTTTCAAACAAAATTATAAAAAAAACCAGCATCATTGTGAAAATTTAGTATTTTCGTTCAAACATCATGCATGTAGGAGCAAATTCATAAAATTTTAAAACATGCAAGACATATACTTAATGATTATAAGCATGTAAGATTATTATATATGAAATTCATATCTATTAAAGTATTAAACTAGGTTATCAATATATACACAAACATATTTGTAGAAAAATGACTTGTCAAACTAACATACATGAACTAAGAATGTAATTTTTACAAAAATAGTAAAAAGCAAGAGTAACAATCCATGTATATGAATTATGAATATTTTAGCTATAAAAATATGTCATACATGAGCATTTAGAATAAGAAATGTTCAAAAAAAATGAGAAAAGAATAGCAATAGATAAAAGAAGGCTTGGAGATGCACTTTTTCTTAACTTCAATTTACTAAAATCTTACTTTGATCTATATGAATTTGGCTTCTCTAGCTTCCTCTCTCTCTTTCTCTTCTCCTTCTCTCTCCTCTTTCAAATTATGGCAAAAAATAATAAAAAATTAGTTAGACATGACTTATATAGTAGAGTGACGCATGAGAGCTCATCAGGTGTGAGTTAAGTGCCACAACCGAACATTATGGCACAGGAGCGCTACCTTGAGCGCATATCAGGCCCTGACATTCTACCTCAATACGCTCGAGTATGCTTTGAGCTTACATAAAGCGCGAACTAATCTAAAAAGTATACTTGAGCGCCACTCAAGCAACAGTTAGGTGCAACCGCCCTGTCTAGAATACGTATGGGCGTGAGTCAAATACCGGTTAGGCATCTATCAACTCAAAGTAGCTCAGTCCAAAATTAACTTTTAACTCAATTTTCTTACTCATTTGATCTCAATTTTAATTATCTTAATATAATTAATTATAATTAAAATAAATTTTAAACTCGAAATGATAATATGATCATATAAGACTGACAATAAAGCTAGCAAGACCAATGCCTTATTTTGTCCATAATCTTATTGAGTGAAGGCATTTGTCTTAAAATTTAGTTGTGCTCGTCCAACTTCATTTTAAAACTTTCTCTTTTGACAATTGGAAACCATAAACTTTCTTCTTCACATGTAACCTTATTGTTAAAAATTTAGATTTGTACCAGGCCATCAAATTTCATCCAAATTTTTGTTGAATATGACAAGCCAATGACTTGTTGAATAGTATTATTCACAACATATGACTTGATTATACAATTAGCCAAATCCTTCATATCTAGTCAAATCCCTTATATATTGTCACTCCTTATCCTTTATTTTCTTTAGCTGATCCTTCTTTTTTCTCCGTGTTTTGGTTGTTTCTTGCTGAGTCAAAATATTTCTTACTTTTTATCACCAAAGAATAAAATTATTTTACTTGTTAAATTATTCAATATAGAATGACAAGTCCTTCAACGTTAACACCATCAAAAACTGAGGATTTGGATAAGCAGTCAAGGGCTGGTTTTAATATCTGAGTTGATAGAGCCTTAAAGTTTTGCGATTATATATGTATATCCAATACTGAGACATTGAAGAAAAAAATTTAAATGAAACTCATCGATCAAATTATACTATTTTCTTAGGAATTAATAAGATATACAAAGACTTATAGAAGATCTTTTAGCGGCCAACACAAAAAGAGAAATTACAGCCTATATAGAAAGATATATAATTTATTAATAAAGAAAGGCCAAACATAAGAAGTCATCGGGTCTTTTTATAACCCATACTGACCAGCTAAAAATAGGAACATATATCAATAGACTTTGTAATGAGTTTTCCTAGGACATCGAAGAATCATGATACAAATTGAGTAATTGTGGATCAACTAACCAAGTTAGCTAATTTTATTACTATTTTGATACAATTTTTACAGGACTATTTGGCAAGATTGTATATAAATAATGTAGTGAGATTTCATAGGATTCTTACTTCTATCGTATTAGATCGAGATGTGAGTTTTGTCTCTAAATTTTAAAAAAGTTTACATTGGGATTTCAATACAAACTTAATGTTCGACACAGTTTATTATCTCTAAACGGATGAGCAATTGAAATGGATGATGTAGATTTTGGAGGATATATTAAGGGTTTCAATATTAGAAATGAAAAAAAATTGGGATGATTATTTTTCATTAACCTAATTTGCCTATAACAATGGTTACCAATTGAGCATTGACATGGCCCCTTTCAAAGCGTTTTATAGAATAAAATATCATTCCCTAATTCATTGGGAAGAAATCAGGTATAAAAGACTCTCGAGGTTAAAATTGATTCAAGAAATACCATATAAGATTCATTTAATTTGAGATTGGCCTAAAGTTGTTAAGAGCCGACAAAAGAATTATGCGGACCGTAAGAAGTTAGCGTTGGGTTTTGAAGTCGGCGATCATATATTTTTAAATATATCTCTATGGAAGGGAATCTTTGATTTAGGTTTAAAAAAAACTAAAGTCAAAATTTATTAACAATTTAAAACTTATAAAGGATTTGAGAGGTGGCATGTCGATTAGCTCCACCTCTAAGTTTAGAGGATTTCCAAAATAGTTTTAATGTATTAATGCTCGTAAATATATCCATGGCCCCTCACAAATAATTGAATATAAACTACTAAGGATCAATAGATATTTAATGTATATCGAGAAACTGATTTAGATTTTGCAATAGCAAGATTAAGTGCTCCATACAAAGGTCATTCTGTTAGTGAAAGTTTTATGGAGGACCCACTCATTTGAAGAGGCCACCTAAGAAAGAGAAGGTGAAATCCGGAAGAAGTAAGAACATTTATTTTTTCATTAAGGTACATGAAATTTTAAGAATGAAATTTTTATAAAGAGAAAAAAATTAAGATATGAATCTTCAAAAATTATTTTTATAGTATCTAATTTAATTAAATTAATATATTTTTGAGATTAATTAAGATTTTTGGTCAAAACATAAGTTTCAAAAAAAAAAAAGTTAGGTTTAGTTCCAAATTCCATTATTGTCTTTTTCTTTTTTAATTCCATCCATGATGAATAATAAATTTATAGTAGAATAACATTTATGGCCGATTAAATTAATTTTTATACAAGTAATATTTATGTTTGATTTGAAGTTTGATTGCTATCTAAAGCAACGTTCTAATGCCACGGCTTCAAGCAACAATGTTCAAACGATATTTGAACACTGGCCATATTGCTATGCATATATGATTACTTATTTGATTATCATGATAATATTTTATATTTTATTTGATATTATTCATATTTTAGATCTAATAATTGGTATTATAGATGAGTGTGTGCTTATACTTATTTTTATGTGCAAAAGTAGACATGAAATAAAGGGTTTTATATCTGCAATTCGAGGGCTATTTGAACTCCAGTTACTAAATTAAGGAATTTTGTAAATTTGAGTGGTCCAATCAATTTTTTTTTTTTTGAGATTCGTTGAATGATTAGTTGTCATATGGCCTTAACAACAAAAATAATAACTTGATTGAGGAATTAGATCCATTTTGACTCTAATGTTGAGATTCAAATGCCAGAGGGGTAGATTCATAATCGTGGTTTAAATTATATGTTTTGAAATCTAGAATTATTATTCTAAATTGATATGGAGTGTTATAAGATATTTGTTGGCCTTAATAAGATATTATTATGATGAGAACTTAGATATTTACATTAATTCCTCATTTTCTTATTCTCTTGGTTTCATTGGCATTGCCCTTTTGATTTGCTTGAGTATATTTTTAGTATTATATGACTAAATAAATGAGAGTGTATAAAAATATTAAGATATCTTAGAAAATGAGAGTTCATGGAACATTAATATAGCCTATACTTTATTAATATCTATTCCATTTCTAATGGTGGAGGTCAATTCATTTTAAGGTAGGATATTTATAGTCTTACGACAATTATATTAAGAAGATATTCTAAATATCACATATAAGGTGAAGCATAGATAGTATAAGCATGCTATAGTGTAGCATCTAAGATGATTATAAGAGTAGTGAGGATATTATAAAATCTCAAGGCTTTGAGATACTTACTCAATCGACAAGGATGTAAATACACAACCTTTAATTCTAATAGTATAATAATGTTTATGGAGATTATTAATATTTTATATAGTTGTAAGCTCATATTGAGTTTGATTTTTAGAAAATCTAAGGAAAAACCTTAGTATTACGGATACTTTGAGATCTCATCGTATTTATTGAGATTCGTTTTATTTAGTGATGTCATTAATAATATTTTTGTTGATATTTAGGGATAATTATTATTTTTTGCATATTGTATATTATCTTGGTGTTTGTTTTAACAAATAAATTCTCTAAATAGCATTATTATTTACTTATATCGAAATTATTTACCTTACTTTTGGCTCACCCTTACTATTTTTTTTTCTAGAGTAATAGAATAGAGATTGATAACTCTAGCGATAGAAGAAGAGTTATAAATTTTATTGTCATTAGGAGCCTAGTTAAAGTTCTCTTTATTAATTTCATATAGTAGAGATATATTCCGTACTTATGTTTTATTTTAATGGTTTTTAGGGCTCTATTTCTCCTAAATTTTTGAATATATCAAATATTTTAAGACTTTAGCGGTTATATTTATAATTATGTTATGAGATCGATATTATTTTAAAATTTATGATTTCATAATGAGATTTATGATATTTCATGTGGTCTAAATCGTCATGCAATAAGCTTTGGTTTTCCATAAAAGGAAGAAAGATTGTCACGTTCCTACATGAAACATGTAACATCATCACCAATTATTGACTATTTACTAAAAATATTATGAACACACAAATATATATACGCATATTCACATCCATATATATATATATATAAGAATCCTAGGATAAACAACATCTGATATTTTTCATCCAATGTAATTACTGCATTTGTCCTTGCAATAAGACAATTGAAATGTAACATAATTATCCATAATACAACATTTGTCCAACATCAATACAACACCCTTACGCATCAGAGCATCACATTTATAAACCAACTTAGAGTTTAGACTCTCTGAATGATGTCATTCGAAAACCATCCCAACGTCTGTCATTGTGCCATATCATGCCTGCTAATCTAAAATCTCCAAATGGTGTCTTCGTCCATTGTCATATAAGGACAAGCTTATCAATCTAAAATGTGGTAAATTTTATAAATATATGCAAAAATTCAAGAAAGCATAAAAATACAACCACAAACAAATCATTACAACTATAAAATAGGACAATCAAATAACAAATATAAACATTATGAAATTTTCAAACCAACGACCAATAACTACCCCTATAGTAATGTCTAGATATGAAGCTAGTAATTCTATATGTTATAACTTTCTGGATGGAGCCGTAAGTCATTATTATATCATATAAATAGACATGTCTTGAAGATATAAGATAAATATTAGATCTGATCATACTTGATTAAACGCATTCTAACTATGGTTGAATCAATGTCTCTTGGTTTGCTTTGAAATTGACATTATCAAAGATATCTACAGAATATTTTGTTCCTAATAGTATATTATGAACACCTAGAAGATATAAAATAATTGACCATAAATGAAATGATATGCCTATAAAAATTATCATATAATGTAATCGTGACATCAACTTGGCTTATAGGGGTAATATCAACACTAAAATAGTCTGGCCATTGTAAGGTTCAATTTTAAATTTTAATTATAATTAATTAAATTAAAATAATTAAAATTGAGGTCAAATGATGAAAAAAATTGAATTAAAAGTTAAAGTTGGATCGAATCATATCAAATTGATGAATACTTGATTAGTACCTGACACATATCCATGCGAGGGATGGATAGAAAGGTCATGCTGGATGAACACCTGATCAATGTTTGAATGCTTTCCAGTGTACCTACACTCAATGCATGCTTGAAAGATACTCCGAGTGCGCTTTTCACTTGCATCAGCTCTCAATAAATGCTCGAGTGGTGCTCATGCATCGCTCGAGTTAGTAGTGACGTCTGATGCGCGCCTAACGCACTCTTAAATGCCTCCCTTTTATAAATATGAAGTCTGACAAAAATTTAGTCATTTTCTGAGAGAATTTGAGAGAAATGAGAGAAGGAGAAGACAGAAGAGAAAGAGAGAAAGAAAGTTAGAGAAGGCTAATTTAAGTGATTCCAAGCTTGATTTTTGAGATTCAAGATAAGGCAAGTAATTCTAAGCCTTCTTTCCTTTATTGATATTCTTTCCTCACTTCTTTGAATATTTTTCTTTTAAATATTCATGTATAATATAATTTCATAATTAAGATATTTATATTTAACGTACATATAAAATTCTCTTCCCTTTTCTACAAAAATATATGAAATTCATCTCTAAGTTCTTATATTATAGTATTTAGTTGATTTCTGTAATTGTCTCTCATATATGTCTTGAATTTATGATATAACATTCTTTCATATTTGATTTTCATTTATAGAAGTTTCTGCTTGTCAAATAGTAAAAAATAAACTCTACATATTCTAAAAATTTAGTAAAATTGCCCTGCATATTTGCTAATGAAGATAAATTTTTGAATTATCTTAAAATTGCTAATTTTTTTCACACTATTTTATTAAAAACAGTTCTACATGTTTAAGGAACCCATAATTCAGCATTTCATAATAATAATTGATAGAATGTTGAAGAAAGAATTATACAACATGTTAAAAACTAAGAACATTTTTTCCAGACTAAGAAAATACAAGAAATATAAAGAATTTAGCAGAGTTTTTATATATTTAAGTATTAGACTATTGTAATAAGTTTAGTGGATTGTATATTATGGCATGCTTTAATATATTATAGTTGTAATCGAGATTTAAAACTATCATACTTGAACAAAAGCGACGTTCGATCCCATCTATAATGTTATATGTATGACGGCCCACCCATGGATCTTAAATAGTAGCATACGTTATTTGGCGTCTTAAATAGTAGCATACGTCATTCGGTTGTGTAAAAATAAATATAATTTGAGTTTCAATTGTTCTCTTCTTTAGTCGGTGAGGGTCTACTAGCCCTTAGTTTCTAAGAAATCCATATTTGTACTTGATTATATGGTATGAACTTGAAATAAGAACACAAAATTAGAAATTTGATAAGTTGTATATAATTATTACGAAAATCCATCTAATTGCATATGAATCTTGTTTACAGTCCTTCTAGCATTTTTTATTGCAACTTACATATTCAAATTATGCAAATTATATGCCTATAATACCTAGACTCTTATCTGGAAGATTTTGATATTAGTTGTAATTTTTAGGTTAATTGGATATGTTTTGAAATAATTATCTGATGAAAATTTTAAGAATATTCGATTCGATGGTGTGGTGTCTGATACATGCTTGAGGCACACCTGAGATGCTGATTCCAGAATGTTAGCGCCCAAGGTTTGAGGCACCAATTCCAATATGGATGCACCCAAGCAGCACTCGATACTTGTTTGAGTACTGATTAGGTATAAAAGGCACGCACAGGTTGGGCTTTGACATTTCGCACAATAGAAAAGAAAGAGGAGAGAGAGAGCATAGGGAGAAGAGAGAGGGTGCTATTTGGGTTATTCGAAATATCCTTTCGTTAGATCTGTTTAGTATAATGTTAAAATAAATAACCTTTAACTTTATCTTCTATCTGATTTCACATTTGATAACATTTTATTTCGATTTGGAGGTTTTAAGTCCATATGTGTACTTTTAACTAGCCCATTTATTTTCCTTGTGTATACATGATAGTTTTTACTAGTTATTTGAGGAATTTGTTTTGTTTCTATTATTATTTAAGGGTTTTGTAATTCTTTAGAAAAAATAGATAAATATCAATCACTGTATATTTTTATATTTATATATTTATATGAAATTGATTATAAAATTTTGCATGGGCTATACATTTTCACATGCATATGTTGTAATTATGGTCACTATCTTTGAATTTGTTATTGGATATTTTAATCAACTCCCAACGGAGACATTTATTATTAGAAATTTCTTTTCACCGACAGAAAAAGTTTGGATGTAGTGACCCGCCCCTTTGGATATTTAATTAAAATTTATAATATAATCGAACGTTCTAATATATCTGACAAATTTAAAGATTATACTTAAAGTTACGAGTGATAAAATATAATGAGTAATCTTACCTATAAGAGATAGAGTATATAGATATGCTGACCTAAATTGTATTTAATTTGACATAATATTATCGAAAATATGTGAAATTCATCCTTAAGTTAGTTTTTAAATAACTGAAATTCAAATTTTTTACATGATTTGCATTTTTATATAGATTTATATTCGAACTCTGATTTAGACTTGAACTTTAGAATTTGTTGACTTTACTGACAGATGAGTTTTGGTGTATTTTGTACATTTGATTTTAATTATATGTTCTGATTCGAATTTTGGTTTATCCACTTACGGTGCTCTTCTGGCTTCTACGCGCATAATTGGATCATCTAGCTATGAGATTCTATTCCGCATCATGATTGATTAGTCATTGAATTGGACTTCTAATTTGGTATTTGGATCACTTTTGATTTATATATATATATATATGTCGCGAGAGGATTATTTTTTAATTGGATATTTATTTTAGATTTTGAGATATAATATCAGTATGATACAATCATTGGCTTTAATATTGGATTATATCTTAGATTTGATGAATGGATTTTAACATTGATGATTTAGTTTTATATCCATCATCTAATTTGACATATATTCTTGGCCCATCCCTCTAATTTATTGGATACGTTTATGATATTTGCTAAACTTTAGGCATATATTTTATATTTTATCATTTTAGAATAGAAAGCTTGGATTTATTGTAGGAGTAGAACGAGATTAGATTTGACATCGTATTTTCAGATGAGTATTATATTTTTCTAAATTTAGATACCATCGGGTATGTATTGATTTTCAGATGGATTTTATTTTGGGCATCTTTGGGTTTTGGAGTCGGCCGAATATAGGCCATTGGACCGTATATTGAGGATGTATAGATTTATTTTATTATATGGATGAGTTATTGTTGCCTTTTAGATATTTTTCCTTACGACTATTTAGAGCAAATCATAATTATTTTATCTAAGTAATTGTCTGATAAGGTCTTATGCGGTTTATGTTTGGGTCCCATGTGTGCTCGATTCATCATACCCGATTTGAGATTTATTTATTTATTATTTAAAATTTAACCTGTTTGATTTAAATTTATGATAAAACTTATATAAGAGAAAGTCATAATATGAAGTGTTTTGGGTTGATTTTAGGTCAATTTTTAGGAAGTTTGCTAATCGAATTTCTTACATGATAGATGAATATCATGGGGGACCATGAAGATTTTAGGAGTTGAAGATCATTCTCAAGTCGAGAGTACGAGATTAGGAGTAGAATGTTAGTCTCAAGTCGAGAAGATGCCAAGGGTAGAACATCAAATGCAAGTTAGGAGGATATTAGAGGTAGGGCATCAGCCTCAAATCATGAGTGTGATTATGTTGCCATGATGGATCGCATGAGCAATATGATGGATAGGATGATCCAACGACAAGATCAGGATATGGCTATTTTAAGAAGAATGACCGACCAGAGTTAGGGCTAAACGTCCTTCAACTGATTCAAAAGCGAGCATGTTTCAGAGTTTTTGGGAGAGTTTGACCCGATCAAAATAGAGAACTGGTTGAAGAAGGTGGAGAGAGTCTTCGAGGTCATCGATTACTCAAGAAGGACAAAATGAGGTTTGCCGCATATAGATTGGATGGCGAGGTTATGAGATGGTAGGATTTCCAGTGCCATATCTTGGGCCAAGATAATGAGGAGATTGCTTGGGAGATCTTTTGGGAGGTATTTCTAGAGAAGTACTTTCTATCGAGTATTAGGGAGATCAAGGGAGTCGAGTTTGGTAAGCTGTGGGAAGGGAACTGGTTGGTAACTGAGTATTACATACACTTTTTAAATCTGTCTCAATTTGCTCCCCACTACCTTGAGAGCTAAAATTTCTATAAGGGCTATAAGATTCGATCCAAAAGCAATTTGTACCACTTTGATTGTAGACCTATAACGACGTGTTGGACCAGGCCTCGTTAATCGACTAAGAGCAATTTTTGGAGAAGTATTTCCGAAAAAAGTCGGAGCAATGAGTTCAGAGCTCAAAGGGTGGAGTTTATCATTGGATATCTTGTTTGATATCAAAAAGTTGAGATAATGGAAAGTTAAGCCAAGATAAAGGAAAATCAGTTGAAGCAAAGTTTTTCCCTTTGAGGTTCCAATTTATGAAGTCTACCTGCGAGTTTTGTTAAAAGAACCATGTGGGGGAACTTCTTTTCATTAGAGCGGGGCCTACTTTAATTGCGGTTAGGCGGGCCACTTGTTTAAGGATTGTTTAAACTCAAGGTGTTTAGATAGGAGGCCAACAGTTCCAACTAGGACGTTTGCAGTCACAGCTCGTGATGTTAGGGTTAATTCTTCAGTTGTGGAACGTAATCTCTAGATCTTTAATTGTTTTATACATATTTTGGTTAATCTTAGGGCTGCGCACTCTTTTATATCCCCTATATTTGAGTGCAAATTATGTGTGCCTCCCAATATCTGGATTGTGAATTGATAGTGTCTACCTCGGTAAATAAGTTTCTATTAGCTGATATAGTGTACCATCGGTATCCAATTTGAGTTTGTGATTATAAATTATTGGCGGATCTAATTTTGTTGGATATGTTAGATTTTGATGTAATTTTGCGAATGGAATGGTTAGTGTGTTTACAAGTTACCATAGAATGTTTCAATAAGACAATTTTGTTTTATATTTCCGGCTATGAATCCTTCACGTTTTAAGAAAAGATTGGTAAAGAGGCTTCGGGGTTGATCTTAGCATTGCATGCAAGCCACTTGACTAAAGATGGGTGCTGAGCATATTTGGCATATATGGTCACATCAAGAAGTCAATCTGTGGCCATAGAAGATATTTCAATCGTCTGTAAATTTGATGATGTTTTTTCAAAGGATTTATCTGGATTGTCTCCTGAGCGGGAGATTGAGTTTGCTATTGACGTTGTACCTGGATCTGTGTCAATTTCGAGGGCTCTATATAAGATGGCTCCATTTGAGTCGAAGAAATTAAAGTAGCAGTTGCAGGATTTGTTCCAGAAAGGATTCATTCAACCAAGTGTTTTGCTGTGGGGCATTCTTGTGCTATTTGTAGAGAAGAAATATGGGTCAATGAGATTATATATGGTTCATCGAGATTTGAATAAAATCATGATCAATAATAAATATCTCCTTTTAAAGATTGATGATTTGAAGATCAACTGTAAGGAACTCAGATTTTTTCAAAGATTGATCTACTATCAGGGTACCATCAACTGAGGATTAAGTGGGATGATATTTCCAATTCGGCTTTCAAGATGAGGTACAGTCATTATGAATTTCTGATGATGCAATTTGAATTAACGAATGTGCCGACATCCTTTATGAATCTGATGGATCGAATTTTTCAACCTTACCTAAATCAGTTAGTGGTAGTTTTTATTGATGATAAGGATTCCTGATTTATTTGACCAATTTTGAGGAGTATAAGGCTGATCTAAGGATCATATTGCAAACTTTGAGAGAGAAGCAATTGTTTGTCAAGTTGAAGAAGTGTGAATTTTGATTAGAGAAGGTATCCTTATTGGGTCATACATTTCAAAAGATAGTGTACCGGTAGATTTGAAGAAGGTGATAGTGGTGAAAAATTGGGAGAGGTCAGTGAATGTCACTGTGGTGTGGGGTGTCTTGGGTTTGGCTGGGTATCACATGCATTTTGTTGAGAATTCATTGAGGATTGCAGTACCCTTAACCCATTTTACATAGAAGAAGATGGTATTTATTTGGAATGATGATTGTGAGGAAAGTTTCTAGAAGTTGAAAATAAGATTGATGTTAGTGTCTATATTGTCTATTCCTAATCGATTAGGAGGATTTGTAGTATATTGTGATACTTTTAAGAAAGGTTTAGGTTATATTTTGATACAATACAGTCGGGTGGTGGCTTATTAGTCTAGGCAGTTAAAGATTCATAAGTAGAATTATCCTACCCATAATTTGGAGTTAGCAATTGTGATATTTACATTGAAGATTTGGAGGTATTATCTGTATATGGAAAAATTATAGTCTACTCCGATCATAAGAGCTTAAAGTATCTATTCTCCCAAAAGAAATTGAATACACGGTAGTGGAGATGGATAGACCTGTTGAAGGACTATGATTGTAAGATCCAATATCAACTAGGGAAAGGAAATATTATTGCTGATACCTTGAGTAGAAAGTCTTCTTGATTAAAGGCCCATTTGATTATTAAGGAGTGAGAGATGTTCGATAGAATAAATAGTTGCACAATCCAATTGCACTCCTAGAATTCGAGGATGATGTTGCCTTATCTTAGGGTGTAGCTAGAGATTTTGGAGAAGATGAAGGAGAATCAAAAGTGCAACCCATATCTGATAGAGATTTCAGAAGATTTAGATGGTGAGTTGTGAGTAGATTTTCATTTTCAATCTAATGGGATTCTTTGTTTTCAAGATCAAATTTGTGTGCTGAATATTGAAGAGTTGAAAAAAAAAATTTCTGAATGAAACTCACATATCAATATATACGATAGCGTGAATAAGATGTATTGGGGCATGAAAAAAACTTTCTAGTGGCAGAACATGAAAAGGGAGATTGCAACTTATGTGTTTAAATGCATCGTGTGTCAGTAGGTGAAAGCGGAGCAAAAAAAGCCTTTAGGGTTCTTGTATCATTTGTTGATTCTCAACTGGAAGTGAGAGCACATAGCGATAGATCTTGTTTTGGGATTGCCTAAAACGGCGAAGAATGTGGATGCGATTTGGGTGATCACGGCAAGATTGACAAAATCTGCTCATTTTCTTTATATTCGGATAACGTATTTAAAAGATAAGCTGGCTCGTCTGTACATCAATGAGATCGTAAGGTTACATGGCATTCTGGCTTTGATTGTGTTTGATTAAGATCCCAAGTTTGTATTAAAATTTTAGAATAGTTTGCATAAGGAGTTAGGTACCAAGCTTCAATTCAGCTCAGCTTTTCATCCACAGATGGATGACTAATCCGAAAGGTTTATCTAAATCTTGGAAGATATGTTGAGGGTATTGGTTTTGGATAAGAACTTGGGATAGCTATTTGCCGCCTGCCGAGTTCGCGTATAATAACAATTATCAATCAAGATTGAGATGACTCCATTCAAAACTTTGCATGGTCAAAGATGCAGGTCTCCTATTAATTAAAAGAGATCGGTGATGGCAGATTGCTGGGCCCTGACATTATTCAAGATGCTTCCAAGAAGATCAGAATTATTAAAGATCGGTTGATCGAGGTTCAGAGTCGCTAGAAGAGTTACGATGATAGGAGAAGATCTGATTTGGAGTTTAATATGAGCGACCATGTGTTCCTGAAGGTGTTTCCAAGGAAAGAAATTTTGAGGTTTGTAGTAAATGTCAAATTGAAGTTGAAGTTTATCGGGCCTTTTGAGATTTTGGAGTAGATCGGAGAGGTGGCTTATAAATTTGTTTTACTTTTGAATTTGGCGAATTATCATGATGTCTTCCATATTTCGATATTGAGGAAATATGTGTATGATTCTTCTCAAGAGATAGATCAAAATTTATCTTATATCAAGGTTCCAGTCTAGATTTTGGATTAGAAGAACTAAGTGTTTAGGAATAATATTATTATTCCCCTATTTGTTAGAAGATTGAGGTACGTGAATTTCGAGGATGAAATATTTTTAAGGAAGGGATGATGTAATACCCTGAATCCCTATCGAAATGATTTTAATGTTAGTTATCATTTTTGGATTAATTGGATGTATTTTACATTAATTATCCTGTGAAATTTTAAAGGATATTTGGTTTTGTGGCGCGGTGCCTGATGCACACATGAGGCACGTTCGAGGCACCGATTCTAGTATGGGTGTGCCCGAGGAGCACTCGAGGCTCACTCCAATATTAGTGCCAAAATAGTCGCACTCGAGCAATGCTCAAGTAGAGCTTGAGCATCGACTGGGCATAAAAGGCCCACACGGGTTGGGCTTCATCATTTCACGTAGTAAAAAAGAACGAGGAGAGAGGGAGCATGGGGAGAAGAGAGAGAAGGTGTTGTTTTGGTTTCTTTGAAACATCTTTTGGTAAATTTATCTGGTATAATATCCAAACATGTATTTTCTAACCATATTTTTGTTCTGATTTCATATTTGATAATATTTTGTTTCAATTTGAAGATTTCATATATTATTATTTGAAGGTTCCATGATTTTTCAAAAAAAAATGAATAAATATCAAACATTGTATTTTTTATATCTATATATTTATATGAAAATGAGTATGAAATATTATATGGGCCGTACATTTTCACATGCATGATAGGATTATGGTCACTACTTTTAGATTTGTTATTGAATATTCTAATCTTTTTCCGATGAAAAGATTTGTTATTAGAAATCCTTTTCACCGGTAAGAAAAGTTTGGATGTAGTGACCCGCCATTTGAATATTTAATTAAAATTTATAATATATTCAGATATCCTAATATATTTGACAAATCTAAAAATTACACCTAAAATAAGCAGTGGCAAAATATAGTGAGTAACATTATCTATGGAAAACAAAGTACATAGGTGGCCTACAATTCTAGCTTGAATTATATTTGATTTAGTCTAAGACTACCGGAATATATGTAACCCATCATCAAATTAGTTTTTAAATAATTGAAACTTAAATTTTATGCATGATTTACATTTCTGTATGAATTTATATTTGAACTCTAATTTAAACTTAGAATTTGGAATTTATCGATTTTGCCTACAGATGGATTTTTATATGTTTTTTATATTTGATTTTAATTATATATTTTTATCCAAACTTTGGATTATCTACTTTCGGTGCTGCTCTGACTTCTGCGTCCACAATTGGATTATCTAGCTATTAAATTCTATCCTGTATCATGATTGATCACACATTCGATTGGACTTTTAATTTGCTATCAGGATCTCTTTTGATATATATATATATATACATACGTCTTGATAGGATTGTTTTCTGATTTGATATTTATTTTAGATCTGATTTATGATTTAAGTACAATACTACCATAGGTATGACGGACTGTGTTATTTTCTTTAAATAACCTCCGTTAAGGATAAAATAAATTAGAATTTCTAATTAAAATTATTAATTTCTGTAGAAAATTGAGTAAAGTTCCGTTTGTAAATCGAACATTTGCCAAAATACAAACACCAACAATTCAACCCTGCACAATAATCTACAACCATCCACAATACTACAAGTCTTATTGTTCAACACACTACACAGGATCTAATCGCCGCATCAACAGAGACGGCGCCGACATCATAACTCCAGTATAATGCCCGTGGGGAAGGATGCCAACTAGGAACATCGATTATAATCACAATGAGAAGGACCTGCAGAATCATAAAACCACAATATACAGCTGAACTAATTCATCATTCATCCATGCTAAACATCATATATCATCCCATACATGTTTTACACAGTTTACAAAATATGACCAAAATTTCTATTTCATACACAAAATCAGCTAAGTCCCAGTCCCGAGCCTTGCGTGCAATATCAGCTGTCTATCGCACTTCTATGATCTACTCTGTCTCGTCGGGTATCAGTGTGTTCTCATCTGAAAGATATATAGCAAGGGTGAGCATACAACCTAACAAATAAAATCATACATCACTAACTACAACAATTTACAGATAAGATAGTAATTGGGTAGGAAAAATCATATAACTTGGATAAAGAAAGCATGCGAGGAGAGGGAGCATCGGGAATCATTTAATTCGCATGTTTGTTCTGGTTACGGTCATTCACTTTTATTACTTTCATTAATCTTTGTGGACCCGGGCTAATAGGTCGTACTAACCAACGATGTGAGAGGACGAGGAAAGGAATGTGTCTGCCACACATTCTAAGGCAGGCTATATTTTAGGTTTGTAGCACTCGACCATCGGCTACATTTTAGGTTTGCAGCACTTGACCAACGGCTATATTTTAAACCTGCAGCACTCGGCCATCTCAATCGCCCCATATCCCTCGGGGACCAAGGCAATCCTCGTTCTTTCATAACAGCATCCTAAAGCGTACCTTGTACATCACCCGCCCCAGGAGCAGCCGAAATATTCCTTGGGTTTCTACCGTGATGTACATAGTAAGCTAAAAGATACTACCCCTATGATCCGTGGTCCTACTTTCAAGATTAGTTTAATCCTTGAAGGGGAATCCACCATTGCCATATACATTCTCAAACTGGGAAATCACATTTCCATCACTTGTCTCCAACTGAGAGACCAAATCTATCCCCTTACATTTTGTGGATTCCCTTCCATTTACTTGTTCGGTTCCTTTCTTTCATTTGGAGTTTAGATCTTTCAACCAATAAGTTTAACTCTTTAGAAAGTTTGATTATACTTACCTTCGTGGGTCAAACACCACCTTAGAAGCCTCCAGGACGCATCCCCTTGCTCCCGGTGTATAATTATACATTTTAGAGCTTACAATTTAACACAACATTTAATCATGAATTCCATCACAATAGAAGAGAGCTAATGCATGTATACTTACCTTCTAATTTCGGATGAACATTGTTAGGCTACTTTTAGAGGGTTCGGACGCACGAACGAGTCAAATTTTGCGGAATCGGTCGTCCGGTCAACACATACTTACTTTTGGGATACGGGGATTCATATACTGGAGTCATTTCAACATTTTATGAAGGTAAAAATATGCAATTTTCCTTTTATGTCTCGGGTGAACAGTGTCAGCGCCCATTTGGGACACCGCGAACGGGTCAAGACGTACGAAATCGATCACGCAGCTGACGTATATACACATTTGGGACGTGGGGATTCAATTTTTAAAGTCAATTTAACGAAACGATATGCAAAAATGGAAAACCCCAAATTCCCCGTAGGTTAGAGTTTGACGGTACTCCACCGGTCGGATCGGTGAGTAAAACGGACAATAAATTACATAATTTTTGGTCTCAAGTCACAAGTATCACATTTTCCATGGTTCGGGTGGGTATCGAGACGAGAATATCCGACAATAACCGAAAAACATTGAAAGAGGAGAGTTAGTAGTATGATAACACTTGCCTCGACGCGTGCTATCACTTTTATAACTTGCTCCCGAGCAAATTCGGACTCTACGACTCGATCTCCTCCTTTCTCTCTCTAAAACTGGCGCTCTTCCTCTCTCCTCTACAAAAATCTACTGAAAATGAGAAAAGTGGAAGAAACGCGAAGCAGGTCACGTTTTTATACCTGTCGGGGTGCTCGAGAGCCCGGCGAGCGAGCGGCAAACGCGGCCTTGCTGCCGGCCCGAGCTCGAGAGCACAAAGGCTCTCAGCGGGCAGGTGCAGCCTGCTGTTTGCACCACTACTTTTTGTGCTCGAGCCTACGCTCGAGCACACAGTAGACGCGATCTGCTGGCAGCATTTCAAGAATTCATAACCTGATTTTTCTTCCGATACGAATACTCGTACACTTAATAGGTCTAGTATTAATTATTATCACATTGATTTCCTCGTATTTATTATATTTTTAGACCCGGGACCTCACAACTTTTCCCCACTTGTAGAAATTTCGTCTCAAAATTTAACAAATCCAAAACTTTGAATAAGTTACATACCTCGGAATAGATGGGGATACTTTTTCCGGATTTCGTCCTCTCTTTCCCATGTCACCTCCTCGCGGGAGTGGTTCCTCCATAAAACTTTCACGAGAGGAATCGTCTCCCACCTCGGATTGGAAAGGGGCATGAAGCGCGCTATTATAGAGGCGTGGATACCCTTCCCATGGAGACGCGTCCTGAGAGCCTGTGGGGGGTTTGCTAGGAGACAACCTTGAGCCTTGTGGATGGCTAAAGAGGACATTATCTTACCATGTTGTGCCATCTCTGTGCCACTCTGGGAGACATGTTTTGGGAGCGGTAGAGGCCGTCTGCTAAGAGCAAAACCGTGCGGAGCCTGTGTGGCTGCCAAAGCGGATAATATTTTTATGTGTGTGCTTGGGGGCGTTACAATAGGTTTTGATATTGGATTCTATTTTGGATTTGATGATTGGGTTTTGATTTCAGTGATTTAGATTTATATATGTCATCTGATTTGACATTTATTATTGGATACTTTCTCTAATTTGTTGGACATGTTTATTACCATATATGATACTTGTCGAGTTTGAAACCCAATTTAAAATTTATTTATTTATTATTTAAAATTTAATTATTTAATTGTTTGACTTGTTTGATTTGGATTTGTGACAATGTTTGACGAAACTTTGACTCACTTTGTTTTTTTGTTTTTCGCTAACTGTTTCAGATGAGATGCACGGACTTACAGGATGAGCAGGGTTAAAAGAAAAATTGTTGAAGAAATTAGACTTAGAAATCTCGAAATGGTTGTTGTTGTATTTTAAGTTTCGAACAGTAGTTTAAATGTAGTTTATGTTAATCAGCAATGGTTTTGTATAAAAAAAGTTATGAGATTACAAATGTAATTTATGATATTTATGTTTTGTAGAGTCATGGGATATCATTTTGTCCGACAATAAAAAGCAATGGTTTTTAGTTTAGTTAAATTGATTACTCTGATTTTGTATTGGGTTTGAGATAATTCTTTACGTAAAGTCCAATATCACGGTTTGGCCGGTGTTGAAGCCACATGTTGACATGGCAATTCGGATCTTGTGTTCAACTCATATTATTTTATTTTAGTTGGTCGTTGAATCAATATGATGTTAACATCTATAATTAATTGGGTTATTAGTTAGATAATTAATATTGTGAATAATTATTAGGGATGTGATTGAAATTTAAGACGTGACAACTTAGTATAAATATAAGGGGGCATATGATCCAGGTGGCATAGTCAGAAACCCTTTCCGATTAACAAGTGGGTTTGCCAACTATCAATTAATAAATTTAATTAGTCGTGCTAAACCTATGCCCTTTTCTTATGATTTGTCTGTTTTAAGGGGACAACTCATCTTTTATCACTGTTATTGAAATATTTTAATAAATACGCTGTCACCTTTGTAAATGAATTTTGTTTTTTTATTTGCCATTTTTGATGTTATCCCAAAGTAATTCAATTTACTTGGCATTGGTTCTTTTATCTGAATCTATCTTTAGCTTTATATTATATTTTATTTTATTTTTAGGTAATTATCTTTGTGTCAATATATATTCTTTTTAATTTGAGTTCATTATTTCAAAAGAAAATAAATACCTTTGCCTAATACATTTTTATAGAATATCTGAATTTATGCATTGATTGATACTAAAATCATCTCGATTTTTGAATTCAAATGGCTGCAATCAAAGTGTCTAAAATGGATTTTTGAAGTTTTTATGATGCAGTTAAATTAAATTTTGAATTTGAGTTTTCGAATGAATTAAAATATTTTTACAACATATTTGTAGACTTTATTATAAAACAAATATTAAATATTGGCTTAATACTCTTTTCTCTTAGATTAAGCTTCCCCGCCAAAAATAGTGGCATTATTAATGCTTTTGACATCACGCCGAGTTTCATTACATAGCCTACAGAAACGTCTTTTATGCCACTGGCCTCCTCTGACTCATGCCTCGGCACCTTACAGTGTTCATGGTGACAACAATTGTGCTAATGGCAGACAAAGTGGCTAGTTTAGATCAATAGCTTTTGTGTTCATTGTCCAAATTAAAGAAAGTTGTCTAATATAAAAAAGATATTAATAAATATTATGACTAAAATTTATAAAAAAAGAAACTTTATGAAAAAAAAAATAAAAATAATGGATTATATAATTTAGATGAGCAGGCCGACATACTATGATTAAAATTATGGTCACGAATTTAATTCTTACTACCGTGACTTTGGATATATAAGCTTCATAGCCTTTGCGGTTAAGGGCATGGGCATGGAAGCTTCTAGTGCATAAAATGACTGTAAGCACAAAAATTGCTTGAAGAGAACATGGAGAACAAAAATAGCTGCAAGACAAGAAAAAGGACAAAGGAAATAGAAATGTCAATCACTTTGGATAAAATTTCATTATGAGAAGTCTATTTCATCAGTTCTTCCAAAAGGGGTTACAGTAGCAGAAAGGATAATGGGGACAACACAAATTCTTAGTGAGCACTGCAAAAGCATCCTCATCAAAAAGAAGCTGAGACCCACCACAGAAAGTCTTGTTAGAGATCTCATTTGCAAATTATGATAGTAGGAAGATGAAAGACAAATCACAGAAAGATTAGAATCCTTTTTTCCCTATGCCTTCTCTCTCCTGTGCATTGAAAGAACAGCATTATGTTGACCACGTTTCAGTCGGCCCAAGAAAAGACAGGCAAATATAGTCTACGGCAAAAAAGAAGAGGAAATGAAAATGAATGCACAAATCAGAAGCTTGCCTAGGCGTCCATGGATGAATCAACTGAACATCATCGCATCAGAAAAATTCAAAATCTAAGAATTGGCGAGAAGAACTATCTGGGACGATGACTCCTTGCTTGTTGTTAAGAGGCGAGGACGATTTGAACGTGCGATTAAAGAATGAGATGTCAACAGGCTTTGGTATTTGTGGAGGGAGAGTGCTGCGAATGAGCGCCCAATTCACATTTTCAAAGAAGGGATGCTGTTTTATCTCTGTTGCTCCTCTTTTACATCCTAATCGCTTTTGTGGATCCTTTACAAGCAATCCTCTGATCAAATCCTTAGCTGCAAAGCTCATTGTTGATCCCTCGGAAAACTTGAGGGACTGACTCACTACATTGAACAGCGTCTCTCTGTTCCCGTTGCCTTTAAATGGTGTCGTTCCTTGCAGCAATTCATACAAGAAGATCCCGAAAGTCCACCAATCAACAGCACTCCCATGACCATCACCACTTATTATCTCAGGAGCCAAGTATTCATGGGTGCCCACAAATGACATAGATCGGGCTGTGGTAGGCTCAGCGATAAGCATCGGAAGCGAGTTTGAATTTGCCGACATCATTCTTTCACTCCTGCCTTTCGAGGATTTGGAGTTGAAAATGCTAGGCTTGAAGCAGGATGGTCGTAAGCAAGAAGGCTCCACGCAAACTGGCAGTTTGCAGCCTGGATGCATGCAGGATGGTTCAATACAATATGAGGAGTTTGCACAGGATGGCTGAGCGCTGGACTTCACAAGGGTGGGATTGACATAGCATCTCAATGATAAGTCAAAATCTGAGAGCATGATATGCCCATCTTCCCGAACCAAAACATTTTCGGGCTTCAAGTCTCTGAAAACAACACCCATCATGTGTAGATATTCCAGGGCTAGAAGTACCTCAGAAGCATAGAACCTGAAACAACAAAGGAATTCATCAGGAAACTGTTATAACAAAGTAATGCTGGCATCCTGAGAAAAATCATGTCTATCTGCTATTGTTTAATAGAGGTATGAATGACAATAGTTCATGGCTTTCTAAACATCCATGCACTTTTCTGCAGACATGACCACAAAAATAATGGTGGTTATCAAATTTCGCAATGTTCAAGAATGCCGTTCTTCACTAGTATGGCATCACTTCATGGGGTGCACATTAGTTCAACGCAGACTAGTGAACAAGTAAGTCCAAACATTCCAAAAAATACATTTTCTCCTAGTATTTCCAGAGTGAAACTTAATATTTTCCTCTCTAATGTTTCATTCCGATCATTTTTGTTCATCATCTGCAAATCTTATCAGTTATTATCCAAAATACACAAATCTAGAAGATGTAATGCAACAAAAAGGCCACGGAAACAACATTCAGGGATATTGACAAAATGCTCACCAACCTCGCTGCTTGCTCGGAAAAGTGCTTGCCGGGCTGACGTTGTCGAAGGACATGAAGATCCCCGCCATTACAAAACTCCATTAATAAGCATGAAAACTTGTCTGTTTCAAAATGTGAGTACAGTGTTGGAAGAAAGGGGTGATCCAACAGACCCAGAATTTCCCTCTCTGTTTTAGCTCTCAATAACTTATTCCTCCCAGCTAACAACTCTTTGTCCATCACTTTCATAGCAAACAAGCAACCCATCCCTACGAGTTCTGCTAAATACACACTACCTATATCTCCAAACCCCAATTTCTTCGAGAGCCGAAAATGTCCGAATCTCAGCTCACCATGCTTTGCCTTTACATGCTGTATTGCCTCCCACCTAACGTCGTTTCCCTTGTGAGGCTTATTTGGGCAAAAACTCCTACAACTCGCCTCATTACAATCAAGTGGATTGCTGCAATTACTTGCTGAACTCAAACTGCTCTTCTCACTCCCAACGTTTTCCACAATCGCCTTGTTTTCGTCCTCAACAGACAAGCATCCAATTCGTTTCACATGATTGCTTAACTTTGTGATTGCACTATCATCGGACCCGGAGGCAGCACTGCTACATACGCTCATGTTAACACTAATTTTCGCACTAAAACCTCAGAAAGTACTAGTGGCAAATTCGGTTTCCAAGTCAGAATTTTCCGAGTGCGTTTCTCATGGCTAAGGGACTAGGGAGCTGCTATTAAATACCTGAATGAACACTTTTGGGTTTAAATGGGCCGGTCAATGATGGCGTCGCCGTGGTTGGCAGTCAAGAGAGGGGGGGGGGGAATTTGGCCGCTCAAACGAGGCAACTGAGTCATTCAAATTCGAAATATAAGGTCATGTGTGATTGAGAGTCGGGGTTCGAGTCGGATTTTGAGGGCCCCCAGAAATGTAACAGCTTACAAACAAAAACAGAGAGAGAGAGAGAGAGAGAGAGAGAGAGATGCTCTGCGATTTACGAGAAGGACAAAGAGTCCTCAAGATTTTATAGAACAAACAGCAAAAAATCCATAGCCAATTCCGTTATGTTGCGTCACCAGGTGTGAAAGCATCCCGTGCGAGTAGGTGTACCACATCATCTCTGGGATGGAGCATGAGGTTCATTCGTTTCTGTGCCTACAGACAGTCGAGAAGAAGAACCGGTAAAAGACGAGAGGCGGTAAATCCTGTAAAAGGCTTTGATAATGTCACGGGACATGCATAATGCATGGCGTATCATCTTCGCAAACAGACATTTTCTTCAAAAGATTTTTATTTTGAATGCTGAATCTGGACATATTCGAGATTCTTTAGGATATTCTTTTCATTTAAGACTTTTGGACATTTATGATTTCAGATATCAAATATGTATTACTGCTGTTTTTGAATAAAATTCTATGAACTCAAATGGTCTATTAAAGGAAATCCATAAACACCTTTCTGATTCTGTGTATGTTTCTCTCTTTCCTTCTTTATTATTAATTATGTGAACTTGAAACAAATCAGCCAATGGTGCCTAACTGAATTAATGCTTATCGGTAACCTAATACCGGAATCAAATCAAAATAACTTCACCTAGTGCGCACCATGTGCATTAGAGTGAAGGGGTTTGAGCATTGTTATCAAAAAAATTCCTCCAACATGTAGGCCAATATATATTTGACTTGAAAAATATGAAATAAAAATATCAATTCTTAAAATTCAACTTAACTACGAGACGCATATATTAGATTGTGCACGAATAAGCTAGACTCATCAAATGATCTCAATATAAAAGAACAGGCCTATAGGAGCAACACCCCTGACACCCTATATGATATGGCCCTCTCAAATTTTTAAATAGAAAAACTGACTTTCTTAGTATATCCATCACTTACTAATAAGGGTATTAAACTCCACCAATGGAGCTATGAAGCCTCTTGTGGGGGAATGAATTCATTCTTCCCTCCTAATAGTTGGAAGAATATTGTTTTTAAATAGAATTTTAATAGAGTACTTATTTTGAGTAAATTATTTTTTTATTTTCTTATTTTTTGAGTCTATTATCATCCTTTTTTTTTGACAAAAGATTAGTAACATATTTATAAATAAATGAAAAAAAAAAGAACTATAGTTAGGAGGCCAATATATATATTTTTCATGATCTATCTTAGATACTTTTAGTTATATAATCAACTTTTAATTTGTAAACCTATTTTCAAGTACTGTAAGAGTCTTTTTAACACATTAGACTTTGGTAGACATAGTGATAGATACGTTACCTATTAACCAAACAGTCGATGAATAATCTTTGCGTATAAATAGGTGCTAACATGTCTACTCACTAGGGTCCAACAACCTAGGTTTCTTACATCAACTGGGATGTCAAATAATGATGATCTTATTTTGATTGATTGCTACCGGTCTATTAACATCAGTTGTAAATAGAGAAGTGTTTTGGTCTTACTTTCTCTTTTATTGAATCCAAGACGCTTACAATCTCAATACAAGCTAATGTTTTATTTGCTCTGGCACCGGGATTGGGATTTGAGGAAATAATCATGAAGGACAATCTGAATATTATAAATTCAAATCTTGAAATAAAAGGGGAGAAATTTCCGAGGACATACTATCCAACTATTTCCATTAGTATGGAAGTGGATGAAATTTGATATAATTTATCATAAAAACTTGAGTCTGAATAAATTTTGATGTATTTGTAAGTCATAAAACTTATAATAACATAGAAGAAAACATACATACAAGTTTTTGCAAAATAAATGAGGATTATGACCTAGTATATCTCCAAAAGTACAACATTTCTCGTATACTTTTTTAACGATTTGCTTGGATTTTAAAATAATTTGAATAAAAGAAATTAATAACAAAATAAAATAAATAATTTTTTTTTGTTTTGATGTTGATAGAAAATTACATAGAAAAAGAAAAAAAAATGCTTCATTTCTAAGTTTCAATAAATATATAAAGAAATTGCTATACGCCGCAAATGTGATTAACAAGCTAAACTACTGTAGAAATAAAAATCTTAACGCTACGAGATTAGAGTTAAAGTTAGAGCCCACGAAGGATTCTACTAATGTTAAGAAAAATTTGGAAGGATTCTGTTACTTAAACTAGTCATACGCGTATGGATTCGAAAGACCAAAAGCACTTATGGATTACAGCCGAAAAGACTGTTGGAAGTTACTCCCATGTGGAAATCCTGATGGCCGGAGGACTCAGAAGGAGTACGAGGATTTGTGTGCTGAATGTTCGTGGACTTTTACAAAGAATTCTGGTTAACAAAGTTGACCGGAAGTTTTGGGCGGATAGAAATTCCAGTCAACTTTGTTGACTGGCAAATTGTGTGTTCCGGTCAACATGATGTTGATCGGCTGATGACATGTGGATCTGTTGAAGGACACCCGAGTGGTCAATGTGGGGCATTGACTGGGCAAGTAAAGAAAACGGTCAACACCTGCGTTGACCATCTTGGTGAAGAAAACGGACAACGGGGCATTGACTGACTGAGATTAAAAATGCTGATCGACTGTCATCTTCAAAAAATTAGTTGTTGAATTTCATAATTGGGTAGTTAGAAGACGTCATTCTTAGGAAGACAACAAGTCGACTTGCAAGATATGCATGCGCCGGCTGCTGTAAAACAGAGCATGCGCCACCTTTGTAGGTCTTGGGAACTGCCCACGCAGTCATCATATTGAATTGGTGGCTACCCATTTTGCTGAATGTATATATATATTATACTTGTACTAAAGAGTAGTGTGCGAAACTTTTGTATGAGATAGAGGAAGAGGAGAAGAAGAGAGCTATGAGAGAAAAATACAAAGAGTGTTGTTCATACTTTGTTCTTTATTTTTGCCTCATGTGGTTTATGTAACCAAGACCTCATACTCAGTGATTTATTCGTAAATTTGGTGCCCCGTGATTTTTTTCTTATTTTAGAAGGGCTTTTTAGGTAAAATCTTGCGTGTTCTATATTTCTTCTTCTACCTTCACTTTACAGTGTGCTTGTGTGTGATTCGGTGTATAGCCGTTCGTTCGCCCATTCTGTGCCAACAAGCGGTATCAGAAAATACGGTTGAGAATTCTGTCTAAATAGCGTTGTCATCTTCAAAGAATCTGCCGTTTTGTGTGAAGCAGTTCAACCGTCAAGGTAACTTCATTCTCTGACAAGAGAATGTGAAGAATATCCTAACTCGTGAATGTATGGTAAAAACATTACAGAAAAAAGAAAGAGAAGTCGGAGAACATGACAAAGGAAGAATGACAAGACAAAAGAGATCTTGCCAATTGCATTATAAAGCTGTGTCTGGTGGACAATACGCTCTAGGAGGTTCTCGGTCTAACAAATCCGACGAAAGTTTGGAATAAATTAAAAAGCTGGTATAAGTCCAAATTATTAACAACTAGACTGCACGTGAAGAAGCAATTTTATGGCCTACGATTGTCGGAAAGTGGGAGTTTTGAAAAGTATTTGGTTGAGTTCAACCGGATAGTGACGCAAATGTCAGCCCTTGATGAGGAGATCACGGAAGAGGACAATGCGTTGGCACTGCTGGCTTCTCTGCCAACTTATTATGACCAGATCGTTACAATTTTGCTGTTTGGAAAGGATACACTCAAGTTGGACAATGTCATTATTTCCTTACTCATTAATGAGTCAATGCGGTAACAAGGGTTCTCAACGTCTTCACGTTCTAAGGTACTTATAATCGAGTCTAGGGGAAGGAGTAGAGGACGTAGCCAGAAACCCGGAGAGAAGGACGTAGCAAATCTCGGTCAAACTATCAAAATCTTGAGTGCCATCACTGTGGTAAAAAGGATCACATTAGAAAATACTACTTCAAATGGAAACGTGAAAATGTAGAGGAGGAGAAATGAGAAAAGGGACGAAGAGAAGAAAAGTCCTCGGTCTCAGTAATTACAGGAGATGATCTCCTATTGACAAATGAAGAAAACCTAGCAAGTCTGACGGACGAGGAGTTCAGTTGGGTGATTGATTCTGGTGCCTCTCTACATATCACGTCCAGAAGAGGACTGGTCATATCTTACACTCTAGGAGACTTTGGCGTGATAAGGATGGAAAATAAAGAAACGTCTCTAATTGTTGTCAAAGGTGATGTCCTGGTCACCAATAATGGGACGAAACTGATATTAAAAGATGTATATCATGTCCCTGACATCCGGCTAAATATAATCTCAGCCGGCCAGTTGGATGATAAAGGTTATTATAATATCTTCTATATAACAACCGGAGCTCGGATCCTCGAACCCGACCCGGACCGTCACAGTAAAAGTCTCGAATCGTCCCCAATTTCAAAAATTACACATCATTAATTAACTCAATATCATCAAAATATCATCAATGATCCTCATAAATGCTTCATAAATTTAATATCCATAACAGAAATAATAATAACTTCAATAGGCGACATCGATATCCCAAAATATCAGTTCTCATAAAGAAAATCTAGAAAAAGTCAAACAATAACTAAATAAAAAATCTTAAATCCCCATCCGGAGAGCCTCAAACTCTGATATCACCTCTATCTGGTGGCTATCCAAAAGTCACGTGATCTTTTTGATCTTGATGTCAACCTGTCTAATTTGGGGCCAATAAAACACAAAGGTGAGCCAAAGCCCAACAAGTGATAATAATAAAAAATGCTAATAACAATAACGATTCGGATACCATTTACCAAGGTCTCAACATACTATGAAAATCTACTATATCCGAGACAGATTATAACACGTCGTAAATACGACTCTAAACAAATGGGTCTTACAAGACCCGCACATCAAAAAATAACAAGAGTGCCAATAAAGAATGGTAATCCCCTGAAATCCGATATCAACGATGGTTAGGGATTCCCCCGGTCTATATGTCAGCGAGAACGACCAACATAATCATGATAACAATCAATAAGGATTTCACCGAATCCAAATAACAATCACAGCATATGTTCCATCAAACCTTTCACAAATGAGGTCCCAAATATACAAGATATCACGAAAGTTTCCTTAGACCTTATACATCACTGTGAACCTTCTATCTACACACCTGACCCACGACGGATAATCCTCAAGGTTCCGGTGCTCGCAAGTTTGACAAGCGACCCTATGGTCTCATGATACTTGCCAGCCGTAGTGTACAAGTATCGAATCAATACTCTCGTTATCCCATCGAATAACCTTCACATATTCTGTGATTCTCTAATCCACAGAATATTCATATCATTATCAAGTCAAACCCAGCACCACCTCAGCTCGATATCCACTGATATCTCACAATTCGGTTCACAGGATCATAAGCATCCATCTAAACGACCTCAACCTCTGAAATATGGATTCAGTATTGAAAAAGTGCAGACCACATTAAAGTACCAAAGCCTGCCATTCGAACAGGTACTTCAATATTTTTACACACTCTCCTCAACCTTGACCCGAAGAAACCAACAAATACACATACTCACACACCGAGTATAACGCAAAGAAAGTTTTGCAACATCAATAACAGAACGTCATTCGGTGCTGACCAGACCGTACTCATACCATCAAATCTAACACGAAGGAATATATCTCAGGACATCCTAAGGGAATACATGGATCAAGATATGATCAGCTCAACTACTTCACTATTTTATTTCGGAGCGATGTCTACGACTAAGGCCAACAATTTTTTTATTTCAAATTTCCATCTCCAAATTAATTTTATAAGGTTCCAACAATTAATTGGCAATATTTATTTATTCATACAATCAGTATCACTCCGAACACAGGCCAATATACATTTATACATACAACATATACAATTGTAAATATCCTCTATACTCTTTACTATCTCTATTCTCATACATACACATATAACCACACATTTTAGTATATATATATATATATATATATATATATATATATATATATATATATATATATACATACATATACCTCCACATATATATCTATATATATATACACACTTATATCCACACACGTATATACACACATATACACACATACACCCTCACCTACTACCAACCACTCCACACACATTCCCACACCAAACGGCCAAGCCACGGCCCAACACCACACACAACACTTCCATACACACACACACACACACACTCACACACTCACACACGTACAAATACACCCAACCATCCACCAAATCTCCACTCCACAAACACACGCACACAAACCACATCACCAGCCCACGGCCCACTTCTGCTTCATGCAGCTTCTGCTGCCCTCCACACACACACTCAACCAAAACCCAACCCATGGAATACCCACAGCAGTACTTGCTGCTTCACACACCCACACAGCAGCCTTGCTGCTACACACATACACACACGATGCACACACACAGCACCCACACGATACACACGGCTACTCCAGCCGATCACACCCATGCCATCACACACACACCGGTCACACACCCACGCTGAGCACCAATCGTTCACTCTCACTCGTGCACCGAATACACACGACAACTAACCCCAAATTGTACAAATCCTTCACTTACCAATTCTCAGCCAGAACAGAGCATGAAGCTCTGCTTCTCACCCAACTTCAGTCGGTCACAAAAATAGAGTAAACAACTCTACTCTCTCTCATCAATTTTCCAAAGAGCACACACCATCCAATTTACACCTCACAATGGTGGAATTAGAGGAAGAGAGAGAGAGAGAGAGAGACAAATTCGAATCCAAGCAGCACACAGCCAACAATACCAACGAAGAACGAAGGATTTATGAGGAATCAGTTTCAAATTATGTAGAATGACAGTAGAGGGTTTACTTGCCTGGAGCGACAGCTAGGGTTTGCGATGGTGGCCTCGGCTTTGGCTCAGCAGCAACGTCAACGGCGGCCTGGGTAAATAGCGGCGACGGCTTCGACTGAAGCGGTCAGTTCGGATTGGTGATGGTGGCTTTGGCTTTGATCAATAAGGGCAACGGCAAGTATGACTCCAGACGGCGGCTCCTTCCCCCCTTCTTAACACCAATGTCCTCCTTAAATAACGAAAGGGTCTGATTAGGGTTGTGCTCAGTTTCTATTTTGGGTGTTGCTGGATCTGCGTCCAAGGTTTCACTGCCTTCCTCTCTCTCCTCCCTTTTCCTCCTCCTCTTCTTCCCTCTTCCTTCTCTTTTTTTCCTTTCCCTCCTTTCTTCTCTTTTCCTTTTCTTTCCTTTCCTTCTTTTCTTTCTTCTTCCTTCCCTTTTTTTTTTCTTTCTTTTCCCTTCTTTCCTTCGCCCAATTATTATTATTATTATTATTATTATTATTATTATTATTATTATTACAACTATTATAATATATTATTATATATTATATTATACATAATATAATATATATTATTATTATTTCCTTTCCTTCGATTAATTTCTCTTCAATTCTCTCTCCCAACCTCCAGCCTGTACGTGATGAAAGTATATGCAGTGGCCGGGGACGTAAACTCTATCACCAACAAAGAGTCCCAAAACCTGTGGCACCGGAGGTTGGGCCACATGAGCAAATGTGGATTGTGTCTTCTAGTCAGGAAGGGCCTCATCCCAGAGCTGAAGGAAGATGGACTGAGGACGTGTCCTCATTATATGGCCGGAAAGTAGCGCAGAGTCTTGTTTCATGGAGACTCATCCTCTGTAAAAGCTGAAGTACTCGACCTGGTTCACACAAATGTGTGCGGACAATTTAAGGAGAAGTCTTTTGGTAGAGCCCAATATTTCGTTTCTTTTATTGACGATTGCTCCAGGAAATTGTGGATTTACCCATTGAAGACCAATGACCAATTTCTCTGTATATTTGAACAATTTCATGCTCTGGTAGAGTGTCAGACGGGAAAGAAATTGAAGACCGTCCACAGTGATAATGGGGGAGAGTGCATTAGGGCCTTTGATATCTATTGTAGGTCTCATGGTATCAGATATCAGAGGACACCACCAAAAATGCCATAGTTAAACGAAGTGGTCGAGCGGATAAACCGCACACTTTTGGAAAGAATATGATGCATGCTTTCTGAAGTTACGCTTCCCGCACACTTCTGGACCGAAACACTGAAGACGGCGGCCTACGTCATAAATAAGTCGCCCAGTAAGCCATTAAAAGGTGAGGTACCAGAGAAGATTTGGTTGGGCAAGGAGCCCTCTTATGACCATCTAAGGGTATTTGATTGTAAAGCTTATGTTCATGGCTTAAGAAATGAAATGAGCAAATTGGAGCCAAAAGCGAAGCAGTATGTATTTCTGGGCTATGGAAAAGACGAATTAGGTTACAGATTTTATAATCCTGCCGAGAAAAGACTCATTCGATGAAGGGACATGATTTTTGTTAAGAATGAAATGATTGAAGATATTGGTAGGAAGACCAAGTTTGATACTGACTGGACGGACAAAGTGAGTATTGAAATTATTCGTACAGTACTTCATGAGGATGAGGACAATCGCCTAGATGTGTCCGAGGATAATAGTGAGACAGTTATAACGCCTGAGGAGGACTAGGATGAAGTTAGTCCTCAACCGGCCGAGAATCTCCCTGTCCAACGATCCTTGAGAAACAGACGGCTGTCTATCTGTCTACCATCTAGTTATTATGTTATGCTCACTGATACCAGAGAGCTTGAAACATTTGATGAGGTTATAAAGGATATGAATAAGGAGAGATGGCTAAAAGCTATAGAAGATAAAATGAGTTCTCTCCATAAAAATCACACTTTTGATATGACTGAATAGCCTAAGGGAAAGAGAGCCTCATAGAATAAGTGGGTATTCTGTTTAAAAACTGATGAAAATACCACACAGCCAAGTTACAAGGCACGACTGGTAGTAAAAGGCTTTAATCAACGGAAATGGGTTGATTTTGATGAGATATTTACCCCAATGGTAAAGATGTCTTCCGTAAGAGTTGTGTTGGGATTAGCGGCCACCCGAAATTTAGAAGTGGAGTAAATGAATGTCCGGACAATCTTCCTCTATGGTGAACTAGAAGAAAAAATTTACATAGATCAACCGGAAGAGTTTAAGGTTAAGATGAAGGAGTAACTCATCTGTTGTCTGAGAAAGAGCCTGTATGGGTTGAAACAGGCCTAAGACAATGGTACAAGAAGTTTGAATAAGACATGGTTAGTTAAGGGTACTGGCAGAATACTTGTGATCACAGTGTATTTACACAGAGGTTTTTCAAAGATGATTTTATTATCCTTCTCCTATACGTGGATGACATGTTGATTGTTAGAAGCAATGGTGTTCGGATAAAGGAGCTAAAGAAGCAACTTGGGTAGTCTTTTGCCATGAAAGACCTTGGACCAGCAAAGCAGATTCTTGGTGTCATAATTATTCACGACCGGGAGGAAGGGAGACTATTGTTGTCCCAGGAAACTTACAATAAAAAGCTGCTCCAATGCTTCAATATAGATAAGTACAAGCCTGTTAGCACTCCATTAGAAAACTATCACAGGCTGAGCAGTTCCCAATGTCCATCCTCGGACAAAAAGAAGGCATATATGAGAAGCATTCCCTATTCCTCAACTGTGAAAAGCCTGATGTATGTTGTGATATGCATAAGGCCGGATATAACACATGCTATGAGCACAGTTAGTCAATTTCTGTCTAACACAGGAAAGGAGCATTGGTTCGCGGTCAAGTGGATCATGAGATACAACCAAGGAACTTTCAAGTGATGCCTATGTCTTGGAAGTGACGAGCCTTAATTGGTGGGTTACTCGGATGCTGATATGGCCGGGGACATTAACAGTCGTAAGTCCACAATGAGATACTTGGTGAAATTTATTGGAGGTGTAGTTTCCTGACAGTCAAAGCTATAGAAATGCGTTGCCCTTTTTACTACTGAAGCCGAGTATATTGCAGTGACAAGCCTATAATGAAATGTTGTGGATGAAGAAGTTCATTAAAAATTTGGATCTCAGACAAGAAAAGTATAAAATACTTTGTGATAGTCAAAGTGTTATACATCTCTGCAAGAATTCATCGTTCCATTCTAGATCGAAACATATCAATGTTCGATATCATTGGGTGAGGAATGTCATTGAAGAAGGCTTGTTGTCACTAGAGAATGTTGGAACTAATGAAAATGGTGGCGATATGTTAACCAAAATTCTACCAAACGGTAAGAATGAAGCTTGCTGCAGTTTGGCTGGGCTGATGGATTCTAATTTTCCATGGTCGTGAGGAAACGTTTATTGGAAGTTATTCCCGTGTGGAAGTCCTGATGGCTGGAGAACTTAGAAGGAGTACGAGGATTTGTGTGTTGAATATCCGTGGGCTTTCACAAGAAATTTCAGTCAACAAAGTTGATCAAAAGTTTTGGGCCGACAGAAATTTCGGTCAACTTTGTTGACCGACAAATTCTGTGTTCTGGTCAACATGACGTTGACAGACTGATGACATGCGAATATGCTAAAGGACGTTCGAGCGGTCAACGTGGGGCATTGATCGGCCAAATAAATAGGACGGTTAACGCGAGCGTTGACCGTCCAGGTGAATAAGAGGGACAACGGGGCATTGACCGGCTGAGAATAGAAATGCTGATCGATTGTCATTTTCAAAAGGCGAGTTGTTGGCTTTCCTGGTTAGATAGTTAGAAAACATCATTTTTGGGAAGGCAACAAGTCGACTTACAGGGCATGCATGCGTCACCTACTGCAGGACAGAGCATGCGCCACCTTTGTAGGTCTTGAAAATTGTGCACGCAGTCATTATGTTGAGTTGGTGGCTATCCATTTTGCTAAATGTATATATATATATATATTATACTTGTACTAGAGAACAGTGTGTGAAGCTTTTGTATGAGATAGAGGAGAGGAAGAGAAGAATAAGAGAGCTGTGAGAGAAAAACACAAAGAGTGTTGTTCATGCTCTATTCTTCATTTCTGCATTATGTGATTTGTGTAACCAAGAGCTCATACTTAGTGATTTATTCGTGGAGTTGGTGTCCCGTAATTTTTTCCTTATTTGAGAAGAATTTTTCATATAAAATCTTACGTGTTCTATCTTCCTTCTTCTACCTTCACTTTACTGTGTGCCTATGTATGATTTAGTGCATAGCCGTCCATCCGCCCATTCTACGCCAACAAAGATTTCATATATAGCAAGGTCCCTAAGTTATACTAGTGTGGGTACAACTTTGGGGATTCTTTTTCCTTAATCTTATATCTTTAAATTTGATTATTAAATTAAAATTCAGTAGTCAATATTTTAAAATAAAAATATTAGACATAGTTATATTTTTAATTTTTTATAATATTAATATTTATTAAATGTTAAATTCAACGTATAAAAAATTTAATAAAAAAACTATTTAAATACTATTATCTAATGTTAAAATCTAGGAAGATGAGTTTTTTTAATCAAATAGCATAGATGAGGGAAGCAAGGTTCCCTAATCTTAGCCAATATAGTTATAAGTTTAACATATAATTGTTGGATTTTGGTTAGCATTGTTATGGATCCCACACCCTATGGATAGGTCATCTAAAAGTTTCATTTGGTGCGCTGATTCACTTGGGTAGAGGATTAGAGATGCTTGGGAAATCTGCATCTAATGAACGCATAGAAGAATGTTCATGGGAGTATTCCAAAAGTTAGAGCTCCAAAGGAACGTTTAAAGGGCACTTGTGTGCATCAGTTTAGTGTCATTCCAATGCTAACATCCACACTCCAGCCAATTGTAGTTAGCATCTGAATGTTAGATTCTTTTTAAGAGTAATTTTCTACCTCATTTTGAGAGTGAGAGTGAATTTTGTGAGACAAAAATGTGTGTTCATTCAAAACACTTCGAACGTTGAATTGAGAGAATGGTGAAGGCAAAAAGGAAAAGATTTTCGACAATTCATAGGCTTTTAATCACACCATTTTTATTTTGATCTATGGTATGAAGTTTTAAGAAATAATATTCATACATCAAATTATACACTAATTTGTATTGAAATTATCAAAATCGGCGAAAATAGAGATGGGAGAGAAAAAAATAAAATTGAAAAAGATTAGGGGATCTCCAATATCAAAATGTTTAGACCCTCTTTAAAATTTCAAAAACAAAATATACTAGAATATATAATACACATAAAATATATTTAGATTTTGATGTAAATCATGACAATATACATAGCAACTTATAGGATAAAAAAGGATAAGAAGAATAAGAAAATTAACACACTGATTTTTAGTAATGAAGAAAAATCTTGATAACCAACAGTTATCAAGTAAAATCTACCAGACTTTTATAAGTAGTGAAAGAAATACACAAAGAAAGTCATTTTACGACCCAAGTAATACAAATTACTAAATTTAATTGATTTACTCTCAACTTATGATCACTACTAAGAAGTTTATTGGATTTATTTGCACAAAAAGAACTGAACACCTTACGCTCTTTATGATGACCTTACTTAATTTGTCATCGAATCTCCGTACACTATTAGATCTCAGTGTCCACGATACCAATATTCTGACAAAGACTTACGGGCTAAAATGTGTATAATATAATGGAGAATAATAGAAAAATGTAGAAAGACAATTAATCTCAAGAGTGAAGATTTTGTTTTTTCAATTAGAGGCTATTCATATTTATCAATGAGAGTTTTTAAAGATGGCTTCCGTTTTTCACTATATTCATCAATATAAATATTTTAAAACAGATATTTATAAAAAAATATTAGAAATTAGATAAAAAAAATACACGGCCGTTTAGAAAGAAGTATGCGAGAGCACGTATATCACATAGGCACGCATCAAGTGTGAAAATTTTAACAAGAAGTCCGCACCCTATTGTATGTGTGTATCTTGAGTATACATTAAGTGTAAGCATTATGGACAAACAACACTCATATGTGTCTTGAGTGCACTTTAGGTGTAAGCATTCTAGATGCATCTCAATCGTATATCAGGTGTTGGCATTCTAAACAAACGACGCTCATGCACATCTTAAGCACATATCAAGCATTGACATTCTGAACAAAATATGTACATGTGCTTGTCATGCACAAGTCAAGCATCAATTATGAAAGATAGCATATTTGCGAGTAACTACCTTATATCAAGTACTGGTCTTCACCAATAATTGAAAGTGTTTTAAAATATATGTTTTATTCAATTACAAAATATATCAACACAATATATTCCCAACAATTTTTCTCTTAGTAAATTCATGTCAAAACCCCTTATATATAAAGAAACTAAAAATACATAAATTATGAGTTCAAATATCATCAAAATAGAATCAATGTATATAAAATTTTACTCCTAAATAAAAGACTAAAGACACTTGAACACTGAACTGAAGAGGACAATAACTTCTAATATTCTTGATCAACAAGTTTATTGCTTTTACAAAATATATGTGCATAAAAAGATAATAGTAATATTACAGTCCATATATGGTAACAAGAGAGGCAAGTACAATAGATCGAACAAGAAGTGCACACCAGGTTATACATATACATAGATGGCAAAAGAAAACTCTGAAAAGCAACAATATATAAAAAGTAAAAGAAAAACTTGACTCCCGCTTGGTATTAGTGGTCTCCCTTGTTATTTGTTTATGTTACTCCTGTGTGTATGTCCCTATAGTACACTTTTTCATTTTGTCATAAAAGACCAAAGAAAAGGCATCAGTTATGGTTGGAGTGATCACTGTCCCGCCATGAGTGCAGTTCATTATAGAATCGGTCCATGTGCTCTTTCATGTACAACTCTTGCGCATCCCATTGAACGTCAATCCGTCAAAAACCCATGTGCACATGAGACTCTAACTGATATTGATTCATAGGTAGCTAAAATAGTTAGTAAAATATTAAAAAATGTTGACCCGTGATGACAACAAAAGAAGAGGAGGAGGATAAAGGCAGCTTAGAAGGGCAAGGAGTTGACAGATAAGTGTTGACATCTAGGTAGGATGCATCCATCAAATCAGGATGCTCAAGGGAGTGGAGCTGGGTGCATGTCTACCTTAATCTGTAAGAGGTCCTATCAATGGATTTACCTAGAGGCACTCAAGGAGGATCCACAAAGGACAATCCAAGACCCATTATTAGCCGTTGAATGAGACAACACAAAGAAAATTGTCATTCTTCTTACTCACAAAGATAGAAATTATATGTGCGCATAGGTAAGAAGTGAGATTGATTGACCACCCTAGAAGAAGAGCATATAATAACAGGGTCTTATTGAGTGGGAGAGAGGCTTATTATGTCACAAAAAAAATATTTGTGAGTACAATTGGACACATTTCAGGTTGTTGAGGAGTGAGATACTTGGTTTTGAAGAATTTTCCATGCCAAGTCATGGAAGTTCCATGAAAAAATAAGTCGATCTCATTATACAATGACATGATGTGGAATGAGTAAGGGTGGTTGGGTTAAAGCACTCATGGAAGATATAGAGTGCTCGCTAGTTGGGTTAAGTCATTAGGTATTTTTATCCCGATATCCATCCATACTTTTATTTTCATTTTACCCATGACTTAAGTATGTATATATATTGATTTCATATCCGATTTCATAGTTTTTGACCGATTTTTACACTGAAACCTTAACCCCGCACCAGGATGCCTTCATCCTCTGATTTTTGATATTTTTACATAAATTGACTTTAAAATATCATTACTCATACTTTAAACATGTTAATTTATTTATTAGGTGTCTAATTTGGTAATTTTATACGAAATTACAATCGCCGGAACCTTAACCTCTGCCCCCTTTTGATTTTATCCGAATTGTTTATAATTCATACATGATTTTACTTTAGAAATTTGTAACTCTAGTTTTATGGATGCAGACACCCCGTATATTTAGTATTTATGTACATATATTTTATATATGTTCATTTTATGTATTCCGTAACATTATTGGACGTGAATCGAGACATTATTTCACATGTACATATATATTTGATCTTGTATATACTCCAAAAATTACATTATATGTGTATGTGAAGAAAATTTATTATCCGAAAGTCTAAAGTTATGTTTGGCTTATGGTAGTAAGAATTTCTATTTTTTTTTATGCTTTATATTAATCATGTATATAATTTAATTCATACGAAAATTTAAACTAATAAGAATTATACAAAATATGAGAAGTATACAAGTTTACGAAGAAAATGCCATAATTTGATATATTTATGATTTGTTCTCTTGGTGTGAGAACTTTATGAAAGAAGTTTGGTGGATTTTTTCTTAAAGAATAAAAAATTATAAACTGGGATTACGGATTTATATTTCAGATGGTAGTATTTTCTGGCATATAATATATATTACAGTAGAAATTTAAAGATTATCCTAGCCGTGTATTATAACGGGTGATATTTCTTAGCATGTCTTAGGATATTACTATAGAAGCACGATGACTGCCTTTGGGCCATGGGGAGTAAGGTGGCATATGTGATATGGCCCTGTATAGTAGGTTAAAGGTATATCGCTCTCCACGGGATGTTGAACGGCGTGAGTTGCATTTTTGAATGTATGGAAGTATATACATTCCTTTCCTTATTCTACCGTATCGTTAGCTGGAAAGATCTATTAAACCTGATCCATAAAGATAAAAAAATTTATATATATTTTGAAACCCTAAGAGAGTAAAGATAAAATATAAAAAATTATATTCTGAAAATGTATTTGTTCACGTTTAACGCTACGCATCATATATCCTGCTCCTATCCCCTTCCCTACTCTATTTTGAATATATTATATATTATCCTTGATTATATTGTACTTGTTGAGTATTTGGCTTACCCTTATTGTTTTCCTTATCTACAGATAAGTACGCGTTTATACCCGATAGTGCAGGGTAGAGGATTAGCAGTCGACTTAGGCTCGAAGACTGGGGGACTGATCTTATAGACTTAGCATTGTGGATTTGTACCTTATGGAGTCTCTTGTATTATTTTCGATGGTCATGTATATTGATGATGATGTATATAGTGTATGGTTTTCGCTGTGTTTGATAGATATATGTGCTTTCACAGGTTATTATGATTAATTTGAGTATCTAGTGGCATCTTGTTCGGGCCAACGTTATACACAGAGTTATGACGTTGGTTCTACATATTTATTGTGGCTTTTGGATCATGTGTTGATTGTATTGTGGTTGTACATTTGTTGTACAAGGCTATTTACAGGTTTTGTATTGTGCCGACGACCGTATTACAATCGGAACTCTATCAAATTTTCAGTTAGAAATACGGTATGTCACAATTGGTATCAGAGACAAAAGATACCTTAAATTTGATATGAATTTTATGCAGAAGTTTAAATTAGAATAAGATAGATTAAATAAATAGATAAAGGTATAGGATGATTAAGTTAGATCAGATAATTCTAGTCGTCTTAGTTTGAATGACTCAGGCTAATATTAAGTCAGGATCAGTAAAGTTTGATTGTCTAGTTGCGGTATCTAAGTTAGTGCCTTAATCAAGTTAAGTTGATTCACTTAGATTAGGAATAAATCTGAATCCGTTAGTTATATTTGATCACATAGTGTTTAGTGTCTTGGTTAATATTCGAACCAAGTTGCAATCTAACCTATATCATTTTTATTTCAAAAAGAATATAAATAGCTGATCTTGCTGCCTAGACGGAGGTCTACACGTGAAGGAGGCTAGCCGTGTGACCAAGAGGTTGGGTATCCGAATTTGCTTGGTATAATGGTGAGACTTGAAAGTCTTGGAGATTATAATCCGGGCGAGAACAAGGAGAAGGAGAAGTTCTAAGGAGGATACCTTGAGGATTAACTTATATTGATTTTAATCCGAGGATTAGGATTGGGGATGTTTGGATAGCATGATAAGTGAGATGGATAAGGTGGAATCGATATTTTGAGGTCAGAATAACTCGAGTCAAATTCCTGGCGTTAGCGAATCTGAAGAGGTCGAATCATGATCGATGTAATAATAATCAAGTGATTGAACTTTTTGATGGCTCAGATCCTGCAGAAATTAAAATGTAGATCCTGAGAATTGGAATGGTGTTGCCGTGGCCCAATGTCTGAAAAGAGGTAAGGAAATGTTTACCTCACATAAGTTAGAAGGTTAAGCCAATCATTGGTCGGAAGGATAAAGTGATATTGTGGACAGTCGGTCACATGATTAAGGATTGTCCTTATCCATGGGCCGTGAAGAAGTCCAGTGCCTTGGATCAGGGTTTTGCGGTGATGGCACAAGTGTAGAGTGTTGTCTACTATGATGGGAGGTAAGATTCCTAAATTTTGATACTTAGCACATGTATCATTTTGGAATCCTGAATCTATATTTTTATTTATGATTCCTAAATTTATCCGTTTATTGAAGGATCTAGGCTTGATTCTAGTAGTATCGAGGTCTACGATATCTTCTTAGACCCATAGATATGAATGGCTGGACTGAATAAATTTATTTTGAGGTACCGAGTTTTAATCTAATTTGGTGGTAATTTTGTTGGCAAGCCGCCATGCTAATGTGAATTAGATTGGTAATGATATTACATCCTATAATTGGATTGTGAAATTTTGAGTATGAGTTAGATAATCAAGGTACCAGAAAATTAGTATCATTTTGCCTACAGGTCGTTTAATGGGGAATTGTGCCAAGTTTATTTAGCATATTAGACCACATCTGGAGGTCATTTGGTAGTCATTAAGAAGTTTTGGTCGTGTGAATATTTGAAGATATTCTTTAGAGGAAAGGATTAAATGATTGATTTTTCGATTGGTAATTCGAGGTTGTGTCAAAATTGACACTGATCTTTAAGGATTCTATACAAGAGCTGAGTAAGGATCGATTAGGTGACACTGTGGGATCTTCTAGAACTTTTGAGGTGAGTAAGATAAACCGATAAGGTTATTTATAGATGATTAAAATTTAGGTTATTTGGGAATGAATGAATTGATAAACGGGCACTGTGACTGAATAGATGAATCGTTTGACCTTTTGCCAAGGTTTGGAGTTTTCTAAGGCCGATCTATATCCAATTTGTTGTCGATTGTAGAAGACTGAGAGTTGTACTCGTGGCATCATTCAGGATTAAGATACGATCATTACAAGTTTCGATAATGCCATTTAGGTTTGCAGATTCATTGGCATATCTGCGAATTTTATGAGTTTGATCTTTCGGTTATATTTGGGTCAGTATTGTGATGGCCTCATCAATGAATTCAACGAACCATGGGGGTGTGTGAACCTTATTTGAGGATTGTGTTATGGATTAGGAAGACTGTTAGCCATGTATTCGATTGAGGTTAGAGTATGAGTTTTGGTAAGGAAAGATGTTATATTGGGCATGCAGATTCTTCATTAGCATGAATGTGGTCCTGTAGAGATTTAAGCGATAGCTAATTTAGGAGAGACTAATTGATGTTACGGGGGTGCACAATTTTTCTTGGGTATAGCTAAATCCGATAAGTTATCCGCTAGGTATCCCTCGAGGATTTGCAATGTTCGTAAAGTGTTTGACTTAGAAGCAATTGATATCCATCAGAATGAGATATGTGCTGATAGTTCTCTAGAAATGGATGGTGATTGTCAACCGTGTTATTTGGATTAATCCTTGATGGATCAAGTGTATTACAATAGAATGTGACACTTTTGAGAAAAATTTAGAATTATATTTTCCCTACATCATTAATAGGTGGTTACCCTTTTGATTAAGTGGGAGAGAAACCAATAATCAAGATCACTCCATGGGTTGGAGTTAGTAATTGAAGTCTCTACTCTGAAAACTTATAGGTGTTACTTTTGAAGATGGTTATTGTCTAATAATTTTAAGAGTCCGAATAGTTGTGTCTTAAGAAGAGATAATCATATGGCAGTGCTAGCGAATAAATCTACTTAAGGATTGAGAAGAAGAATTCTCATGTCTTTTAAGGAAGATGGGCATTAAGACCGATAATATGATTTGTGTTATTTTCGATGTTTTATAGAAAATGTGGAAGGTGAACTGCGAGTAGGTTCTAATACTTGAGATAATGAGACGTCGTATTCTTGATTTGGAAGACGGAATCGTATTTGAAATATTAAAATTATGAAATTATGAGATAAGAAATCATTGTGGTTTTATTTCGGGGTTGTTAGAGTAGCAAGGACTATGAGTGTTTGGATAATTGTGGGTTAGCTATCAAGGACGGTCTATTTATTATAGATTTAGATGGTACAATTGGGTTGATTAAGTTGGCTCGTTAGTATGTCAGTGAGATAATAAGGTTGCGGAATATTTGGGGGTTTAAAGTTTTGGTAATGACTTGAGGCTGTACTGAAACTTTTGAAATAATTACTTCGATCATGTTTTTTATATTGGTTGTAATATGAGGATTATAGGTTTTGCCTTGGATATGTCGATATCCTTGAGAGTTTCTTAGGTCTATAATTGATGTGTAGTCTAGGTGTCTGATAGGAACCCCTGGGTAAGAATTACAAGTTGATTTTAGTATACAAATAAATGACCAAATAAGGTAGCGCAGCGGTAGCGTGTGGCCTATAGCTTAGAGATTTCAGAATAAAATTGAGGATCCAAGTGAGCGATCATTTTTTAGACTTAGAATGAGTTGAAGTAGGAGTTCATTTGCTCGATTGATGTCTTGAATTAAGATGAGAAAATAGTCAATAAATTTGGTTACTCCTAAATTGATGGATTATCATGGAATCTCCCTTGCATCGTTGGATGAGGAAATAAGTATGCGAACGAATTAGACCTTTCTGGAAAATTAGGAATTTGTCTTATGATAAGGTTTTAACCTAGATTTAGATAGGAAACATTAGATATTAAAAATTAGGATGATTCATTAGACTAAGGTTTTCTAGGAAGGATCTTTTCTTCTAGGATGTGAAGTAGGAATCTGAAAGGACTTTTTTCTAATTGTTGAATTTTAAAGTTGGTTAAATTTCGATGATGAAATTTTTATAAGTGGAGGAGAATTGTAACGTATCAATTTTTGAATATTGTAATTCGGGTAATTAAATTAATATAATTAAGATTAGATTTAATTTATATGAAAAATTAGGTTTCTGAAGTTGTAGGAGGTCCCAACTTCCAGGACAAGCACTGATCTGTGCGTGGGAGCGCCGGCCCAAGAAATAAAATCCTCATGAGGGTTTTCAAGAGTCATTTTTTGGGTGTCCCACGTGAAGGAGAGAGTGAGAGGGAGAAGAGAGAGAGGAGAGATCGAAGCGTTCGGGTTCAAGTTCGACTTAGTGCTAGTTGAAGAAGTGATAGATCGGGTTGAGGCAAATGCACTATATCATTTTTTTTCTCTTTTTACACTGCTCATTCGACCCTATTGGGTATTTTTTTCTCGATACTCATCCATACTTTTATTTTCATATTACTATGACTTGAGCATGTATATATATTGATTTCATATCCGATTTCATAGTTTTTGACCGATTTTGACACTGAAACCCTAACCTCGCACCTTGATGCCTTCACCCTTCGATTTTTGAGAATTTCGCATAAATTGGCTCTAAAATATCATTACTCATACCTTAAATATGTTAATTTATCCATTGGGTGTCCGATTTGGTAATTTTATGTGAAATTACATTTGTCAGAATCCTAACCCACATCCCTTTTGGGTTTTATATGAATTGTTTGTAATTTATATATGATTTAACTTTAGAAATTCGTTGCCCTAATTTTATGGATGCGGGCACCCCATATATTTAGTATTTATACACATATATTTTATGTATGTTAATTTTATATATTTCGGAACATTATTGGATATGAATTGGGACATTATTTCACATGTACGTATATATATGATCTTGTGTATGCTCTGAAAATTACGTTATATGCATTTGTGAAGAAAATTTATTATCCAAAAGCTTTAAAGTTATATTTAGCTTACGGTGATAAGAATTTTTATTTTTTTCATACTTTATATTGATCATGCATATAATTTAAGTCATGTGAAAACCTAAACTCATAGAATTATGCAAAATATGAGAATTATGCAAATATACGAAGGGAATGCTACAATTTGATATGCTTATAATTCGTTCTCCTGGTGTGAGAACTTTGTGAAAGAACTCTGGTGGACTTTTCCTTAAAGAATATTAAATTATGAAACCTAGACTACAGATTTATATTTTAGAGAGTAGTATTTTCTGATATACTATAGACATTACAATAAAAATTTAAGGATTATCCTGGTCATGTATTGTAACTGGTGATATTCCTTAAGATATTACTGTAGAAGTACGATGACTGCCTTTGGGCCACGGGAGACATGGTGACATATGTGATGTGGCCCTATATATCAGATTAAAGGTATACTGCTCACCACGGGGTGTTAAACGGTATGGGTTGCGCCTTAAAATGTGTGAAAGTATACACATTCCTTTCCTCGTTCTACTGTATCGTTAGCTGGTAAGGTCACTGGCCATAATCCATAAAGATAAAGAAATTTATGCATGTTTTGAAATCCTAAGAGAATAAAGATAAAATATAAAAAATTATTTATATTCTGAAAAACTTTTATTCACGTTTCACATTACGCATCATATATCATGCTTCATTTTGAATATGTTATATATTATCCTTAATTATATTGCGATTATTGAGTGTTTGGCTCACAATTATTTTTTTTTATCTTCAAATGAGTACAAACTTATATCCAATAGGATAAGGTAAAGGATTAGCAGTCGGCTTAGGCTCGACGATTGGGAGTATAATCTTGTGGACTTCGCCTTATGGATTTCTACTTTATGAAATTTCTTGTATTATTTTTTATAGTCATGTATATTGATGATGATGTATATAGTGTGTGATTTTTGCTATATTTGATGGATGTATGTGCTTTCAAAGGTTATTATGATTAATTGGATACTTAGTGGCATTTTATTTGAGCCAATATCATTCTCAAAATTATGGCGTTGATGCCACGTGTTTATTGTGGCTTTTGCATTCTATGTTAATTGTATTGTAGTTATATATTTGTTATATAGGGTTGTTTACAGGTTTTGTATTGGGCCAATACCGTATTACAGTTGGAATTCTATCAGATTTTTTATTTGAAATATGGTACGTCACATTTTATATTTAGGCCATTTATTATACAACATTTACATCCTTTTAATAGCAAACTCGAGATAAAAAATATAAAAGAAAGGAAAAGATTTTTACCATCCCTTTGGGGTTTGATTCTGATTTCAATATTCACTTCCCATTGGCAGGCTTGCATCTTTGTTATTTTGGATATTTTTACCAATTGTCATTTTTCATTTTTAATCTTTTATTATACTATTTTCAATTTATTAATATTATAGTGAAATAAAATAATATGTTTGTTATCAGTCATTCATTCTTATAATTTATAATAGAGTTAGACAAATCTAAGATCCCATTATTTCATCATACTTCTAAAGGATTTTCATGAGAAATATTGTGTGCCTTGTTTGTACTTATCATTATATTATAATTGTGATTATTGTTAACTTGTTATTACATCCTCTAATGAGTCCAAACAACAGGCTCGATATTTTAATCCACGTAAAGATTTATTCTTGACTTAGTTAAAAACTTGTTAATCATAACAGTTATCTCCTATAGAGTAATTATTCTTCATGTTAAATGAAATGATTATATATATACATATAATTTTCTTTATTTTAAAAGGTTTACGTAATTACATGCCATTTGGTAATTAGCTACAATTACAGGCATTAAGTAAAAATAATAATTATATAAGTTGCGTCCGGAGGATCTAGCCGTACATTAGTCGAAGCGCGAGTGGCTTTTTGAGCGGACGGACGGACAGAAACGGGCAACACAAAGTAAACAGAGCTCGAGCAGAGAAAAAGAAACGTGAGGGCAATGGGAGAACACGCAGGTTTACGTGGAAAACCCCGTAATCCGATGAGGGGTGAAAAACCACGGCAGCGGACAGACAGTCCGAGAAATCTCACTATTGTGATGAAAAGGTACAATGAACGCCTGGGAAGCTGTTCACTTTCTCAGGGAATTACAGCGTAGGGAGACAGATTTTCTCCTTCACTCTTTTCTCTTTGCCTTTCTCTTTTCTCTCGGGGATTCTCTTGCTCGAGCATAAACAGATGGGAATTCAGAATCAGGACCCTTCCTTAGTAGCCAGAAAGGGGAATTTATAAGGACTCTGATGCCGTTGGCGGGGTGACACGTGGCGCTATCGTGTCAAGGCTGCCTGCCACCATCGCCACTACTGTTGGTGCGGCTGTGACAGGGATACCTGTCACAGCCTGCAGATTCGGCGTTCAGGAACGCATGGCTTGCAGGTACGGCATGTCAGAGGCCGTTGGTTGCTCGTGGCAGTGCGTGCCATGCAAGTCATCTGATCTAGCGCATTGGCTATTTTGGCCTTTCTAGCAGTCCTCGTCCTTAAATGGATCGCAGTGTGCTCTCGGGTCGTCAGTGCCTTTGTCGCTTAACTTGATTCTTCAGCTGCTCGGAAATGGGTTAGTCACTTGGGCCTAATTAAGTCTGTGGTCCTTTTGGGCCAGCTTCCCCATGTGATCCTTTGGGCCTACGATTGCAATTTTGGGCATTGGGTTCCAGGACCCATCACGAGCCCCCCATGTCAAACGGTTCGAGGACTCAACCGTTTGACATGCCTTGTAAACATCTTCCTATTGTGATAGTCCGCGGTCTTCATCTTCTGCTGACGGGAAAAACGTCCGAGATCTTTTCGCAACTCCGAGATCTGTCTTTCGCCGTCGTTTCACTTCCCCGTAGAGCATTGAATGTGACATCCGATTGATGTGACGTCGCTTCGGGGAGCCGCCAAGGCCTACGCCCGTCTACTACGTATGGGGAGCTGACACGTGAGATGGCCATAATGAGGGCGCCTTTTCCCCTGTTTGAAAATTTCTTTAAATTCTTTGTCGCGTCTTCATTCATCCTCCCCTTTTCTTCTCCTTTTCTTTGACGTCCTCTGAAATTTTCCACGCCGTTTCGTCTTCATTCCTTGCTTGCCATGGCTCTGGCGTGAACGACATAGCCTCTTCCCTTTCCCCTCAAGATCTTGAGCAGATCAAGGTGAAGTATGGCATCCCGGAGTCCGATTCAATGGTGGTTCCAGGAGCCCCAGAGAGGGCGTGCAGTCCTCCGGGCGGTTACATTGCCGTATACGAAGTTCACCTCAAAGGTGGACTTCGTTTCCCTGCTCCCACGAAGCTCAACCGTCTGATGGAGTTGGCCGTCCCGCTCGCGAGGCTCCAGCCCAATGCCATCAGGTATTTGGTTTCCTTGTGCGTATTCACGCGCTGCCACAGCAAAGTTCTTGAGGCGGTCATGGTGAAGATTATGTTTCGCTTTACTCATAATCTCGACTGGATCACCATGACTCCCCGCCCTGAGTTTGCTGAGTGACTGGTGGAAACCCGGATTCCACCAAAAGGTGGAAGGACAGGTTCTTCTTTCTTAAGGCTGCTGAGGACTGGCAGCTCTCATCCGTATGGGGTAATATCGCGAGCAAATATGGCTCCGACATTACTGACGAGGAAAGAGAAGCCGCCAGGGAGGTTACGGACTTGGTGTTGGCGAATCTTGGTAGCTTCAACGTGGGGAAGAGGAATATCTGGTTCTCCCCCGAGAAGTTGGTCGAAGCCAAGTGGGTGGTGCTGTTCAGAGATTCTGCCATTGCCGCTTCGAAGAAGAAGCTAAGGAAAAGAGAGGGTCCTCTTGTCATTCGGGAGCCATCCGAGAGGCCTCCGAAGAGTCCGCGGATTGAGGTCCTAGAGGGTCCACTGAGCGTTGCTGGTGAGTCTTCAACGGACGATGACTCCGTTATCACCCCCATGGTTAAGAAGGCCGTGGGGCTGGCTTCTGGTCCTTCTGTGGAGTCCAGGGTCGCCGCAGCACCTTCCTCTGGTACCGAGGCCCATCCTGAGGTCTCGGCGGTCTCTGCGGGTTTTCCTTCTGACGACCCTACAGCCTTTGATGCCTCGGGGGAGGCAACCTTGGACGAGGTCATAGAGCCTCGTGGGATGAAGGCAGCTGCCGCTGTTACTGCTGAGGACATCTTTGACATTCTTAGCTGCGATGAGGCTGAGGTCGCAGTCTTAGAGATCCCGGCCGCCGCTGACGTCCCGGGGGTGGCGGAGCCCCCCATCACTGAAGGCCCTTCCTCCGGGGCCGCTTTTGATGTTTTCGCGGTACCCACGGAATGCCCGCTCGTGCCTGAAACCTCAAGGGAGAGTGCCCCTACTCACGATCTTGTGGTTTCTTAGGTACTTTGCCACCTTCCTATTTGTCTCACTCTCTGTTGACTGCTTCTAAGTGGCTTTGGTTCCTTTTGCAGCTCCAGGATCTGATCAGCGGCCTTAGCCAACTAGTGGGCGAAGTCGCCCGGTCTCGTTTGGAGGCGGAGTCTTCGAAGGCCGTCCAGGAAGAGAACCAGCGGCTTCACGTGGCGCTTGCTGAGGCCACCACAAAGAGCGCTTCATCTGAGGAAGCCCTGAGGCTCTTAGAGGCCCGGTACGGATTCCTTCTGGAATGAAACATTTGGTTGGAGGAGATGCTGAGGACCTCGGTGAAGGCTACCGACATAGCCCCCCTGCTGGAGGCCAAGTACTGGGATGGCATTCACCTATGCCGCCGGCTGATGCGGCTCCTATACCCACAGTTCCTCGCTGCTGTGCTAGATCCGCGTAATGCGAGCGCCGCGCGCCTTGAGGACGTATACGGTTTTCGAGGCAGGCCATTTCCTGGGTCCTCGGGCCTAAGCTTCTCAGCGGGCCCTCGCTCATCAGACCAGCCGGGAACTTTGAGTCGTAGAGAAGACTCTTCGTCTTTAGAAGAGCAATCCGGAGCCGTTCTTCCTCAAGGTCCTGGCGAGTGATAGCCTTTGTTTTTCCTTTTCCATCGTTGTATGGCATGTATGAATAAAAATGAGATTCTTGAGTTTATCACAAATGCCTCTCTCTCTTTTTTTTTTTTAATACTCGGACAAATCCGAGTGTTGCTTACGACCTCCTGGGCCGCTCGGAGTAGTCCGAGTTTATAGTGTGACCTCTAGGGTCCGACCTCTGGGGCCGCTCGGTCACAGCCTAGTTTTTGGTGTGACCTCTAGGGTCCGGCCTTTGGGGTCGCTCGGTCACAGCCGAGTTTTTGGTATGATCTCTAGGGCCCGACCTCTGGGGCCGCTCGATCATAGCCGAGTTTTTGGTATGACCTCTAGGGTCCGACCTCTGGGGCCGCTCGGTCACAGCCGAGTTTTTGGTATGACCTCTAAGGTTCGACCTCTGGGGCCGCTCGGTCACAGCCGAGCTTTTGTTTGTTGGGGATTACCCACCTTTCACTGGTAGTACTTCCTAAGGTGAGCGGCGTTCCAAGTCCGGGGTACCAGCTTGCCCTATTGGATACGTAACTCATAAGCTCCTCCCCGAAGGATAGCCGAGACCAAAAATGGTCCTTCCCAATTTGGTGAGAGCTTATTTTTGCCGGCTGTTTTTCTCGTGGCTTCCACGCTTCACAGCATGAGATCCCCGACCTCGAATTGTCGCGCCTTTACCTTCTTGTTGTAATAGCGGGCCACCCGTTGTTGGTAGGCTGCTATCCTGAGCTTCGCCTGATCGCGAACTTCCTCGAGGGCATCGAGGCTTTCTCGGAGCCTCTGGCTGTTATTCGTTGCGCTGAAGCACCCAACCCGGGGGCTTGTGAGGCATACTTCTATTGGGATGACCGCTTCGATCCCGTAGTAAAGACTGAAAGGTGTCTCTCTTATGGGCTCTCTGGGCGTTGTCCTGTATGACCAAAGGATCGAGGGCAGTTCATGCACCCACGAGCCCTCGGAAGACTCCAGCTTTGTTTTTAGCCCATGTAGGATCATGCAGTTTGTCACTTCTACCTGCCCATTGGCCTGTGGGTTTGCCACTGATGTATGGACTAGGTTGATCATCAGGCTTGCGCAGTACTTAGTGAATCACTTTCCGGTGAACTGCGTCCCGTTGTCAATGACGATGCACTCTGGTACTCCAAACCTGCATACGATACTCTACCGGAGGAACTCCGTTGCGTTTTGCTCTGTTATCCTAGCCAGCGGTACTGCTTCTACCCATTTGGTGAAGTAGTCTATTCCAACAATCAAGAACTTCCTTTGTCCAGGAGCGAGGGGAAATGGTCCGAGGATGTCGAGCCCCCGTTGGGCGAACGGCCACGGGGATTGTAGCGCCCGGAGATCCGTGTGGGGGAGATGGCTCATATTGCTGTGAAGTTGGCAACTTTCGCATTTGCGCACAAAATATATGGCGTCATACTTCATTGTTGGTCAGTAGTACCCTTACCTCATAAGCTTAAAAGCTAGGTTCTTTCCCCCAATATGGGATCCGCGTATTCCGAGATGCACCTCCTATAGGGCGTACTCGGCCTCCTCTGGGGTGAGACACCTTAGGTAAGGGGCTGAGAAGCCCCATCGATATAGCTGGCCGTCCACGATTGTGTACCAACCCACCGTCTTCTTTATCTTCTTGGTCTCGTTCGGATCCTCGGGCAGCGAGCCATCAGACAAGAACTTCAGGTAGGGAGTCGTCCAGGTGCTTCCGTCCGCGACTTGCATTATCTCCTGCTCGGGGTCTTCAATGCTGGGCCTGCCCAGGACTTCTCGCATCCCCCTAGCGTACTGTTCAGAATCCCCTGAAGCTGCGACTCGCGCGAGCGTGTCGGCCTTGGCGTTTTCCTCCCGTGGGATGTGGATGAACTCGGCCATCATGAAACCCACGATCATGCCCTTAACCTTCGAAAGGTACCTGGACAGCTGCGCATTGTTGACGTCGAAGCTTCCGCGGACCTGATTGATGACCAATTCGGAGTCACTATAGATGATCAGTTCTTTGGCCGAGCATTCCTTGGCCAGTCGAAGTCCAGCCAGCAAAGCCTCGTACTCTGCGACGTTGTTTGTGGCCGAGAACCCCAGGGTTAGCGAGTACTTTATCTCCAACCCCTCAGGTGTGCGCAAGACAATCCCTGCTCCGCAACCATCCTTCATGGAGGAGTCGTCCACGTGCAGGGTCCAAGTAGACGCCCTGTTGAACTCGTCCATTGTAACCTGGTCTCCATCGCAACCGGGCGGCGACGTTGCCTCGACGAGGAAGTCTGCGAGTGCCTGTCCCTTTAGGGTTGGTCTCGGACGGAACTCTATATCAAACTCTCCCAATTCAATGGCCCATTTGATCAGTCGCCTGGAGATCTTTAGCTTCTGCAAGATGGCCCTTAGTGGCTGGTCCGTCAGGACTACTATCTTGTGCGCCTAGAAGTACGGCCTAAGCTTCCTTGCGGAGTAAACCAATGCTAAGGCCACCCTCTCCACGAGGGGATATCCGGTCTCGGCGCCCACGAGAGTCTTGCTGACATAATACACGGGCTGCTGCTTGTCATGCTGCTCTTGCACCAGCGCCGAGCTTAATGCTGTGTCGGACACAGAGAGGTATAAGTATAGCTCCTCACCCTACTGGGAAGAAGCTAAGAGGGGCGGACTCGAGAGGTAGCCCTTGAGTCCTTGGAACGCGTCATCGCAGTCATCACTCCACCGGAAATCCCGGGTCTTCGTTCCCACAAACGGCGCCAATGTTACGTCCAGAGGATCTGGCTGTACGTTAGTCGAAGCGCGAGTGGCTTTTTGAGCGGATGGACGAACAGAAACAGGCAACACAAAGTAAATAGAGCTCGAGCAGAGAAAAAGAAACGTGAGGGCAATGGGAGAACACGCAGGTTTACGTGGAAAACCCTGTAATCCGATGAGGGGTGAAAAACTACGGCAGCGGACAGACAGTCCGAGAAATCTTACTATTGTGATGAAAACGTACAATGAACGCCTGGGAAGCTGTTCACTTTCTCAGGGAATTACAGCGTAGGGAGACAGATTTCCTCCTTCACTCTTTTCTCTTTGCCTTTCTCTTTTCTCTCGGGGATTCTCTTGCTCGAGTGTAACAGATGGGAATTCAGAATCAGGACCCTTCCTTAGTAGCCAGAAAGGGGTATTTATAAGGACTCTAATGCCGTTGGCGGGGCGACACGTGGCGATGGTGGCAGGCGCTGGCGTGTCAGGGCTGCCTGCCACCATCGCCCTCTCATGACCCAGTGCGCGGCGCGTGTGAGGACACACTGTCGCGGCCTGCTGGTCGGCATTCAGGAACGCATGGCCTGCAGGTACGGCGTGTCAGAGGCCGTTGGTTGCTCGTGGCAGTGCGTGCCATGCAAGTCATCTGAGTTGGCGCATTGGCTATTTTGGCCTTTCTGGCCGTCCTCGTCCTTAAATGGATCGCAGTGTCCTCTCGGGTCGCCAGTGCCTTTGTCGCTTAACTTGATTTTTCAGGTGCTCGTGAATGGGTTAGTCACTTGGGCCTGATTAAGTCTGTGGGCCTTTTGGGCCAGCTTCCCCATGTAATTCTTTGGGCCTGCGATTGTAATTTTGGGCATTGGATTCTGGGACCCATCAATATAAATCAAAAATAAGAAGTTATTTCTTTCACTTTTTTCTTTTTTATTTTACTATTTGTTTATTTAGTTTTCTTTTTTTTTTTTTTGGGGCATCTCAAATCATTCACCGTTTCCTCTGAACGGTGGATGTTTCCTTTTTGACAGCGACTGGCGAGTTAAGCCAACCCCCTTTTATCAACGCCTTTGGGAAGAGATTTCACAGTATGCAGATATATATACACACCAAAAGCATTGGTACATGTGAATTATTCCATATAACATAACGTAATTTAAAATAATTTATAAATATAATTAAAAATTATAATATTATTATATATAATTAGAAAAATTATTATTTTAATGTGTCTAATCTTTAATTAAAATTTTATTTATATAATTAAATAATTAATTTTATTTTTATTATATAAATAATAAAATTATCTATTATATGTGTATAGATAAATGAATGCCTTTCTGGGTCATCATGAGAACAGTTTTCAGGTTTGAATTCGTAGAATTTTGTTAACTTCTTATTATAATTTTAAGGATGGTTTTAAAGAAAAAAAAAACATTGATATGGTTTTGTATATAAAATTTTGTAACTCTCACAAAGAGAGAGTGAGAGATAATAGTAAAAAAAATCAATTTTAAATTTTTTAAGAAAAAAATTTTAAAAATATATTCAATTATATTGTTCTAAATTATAAAATAATATAATAATTTGATAATCTATAAATTCAATATAAATCCTAAAAAATTTCACAACATGAATTTTATCCACTCGAATTGCACTTTCTAACTTGTGACTTTTTTGTAATAATTATATTATTTGTTTATAAGAAAGTTTGAAGGAGAAAATTATTTAAAAATTTTTTAATAAAAATATAATAATAAATATTTTCATCAAATTTTTCTATGATACCTCATACAGCTCAGAAATATTTTCTTTTAGTTTTTTTTCCCTTTTTAATTTTTTTTTTCTAAAATCTTAAACTAATCAAATAATCTTACTTAGTAACACTCTCTCCATCAGCCCTATTATTTCAATTTGTTTCTCTTCTAAAATTATATTTATTTCTAAATAAATAGATAAAATAAGTAAATCACACGATTTATTTTTATATTTGTATATAATATTTGAAACTGAATGCATAATTTTTATGGTAATTAAATTTCGTTCATAGACATGGCTTCACTAGAGATTATGCATTATCAAGGAATAAATTATAGGCTTTAGCAGTCATCGAGCCGAGCCAAGCCGGAGAGCTGAGTCGAGTGGCTTCTTCAAGCCGCATCTGAGCCGGATTGCGGCCGACAGCTGCTTCTCTTCCTCTTCATCTTCCTCGATTCATTTACCTTCTTTAACCATTTAATTCAACTGATAACTGAAATATTAGTGGCCCATTTAGTGATGATAACTCTCCCATTAACACGCTTATCAATTCTCGACCGGTTTGTGGACGTAACGCGCGATTGAGGCATTTGATGATTTTGCCTATAAATCCCTGGCACCCAACTCAATCGATACACCATATAGAAGAGTCAGGCGTGTCCAGAAGCTCAAAGTCGGCCCGGATCTCATATCCCGAAAACAGAGCAAGTAAATGGCGGGAGGTGTAAATTCGATTCTTTATTCCGCTTTCGTTGTTGTTTAAGCCACATTATTTACTAACATAAATATCTTACTTTAATTAAATAAATAGATAAAATTACTCCTTATAAATACCTTACTGTATTGTATATTATTTTTTAACAAGGAAATCACTTTTATCATGTATAAATTTAGTACTACATTTTTGAATAATAAAAATCTTTAGGAGACAGTGACTTAGTTGTTGAATTTCTACAACTATTATTTAATATGTGCACGATTACTATAATAGTATAGTAATAATTCGAATAGAATAGTTAATATTCTGTCACTTTAATAAAGAATGATTGATCCCATGATCAATTAAAAGACCAATTGATAAACTGTTTGTTATGATCGGCTACGGGTCATAGGAGTCATGCGGCAAGATATATATAGTTTATATGTACAAAAATATACATGCAAGGTAAATAATTATACAAAAATTATAAATATAAAATAATCTAAAAATTATTTTTTAAAAAAGGAAGGAAACATATATAAGTTATTTATTCTAAAATTTTTTCTTGGTAAGAAAATGGGAGGCTTTAAAGTACCCTTAGTAGAGATATTTATAAAAAAATATTTTAGAAAATAAATCCTAACTGCCTATGATTAAAGATGGAATAATAATCCTATTCATTTGTGTCCTGTGATATCTGCTTGTACCAAAACACAATACACACCACCCAAAAAAGACAAGAAAGGGGGAAAAATTACTGAGGGACTGTTTGATGTTGAACATTGGACCCTAAAAATTAAAATTAGAAATAAAATTACAATTATAATTTTATGTTTTAATTTTTAAAATAAAAAAATAACATACAATAGTTCTTTATAATTTTTAAAAATAAAGTATTATGTTATAATTTTAATTTATAATTTTTAAAAATACAGTAAAATGTTATAATTTTAAATAAAACAATATCTATCAATTATATATGATAAAACTAAATATAATAAATCATATTTGATAAAATATTCTTATTATTTTGACGTAATAAAAGTAATACCATAGCTTCATTCTTATTTTAAAAAAAATAAAATTACATTAAAATACTATATATTTATAAAACATTACCTAGATCCTAATTTTTTAAAAAGATATATTATACCAAATTTCATATAATAAAGAATTTAAAATTATTTCTTAGAAATAATAAATTTTTTTATTTTTATATATAAGTTTTAAAATTATTCATAGCTCATATTTATTTTATTTTTTCTCTTAAAATTAATTCTTTATGCAATTTAAACAATAAAATTATTACTCTTCCAATACTGACGCTAGCATTCATTTGGAATCCTGTCTTCCTCCTGTACATAAATTTCATCATAAAATACGTTGCTTCAACAAATCCTTCTACCATTACACCGTCATGTTGCAAAACCCCCGTCAAATGAAGTCTACGATGATTCGGCTGCCAAAGGTAGACCGGCAAGCTCTGAAATCTTAAGTATAAAATGCAAGGAAATTTCACGTATACATGGCAGCATTCAAATCCGAATAGTCCTATATACCTCCTCGTTCTCCTTTCCCAAAATCCTATGCTTGGACTCAAATTTTCTGGCATCCTTACCATTTCCTACATGAAGACTGCGATATTGTTCCTCGTCAACACCATCTGCCACATTAACTCAACGAGTGCAGTAAGCATGCCCATCACTTGCATTGTCTTGGCCGAAAATTCTGACCTGACAGCAGAGAAGTGATAAGAAGTTGAAGTCGCTTCGCACCAGCAGTTGGCCTTAGAATTGTAGCATTTCCGACTACCAAGCACGGATCGGTTCCATTTTCCCTGCTCCCGATGCACCAGCCACCAGGAACCAACATCCCGCGATCTCGAAACAAGAGTTCAGCATCAATCTTGTCCAGAACTGGATCATCTGGGTGGAACTTCCTTGCAAAGGGAGCATTGCTCTCGACCATTCTTGACATGTCGTTGAGGTTGAGAAAGTGCGGATGCTGCTTTGGAGGGTTATCCCATGATATGAAATGGAGGTCGCTGTTGACGGTGGTGTTCTGGAACTCTTGGGCATTGCATATGACAGTGTGAAAGTAACCTTCGGGGGAGGATAAGAAATTTGCATAATACATGAGCACAGTTCGGGGCAGGTTGTCCCATCCCCATATACAGAAGTCAATGAACGGTCGGGAGAGCGCCATCCAAGCAGACCCTGCAGCAGAGCAAACACTTGAGTCAGCATGGCAAAGAACGGTCACACTAAGACCATCAACAATCGTCATTGTTCATAATATTAACATTTTCATTAGATTTTTCTGGGTATATATTTAAGAAGTAATTGAGATAAAGAATATACCAAAAAAGAAAAAAAGGCTCCATATGCTTTGGTCAAGACATATTTTCATTAGAAACTTTGTGTTGATGTTATTGATGAAGTGGCGCCTAGAGGAGAATAAAGAAACAGCAGTAAGGAAATTACTGAAGCAAGAACACAGGCTAATGAGATAACAGAAGCAGTCCAGATCAGCAGAAGTGTAACATGGAGTTCTCTTTTATCTCAATGAATCAAACATCATGAAAATTATATATATATATATATATTCCAAACGTTAAAAGAAAAACAGTTTTGTTTCAAAACTGGTGTGAAATTGAATCAACTGAAATGCGAAGAAAGCTGGTGTTGTGCCTTCATTGGGGCCGATGGAAGGCGCAACTGGGGGTGGCGGTGCAGGGAATTGGTGGTGGAGAAGAAATCAGGTCCATTGGAGCTCGTGCTGCTGTGAAGGATGAAGGAGATTAGACTTGGGGTTTATTTAAAAAAAAAAAAGAAGGGTTGCCTCCCACTTGCTTTTAATCCCCACCCCCCATTCATATGTGAAGTAATCCTGGCCCATGGAACGACCAAAGAGCCAAATTGATGGGTGGACCTGAACAGGGCCCCTCCCCAATGAGCGCGTGCTCATTTGTGTGAATGCATATATATGGGATGCAAAGACCCTACGGAAAATAGACATACTCGGAAATAGATCCCATAATCTTTGTGTAGTTTGTAACCATTAAATACAAAAAAAGGAGAGAAATGGGGAAAAAAAAAAAAAAGACTTAACACTTGGTGAGCACTAACACCCATATTTATAGAATTATATAGATATAATTATAATATTATCCTTTACTCTAATATCACCCTCTCAAGCTTGGGCATATATATCATATATGCCAAACTTGCTACATATGTATTCAACTCTAGGACCTTTTAAAGACATAGTAAATAAGCAAGTTGATCATTTAAACTAAGAAATGAAGCAGTTATCTTCTTTGTCAACAATATCCCCCACATAAAATGAATCAATTTTGATATACTTAATCTGCTTATGGAATATAGGATTTGAGACGATGTGTAAGGTAGCTTGATTGCCACATATTAATTTTATTGGAGAAAAACAATCCACTCTAAACTACGAAAGAACTCCTTTTTATCTATGTCAACTAACATGTGCTATTGAGCGGTCCTAAAATTCCGCACTAGAGCATGATACCACATCCCGCCTTTTACTGTTTAAGATATTAAATTTTTTACCTAATAAATACACAATACCTGGATGTGGAACGGCAATCAATAGGAGATCTTGCCCAATCAACATCTAAATAACATATAATATCACAATGTCCTCTATACCCATAGAATAAACCTTTACCTTAAGCTCATTTGATATATCAAAAAATACGAATAACAACTCCCAAATGACTTTAGGAAGTATAAAAACTGACTTACTACACTTACAGTAAAGGAAACTCAAGCATTTGCTCCATATAAACTTTATTTTGTAAATCACCATTAAAAACACATTTTTGATGTCCAACTAGTGCAAGAGCCAACAATAAATAGCAGCAAATACCATAAAGATACGAATAGAAGGTATCATAGCAACTAAAGAAAAAGAACTATCGTAATCAAGCCCATAAATTTGGGTATATCCCTTCGCCACCAGACGAGCATTAAGGCGATCGATAGTTCCATCAAAGAAAAGATTTACAGTATAGATCAATCGACAACATACAGTAGACTTGCCAAGAAAAAGAAAAACTAGGTTCCATGCATCATTATACAGCAAAGTAAACATTAGTAGGCCGCCTCGAATGCGTGAGGGCTTCAATAATAGATTTGGGTATATAGAGACAGAAGATAAAAAAGTAATAAAGAAAGAAAATGTAGGTAACAAGGAATTTCAGGGAACTACATTAGAAATAAGATGTGAAGTTATACAATGACGAATACCTTTATGTTGTTCAATCGAGTGGTCCAAATCGGATAGATCATAGACTAGTGACGGATCTGGAGGAAGTGAGGTGATCGGTTTTGACATGTCTTGCGGAAGAAGGTAAGGGTGCCATACATACGCATGTAGATATGGTCAATCCAGTAGGAAAGAGCTCTCCACAAGTTTAGACTCGGTCAAGCCCTCCAAAATAGCAACTGAGTTAGGGGAACTTAGAGGAGGAAATAGAGGTAGAGAAAGAGCCTCGACCATAAGATTAGAAGGTGAAGGAGAAGTAAATAGGGGCCAGACTCAAAGAATATTGCATCAGTACAAACAAATAATTTGTGTAAAATGTTGATATAATATTGAGAAAATCTACCAGAACATCAAAATCAACAATTCCTAATGATTATATAATATATCTATAAGAGTCTGACTATAATATTAGAACCGTAAATGATTCTGAAATCTTTTCACAAGTTATGAGTTGTAATAAATCAAATTTATGGTATAATATCATGAAAAAAGAAATGAATTCCATGAAATCCAATAGAATCTGGGATCTTATTGAATTGGCTGAAAAGGCAAAAAACATAGGGTGTAAATGGGTCAATAATATAAAGAAGACTCATTAGACAATATTAAAAGATATAAAGTAAGACTTGTTGCTGAAAAATTTACTAAAAAAGAAAGGAAATAGCCATTAAACATATTAGCACTGAGTTGATGATCGCTAATCCTTTGACAAAAGGCATGCTATTATTGAGATTCAAGGATCATATAACTAGAATGAGATTAAGTTCAATTATGTGATTTTCATTGTATAGATAATAATATTTCTAATGAAATTCCTATTTGTTTGTAATATTTTTTCAAAACTTTTGTGTATACATTAGTTGATTATTTTGAAAAAATCATTAACAATTAGCGAACACAAGAAAAATGCAATTGAAAGAACGCAGATATAATTTGTCATTATCAAGAAATAGATGATGGACGAATCATACACATTTAAAGACACGTGGAGGTAACAAGCAGAGAAAATCACAAAAGAAAAGAATTGATAAATTTCACAAAAGTGGGGTTGTAGATAAATTTCAAAACAAGGGCTTCCTTGGGCTTTGCGGTCGGACTCTCTCTTATCTGATTTAATTGTCTAATTATTTTCTCATAAATAATTAAGTAATCAGCCCTTTTGCAACTCAAATGGGCTGGGGCTTTCTTTTGTTGGATGTGAGATCAAGAAGGCGAGTGGATGATACCTTGCATAGATACAAAGGAATAAAATGCGGCAAAAAACTATTATTTAACTTTGTTACCGTATACTATTCACAAAGATATACTAAACTGTATGCGAATCTCAACACAGAAAGGGCAAAAAATAGAAAATACTTCTAAATAATCTTCATTAAAAATAACGACTTCATTCGAGAATAGTCGTCCCTGAATGTAACAAAATAATGACAACCATTCTTAAAGAGAACACGGCTAGGACTGCAGGCATTAGAATGGACTAACATGATGGGGGTAAAAGCTTGTTTATTGACATGACTCATAAAAGGACTATGACTATATTTGCCTAACTGGTTGGTTGAAATAGGACATAAGAAATATGACTAAGATTTGGAATTATCTTCTTTAGTGAAAGCATAGAGGGAATTCTCTGGTGTGCGTGAAGAGGTACAAACTGTAGGAACATCAATGTTCAAACAGTACAATCCTAAAATTTATACCCGAAACTAATCTTCCTGAACTTCCTTAGATATAGGACAACAACAAAATTAGCAGAAAATGTTATAAAGTAGTTAAATAGTTTGGTTGATTTGCCAATAGATAACAAGTTAAAATCTTCATGCACATCCTTAGATACAGGACAACAACAAAATTAGGAGAAAAATGTTACAAGGCACTTAAATAGTCTAGTTAATTTACCAATAGATAACAAATAAAAAATTTTTTGGAAGATAAAGAGCAAATTATAAAGAGATCAAAGATGTAATACAAATAGACATAATCTCACTTACAAAGGTAGAAAGGCCACCTGCAAGCATGACATTGGATAAAATACTTGAATAACGGGTATGGGAAAATAATATGGCACTGCCACTCATGTGATCAGTGGCATCGAAGTCAATTACCCATGAGCTACAATGCGCTGTTGTCTGTGATAAACATGCCATTGAGGGTCTATAACTTGTTTGGACAAGTGAGGCAATGAGTAGTCCAACAAAATGAGTACCCTGCTGTGCAGCATGAAATTGTAGCAATTTAGCATACTGTTCCTCAAATACATGAATAGAAGGTATAGGTAATGGTGGCTAAGGTGGACCGATGATCTCCACAGTATCAAGTTGGGCTACATTTGCTGAACGAGGTGGTCGATCATATAGTGCCTACCCTTACTACCAAATTGTCGTCCATCACATCAACCTTTATCGCAACCTCCCCAACAGCTAATCTCATCGCGACTAGTAGAATGTTACAAGAGCTAAGTAGTCACCAGGTAATTGAACTACATTAGAATGAGGACTAGCATGCATAATACGAGAGAATACTTTGATAAGGGTAAGAAGCATGGAATTGTACAAAATCTAGGCAGAGCTCTAAACATACGAATGATAAACAATTACTCACGTTGTATCTGCAAGATTCAAATATATGTGCTCAATAAAATATCTCATTAAACTCAACCATCAATCGCCTATCCTATCCAAATAATCCCATTAAGCCACGATCATCTAGTTGTAGCCAACTCAAATCATTAATCACGTCATAAATATGAATAACATCACTGGTATACATATCTGGAGCAATGAATAATACAAAGTGACACGATCTATAAACCCGGAATATATCATGTAATTTGTTATCAATAGACTACCATAACAAATTCAACAATTGAGCATCAACACGCTTCCATAACTTACTATCGGTCAGTGAAAGGTCATCAACAAGTCCAGCAAATAGGTAATCCTACAAACCTTGACTAATAAACTAAATCTCAACTACAATTCCCAAATGTGAATAGTTTTGGCTATTTAGTTTGACTATGGTAATAGTCCAGAGTGCTGGAAAACTAGGAGTGACAACTCATATTGTCATGTCACTAGTTGTTACATCAATTAAGAGATCTAGAATAGTCAGTGGAAGAGGACAACCGCAAGAGAACACTCACAGCACAGAACGAACAACAATATATGTCCAGTCTTCTGCATTCTCAAAGATCATAGGACAATAACCAATACCCAACAAATATGAAGCAGTTTTTTTACTTTCATTGTTATATGAGCCTACACTTAATGCTTAAACATATGATAAGAGTATATAAGAAAATGGTGTGAAAAACATCATAAAGATAAAAAGCAAAACAATCACTCAATAATTGGAGAAATAGAACCGTAGCGGCGCTTGTAAATCATGTGCCAATCTTTAGGCTGCATGTGGGAATCAGGCGCCTATAGGCAACAATGCCTATAGTGGCGAGGATGGTAGCTTGAGGTTTCCGATACGACTCCGTAAGACAACCACCTTGGTCCAAGTGATTCTTTAATTAATTTCACCGTTGATTATAGTTCTGATAAATAAAAAGAGATACATGCCAGGAGAGAAGCGGTGTGTTGCAGCACATGCGGCGGCGTGGGGGGTTCAACTTCCGGGCTTTGGTGCGGCTCTGATGCGGACATCTGAGACGAATGTTTGCTTTGATTTCCTTCCAAATTAGCTTTGATTTTATTTCCATAATAACTTTAATTATTAATTAGATTTGATTTAATTTTTATTTAGTAAATATTTGATTTTATTTTTCATTTGATTTCCTTTCCACTTTTGAAATTATTTGATTCTGATTTTATTTTTAATTTTTTTAGGCATTGGGTTCTCTATATAAGAACCCCTATTTCTATTATTTAGGAATTGATGATTGATGAATGAATATTTGAAAAATTGATTGCAATTGAGCAATTGTGACTTCCTTTCCCCTCTCTCCTTTGGTTATTTCTCTTTCTTATCCATACCCCTCTAGTTTCCCTTTCTTGTCTCTACTCCTCTATTGTTCTTCTCTTTACTTTTTCCCTCCTTCCTACATCAAATTGGTATCAGAGATAAAAATCCTATTCTTTTGCCGCCAGTAATAACACTTTCCCGCACCCAATAACCAGCAACCCAACATCCCGCAACCAGCAACCCACCATATCACCACCTCCACTGTCCCGCCACCCTACAAAGGTCTTCTGTGCTTCTGCCGGTAGTCCCATCTCCACCACCATTGCCTCCTCTTTATATTGTTAAAAAAAAAAGTTTTTTTTTGTCTTTCCGTCTCGGTAGCTAAAAAAAAGAACGAAGAAGTAAAGAAACAGAGCAATCAAAGAACATCCCACGAAGCAGCAATCCCTGTCTGACTAAGCAATTACATTCGGTGCCGCCACAACAGCGGAAGCAGAACTCGTCGCCGCCCCAAGCCATCCTCGTCACCAGTTACCCTTAAGCCAAATCAAGCCCAACACAACCATCCAGACCATGCGCATTCATCTTCTCCACCCAAACCACCCAAACCCTACACAACCATTCACCTGAAACCCAACACCCAAGATCTACCACCATCAACAACATCACACCCTAATCGGCCGCCTGCACCGAAGCCCCACCAAACCATAGCCGCCACCTTTTGGTTTGAAAAAAAAAAAAAGAAGAAGAAAGGAAGTGAGCGAGAAGTTCCAAATCGGGTTGAATCGAGTCTTCGTCATCGTCCTCTTTTGCCTTCCACCTCTTTGTCTTTGCTTTTCATAGCCCTCAGTTTCATCTGCGTTCGTTTGCATCGTTGCTTTCATCATCGTCGCTGTCACCTTCCTCATTGTCGCCGGACCAAGCAAGTGTCACCGCTGCCTTCGGCGCTAGAAAGGGAGGTCGTAATCTGAGCAGTCGCTTCCCTTCTCCCTCTTCGCGTCTGCGTTGAAGGAGCAGCCTTCACAACGCTGTGATATAATTTAAAAAAAAAAAAAACAAAGACAAAAAAAGCGGAGAGAGGAAAAAAAAGGTGAGAGAAAACAAAAAAAAGAGAGTGAAAAAAAAAAGAAAAAAGGAGAGAAAAGAGAGAGAGAGAGAGAAAAGAAAGAAAAAAAAAAAAAAGAAAAAAAAAAGAAGAAAACAAAGAGAGAGAGAAAAAAAAAAAGCAGATAAAATTCAGACAGTAGAAGATTTCCATCACAAGACAGCCTCAAACAAATGAGTCAGATCATCTCCAAGGCAACCTCAGCAAGCGGGTCAGATTATCTTCAGGTGTGTTCCATTTTATCTTTGGATAACATATTTTGTTTATCTTTAATAGTATTTACTTTTATCTACGTGTATCATTTTATTGCAAAAAAAAAAAAAAAATCTTTCACGTCCTCTCACTACCTTACATTTGATGCACCCTGATTGCAATTGATTCTTACTTTATAATTTTAATAAACTAGCAATATTAATTTGCATGATCTGAACAACACAAAAAAAAAATTTTTTTTGATTGACTTAGATTTTTTCACTTGTTTGTTGATCTCAATTCCGTTAGGTGTTATATGCACTTGCGAAGTGGTCAAATTATTTCTCATAATACCCCCGACCTAATCATAGACTCTAACCAATTTGGAACATTGCGTCAACAATTAGCCCAATTAGTTTTCAATCAACAACAATTACAAAACCACATAATTGTTATTTAAACTGGCCTAGCCACTACTCGACTGACAAATTTAAATATCGCAAATCAGGTTGCTACTTTAGAACTAGAGACTCACTTATCAGATGTTGAAAACTCTGATACATCCCATAATAAGACTCACCGACGAAGGCAAAACAATCGAACCCCTTGTAGACACAACCATAGGCCTCGATACTATGATCGAGAGCGGGATCCATTCACCCGTCTCTTTAAAAATATCAAACTGGACTCCCCTACTTTTGACGGCTGTTTGGACCCTCGAGTTTTCACTCAATGGGTCCGGGATATTGATCATTTTTTTGAATCATATGGCATATCCAAAGAAAAGAGAGTTTAATTTACTAGCCTCAAGTTGACCGAAAATGTTCAATTATATTGGAACAGTATTGAGGACCTCCTTATTAGACGTCAAGCAGCCCCTGTTAAGAGTTGGGTCAAAATGAAACGACGCCTTCAAAAGAAATACTTACCTCACTCATACAGTAGTAACTTGCTAGATCAATGGAATGCCCTTTGACAGGTAATCGAATCTGTAACCGAATATGTGGCTTAGTTCGATGATTTTCGGATGAAATGCCATATCATTGAAGATAAAACCATAACGTTAAGTAGGTTCCGACAATGACTATATGAGGACCTTAGGAGGGAACTTGTCCTCTGTAGAGTTACTACATTGGACCATGCGTATAATTTGGTTCGAGACTTCGAATTAGTTAATATGACACCATATTGTCGATCAACATATTACACTCCTCACTGCAACCTCTAAGTCTGTCTTAAGACCCCCTACGTCCATCATTTCTCCTGTAAGGGAAGTTCAAAAGAAGAGTGTTGAAACTCCAAACATAAATTCTCAATTATAGTACCTCAATTGTAAAGATTTTGGACATATTTCTTCCAAATGTCCAAGTAAAGCCTTATTAATTGATAGACAAAATAAAATAAATAAGGGACCCCTTGAAGAACAAATATATGAACCCAAGTTAAAGGAATTTGATGACTTAGATGGCAATGATATTGACACATTTGTGGGATGCCTCAAGACTAACTTCTCTAGCCTAAACTCCCGATCATCCGTCCCTAATAAGCCATTTCTAAGCATTATACGATGCACCTTGACGCAATCAACAGCGGCTAATGATTGGCATTGTTACACTATCTTTCACACTTACATTAAGGTGAATGGAAGGCTTATAAGATTATCGTTGATAGCAGTAATTGTATCAATGCGGTCTCCGCTAACACTATTTCTCGTTTGGGGTTAAAAGCGGTTCCACACCCTAATATATACAGCGTCACTTGGATTGATAAATCTTCTATATCTATTCAAAAGCGTTGTCTTGTACCCATTTAATTTTTAGAGTACAAAGATCACATTTGGTGTGACGTTATATCAATGGATGTGGGTTATGTCATTCTCGAGCGCCCTTGGTTATACGACTTGGATATCACAATTAAAGGTCGTTCTAATTCCTGTTCTTTTGTTCACAAAAGCAAGAAACTTCACATCTATCCTTTACCCCCAAAACTAATGCCTCTCAATGGAACAAAGGCTGTGGTAGAGATAAAAGGATTACATATTATTAGTTTCACAACATGTGATCGTGTAGCCATCATCGAGCCTATTGTGTTTGCTAATATTGTTCTCGAAGCCTTTCCAAAACCATTAAGCCTTATCTCGATATCCCCACATGTTTGTACATCCATGTTGGCCATAATATTTGCACATCTTCATGACTTATACATTGAGATCAGTACATATTTGGAAACAATTCATACCTCATGTCAATTTCACACTGATGTGCATAAAATCCATGTTGCCTTTTATATTGGAGGTTCTGTTATGGGTTGGATCATACCACAGCGACATCTATAAGGGCTCGTTTCTATATTGCATACTTGTAGTCTAGTCCATTTAAGATTTTACAGCAGCTCGGGTCAACTGCACCTGTTATTGATACTTTATTTCCTTTTAATACTACTTTCTATGTTATTAATTTTCTCGATTTTAACCCATCAGTTGATCCCTTTGACGTGTCCCCCAATGCACCACATATTGCATATCCACCTATTTCAACACACCTCTCCACCCTTCCGGCACACAACGATAAAATTGATACTATTTTAGATGAGCAGCTTATGTCTCCCAGAGATGGAGTTGTTCAGCACTTCCTTGTCAAATGGATTGGCCGGATAGAGCCCGAGACTGCTTGGATTGCTCGCGAGACACGCCACCAGTTTGACCCCGATTTATCATCACTCCATCAGAGTCAGCAGGATTGCACTTTTTTAGGCCCAAATCCAATTCCTTCCGGAGATACCGGTCGCTCCGTCAGCTTCCGCCCCCCTTACACAAGTCTATCACCGTCGCTGAAGGGTTGTATAGCCGCTCAACTTATGGTTGGAGGATTGATTATAGAAATTTAACTCGCCGGGGTCGAGTTCCAGCCACTTGGAGAGAATTGATGCATACATTCGAGACAAATATTTGTTTTAATTTGCTTTCCAAATTAGCTTTGATTTTATTTCCATAACAACTTTAATTATTAATTTGATTTGATTTGAATTTTTATTTAATAGAGATTTGATTTGATTTTTCATTTAATTTCCTTTCCACTTTTGAAGTTATTTAATTATGATTTTGTTTCTAATTTTTTTAGACATCGGGTTCTCTATATAAGAACCCCTATTTCTATTATTTAGGAATTGATGATTGATAAATGAATGTTTGAGAAATTGATTGCAATTGAGCAACTGTGACTTTCTTTCCCCTCTTTCTCTTGGTTATTTCTCCTCCTTATCCCTACCCCTCTAGTCTTCATTTCTTGTCTCTACCCCTCCATTATTCTTCTCTCTACTTTTCCCCTCCTCGCTACATTAGGCTCTCCAAGTCAACTACCGTGGCGCAGTTAGTTTTTCAATTATATTTGTGATTTGTTGTATATCTGAAAAGCTCAAAAACAGGAGTTGAAGATATGACCTAGGTCATTTGGGGTCAAGGGTGTGGGGATTATGAGGTTTTGTGGTGCCGAGGCTATGTGGAAGTGGCCATAGTGATGGTATGGTGGCAGCGAGTGGGTGGTGTTGCTAGGATTTTTGGAGCCCTATCTCTGATAGCATATTGAATATAGAGAATGAAGAGAAATGGTAAAAAGGCTTAGTAGTCGATGAGCACTAAACATTTATATTTACAGCATTATATAAGTATAATTACAATATTATCCTTTACTTCAACAACAGCAACATATATTTTAATTTATTGTAGGGGAACCATAATAGAATAATTTTTGAGATATTCTAGATAGGTTTTCATTCTTATCAAGGAGATGGGTTTCTTTCTTATAGAGGACTAGAATCTTAAGATTCCTGGTAGAACTTAATTTCTTATTCAGCTAGGATTCTATAGTCTTTAAATAGAAGCGTTAGCATTTTCAAAAGGAAGAGAATTGTTACACCCTACTTCATAAGCTGTGACAGTAGTTAATGGCACCAAATTGAACTGCAAAACCAAATGCTGTAATTTTTCTTAACAGATGCAGGGGCATACTTTACTGAGGACTTCAGATTGCTTTCCTTGGGCAGTTGGGATAGGGTCCTAGGGGTTGAATGGATGAGAAAGTGAAGTCCTCTTTTGTCAGACTTCAGAAACTTGAAATTTTCTTTCAAGGACGGCAATTCAGTATAACTGATTAGCAGGACAGAATCCCCTTAGTCCTTCCCTTTCTGTGATTTCAGGCCATGGACTGCAGAAACTTTTGCACTCTGAGGAAGGAGACATAGCTCACTATTATTTTTCAATAACTAACTTGTTTCCTCCAATGAGATCTTATGATTACAAGATTCCATTAGTTTCTTCTGCTCAACCTGTTAACCTTCAACCATGCTGATATAGCCATTTTGAAATAAATGAGATTGAAAGATTTGTTATTGAAAGATCCACTCTTCCACCATCCAACCTAAGCCTAGTCCTTTTGCCTCTCCTGTGCTTCTTGTCAAAAAGGAGGATGACACGTGGAGCTTAAACATCCTCATTTTGGGAATGGATCTCAGGGCTAGCTATCATCAGATCAGAATGCACCCCAATCATATTCCTAAGGCCATGTTTAGAACCCATCATGGTTATTTTGAATTCAAAGTGATGTCCTTTGGCTTAAGAAATGCACTAGCAACCTTGCAATCTCTTATGAACCAGAATTTTGCTCATTTCCTTGGAAACTTGTGCTAGTAGTCTTTTATGAACCAGTTTATTGCTCTTCCCTAGTGCACCATATGTCCCATCTTGAGTCTGTTTTCATGATCCTAAGACAAACCAGTAGTATGCTAATCAATTATATCATTTCTAGCAAAATGTAGCTATGGATTCTTCTAAAATTTCAGCCATGGTGCAGTGGCCAATACTTCTGTCAAAGCTTCAATGTGCTTCCTTGGCTTAACTGGTTATTATATAAAATTCATCCAACATCGTGGGAATATTTGTAGACACCTCACTCATTTGTTGAAGAAGCATCTGCAGCCTCTAATCATTTTAAGGCAGTAATGATAACAGCAATCATTTGAAGGCAGCAATGACAACAGCACCTATCTTAGGTCTTCCAGGTTTCTCTCAGCCATTCAATGTGGGGAGTTGGGACTGATGATTATGACTGTGGCATGGGAGCTGTTCTACCACAGAACAACAGGCCATTAGCCAATTTAAGTAAGGCCTTCAATGCCAACAACAGGGGCCCACAGTTTTTGAGAAAGAATTATTGGCCATCTTAATGGTTGTTCAAAATGGCGGCATCATTTCCATGGCAATCAGTTTATCATTCGCACTAATCATTGGAGTCTAAAGAACCTGCTGGAACAAAGAATCACTTCTTTCAAGCATCAGAAGAGTCTAACCAAAGGGGGAGAAAAATCAGGGACAGCAAGAGAGGAGGGAGAAGAAACAGAACAGTCTCACCAAAGGGGGAAAAGAACCAGGGGTGACAAGAGAGGAAGGAGAAGAGACAGACAAGGGAGGGAAAGAAGAAGCAAGGAGAAAGAGAGAGACAATGAGTATATTCATTATATCCTCTATCAATAACTACCAATAAATACTAAAATTATAATCCTGATATAGACACACGTACTACTATGTTAACTAGAAAACATGTATAATTTCTTAAATAATACGACCAAAAATAAAAAAATAGTGGAAACAAAGTATAACATTCTATAGGTATCTAAAAAACTATCAAAAATATATAATTTTAGAAATATCCAAGATATGACAAAATATAAAAGTCTGATAAAATAAATTAGCAAATCAAATCTCCATAATGTCCTTATCAATACTATCTCGGGATGGAAAGAGCTTGACCCCCTCAAGGATCCTAATGTTCTTGTAGTCAACCTATTTCTTGTAATACTCTCGAGAGTTGTTTCTGACAATGTGATTGTATACTTGGCAGGAAAAAAAGGACAGTGGCATTGTGGTTGTCATTGCTAACTCAATGAGGTAAATGACAAAGGTGGGCAGCATCTTGGTTTTGGGTGTTGAATAGCAAAGTTAGTAGGCTGTTCATCGGGTAGTTCATGGGGCTGCAAGAAGAGAACTAAAAAAAGTTTAGAAAATTGGGATTTTGGTTCCTATTCAATATTTGACGCAGGGAATAGGAGAGGGAAATAAGGAAAGGGAGAAAAAGAAAAGGCAGGGAAGACAAGGGAGGTGGGGAAGAGACAAACAAGAGGAGAGGGGAATAAAATGCAAGGGAGGAAGAAAAACAACTAGATATCAACTATAATCATTATATGATTTATCTATAATTACTAAAATAATGAAATATGCTAATATAAAATATGCCTAACAATCTCTCCTTTTAGCAATTCCATGACAAAATCCCACAAAAAGAAAAAATTAAAATACAAAAGAATCACGGGTTTAGACACCACCGATATAGAACCGGTATACATAAAAATCTACACCTAGTGGATAACAGACAGTACATAACTCAAAGTAGACGGAAAATAGCTATTGTTCAGAAAGAAGATGTTGTTCCTGTTCAAACAAGGTTAGGACCAAACAAGAACGATACAAGAAGGAAATACAGAAAGCCACACATACATGTACACATATAGCAGATAGAACAGTTAAAGTACATGTACACAAATATCAAATGTATCAGTTTAACAAGAGTATACAAATACAAAATGACAAGAAACACTAGACCAAAAGTAAGAGATAGCAAAAGAAAAATTGCCACCTGACTCAATATCAAAACTCGCCCTAAAAAGGATAACACTTCCCCCTAAGAAAACTACTCCCCCTTTTTGTCATAAATAACAAAAGGACATCAACTAGACTCGGAAGAATCCGGGAAGAACGGCCAGTGGGACCGCCACGTGAAAGAAAGACCATGGAGCTGGTCCTCCTGAGTAGCAAGACGGGCGTCAAGACGTCGAAAATTGTCAAGCATGTCAGACCAAAGTTACGCTCGGGAAGTAGAAAGGTGCTGAAGATGTGACTCCATTCACTCGTGAGATGTGGACAACCGCGTGAGTGGCTAAGAAATGTGGGAGAGCTGACCTAGAAGTCGAGAGAAGAAAGAGGAAGAAGGACGCAAGGGGCCTCAATCTGATGGCGCGGCCCCGGCCAAAACGGAAGGATTCTCTAGAAGAGGATCATCAAGGGGATCATCAGAGGGTGGGGAGGAGTGATGGGTGTGGGACCAGCTTTGCTCGAATGTGGTGTGGGTAACAATTGGCCAAGCAGAACACAGGGAAGGTCTGAAAAAATTAAACGCCTAAATCAATGATGAGGCATTGGATAAAACAACCATAGGGAAGGTTATCATCTTTCTTGGATACAAAATGAGCAAGAATATGAAAGCAGAAGAGGGACGGAAGATCAATGGTCCACCCATTCAAGAAAGAGTAGAGGAAGAGAGCTTTATCGAGAGAGATAAAGGAAAAGTGTGAGACTGGACACAGATTGGTCAGCATGATGTGGTTCACAACCATTCGCCACAGGAGAGGAGTTTGGTTTTGAAGGATCTCCCATTCCACTCCATGAGGAAGCGATGAAGAAAAGATGCTACCTCATCGTGGGGTAGCATGGTATTCCACTTGTAGGGATAATCAGGGTTGACAACTCGTGGGAGACCAAGAGTACTAGAGAGCAAATCTGGGGTAATCTGGAGGTGACTCCCTCTCAAGAAGGTAGAAAAGGTATGGGCCATATAATCAAAGATGTTTGAATAGAATTCTTGAACCAAGAGTGAAGATAGGGCAATCAGGTTGGTTAGGACAGGTTCCCAATGCCGGTCTGTGAATAGCGAGGAAATAGATAGATCGAGGGAAGCAAAGTCAATTTCCCATTCGAGGGAAGTTGCCATTGAGACATATGGGAGTTAAATAAAGCCTCAACTTTGACATTATTGAACCAATCAGGGGCAATGTGCCCGCTTGCTCTGGGATGCTTACTAACTAATTTTTTGGAGAGAAATTTCTGAAGAGCTAACATCTATATAGCAAAAAGGACAGAAAACAGTGAGGAACACAATTCAAAGACATGACCAAAAACGACGCGCAAGGAATGGAACCGGTGAGCAAGGCCACAGACCACGTCGTAAAGGGTGGTCTATAGGCAAATGCAGCGCACACTGCCAGCAACACAAGAAAGCGTCACAATAGAGGGCACAAGCTAGGGCACAACAATGGGCAGATTGCAATGCAGGTGCCATAGTGGCTCCACATGAACAGTGGCAACACACGAACCACCACCAAAACAGCACGAACTCAACCACAACATACACCCACAACCATCACAACAGTGGCGCCACACGAATGCAACCTTGAAAAAAAATGAGGGTCAAAGGCGCCAGATTCAGATACTGGCCTTGAAAGAGCATGGGTTCAAATATCACTACAACCGGTCAGGACAACGAAAATGGGGCACAATAGACTATAGAACTACGCTAAATATGCATACAGAGTGAAGCAAAGGAGCAAAAACGACAAAGAAAAACAGGTGTTCACGGAGAAAAACGAATTCCGCCATTAATGGCATAGAGAACCTCAACAATGAAGGAGGAGGAGAAAGAGAAATAAACTTTGATGGTGCACGCGGTGAGGAGGAAGAGCAGATATGGAGGATTTGGATGAGGTGGAGGTAGAGGAAGGAAGGATTCGAGAGGGATGAGGCGCAAGAGAGACCAGGGTTTGTGAGCACAATAAACAGCAACTCAATACACACTTGATGATAAAGTGTCCAGCGCCTATGCACTCGAGAGCGCAGCAGACGCGTGCCAGGTGCTATGAACAGAGCCCCTTTTTTTTAAACAAGGAAAGACACAATTAAGGCTCACATTAGTCTAATAGAGGAGAGCAAATACCAATGGCCTTCCTAAGAGATTCAAAACGAAGGCTATCCAAAGGTTTTATAAGGATATCGGCCAATTAATGTTCAGTCAAAGTATGTTCAAGGGCTATGACCTAAGTTTCAACAAGTTCCCGAATAAAATAGTGAATATCTATATGTTTGGTGTGAATGTTGAACGGGATTTTTTGAAATATTGATGGCACTTGTATTGTCACAGGAAATTGTTATGGTGTTCTAAGTGATGCCGTAATCATGCAGCATTTGTTTCATCCATAAAAGTTGTGTACAAAAGCTACCAGCAGCAATGTATTCTACTTCAATAGTAGACAAGGAGATGGAATTTTGTTTCTTACTCATCTAAGCTACAAGATTAGAGCCAACATAAAAACATCCACCAGAAGTGCTTTTACGATCATCAGCATTTTCGGCTCAGTTGGCATCAGAATATCTAGCCAAGTCAAAAGTTGAGTCTCAAAAGCAGAAAATTTCATAATCGGGCATGCCATTTTCATAGCAAATGATATGTTTGACAACACTTATGTGAGATTCTTTGGGATCGGATTGATGTCGAGTACAAACACCGACACTAAATACAATGTCAGGTCCACTAGCAATTAAGTACAGGAGGCTTTCTATAATGCTTCTATAGAGTGTCTGATTGACGCACTTTATTATGGGATCACAATCTAATTTGGAAGAAATGCCCAAGGGTGTTCAAGTATGTTTTGATTATCTAGCCTAAAACGTTTAACAAGTGCCTTGGCATACTTAGATTACAAGATGAAAATGCCTTGAGATAGTTGTCTAATATGCAAATGAAGGAAATGTGTAAATTTTCCTACCATACTCATTTCAAACTCGGAAGTCATGCAACTAGCAAATTTATGAGCATAGGAATCTACGGTGGCACCCATCACAATATCGTCAATATAAACTTGGATAACAATCATACATTTTTCAGAAGTTTTTACAAAGAAAGTCTTATCAACACTACCCCAAACAAAACCATAATCACTAAGATATGAGGTGAGTCATTCGTGCCAAGCTCTTGGAGCTTATTTAAGACTATACAATGCCTTTTCAAGCTTATACACGATCCGGAGACATGGGATCAACAAATCCCATCGGTTGCTCAACAAAAACTTTCTCTTGGATGATACCATTGAAAAAGGCACTTTTAATATCCATTTGATAGAGTTTAAATCCCATAGTGCATGCAATGGACCATAAGATTCTTATATATTCAAGATAAGCCACAGGAGCAAATGTCTCGTCAAAGTCAATTTCTTCTATTTGCATGTATCCTTGAGCGACAAGATAAACTTTATTGCAGGCAATATTTCCATTTTCATCAATTTTATTTTTAAAGATCCATTTGGTTTCAATAACATTTGTATGTTTGGGTTGAGGAACAGAAAACCACAAGTCATTTCTAACAAATTGGTTTAGTTTCTCATGCATGGCGTTGATCCAACATTCATCATTCAGGGACACTTCAACCTTTTTCGGTTCTAAGTGAGAGACATAACATGTATACGTGAGCAGATTTAAAACTTTGTGACACAATCTCATACCCTCACTTAAATCACCTAATATGAAGTCTTTTGAATGACTTTGTTTAACTCTGACTAAAGGTTCCTTTATTGGGATGGCATTCGAGGTCTCATCAAGAGTGATCGCAGAAGCTGATTCATATGAGGAATCAATTAAATCATACTCTTTGTCTCAACAATCACTGGCTTCAGGTTACTCACCGGGGACATCATCTATGACAACATTGATGGACTCCATAACAGTTTGAATTCGAAAATTGTACACCCAATAGGCTCGACTTAAAAGAAAATATCCTAAAAACATCTCTTCATCGTTTTTAAAGTCGAACTTATCTAAATTTTTCCTATCTCATAAAATGAAGCATTTACTTCCAAAAATATGAAAGTACTTTATGTTGGGTTTCTTACTCCTCCAAAGTTCATAAGGCATATTATCCATCCCGAGTCTTAAGTAGATCCTATTAATGATGTGGCATACCGTATTCATGGCTTCACCCCAAAAGTGCATGGCAACATTTTTGCTTTGTATTATAGTACTAGACATTTCTTGAATAACCCGATTTATTTGTTCCACAATCCCATTTTGTTAGAGTAATAGGAGCAGAGAATTCATGTTAAATTCCTTCTTCATTACAAAAATTGTCAAAACTTGAATTTTCAAATTCCTTTCGATGAGCACTATGAATTCTCACAATCAGAGTTCCTTTTTATTGATGAGTTTTTTACATAAAATTTTCATGTAATCAAAGGTATCGAACTTTTTACAAATGAGGTCTATCCAAAAATATGTAGAAAAATCAGCTACAACCACTAAGATATATCTTTTACCACCTAAACTCTCAGTCCTAGAAGATCCCATAAGATCCATATGAATTAGTTTAAGAGAATGTAAGGTGTAAATGTCACTTAGTGATGAATGACTAGTCTAGTTTGTTTTCCAAGTTGGCAGACACATGGTGTTTGGCATTTTGATAGGTCCAATACAGATCTGGGCCGACACCAACAAGGCCCAACCAACAGCAAACAAACCCAACCAGCAGGTGGGCCAAATCAGACGATGGCGATCCAAGAGATTTGGGGCAAGGCCCACTAGGCTCCTCTAATGTGCGCCCAATCGTCGTCACTCACGTCTCTCCCGAAGCGGCTGCAGATTGGCAGTGCAGGAAGTGCCGACTTAGAAAATATCAGCCAATTGGAGATGAGGTCAACCCTAGCAAGTCGCGATGCCCGCCGTCCTAGCAGCAGCTCGACAAATCCCAACAAAGTCAAACAAGCCCGTGCCGGCCACGCCCGGAGATGGTCCCCGCGCCACCACAAGGCAATAACTGATACCGCTGGCCACCGCCGGCCATTGCCAGCGCTCAACGAATCCTGGCAGGCCACCTGTCGTAGGTTCCCGTGCCGAAGAGCCTCATCTACAGGGCTTACAAATACCTTCTCCCTCAGCTGAGAAGGGGATCCCCATTTTTACCACTCAATCGGAGACTTGAGATCGATCCCAGCACCTTGCATTCAAACAAACAAGGAGAAAAAACTAGCTCTCTTCCCTCAAAACCGCCGCCTCAATCCAACGACCTTAGTGAGCTACTTATAACAGTGACAAGAGGAGCACAAGCCTCCTCCAAATACCATACGCACCCCTTGCATACTAACATCCGTGCATTCCCCATCATATTTACCTTTACGCTTGCATATTTCCTTCCCATGGGAAAGATTTCTGATTTGAGCGTCAGAATATTTACAGTAGGAGAACATCCCGCCGTCCTTTGACCTCTTATTCGTAATTTGTGGTGCGCAGAGTCCAAGTTGAGAGACACGGAGACCGGACCCGTTCGTGATCCACCCGAGACGAGAAAGTCGAAGGCTCCTTAATCCGCACGAGAACCCAGAACTAGGGACGCATCATTGACACCGTCTGTCGGAACGACTAAAATGTCTAACCACTCATCATAACATCCACTCTCCTACTCAAAAGATGGTCAATACCAGAGCGCAGGCTAGCGCACTAGCGAGGGAGACTGCCGCCCACAGCGATGACCCCTCTATGGGTAGCCGTGCTGGTGAACAGCCCGAGCCAGACATGGGCAACATGAAGCAGATGCTTTAGGTAATATGCGCTCAGGTTGGAGCACAATGGATAGGGACTCCTCCCCTGGGACCCCCGGTGTCGACCTCTAGACAAAGCCGACACGAGGCGAGGGCCCCAACAACAAGAACAACCAGGCCTGATGACATCAGGACCCAGGTGGCTTTAGGCAGCAGGGCCCATACATCAGCTCAGAGCCTCCCGAGTAGGGAAGCACCACAGGAACAGCATGCCAGAAGCATGCAGGAAGTCCTGACTGCATCCAGCATGATGACCCAGAGCACGAGATGCTGCAGGTAGTCGAGAGCGACAACAAGATGACCCCGTACTAGAGGTACCTAACAGACAGAACACTGTCGGAGAACTCAGAGGAAGCCACGTGAGTAAAGAAGACAACTGGCTAGTATGCGATCATCGACGGGAGGTTGTACCGACGAAGATACTCGACCCCCTACTTGAAATGCCTCTCGCCTGAAGAAGCTGAATACACGTTGGGCAAAGTCCACCTTGGCGTCTGCGGCTTGCACATCGGAGGGAAGAACCTCGCATTCAAAATCATGGGATAGGATTTGCCCTGGCCCACGATGAAACGAGATGCCATGGACTTTGTCAAAAGGTGCGAGAGCTACCAAGTTCACGGATCCATGAACCATCAGCCACACACGGAGTTGTAGAGCCTGCAGGCCCCGTCACTGTTCATACAATGGGGGCTCGATATCCTTTAGCCCATAACCTTAGCTTTCGAGCAAAGAAAATTCCTCATCATCGAGTATTAACTGCTCCACCAAGTGGGTCAAGACCACTCCCCTGGCACACATAACAGAGCAGAATGCAACGGAGTTCGTCCGTCAGAATATTATTAGTTAGTTCAGGATTTTTGAGGTTATAGTGACTAATAACGGAACCTAACTCACTGGCAAGCGATTTACCAAATACTGCATGAGCTTACACATCAGATAGGTTCACACGTCCGTGGCATACTTGCAAGCAAACGGTCAGGTCGAAGTGACCAACCAGACACTGCTGCACCGGTTGAAGACTAAGCTTGAAGACGCAGGGGACTCATAGGCCAACAAGTTACCGTCCGTGCTATGGTCATACCAAATAACGCCCGGAACTGACACGGGAGATGCCCTTTAGTCTATGTTACGGGGCTGAAGTGGTTGTCCCCGTCGAGGTAGGGCTGCCCAGCCTCCGGATTGAGTGCTTTGACCCTATCAGTAACTCCCAACGGTTAGGGAGCACCTCGATCTACCCTGGAAGCCCGTGACGCAGCATGCTTAAGAACAGCGGCCTACCAGCAGCATGTCGCTCGGTACTACAACAAGTGGGTGAAAGCTCGTTCTCTCAAGGTTGGGGATTTAGTCCTACGGAACATAAAGGCGATGGGCAAAACTGTTCACAGGAACAAACTCTCCCCAAACTGGGAGGGGCTGTTCCTTATCTCAGCAATCCTCCGGAACAAGGTGTAAAAGCTGCGCACCCACAACGGCAAACTGGTCCCTCGGACCTTGAATGCTACCCACTTCAATTAATACTACCAGTGATGCTCGGACACGCATAGGTAAGGTGCGCATACATGGTTCAGGGTGCTTGTACATGTATTATATTTTCATTAATAAAATTGACATTTTCATTTCCCTGTCTGATTGTTCATGTAAACGGCTTAGACTGCCCCTAAGTCAAAAGGATGCTCGTCCACCTGTAAGAGAAACCTTGGCGCTTTAACGGGCGAGAAACATTGGCCCCGCGCCAAGCAGCCCACACGCGGTTGAACTCCAAACTTCGGCTCGCACCAAAAGGCCCTTTAGCGGCCAAAAAACTTTGGCCCCATGCCAAGTGGCCCACACACAGTCGAATTCCGAACTTCAGCTCTGTGCCAAAAGGCCCTTTAGTGGTTGAGAAACCTTGGCCCCGCGCTAAGCGGCCCATGTGTAGTCAAACGAGCAGGCCTGGGAGCTTCGGCAGCTCCCGATAAAACGGCCATTAAAACTTTAGGGGGCCTAAATGGCAGGCGTGCGACAATCTTCTTTCGAAAAAAAGAGCACCCACAGTCAACGATGTTTGACGGGCTAGGACCATACCCACGAAAATGATGATGCCCCAAGCGGGGCCAAGCGCGGAAACGGTGTCGCGCGCACAACGGCCTAAGACCTCGAGTCTGGCTGCTATGGCCTTAAAACCTAGCTGGCCCTTGTGAGACTCCACCCTGGGTATGCGGCGACGTCTAACTTACTGGACAGAGCATCCCACTAAGCGCGAGACGCAATGATATCCTCGACCGAGGACGAGCACAGTGCAAACGGCTCCCAAAGCGGGCTTCGGCAATGATAGCAAAATAGTTTAGCAGACACAGCAAAAGAAACAACAACACTCAGAAGTAGCAACAGACCACAACGCTGGTGGACAAAAAGAGTATACTTCATTAATCATTCAAATTGCGAATTACAAGGCTGCTGGTAAAGCTATATAGGGAAAAATGTACAAAGGATCCGGCTACTCTAAGTGCTTGAGGGCCCTGCTCCCTTCGACAAGTCGGTTAGGAGAGAGCTTTCTCTGACTCCATCATTCCTCGGATCAAAAATCCTCTTAAAGATGCCCGAAACAGCAACAGATGCTATGCGACGACACAAACGTATGCCATCCTAGAACCTCGCGTCCAGCACCCGTGCCATCTCCTCCGAGGCAACTCGAACTCACAAGTCGGCCTCAGCACAAGCACTACGATCCTGAAGGTCAGAAATGCAACCGCGAGTCGCCAACAGCTCACCCTTCAGTCGCTTGTGCTCCTGCTTCAGGGTTGTGATCTCGTCCTCTTAGCACTGCATCGCTGCTCGCTTGGCATCTTCTCGAACTCAACAAATGGGCTCATCCCATTGAAAGAGGGCTATCTGGATGAGGCGAATGGCAGCCGAGCTCTGCAAAAGGGAAAAGAGACAGAAAACCCGTGAGTCCTGGCAACATGGGAATATATTGCACAAAAGAGATCAGCGAACACATCCCTTACTCGACGAATGAAGAAGTCGTACCTCGATGAAGGGCTCCTCCGCAGCACTAGGCAAATCTGGCACAACCCTAGGTACAAGCATGCCCAGGGGCTCTAGCTACTCGGCGGCCTCCTCCCTCTCGCTCTTTGGGGCATCGCTAACTATAGGTTCCACGGCGAACCCCTCAGATGTCCCATCCTTTGCAGCAAGTTCGGGATCTGCAATAAGGTGCGACGGCTACCCCATGACCGGCATGTCGGCGGCCTGCAAAGCATCCGCTGGCTCAGCATTAGGCTCAAGATCCACTACCTCAACACACTCGGCGACGCTGACTGCTGCCCCCTCGATGGCCGCAGCGATTTCCTCCACAGTGGGTTCAGCTGACCAATCACCATGGGAGGGTCCCGCATCAACGTCAGAAAAGGAACTCGATGCAAACCCCTCAGCCAGTGGATGGTTAGCGAAGGGAACGCTGTATTCCACCAAAGCAATAGCAAGAATCGGCGAAAACTCAGCAACTCCCTCCGGTGGCTGGGATGCTGGCTCATGTGGCGCAGTGGTGGCTCCAGCAGGTGCCATAGGGGCGGACCGGGAGGACTGGCCCGATGCGGCCCACATAATGAGGGCCCTCCTGCTCGAAGTGCTCCTACCCGCCTCAGCCTCTTCAGTGCCACCATATCCTCACCTAAGGACTCTAGGGAAGACAACGAGCTACTCCACCCGGGTAGCTCTCGGGAAGGCTCTTGGATGACCAAAGCTCCATCGGCTCCCACCTAACGGCCGTGAAAACCTTAGGGGTCAGATAATACCCCTAGGTGCAAATTGTTAGAATCGCCGCCTGAATATGATCCGTTAACTTCTACTCCTTTACCCCTTCCTGCTCGCTCACCCTCTGCGTGAAGAACTCGCCCATGAAGCCCCACTCGTTGGGGATATCCCACTCAAGAGGGGCCGCCAAGAAGAAAAAGCGGTCCTTCCGATTCTTCGTAGAATCAGGGTTCGTCTCATGAAAACAGAAGCCTGGACGGGGCGACATAGAAATCCAGTCATCTGACTGGTTGAAGCAAAAGATCACCTTCACCGAGCATGGGCAAAGCACGTGACCATAGAGGCGAACAAAGATGCACATGGATACTAGATAACGCACGGCATTGGGATGAAGCTGCGCCATAGGGACGCCCAAGCAGAAAAGATACCATGCAAATCCAACACTATTGGGAAGCGGAGCCCACCCTTTAGGTGGGACTCGTAGACGGTAATGAAACCCTCAAGAGATGCATTTGCTCTACCCTCATCACCAAGAAGGAGGTGGGCCAAGTTGCTAGGAATGTGGTACTTAACCAATAAAGCCGCAACGGCACTCGCTGAAAGGACCGACTTGATCTCACTAATTCTCTAGCGAATCGTGAGAGGCGCAGAACACTTCTTCTTTGCCATTGATGTAAGAAACATGAGAGTGCAAAGTGTGAATAGTGTTAGGAAATGTCGTTTAAATAGGCAGCCAAGAGAGGTCTTAGGCAGTGCGCGCCGGGGGGGGCTCGATCTGAAGCAGAAGTGCGACACCAGAAGGGAGCTCCCCCATTCTGGTCACAGCTACCCTGACGCCGATTCCCCCCCCCCCCGGCAGGGTGAATTGGATGCAAATCCCTCGCTGACGGTGAATCCGACTCTGCCACAGCCAAGGGAAAAGCCTCCGTCAAGGGTTGACCACCGAAGCCGCGATACGCTAGATGCACAGCCCGGTGGGACCCCGAAATACACCTCCTCCAGCCAAGCTCTGGGGACGACTAGCCGCGGAAAGAGCGGGAGGCAGAGCACTTCCAAAGGTTAGTGACCCGGAATTAGGGTTCTCGCCTCCCGATGCTCCTCCAGCGGCTGAACACCCTGACCAAGCGTAGAGAAGGCACACGACGATTGCAGAGTGGTCAAGCCACCCTCGTTACAACAAGGAAACATCCACAATAAGAGCACGATGACAAGCTTCAAAAGCGGCCATGAGTCTTCTACAGATCCATCCAATTCCCGTGCGGAACTCCACGGAATATGAGACAAGCCAGAGTCCCCACATTGCTTCGCCAATGAAGGAATGAGCTTAGAACCCCAAAGTGTGGAAAGCCGCCAATTTATAGCCGCGTAGAAGGCCCAATGAGCTCCCAAAAGAGCACCCCACCCAACGACTATCAATCGAAAAATAGGAAAGCCATCAATACGAGGCCGATTCCCAGACCACGAATCTTTCCAAACAGAGCACCGAATCTCTATGGCGCCTCTGAAAAGTTGCAAATTTGCATGGGGAAGGAACGACAACCCTGAGAGCTAAAGGCTGGCGCATCTCAAGAAGGTATACGTGAGTTGGCAACGGGGCCCATCTTTCGACATACTAAGGCCAGACAATGGGCCATCCCTACGCATGGGGGGCTAGTGATGGATCCAGTACGGACCTTAGCCGACACTATAGCCCAACCAATAGCAAACAGCTCCAACAAGCAGGCAGGCCCAGTCAGACGATGGCAATCCAAGAGATTTGGGGCAAGGCCCCCTAGGCGCCTCTAACGCGCACCCAATCATTTTCGCCAGCATCTCTCCCGAAGTGGCTGCAACCTAGCAGCGTAAGAGGCGCCAACTCAAGAAATGTCAGCCAATTGGAGTTGAGGTCAACCCTGACAAGTCGTGGCGCCTGCCGTCCTAGCAGCAGCTCAACCAATCCCAACAAAGTCAAACAAGCTCGTGCCATCCACGTTCGGCGATGGTTCCCGCGCCACCACAAGGCGACAACTGACACCGCTAACCATCGCTAGAGCTCAGTGGCCGACGAATCCAGGCAGGCCACTTATCGCAGGTTACAGCGCCCAAGAGCCTCCTCCACGGAGCTTACAAACACCTTCTCCCTCAGCGGAGAAGGGGATCCCCGTTTTTAAGACTTAATCGGAGACTTGAGATCTAAGATCAATCCCAGCACCTTGCATTCAAACAAACGAGGAGAAAGAACTAGCTCTCTTCCCTCAAAACCGCCGCCTCAATCTAGCAACCTTAGTGAGCCACTCACAGCAGCGTACAAGGGGAGCACAAGCCTCCTCCAAACACCATACGCACCCATTGCATGCTAGTATCCGTGCATTCCCCGTCACGTTTACCTTTACGCTTGCATTTTTCCATCCCGTGCGAAAGATTTTTGACTTGAGCGTCGAAGTGTTTACGGTGGGAGAATATCCCGCCATCCTCTAACCTCTTATTTGTAATTTATGGTGTGTAGGACACAGGTTAAGAGACGTGGAGACCAGACCCGTTCGTAATCCACCCAAGATGAGGAATCCGAAGGCTCCCTAATTCACATGAGAACCCGAAACCAAAGACGCATCAGCATTTGATAATTTTGGAAGGCCTTCAACACAATTTTTCTTAGGAATTTTGGACATTTTTAAAATTTAGTTGACTAAGACGTTGATGCCACAGTTCGGTAGAATCGATTTTAGCTGGATGGCATCCTAAGACAAGGCCAGGCTCGATCCCAACTGAGATTGAGAGGTTGTAAAGTATATTAGGGGAAAAACACCCCAATATTTGTGTTTTCTTTTATTCCGCAATTTAAAAAGAGGGACGAAACAAGTGTGATTTGGAACGGCTAGTTCCTTTCAGTAGCAAAACACAACTGGAGAATACATCAAGCAGATGTCAAGTCCGCATTCTTGAATGGTTTTGTTGAAGAAGAATTTATGTGCGACAACCTTTAGGTACATTGTGAAAGGATAAGAAGATAGGATTTTTTTGATGTTAAAGCAAGCCTTATATGGCTTAAAGCAAGTATCAAGGACATGAAAAACTAGAATTGACAAGTATTTCCAATAGAATAAATTCTCTAAATGTTCTTATGAGTATGCCCTTTACACCAAGGTCAAAGGCAATGGAGAAAATTTTATTATTTGGTTATATGAAAATGAGTTTGTTTTTACAAGCAATAATCTTAGCTTGGTTGAAGAATTCAAGCAAAGTTATAAGAGTCTAAGATGAAGGACAGTGGTCAATGGCAAGTATTTCCAATAGAATAAATTCTCTTATGAGGATCCCCTTACACAAAGGTCAATGGCAATGGAGATATTTTTATAATTTGCTTATACACAGCTGACTTTTTTTTTTTTTTTTTTGACAAACAACAATCTTAGCATGGTTGAAGAATTCAAGCAAGCTATATTTCAAGGGTTCGAGATGATGGACATTGTTCTTATATCTTACTACCTTGGCATTGCAGTGAAGCAAATGGATGGATTTTTCCTCTCAAAAGGTCATGCTAAAGAAATACTCAAAAAGTTCAAAATGGATAAAAGTAATCAGGTGAGGAAAATGGGGAACAAAATTGCCAAGGTAAGAAGACGGTGAAAAGGAAGATCTGACATTCTTCAGAAGCCCAATTGGAAGTATAAGATATTTTACTTGCACAAAGCCGGACATTCTATTCGGGGTTGGACTTGTTAGTTTTTATATAGAAGCTCCTACTTCATCCCATTTGAAGGTGACCAAGAGCATTCCAACTACATCAAAAGTACATTTTATCACAGTTTATTTTATTCATTGTAGATAATTTCAGGCTTGTAGGATAGTAAATGAGCTGCAGATGTGGATGACAGGAAAAGCACAATGGGTTTTTTTTTTTTTCTACATGGGACAACTTTTACATCGTCTTCTAAAAAGCAACCAATTGTCACACTTTTTACATACGAAGCACAGTATATTACTATTCAAGTTGTGTTTGTCAAGCTATTTGACAAAGGTAATTGTTGGAGAAGATTTATAGTTCCAGAGGAGGAACCAACTAAGGGACCTTCATTAAGTGTTTCTCAACCAAATTCAAATCGGGTTGATGTTGAGACTGAATAATATGTCTTTTATCCAAATAAGGATTCATTTGAGGAGGATGTTTCTAATCCATCTTCTAAGAGTGTTATTAATAAATCTACACACAAGTCAAAATCTTTTTCAAACAATTTAAGTGAAAAGAAGAGGCCACTAGTTGTAACAGCAAATGAAACGGCACCCACAAAAAAGGCAGACAAGAGGAAGTACCAAATATGAGATCACATATTCATTTTGCTTTACATATGTCCGTGACAAACCTGGCAATTCTAATGGTCTTTTTTTATAATGGACGTGAACAACAGGAGCACCTAGGAAGTTTTGGAAAACGAAGGCACAGTAGATGGAACAAATAAAGAAAATGGTGAAAAAGGCGAATGTGATAAGACTAGTAAAAAAAGAGAAACTAGGTGGGCTGGTGACGATCCGCATTTGAAACTTCTTGGTCCACTTTGGCTGCCTGACTTCATGCAGGATTTTGCATCTGAATACGATTTAGTTATCTCTAATAAAGGTAGCTGTTAGATACAACAAATCACCAACAACATTAGCTAAGAATTCGGGGTTCCATGAGCAAAGCAAGCATATTGATACAAAGCTTCATTTCATTTGACAATGTACCACTAAGAAGGAAATGGAGATCAAGTTCATGAATTCTCAAAATCAAATTAGACATTTTTACCAAGCTCCTCAAGAGTGAGTCTTGGAGTTCCAAAACCAGGTTTAGGTGGTGTTTGTCACTAAACTTATTAATAACTTATATCTTTTATTGCTAATCACTTCACTTTAGTATGGTGAAGAGTTACGTCTTTTGAAATTTTTTCATGGGGGAGTTACATATAACAATTGGGATTTATTCAGTGTAAGTTATTCTAGACTAATTTAGGAGGTTAAAAGAACAACTATGACACACACATTTTCATGTATTCTAGTTATTTTTAGTGAGTTAAATAAAATTTTATTGTGTTCCACATTTCCTCACCACTTATCTTCTTTTAAGAAATTGGAAGTAGTAATATTATTGATTTCTAACCTAAGTATCGGCCTAAACAGTATGTCGCATGAGATTTTTTGTTCTATGACCCATCAACTCATTGACGTGGAACATTGCTACATAAAACTGCATTATTTTCAACATTAACTGTTTGATACATTAGATCCAGTCAACTAGAGTTTGGGCCTTTCCTACAGAAGATTTTGGTGAGAATGCTAATGAAGAGTTATCCAAGCATGTCTATTTTGACTTCAATGAAAAAGTTGAACAAGTATGTTTTTTTTTTTTTTTTGGTAAGTAAGTTGAACAAGTATGTGCCCTTTTGAAGTATCTAGGTGTGACACTTATATCTAAATTGCATTTAGGACAACTAGCAAGACTACATGCAACATAGTGGTCAAGTTCTTTCACTTTTGAAAGAAGATGAATATAGTCAATCTATGCACTCTAAATCTTGGTGGGGATACAATATATACTACCAATACCTTCACACTCTTCAGGAGGAAGAAGGATGGTGCTATAACATGTGATCTAGCAGAAATTACACAAAAATCCAAACCAATATGGGTAGCATAAATTTTAAATGCCTTAATAATCCTTCATCTGAACTCGCACCACTCGACAGTAGATATTGCCCATCAACCACTGGGGTAGTTGAGAGAGAAAGTTGTCTCATCAATGTCAAAATAAGGCAGTCAAATGGACAACATACACCTGATGAGGGAACAAAATACAACTAAAACAACATAGTACCTATCAAATTCATAATGTAATTTATGTTTCTGTTGCAATTGATCCTTTTCTACCGTGAATTCAAAGACTTGACATGTGAGGCTTAGTACCATATAAAATGGAACATATTTTTTAATCCTAGCAATTAAACTACTCATATGTTCTGATTTAAGTTTAAGCAAACCATTTCAAACCCATAAAGGACAGTTTTGTCATCACTAGTTTTCCATAGAATGCCAATAAGAGAGAAAGATGTTGGGGATCAAACCCATGCTATTCTCCTTAGCAAATGCATAACCTACTGCCAAGTTACCCTTTGATTGCTCCAACCAGTTTGTCATGACACAAGGGTCACGGTACTGCAAACACCATGCAATGCAAAGCAGATAGAATCATCTCCAAAAGCCACTCTTATCCCTACTAATACAATCAGAAGAAGCTTAGACTTTCTGTAAAACTAAGCAAGAACTTTCAACTACGTCGTTAATAGAAGACAAGAATCAGCCACCCAGATCACTGTGAAAATCATCACAGAGCACATCGAAGCAAACCAGAATACACAGGAAGTGAATAAGAACAAAGCACCTGTGAAGAGTTTAAAGGCTGTTGGCACACTTCTTCGCTGAGTTACCCAAAAAACATCAGACTTTTTTGTCATATATAGCCCTGGGTCAACGATAATTGGCTTTGCCCTCTGAAACCTGCATGAAGAGCAGCAATACACATATAAATTCCCCACAACCATACAAAACAAAAAAGGGGGGAAGAAAGAAGGAGCGCAAGTTGCATACTCTTTCCAACCAATGTCGCTGGTGTGATCAATAAAATTAAGATCACGAGGCAAATATGAAAATGTGTGCAGCAGATCTAATCAAACAAAAAACAGAGCTAGTCAATGTACCAAAACAGATCAAACTCAGGCTAAAATCAAATAATTATGAAAATAACCGTAGTTTAAACTGAGACACCAAAATCAGCAAAATGCCACAAAGAAAAACAAATGAACTTCAAGTAAAACTCAAACAATCAATAAACTCCCTAAAACTAATAAAGTTTTTTGGGTTTAGGTTCGGGGTTCAGATCGGACAAAGTGACACTTTTTCTGAAGTTTAAGCTCTCTTCGGACGGTAGACCACACCAAATTACCCAAAACCAATTGTAACTGGATTTGAAGAGCAAATAGATGATCATACTCACTATGTGGACTTAAATCTATGTGACCTTTTATAACAATTTATATTGAACGATGTTAGGATGCCGTTTGAATACCAGATTGGAAATTTGGGAAAAGTAAATTTTAAAAGCCAAAGTGTTACTAAGACCTGGGATTAATCTTTCTTGTGAAATTTCATATAAAACTAATAGATTTGATGTTTCGATTTGTTGATTTCCTTGCTTGTCCTTACTCAATCCCTTCGTGATTACTGTGTTGCCACTTTGTGATTACTTTATGTTGATTAATTCATGATTCATTCGTGATTACCCTGTGAATACTCCGTGGTGTTGGGTTATGGGTCACTTCTGTGTGGGCCCATACCCACTTGTCGTGATGGATGAAGGCAAATATTCTCACCGCATGAGGAAGGTTCGAGTTGATCCTATTTGGCGCTCGAGGCGTGTTTTCCAGTAGCTCCCGCTCGATTCTCACCTTAATTGCGCTCGAGCGCAAATTCTAGAACCGGGCACTCAAGCAGTACCCGGATGGCGCTCGAGGGTGGGCCTGCGCCCAGTTCGCACTCTAGCTCGGGCCCATTTTTATAAAACGTGCACCTTGCATTTTAGGGTTCGGTTGATCAATTTGAGCGCCGTTTCTGAGAGAGAAAAGAAGAGAAAGAGAGAGAGGAAGGAGAAGAGGAAGATTTTGGCCTCCGGTTGGGTTTTGAATCAAGTTTCAGTCTCCGCCAATCACACGTACGAAGTTCTTGCTGCTGTGAAGAACATCAGCCAAGTTTTATCTATACTCTTTCACTTTATATTTCTTGTACAGGCTGTTTGAAGCAAGGGGTTGTGACCCTTGAGATTTATGGTTTAACCAAAAAACTGTCGCTAATGAAAAATTTCGGACTTCGTGTCTCGTGGTTTTTCTCCCTCATTTATTAGGGAATTTTCCACGTAAAAATTGTGTCTTTATTACCTGTGATTGATTGTTGTGTGCTGGGCATCTTTTATTTCGCACTTCCTTGCGATTCAAATACGTAATCTATTTCTAACAAGTGGTATCAGAGATTTGGTTCATGTTGGGTGTTGTGACTTGTTTGAATCGATGGAGGTCGAAAATAAGATGATTTGTTTGAATGGCACGAATTATAATATTTGGCGCAGCAAAATGAAGGACTTGTTGTTTGTGAAATCGTTGCACCATCCAGTAATTGCTACGCAAAAACCAGGATCGAAGTCCGAGGAGGACTGGGCATTTGAGCATGAACAAGTCTGTGGTTATATTAGGCAATTTGTGGATGAAAATATATATAACCACATCCGAAATAAGACACACGCAAGAACCTTATGGCAAAAACTTGAAACACTTTATGCCTCCAACACCGGTAATAATAAATTGTTTCACTTGATGAAGCTAATGCAAGTGAGGTACAAGGAGGGCTTGTCTGTCACCCATCACTTAAATGAGTTTTAAAGATGTGTTGATCAATTGAGTAGCATGGGCATAAAATTTGATAATGAACTACTGTGTTTGTAGCTTCTGACTACCTTACCGGACTCCTGAGAGGTGATAAGGATTACTGTCGCCAATATAGCTCCAAACGGCGTGGTAACCCTTGAGATAGCAAAGGGAACGGTGTTGAATGAAGAGATAAGACGTCGATCACAGGGGTCTTCTTCTTCTACGCACTCCGAAATATTAGTCTCCGAATCACAGGGAAAAAATAAAGAGCGTTGCCCTAAACCTGCAGAGAATGGCCGAAGCAAATCTAAATCGAGATATCAGAACCTCAAGTGTCATCACTGTGAAAAGAAGTGACACATCAATAAGCATTATTACAAATGGAAGCAAGAAAATGCAGAGAGCAATGAAAAGAAGAAAGGCAAGACTCGAGATAAAAAAAGAGCTACTATTGTTACCGGGAGTGATCTTTGTCTAGTGTGTCAGGAGAATGAGGTGATCAATCTGCCTGATCTTGAGACAAACTGGGTGGTGGATAGTGGTGCTTCACTTCACGTCACGGAGGAAGTTCTTTACATTATACACTCCCGGCGACTTTGGAGTGTTGAAAATGGGCAATGAAGGTACATCCCGAATTGCTATCTGTGGAGATGTATGCCTCACCACGAATAACGAAACCAAGTTGCTGTTGAGGGATGTTAGACACTTCCCGGATATTCGGCTAAATCTAATCTCGGCCGACAAGCTTGATGATGAGGGTTTTTGTAGCACATTTTGCGAAGGAGCATGGAAGTTGACTAGAGGGTCTCTAGTTGTAGCACGGGGCAGAAAAGTTTCCAACTTGTATGCGTTGCAAGCCTCAATTGCAGCAGGAGATGTGCATGTTGCTAGAGATGATAGGTATTCAGATTTGTGGCACCGACGGTTGAGTCACATGGGTGAGAAGGGCTTGAACTGTTTAGCTAGGAAGATTTGTCTTCAGGGTGTAAAAATAGTCCAATTGAAGACCTGTCCTCATTGCATGGCAGGAAAGCAACGACGGATTTCATTCAATGTTAATTCATCCACAAGGAAGACTGATCTCCTTGAATTGGTCCACACCAACATATGTGGCCCGTTCAAGGTGAAGACTCTTGGAGGAGCTCTTTACTTCATCGCGTTCATTAATGTCTGTTCTCGAAAACTGTGGGTGTATCCGCTGAAATCGAAGGATCAAGTTCTTACGTTCTTCAAACATTTTCATGCCTTGGTTGAGAGGCAAACGAGGAAGAAACTGAAATGCATCCAAAGTGATAATGGTAGGGAGCACATCGGAGCATTTGATGAGTATTGTCAATCTCATGGAATTCGTCATCAGAAGACTCCACCGAAGACACCACAACTAAATAGGGTGGGGGAACGGATGAATGAGACTTTGATGGAGAGGGTCCGATGTGTGCTTTCAGAGGTAAAGCTCCTTGGTTCGTTTTGGGGGGAAGCCTTGAGGGCCGTGGCTTATGTCGTCAATTTGTCACGGCACGATACCTTGAAAGGATAAGTGCCTGAAAAGATATGGTCCGGAAAAGAAATATCCTACAATCACTTGCGGGTATTTGGATGCAAGGTCTTTGTTCACATTCCCAAAGATGAAAGGACCAAACTGGAGTCAAAAACCAGACTGCATATTTCTCAGTTACGGGGAAGATGAGTTTGGATATCGACTGTATGATCCGATTGAGAAGAAGCTAGTTCGATCTAGGGATGTCGTGTTTATCGAAAACGAGACTATAGAGGATATTAGCAAAGATGTGAAGACTGCCTCCAAAAATGATGACAGTCAGACATGTGATTCAAATCTCACGCCGACACCTGTCCGTCATCAGAGTAAAAATCAAGGCAATGCCAAAGAGAAAGAAGACCATGAGACTCCAATGCCCGATAGAGATGAGGATAAGGCTGTTACTCATGATACCGCTGAGCCTATCGAGACCATTCCACTCCGACGATCCACGAGAGATAGAAGACCTTCTATTCGCCTGTCGGCCGAGGAATATGTGTTGCTTACCGACGGAGGAGAGCCCAAATGTTTTGAGGAAGCGATGGAGGACAAATACAAGGCGGAGTGGATGGAAGCTATGCGAGATGAGATGGCGTCACTGCATGAAAATCACACATTTGAGTTGACAAGGTTGCCAAAGGGAAAACGAGCGTTGAAGAACAAATAGGTTTTCGGGTTGAAAACAGATAAAAATAGTTCACAACCGAGGTACAAAGCGAGATTGGTTGTGAAGGGTTTCAATTAACGGAAGGGTATTGATTTTGATGAGATCATTGTTCCAGTGGTAAAGATATTTTCTATTCGAGTGATACTCGGGTTGGCTGCTATTCTTGATCTGGAAGTAGAACAGATAGATGTGCGGATGGCATTTCTTCATGGTGATCTTGAGGAGGAGATCTACATGGAGCAGTCGGAGAGATTCCCAGTCAAGGGGAAGGAGCAATTAGTGTGTCATCTCAAGAAAAGTCTATATGGGTTGAAACAAGCACCAAGGCAATGGTACAAGAAATTCGAGTCTGACTTGGTGGGTCAAGGCTACCAAAAGACGACCTCGGATCATTGTGTCTTTGTTTAGACATTTTCTGAGGATGATTTTGTTGTTCTCTTACTCTATGTGGATAATATACTAATAGTTGGGCGTAATGCCTCCCAGATCACAGAATTAAAGTGACAGCTTGAGAAGTCCCTTGCTATGAAAGATTTGGGGCCAGCGAAGCAAATTCTAAGAATTAGAATTTTTCTTGATCACAAAGCGAGGAAGTCATGGATGTCACAAGAGAGCTATGTAGAGAAAGTGCTTCAACGTTTCAACATGGAAAAGTCAAAATCGGTAAGCAACCCATTAGCTAACCACTTCAAATTGAGCAATCAACAATGTCCTTTTACAAAAGATGAAAAAGCATACATGAAAGGCATTCCCTATTCTTCAGCCCTGGGTAGCCTAATGTATGCCATTGTGTGTACGAGGCCAGATATAGCTTGTGTTGTTGGAACTGTTAGTCGATTCTTGTCAAATCCCGGTAAAGAGCATTGGTCCGCGATGAAATGGATTCTAAAGTATCTCTGAGGAACTTCTAAACTGTATTTGTGTTTTGGAAGCAACATGCCACTGCTGGTTGGATATACTGATACAGATATGGCGGGAGATGTTGACTCACGGAAGTCTACTTCGGGATATTTAGTCATGTTCGCGGGAGGAGCCATTTCCTGGCAATCGAAATTGCAAAGATGTGTTGCTCTCTCCACTACTGAAGCGGAATTCATTGCTATAACGGAGGCAAGCAATGAGATGTTATGGATGAAGAAATTCATTTGGGAACTTGGTATCAAGCAGGAGCGATATGTGTTGCTTTGTGATAATCAAAGTGTGATTCACCTTTGCAAGAACTCGTCATTTCATTCCAAATCAAAGCATGTCGATGTGAGGTATCACTGGGTGCGGAATGTCGTTAATACTGGGTTGTTGGTGCTAGAAAAGATCAGGACCGAGGAGAATGGATCGGATATGATGACCAAAGCATTGCAAAAGGGAAAGCTTGAAACTTGCTGTTCTATTGCCGAGTTGACGATGAATGGCCCCACACGGTCGTGAGGAGAAATTTTGTTGGGTTATGAGTCTCTTCCGTGTGGGCCCATAGCGGATGGAGGCAAATATTCTCACCACATGAGGAAGGCTCGAGTTGCGCCTGTTTGGCGCTCAAGAAGCGTTTTCCAGTAGCTCCCGCTCGATTCTTGCCTTAATTGCGCTCGAGCGCAAATTCCAAAACCGGGCGCTCGAGCAACGCCCGGATGGCGCTCAAGCATGGGCTTGCACCTAGTTCGCACTCGAGCCGCGCACGAGCTCAGGCCCGTTTTTATAAAACGCGTACTTTGCGTTTTAGGGTTCGGTTGATCAGTTTGAGCACCGTTTCTGAGTGAGAAAAGAAGAGAAAGAAAGAGAGGAAGGATAAGAGGAAGATTTGAGCCTCCGGTTGGGTTTTGAATCAAGGTCCAGTCTCCGCCAATCACACATACGAAGTTCTTGCTACTGTGAAGAACATCTGCCGAGCTTTACCTCTACTCTTTCACTTTATATTTCTTGTACGGGCTGTTTGAAGCAAGGGGTTGTGACCTTTGAGATTTGTGGTTTTTGTAACCAATAAATTGTCGCTACTGAAAAATTTCGGACTCCGTGTCCCGTGGTTTTTCTCCCTCGTTTAATAGGGAGTTTTCTACGTAAAAATCGTGCCTTTATTAGTTGTGATTGATTGTTGTGTGCTTGGCATCTTTTATTTCGTACTTCCTTGTGATTCAAATACGTAGTCTATTTCTAACACGTGGCTCCTTCACAATCACTCATGATTACTCTGTAATGACTTTGTGACTTCTTTGTTATCCCTTCGTGATTCTTTCGTGGTCACTTTGTGATTACTTCATGGTTACTCCATGACACCTTCATGATCTCTTCGTGATCACTACTTGGCTCCTTAATGATCACTTCGTGATTTCCTAGTGATTCCCTTCAGATTTCTTCATAGTGAACCATGGCTGTCATATTTCTATCATGACTCTTTGTGGTACCCAGCCTTAGTGGATTAGATAGTGGACTATATCTAAGGACAATCTGGAACTCCATTCTGTGTGTATCCAAAAATTCTAGGGTCAGGCCTAAGGTAGTCAAATACTCATTCTACACTTGTGGATAAAGTAAAATAAAGATGCACGGAGACACTGAAGTATTTGGACATATGGGCTCCATGGTACACTGGTGTAGTCCACATTATTCGATGCCGAGACTACACCAGTAGTCTCAAGGATTTGTCTGTGTGTTGTATTTCCCCTGTGGAAACGATGTATGCTGTGTGACTGTGATATCGACTGAACAGTCCAATCAGTTCAGTGAGGCACAAAAAGACCACCAAGCTAAACCCAGATTAAAAAATACGCAAATCCCAGCAACCAAAACAAATCAATCTCAAGATAAACACCAACTAATTAGCAAAAACCCACAAACCAATCCGTTCACTTACGCATTAAAGACGATCAAATCAAATTAGGACTCCAAATTCAGAAAATTCCATCAAGTAATCATCCACTAACTCAATAGCAATAAGGAAAATCTCACTCACCATCTTGGGTGACGAGCGGGTAATCTGAAGCACTGAGATTAATAAACCAATCCCAATCACCACCCTCCTTCAACAGAATGGCCGCTGCGTGCAGCGTATTGGCCACCATGGTAGGCCCTCTATAGGTCACCAAATTAGCCTTATTGATCATTTTCACATTCCCAAATTTGTTGAAAATTGGGTGACCCTTCACAAAATTATGCAAATCATGCCTCTCATCGGGCGACGACTCCAAATCCAGGTGCACAACATACTGATTCTGGGGATGATAAAGCGCCAGGAGAGTCCGCTGAAGCATCTTCGCGTCACCGGGGGAGCCAGAAATGAGGTAGGCGAAGCGGGGAGGGGAAGGGAGGGAAGGGATGGGAAGTGCATGGAGCTTAGATTCCACGAATACTGAGGAGGCTGCGGAGACGGGCGAGAGGTGCAGGGAGAGGGAGAGGGAGAAGAAAGGAGAGCCGACCGGGGAGGTTAGGGTTGTGAGGAAGAGGAGGAATAGGGATATTATACAGCCAATGGCTAGTGGGAAGATCCATTTGCGCTCCATTGTTGATTGTGGGTGTCTCAGATTCAAGTAATAGTTCCTCAATCTCTTCATCTTACCCACTAGCCAACACCAATCTCCTCCCCTTTCTCTTTTGCAAAAAGGTATAAGAGGAGGAAGAGAATTAGAATCGAGCTAGTAAATTAGAGCATGATCCAGCATGGATTTTTTCACCTGGGTTGGATTGAAATTCCTCGTGAGCTTGACTTTGCAGAAGGCAGGGCAATGAAGCTCTCGATGAATCTTTCCGCTATTTAATAATTGTCAGATGGAAAGTGCAGTTTGGGAGACTGTAGAGGTGTGAACATATGAATTACGTTGCCTCGTATCAGACGGGAAAAGTTCATTTTTCCTTTGTTTGGTGGGAAAAATATGAGTTGATGAAGAACAGAACAGAGGGAATGTAAGAAAAGGAAACATACAGTGCTGACTAATCGGAGGGTTGAATTACAAAATAAACCCCAATTGATACGGATATAAGTTGAGAAATATCATGATTTTATTCAGCTTATCATTCAACATTGGATAAAGTCCTTTATCATTTTTTTCTCTTTAGATTTAAACTTTTTTGAAGTAAGTGATCGTCTCTGAGTCCGAATTTTCGTGCAGATTAGAAAATTTTCAGATTTCTCACGTCAGGTCGAGCTCGAACGGGTCTGATCTATGTGTTTTTCAATTTAGACCCTGCGCACCACAAATTACAAATAGGACGTCAGAAGAGAGCGGAAAGTATTCCCACTTATATCCTTTGATACTTAAATCAAAAGTTTTTCCCCGAAAATAGAAAGATGCGAACGTGAAGGTAAACGTAATGTGGAATGCATAGATATTTATATGCAGGAGATGGGACAGAGGGTTAGAGGAGGCTTTGACTCCTTTTGTGTACTTTGGAGAGTAGTTCACTAAGGTCGCCAGGTTAAAGCGGCGCTTTCGGAGGGAAGGGAGCTGGTCCTTTCTTCTCGCATTTGGATTCAAAGCCTATATTGAGGTAACTCTAAAATGTCTCAAATGCTCTTGGATAATTGAACCCCTCTTTTTCCAATATAGGAGAAGGTATTTGTAAACTCCATTGATGAGACTTTGGGTGCAAGATCTTGTAACAAGTTTCCTACCTAGGTTCACTGGCCACCGAGTGCTTGTGATGGCTAGCGAAGTCAGTTATTACCTTGTGGTAGCGAGAAGACCAACGTCGGGCATGATCGACATGGGTCTGGTCGCCTCTCATTGGGATTAGCTCAACCACTGTAGGGCGGCGGGTGCTGCGACTTACCAGAGTTGATTTCATCTGCCATTGGTTGGCATTTCCTGGTAGGCCTTGACGTGACTTGTCTAGCCCAAGATTTGTCTCACGGTGTTAGGCTTTGTGCAAAGCCTCTGGGGCCCTATCGCCTGGATGGGCTTTCCTACAGGTTGGGCCTCGTTTTTGCTGGCCCATATTTATACTAGATCCATCACTAGCCCCCATGCCTAGGAACGGCTCTTTGCCGAACCCTGGTAAAGAGCTATCACATGGTATGTCAAATGATCAACCTTGGGCTACCAGCCCATGTGTTCCTTCTCCAGGAACGCCAGTCGCCAACTCCTTAGGGCATCGCTCCTTCCCCATGCAAATCTATAGCTTTTCAGAATATGCCGCAGTGATTCGGTACTCTGTTTGATAAGATTCTTGGCCTGAAACTTGACTTCATATTGATACCTTTCCTATTTTCTAATTGACGGCTATTGGGCGGAACGCTTCTTTGTTGGGAGGTCACTCCATCTCTTGCACGGCTATAAATTGGAAGGTTCCCACACTTTGGGATCCAAGCTTATTCCCACGCTGACGGGGCAATGTGGGGACCTTTTCTTATCTCACGTTCCACGATGTTTCACACAGGGATCGAATGGACCTATAGAAGACTTGAAGCTGCTCTGGAAGCCAGTTGTCATACCCTTTCTGTGGGTATTTCCTCGTTGTAACTAGGGTGGCTTGGCCACTCTACAATTGTCATATGCCTTCTCTCTGCTTGGCCTGGATGTTTAGTCACTGGAGTAGCGTCGAGACGCCAGAATCCTGATTCCAGGTCACTGGTCTCTTGAAACGCTATGCCTCCCATTCCTTCCGTTGCTGGTCGTCTCCAGGGCTTGCTAGAGGAGGCACACCCAGGGTCCCGCCAAGCTAAGCATCCAGTGATTTATCCGGTGCCATAGCTTTGGTGGTCGGCCCTGAGCGGAGGCTCTTCCCTTGCTATGGCGATGTTTTACTCTTCCTTCAGTAAGAAAATAGGATTCCACTCGCACGCCGTGGGGGATTGCCGCTGGGGCAGATATGACCAGAAAGGAGAGCTCTCTTCTCAGGTATACTTCTCTGGATCCAGTTCTCCAAGCGTGCACTACTACTTCTCTACTTCTTCTATTTTGCTTCATTTTTATTTTCTTTATATTTACACTAGTGCAAGTTATATACTTTGTAAAGAAGATTTCAATGAATAAAAGTATTGGTATTTGCCTTCTCTTATGCGTCACTAAATCGTTTCTTTACTATTGCTCCGTATGACTTAAGGGTCGAAGTGCCCTCGCGCCGCCATACGTGTTTGACCATTTGCCCCATTTACGGTTAGGGTGGCCGGCATTTTAATTTCCGGTGGTCATCCCTCGAGCCAATCTTTGGACAGTTGGTGGGAAGGACAGATGGGAGTCGTAACGGGATTCGAACTACCCGCATTTTTCCTTAGGCAACGGAACACCATCGGTCAGGGTCGCATCCATCAAAGCATCTTTGTGCATTTATTGTGAAGGCTGCCGTAGAGTCGTCGCATCATAATGATTCTTATTAGAAAAGGTGTGATGCTTCAAGGCATTGCCACATGGAGGAGCTTCCTTGGGCAGCGAGTTGTCTTATCTTTCTCAAACTGCGCCGTTTCCTTTAGGGGACTTTGCCTATTTAAGCACCGAGGCCCCATTCTTATTTTGGCACCCATTCTTCATTCCAAGGTGCTTACCCTGAGTTTGTAGTTTCTCTTTCTCCTATTCAGTTCTGATCCTTCTGATGGCTGATGAGAGACGTGGCTACATCCCAGGGCCACCTGCATGGCTAGTGGGATTGTCTTCTTCTAAATCTGAGCGCTCCACCGAGGAGTCAAGATGGGAGGAGCATAAGCCCAGGGCATGATGAGGCGGACTCTGCCGTAGCGGCAGTGGGAGGCTGTCGATTGGAGACATCTATCCACCGACTGATGGGGTTCCTGGGAGTGCAGCCGAGTTTTGAATTTGAAGGGGCCTCCAACTCCTCTTGGTGCCATGGATATGACAATGTAGGCCAGCTGATTTTTTGTGCCCAATGGATGACTGAGGAAGCTAAGCGTCGAGTACAGGCCACCGTCGCAGATGTCGGATAGAGCTGGGCATGGACCGGTTATTTAGAACAAGCCTTGTTGGAATCTAAAGCCAGATCATCTCAGCTTGTTGAGGCCAACACTTAGGCACGGGGTTGGATCGCGACACTCCAGGGGGAGTTCCAGCTATGCAAAGAGCGGTTTCAAGACTAGGGCAGTGCACATACGTGGTTGGAGGCCGAGTTGAGGTCAAGGATTCACCCGAAAAAGTTCGCCCCAATACTGGAGGGGCGATTCCAGGATGGGATTCGTCTGAGCCGGAGGATAGCTTCTATGGTGACGCCTAGCTTTCCTACGGGCTTCCTGGACACTCGGAATGTGGGAACTTCTATGCACTCAGAGTTGATTGAATTCTCAACTTCTGATTCCGCGGAGCTTGACTTGCGTAGATAGTCTTGTTGTATCTTGCGGTTATCGATTGGCTCTAACTGTAAAGAAATTTTATTAATAAAATTTTCTTTTGGTTGAGTAATTTGTACATGGTAGCCTGTCACTTTTGAACGTTGCATGTGGTACTTTTGGGCAGGCAGTCAGACGGCTGCTGCCTCGGCAATCCCTAACGGCTTGCATCTTTGCATTAATTGCTTGTTGTGATGGTTGGAATTTGATAGACGGCTGTAGTATGCTATGTGAGGCGGCATGTCAGGCATCATCATAGGTTGACTTGGATAGACACACTACTCCCTACTGAGGGGACACGTGTCATGGCTATCATTGAGGGCAACCTTAAGTTTCTCGTGCCACGCCGTTTGAGGTCCTTTGCACTCGCCTATTTAAACGCTGCCTTCCACTGTCATTTATACTTTCGAATCCTCTTACTCCACACTCTGTCGATGAAGAAGAAGCAGTCTGCAGCACCCATGGCTCGCCAGAGAGTCGGCGACATCAAGTCCGTCCTTACCTCCAGTGTCGTTGCAACCTTGCTAGCCAGGTATCGCATCCTAAGCGATATGGCTCATCTCTTTCCTAGTGAGGATGACAAAGTGTCTGTGCCTTCGGAAGGCTTTATCACCATCTACGAGTCCCACTTGAATGGTGGGCTCCATTTTCCGATGGCATTGGACCTGTACGGGATTTTGTCAGCGTTGGGTATCCCAATGGCATGACTTCATCCCAATGCTGTGCGTTACTTTGTTTCCTTGTGCGTCTTTGCTTGCCTTCATGATTGTGTGTTCAGCCATTGATCGGTGAAGGTGATCTTTTGCTTCAATTAGGCAGAAGATTGGATTTCTATGTCTCATCATCCTAACTTCCACTTCCATGGGGCAAACCGTGATTCCATGAAGTACTAGAAGGACCGTTTCTTTTCCTTAGTGGCTCCTCCTAAGTGGGACATTCCCAATTATTGAGGCTTCGTGCAAGAATACTTCTTGGAGAAAGTGAGCCAGAAGGACATAGAGAAGGAGAAGGCTTTGACGAGCCTCCTCCTAAGTGAGAACCCGCTGCAGAAGAGGTCCCTATGGATGTCAGGGGAGAGGTAGCAGTTGGCGACGTTGGGTTCGTCGACGCAACACAGGCAGCTGTTGTTGATGTAGTGGATGTCGAGCCTGATGCTGAGCTTGCAGACATGCTGGAGACCGCTGACACGCCAACCATGGGGTCTCTGGCGATTGTGGTTCCAGAACCTGTTGTGGTTCCAGGTCCATCCAAAGAGGATGACGCGGGACCCCTAGCGAGTGGGGCATGTGAGGGCAAAAGGGAAGAGGGCATTGCACATCCAGAGCCCCCAGCTTTCCCGCTCTCGGGATCACGTTGGATCCATTCGACATCACAAAGGAGTCCTTCCTCGAGGTCTGACTTCTTTGCTCCCTGAGCACTACTTGTGTTTGTTGATTTTCTTTGTGCATTGGGCCTTCGCTTATCCGGTCTCATGAGCTTTCTATCTCTTTTCTCTCTTTGCAGAGCACGGCTTTGGTCCTCCTCGTCTAGACTGGTCTCTTTCATCGAGATGAACTCATCTGTTAGGCCAGGGAGGAGGCCACGTTGACAGTGGCGCTAAGTCGAGAGGACGAGATAGTTATCTTGAGGAAGGAGCTGTCCACCGCGAGAGAGGAGAGGATCTGGGCCATGGAGGAGATCGAGCTACTAAAGAGTGAGCTACAGGTGGCCTGCAGCCACATCTCGGAGCTCCATACAAGAAGCGCCCGTGCCATAGCCGACCTGTGGTCTTGGTTTGCTCCGGAGGAGGTTGGATGAATGCTGGACACTAGGTTTTGGGACAGCATACTCATGTGTTGTCAGATAGCGTCCATGGCGATTCTTGACATCTCTGGAGGGATTTTTGACCCATGGAACGATAGCGTCCGGGATCGGTCTCGCCTGACTGACTTCTTAGAGAAAGCGGGGCCCTCACATACTTAGGGTAGGTGGAACCATTGTACTTTTTTCCTTTTGTAGTTTGACGGGTGACTTTGTAATCCTTGACTTGTATAATGAACGAGATACATGCTTTTTGCCTACTCATGTCGTTATCTATCGTTGTTTTTGTGTGTTGCTATTTCTTTTGCTGTGTTGACTAAGCTCTTATGCTATCGTTGCCATGGATCACTTTGGAAGCCATTTGTGTTGTGCTCATCCTCGGTTGGAGATATTGTTGCATCTTACACTGGATGGGTGCTCTGTCTAATCCGTTGGACATCATTGTACGCCCATGGTGGAGTCTCATAAGGGCTAGCTAGATTTTGAGGCTACAGCAGCCAAACTCTGACAGGGTCTTAGGCCTTCGCCTGCACAATGCCATATTGTTGCTCGGCCTAGATCGGGGCGTCATAGCTCATGTGCGTATGGTCTTAACCCGCCGACGGTCGTTGATTAAGGGTGATCTCTTCCTTGGGGAAAGGTTACCGCATGCCTACCACTTAGGCTCCCTAAGGTTTTAATGGTTGTCTTATCAGGAGCTTCTGAAGCCCCTAAGCTGGTTGTTCGGCCGCGTGTGGGCCACTTAGTATGAGGCCAAGGTTCTTTGTCCACGGAAGGGCCTTTCAGTGTAGAGTCGAAGTTTAGAGTTCGACCGCGTGTGGATTGGGCAAAGGGTTCTTTGGCCGTGAAGGGCCTTTCAGCACAGAGCCGAAATTCAAAGTTTGACCACGTGTAGGCCGCTTGGTGCTGAGCCAAGGTTCTTCAGCCATTGAAGAGCCCTTCAGCACGGAGCCAAAGTTTGGTGTTTGACTGTGTATGGGCCGCTTGGCATGGGGCCAAGGTTCTTTGGCTGCTGAAGGGCCTTTCTACATGTGGATGAGAGTCCTCCTAACTTAGAAGCAATCTAGCTCGCTTTTGTTTATGAAATGACAAACATGCATGCACCCACATGAGCAATTAGATAGAAAAAATGAAAACAATAATTTTATTAACAGAAACATGTTACATGTACAAGCATCCCAGACGATGTATGTAGACCTTACCTGGGTGTGTCCGAGGGCTATTGATAATATTTCTTGAGGTGGGTGGCATTTTAAGTCCGAAGGACCAGTTTGCCATCCTGGGTACGTAACTTGTACACCCATTTTCGGAGGATTGCCAAGACAAGGAATGGCCACTCCCAATTTGGGGAGAGTTTGTTCCTGTGAGTAGTCTTACCCATCGCCTCTACACTCCATAGGACCAAATCCCCGACCTCGGGTGGATGAGATTTCACCCGCTTGTTGTAATACCGATTGATGAGTTACTGATAGGCAGCCATCCTTAAGTGTGTCGTGTCACGGGTCTAAGGGAGCAAATCCAGGTGCTCTCGAGCCTTCTGGAAATTATTGACTAGGTCGAAAAATTTGATCCGAAGGCTAGGTAACCCAACCTTGACAGGGACAATAGTTTCAGCCCCGTAGTAGAGGCTAAAGGGTATTTTCCGTGTTGGCTCCCGTGGTATCGTCCGGTATGATCGGAACATGGACGGCAGCTCATCATCTAGGAACCCTCTGTGTCTTCCAGCTTAGCCTTTTACCCGTGCAATAACGTTCGGTTTGTCACTTCGACTTGACCGTTTGCCTGCAGATACGCCACAAACGTGTGGACCAATCTAATGTGCAAACTCATGTAGTATTATTTAACTATTTTCCGGTGAACTAGATTCCGTTATCGGTCACTATGATCACAAGAATACCGAATTGATAAACAATGTTCTGACGGACAAAGTCCGTCACATTTTGCTCGGTCAGATGCGCCAAAGGAGTGGCTTCTACCCATTCAATAAAGTAGTCGTTGTCGATAATGAGAAATTTTCTCTGTTCGAAAGCTAAGGGCATGGGCCCAAGGATGTCGAGCCCCAATTGCACGAACAGCCATGGTGCTTGTAGGCTCTACAACTACGTGTGCGACTAAGGGCTCTTGGATCCATGGACCTGGCAGCTCTTGCATCTTTTGATGGTCCTTGGCATCATGTTTCATCATCGTGGGCCAGTACAGACCTTATCACATGATCTTGAACGTGAGATTCTTTCCTCCGATGTGTGAGATGCAGACGCCGAGGTGCAATTCACCCAATGCATATTCGACTTTTCCAGGTGTGAGGCATTTCAGGTAAGGGGTCGAGTATCCCCATCGGTATAATTTTTTGTCAATGATCAAGTACCAACTGGCCGTCTTTTTCATCCGTTTGGCTTCCTCCAGGTTTTCTAGTAGTGTGTCGTTCATCAAATACCTCCTGTATAAGGTCATCCAGTTGTCGTTGTCGGCCACTTGTAGTATCTAGCGCTCCAGGTCGTCAATGCTAGGGGTAGCCAAGACTTCTCACATGCTCTTGACGTACAACTCCTGAGACCCTATCACAGCGGCTTTGGTCAACTGGTTAGCTTTCCAGTTCTCTATCCTTGGGATATGCACGATTTAGATCTTCTTGAATGCCTGGGACTAGGCTTTTGCCTTAGTTAGGTACCTAACGAGTTGAGGGTTTGATGCCTTGAAAGTCCCCTAGATCTGGTTAACCACCAATTTCGAGTCACTGTAGATGACCAATACCTTAGTTGAGCACTCCTTGACTAATCTAAGCCCCGCGAGGAGGGCTTCGTATTCGGCAACGTTATTGGTTGCTAGGAATCCTAGCTCCAGTGAGTACTTTATCTCCAAGCCATCTGGAGTTTTAAGAATGATGCCGGCCCCACTACCTGCCTATGTAGATGATCCATCGACATGCAAAGTCCACATAGAGGCGCTCAGAACGTTTGCGCCTTCGATCTGATCGGGGACATTGAGAATTGGGGTTATAGTTTCGACTATGAAGTCTGTGAGGGCCTGTGGGGTTAGAACTCTATGTCGAACTCGCCAAACTCTATAACCCACTTGACTAGCCATCTGAACACATTCAGTTTTTACAAGATTTCCTTCAGTGGCTGATCAGTCAGCACAACTACCCGGTGTGCTTGGAAGTATGGTCGTAACTTTCTGATGAAGTAGACGAGGGACAAAGTAACCCTTTCGACGTGAGGGTAGCGAGACTTCATATCTATCAGTACCTTGCTTAAGTAATACATGGGTTGTTGCACGTCTCCTTACTGCCAGATAAGGACCGAGCTTAGGGCTGTGTCCAACACCACTAGATAGAGATAAAGATCTTTGCCCCCAGAGGGCGAGATCGGGAGTGGAGGATTGGAGAGATATTCTTTGAGCTTGTGAAATGCAACCTCGCACTTGGCAGTCCATCAGAATCTGGTTGCCTTGGTCTTTCTAAGGGCATTGAAGAACGGCAAGTACTTCTCTGCCGATTTGTCCAGGAACCGAAAGATGGCAGCGAGCCTCCCCGTGAGCTTCTGGATTTCCTTCACGGTCCTTGCGGGCTTGTATCAAGGATAGCTCTTATTTTCTCTGGGTTCGCTTCGATACCACATTGAGATACCATAAAACCTAGGAACTTTTCAGATGTCACCCCGAACACGCACTTGGTCGGGTCGAGTTTTATCTTGGGAGCCCAAAGCACCTCAAAAGCCTCGACCAGATCACAGATGTGGCTGTCGGTGGCTTTACTTTTGATGAGCATGTCATCCACGTACACCTCTACATTCCATCTGATTTGGGCTTCAAACATCTTGTTCATCAGCCGCTAGTAGGTAGTGTCGATGTTCTTCAACTCAAAGGGTATAACCTTGTAACAGTAAGTCCATTGGTCAGTCCGAGTGTTGAACCTCCATTATAAACCCGGCCTCAATAGCCTCTTCACTTCCTCCCTTGCGGTGATAAGTTTTTCAACGAAATGGTTCATGCGCTTCTGTCGGATGGTTTTATGACTAGAATTGATGCCCAACTTATGGACCATTACTACGGTCGATATCCTAAATATGTTCGCAGGAATCCATACGAAAACATCAAAATTCTACCTGAGGAAGCTCACGAGCTAGTCGCGGATTGGCATTGGAAGGGAGTTACCGACATGTATGCCTTTCTCTAGTTCATTGGGGTCCACGAGGACCAACTGTGTTGATTCACTCGACTAGGCTTGTTGCAGTGTGGACTCATCATAGAAGTCTAGGTCCACCGCTGGTTGGTTAAGAGTGGCTAGTGCGGCCTGAGACAAGTAGTACGTCCGTCATATCATCTGGTTGCCCAACGCCTCCCCTACTCCGTATGGCATTGGAAACTTCACCTTCAAGTAGGAGATCGACGTTACTGTCCCGAAGGTGGTTAGGAATGGTCGGTCTAGGATGGTATTATAAACCATAGGAAAGTCAACGATAAGCAATGTAAGCTTTCTAGTTGCCGTACGTGGATGAGTTCCCATCGTGACTTCAACCTAGATTTCTCCTTAAACAGGAACTAGTTCATTGTCCAGACCATACAAAGGGCCCTCAGCTACTCTCATCTGGTTCTATTTCAGTCCAAATTTGAAAAATACATCGAGATATAGTAAATTTTGAGAGTTTTCATTTTCAATAAAAATTCATTTCAATTAGTAGTCTAATATACCGTTTGAAACGAGGGTAAATACAACTAGATGGTAAAAATAGGAGGATGTTACATGAGTCATACCATCGTCGCTAAAACTAATGACATCAATCCTAACCTTTACCCTTACTCCCTTTCTACTCAATGTGGCCTTAAGGCAATCTTGGGCACTACTTTTGGCATGCCTGCTCGAAATCATGTTAACGACGTCGACGGCGACACGATTCCTCGGTTGCTCTGGTTTCATCGCTTATTGCCTCGGGGGCTTGCCCCAGGCCTCTCAGGAGCAGTGTTAGGTATCCTCAGCGGATCAGGTCTTCGATTTTCTTCTGTAGAGTACGGCAGTCTTCCATAATGTGACCTAGAGACTGATGGAAATGGTAATATTTGGTCTGGTCTCCAGCCTCTAGGTTCTTCAGTGACTTGGGGCACTTCATAAACTTTTCATCCCGAATCTGCATCAAAATGTTCGAATGGGTGTTCCTAAGGGGCGTCAGGGCCAGGGGCCGGTACTCTCTTCGGACACCCAACTCGGACACTCGTTATTTTCGTGGTTCTCAGGAGCGATCGTTGTCTTCGTTTCTCTTCTTTCCCATGGTCGGACCTTTGGGTTGTCAGTCCATGCGTTTGGGACGTTTTGCTTTGTTGGCCTCCTTGGCCGCTATGTAGGGCCGAGTGATGGCCTCTACTTCTCGGAAGGTCTAGGAGCGTTGATGTGCTAGGTGCTTGAAGAACTCTCCAGCCACCAATGTGGTAATGAAGGCACACAACTTCATTTCATTGGAGAGTTGGAGGATTCAGTGGGCTTATGTGGTAAAGTGGTTGAGGAATCGCTTCAGGCTCTCTTCAGGTTTCTGGCAGAGGCAGACGAGGAGCCAGGGTTGCTTTTATTCCCTCCGGTTGGAGGTAAATTGGTACAGGAAGTAGTCAGTGAGCTCATCGAATGATTAGATGGAGTTTGGTTGGAGGTCGTGGAACCAGAGTCTGACGTCCCTTTTCAGTGTCAGGGGGAAGCACTGGCACATTGTGGCCTCGCTCACCCCGTGGAAGGTCAGAAGCGTTTGGAAGTAGTCCAAATGATCCATCAGATCCGTACTTCTATCATACACATCCAGCACCGACATTTTGAACTTGAGAGGAGCGGCTGCATCCTGATGTCCATGGTGAACGGCGACCTCCTCAGGTCGAGTATTTTTCGGCCAACCACCCCTTTGAACACGTGCTACCACATTTTCTTTGCTTTCTCCTCCATCCGATGTGAGGATCTGCTTCTCTTGGAGTTGATGAGGTCTCTGAGCTCGAAGTTCTCTGGGGGGCCGTGCAAGTCATGGTGGTTGCCCCCACGGGGTGGCCGCGTACTGCGTGAGCTCTCCTCTCTGGTTGCGGCCTCAATCGTTGTGAGAGTTGTGGGGATTTCGTCGCTTCTGACTTTCTTCCGACGTTTCCCTACTCGGAAGGCTCCGCGCTGATGTTTGGGCCTTACTGCCTGAGACCTCCTGGACCCCAACGTCGTTAGGCCTTGTCATTCTTGCTACAGGGAGCCTCGGCCCATAGCCCCTTCGTCTAGAGGTTGACGCTTGGGGGCATAGGGGAGGAGCTCCCATCCATTGCGCACCAATCAAAGCGCATAATATCTGAAGCATTTGTTTCATGTCGCCCACGTTAGCGGCCATCTTGCGCATGTTAGGCTCAAGTTATTCGCTGGCACGGCTACCCACTGAGGGGTCATCTCCATGGGCAGCTGTGTCTCTTGTTAGCACGTTAGTTTGCGCTCTGGTGTCGACCATTTTTCAATTTTGAGGGTGGATGTGGCGATAGGTGGTTAGATTTTGTTATCGTTTCTAAATATTGTGCTAATGATTCATCCCTGAGTCCGAATTTCTGTGCGGATTAGAGAGCTTTTGGATTCCTCAAGTCAGGTCAAGTTTAAACGGGTCCAATCTCCGCGTCTCACAACCTGGACCCTGTATACCACAAACTACAAATAGGAGGCCAGAGAACGGCAGGAAGTGATCTCACTGTATATCATCTGACGTTCAAATCAGAAGTCTTTTCGAGAGAATGAAAAAATGCGAGCGTGAAGGTAAACGTAATGTGGAATGCACGGATATTTATATTTAAGAGGTGGGGAAAAGGGTTAGAGGAGGCTTTGGCTCCTTTTGTGTATTTCAGAGAGTAGCTCACTAAGGTCATCAGACTAGAGCAGCATTTTCGGAGGGAAGGGAGCCGGCGCTTTCTCCCCGCATTTGGGTTTGAAACTTATCCTAAGGTAACTTTGAGGTGCCTCAAATGCTCCTGGATGATTGAACTCTCCCTTCTCTCCAGTGTAAGGGAAGGCATTTGTAAGCTCCATAAAAAAGACTTTATGCATGAGAACTCGTGACAATTGTCTTGTTTGGATTCACCAGCCACTGAGCGCTAATGGTGGCCAGTGGTGTCAATTGTCATCTTGTGATGGCGTAGGAACCGTCATCGGGCACGGTCAGCACCGGCATGGATGCCTTTTGCTCGATTGGTTGAGCCGCTGTAGGGCGGTGGGTGCCGCGACTTATCAGAGTTGACCTCGTCCGCCATTGATTGACATTTCCTGGGCTTGAGTTTCCTACGCTGCCAATCTGCAGCTGCTTTCAGGGGAGGACAGACAGATTGTAATATGGCGCACGTTAGGTGATATGTAGCACGTTAGGTGATATGTAGTTGGTTTCGACATGGCCTGTTTGGTCGAAGATTTGTGTCGCAGTGTTGGGCTTTACGCGAAACCTCTAGGGCCCCATCGCCTAACTGGTCCTTCCTGTCAGCTGGACCTTCCTATTGATTGGGCCTCATTCCTACTGGCCAATATTTATACTAGACCCATCAGTAAGATATGTATTTTAATAAATTTTCATATGCAATAAATCTAATCCAATATACATGTATATATAGTAGGAGATAGGTTAAACCAGCATAAATTTAAAATTTAAAATAGAAAAAGATAAAACTCAAAGTGGGTATCCACACCTCCCCCACCAAAATGGTAGGATAAATCCCACTGTGTGCCGAAGACTCATCACTATTTTAAATATATTTCATCATTAAATAATTTCAGATGATATAATTGTCTTCTTATCATTAAATGAGTCACGTCAATTGAAGGCAGATATTTTGTCCCTTCCAAATATAATCAAAAGTAACCGTGGAGGCCATCCAAGCCCGTATGTGTATGACAAATTTCATCTTTTATTTGATTGCAATTCATCTAACCCCATGTTCTAATTGTCATACATCTATTGTATCGGATTCTACTATAAACTAAACTTCATACATTTTTACCTGCAATATATTTTTTCCTACTCTCAAATTTTTTGGTGATTACTTAAATCTTAAGTATTTCTTATTGAATCCGCATTTTTTAGCATTTTTGATAAAAATGCCTTGAATTCATTGTGCTTTCACTTGTTTTTCTCTTTTTATTGTCTTGTTTTCATTTGAAATCCTTTCTTTTTCCTTTAACTTTTGACAAAATCACTTTTAGAGACTTTTGAAGAACCCTTTGCATCGGCTATGTTTTAAACGCTATGTAAATGGGTCAAAACATTAATTTTTTTTTTTTTGTAAAAATATTATTTTCTTTTAAAAAAAATATGTAAATCTTCTTTTCCATCACTAATTATAACTAATAGATCTTACAAGTCTACTCAATTGATCTCTACTCCTAAGAGTGACATTCGACAGAGTACTCACTTTGGTCCTTGTAAGTCGATTCTAATCCTTGCAATGATCAATATGGGCTTGGAGACAACCCACTTGCTTATCCAAACCATTTCTTCTAACAGTGGACTTTAAGACTATCTAGGGCTATATTTATCTTTCTTACATACACACAGGGTTAATAGTACCCTTGTAATACTCTTCTATGTGGTAGCATATATTTTTGTATATTCATTTATTTGTTTTTTAAGGTTAGCCGGTATAAATATACTAATTTAAGTGTCGTAGGAAAAAGTATCTTTAGATCTTTTAGCACCTAATCTTTGCTAAAGTTAAGCATTTATATACTCATTTATTTTTTACTTTTTTATTCTTTAGTTTAGCCAGTACATATATATACTAATTTGAGTATCGAAAAAAAATTATCTTTGGACATTTTAGCTTTTGGTCTTTGTTGAAGTTATATATAATTTAGGTTTTTAAATTCTAAAACTTATTTCATTTTCTGATTAATAACTTTATGAGACAAATTACCATTCTAGAGGATAAATAATCCCCCTTTTATAAAAATAAATACGATCAAGTTAACTGCAAGATTGAAAATTCATTATTATTTCCACATAAATCAAATCTAGTTAATATGCAATCAATACATGTGATTTTAACAAAATCTATAAATGACACATAACTAAGGTCTTGGCTCCACGGGGCTTGTGAGAAATCTTTAGTGGGAGGACTTTGAGAGCAATCCTATTCCAACCCTTGGATTCACATCCAATGATGGATATTTTAATATATAAATATCCTTAAAATAATTATTTTTAAATTTTTAAAAAATATATAATATTCATTGAATGTGAATTTTAAATATAAAAATTTATTTAGATGATTATTTTTAAAATCTAAAATCAATCATTGAATCTCTTTTATCCTATGGATCAAAGACAAATCATTTTTTGACAATGCTTTGTTTAACAATTTCCATATTAGTTCGTGCATTTTCCCAAGCCAAAAATTGTCTAATAATTTCTTTTGATATTATTGTGTTGTATTTGATAATTTAAGTTATGGACAAAATATTTAATTTACATCTAATGTGTACTATAAATCTAAATTAATATTTAAATTTGTTAAATTAAAATCTTGAATATCTTTATTAGAATCCTGAGTACCACAATAATTATATTAATTTAGATATATATTAGACTCATTCTTTGATATATCATTCAATATTTAAGTTAAAAATCTTTATTATATCAAAAGATATAAATAGGAAAAGGGATGAGTGCTAAGAATATAATGAAATTTGGAAGACTGGCTCCTTAAACTTAAGATAAATTAAAAAAGGTGGTCCAAGGGGGTAACAATTATTGCCTCTATATCACACAAAGACTTTATATTTTATAGCTTGATCACCAACTAACTTGTCGCTCCCTAATAGGTGTGTCTATTACTTAAAACGTTATATTATTTGAACTCTAACAGTTATGTTAGTTTAGTTATTGTCCAACATTTTGACATTTATTAGATTGTTATTACATATTTTAATAATGTTAATTATTCCTCAATTTAATATAATAGTTTATCAGGATTTAATGATAAATTTATTTTTTATCAAATTATATACTCTTATAGTCTTTAATACTTTGGTCACCCAATCATTTGATTGGTCAATTGAACATTTTTCTTGTTTAATTCCTATACTAGTTTCATATTGGTTTTGGAAACTTGCCTTTCCCGATACTTGCCTCCAAGTTGATAACTTGTAAACTTAACATTCCAACATGTCAGGCCGATTGTGTTTTGGTTGTACCTAACAATGTCATACATAAGGAATATTTAAATTAATAAAAATAGACCTATATGGATATTTTAGTAACTAATTAGTTTTAATGTTTTTTCAGTTTCATCTAAAATTACATTAAAAAGTAATTTAAACTAGACACGTTTTTCTTATATTAACAAAACAAATAGATTTTTATGCATCTCGAATCCGAATTATTATACGGATTGGAGAGCTTCCCGATCTTCCTCGGTTGGGTTGAACTCAGGCGGGTTCGTCTCCGTCTCTGATAACTTAAATCTTGTACAACACAACAAATAAACAAGAGGTTAGAGGATTTGTATTTATCATCCGACGCTTAAATCAGTATTCTTCTTCAAAAGATAAAAAAATATAAGGAAGAGGGATATGTGGGATGATGCAAGCACATGGATTTTGAGTCGGTTCGGAAGTTATGCTCGACGTGGAGTGGCTTTGACGCAGTTGTCACCCTTGTTAGGAGCAACTTTGATAGTGAGGCAGCAAGAATTCTGGAGGAGTTCTTGGAAGGCTCTTTCGATAAAGAGTTGCCCCTTGTGAGTGCTTGAGTGTGAGTCTAAGTATAAGCGTATTTGTGAGCGTGTCTGAACGTGGCCTTTAGGGTCTGTCTTAGAGGTCTTTATAGCCCTTAGGGCCTACTTAGTCCTGCTTGGACGTCAAGGTAGCCCACTAGTTGTCTGTGCAGATTTGGTAGGTTGGTATGGGTATCATGGTGATGGTTAGTGTAACTATGATCAATTAAGAGGATCCATTCCTTCCTCGAAAAGATGTTGGATGCAACAAATATGAGAGTTGTAATTAGGAGAGATCCACTAAGTTAGAGTTACCGTTAGGAGTGATCTGCTGAGTTGGAGTTGTCATCTTAGGAGAGATGACTACCGGGAACAATATTTGGGGTGACGAGTTGGTTAAGGCAAGAAATTTTAATACATGAGAAGAGGACTATGGACCATTCTAATTGGGTCGAGGCTGACTTGGGTTGTCCGGCCAGTTGGGATACTATTTGGTTCAATAGAGGCATTGACTAGTCCCTGGGTCCGTGGGCTGGATACCTTATGAGTCCGCTGCTAGTTTGTGAGTTTTCATGTTGGGCTGGTTGATTCCTACCGTCCCCATCACTTGCCCCCTATGCTGGGGGGTTTGAATTTTCAACCCTCGGCATGTTCAAGGATGGGACTTCTCTTATCGTTTTCCTCTTTCATTCCTTCCCTAGGCTGTCTTTTGGTTCTCTACTTTACCAGTTTTGGTTTGATTCTCTGCATGCATGATTTTCGGTGAATTTGCTGGCATGGAGAATCTCTGACATTTAATAACTTGTTAATCCTTTTGTGTGCTATAAAGTGAGGGGCTTGTTGTGCCTTGTATCACGCCCTGCTTTTACTAGTCCAGTGGTGTGGGAACCCAAAATCATCATGAAGCTTCAGCTGTCGGCCACGGGATTGGAGGGAGCTCGTCTTTGATATTCAAAGGCATCATCTTGGGAATTACGAGAGGTCTGCTTTGGTCACCCTTTCTCGCATGGAGAATTGTTTTGGTTGCCCCTTTTTGTGTCCATTTCGAAGCCAAACCTACTGTTGTTTCTGAGAGGGGTGAGGCTTTCCTTTCGCTGTGCCTTCGCCTTCGACGGTGGCTTACCTTCGAAACAGGTTGCTACTCTAACTCCTCAAGAACTGCTATCTCCGTGAGCCACACTATACTACTGGTAGGGTTGGGTGCACATTAGTCTCTCGTTTGGGCTCTTGTTGCTCACTTATTTGGGAGTTTGTTGCGGTTGAGTTGAGCGGAGTTTTTACAGTCGGATCATTGTTCCATATACTCTTTCTTTCTCTTTTTTTATCTTCCCCTTTGCTCTACGTCTGCCCCTCGAGGATTTGTAATTTGTGAAAATGGATTAATGAATGGAACTAGTAAACATTTTCGTCCATATTATTCACCTTTCTAATTTTTTGGATGCCATCCTGTTCTTTTTTCTCTCTCTTTTTTTTGTTGACGCTGAACTGTTATCAATCAATTTTGAAACTAGACTGGATAGTGGACCTGTCAATCCGGTCTAATGTCGGACTTGATCGTAAGCTAGTTGGATAGGCTAGAGGCCGGACTAGATCGTTGATCGGTTAAACCGGCTGAATATCGGGCTGGGTCGCAAACTGGTCGAATATGCCAGGCGTCAGTCTGGATCGCCGAACAGTCAAGCTGATTGGATGCAGACTAGACTGCTCACCAGTCAAACTGGCTAGATGCTAAACTGGATCCAGATCAATTAGGCAAGCCTGACGTCAGAGTGGATCGTTAACTTGCCAGATCAGTTAGACATCGAACTGGATCCAAATCAGTCAGGCTGACTTGGTGTCGAAGTGGATCGTTGATCATTATAGGCAGCTAAATGTCAGTCTGGATCTAGATCAGTTAGACAGGTTGGGAGCCGGTGTGGATCATCGGCCTGTCAATTCGATTTTGGACTCAACACATCTGCTTGCCGCTAATTTTCTATCCACGATAAGTGGGGCATAGTTGCCTGGGAGGTTGCGCTGCCTTGACATCTAGCCTATCCTGTCAAGTGTCAACCGTCCATATAATGACAGGTTATTATTAATGATGCTAGATGATTGACGCACCTTGATGCCTTTCGATGCTAACACGTGTCTAGGTTATCATCCGTGTGCCTTGTCGAGGCATCGTTTCAAATTTCAAACGATAGCCTCTATAAAACGATGCCATTTTTTCATTTTTTTTTCCATCATTCTTCTTCTCTCAAGTCAACTTTCTCTTGTTTGATTTCTTTGCGTCTCCATCGCTCCTGGTTTTGGTACAACTTGTTCAGTTCTCACCACTGATATTGAGGCTTTATATATATAGTATAATATGCGGAGTATGATTCTGTTTTCGGTGCCAGTGGAGTACGATAAGGCCTGTTCTCCTCCAAATGGGTCCATCACCATTTACGAGGCCCACCTAAAGAATGGTCTTCCCTTCCCCCTCTTAGAGGAGTTACATAAAATCTTGGTGGCCCTGGAGTTCCAATCGTGAGATTCCACACAAATGTCATTAGGTATTTGTGCTCCATTTGCATATTTCTTTGTCACCATGGGAGGAATTTTAATATAGTGGTCGTGAAGGTAATCTTTCATTTCTACCAGAATGGAGACTAGATCATGCTGTCCCCTAGGAACTTGTACATAAGCAGGGCAATCCCCGATTCTGTGAAGAAATGGAAGGACTAGTTTTTCTTTGTCAAGGTTACCTCCAATTGGGCCCTCTCGATTGAGTGGGGCAACGTGTCAGCATCATTCACCGACAAGACATTGCACGAGGAGGTGGAGTCTGTTAAACTAGTGACGGAGTTGGTTTGGGTGAACACTGGTTTCTTTAAGAATGACCATCTCCTATTTGTTAAGGCACTTGCTCAGAGATAGTGTGTGTCTCCCTTAGAGGGTACAGGGGCCACCACTTTGCCACCCGCCCAGCTTAAAAGGAAGGTTAGAACTTTATATATTAGGGATCCTTCTGAGAGTCTAACTCAATGGCAGTTAGCATCATCATCGAGATCTTCTTCTTTTGCTTCCAGGGCCTAATGATGGTGGAGTGGATGCGAGGGTCCAAGCGAAGATATCGGAGTTCTGCTAGAGGAAGGCAATCGGTGGTTCGCACAAGGTTTGGCAAGTGATCCCCTTGTGTGCACGCATCTCTCCAAATCACCGAGGTCCAGAGGAACGTTGTTGGTTGTCTTCTCAGCCTAGGCCTACTATAGATTTACTTCATCTCTGTGATCGAAATCCTCCATCGCTAGGTGACTTGTGACAAATAGCATGTCTAGTCGGTTGTTTGGTTGCCAATACCTCTCCAATGCCGCAGGCTGTAGGGAACTTTATCTTTATGTGCATGATCGATGTTATGGCCCCAAATGCGGTCAGGTAGGGTCGGGCTAGGGTGACATTGTAAACCGAAGGTAGGTCAACCACAAAGAACGTCAATATGTGGGATGTTGTCTTGGGGTACGTTCCCAAAGTGATCTCCAACTAGATAGTTCGTTGGGCGGCACTGATTTATTGTCCAGTTCATAGAGTAGCCATTCGGCCGGTTTCAGTTGGCTATTTTTGTGACGGACTAGATTATTTTTCTGGAATAACCTCCGTCAATGGTAACATAACCAAGGTCCATAATTAACAATTATGGATTCTACAGAATTTTCAGCAGAATCCCCTCTTCAACTGGACGAAAACTAAAAATACAACCTGTTCAACAATAACCTGTACAAGCACACATCTATCCAAAAAGTCAACATTCTGGCCTGCAACACAACACACAGGATCATAATTCTGCCATATTATCCATTGCTCTAACATGGTACTCCTATCCACCGTATTGGATCAGAGAGATACCATCTAATAAACAAAGTCCAAAATATCAATATAAATGTGAAAGTGTAACTAAATCATCAATACATGCGGAAGTATAACGAAACCATCATGTAATAAGAAGCCACATTCATCCATGAATGGTTGATTAAATTCTATTACAATATAACATGACCAAATCTTCAAGCCTTCGACATCCAGCTAATCCCTTCAGGCAAGTCCCTCTCCTTGCTCTAACTATTAGGTGTCGGCTAAGTGTTCTCATCTAGAAGGAAAAACAGCAAGAGTGAGCGTACAACTCAATAAATATAATTATATAACAAATTATTATAGATAACAGTAAAAGCAATAATTGGAAGGGGAGGAAACATGTATTCTCACAATCATGAATCATGAAAGGAAATAGGGGACATCTAGGATCATTAGATTCACCATGTTGCGTCGATTACGCATTATTCATTTTCATCATTTACATTATCTTTGCGAACTCGGATTAGTAGGTCGTACTAACCAACGATGTGAGAGGACGAGGAAAGGAATGTGTCTGCCACACATTCTAAGGCCGGCTACATTTTAGGTTTGTAGTACTCGACCATCGGCTACATTTTAGGTCTGCAGCACTCGACCATCGGTTACATTTTAGGCCTGTAGCACTCGGCCATCTCAATCGCCCCATATCTCCCGGGGATTAGGGCAATCCTCGTTCTTTCACAATAGCATCCTAAGCGTACCCTAAACATCACCTGCCCACAGGAGCGGCAAGAGTATTCCTTGGGTTCCCACCGTGATGTATATGGTAAGCTAGAGGGTACTATCATTATGATTCATGGTCCTAGTTTCAAGATTAGTCTTAATCCTTTGGAGGGGAATCCATCATTTTTTATATACATTCTCAAATAGAAAAATCATATTCCCATCACATGTCTCCATCCGGGAGACCAAATCTACACATATCTCCATCTAGGAGATCATTCCATCACATAGCACTTTGTGGATTCCCGTCCACTTACTTGCTCGGTTCTCATCTTCCTATGGGACTCAATCTCTTTTTACAATTCAAACCAAGTTCAGGAGGGAGTTTAGAATTTCTTACCTTAGTTAGTCAAATATCGACTTAGAAGTTGCCGGGACTCTTTCCACTTACTTCTGGCACATGGATATACATTTTCGGAGCTTACATTACATTTAAGCAATTAGATATCACTTTCATCACAATTAAACGATGTCAAGGCATGTAAATTTTCCATTTCATTCCGGGTGAACAGTGTTAGGCTTCTTTTACAGCATCCGGACGCCAAAAACGGTCCAATACTTGTGAGATCGAGCATCTGGTTGATACATATGCACAATTGGAGCATGATGATTCATATTTTGAGCTCGATTCAACAAATATGAAGGTGTAAGCATGTAATTTCCCATTCATTTTCGGATGAACAATGTCAGGGTTCATTTAGAGGGTTCGGACACCACGAATGGGTCAAAACGTGTGAGATCAAACCTGCGGCCGACATACGTGCATCATTGGGACGTGGGGATTCATATTTTGGGGTCAATTTCATGATACGCGGAAGGAAAATGGGAAATCCCCAATTTCGTGTGTTAAGGTTTTGGTGAAACAAGACTGGTAATCGGACAATGATTCGAACAAATAACTATATATTCCTTGGTCATTAGTCTTGGGTTTCGTGATTCTAACATTCATAGCGGGTATCAACACAAAAATACCCAATAAAATCAAGCAAAACATCGAAAGAGAATGAGAAGTGGGCATGAGAACACTTGTCTCGGTGCGTGCTATCATCTTTATAACTAACTCTCGGACGAATTTGGACTCCACGGGCTCGATCTCCTCCTTTCTCTCTCTAGAATTGGTGCTCTTTCTCTCTCTAGAAGGGTTTGGTCCGTGAAAAATGAGAAAACACGAAGCAAGTCGGGCATTTATGATCGTCGGGCGCTAGAGCGCCAAGCGAGCGAGCGGCCAGCACGGCCTCGCTGCACAGTAGGTGCGGCCTGCTGCTTACGCCACTGCATTTTGCGCTTGAGCCTGCACTTAAGCGCACATCAGGCGCAATCTGCTGGCAGCGCTTCAGCAGTCCACAGCCTGATTTATCTTCCCGATTTTTCTTCCGATACACATACTTATTCGTCTCATAGGTATAGTATTGATCATTAGCATGTAGATTACCTCATCTTTATTATGCTTTTATACCCGGAACCTCACAATTTTTTAGTCCTAACTTAAAATAGGTATCCAGGTAAAGCAAATCACGCGAACTTTCATTATCGATAAAGATTTATTTTAATTAGTAATTGATCGCACAATCTGAAACGAGTGCAGATACAACCAAAGGGTTAGAGTGTGAAGTCATTACATGTAACATATTTTCTTTACTAAAACTAATGATATTGTCCCTAACTTCTACTATCGGTTTCTTTGAAGTGGTTCTAAGCTACTCCGAGAGGTGGTCCGGTTAGGTTACCACCATGTTAATCACTCTGGCCGTGACTTGGTTCCTCAACTACTGCTACTCCATTTTTTCTTCGCCTGCTTCGCCGGGCCTTTGCTCCGAGTTTCACAAGAATTTGGTGAGGCGTCCTCTCTGAATGAGCTCATCAATCTCTTTTTGTAAGGTCTAGTAGACCTCTGTATTGTGACCCACAGATTAATGGTAGTGACAATATTTTATCTTATCTCCTCCCTTCGAGTTCTTGACCGACTTCGGCCACTTTATGAATTTTTCTTTTTAAATTTTTTTAAAAATGTTGATCCGGGAGTCATTTAGAGGAGTTAGATTTAAGTGCCCGAGCTCCCTTCGAGCTCCTAGCTCCACTGTGGGCTACTTCCTCAGATCTCAGGAGTTAAAACGGTTCCTATTTCTCTTTCTTCTATTCAGCAGTCCTTGGTGGAGATAGTTCCTAACCTCTCGATGTTTAGTCTCATTGGCTACTTCGGCCACCATGTAAGCATGGTCAATGGCCTTAACTTTATAGAAATTTTGGAGGTCCTTGTGGGTCAAATGTATGAAAAACTTACCCGAGTTTAGAGTTGATATGAAGGTACTCAACTTCACTTCGTCGATCAGTCGAGGTATCTGGTGGGATTCTGCGGTGAATTGGGTCAGGAAGCTCATTAGACTTTAGTTTGACCCCTACTTGATACTGGCGATGTGCCAGGGTTGCCTTTCTTTCCTCCGGTTGGAGACGAATTGAGTCAAGAAGTTATCAACAAGCTCCTAGAACGTTTGGATTGAATTTGCCTACAAGCGATAGAACCAAATCCGAGCGTCTCCGTTAAGGGTTAATAAAAAGCACAGGAACATAGTGGCCTCACCTAGACCCTAAATGCTTAGTAGGGTGCAGAAGTGGTTTAGGTAGTTTATTGGATCAGTGCTTCCTTCATAGGGTTCCAGGGTCGGCATTTTGAATTTTTAGGGAGCGGTTGTGTCTGAATCTCCATCTTGAATGTTGACCGCCTTAGATCGACAGAGCAAGCGTCCACCAATGGCTCCCTTGAATATATGTTGCCATATTTTTTTCACTCGCTTCTCCACTAGATGGGAGATTGTAGCCCTCTTCATGTTGAGGTAGATCTTCACTTTGAGTGGTTCGGTGAGTGGCATGGGTCGCCCGACTGCTGACCTAGTCGGTTGGATGTTGCACGAGGCTCCCTTTTGGGTCGGGATCTTCTGCTCTTCGTGTGAGTAACGTGGATTTCGCCACTTCAGGCTTTCGTTCGATATCCTATGACCAAACCAGCCCTCCAAATTTGATTAGGCCCTGTCACTTGAAGCTGGCCGAGCTCCGAGGTCATCCGAGTGTCCTTCCTTTCAGGTTGGGCGCTTCTTCTTCTGGCATTTTCATTTTAATGTTGAAGTGCAGGTGGTGGAAGAAGGAGCCCCCAGCCTATGCCGCGCGCAAAGGGTTTAGAGCATTTGGGATATATTATCCACATGGCTTAGCAAATGCCTGCATAAAGGGTGTTGGTCGCTCATTTGCATGGCTACCGGTGGAGGGGTCATCACCGTGGGGGATGACATTCTTGGCTGGAGCGCTAGTATGAGTTCTGGTATTGACCGTGTTTGCTTTAGTGTGGATGGTGGTTGGGCTTTTCATTCGCCTTTCTACAAATGGCACTAATGATGCGTTTTGAATTTGGGTTGTTGTATAGATTAGGAAGCCTTTTGGCTTTCCTAGGTCGGTCAAACTCAGGCGGGTCCGATTTTTGTCTTTGATAATTTGTATCCTTCACAACATAACAAATAAACAAGGGGTCATAGGATTGACAGTACTTACTATCTAATTTATCATCTAATATTTAAATTAATAATCTTTCTCAAAAGATGAAAAAATGTAAGGATGAGAGATATGTGGAAGATGCAAGCACATGGGTTTTGAGTTTGATTTAAAGGTTACGCTCGATGTGAAGCGGTTTTGACGCGGTGATGTGCTCATTAGGGAGCGGATTTGATATTGAGGGAGTAAGAATTGTGGAGGAATTCTTTGAAGACTCTTTCAGTAGAGAGTTGTCCTTTGTAAGTGCTCAAGTGTGAGTCTGAATATGAGCACATTTATGAGCGTGCCTTTTAGAGTGTATCTCAAAAGTTTTTATAATCATTGGGGCCAGCTCAGCTATGCTCGGGTGTCAAGATAGGCCACCAACTGTCTGCACAGATTTATCAGATTGGCACGAGGATTGTGGTGTTGGTTAGGATAACCGTGATTAATCAAGAGGATCCCTTTCTTCGAGGAGATGTTGGATGCGGTGGATATGAGAGCTACCATTAGTATAGATCCGCACAATTGGAATTGCTGTTAGGAGTGATTTGTTGAGTTAGAGTTATCATCACGAGAGATATCACGATCAAGAGTAATGCTCAGGGTGTCTAGCTGATTAAGGTAAGAAATCTTAGTGCATGGGAAGAGAACTATAGGCCGTTCTTATTGGGTCGAGGCTGACTTAGTCTGTCCGGCCGGTTGTGATATTGTTTGGGTCAACAGAGGTATTGACAAGTCTCTAGATTTATAGGCAAGATACCCTCTGGATCCACTGCTAGTTCGTAGATCTTTGTATTGGCCCGATGTATTCCTGTTGTCCCTATCAAATTTATATGATTTTATTAATTCCAAGCAATTTTATATAAACATAAATCTTCACGTACTAAACACAATATCAGGGTTTATTTGTTGGGAAAAGGGATGAATAAAAGTACAGCTCTAGAGACAATTGGTGTTACCGGTCTCATTACAACGGGCACGCCGACATCGCCAACTCATTTGAAAATGTGAATAAACACAAGACATCACATCCTCACGTAGATACCGAGATTTCATATAGTATTTTAGGGTATTACATTTAGAGTATTGGTATACTTTGTCATTATTATACTTCCAATTGGTATAATGTATTTGGTATTTTAGGCTTTATTGTTCAGTCGGTCCTCCGCCCATTTGTGGTCCTCCGCCCGGTGTGGTCCTCCGCCCCATTTGTGGTCCTCCCCCCGTGTTGTCGGCCGTTGTTACGGTAGCATTTTGATATTACGTATGGTGACTCAGCCCAAACCCACGTGGAGCCACGTGCTATTGATCATATGTAATGCAGAAACAACGAGAATGAAGCGGGAATTATCACTCAGTTCCTACTCTCCTCTCTCTCACTTTCTCTCTCGAATCTTTCCCCCTCTCCTTTGTTCTTCGTCCTCATCCCTTTCCCCTAACTCCCCTTCCCTTACTTCCTCACTAAATCAGCACCAGCTGCTGGTATATCGGCCCGAAATTGTTGCGGTTGCAACAAATTGGTGCTCTCATTGAGACAAAATGGCGGACGGGATGCAGACGAGATACAGAGCCCACGAGGAGTCCCTCAACAACCTCACGCAGGAGCTGCGAGAACATGCAGATCGCCTGACGTCCCTGGAACACCTCCCACAGAAGTGCGACGAAATGCAGCAGTCCATCACAGAGCTCCGTCAGAAATACGCCAAGTTTCGAGTCGCCCGATCGCTGGGCGTACCTACGCCTTCCTCGTACTCAATTCCTCCAGTGACCCCAACAACATCCCAAAACCTCGCTCTACTCAACCCACTGACCACCACCGTACAAAACCCTACCTCCATTCGCTTGCCCAAATTGGAACTGCCATTCTTCACCGGCGAAAATGTCCTTGGCTGGCTCTTCCAAATCGAACGTTTCTTCTTATTCCACGGCACTCCTTCGGACCAGAAATTGATGGTGGCCGCGTTCTACATGTCCGGCACGGCACTACAATGGTATCAGTGGATGGACGCCACCGGCCAGCTATCCACCTGGGAAGGTTTTTCCAAAGCCCTCGAACTCAGATTTGGACCATCCTCCTATCCCGAACCCCGAAGGCTGCCACCACAAGCTTGGCAAGACCACAATGATAACGGCTTACATGATTGATTCGAGCGCGTGGCTTATCGACCACCAATCTGCTCAACTGCTTCATTTCGGGACTGAGGGACGAAATACGGAGGGAACTCCTGTTGTTGAAGCCGACTAACCTTCCCGATGCAATTGGGATGGCTAAACTGGTGGAGGAAAAGCTGGAAGCCTGTAAGCCAATTTGGCCGCGCCCCACGGGATCTCGCCTCCTGGATGCTCCCACACCAGTGACGGTAAAAAACCCTCTCTCTTCACTACCCATAAAAAAATTAACCCCCTCAGAAATGGCAGCCCGCCGAGCTAGGGGATTGTGTTTTAACTGCGATGAGAAATTTGCTCCAGGCCACCGATGTAGCCCACCCAAATTCTTGTGTATGTTGGCGGAGGAAGAAGGGGGTAAATTACCAGGGCTCCAAAATTTGGGGTTACGATGACCGAATCTGTGACCAATCTCCCCCGTGAACCAGATCCTCCTTATTTACCACCAGATTCTGTTCCTAACATCTCCCTTCACGCTCTCGAAGGGCATTTTATACCCTCCACCCTACGTTTACAAGGCTCCATCTCTGGACAGCCAGTAGTCATCCTTGTGGACAGTGGCTCCACCCACAACTTCCTCCAAACCCGCATTGCCAAATATCTGGGGCTTCCCATTGAACCCTCTTGCCACTTGAACGTTACAGTGGGCAATGGGGCTTCCCTTCGATGTGAAGGACTATGCTCGAAGGTGGAAGTTACCCTGGATCAAGTTTGCTTTGCTGTTGAGCTTTATCTGTTACCCATCTACGGGGCTGACTTGGTGTTGGGAGTCCAATGGTTGGCTACAATCGTTGAGTGGTCTTTGACTATCGGACCCTCCAGATGAGCTTTGATTACTTTGGTACCAGGATCACACTGCATGGGCTGCCCCTGGCCTCGATAACCACAATGACATTGGGGCAATTAAAGAGGGAGGAATCCACCCGATCAGTGGCTTCATACTTCCACCTCCATATGCTGTCCACACCGGATTCCTTACCACAATCAACCCCACTAGATTACACCAAGTTTACCTCAGCCACCGATTCTCAAAATGCCCAGAAACTCACCCAAATTATCAACTCCTTCTCCAATATATTTGAACTACCACACGGCCTACCTCCACCCCGAGGACCATCGAATTCCCCTCAACCCACAAACCGAACCTATGAATGTTAGACCTTATCGGTACCCCCACTTCCAGAAAACTGAAATGGAACGGCTGATCCGTGAAATGCTTGCTGAAGGCATAATTCAGCCAAGCACGAGTTTTTCATCACCGGTTTTGTTGGTCAAGAAAAAGGATGGTAGCTGGCGGTTTGTGTAGATTATCGCGCTCTCAACGCGATCGCCATCAAGGACCGGTTTCCCATTCCCACCGTAGATGAGCTCTTGGATGAATTACATGGGGCACGGGTGTTTCGAAGCTGGATTTGCGATCCGGCTATATCAGGATCCGGTGCACCCACCGATGTCCCCAAGACTGACCTTTAGAACACATGAGGGTCACTATGAGTTTTTAGTGATGCCCTTTGGCTTGACAACCGTCCACCTTCCAATCCGAAATGAATAACATTTTAGTCAGCTCTCAGGAAGTTTGTGTTAGTATTCTTCGACGACATTTTGATCTATAGTTGGATTTGGGAGCGTACTTGTGTACATGTGGAAAATGTGCTCGGATCACGAAGGACCAAGTCTTTATGTTAAAGCGCAGCAAGTGCGAGTTCGGGCAAACATCTATCGCCTACTTGGGCCACATTGTATCGGCTCAAGGGTTGAAGTTGACCCTACCAAAATTGAGGCAATCCCAGAATCGCCGACTCCCACAAGTATCAAACGGCTCGGGGATTCTTGGGTTTGGCGGTTACTACCTTGATTCGTCGCCGTGCGCCCAAATTGCTGCACCACTTACCCAACCACGAGGAAGGATGCTTTTAGCGGCCACCACAGCCTTCTGGCCCTCAAAACAGCCCTCACAACGACCCCGATTGGCCCTAGGACTATTCCAAACCGTTCACCATTCAAACAGATGCTTCGGGACATGGCATTGGTCTTTGTGCTCCTCAAGCGGGACACCCCATCGCCTACTTCAGAAATGTGACTTAGCTCAGACCCAAAATGCCTCTACGTACATACGGGAGCTGTGTGCTATCTCCGAATCCATCAAGAAATGGCGGCCGTACTTCTTGGGTACCCACTTGGCGTGCGGACGGACCACTTGCCCCTCAAGGCCCTCTTAAATCAGATCGTTCACACTCCCGAACAGCGGTGGCTCACCAAAGCTGTTGGGATATGACTTGAAATCACTTACAAACCGGGCAAGGATAATTGTCCGGTGATGCACTATCCAGGAGGCGCGAGAAGGGGCTTGCTATGCTCGCCTCTCCTCCCGCCCGGTACAAAGATCACGGGCCTTCTTGTTTGCTCTCGAGCGGCGATTTTGGCAGATTTCACTCGCTTGGTAGACTTCATGTACGCCATACAGTTTCGGCCCGGGACTTCGCCAATTACTCGGTGCGCGATGGCTTGGTCTTCTTCAAGGGGACGCGTCTTCATTCCCCCGAATCAGCATTACGAGATCTTATCTTGCATGAGTATCATGCCGCCGCTATGAGGGGGCCATACTGGTTCAATGACGTTAGCAGACGCCTAACCATTTCTACGGCCAAAATGCGCCAAGACATCCACACCTTCATCACCCGGTGCGCCACATGTCAACAAGCAAAATCCCTCAGCGTAAGCTTGTAGCTTAGCTACGGCCCTTGCCCGATCCCCAAGATCATTTGGACATCCATCTCCATGGACTTTATAACTCACTTGCCACCGTCTCAAGGCAACAAGGTCATATGGGTAGTGGTCGATCGACTTTCAAGTATGCTCATTTTGTGGGCCTCAACCCCTTCACATGAAGACCTCGCTGTTGTTTTCATCCAAGAAATCTGCCGCCTCCATGGTATGCCCGCTGAAATTGTCTCGGACCGCGACCCCATTTTCATGAGTAAGTTCTGGAATGAATTTTTCAAACTGCAAAAAACCACACTCAGCCGCAGCAGCGCCTACCACCCTCAAACTGACGGCCAAACGGAGGCTGTCAACCGCTGTCTCGAAGATTACCTTCGCTGCTTTGTGTCTGACCACCCCGCTGCCTGGACCAGGTTTCTCCCTTGGGCAGAATGGAGTTATAACACAGCACAGCATTCCTCCACGAAGATGAGCCCATTCGAGGCTGTCTACGGAATTCCCCCGCCCTCTCTGGTCGAGTATCTACATGGTTCTTCCTCAGTTTCGGCTGTTGATGAGCAGCTAACCATGCGGGCTTCGGTGCTCGCCCGGTTGCAGGCCAATCTGCTGCGGGCCCAGGTTCGTATGAAGAATCAAGCAGATGCCCACCGATCCGAGAAGGAATTTCAGTTGGGAGCTTGGGTTTACGTCAAGCTTCAGCCTTATCGTCAATCATCGATCGCGCACCGTCAGTCTAATAAATTGGCCAAACGCTACTATGGACCTTTCCGTATTTCCGAAAGAATTGGACCCGTTGCGTACCGCTTGGAACTCCCTGCCGATTCCAGAATCCACAACATTTTCCACGTTTCTCTCACGAAACAAGTCCTCTGATGGACCCAGTCGGCCCGGTTACTTTCCCACCCGGAAGACAAGGAACCCCCTCTCCTTACACCGGTCAAATCCTTGGTTTCCGCAAGTACTTGAGAGAAATACTTTCCTACCCCAACTCCTCGGCAGTGGCACTCTCAACTCGCTTACGAGGCCACGTGGGAACCAAATGCGCGATGCAAGATTTTCCTTCTTTCCACCTTGAGGACAAGGTCGAAATTGTTCGATGAGGAGGGTAATGTTACCGGTCTCATTACAACGGGCACGCCGACATCGCCAACTCGTTGAAAACCCGTAATTCCTGCGCACATCACATCCTCACGTAGATCAAGATTTCATATAGTATTTTAGGGTATTACATTTAGAGTATTGGTATCTTGTCATTATTATACTTCCAATTGGTATATATTTGGTATTTTAGGCTTTATTGTTCAGTGGGTCCTCCCCGCCCATTTGTGGTCCTCCGCCCAATTGTGGTCCTCCGCCCATTTGTGGTCCTCCGCCCAATTGTTACATTCGGCCGTTGTTCTGTTAGCATTTTTTATTTGTTGGGAAAGGGGATGTAATGCCAGAAACAAAAGAATGAAGCAGGAATTATCACTCAGTTCTCTGTACTCTCCTCTCTCTCACTTTCTCTCTCGAAGAGTCCTCATCCCTTTCCCCAACTCCCCTTGGCTGCTGGTATAGTCCGAAACCGTTGCGGTTGCAACAATTGGCAGGGGAGTCGGGGACCGTTTTGGGAAATTAAATGGATGTCTTTTAGCCCCTGGGCTACTAATGATACGCTGAAAATAACAATGGCAGTTAATGGGCTAGAGTGGCAAGTTGACCTCTGTTCGTTTTTTTATTTTTTTCAATTAATTTTGAAAGGATGTCATTCAACCACCATTTTTTTTTTTCAAAGGAGGTTGTTTATATATGAAACTTAGAGTTTGACAGCTACCATCGTTCTTTTAATATCTCCAACCAACTGTTTGGTCTGTTAGAAATTTTAGGAGCACATCCCGGGGATTAATAAAAGAAGAAGAAAAGGAGAAGAGCAGATGTAAAAATAAAATTTCTAACAAGAAAAAGAGGAAGAAAAAACAGCTCTCATAATAACAGAAAACAACAGAGCAGAGGTTGGCTGCATTTTCGTTTCTATTTTTTGGCTACCGTCAATCTGGCAGATTTTTCACAATATACCCAAAACTCTTCTCACAAAATCAAAATCCCATTTGATAGAGGTTGTGTTAACAAAAACATTTTAATGGTTTGACATTGAGGGTATGGTAGATGACCGCTTTGTTTTGTTTATGGGTTTTTGACACAATGGGTTTTGCTATTTGATATTAGCGCGGCAGAGTTTCTTTGATCTGGGTGATCAATGGAGGATAGTGGTTAGTTTGGAAGCGATGAGAGTGGGAATGTCATATTGGAGAGATAGCTTTATAGAAAAGAGAGAATGATCAGAGGCTTTGCGAAGGCCTGGGAAGCGACGGTAAAAATATCACAAGGAGTTAGTAAAAAGAGAGGCAATACCATTTTCACACCGATGTCTGTCGCCCATGTCGATGACGACGACCCGGCCGCCGGAGAGGTATACCACGCCGAGAGAGTCTTCTCCAATGGTGACTTTTACACCGGCCAGTGGGGTGATAACCTCCCCCACGGTCTCGGTAAATACCTCTGGAATGATGGTTGTATGTACGTGGGAGAATGGTACGGAGGTAAGACAATGGGGAAAGGCAAATTTAGCTGGCCTTCGGGTGCTACCTATGAAGGCGATTTCAAGAGTGGATACATGGATGGCCGAGGAACTTACACAGGTTCTAATGGCGATACCTATAAAGGTTGTTGGGCGATGAATTTGAAGCATGGACAAGGGATAAAGAGGTATGCCAATGGGGATTACTATGAAGGGGAATGGTGCCGGGGATTGCAAGATGGGCATGGTAGATATCAATGGAAGAATGGGAATCAATACATTGGCAAATGGAAGAATGGGACTATCAGTGGTCACGGGACTCTAGTTTGGGCAAATGGGAATCGGTATGATGGGTCTTGGGAGGATGGATTGCCCAAAGGAAATGGTACTTTTCGATGGTCAGATGGCGGTTTTTATGTGGGTGTTTGGAATAAGGATCCCAAATATCAAAGTGGGACGTATTATCCTACTGGAGGATCATCTGAGCCTGCAAATGTGGAATGGGATCCTCAAGAGGTGTACTCAGTTGATTTGCATGATTGTGTGGTTTGCCCCGATGGAAAAATTTCCATATACCCTTCACAGAAAATGTCGAATTGGCCTACTTTTAATGGGGAGTTCTTACAGAAGCAGGCAATAGGTAAGCCGTCCAAAAACGGCAGGGGTAAGCCTAGAAGGAGGTCTACTGATGGAAGGTTCATGAACCATGGAGATAAATATAATTCTGGAGATTCTGATAATCATAATCCCATTCATAGTCCTGCTAGAAGGGATGCTGTTGAAGGTTTGGGGCACATTCAGGTTGAAGAGTCAGCACCAGCACGACAATGCCATCCCATCAAACTGCCTAAGGAGATTAAGAGACAGGGAGTGACAATCGCCAAGGGACACAAAAACTTTGAGCTCATGCTCAATTTGCAGCTAGGAATAAGGTATTGTTGATTAATGCGTTGTGCTATGTTTGAAATCACTCCTTTTCCCGCTTTGTCATGGCTGTTTTTGATAATATGCATTATAGCTTTGCATGGTCTTTATGATAACATGCACCTGATCAAAATTGATTATATCAATTTAACGTGCTTGAGGAATACATATCTAAGGTCATAGATTCATTTCAATTTTTTGTTGCTTAAATTTCAGTAGAATGCCTATGATTATCTAAAATGAGTGCAAATTTAATAATTATTGGAAATCTGAATATAATGGTTATTATAATTGAAATGGATAATGGAATTTATAATTACCTCTTATTTTGTAAATAGGTAATTGGGCCTTCGATTTTGAATTGCATGAAATTGAAATATTCCTATTCAATTATGACGACGTAGTGCTTCCATATCCCCAAACTCTAACCAAAATCAAGAGTCACTGGTAATCAATATAAAAACACATCATATATACAGTGATGGCTTGAAGAGGACTACAATATTTGAGGAAGGGGTGATTAAAGGGAAAAAATATTGTGCTATATCATGGAAATAAAAAGCTTGATGACAGTGTGGCCATGAAGAAAAATTGAATTCCAAATCTGGTAACCACCCCAAAAATTTAAACCAGTAATTGAAGGTCCATAAATGGTGTTCCTTTTTTGCTTAAGCATGCCCCTCAATGCGTGCCATTTGGGTTTGAAGGGTGGTTTAAGGATACACCTACTTTACATATTCTGAAGAATATTCTAAATAAAAAAGGATTTTTTAGCCACCAAATTGTAACCCTTTGATCAGAAGTATTTGAAAACAAACACACACACACACACACATATATACATACATACATATATAAAACCAAACGGTATTAAAATATTAAGCTATTAAATAAATGTTTTAGACTAGATTTATACTCCAACATCGAGTAATGAAGTTAATCCATATAAGTTAAAACATTTAGTACTTACATTTGTTTCGTGTTATGGTGCCTCTGCGCAGACATTCAGTGGGAAGGCCTGCTCCAGCTACGACTCTGGATCTGAAGGCCTCAGCCTTTGATCCCAAGGAAAAAGTTTGGACAAGGTTTCCACCTGAAGGAACCAAGCATACTCCTCCTCACCAATCTTGTGAGTTCAAGTGGAAGGATTACTGCCCACTTGTTTTCAGGTTGGCCTCTTGATATATGTAACATACAGTGCATTGATTTTCTTTCCTACAGATGATTTGTCTGACATAATCTGCATTCATGAATATGGTTTTGATATGTTTTTGTGGGAGTTTTTCTGGGAAGCTTCCTGACAATTGTTCCGAATTCACAAGAAAATGTTCGTCTCAATCAATTCTTGGATCTTTGTTACATTTACTATCATCTAAAACATCTTTTTGGGTGCTTGGTTATTGTTGATGTAGGGAGAAATTGAACTCGATTCTTGTTGATCCTAGGGAGTCGTCTTAACTATCCGCTAGAGCCTCATTGCCTAGAACAATACTTAAAAAAAAGGAGAAAATCTGAGGCTAACTTCTATGACATCTCTGTTTTCAGGACTCTTAGGAAGTTGTTCAGAGTGGATGCAGCTGATTATATGATATCTATTTGTGGAAATGATGCCCTTCGGGAACTTTCGTCCCCAGGAAAAAGTGGAAGCTTTTTTTACCTAACTAATGATGACAAGTATATGATAAAGACGGTGAAGAAGGCAGAAGTAAAAGTGAGTTGTTTTCTCTGTTTCATAGCATCAGGCACTAATATTATGTTTCAATTAAAGCATCTCTGCGATCAATCAGTGATTATGGAAAATCTTTTAACATCCTAAAAGACAGTAGAATCACTATAATCTGCAATAATATCTAACGTAGGTATTGCTCTACTTCAGATGTAGAAGGTGTTTATTTTTCTCATAATATATTCTAATTTTAATTCCCCTCTTACTTGCCTGTAATGTGTTCAGTAATCTTCTTGGTTTACCCTTGGATTCCAATTTTTAAAATACTTTAAATGGTATCTTTTGTTAACTGGTCAAAAATATTGCAGGTTCTCCTCAGGATGCTTCCAGCTTATTATAACCATGTTCGAGCCTTTGAAAACACTCTAGTTACCAAGTTTTACGGCCTTCATTGCGTGAAGTTGACTGGAACTGCACAGAAGAAGGTGAGATTGAAATGACAACCTACTATTTCTCTGCCATAGAAGTTCATGGCCTGCCTGCAATTTCTACTCATAGTTTGGAACTGATGGGCCAGGTGCGATTTGTTATAATGGGAAATCTTTTCTGTACTGAGTACCCAATTCACAGGCGGTTTGACTTAAAAGGTTCTTCTCATGGTCGCACAACTGACAAACTTGAATCAGAAATTGATGCAACTACCACCCTTAAAGATCTAGACCTTAATTATATCTTCCGGCTGCAGAAATTTTGGTTCCAAGAATTTTGCAGGTGAAGTTCTTCCTGAATTTCTGCTCTTCATTCCTTTTGCAAGCTCTCTGTTTGCTCAAGACAGCAGTGCAATGAGTCTTCCAAATCATATTTCATGAGGGCTAGGATACAGTGTATGATTGATATTTGGACCTTTTGGGTTACATGAATGTCTATTTGCATCATATAGCTTAAGAAGTGGAATTTAGCTTGCAAACATATTTTGAATTACATTAATATGATTGGAGCTTAAGTACGATGTGGTTTTTGCTTCCAAACACGACGTGTAATGCAATTACAACTTCAATTGGGGACCATACACTTAGGGTTCTTGGAATGTAAATATAAGTGGCCAGTCTGCAGAAAATTCTTCAAGGGAACAGGAGTGAAAAATGAAAAAGCATGCATCTAAGGGATTGAAAAAGCATATTATCTCAAAGTAGGTTTTTATATTAGTTCCTTTCTGCTGAAGAATAGGCAAAGATGAGTCTTAACTGAATCTTATACAGCAATTTTTGCTTCTATTTTTCTCATTCATTCCATAAGTGGATTATGCCCCTTCTTGCAGGCAAGTAGATAGGGATTGTGACTTCCTTGAGCAGGAGAGAATTATGGACTATAGTCTTTTGGTTGGTGTCCACTTCCATGACGCTTCTTATACAAGAGGAGCTACTGAAGGTTAAATTTTGAGTTTGTGCTTGCAGTGATTACTGTCTTCAATAAATGATCAAAACCCTCTGCATTGGCAAATTGATTAGTGGTGAGTAAAATGTATTCATCACTTCTTTTGCAGGAAATGGACAACCTGATAATGATGTGGTAGCTCCTCGCCTTTTGAGGGAAGATGAGTTGGATCACATTCCTTATGATCCTGCCCAGTATGTATTCAATACAGTAGTATGATATTCGTCCAAAATATATTGCTGAATTCTTAAATGGTGGAAAATCACAAATCTGTCATGCATTACAATTGCTACAAAATTAACTATGAAAAGAAGCATATATTCACTATGTGCTCATACATACTCCTCTTGCAAGGCCCATCCTTTATTTTGTTTCATCAGCAAACATTCTTTTGGGTGGGTATACTAGCAGCACTATTTTTTTTCTTTTGGTTTTCTGATTTCTGCCCTTCTGACACATGTAAACATAATAATGCCACTACTATGCAATATGACTTTGTGGTGTGATTCCCAGAATCCAGTCATGTCCATCTTAAATTGGATTCAGCTTCTCTGAATATATATATCCAGATCCTTAAGGCACAACAATCAAAGAGACAAAGGTTTGTAAAGCCTAAGGTTTGTTTTTGGGACATCCACTTGGATGCCCAAGTTCGTAGGATACGTCCTTGGTCAAAAGAGTAGGGCAATTTTGTGTATGCTTCGGCTGAGAGGCTGAGCCTAATATAGGGAAAATATATGGAGATTATGGAAGACTTATTGGATTTCTAGCTTTACACAACACCATATCTTTTCACATACCTTGGTGGTTTTTCCTCATTGGGTATTACTGTGGGGGAAAGATTTGAAGTGTCTCCTGGAAGGGTGCCCTGGGAATGATAAAGCTATGCAAAGTAGGTGGTAGATGGCAACATGGGATGTCCCCTAGTTAGCACTCAAACGGAGCAATCTGACAATAGCAATTGATCTATCAACACTGGTTCCTGTCCCTTCATCAGCCAAGAGGTTTCTTGAATGATGGCATTTGCCTTATGATGGGATTGGTCACCTGCCCCAAACAGGGAAATTGCACGTGCCCATGGCTTATCTAAGATATCTATATGCAACCAAGCAGGTGGATCTTTCTTCAGCACGATCTCCGCATGTTCGTTCGCTTGGCCATGCTTAGGATGCTCGATGATTAAGAGTCATTCTCTGGGAGCTGAAGGGCTCACTTTATAGGATGAAGCTGTAGACATTTGTTTAAGGCCAATCTCTCTAGGTAGCTTTTCTTGGTGAGCCAGGTTGGCAAGCACAGAACCTGTTGAAATGTTTTAACTATAATACCAACAGTTGAGTAAACTTTGGACACGTTTAATAACCTTTCTTCCCTTTTTATGTAAAAAAAAAAAAAGGAAATTTTAACATTCCCTGAATTTGTGAGATATGTATCATGAGGTGCTTCCAATCAAGGATAGGCCTTAGCCAGGAGTATCTATTTCTTGTCATATCCTTCATTCTGGATTTGCATCCAAATATTTCTGCTAGTGTCATTTTGTCATATCAAAGGGAGACAAAATATCTTCATCTTTGGCCTGGTCATTGGTATGCGTTCTTTAAGGTTTTTGACATTTTTAAAGTTGAAACCCTTCTAACCCACTCTAAAAATGATCCTAGTGGTCTATGGGATCAATATATGGTGCCGTCATATGGCTCTTCAATGGGTATCTTGAACTTTTGAACTTTCTTTGGGGAAGGGGGGGTGGGCTCAGCTCACATGGGCTGATTGACTCCTAGAGTGATTGGCTTAGATAGATGGGACCGTTCACCTGAGTGTGCTAGTGGCTTATCATAAATGTTTTTATGCAATAAGCAAGCACTTGGATCTTTCCCTTCCGCAGGATTTCCACATTTTCAACAATACAACCATGCTTAGTTTCACGAGAGCTGGATGGCTTGTCTTGGAGGCCAAAGCAATAGATAGCCAAATATTTTGGGGACCTCTGTTTGAAGGAGTTTTTTGAGCTGTGTTTGTTTGGTATAGACGGAAATCAAATCCTTTTTCATTTAAGCATTAGAAGTTTTTCTTCTTTCGTTTTTTTCACTGATTCATCTAAGTAATATGATTATCATAGAGAACATAATCCATCAATTATGGGGAACTTAATTACCTATGGGGTATTTTTCTGACTTAATGGCTATTGCATTCCAAAAATTTGTATCCCATAATGCAATCTTAAGTTAGCTCCGTTTGTTGTAATGATTACCAAACTGTTACTTCAGCCTCTTCTGCTCTTTCGACTTTCATCACTGACAGGAAAGTTTTTATCTTCAAATTGCCATCTGCAGGTGTCCTCTGACTAGATTAGGTGTCAACATGCCTGCACGGGCAGAACTCACGGTAAGGAGAACCGACTGCGAGGCTCAGCTAGTGGGAGAACCGACGGGAGAGAGCTACGACATCATCCTCTTCTTCGGTATAATAGACATACTACAAGACTACGATATCAGCAAGAAGCTAGAGCACGCATACAAGTCAATGCAGTATGATCCCACCTCGATATCAGCAGTCGACCCGAAGCAATACGCGAGACGCTTCGTTGATTTCATTTTCAAAGTATTTGCAGATGAAACATGATTGAAGGGACCATTTGGCTCAGCTGCTTTTCCTTTGCTATTCATCTCCGGCCAGCTTGTATTCTTCCATGCATACATACCTGCACTCGGGCAGCAATGCCAACATTTTGCCAGCAAAACATTTTCTCCTTCCACTCGGTAAGGCATATGATAGCTGGGTGAAGTGGCATATGGTAAGGCATATGATAGCTGGGTGAAGTGCCCATAAGCCCGGAAGCATCTGGCTGCAACATATACGGTTCATCTTGCCTCACTTGATCTTTTCGTTTTGGGTACATTGCCTAGTCTTTCTTTGGTAACATAGAATTCTCACTCCGCTCGTAGGACGGTCAACCAAATTTATCTAATTTACATGAACAGAATTATTATTAGTAAAGTTATAGGTTAATCCATGTCCATATATAAATGGCAGCTTAACCCAAAGGTAAAGAAAAGGAAAGAAAAAGGAAAAATAATTGGTTCTTCTTGTATATTGTATTCATTTGGATCCCAAAGATGGAAGGATCAATGTAATTTATAATATAAAATGAGCTGTTTTTTGGGGGGAATTATCAATAGTGTAATTCAAACTATATATATATATGTATGTGTTTTTTGTTCTAGTTTATTTTATTATGAATTGTATTGTGTCAACCATGACCTTTTGTTGGAACAACGAAGTATCTTGGGGCCCTCCACAGATTGAGACTTGAATGGAAAAGCTTAAGAATCGCCTCCAGAAGTGGGGGCCGTGCATGTTGATGAGTGCTGCAGAACTTGGGAGTACGTGGGATGCATGTTTTTGTAGAAAACAAATAATTTAGAAAATTGAATAATGATTAAAAAAATCATGAAAAAATAAAAATAGAACAGAAATTGCACTAATGATCTCTTCCTTGTTTATATATTTTTTTTTTTATTTTTTGGGTTTTTGCCGCTTGAGGATTTAGTTGTCTTTTGCTTTTCCGTTTTCCTTTTTTTTTTTCTTTGATTTGCAAGGATTCATAATAATAAAGAAAAAGAAAGTGAGAGTCAAAATCAATAGTCAATTGCACTCTTTGACATTTACGAAGCAGGTCATTTATTTTGATTAATCAAAGGTTTGATTAACGCCTGCTTACTTGCCCGCCTTATCTGCGCGTTCGGGCCATTTCTTTTATGAGGCTTCTACAGCTTTAAGACTTATTGGGCCGATCTCATGTGCCTGTTTTCCCCGTTTAGCCCATTTCTTCAGAATCACTAAAATGATTTTTTTTCCATATATATTTTTAATATCTGTATTTAACAAAATTTTATATTTGATCTTTTAATTTTATAAAATATTAAGAATTCAAATTTATGCAAATATTTTGTGTAATTTTTGCAAAGTAACTTTAATTAAATATCTATATAATGATATAATTTAGTACCTACTAAAGTGATCCGACTAGACTGTTTTATGAATATTAAACCGATTAATGAAAAATTAATATAGTTATTTTATATATTGATTTATTTATATTGTAAACCTGAAATATTATAGTTTCTTAATTAATAGATATCATGGTAGGCCTAAAAATATGCCTACTTCAATGTAATTAATTTTTTGAATAGAGTAATTAATGATTATCCTTAATTTTAAATATATTTTTGGATACCCAAACGTAACTAAATTATTTAATTTATGAAATATTATTAATTATTCTTTTAAGTAAATAAAAATTACTATAATAGTCAATTAGTGTGTTACAATTATACACAAAAATAGATCGTCATGATACTATTAATGATTTATATTCCTCATATATTTATTAATTTAAAGTATTAATGTTGAATATTTTTAATTTATTATTGTATTTGTTTTAATTTTGCCATATTCTCACACTTTTTCTATTTTAATATTTAATGAAACTAATGTTTTTCAATTAGATTAAACAAATTTAGTTTTATTTAGGAGTATTGGATCTTGATATAGCATTACAATTAGAGTAACTCGTTGCTATTATTGATATGAGTACAAAAAAGAAAAGTCTTATTTTAAATCTTGAGAAAAGTCAAATAGAATAAGAATAATATTTATGAGAATAATTATAATGAATAATATTAAATTAACATTTTCTAAGATTAAAAGTACTAATGATTTACTAAAAACTATAACAAATTGTTTCCAATCTATAAATAATTCCTTACTGAGACGCTAATAGTAAAACTTGCCACCATAAAATTTAATGTTATTCAAATAATGTATATGCAAATTTTTGAAATGCTAATTTAACTGCAAAATTTAAAACTCTCAGTATGGATGTAAATAAATTATTTTTTGTTTAATTTATCAAGAAGTCACTTTCTTTTTAGTATGTGTCTTTTTAAACTTATTATAATACTATCAAAAATAAGTAAATGTAAATAAAATGTGAAATATACTGGTTCAAGATAAGGAAAGATTCAAATAATAAGAAATTTATCTAAAAAATTTAATGGATTATGGTGGTAAGAGAAATAAGAAATAAAAGAAAAAGAACATTAAGGATGCACCGTTAAAAAAACAGAAGAAGTCCCATTCTTGCGTATTGACTTAAAAGAAGGGAAATAATAGAATGTCCCACTTTTATAAAAAGCTGTAACACTTTAAGAAAGATTATTATGAAAGAAAAGTTTGATTCAAAAAAAAAAAAAAAGACCAGTTAGTTTATATTTATTTTGAATTAAATTAAATTAAAATTTTTTCTAATACTTGGTGGTTTGAATCAAATTCTAATGTTTATATTATAGGGATTCCTTATAATATAAATCTTAAACCAAAATATAAATTTTATTATCTTAGAAAATAATGTCAAAGTTCTAATTTCTACCATTGGAACCTTTGCTTATTTATTAATATTAGCTTGTAGATTCATTGGTAGTACTTTATAGACCTTCAATTTTTAGAAACTCTATTTTTAGTTTTAGATTCGATATTCAAAGATAATTTTAAAATTTTAAAAATAAAAGAATTAATTTATATGAAGATAATTTTTTTTGGTTCATGAACCCTTTGTTATGGTCTATGTAAAATTAACATTAACTAAAATATTGTTAAAAGTTTCATAACCTTACATCATAATGTAGAAATAAAATATAATATATTCAACGATAATTTTTTTTATTATGATATAAAATATTATATCATATATCTAAAGATTAAATAAATTGATTGGTGAAAAAATAAATTTTGCTTAATCTCAATTTCTTCGATCTTGATATATGTGTGGATTATATTAACAAAAAGTGAATTAAGCATACAAAGAAGGGTGCCATAAAAGGTAAATAACTACTCAGAATTATTTATACATATATTTGTGAGCCTTTTGATTAGGTAAAGAAAATTATTTTATTACTCTTATTGACAACCTTTTTATATTGTTACATTTATTTATTTTATGAAAAGTATCAAGTTGTGAATATTTTAGATATATACATAACTCATATTAAAAATTAATTAAATAAAAGCGTAAAAATTATAAGATCTAATAAAGGCAATAAGTAGTGAAATAAATATGATAAATTGGTATGATATCTTGACTTCTTTTCTAAGTTATGAGAAAAGTATTGTATGTGTGCTCAATACACTGTTGAAGATGCCATAGTAGAATAGTGTCATTGGACAATGTAATCATACTTTAATCCATATAATTAGGAATATATTATATGATATCTCTTTTGTCAAATTTTTATGAGTGAAAGTTTTTAAGACTTTTATACATATTTTTAATCAAAATTTGAGTAAAGTAGTGTTAAAAACTACTTTTGAGTTGTAGACTAATAAAAAATTGAGTCTTTGACACCTATATATTTGAGAGTGTCAAACGGAGGCTAAAATATATAATCTACTAGAAAGAAATTAAATTTTAGAACTATCAATGAATACTTTAATAATTATCTAGAAAAATCTAAATTGTATATATTTTATTATTTTAATTATAGTACAAGAATAATAGAAACTGATAATGACAATTTTTTTAAAAAATGGTGAAATCAATGAGAATCATATTTCACAAAATATGAAAATTAAAAAAAATTGGGATATAAATTTCTTTACCCATAATTTCTAAAAAAAATTATTATTTTAACTATTATTAAATAATTTAATAATAATAAATAATAAATTAATGATCCTATCCTCTATGGTGAAATTATCACGAACGAGTTGTAGAATAATTACAAGAAGTATTTTAAGGAGATCTCATAGAAAGAGGATATATGCTATTTTAAATTATTATTTGAGTTATCTATAAGAATTCGAGTTTAATATACTGATATATGTCGATCTAGTTTTTTTTTTCAACAAGTCATAGAAATAAATAATTCCTTTAAATCTATTGATACTATAAAAGATGAGTTAAAATCAATAACATATAATAAAATTTAGAATCTCATCAAATTATTTGAAGACTACAGAATAGTTAGCTATATATAGATAGTTAAAATCAAATGTGACTTAAAGGGTAATATCAAATAATATAAAGTCAATCTTCTAATTAAAGATTATACTCAAAGATGTGACATTGATTATGAAAAAGCTTTATCTACAGTTTCAAAGGACTTTTTAAGAATTATAATAGTGTTTGTTGCACATTTTAATTTAGAGTTATGTCAAATGGATGTAAAAATTACTTTTTAAATAGTTATTTATATAAAGAAGTTTATATAGAATAACACAAAAGATTCATAGTTACAAGACAACAAAACTTAATTTATAAGTTGAAAAAATTAATAAATAAATTTAAATAAGCCTCACAACAATGATAACTTATGTTTTGTGATACCATTTTATTTTTTAATTTTATAGAAAATACCATTGATTAGTATGTATACCTGAATGTTAGTAAAAGTAAGTTTATATTTTTTATTCTATATATTGATGATATATTACTTGTAAATAGTAATCTTAGATTATTACATTATATTAGGGACCGACTCTCTAAAAATTTTGATATGAAAAATATAAATGAAACAACTCATATAATAGGAATATAAATATTTTAAAATAAATAATATAGATTATTAAATTTATTTAAGAAAGGATATATCAAAAAAATTTTTTATAGAGATTTTCAATAAAAAATTATATAGTTAATATTACTCTAATTTAGAAAAGTAATAATTTTAGTTTAATACAATACCTACAAAATGAATGGAAATAAAATTAAATAAAAGACATTTCTTATGTGCCTATCATAAAAAGTTTAATATATGCACACATTTGTATCGGACTGAATATAAATTTCATAGTTGGCTTGTCTAAAAAGATACCAAAATAAGTATAATTGTAAGGAACTAATAACTATATTTTTAGTTACAAGAAATCACACCATTTAGATATAATAAGGTATTCAAATTTAGACTACATTGGATATATAAATGCCAAAATGTCTATCTCTAGATATATTTTTCTTTTAGTTGGAAGAGTAATTTCATGAAAGAATGTAAAATAATTTGTAATTGTTATATCTATGATAAAAGTAGAGTTTATGGCATACTTTAAAATCATCATACTTGTATTATAGTTATAAAATTTTATTTTAGAATTTAAAATTGTCAAAATTATAGTTAGATTGCTAAAAATTTATTATGATAAGTCTATAATAATTTTTTTCAAAGGATAACAAGTATTCAAATGGGTATTAATTATATGAAAATTAAATATCTTATTATTAAAAGTAAAATTTGGAAACAAAATGTGCCAATATAGTATATTAAAACTAAACTTATATTATAGGTCTATTAATTAAGGATGTACCATCAAAGATATACATAAATCATGCTAATAGTGTTGGTCTTTATTGTCACTCATGATGAAATTATGAATTATATTATTAATCTTGACATTCAAGATCTTGAATAATATATTTCTAGTATCTCTTATTTTTCATATTATTCGAACTCAAGGTTTTAAATAATGTGACGAATTACGTTCCAAAATCCATCATTTAATTTAATGGACGCGAACTTATCCTGTTAATACTCTAATTAATTGTGCATAAATAATATGTTAACATCTATAGGATACAAATACATTGTTACGTTATCTATGGCTCCAACATCAACCTAATAATATGATGCCAACTTTATGTTAAGGAAAGATGCTTACTAAATCATACACAAACCAACTTGTGGAAACACAATTACCCATTTGATACAAAATCATCACTAAAATATATTGCCATGCATACAATCATCAAAATTGGTTAGAACTTTATATCAACGACGAAATAAAATTAAATACAGTATATACTATCCCAAAAATATAAATCGATAAAATAATCTCTCCAGAGGCATATATTAAATTCTTTAAACCTTGTTTCTATTTATCAGGTAAGAACTTATGCGAATAATTTGAAGGGTTAGTAAAATAGTAAAAGAGTGAACCAAATACTTAACAATGTACAATATATAGTAAAGATTATACAATTCTTTTTACTTAAAACATAACAATAGGAATAGAGATCAGTATAGGATATGATGACTTAAAATATGGTTAGAATACTTTATATAATTCTTTCTCTGATATCTTATCTTAATCTTCATTTTAAACTATGCTAAAAATTTTCTTTTTTTACTTTTCTTTAAGTATTAGGGCAGTAGGCGTTATTAGTTAAATAAGGAGTCGATCAAAGTTTGGATTGTATTTTTTCTTCACACAATCAAAGGCCTACCATCCTATTTAAGGACCTGGAGGTGGGCCGTCTACACCTTTCTCTTAGTAGGCCAAAATCTTATTACGATTCTTACTTATCAGACAACGATTTTTCACTATAATATATTAGGACATACCAGAATATAATATTTGTTAATCAATCATTGGTCCAATTTCTTAATTCATTTCAAAATTTATTATGGAGACTCTACACTTATTCTTGGTACTTATTTTAAATTTTCTTCATTTTGAAAGAAAATAATCTTACTTCTAGATCTTCTCCACTTAGAAGAAAATAATAATATTTCTTATTATTATATAGTGCTTCCATTTATTTTCTATAAATAGGATTGAAACTTAGCATTTAAATATTAAAATATAGTAAAACATCAAAGTCTTAGAATATATTCATATGCTGAAATAATAATAATTCGTACTTGATGTGTTTGGTTGAGTTGGTTACTGGTTTGATATCCGATTTTAACTTATTTTCTACAAGCTAAAAATTTATCATCAATATATGATGTTTTGACCTGTTCATAGTCAGTTTTAGGCTAGTTCAATAACTCCACGAGCTAAAAATTTTAGCATTCTTTGGGCTGGTTCAGTTATTAATGTAAGGTCCGGTTCAGTGTTCGGTTCAAGGAAAATTTTACAGGTTAATACCTTAACATCGTCTCATGACACTTATGTTAATTTGACTGTTGGTTCAGTAGGTTTAAGGCCCGGTTTAGGGCCAGTTTAATGGCTGCCATTTTAGTGTCAGTACAGATGCTACTTAGCTGGTTCTATTGCTGTTTAGAAGCCCAGTTTAGAAACTGGTTCAAGGTATTTTTGACAGTTGGTTTACAAGTTAACACTTCAATCTCAGTACATGAGGGCTTGGCCAGTTTGGCTATTGGCTCAACCGATTTAAGGCCCAGTTTGGTTTATTTTTCCTAAGCTGCCAAGTTCAGTATCAATATGGACGTAGGGGCTAGTTCTGTTGCTAATTTTAGACCCAGTTCAGTTGCCAATTAAGGCATAAATACAGGTTGACACTTCAACATTACCTCAAGATACTTAGACTAATATTGCTGCTGGTTCAATTGGCGTAAGTGCAGGTTCAAAGTCGGTTCAGTGGTTACAATTTCAACATCAGTATGGATGCTGTTAGCTGGGTATATTACTAAATTGAGGCTCGGTTCAATGGCCAACTTTACAGATTGACACTTCAATATCTTTTCATAACACTTTAGTTGATTTGGCTGCCGTTTCAGTTGGTTTAGGGGCCATTTTGACCCATTTTCATGGGTGACAATTTTCAGTGTCAGCATACTTGTTGTGGCTGGTTTTGATACTAGTTTTGGGACCCGATTCAGTGGCTAGTTTAGTGTATCCTAGACAACCGGTTCCCAAGTCGATAGTTTAGCCTCAGTACATGATACTTTGGCTGGTTCGACTCTCGATTTAGCCGATTTAGGGGCCAGCTCAGTCTATTTTTCTAGGCTGCCAGGTTTAGTTTTAGCTTGGATGCAGGGACGGTTCTGTTTGCTGATTTTAGGGCCGGTAATGGCCACCTCAGCATATATTTTACAGATGAAATTTAGCATCAACGTGTGATGCTTTGGCTGGCTCAAATTTTGAATTAATTGCCAGTTCAATTCTGAATTAATGGCCAGTTCAACCTGTCTCCTACAACTAGAGAATCCAACATCAGCACCTACTAGTTCATCAACTTTCACTGATTTATTTCCTTTTTTGAAATGATGATATGATAAAAATAGTATAGTAGAGTAAGGTATTCAAGTATTGGAGTAATAATACTTGAGAAAAATTAACAATATTTTTACTGCAATGGTGGTTTATTGATTTTCTCCATCTCCTTCTGCCTTTTTGGTTCTTTCTTCTACTTTTCTTTTGTTTTTCCCTTCATCTTCTACTCCTCACGTGGCTTTATATAAACTTTGAGGCTCTTGCTGAGTCATTCCATATGGAATGAGCTACTGCCAGCAAGCTCATCTAATTCAACTTAGTTGTCTCCTATAAATATAGCTGATTCATTCATAATTTTGCTGAATTACTTTTGTATATTTTGCTGAGTCATTATGCTATGTAGTGGCCTTAAGAAGCTTCTGTGTGGCAAGTTAAAATTGTTGAATTTTCATCAGTTCCATGGACTTTGCTAAGCTATGCTACTGCCAGCTAATTGTTGACTTGCTGCTGCTACTGTGCTACTAAAGCATGATCCTTACATGCTTCTTGATGGAGTTGCCATGCTGAAATTTGCTACTGAAGTTGCTGCCCCTTACTGAATCATTATATACACACACGCATATATATATATATATATATAAGCTGCAGTCCGGTGCCCTGCTATATTATAATATATACAACTGTCCGAAATTTCTGTTGCTAAATTATCATATATATATATATATAGCTTCCCGAGTTGTATTTAGCCCATCGAATTTAATTTGGCTGCCGATCGGTTGAAAATCTAGCAATTGGGCTGTCTTCTCATCAACTGGAATTAATTCGGTTACTAATCGGATCAATTGGATAATTTTGAAGTTACTGCTACATCCTGGAGCAAGCCTCTGGTTCTGGGTTTTAATATAATGAGCATAATAATAAAATTTAAGACTCGATCCTTACAAATAATCTCTTACTAAGATATTTTTGTTGAATCTATGAATACTTTTCATCTAAAATTCTAGTCAAATGATTTGGAAGTATTGTCTTACATGAAAGAAATCATATCATATAATGATATCAAATTGACTTGGTTACTCACATTTGTTAGTTAATTGATTATAATATTATGATATCTAAACTATTAGATGATTATAATGTTGTACATTTAAAGCTTATTTTAATCATTATGATAAATATTATCATCATATAGGTTATGTGGGAGAATATTAAAAAAATATTCACATGATAAGGTATAAAATTTATTAAGTTTTGATTAAGTAATATAATCATATATAATTAGTTTAGATATATTAATTATTTATAATTAATTAAAAAAATTTTAAAATATATGTTTATTCAATACACGTCTTTTGCTAAGAAGGAAAGGTATTTCAATAATTTAAAAATGATAATCTCTCATTTCATAAAAAAATATCTATAATTATTATTTTGAGTTATATAAAATTAATAAAAATCTCAACAAATCAAAAAGAGAAAAAAAAGAGAGAGAAAAATCAACTCTTTATTCTTTAAGAAAAGAATGATTTCAATGCGTATTTTAGTTTTATAGATTATTTTTAGCAAATTAAAATTTAATACTTATTGTTGGGTCCAACTCAGATGTATGCCAAAAATGGTGAGGTCTAATCGAAGGGGCATGAGTCGACCCGAGCAGTAAAGTCCAAACTTTCTTGTGAAGCCCAAGGGATCCTAGCGTGCAACCCACGTGACGCCCCAAGTCAACAACCAATCAGTGCGCCTTCGCTACCTGCTAAGGTGACTATAGACGGTGGGAGCTAGCTCAGAAAATGCCAACCAATGAGGAAAAAGATCAACGCTACAAGCCATAGTGCATGCCATCCTTACAACCGCTCAGCCAATCCATGCATGGGCAGCAGACTAGGCGTGGTTCACACCCGACGACGGTCCCCTTTGCCCTCGCTAGATGACAACTAACGTCGCTAGCCACCGCCAGCGTACAGCGGATGACGAATCTCGGCAAAGCACTTGTTGAGAGTTTCGGCTCCAAAAGCCTCCAAGAGATAGCTTATACTTACTTTCTCCTGCGATGAGGAAAGGGGGCCCAATCTTAAGCAGAAAACGGTGATCAGAGATCAGTGTTCGATCCTTCACCCTTCCTTCTTGAGAAGTAAGAACCAACTCTCTTCTCTTGAGCCACTGTCATTTTGCAACGGACTTAGTGAGCCACCCATAGCAGTGCAACTCCCGGAGCCTGGTCCTCCAAACACATTCCATTGACACTCCAGCGTTTTCGCACTCTTATCACGTTTACTTTTAAGCGTGCATTTCTCCGTCTATTACGGAAGAAATCTGACTTGAGTGTCAAAATATTTGTGGTGGGATAATTTTCTATCATCTTTTGACATCTTGTTTATAGTTTGTGGTGTGCAGATTATAGGATAACAGCGACGGAGACCGAACCCAATCCAAGGTTGACTGCAGCGAAAGATCGGAAGGCTCTCTAATCCGTATCACAATTGAGAATTAGGAACACATCACCGTCTGTGGGAATTGACTGAAAGTCTGATTCACACGCTTTCAACAACTTTAGTATGGTGAACACCCGAGCACAAACTAGTACCCCTATTTGAGATGCTACTTAATGTGGTAATTGCCTTCCTATTGGTAGGAGGATGGACAACCATCTTGATCTGTGTGTACGAGCACTTGCCATAAAGATGGATAACATCTCAAAAGCCATCCAGACCATTTGCTCGCGATTGAATGAATGGTCAAAAGGGACACCGCCATTGGCCTCTCAGACCACCACGTCCAAGAAAATGAATGGGGAAAAGAAGCACCCCTCAAAAGCAAGTTTCCCAACATAACGAGCCCGAGGTCCAGGTTGCCTCAAGCAACAAAGTTTCATCGAGACTTGAAGATCGCTTAAGTTCCAGAGTTCAGGGGGATATCCTAGAGAGGTGAAATCCTCGATATTCACCGGAGCCCACGTGTCAAGCAGGGCCTTCTCGTAGTAAGTTCCCTCCAAAGTGTCGCAGCCCGTCTAGCTTCTCGACTGAGCAAAACTTTTATGAGTTGAGAGATTATCTCAACAAAAAGAGAATTACGGCTCCTTCCCAAATAGAGGAGAAACTTAAAAAGATTTGATAGCGCATTTTTGGAGATGATGCTAAAGGAGGAACTACTGACCTATGCAGATCACCATTTACTGTGGAGATCAGGACAAGGTCACTTCCCCACAAGTTTAAGATACCAATTCTTGATGTCTATGATCGAAGTACTAATCCAATGGATCATTTGGATCACTTTCGAACACACCTAAGCCTTCAAGGCTTAGATGAAATGACAATGTGTTAGTATTTTTCCTTGACACTGAAAGGTGATGCAACGATTTGGTTTTATGGACTGCCAATGAATTCAATCTGATCATTTAGTGAGTTGGCAGAAAACTTCCTCTCCAAATTTGCTTCCAGTCAGAGAGTAGAGAAGTAACCATGGCACCTTGCTCATGTGAAGTAAAGATCCAGGGAGAGTTTAAAAAGTTTTTTAAAGCGGTTTATTACAGAAGCTAGACAGATTCCAAAGCTTACAGATGGAGTTAAGCTTATTGTATTTTTATCGGCTTTGGAGGGAGGTAGCTTCTTCAAGCACATCGTGCACAAGGAACCTCAATCCTTCAAGGAGGCTAAGACCATTATTCGGATGTACATAGTGGCAGAAGAGGCTAACGAAGCTAAGAAGCCCGAGCGTGAAGAGAGTTCCCACCCCAGGGCGGTGGAAGAAAAAAGGAAACATGGGGACCGTCAAGGTCCTCGAGGATCAAAAAAGCTGTAGAAATTCGAGCAAGTTGTTTAAAGGGAGTTCAGACCTTTAAACTTGACTCCCTTGAATGACTTACGCCCCAACATTCTGATATAGATTCGGGATGAAAAGTTCTTCACGTAACCAAAAGCCTTGAAGAACCCTGATGGTGGTGACCAATCGAATTATTGTCATTACCATCGGTGCAAAAGGCACAGTATTGAGGATTGCAGGAAGTACATAACGAGATTGAAGAGTTGATCAGGAAAGGCCACGTCAATCATTTCTTACAGAGACCTGGACAGACTCTTGGAGGAGCAAACTATCAGCTTAAACGAGTGTTCATTGATAATGAAAGTTTACGTAATTTACTTTATCTTGATACCTACTTTAAATTAGGACTTAAAAAAAACCAAATGAAAGTAGCTGAAGGACCTCTTTACAGACTAGACAATGAGTCAGTACCAGTTCAGGGAGTCGTACAGCTTAAAGTCACTCTAGAAACTTACTCGAGGATTTTATCCAAAACTCTTTCCTTTTTGGTAGCAGACATCCCATCGGTTTATAACGCAATCCTCGGACGTCTTTATTTAACCGCTTTCAGAGCTGTAACTTCCATTTCCCATTTAAAGATAAAATTTTTGAAGCCATTTGGAATTGGAGAAGTCATCAGAGATCAAGTGGCCGGATGGACATGTTATTTGTCCCAAGTCATTTAGACACCTCTTCCCTAGCCTGTCAAAGGCCTTAACATTCGTGATGAGACAATGTTGTAGCAAGCTCCGTTTGGAGAGTTGACTGACCGAATCCCTCTGGATCTCAACGATCTTGAAAAAATATGTTCAGATAGGAATTTTGTTACCACAGACTTTTTGAGAATGGCTTTTCAGTTTCCTCAGATGAAATTTGGACGTTTTTGCTTGGACACCAAGTGATAGTCTGGGGATACTAACTGGAGTAATGGTTCATAAATTGGGCCTAGATAGCAATCACAAACTCGTACGGTAAAAATGAAAAAACTATTCGGTTGAGAAACTGATTGCCATTCGAGAGGAAGTAAAGAAATTTCTGAATGCTAGGTTCATTAGGAAAGTTTAATATTCGTACTGGCTGTTAAATGTGGTCATGGTCAATAAAAGTAATGGGAAGTGAAGGATGTGTGTTGATTTCACGGATGTCAACAAGGCGTGTCTGAAGAGCAGCTTCCCACTTTTGAGGATTGATTTGCTTGTGGATTCAACATCGGGTCATGAGTTTTTAAGTTTCATGGACGCATACTCAGACTATAATCAAATTTGGATGAGCCCAAAGGACGAGGAGTACACATCTTTCATAACAGATCAAGGAACATACTGTTACAAAGTTATACCATTCGGACGGAAAAATGTTGGTGTTACTTACTAGTGGCTCATCAACAAGATGTTTGAGGACCAAATCAGACGAAATGTAGACGTCTATGTGGATGATATGCTCGTCAAGAGTAGAGTGATCAACTACTATATTCAAGACCTTGAAGAAACGTTTAACATCCTAAGGCAACGCTAGATGATGCTCAACCCGACAAAATGTGCGTTCGGAGTGGCATCTGAAAAATTCTTAGGCTATATTATTTCACACCAGGAGATCGAAGCAAATCCTGAGAATATTAAGGCCATATTTGATATGAATTTACCTCAGATAGTGAAAGAGGTCTAGAAGTTGACAGGAAGAATAGCAGCGCTTTCTCGATTCTTGTCAAAATCAACCGAAAAATATTTATCCTTTTTTAAGGCTCTACGGGGGACTAAGACTAAAGGTTTTCAATGGATGACCAATTGTGAAGTAGCCTTTAGAGACCTTAAGGAGTATCTCTCAAACCCTCATCTTCTGACTTCTCCTCAAGAAGGCGAAGAGTTATATTTATATCTGGCTGTGTATGACAAAGTTTGAGCTCGATCTTAATTCAATAGCAGTGTAACAGGCAATGACCTGTATACTATATCAGCAAGGTGCTGGTTGATATAGAGACCAGATACACTCTTGCAGAGAGGATGGCTTTATCGCTTGTGTATTTCGCTCGAAAATTGAGATCATATTTTCAAGCGCAGAAAATAATAATCCTGACAGACCAGTCTTTGAGAACAATATTGCAGAAGCTAGATATGTTAGTACGGCTGGTTAAGTGGGCCATTGAGTTGGGTGAGTTTGACATAAAATTTTGTCCGAGGCTTACTTTAAAAGGTCAAACCTTAGTGGATTTTATTATTGGAACATCAACCTTAACTTTGGATACATTCGACCTATGCAACAATGATGAACTGCTCAACCCTCATGTTTGGACTTTGCATGTGGACGGCTCCTTGATAAAAGCTGGTTATGGTGCTGGTGTTGTGCTAAAAACACCTGAAGGATCAGAGATTAAATATTTTATGATCCTCAGGTTCCCAACAATTAACAACATTGTGGAATTTGAAGCACTACTTGCAGGACTACGGTTAGCAAAAGAATGCTCGGCCAAGAACCTAGTTATCTACAGCGGACTCGAATTGGATGTTAATGAAGTTCATGACAATTTTGAAGTCAGCCACCCACAACTTTTCAAGTATCTCTCAAAGGTCCAAAGTTTGACTTCGACCTTTGAAAATGTGAAAATAGTTCATATTTCAAGAGAAAAAAACGGAAAAGCTGACTTATTGGTAAAGACAGTAGCGTCTGGAGACCCTGACTAGTATGCTCGAGGAATGCTTGAGGTCCTCAGAAATCCTAATATAGAGGATCCTGAACCAGAATTTATACAGATAGGTAATATGGAGAATTGGATAACTCTCTATTTGAGATATCTGTCCGATGAAACATTATTGGAAGACTTGAATGAGACTAAGAAAGTGAAAAAGATGGTAGGTTGGCATACCATCATGGACGGCCAGTTATACCGCTTTGGGTTTTCTGCTCCATACTTACGGTGCCTTACTCCAAAAAAAGCTAATTATGCTCTCGGAGAAGTGCATCTCGGTATTTACGGATCCCACATTGGGGGTAAAAATCTTACTTTCAAGTTGATGAAGTCAAGATATTACCGGTTAACTATAAAGAACGATGCCATGGACTTCATACGGAAGTGCAAAAATTGCCAAGTCCACGGGAACCTAACCCACCAGCCTCACACAGAGTTACGAGCTTTGCAATCACCTTGGCCATTTGCACAATGGAGGCTTGACATCCTCGGACCATAGCCAATATCTTCTAGGTAGAGAAAGTTCATCATTGTCGGGATCGATTACTTTGCAAAGATGAATGAGGCCATACCATTAACTCGGAAAACCGAGTAAAACACCATAGAGTTCGTCCGTTAAAGTATCGTGTCCAGGTTTGTTATTCCAGAATGTATTGTAATTAATAATGGGACCCAATTTACTAGTAAACGGTTTACCAAGTATTGTACAAATCTAAGGATAAGGTTGATCTACACGTCAGTTGTATACCCGCAAAGTAACGAATAAGTGAAAGTTACCAACCACACGATATTACACGGATTGAAGATAAAGTTAGAGTATACTGAGGGCTCATGGGTAGATGAACTTCCATCGGTTTTATGGTCATATAGAACAACGCCAAGAGAACAGACTAGAGAGACACCTTTTACCCTATACTATGGGGTTGAGGCAGTTATTCTTGTAGAGGTCGGATTGCCCAGTCTTCGGGTTAAAAGTTTCAACCCAGGCGACAATTCACAAAGGCTTTGAGAGAACAATGACATGCTTGAGGAAGCCAGGGACACGACAAGATTGCGGACAGTGGTGTATCAGCAGAGAACTGTCAAATATTACAATAAGAAGGTGAAAGCACGTCAATTTGAAGCAGGAGACTTAGTACTACGAAGAATTGAGGCCACAGGAAAAAATACCGATCAGAATAAGCTTTCTTTAAATTGGAATAGGCCGTTCCTGATCTCAATCATCCTTTAAAATGGAGCATACAAATTGTGCACCCAGGAAGGTAGACTAGTTTCTCGGACGTGGAATACTTCTCACCTTAGAAAATATTATCAATGAATGTATAAACAGTCAGGTAAGGTTGATTACATCATTCGGTGTGCTTGTGTCACATTTAAATTAATAAAATAAATTCTTTTTGTTTATTCTTTGTTATGCATTTCATTTAAATATTTGCATATCATTTCATACAACTACATGGCTTAGACTGCCCCTAAGTCAAATAAAGTTTTCCTCTTCACTTGTTCTTAGAGCTGCCCTAGAGCAGCTAGTAAAACTCGGCATGACCGAGTGGCTCACCGAAAGTCAGACTCTAAAACTTGGCAAGAGTACAAAGCAACCCATAAAAGGCTGGGTCTTAAAACTTAGGGTGCTTAAATAGCATGACTGCAAAGACCTTAGAGGGAGTATCATCAGCCAATCATGGTCGTTGTGTTCGGGCATGTCACCCATAAGGGATAAAACATCCTTATGATGTGTCTAAAAAAGAACCTAGCCTACGAGCAATCCAAAGAAAGAGAAAGAAAGAAACTGAATTAAAAGGATGTATTTTATTTATATAATGAATATACATCTAAAAAAAATTAATTAAGTCCTGAAAGATCCTGACTCAAAAGGATCTAGAGTGTCATCCTCTTCCAAGCGGCCAATCATATCTGACTTGCATTCGGCACTGGCATTCCTCGGATGAAGCAGAGAGAGAGGAAACTTTGAAATTATTAAGCAAATTATGCATCGACAAAGTCCGATGCCGTCCCAATGCTTTCTCTCCGGTGCAAATTTGATGTCCTTGGCCTTTATTAAGGTCCTAAGCTTGTCCTCCAGATAAAGATATCTTTTTCAAAGAGAGACATGCTGTTGGATCATTAATGACTCCTCAAGCGAAGAAATCTTTTTCTTTGCCTTAGCAAGTTCACGCTCGAGACGATTGGCATGAATTTCTAAGGATTGGAAGGTTTCCAAGTCCACGCAAGATTGGGCGGCCTTATCAATAATTGGATTAAATCGGCCAACCCACTCATGCAGTTGCAAGAAAAAAGCCAGTCAGTAGAGCATTGAATAAAGTAAAGGAACTAGAAGAAACACTAAGGAGAAGTGCCTTTGAAAAGGGAGAGCTCCTTGAAAATCCTTCCTCTCTTTAGACATCAGACTCCAAACATCTTGACGTTTGAGCCGCATCCACAACAACAGTCATTTCCTCGGCCTCATGAGCCTCGACAATTGCATCGGACTCATGAACTTCAACCATGACCTTGGACTCATAAGGTGCTTCATCAACAACTGACACCGGGGGCTCAACTCTTTCGAAATGATTCATGGCCCCAGTTTCTACTTGATCCTTGAATGAAGCCTTTAGAGTTACCAAAATGTCCTCGGTCATGGTCTTCTGAATGGCCTCGAATAAAAAATCCCTCTCCTCATATACTTGGAGTGTAAGGCAAGGGGGCTCAGTCTGAGCACTTCAATTGCCCTTATTTCTTCCTCTATCCCAGCGTGCTTGTCTGATGCCTCAGCTAAGTCCTCGGTCAGATTTTCAATAATTGATCCAAGGTTTCTCCAAGAAATGTGGCTAGAAGGTCGGACATAGTCTCCTCAAAGGATGAAGGAACAATAAGTGGCCCAACGTCTTTGTCCTCGGTCAAAAAAGAATGAGCCATAGACTCACTGATTGTTGAGGGTCCGACTACCTCAACGCCTTGACCTGAGACCGTTTTAGTAGAATTCTTCTTCCTCACCAATTGTCCGATGATGTCTTTGTTGTTATCGAAAGAAGTTCAGCTCTAGTCTCCGGCCTTTTGGAAGTCTCCGTCCAACGGCTTTTCTTTTCTCTGTCAGACAGCTCACTTATTCTCTGTGGCCTCTTTTTTCTTTTTATTTTCTTCTTCATGGCCACTGAGGAAGTGGAAATTTTCAAGCCCTCAGGTTGAGGATCCCACTTGGCCTTTCCAAAGGCATCGCTCCTTAACTATCGATTTTTTTTGTTCTCACTAAAAGAACCGAGGTTAGCCAAAACTAAACCGATGAAATCTTTCACCGCTTCTCTTTCTTGCCTTGTAGCATCAGTGCAAAAGCCTGATGCTATATTTTTCCATTCGTTTGAAACTCCCCACTCATGAGGAACAATAAGGAAAAAATACGTATTCTTCCACCGTTTGGTAGAATCAGGATTACCCCCACTAATGAAGACAAACTCAGGGAGAGGAGAGATTACAATCCAATCCTACCCATGAGTAAACCTCAAAATCACTTTGATTGCCACATTGTCAAAAACTTTACCATGGCAACGTGCAAAGACATAAAGAAAAATTAGATACCCCACGGCATTTGGTTATAGTCGAGCAACTGAAACTTCCAAAGCCTTCATTATTTGGTAAAGCTCCAATGCCACGGGAAATCGAAGACCTCCTTTCAGATGGGTCTCGTATATTGTGACAAACCCATCTAGAGGTGAACAATCCCTATCATCAACGCCGGGTATCAAGAAGGTATACGAACTTAGGATTTTACATTTGGTGCAAATAGCCTCAACATCTTCGTGAGAAAGAGAGGAGGCAATGTCCTTAATTCCATGAGCCATTGTAGAGAAATTTGAGGAAGAAGAAGACGAGACGAAGATGAAAGTTCAAGTGTTTGAAGAGAAAGGCAACACAATCGAATAAAATCCCAGCAAATAAGGGATTTGAGACACCGATTGAATTCAAAAAACACGCCTCATTATGGTTAGGGCACGTGTCAGCCTTTCATTGGGCAGAGAATAATAATGGTTGTTACTTTTCAAGATGATGTCATTCATATTTAATGCCTCAATTGACGGCACATGCCAGCGACTCGGGCTAAAGTCATATCCTCGGATATATTTTAGCCATGCAGCTGGATTCAAGAATATTCGCGGACTAAAGTTTTGTCCCCGGAGATAATTTAGTCATGTCGCTTGTTTCAAAGAATATCCTTGGACATATTTTAGTCATTTTGTTGGATTCAAGAATATCTGTGGACTAAAATTATGTCCTCAGACATATATTTTAGCCATGCAACTGGATTCAAGAATATCCGTGGACTAAAGTTATGTCCTTGGAGATAATTTAGTCATGTCGCTGTATTCAAAGAATATCCTCAGAATATTTTAGTCATTCTGCTGGATTCAAGAATATCTGCGGACCAAAATTATGTCCTCGGATATAATTTAGTCATATTGCTAGATTCAAAGAATGTCAGCGGACTAAAGTCAAGTCCTCAGAGATATTTTAGTCATTCTGTTGGATTCAAGTAATATCCTCGGACATAATTATGTCCTTAGATAGTTGAAGAATTATCTCTAAATAAGAGAGCATGCCATCGGACAGTTGTGGTTATTCTTCAGACAAAAATGCCATTACCCAATGTAAGAATGCAAGTCCAAATAAGAGCCTACCTTGGGATGAATTCCAAGGCAGCCCATCGTGGTGCTTGACAGACTACCACTTCACTCACGCCGTGGTCGCCTGCCGAAATTTCAACTGTCACTCCTACAATAATATGACAATTCTGGCCATGCGAAGTGACGACGATAACCCTTCTAGAATCCAGGACCGGAAGGACAAACAAATCACCCAAGCACAACAAATTGCATAGTTAAGTAAAGGAACTTCATTGAGTAATTTTACTAATAAGGTTTCTTTATAGGAAAAGCCAACCAGTGGTTGCAAGATACAACTATTTTCCCCCTCTGAGTTCGGCAGGATCGAGAATCGTGAACTCAGTTAGTTTCGAGTGTGTCCTGCACCTAAATTTTGAGAGTCCAAGAGGCTGACGCGAAAGCCTGGCACCGCCAACGAAGCTATTCTCTGACTAAGCCGAATATCTTCCTGAAATATCCCTTCCAGCAAGGGAGCCAACCCTTTCGGCCAGATTCCCGACCTCAGCTCAGCCTCCTACCACGCATGGACGACGTGTTCCTCCTTGAGCCATGCCTGATATCATTCGAGCTCCTCCTAAAGAGCAACGATTCGATTTTGAGCCTGCGAGTTGGCGTCTGCTAGTTGTGATGCTCTCGCCTCCGACCATGCTTGCTCAAAGTGAGCCACTCGCGCTCGAGTCTGCTCGACCTCTCTGACAACAACCTGCACTTGAGCCTCCATGTCCTCCACTACCCTTAAGACACGATGAAGTGATGTACTAGCTCCCCCAGGCCTTTGACGCCACGAGGAGTTGGATGCCTCATCAGATTCAAAGCCCAGCGGTACTCTCAGGAACCTCATTGGCCCAATGACTGAAGGCTCTAAGTGACAACCCTTTGCTGCCACCGCGGAAGGCATAGCCTCATCATGGCCCCTCAATTCTTGCACTGCCCATTGAGATTCCTCGGTGGGAGGTTCAGACTCCGAAAGAGAAGACGACTTTGCTATTAGGGTCACCAAAAAGAAGAAGAAAGAAAACAACCGTAGGCTGGAATTTCACATCTCCAAGCAACCAACGGGTGCAAAATCTGCAGAGATCTTTGGCACTTAAATAGCCAAAGTTCTCCAAAGAAGCGGCGACATCTGACTAAAGGGAGACGTTCTGCTGCCCAACGAAATCCTCCCACGTGTCGGCGCCCTAAAACATCGTGCCTTTCCAAGGGAGGTCATCATGACGCGACAGCCCTATGTTTTCCTGTGGAAACATTAGGGCTGCCAGCTCACAGAGGGATCCCGCTAGGCCATCCTACCGATGGACCAAGCACAGGCTCGAGGGATGGCCTTGGAAGGGACGACGGAAGTTGGTTGGACGTTCGTAAGCAAACAACAATAGATGTATGGCGGCGAGAGGGCCCTAATTCCTTTGAGTTATAACGTGCAAAACGACAAAAAGAAGATTCGATGACATCGGATATAAAAGGAAAACTACTGCTTTTTTTCATTGGAGCTATTCTTTACAAAGTATAAAGTTTGCATTAGTACAAGTATAAAAAAGTAAAAGTACAGCAGAGTGCAAGAAGCTCAGGATAACGACACCATCGGGAGGAACTAGCCTAGGGAACGTGAGCACATCAACTCACCCCTGTTGCATCACCACAACACCGATTCTGCCCTTAGACCGGTGTCGCTGATGCCTACCCCCCGCTGAAGGCATGACAGGGACTGTTGCAGGCGAAGGGAAGACATCAATCAGAAGTCCCGACAGGGTTGTAACTCATTCACACGCGCCCTAAGGGGACTCCTGATTCTACCTCTCCAGGCAGCATATATGAACCACCAACGGCGGTAAGAGATAGCGAAGGCACGCTACTGAGGGAGAAGAATTCCCATAAATAGTGTACCAGTCCCATTGCATCCCACCTATGAACTGGAGTCCTGACTAGCCGTGGAGGAGGCACATGACAATAGTATAGTGGCCGGACCACCCTCCTTACAACGAGGAACCACCCACAGAAAGGGCACGCTGATAGGCCTCAACAGTAGCATCGGATCTTCCGTAAATCCATCCGATTCCTTTGCGAAACCCCACAGGGCGTGGGGCATGCCATTGACTTTGTATCACTTCTTCGACAAATGGCTAAGTGTGGGTCGCCCTAACTAGATAACTCCCTAATTTATAGCCGAGCCAACACTCGACGAACTCCCAAAGAGACATGCCACCCAATGGCCATCTATTAAGGAATAAGAAAGCCATTAATGCAAAGCGGACCCTCAGACGGTGAATCTTTCTTAACAGAGCTCCTGCACCGCCTCTGAAAGGTTGCATATTCGCATGGGAAAGAAATGGCCCCATAAGGGGACGAAAACCAGTGCATCTCGAGGAAAGCCCACGTGGACAACTAGCTGGATCCATCATGAACATACCAGGCCCTAGTAATGGGCCGTCCCAGGCATGGGGGGCTAGTGTTGGGTCTAACTTAGATATGAGCCAATAACGATGACGCCCAATCGAAGGGGCATGAACCCGACTGAGCAGTAAAGCCCAAACCTCCCTGTGAAACCCAAGGGATCCTAGCATGCAGCCCACATGACGCTCTAGGTCAACAACCAACCAACGCGCCTTCACTACCTGCTAAGGCAATTGCAGACGGCGGAAGCCAGCTTAGAAAATGCCAGCCAATGAGGAAAAAGGTTAACGCTGCAAGCCACAGTGCATGCCATCCTCACAGCTACTCAGCCAACCTATGCACGGGTAGCTAATCAGGTGTGGTTCACACCCGATGACAGTTCCTTTTGCTCCCACTAGATGACAACTAACGCCGCTGGCCATTGCTAGCGTACAGCGGATGACGAATCCCAACAAAGTACTTGATGGGAGTTCCGGCTCCAAAAGCCTTCCAGAGGGAGCCTACAAATACTTTTTCCTACGATGAGGAAAGGGGGGGCCAATCTTAAGCAAAAAACGGTGATAAGAGATCAAGTATTTGATCCTTCACCATTCCTTTTTGAGGAGCAAGAACCATCTCTCTTCCCTCGAGCCACCGTCACTTCACGATGGAGTTAGTGAGCCACCCATAGTGGTGCGACCCCGATAGCCTGGTCCTCCAAACACATCCCACTTACACTCCAGTATCCTTACACTTCTGCCATGTTTTCCTTTAAGCGTGTATTTCTCTATTTATTATGGAAGATATCTGACTTGAGCGTTGGAGTGTTCGCGGTGGGATAATTTTTCACCGTCCTCTGATTTTCTGTTTGTAATTTATAGTGTGCAGGTTCCAGGTTAACAGTAATGGAGACCAAACTTGATCTAGGTTGACCTGTAGTAGAAGATTGGAAGGCTCTCTAATCTGTACCACAACCGAAAACCAGGAACATATACTTATGAATTCAAATATTTAAATATATTTTTTACAGAAAATTAATTAGTGAATATATATAATAATAAATTAAAACTTATATCTTATTAAAATATTTTCTCCAGTTGCAAACAATTTGTTTTTTTAAATGAAGTCACACATTTAATTGCGATGCATTTTGAATTTGAGTTTTTGACGGATTTGGGTTCGACTAGGTCTTAGGTGTGTGCTGACATGGATCCCCATTTTTGTGCTGCTTAGTTTGGATCCTACACAGAACAACTAAAGACTAGAAGTTAGAGAAAATGACGAAACTTACTCCCATATTTATCCTCTGACGCTTAAATCAGTTATCCTTATTCCGAAATAAAGAATGCAAAAAACAAAATTTACTAGGAATGGTGTGAGGAAGGAAATTTATGAGTCTGACTTGAAGGGGGCGTTCGGGGTGGAGCGGCTTTTGTGGTGCACTCGTGGAGAGTGGTTTTCAGTGGTGCACTTGTGAGGAGCGGGTTTTTTGGCTACTAGGTTTGCGGAGAGCAAATAGTGGGAAAGAGAATGGCGCTTGAGTCCTTTGAAGGTGGGATTGCTTGTGTTGGTTTGAGCACTGAAGTGAACGTGCCTCTAGAGTGTACTTCATGGGCTTTTTATAGTTGCCCGACTTTGCCACATTTCTTTATGCGGTAAGGCTGGATGCCAACTGCCTGGAGAGATTTCCTTTCATCAGGAGAAAAGACGCTGGCGCTATTCAGGACAGCAATGATCGGAAGGAAGGATTCATTCCTTCTTCACAGAGACGCCACATACAGCAAATATTGGGGTTTCCATCATGGGATATGCGTTAAGTTGGGACTTCTATTTTGGAGGGGACCGCGATCTGGGAAGATATTTCACATCGCGACCAATTAGAGCAGGTAATCTCTTGCGCGTGGGAACGGGTTCATGGGCTACGTCCAATTTAGGCCGATTTTGGCTATCTAAAGATCATATTCGATCAACTGGGGCGTTGACCGTTCTCTAGGCTAATAGGCTACACTTCTCCTGGATTGATCCTTTTTTGGGCCGGCTCATTTGAGCCATCCCTATCAAATTGTCATCAAAAAAATATGAGTAAAAATTGATTGGTTACATTGTGTTTTCTAATTCAATGTTATTTTTATAACACATTGTTGCCATCAGTTAAGAAAATGCTGACCAATTAACCAATTTTGTCCCGTTAAAAAGCTTCTTATTATTTGTAATTTTTAGATAATTATCTTTTTTTGGGTAGAATAGATGAGCTATTATCATTAATAAAAGAAATTTACTACATGAAGACAATTAGTTGCTGCCCTTTGAACTTTTTTTTTTTTTTAAATAAGCCATACCATTTTAAATAGAATTTGATCAAAGATAAATCGTATATTTTTTTAAAAAAGTGAGTTAAATTAATCCAAAGAAATCTCGAGCTACAACCTAGAAAGAAAGACAAATGATTAAACCATTAGAGGCAACTGATACCGAAACATTAGAGCCAATGATATCACCAGAAGTAGAAGATGGTTGACAAATCATCTAGCATTCAACTAAACGAAAAGCTAAGAAATAGATTCAAATTTGATAGATCGTACTAAATTGGGCCAGAACTTTGACCTTTTTTTCGTTAAACAAATTATGTCGTTTTAAATAAAATTTGGTCTAAAATGAATCGTAAATTTAGAAAATAAGTTAAATTAATCAAGAGAAATCTCAAGTTACAACTCAAAAAAGAAAAACCAATAATCAAACTAGTAGAGGCAACAGCTACATAAACATTAGAGCCAATGACACCAGCAGAGGAAGAGGATATTTGACAAATTATACGGTATTCAACTAAAAGAAAAGGTAAGAAATATATTCAAATCTAATGAGTCTCGCTAAATTTGATCAGACTCAGATGATGGAAGACCAAATATTAGGATGGAGAAAAATTAAAGACCGGAGTAAAAAAAAATCAAAAAATTGAACTGGTAAACAAATAAAAGAAGGCGAGCCCTAAGATAACCCAATGACAAGCTAAACGTTTAGAATAGGCAACTTGAATTAGGATGCCCAGATCATCATGTAGGTGGGACTAGTTAATTATATGTGCCTAAGGTGCAGAGTGAATCACCCGATCCTTTTACTTACTTACCAAAAAAAAAAAAAAGAATAGAATCACCCGATCCCCATAGTGCAACAGGGAGGCTCCATTGCATTTAGACGTCACTCAGGAAAAAATAGGGGGACATGTTGATATCTAGATGGATCAAAGTAGTGGCGTGATTGTAAACCAGACAGTTGTGAGCAGATCACCATCATCACCTAGTTAATAGGAGCCGCCGCCACCATCACCTCGCCCAATGCAAGGGCCCTACATACGATGATGTCGATGAATCTATGGAAAGACTTCTGGCATGCCACCAGGTCAATGGGAGCCTTGTGCCACCACAACTCGGTTAATGACAGGTCCCCACATAGACGGACCACAAAAATGGCTATTGTGGTAAAATATTATTTAAAAAGATAGGAAAGTAATATGGAATGTAAGTTACTTACGTTGAAGTATACTATAAAGAAGTATGAGATGGACTTGCAAAAAATTTTAAAACTCACGGTTATATCCCATGGCAAATCTATGAAGACATGGCTAGAGGCTGATATAGCCCACTGCATTACGTGCAAATAGAAGTATAGCAGCTGTCGGAGGATTGGGAGGAGGGCGCTGCACCACATCCTCGAGGCAAAGGGGCTACGCCTCATCCGAGGCGAAGAGAAATGTGATATGATGATCAACAAATCAGATGGATCCACGGAAAGTAATATTTCAGCCCTCAATGTGTTTTAGTCCTCAAGTTTTTTATGGTCACGAGGTAATCTTTGTTGGAATATAGTCACTCTCTTGTGGGTGATTTTAACAAACTAGTTTGTTATCGGAGTGCATTAGCCGGTCAACGTATGTTGACCGACTGGAAGGGAAAAACAGTCAATAGAGTTTAACCGGCGGACAGCCAGCTGAATCTGGTCAACAGGAGGTTGACCGTTTAAGGGCTATAGGAGTGCTGTTGGATGGAGTACGGGTGGCAAATACGGCCAACAAAGAGGTTGACGGTCAATGGGAGGTTGACCGGATGGTAGCAGGAGACGATAAGCGGAGGGTTGACCGGATGGCTGTGGATCTGGTCAACGGAAAGTTGACTGGCTAAGGCTGGAAAGGAAATCGAGAGAGGATTTTCTGATAGTATTTTTGGAGTAGAAAATACTGGAGCGCATTTGGATTACCGGTTAACATGTTGACCGAATGGAAAGGAAGAATTTACCAATTGGTATTACTGGTATGGAATTAGTCAAGGGACGCCGGAAGACTTTTGTGATAGCCAATGAGCACAAACGGCCAAGGGACTGACTGCAGCAACGACTGAGGAGATTGTAGACAGTTGGCAACAAGTTACTGGATAACAGAGCAGGTGGCAGACCTACTGCGCATACGCCATTTGTGCAGGTGGCAGGTTGCAGAGTTGGTGGATAAAGTTGTTTGCAGGTTGCAGAGCATGTGGCAGGCTTTTGACCTCACTCAACCTGCCTATTGGTTGAAGGTCTTCTGGCAGACCACCATATATATATATGCTGGGCATGCAGTGGAGTGTGTGCGAGAGTGAAAGAAAGCATCTGAGTACAGTAAAGTGCAAGGAGGAAAAATCCAAGGGTGAAGGAATAAGAGAGGAGTGCACCACCAGTGAGAAGGGGAAGAAAGAAAAATAGAGAGTAAAGAGTGGAATGTTTCCCATTTACTCCGATGAGATTTTTCTTTGTTATTCTCAGGTGTGTAACGGATATTCTATCTTGGAGGTTTGTAACCTATCTTTCACATAATGGATTTGCTGTCGACTCTACTTTCCGTGATTTTTCCTTGGTTCATAAGGGTTTTCACGTAAAACGGTGTGTGTTTTTTCTTCCTCTTTCTTTTCACTGCTTATCATTCTGTTCGACCGTCCCTTTTTCCCAACAATGTTAAAGGTTTTTTTTTCCCTCGTGTCCAATTTGCTAATAATGTAAGTTATGACTTTGAAGATGTTTTATTTTTTTTTATAACCCATACTTCCATTTTATATTAATTCTTATGTTAGCCTTGGCTGCCGGTGTGTTAGGCTCATGGTGTATAATAAGCTAACCGATGGCTCAAGTCTCAGGTTTAGTGTTAGCTTATTTTCTTGGTCATATGATAAATTATTTAAGCTAAGATTTACGTGAAATTTTATTTATTGTCACCTTTTAATTTATACTACAAACTATTTTATAAAAAAACTTACAAGCAAAATAAGCCTTAATATGTCCTATACAATGAAAAAAAATATAAAAAGATGGCCTAACTATAATGCCTCTCGCTACATTTTTTTGGTCAATTATATCACAAATATTATAAATTAATTAGATTATTGTGATAGCTATTTTATTATTTTGACGTTAATTTGATCATTATAAAGCTATATGTGGTACGTGGAATGATTGCATTTTATTTAATGATAACTTGCTTAAATAATATGATGGAGAATAGAAAAGAAGCCACTTTCATTATATACATACAGAAAAGGGCAAAAAATCATTTTAAAAATATTATTTAATCAAACAATGGAAAATGATATTAATTTTTAAAAAAATATTTATATATTGATTTATTAGTAACAAAAAAATAATAAATAATTATATAATAAAATATTAAATTTACGTAAAAAACTAATCTAAAAAAATTACTGAATAAATAAAAAATATTTCAGTTAAATATGTTTTTAAAATCTCCAACGAAATTCATTTACAAATACTAATATATAGCACAGCTAATTAGGGTGAAAATATAACAGATACATGCCCTATCCATTTCATAGGTTTGCCCTCTGCACCGATCTATGAACAAGATAAATTATGGCTGCATCAAAAGTCTTTACCCTATTCCATTTACTATCATCTTTAATCTCTAACTAAAATTTATATCAAATTTTTTGGGTTAGATCTTATTATTTAAAGGGGACGATTACACAAAATAAATTTGTATCATTCTTAACAACTATATTTATTTTATTATTAATCAACTTATACAATAATTAGATGAACTTTCAACTTTTATTTGAAGAAAACTATAATTTCCAGCCATATGAGAGAGAAGTAACAATATACATAGAGAGATTATTAAAAAAAGAAAAAGAAATAATATATTTTTCGTCTATTTTATTTTAAAATTTAATGATTCCAATTTTAAGATGGGAGGCGCTCACAGTTTCAAATACGTTAATAGTATATTTTACCAAAACATTGGCCGGTGGGTATATCCTGCCGGCCCCCTTGCATCTATAATAAGAACGCCCCGTCCTTCTGGCCACCGTACAAATCGCTACTCTGTCTCTTCTTCTGGCAGTCAACCGACCTGTAGTTGATTACCTCAAAGGTAAATTTTGCTTTCTTGCAATAAAAATTCTTCCGGTTATGCTTCTCAATCTTCATTGTAATGTTCTTCTATGTCTTCTCTGTGTTTTTGTGTCGGTGATACTGATAATCGATGTTGTTTCTGATGCCGTGTTCTCCCTGATCTGCATTCGTTTTTCTCCAGTCAATATAACGATTCATTTCTTCAGATCTGGCAAGATCCGTGCGATTGATTTATTTAACGTAGAGTTTTTACATTGACATCGTAGAGTAAGATGAAAACTGCTCTCTTTTGAAATCTTCAATTGGCAATTTAATTGTCATATCAGCAATACCCGCCGCGATTATTATTGATCTGTTTTTAAACCATTTGACTGGCACAAATCGTTCTTGTTATCACAGTTTTCAACGATATGAATTCTTTGTGGTTAGAAACATACGTGCGATCAGGACGACCATTTTGTGGTGTATCCAACTCCCTTGATTTAAGCATTTGTGGGTCTAATGACGTCCTTATGGCATGATAAACAGAATTAGAAAATCATCTTTTACTTGAAATTGCAACATATTTCCAATGCGTTATGGAGATCTGTGGTGTATCTTCTTGTAAACATCATTACAAAAATTCTCAGTCTTCGTTAATTATTCGCAAGTCTACCTTGTTGTTCGGTATCATTGGCAATACCGTGAGATCTCTTTTGATTCATGGGTCATATGCTGGGGTCTCAGTGTCCCTCATTTGGGTGTCTGTTTGGAGGTCTTTGCTATCGATTGTGATGAGCAATATCAAAAGTAGCAAGCCATTGTAAGTCTAGAGTTGCTGTTGTGATACTACACCCATCCTTGGTTCACTACCTGTGGATTCCTTAAATATATTTGTCCCTAGCAATGGTTCTAGGAATCTTATGGGGCAGTTCCACCGGTAAAATTAGGTTTGGATTGATTTCCATCCAATTTGTGATTGGAAATTATGTCCACTTTACCAATGGTGCTAACCTTTACGATTTAGCAACTGTGATTGTCAATTGGATTCATCATGGCGGTGGTTGTCTGCTCCAATGAAGAATCATTCCACATACCAAAATTGACTTAAGACTGTGTTTGGCAAAACAATCATCATCTTGAATTGCAGAATGGGAGGTTGCATTTGAATTTACGCACTGTTAATTTGACAGGCATGTCTTGGGTTCTTTCCCAAAATTTAGCATTGGATATTTTAATGTTCAGTCTCATTTTCTATTATTTTGCAGGTAGTAGTATAAAAATGGTAAAAATATGCTGCATTGGTGCTGGGTATGTCGGTGGCCCCACTATGGCCATCATAGCGCTAAAGTGCCCATCTATTCAAGTTGCCGTAGTTGACATCTCTGTATCTCGGATCAATGCATGGAACAGCGACCAGCTTCCAATCTATGAGCCAGGTCTGGAAGATGTGGTGAAGCAATGCCGAGGCAGAAACCTCTTCTTCAGCTCTGATGTGGAGAAGCATGTATCGGAAGCTGATATTGTGTTTGTCTCTGTCAACACCCCAACCAAAACCCAGGGTCTTGGAGCAGGCAAAGCCGCTGACCTGACATATTGGGAGAGTGCAGCCCGCATGATTGCTGATGTATCCAAGTCTGACAAAATAGTAGTTGAAAAATCAACAGTGCCAGTCAAAACTGCTGAGGCAATCGAAAAGATTTTGACCCACAACAGCAAAGGAATCAACTATCAAATTCTTTCGAATCCCGAGTTCCTTGCTGAAGGTACTGCAATTCAGGACCTGCTGCATCCTGACAGAGTTCTTATTGGGGGCAGGGAAACCCCTGGAGGTCAGAAGGCAATTCAAGCATTGAAGGATGTTTATGCCCACTGGGTTACTGAGGACAGAATCATAACCACCAATCTTTGGTCCGCTGAATTGTCAAAACTTGCTGCCAATGCTTTCTTGGCTCAGAGAATCTCATCGGTGAATGCAATGTCAGCGCTCTGTGAGGCAACGGGAGCAGATGTAACTGAAGTGTCTTTTGCAGTTGGTAAGGACACCAGGATCGGACCCAAGTTCTTAAATGCCAGTGTTGGTTTCGGAGGTTCCTGTTTCCAGAAGGACATCCTGAACCTGGTTTACATTTGCGAGTGCAATGGCCTTCCTGAGGTGGCTGAATACTGGAAACAAGTCATCAAGGTCAATGATTATCAGAAGAATCGTTTTGTTAACCGTGTTGTTTCTTCTATGTTCAACACAGTTTCAAACAAGAAAATTGCCATTCTAGGCTTCGCTTTCAAGAAGGACACCGGTGACACAAGGGAGACACCAGCTATCGATGTGTGCAAGGGCTTGCTAGGAGACAAGGCAAGGCTGAGCATATATGATCCCCAGGTCACTGATGACCAGATTCAGAGGGACCTCACCATGAACAAGTTCGACTGGGATCATCCTATTCACCTCCAACTGGCGAGTCCCACTACTGTGAAACAAGTTAGTGTGGTGTGGGATGCTTATGAGGCAACAAAGGATGCCCATGGCCTTTGTATTTTGACTGAGTGGGATGAGTTTAAGACGCTTGATTACAAGAGGATATACAACAACATGCAGAAACCTGCTTTCGTGTTTGATGGAAGGAATGTCGTCAACATGGAGCAGCTGAGGGAGATTGGTTTCATTGTGTATTCAATCGGTAAGCCTTTAGATCCTTGGCTTAAGGACATGCCAGCTGTGGCTTAGAATATTCAAGTCTCCTCCAGGAAGTTATGGCTGGGCTGGGGAATTCAAGAACACTGAATGCAAAGTTATAATCCAGCTTGATTCTTTGATGTTTCCTCTTTGCCACGATCTTGACATAGTTTTTCACACCTCCCCTTTGTCCTTGTTGGAATCTCTCTGTTGCCTTTGATTGGTATGCCCATCATAAATTGTTCCCTGACATCCACATTAATAGAAAGGATAAATTTTTATTTTCTTGTCTTTCTTGTTCTTGCTCCAACTAGAATACTATCTGATGTGGATATCATGGATGCAGAAATATGATTTGATTTGATTTCAAAATAGATATAGAGATTTGATTAGATTAAGAGATTTGATTTTTAAACTAGCGTTAATTTTATTTCTAAATTAGATTTGATTTCTTTTCTACTTAGAAGATATTTTATTTTTAATTTATATAATTTTTCAATTAGAAGTTTTTAGATTTGATTTTGTTTTTAAATTATCTTAGGAATAAAAATTTTTATATAAGGATCTTAACTTTATTGTTTAATTCAGTGTTAATGAATTGAATGAATTAGAGTAATTGTACTTTTCTTTCTCTCTCCCTCTTGGTATCCTCTCTTTCGATCTTTATCCCTCTCTGATCTCTATTTTTCCTTTCTCTTTTCCTTCTATTCTCCTTCACTTCTCTGACTTTTTCCTATTCCTTATATCAAATTTGGTATTAGAGACTAATCTGCTACTTTCTTGTTGCCATCATCTATTGTTTCTACTCTACTTTCTCGTTACCGACCCCAGCAGCACCATTGCCTACCTTCGCACTGCAAGCAATTGAGCCTATCTTCTGACTATAACTTGGAGCTTTGGAAATCTGTTGTTAAGTTCTTCTAACTTGTCTCATTTCTTCCGGCAAGTAGACCGCCTCCTCCTTATATTATAAAAAAAGTATTTGTTTGAGGAAAAAAAAAGAAACGATCACTGTCTTTGTCAAAAGAAGTTGTGACAAAAAAAAAAAAGGAAAACCAAAAAGGCAGAGAAGCTTGAAGCAGCCGCCGCCACCATAGCCAGAGGCGGGGCAAGACCCATAGCGGTGGCCATACTCACTGAAGATATCATCCACGTCGCTGCTGACCACCACGATTATCACCACTCTAGTTGCCGCCAAGCCAAACCACACCCAAAACAACTATTCACACCACCTGAAAATCCTAGTTGGCCCCCACCTAACACCTCATCGACCACTCACCCAAAACCCAACACCCAAGCTCCACCACTATCAGCTATATCAAACCCTAACCAAATGCCCAAATCGAAGCCCAACCAAACCCTAGCTGCCCCACTAACGTTGTTAAAAAAAAAATTGAGATCTCAAAGAGAGAGGAAGTCATGAATCAGGTTATGCTGATTCCTCTTTGTCTTCATCTTCTACATCTCCATCCTCATCAGTGCCTTCATCTTTTTATCTTCATCTTCATCGTCGTTTTCACCTTCGTTTTCATCTGCATCTTCGCAGTTGTCTTCATCGCCATCGTTTTCACCGTCGCTATCACCGTCACTTTCATCGCAGTTGTTGTTATTGTCACCATCGCCTTCATTGTAGTCGCAATTGCCTTCATTGAGCGAGTACCCTTCGCCGCCGCACCGCCTGACAGAGAGAGCACGCATTGAAGCACTTGGCTGCTGTGAGGGAGAGCCATGTCCCTCTTTGCTTGTGTGTGGGCTTTAAGGCATAAGAAAGAAAAAAAGAAAAAAAACAGAGCGAAAAAACAAAAGATGAAAAAAAAAAGCGAGTAAAAAAAAAAAACAAATAGAACAAAAAGAAAGAGAGAAAAAAGAGAGAGAGGGAAAAAAATAGACAAAATCCTAATAGTAGAAGATCCTCATCACAAGGCAGTCTTTTACAAGCGGGTCAAGTCATTTTCAGGTGTGTTCGTTCCATTTTATTTTAGGTAGTATATTTTTATTTTTCTTTAATAGTATTTAATTTTATTAACATGTTACATTTTATTGCTAATAACCAAAAAAAAAAAAAAAAACACACAAAAAAACTTTCCTTCCTTTTACATCCCATAGCTACCTTCATAGTGGATACAATCGATTGTAATTAATTCTTATTTTATTATTTTAATAGATTAATAATACTTATTTGCATGATCTAAACTATACGAAATATCACAAAAAAATTAGATTGCATTAATTGTTTATTAATCTCAATCCCGTTACTTTTATTGGTATTGCATGTACTTGCAAAATAGTTGCATTATTTTCCATCATGCCTTTGACCTAATCATAGATTCTAGTCAATTTGAAACTCTAAGTCAACAGTTAGTCCAATTTACTTCTAATTAACAATAATTACAAAACCATACGATTGGATTTTGTAAATTCAAACTGACTTGGCCATTACTCATTAGACAAATTTAGATCTCATAAATCGAGTTGCCATTTTAGAAGTAGGATCTCACTCATCGGATGCTGACAATTCTAATACATTCCATAATAAAATTCACTGACAAAGACAAGACAATCAAGCCCCTTGTAGATGCAATTACAGGTCTTGATACTATGATTAAGAGAGGGACCCCGTGAGGTCCGAGTTTCTAAAATATATTAAATTCTAATAGTTAACTTAATGTAATTGAGTATGGAATAAGTAAAATTTGAAAAATTGGAAAAATAGCTTAGTGTAGCAAATAGCAGAGTTTGGCTCGTTGCTAACTCAAGTCCAACTATGACAAAACAGATTATTTTTCTCTAATAATCTCTGTCAATAAACAAATAAAACTAATACCCAAAATTTTAAAATTTTAAATTTTATAAAAATTTTGGCAGAGTTTCCTTTATAATTGAACCAAAAACCATTTATAAAACTTGCTTAATTAAAACCTATACAAGCATATAAATTCTCAGACTTTAACATTCAACACAATACATACACAGGATCGACAAATGTCACATCATTTATGGTTCCAACACAGTATTCATAACTACCACATTGGATTTAAATAGAGATGTCATCTAGCCCTAAATAAATCCATAATCAAGTAATAGCGTGTGACGGAACGGATCCTAATTCTTATAGGACTCTCCATCGGACAGATATAGAATAAAATCTATAAATTTAAAATATTAAATTTTATAGAAATTTTGACAGGGTTCTATCTAAAAGTAAACAAAAATCAAAATATATCCTATAATAAACATCCTGTACAGAGCATACTCATTAGCCAAGCCTCAAATTTATGACCATAACACAACAGCAGAATCAGTACAAGTACACAACTATCTAAAATACCATAATTCTCCTATAATATGCATTCGCAAGGTCTCAAATGCCATCCATGTCTTTAGATCAACTATTCTATTTATTATATCAGAATTCGTATAAGAGATGCCATCTAGGACCTGTACAAAACCAAAAAACATATAGCGAAAATATCTATATCTTTAATAGAAACCTGCAGAAGTATAAATACGGTTTTGACAGTGTACAGAATAGGCTCAGTTATTTATACATAAATTTCTTTACAAAACTCTATGAAATATGTATAACTATCAGATTTTCAAAATATTTCAAGATAATCATCAAGGCTTCATTCGGTATCATCTCTATAACCTTATTTGGATGGAAAAAAAATAAAATAGGGAGCCAAAATCCAATAAGGTACTAAAACGTGTAGAATATAATACTCTCATATAAAACATAATACAGTAAATCATAGAACATATATGAGAAGCATGAGAAAAGTATAATTTCACGTGAACAGATCTCGGTAATCATTATTTATACTTTTATACAAAACATATATTCATTAGAATAGAAAACTACGATAACATCAGGAAAACAGAAGCATTCATGGACTATGGTAAGATCAAAAGAACAGTAGCATTCATGGAAATAGAAATAAGGCATAATGCTATTTACATATGCATCAGAAATCATGAATCGGTATAATCATGCTTCGATAATCATAAATCGGTAAAACATATTTCAGAAATCGAAAAACAATATCAACTCTATAAATTCTAGAAAATCCATTTTTACTATAACGAGGACCAAACTAGTAAACCCTATTAGCCAGAGGGGCGAATAATTAAGGATAGATTGTATTTACTCTACACAATTCAAGGCCAGCAAATATCCCATCTCGTGGGATTATCCCTTCTCTTGGGATTATATACTAATACCTCCAGAAGGATGGTGGATCATCTGAAACTCTACTATCTGACTAACGCCCTGAGGAAGGGCGGACCACATATAATTCTGTGGATAGAGTTATCATCGATTATCATTATAACGTTCTAAGGCTTGTCGGAGAACCTAATCTAACTGTATTTCTATCCTAGGTTCTATTTAACAGTATCAGAAAGCTTATAATCTATTGTTCTTCAAAAAATCAGCCAGCAATATATATTTATCCCTTCAGTTTTACCTTAGAAGTCAATGGAAATGTAACAGTGTAGTTTTATGTAAAATTTTCAGTTACAAATTATACATGGGCAGTATTATTTTATAAGATAACTTTTTCATATCAGAAATTAGGGATTTAAAGTACCAAATTTTCAATTTTTGCACCTAGGGTTTCGCCGAAATCTTCTGGACGTAAAATGAATACCAAAAATATATTTATACATGAAATCGGAGGTAAATATTATAGTACATGTCAATAAACATGAAATCTATCTGATTAATTAGGAGAAACATCCTTTATTTACAGTAAATAAGGACAAAAATGGATTTAACACATAAACACAATATCTGAGATATTAAAATACTGTAAAAATGGTATATAATCTCTGAAGTACACTTGCCTGAGGTCGGTTTATAGTTATTTTTACCCGGATTGGATCGGAGCGGGTGGATTTCCCCCTTTTCCTTCTCTTTTTCCTCTTCCTCCTCCCCTTCATGCCTCTGCTGCTCGTTCTTCCCCCTCTCACCTCAAATTCTCCTTTTAAAAATGAAGGGAGAAGGATCACGTGCAAGTTACACGATTGGCGCTCGCTCTCATAGAAATGCGCCTCAGTTGGCGCTCGAGCAGCCACGTAGGTTGCCGCACTCCCGTCTCACCTCGGCCGGCCATCGAGTATCCCTCTTGTTTTGGCCCATTTCACCTCATTTTGTTTCAGTACCAAATTTTTCACTATAGTTAAGCCCAAATATGATTTTTATCTATAAAATTTTTCCATAATTATCACGTTTCGGGATTGGGATCTCACATAGCGGAAGCAAAACTAAATACATCAACCACCTTCGAAAGCATAACAAAATCTACAATAATACATAACATATCATGTCACATTCCATTATACAATATAAATCTAACTTAATTATTTTCATTCTATTATATTAAACATATACAAAATTACAAGTCCTCAGAGTCCAATTGATCTTTTTAGCTTATCTCCCACCTTGTTTTAACTAATCGGGTATTAGCTTGTACCTCTCATTTGGAAGGAAGAAGAGGTAAAAGTGAATTAACAGCTCAATAAGTACATCATAATAAGACACTAAATAATAATAACAAAATTAAACAGGAGAAAGATATATGATCAGGAAAAATACATAAACAGAACTTAAATTGACATGTTTGAGGTGTATTTTACTTCTTTCTTTCATTCTTACTTTCTTTAAAACGTAACATAAGTATAATTATTCATCTTTACGGACCCAGGCTAGTGGACCCTACTAGCCAAAGGGAGCGAATAATCGAGGATAGATTGTATTTCGCACAAAATCAGAGGCCAGAAACAGGATAGTAGTATCCTTTTTAGCGGGAACAGTTACAGTAATACCTCTCAAAGGTAGGTCGGACTCAGATTTCTATCCTCCAGATTTTAACACCCCGAAAAAGAGCGGACCACGCATCACTCCATGAATGGAGTCATCCTTGATTACCACTATAATGTCCTAAGATATGTCTCTAACATCACTCGCTACAATAAGCGGCCAAGATAATTTCCTTGAGCTTCGACTGTCACACTACTGACATGCCTAGGGGCATTACCCCATCAGAAATATGAATGCGGATCCTAGTTTCACGATTATCGATGCTTTTGAATAAAGTTATATCAGATTCTTTTCACAGATATCTCCATTTGAGAGATTAGATTTATCTTTTCACAGATATCTCTGTCTGGGAGATCAGATTCATCAATTCCCAATGTGGAATTTCCCTCCAATTGTTCATGTACTTATTATCTTGCTTACAAATTTTAGTCTTTTCATAACTTAATTTATATATGAATATCGAAACGAAAGCATAGAGAAAATTAGAAATTCTTATCGTTAAAGAACAAATTGACTTTGAGAGCTTTCCAACACAGATTTCTTTCATAACATATATCAAAATTTTTAGATTATTCGATTGGATTTATACAAACATACATATTATTTGATTAGCAATTAAACATGAAAAATTATGTAAAATATCATTCGAAATCCTCGGTGAGCAGTACCCATGAACAGTGCATGTGAACGGTGCCTAGATTCTCTTATCGGTCAATTCTCAAAATTTCGATCATCGAACAGGTAAATTATTGAACCCAAGGCATAGGTAACTATAATCCCAAGTCACTTTATACATTAAACTCCAAATCGTAGTTTAAACGGTGTCCAGGCGCGTGTCAGGGTTGTGCGAACAAATTTCCACCTCAAACTACAAATTTGGATATCTAATTGATAAAATTACATATCCAAGTCATGGGTAACAAGAGTTTAGTCCCAAATTAAGCTAAAGCCTAAAAAATCCGTCGGTATCATGTCCGAGCATGGGTGTTAGGGTTTCTGTTGTCTGAAACCTTACTTAAACTATAAATTTGGACTCTAAATTAACATATATGCATACTTAGGTCTTGAGAATAATAAAATATAAACTTAACTGGGTATCGGAACGAGGATACCTAAAGAAAATAAGACAAAAGTGCACGAAAATGAAAGAGAAGAGTATGAGTGTAATTACCTTGTCCCGATCCATTACCTTTTTAATTGGCTCTCGAACGCATTTGAACTTGTGGGCCTTCATCTCCTCGTCCTCTCTCTAGCTTTCGTTCTCTCTCTCTCTAAAAAGTGGAAATGGCTGAAAAAATGACGGGAGAAAACCCTTGCATGATATAAATACCCCGACTGGTGCTTGAGCGTTTGTTGGACTCCAAGACATTACAAAGGGCCGCGCTCGAGCGCTCATTGGGCGAGCATTGAGCGTGCCATTCTGTTTTTCATGCCCCGGTGGCTCCTTGAGGGCTCCTCGGCCGTGAGGTTTTGTTTTTCATACTCGGGTGGCGCCTTGGGTGCTGGTCAGGCACGGGTCAGGTCTGCATCGAGTTTAAGCAAGCCTACTTTTTTTTTCGTCGTCCGGGACCCGTTTTGACCATTCTAATCTAATTTTTCACATCCTTAGATCCTAATTTTGATTATATATCCTCAATAGGCCATGATTATTATAATTTAAAATTTGAAATCTTATTTACGAATTAACATTTCTCGGTTTAAAATTTCGATTCCCAATTTACCAATTCGGAATCTTATTTACGAAGCCCATAATTTAGGTTTTTTAATCCGATTTCTCTCGTACCCCTTGATCTTAATTCACCTATTTTAACTTAATTACTCATCTTTTTATTATATTTCAGAAATTGGTACCCTTAAGAAGCCAAACTTACTCTTAATTATCATGTTTTGGAATTCGGGTCATTACAATTTCTCCCACTTATTGAAATTTCGTTCTCGAAATTTAACGAACCTCAAAATCCCCAAATCGAAGGTAATTGAAGGTAATCTTCCTAGCACTTCCAAATCATCTCCTTGATTAAACAATTACCCTAGAAAACCTCAAACATTTGAATCATCTTAATTCTTATTACCCCATGTGTCTAAATTTGACGAACCTCAAAATCCCCAAATCGAAGGTAATCGAAGGTAATCTTCCTAGCACTTCCAAATCATCTCCTTGATTAAACAATTACCCTAGAAAACCTCAAACATTTGAATCATCTTAATTCTTATTACCCCATGCGTTCTATCAAAATCTAATTCTACTAGGTCCGAAAGCAAATTAAATTCATTAACAACTTTCTGACTTAGCTTGAAACCTCAAACGACTGAAAATTCTTACTTCAATTTACACTAAGCCGATAAAATGAGCATTCTTCCCAAACCTCGAATATAACCTTAGAATATGGGGGTTTGCCACATGTCCGCTGCGCAACTCTGATTAATTACCTAACTACAAATCATCTGGTTACAATTCGCCACTATATCAAATTTAACTCAACACCCAAAATTCTCTGATCGAGTTTCGGTCATGGTTTTGGCACAAACCTCAAATCGCAAACAAACCTCATGATTGAAGTATTTTATATCATTACTATTTCGTTGGTAAGTCATCAAAGCGATATTTTCCTAAAATACACAATCCATACGAAATGCTTAGATTACACAAGTAGCCATAGTTGAGCAAATCCTAAGATAGTCATATCATATAGACAATTCCTATAAATTCTCAAATAACAGCCAGATTAGAAATTATAATTATAATTATCACCCAAAGATTCAATATAGCTTTAGGTCATTACCTAAAATCTTAAAACCCAAATACTTAGAAACTTCAGGATCTTGTTGGCATACCAATGAGCCCATTGATTCATTCCTAATGTGTCCTCTATAATTATAGGGAGTAGATCTTCAAAATTGTTATGAGATAAAACTATAAAGACTTCTAATTTCTTAATTTCAAAGCCCCGTTACTTTGAATGCAATTTCTGTCTCCCAATTTAAGAGCATGACGTACCATTAACCCAAAAATTTGGACCACTTGTAGCTCACGATTCACATCTCCTACGAGGTATCAAAAACATATTAAGCTTAAGGACTCCCATCATCCCTTGTCAACACTAAATTTCACTTTCCTCACAACACCGAGGTTCATCTTCTCAATCCTTAAACAGGTCTATCAATTTACAATATCATAAGATCATCTTTCCTTAACGGCAACAACTATTCGGCCTTTAAATTTATTAGATAATAGCTATCTCTAAAAGCAATATCCACGAGTTCTCAAAGCGGAGACTTCAATTACTGATACTATTGAATTTTTTAAAAAATTTGGTAGAGTTTTCTTTATAATTGAACCAGAAACCATTTATGCAACCTGCTTAACTAAAACCTATACAAGCATATAAATCCTCAGACTTTAACATTCAACACAATAAATAGACAGGATCGATAAGTATTATATTATCCATGACTCCAACACAGTATTCACAAGTACTACATTGGATCTAAATAGAGATGCCATCTAAGCCTAAATAAATCCATAATTAAGCAATAGTGAAAGTAAAACTTGACACATCAACCACCTGTAAAAGCATAACAAAATCTACAATAATACATAATATATCATGCCACATTCCATTATACAATATAAATCTAACTTAACTATTTTCATTCTATTATATTAAACATATACAAAACTATAGGTCCTCAGAGTCTAGCTGATCTCTTTAGCTTATCTCCCGCCTTACTCTAACTAATCGGGTGTCAACTCGTTGCTCTCATTTGGAAGGAAGAAGAGGAAAGAGTGAGCTAATAACTCAGTAAGTATATCATAATAAGGCACTGAATGATAATAACAAAGTTAAATAGCAGAAAGATATATGATCAGGAAAAATGCATAAACAGAAATTAAATTGACATGCTTGTGGTGCATTTTACTTCTTTCTTTCATTTCTATTTTCTTTAAGACGTAACATAAATATAATTATTTATATTTACGGACCCAAACTAGTGGACCCTACTAGTCAAAGCGAGCGAATAATCGAGTATAGATTGTATTTTGCACATAATCAGAGGTCAAAAATAGAACAGTAGTATCCCTTCTAGTGGGATCAGTTACAGTAATACCTCTCGAAGGCAGGTCGGACTTAGATTTCTGTCCTCTAGATTTTAACGCCTTGAGGAAGAGCGGACCACGTATTACTTAATGGACAGAATCATCTTCGATTACCACTGTAACGTCCTAAGGCATACCTCTAATATCACCCGCTATAACAAGCAGCTAGGATAATTCTCTTGAGCTTCCACTGTTATACTAGTGACATGCTTGGGGGCACTACCCATCAGAAAAATAAATGTGGATCCTAGTTTCACAATTACCGATTCTTTTGAAGGAAGTTCTATCAAATGCTTTTCACAGATATCTCTGTATGGGAGATCAGATTCATCTTTTCATAGATATCTCCGTCTAGGAGATCAGATTCATCAATTCCCAATGTGAAATTTCCCTCAAATTATTAATGTACTTATTATCGTACTTGCAGATTTAAATCTTTTCATAACTTAACTTACATATGAATATCGAAATGAAAGTATAGAGAAGATTAGGAGTTCTTACTGTTAAAGAACAAATTGACTTTGAGAGTTTTTGGACACAGATTTCTTTCACAACACATATATCGAAGCTTCTAGATTATTTGATTAGACTTATACAAACATACATATATTTGATTAGTAATTAAACATGAAAAATTATGTAAAATATCATTCGAAGTTCTTGGTGAGCAATACCTATGAACAGTGCATGTGAATAGTGCCCGAATTCTCTTATGGTCAATTCTCAAAATTTTGATTATCCAACGGGTAAATTATCAAACCAAAGGCATAGGTAACTATAATCCCAAGTCACTTTATACATTAAACCCCAAATCAAAGCTTAAACGGTGTCCGGGCACGGGTCAAGGGTTCCACGAATGAATTTCCACCTTAAACTATAAATTCGGATACCCAATTGATAAAATTACATACCCAAGTCATGGGTAACCATAGTCTAGTCCCAAATTAAGCTAACACCCCAAACATCTATGGGTCTCATGTCCGGGTGTGGGGGATGGGGTTTACGTTGTCCGAAACCTTACTTAAATTACAATTTTGGACTCCAAATTAACATATATGCATGCTTAGTCTTGAGAATCATAAAATATAAACCTAATCGGGTATCAAAATGAGGATATCTAAAGAAAATAAGACAAAAGTGTACGAAAATGAAAGAGAAGAGTATGAGCGTACTTGCCTCGTCCCGATCTATCACCTTTTGAACTGGCAGACGGATTTGAATTCGTGGGCCTTCATCTCCTCCTCTCTCTAGGTTTCACACGCTCTCTCTCTCTCTCTCTAAAAAGTGGAAATGGCTGAAAAAATTACAGGAGAAAACCCTCGCATGACATAAATACCTTGACTGGCGCTTGAATGGTACTCGAACGCTCGTCGGGCGCCAAGACATCACAAAGGGCCATGGTCTAGCGCTCACCAGCGAGTATCGAGCGCACCATTCTATTTTTTGCACCCCGGTGGTGCCTTGAGCACTCCTCGGGTGCGAGATTCTATTTTTCACGCCCGGGTGGTGCCTCGGGTGCTGAGTGGGTGCGGGTTAGGCCCGCGTCGAACTTGCAGCAAGCCTACTTCATTTTTTTGCCGTTCGGAACCCGTTTCGACCATTCTAACCCAATGTTTCATATCCTTGGACCATAATTTTGATTATATAACCTTAATAGGTGATGATTATTCTAATTTAAAGCCCAAAATCTTATTTACAAATTAACATTTCTCGATTTATAACCTTGGTTCACGATTTATCAAGTTTGGATTTTTAGGTTTTTCAATCTGATTCCTCCGGTACCCCTTGATCTTATTTTATCTATTTTAACTTAATTACTCATTTTTTATTATATTTCAGAAACTGGTGCCCTTAAGAAGTCCTACTTCCTCTTAATTATTATGTTTTGGAATTCGGGTCGTTACACTAGCAGCAAGCGCCAAAAGCAGATTGCTCTAGAAGAGCCTATGCACGCCATTGGCTCGAGTACACAAGAAGGCGCTGAAAACTGATTGGTCTAGGCTCATTGTTCGTTTGAGCCACCCAGAGGGTGCCATTTCCTGATGACTTGCGCTCGCTAGGTGTTCAGGCGCGAGCTCGATTTTTAGCCATCGACCTGATTTCGTTATTGTTTATAAAAGAGAAAGGGGAGAGAGGAAATGAGGCACAACGTAGAATAGCAAAGGAGGGAGAGGAGAAAAGGAAAAAAGAAGGGACTCTTTGCCAATTTCAATCCAATCAGGGTAAGAAAAATGGTAGATCAGGCTAAGACAAGTGTATCTCAAACGTTATTTTTTATTTTTACCGCTTCTAATATCTCCATTTTGGTTTTTATTCTCTAAAATCCCTTTCTTCCATGGTTTGATATTAATAGTGCATGTTTCTCTAAATTTTATGGATAGATTTCATGTATACCCAAATGTATCATGATTTACGGTTTCGATTTTATAATTAAGTATGCGTTCGGTGTTTGATTTATGTCCGAAAGCCTTGCATGAAACCCTAGAATGAAAATTAGGGATTTGGTGTTTGAGTTTCATGAATCTTAAGATGTAAATGTGATTTTGTAAAATGTGAATGTTTATGAGATAATTTTTATTTGAAAATTTTACATGGAATTGTACTGTTAAATTACCGAGAAAGTTCTGAAACTATCTGAAGGTTTATATGTATGAGTTTGATTAGCCCTCGAGGCATAATGAGCTAAAAGTTAAGGGATAAGGATAAGAATATTTTCAGTTCTGTTAAAGTTGTAGGAAAATTGAATCTAGGATTGTCGTATAGTCAGATAAGGTTTTTCGGCATACCTTAGAACGTTACGGTGGTAATCGAGGATAACTCCGTCCATGGAGTGATACGTGGTCCGCTCTTCCTCGGAGCGTTAATATTTGGAGGGTAAATTTTGAGTCTGACTTGCCTTTGAGAGGTATTACTGTATTTGATCCCACTAGAAGGGATACTACTGTGTTGTTTTTGGCATCTGATTGTGTATGAAATATAATCTATCCTCGATTATTTACCCCATCGGCTAGTAGGGTCTACTAGTTTGGGTCTTTCGGATAGTAAAGTTAAATTTCAAAGAATAGGCAAAGTCTGATACTGATTTATGATTTTCGATACATGTTTATATTGATTTATGCTTTTCTCATGGTTCCATATGCGTTTATGTTCTTCAGCAATTTCCATGACTTTTACTTTATTGCATTCATGCTCTGTATAAAGGATTTTACATTTGTATTTTTTATGGTTCCTTGTTGGATTTCGGCTCATTCTTCTGTTTTTTTCTTCCAGACGAGACCGTAGAGCTGCTACTCGACGAGAAAGAGTAAAGAAACGGTTTAGCTAAAGAAGCCTTTAGAAGATCTGAAGTCATTTGAAGAACCTTTGAGTGTTCTGATAGGTTAAATGTAAATGAATAACTTATGGATGAAATTTATATATTTATGGTCTTAGCATGTTATGTGTTTTGTTGGAATAATATTTATGCTTCCGTAAGTTTATCTTATGGAAAATAGTTCTGCTTTTGCTATCTGATTTTTGGATTTGTACAGATCCTAGATGGTATCTCTCATCTAAATGTGATGTAGTAAATAGTAATGTTAAATTAGAGCCATGGATGTATATATGGCATTTGTTGATCCCGTGGATAAATTTTAATTGTATTTTAGATTAAAATTTTGAGATCTGGAGGTTTATATGTATTACAGGGTTGTTTAGACAGGTTATTTGTATGATTTTTGACCCATTTTTAGAAAAAAACTCTGCTTGATTTTTCGCTGATGTTTGTGTTGTTTTCCTATAGGTTTTAGTCATTTGTTTAAATGACAGAGGTTATTAGAGAAAAATAACCCGTTCCGTCACAATTGGTATCAGAGAAAAGAGATACCTTAAATTTAATTTGAATCGTATGTGAAAGTTTAGGATCAGTTAAGATTGATTGAATAAGTAGATAAAGATATAGGATGATTAAGTTAGATTGGAAAGCTTAAGATATCTTAATTTGTATCCCTTAAGCTAGAACAGAGTTGGGAGTTGGTGTTTAAGCTGATTGGCATTGATTTCTGGCCTAAGCTAACCAACTTTGGATTAAAGTTCAGGTTTGATCTATTTTGAGCTGAGATTTTCAAGTTAGTAAGTCACTAGAAAGGTGTGCTTGGGGTAACTTAACAAGCATGACAGATAAAGTAAAATTGATGACTTGAGGTTAGTGCAACTTGGAGTCGATTTTTGGCATAGTGAAATTTAAAATGTCGATTTACGATTGGTTTAGTAGCGATCGGGTACTTGAAAGTTTTGGTGATACGAGTTTTGTAGACTTGAAATAAGTAAGGGTAGTTTGGATTAGGTGGAATGTTTGGGTGTTAGCGCCTAGGTTTAATTCTGAAATGCCTTGATTGATTGCAACCCCTTCCTCTAATTTGATTAATTGAAGTCAATTAATATTATAATGTTTGTGGTCAAAGGAAATAGTATGGCTAGTAGAAGAGAAGAAGAAATTCTCGTGGAGGTGCTAGGACTCCCTAAGACCGAGAAGTTGAGTATTTGAAAATGTTGGGGAGGATGACTAAGACACAAGAATTGATGGAGCAACAACATATGGCTCCGATCTATAACGGAACGGGTCTTATCTTTTAGGACCTTCAGTTTTTTTTCATACTTACCAAATAAGACTGATATGCTATTTATTTTAATTCACTAATTTTTATAGAAATTTTGGCAGAGTTTTCTTTGAAAGTGGACAAAAACCATGCAAATAACCTAGATAATACAACACATACAAGACATATAAACCACTAGATCTCAAAATCCAACAGAATTCATGCACAGGATCACATCAACTGCCATATCATCCATGGTTTCAACACCAAAACCTCAACCACTACATTGAATTAAAAAGAGTGATACTATCTAGGTACCTGTATCAACTCAACGTCATATCTGTGGAAGCATAACTAGATCCATGTAGAATTTTGCGGAAGCATTCTATGTCATCATACAACATGCCATGACACATTTTAATTCATAACATTCCACAATGACATTAATTATTTACATTCACTTTACATATAGATTGATATAACTAAAACTTATAAATCTTCAAGGTCTAGCTGTCTCCCTTTAGCTACTCTCTATTTCTAACTCTTCTCATCAGGCTTTGGCTCAATAGTACCATTTGAAAAGGGATAAAAATAGCCAGAGTGAGCTTTACGCTCAACAAGGTACCATGAAAATGAGATGTGTAAATGTTTATATAAAACATACACAAATATATACAATTAAGTAAACGACTAATTAAAAAGTGAAAAACCAGATATGTTTATGGATGATGTGGAAGTATGAAGAAATGCATGAACATGAACTTGGGAATTAATTCTTATCTAGGTTCATGGACATGAAATCGTCAAATATGCTAAAAGCGTCAATATGCATGTGGAAGGAAAAAGCATGAATCGATGCATAATATGAGCTCGTGGACACAATTTTTGTCTTTGTATATTGTATCTTTTCTATTATGTAATTCTTCTTTTAATTTCGTATTTGTAATTCTTCTTATGATTACATAGTCTGAAGTACTTGTTGTAATCACGGGATAGCTTAGAACTTTTTTATCTTTTAATAATTTTCTTAAATCTTGAGGGATCAGGACTGGTAGATTCTACCAGCGGAGGAAGTGAATAATCAAGGATAGATTGTGATATTCCATACAATCAAAGGCCTTAGTTCTTCTTTCTTTCATAACAAAGGCACCTTAATTCTTGTTCTATCATCATCATCATGTATCATCTCATATGTCCTCCTCATCTTGAGGACCATTTTTTCATCTCATGTGTCCTCATCACGAGGACCATTCTTTCATGTTCATATATCATCTTATGATTCCTCCTTATTTATATCCTAAGGACCAGGTTGTCCTCCTTATTACATCCCGAGGACCAGGATGATCTTAAATTCTTAGTTCTTTGTTTTTTCTTTCTTATTCATACAAAACCTCATGATTCTTGGTTCTTTGTTCTCTATAGTAACGCCCCAAGGAAGGCAGATCATGTATCACTCCATGGATAGAGTTATCATCGATTATCATTATAACATCTTAAGGCTTGCCAAGAATATTACCCGCCTCACTAAGCGGCCAGGATACGTGGCCAGAGTACCCCTGAGTCTCCACCGTAATATTCGTGGTATGTCAAAGAATATTATCTGATGAACGATCATTGGTCCAGTTTCTTACTATTTTACTTAACTTGGGGGATCTTGATTCTTGGATCATGATTCTTAACCTTGATTCTCAATCATTAGTGGTCACTTGAGCTAATTTGTTTAGATCATCTCGTTTTCTTAGCCTTGACTTTTCATTCTTCAATGACCATTGTATCTCAGAGGCTTACTTACTTTTCATAGTTATATTTTTCAAATAATTTTTTAGAATAATTTTCAATCAAGTAGCAGATAAAATCCTTTAACACATGTTATTGCTTCGTAACATAACCTTTACATATCATAACTCATGAATCATGATCCTTGCATCTTCATCTTAATTCTTATTCTTCGGATATCATATTTCTTTGCATAATTAAATTCTTCAAACAAATTTTGGGATTCTCGATAATTTTTAACAGATAACTTTTAACAATATTTTAAATACCAATATCTATTAAGCTTAAATACTTCATAATACAGTATCTTCATGCTATAACTTATTTTTCATCATAAAATTTTCAAATTTTTGTTCTAGAGTTTGGTGAATAGTGCACAGACACAATCCGAACATGTAACAAATAATATATACTGAAAATAAACTCACCAATCAAAATACTCATACTTAATCGTGCACTTATTCATAATATTATGAGAAAAATAAAAAATATGCGGTATTATATATAAATCATAAAAGAGGAGAATTTTAGAGTAAGCTAAAAATAGTAATAATGAAAAATAAGGGTTAGGATACACTTGCCTTAACTTGATTTATTATTTTACTTACTCTGATCGGGCTGAAAGCTACTAAAATTTCCTCATCCTTCTCTTTTTTTCCTTCTGATTCCTTTCCCTCTTCTCCCTGCTGTCGCGTGCGTTCTCTCTTCCTTCCCCTCTTCCTTCCCCCCTTCCCCATTTTATAAACGAAGCCCAAAATCGGTGGAAGTTTTCAAATTGCGCTCGAGCACCAAGGCATACCAATGGGTCGTGCTTAAATACTCATCGAGTACCATTCAGGTGCGACATTCTATTTTTCACACCCGGATGGCGCCTCGGGCACTCCTCGAGCACTGTATTTTATTTTTCGCTCCCAGATGGCACCTCGTGCTCAATTCGGGCTCAGGTCAGGCCCGCGTCAAGCTTGTAGTGAGCCTACTGTGAGGTTTTGGGTCTAAAAACTTGATAATGATGAGGAGATTAGTATGCTAATGATCAATACTAGGCCTATGGAACGTATAAGGTTGGGTATCAGAAGAAAAATTGGGAAGAATTCGGATTCGTGCTGCTGAAGCGCTGCTAGGAGGCTTGCGCCTGCTGCGCGCTCGAGCCGTGGCTCGAGCACGATTTCCAGAATTGTGCCCGTCCGCTGGTCACTCGAGCTCCTCTCGAGCGCGTTTTCTAGAATTACGGCCGCCCGATGCTCGCTCGAGGCGCGCTCGAGCGGTGGCACCTTTTTAAGTCGCTTCGTGCTTCTTGTTCTTCATTTTCCCCATGATCCTCGAAGCTTCTAGAGAGAGAGAGAGCACCGATTCTAGTGAGATAAGGGAGGAGATCGAGTCCTTGGAGTCCAAATCCGTCCGAGAGCTAGTTATAAGGGTGAAAGCACGCGTCGAGGCAAGTATTCTCATACTCACTTCTCATTCTCTTTTGATGTTTTGCTTGATTTTGTTGGGTATTTTATGTTGATACCCACCGTAAACGTTAGAATCATGAAGCCCATGCCTTGAGGTCCAAGAATATGTAGTTATTTGTTCGAATCGTGTCCGATTCACTCGGTTTGGTTTTACCGAAACTGTAACCCACGAAATTAGGGATTTCTCGTTTTCCTTTCGCGTATCGGGAAATTGACCTCAAAATGTGAATCCCCACATCCTAAATATGTATATATGTCGGCCGCGAGTTCGATCTCGCACATTTTGACCCGATCGCGGTGTTTGGGCCCTCTAAATTGGCCTGACACTGTTCATCCGAGTGTAAAGGGAGAAATTGAATGTTTCCACCTTCGTTGTATGTTAAATCGACCCCAAAAGATGAATCACCATGTCCCAATTGTGTATATGTATCCACTGGATACCCGATTTCACAAGCATCAAACCGTTCACGGCGTCCGGATGCTCTAAAAGAGGCCTGACACTGTTCATCCGAAAATAAATGGGAAATTTACATGCTTTGCCCCCGTCTAATCATTATGAAAGTGATGTCTAAATATTGTGTTAAAGTGTAAGCCCTGAAAATGTGTATTTGGGCATCGGAAGCAAGGAAACGAGTCCAGGAGGCTTCTAAAATGATACGTGATTATCAAATGTATGAATTATAATGGCGGGATTGAGTCCTACTGAAAGTTGTGAATCGAGCAAGTAAATGGAAGGGAATCCACATTGTGCATTGTGATGGAATGATCTCCCGGATGGAGACGTATGTGATGGCAATGAGATTTCCTGAGTTGTGAATGTGTATGGCAAATGTGGATTTTCTTCTCCAAGTATTGGAACTAATCTTGAAATTAGGACCATAATTCATAGGGGTAGTAACCTTTGGCTTACCATGTCCATCGCGGTGTGAACCCGAGGTATACTTGGGCACGTATTCTGGCCGCTCGTGGGAGCGGGTGATGTTCGTGGTACGCTTTAGGAAACTACTGTGGAAGAACGAGGTTTGTCCTGGTCCCCGAGGGATATGGGGCGTGTTGGCCGAGTGCTGCAGGCCTAAAATGTAGTCGTTTGATTAAATGTTGCATAGTGGAGATCCAACCGATGGTCGAGTGTTGTAGACCTAAAATATAGCCGTGGCTTTAGAATGTGTAGCGAACACATTCCTTTCCTCATTCTTTCGCATCGTTGGTTAGTACGGCCTACTAGCCTGTGTCCGCAAAGATGATATAATGATGAAAATGAATAAAGCCTAATCGATGTAACCGTGAGAGTCTAAGATTCCAAGATGTTCCCTGTTTCCTCTCATGATTCCTGATTATTGACATCTAGTGCTTTTTCCTCCTCTCAGTTGTTGCTTTCATCGTTATCATAATTATTAGTGAGTTATGATTACATTTGTTGAGCTGTACGCTCACCTTTGCTGTTTTCCTTCCAGATGAGAACACTTAGTCGGCGCCAGATTAGTTAGAGTAAGGGGAGAGACTTGCTTGAAGATATTAGCTGGATGTCAAAGCTTGAAGATTGGGTTACGTTTATAATATTGAATGTAAACAGCCACTCATGAATGGATATGGCTTGTTGTTGTATTATGGTTTTGTTATACTTCTGCAGGTTTTGATGATTTAGTTGTACTTTCGCATTTATGTTATGTTAATATTCTTAGATTTTGAGTTTTGTTAGATGGCATCTTTCTAGACCCAGTGTAGTAGATAGGATTAGTTGTGTGCTCGTACAGGATATTTTTAAACAGGTTGTATTTTTGGTTTTTGTGACGGAACGGATTTTTTTTTTCCTCAAAAGCTTCCGTCAAACAGATAACATAATTAACGGTCTAATTAAGGCAAGACTTCTGCAGAAATTTCGGCAGAGTCTCCTTTGTAACTGGATGAAAACCCAAAAATACAAACCTGTAATAATCATCCATAACAAGCACACATCTATCCATCATTCACAATTCCTACAACAATCATCCACAGGATCCTATGTGCCATCCATGGCACAATTTCATAAAACATTTACTGCTCTAACAGTTTATTAACGAGATGCCATCTAGGACCTGCACAATAAATCCAGAGTATATAGCGGAAGTAAACTAAGAACCTGCAGAAGCATAGTATTTTCTCTTCTACTATCATACACATCATATGCTTTCTTTACAAAAATCAACATGTTCTAGGACATCAAAAATCATAAGATCTGTATACAAAATCATATGCAACAAGGCCATTACGTCGACAAGCCTCTCCAAAATAGCTCCACTATGCTATGGTCCTCAAAAGTCTTCAAGAAGCTTCTCTCTCTGCTTACTCTTCTTCGTCGGGTAAAAGCTTTCTTGTCTCATCCGGGAGGGGAGAAAACACTAAAAAAGTGAGCCGAGGCCCAAGAAGGTACATGCATATGAATCAAAAAAAACGATTATGCCAAAATGATCATATAACCGTACAAAACCATAATGTTTAATCAAACATCGTCTGAAAAGAGAAACTGTAAAGACATGCTATAACGATATTAAATCTCATGTTTCATAATTCATATCACTATAGGCTGTAAAACTATAACTATAAACTATACTGATGCATGGTAAAACTGAAAACGGTACTTTATACTGTTCACTGTCATCTTTTCACTGTATACGTTTCATTGTCATCTTTTCACTGTATACGTTTCATTGTCATCTTTTCACTGTATACGTTTCATTGTCATCTTTTCACCAGATGATACTCTATTATCTTTTCACTGTGCAATACATTTCATCTTTTTCTGTGACATATCTTAACACCTTCAGACCCTGCCAGTGTACCCTACTAGCGGAATGGGCGAATGATCGAGGATAGATTGTGTTCAGTCCACACAATCCAAGGCCTATCATGTCATATCGTATCATATATATATCCCATCCCGAGGGATATCTGTACTGTGTGCCACCCGAAGGTCAGCCTATGTTCCTCCTGGCTTAACGCCCTTGAGGACAGGGCGGACCATGAATCGCTCCATGGACAGAGATATCCTCGATTACCACCGTAAGTTCTAAGGCCTCACCCAAGAACTTACCTAAAAATCAGAGTCGGGTCTGGGTCCCAAAATAACTGCATTTAAAATCATCTCTTTATCGAAAATCCCAATTTCGAAGTAAAACTTTCACAATACAATTTCGGCACTTCTTTAAACTTACATGGGAATTTTGTTGGTATACGTTCGTACATATTTTCGAAAACAAACTATACGGGAAGCTTCATTTCGATGTCAATTAACTTTTATATAGTAGAAGCTACGGTTAAAACTCATCAAAACCTCTTCAGTTTCGTACATAGGGCTTCGCCAAAACCTTTGGATTCAAATCGGTCTCTTACTTGCACATATTTCATGAAATTAATGTCATAGATGCCATGCATATACATTAAATCATGCAATTTACTCAAACTATACAATATTTTCGAGCTAGGGTTTCATCATATACTTTTCAAGAGAAATTGAACACCATTTTCATGCTCCTTCACGAAATCGAAGCCAAATTTTGCAATAAACATGGATAAACACAAATCTAACCGAGTAATCGAAGTAAACATGCTTCATGTACTTTAAACATGCATCATCAACATTTAGAGCATTTTCAACGGTTTTAAAGCACAAGAAATCAGTACAGTGAAAAACAGCGTCCGAAGTACACTTGCCTGAGCTAGCTCTACAATTATTTTACCCGGATCGGTTCGGAACCGTGGTCTCTCCCCCTTCTTCCTCTTCGTGCTTGCTGTTGTGCCTCAACTTTCTCTCTCTACAAACACATATCCTTTAATCGGCATTTAAACAAGGAAGTATTACACAATATCGTCCGATATTTTCGGAAGAGTAGTACCCATGTACAGTGCACGTGAATAGTGCACACGTGCACGAATCGGTTGATTCTCGGAATTTTGGACATCCAACAAGTAATCTATAGAACCCGAGGCATGGGTAACTATAATCCCAAATCAATTTATACATTTAACTCCAAATAGAAGCTCAAACGATGTCTGGGCGCGGGTCAAGGTCTTCGCGAACGAATTTCCATTAAATTCCACAATTTCGGATAAACAATTACGGAATTCTTTCAAGGCTCCCGGATGCCACAAACGGGTCAAATCTTGCGAGATACGGCATCCGGTCAGTATATATGTACAATTGGGATACGGGGATCCATATTCTCGGATCATTTCATCATTTCACGAAGGTGACAACATGCAAAATCCACCTTCGGTCTCGGGTGAACAGTAACAGCACCCCTTTAACGGGCTCGGACGCCGCGAACGGGTCCAAACGTGCAAGATCGGACCCGCAGCCGACATATATACATCATTGGTACGTGGGGATTCCAATTTTGAGGTCAATTTCATGATACATGGCCGGGAAACGGAAAACCCTCAAAATCCCGTAGGTTAGGGTTTCGGTAAAACCCACCCGGGCGAATCGGACACGAATCGGACAACTAACCACATTTTCATGGACCTCAACGCATGGGTTTTCAATATCCTAACATTCCCCGTGGGTATCGGCACAAAATACCCAACGAAAATACACAAAACATCGAAAGAGAACAAGAAGTGGGTATGAGAACACTTGCCTCGACGCATGCTTTCACCTTTATACCTGGCTTTGGGGCGGAATCGGACTCTCGGGCTCGATCTCCCTTCTTCTCTCTCCAGTCGCGCCCCTCTCTCTCTCTAAAACCCTCGGCCGATCGCGAAATGAGGGAAAACGAACGCGCGGCGTGCTCGCGCCGGCCGCTCGAGCGGCCGGGCGAGCGGCCAGGCCACGGGCGGCCACCGCTCGAGCCCCTCGGCGAGCGGCTGGCGAGCGGCCAGGCCACGGGCGGTTCTGCTTTATCCGGTTCTGCTGGCAGGGCTTCAGCAGCCCGGACCCGAATGATTTTCCTGATTTTTCTTCAAATACCAAACCTTAATCATCCCATAAGATTAGTATTGATCATTAACATACTATTCACCTCATAATTGTCGGGTTCACAAATCCGGAACCTCACAGTTTTCGTCCAGTTGTAGAAGGAACTTTGTCGAAATTTCCGTAGAATCCATAAGTATTAATTATGGACTGTAGTTGTGTTGCCAATGACGGAGGTTATTCGTTGGAGAATAATCCAGTCCGTCACACCTACTTTGCGTTTTTGCCGTCTGGGATCCGTTTTTACCCTTATAACCCACTTTTTTTATATCTTTGGACCCTAATTTTGATTATATAACCTTAATGAGCCATGATTATCATAATTTAAAGCCTGAAATCTTATCTACGGATTAACATTTTGTGGTTTTACAACTTCAGTTTCTGATTTTCTAATTTTGGATCTTTGGGCTTTTCAATCCAATTCCTCCCTTACCCCTTGACTTTAATTCTCCTATTTTAATTTAATTACTCATCTTTTATTACATTTCAAAAACCGGTACCCTTATGGGGTCCAAATTTCTCTTAATTCTCATGTTTTGGAACTCGGGTTGTTACACGGTCATTGCACCAGAGCTGGTCTGAATGAATTTTGCTCTAATGGCATACAAAAGGTTTATGACGGAAAAGGCACCTGAGTTTTTGGAAGAACCATATCCGGTAAAGGCAGATATTTGGATTTGAATACTAAATAAAATATTTACAGTCATTCAATGTTCTGATCAGGAAAAGGTTACTTTTGCGGCCTGTAAGTTAGAGGAAGAAGCTGATAGTTGGTGGTTGATGAAGAAAAGGGCGTTGGGTTTGCACGATGAGGAAATCTCTTGGGAGATGTTTGAGGAGGATTTTTAGAACAATATTTTCCAGTTAGGCTCCAAGAGTGGAAGAAAGTGGCATTTATACAACTTAGACAAGAAGCTGCACTGTGGCAGAATATGATGCGTGGTTTGTTGGATTGTCTCAGTATACGCTAGATATTGTAGAAGATGAATTGAGGAAAGTCTAGAAGTTTCAGCAAGGATTATGGGATGAGATTAGGAGTCAAATGGTGATCCAAAAGTTTTAAACTTACGCTGAAATTTTAGATAGGGCTCTAATATTTGAAAGAGAATTTGAGGTTAAAAAAAATTTTGTTAAGAGATCAGCTAGTCAAATGAGTTTTAGTGTGGGATCCGGTTCACGATCCCCGGAGCCTGCTGAAAAGATAAAGGCATCTAATAAAGGGAAAGGTAACATTGAAATTCAGTTAGTATCAGGTTCCCAAGTATTCGAAAGAAATTTATTTTTGAGAGACAGGGGCTTATTTTAATTGTGATCAGTAGGGTCATCTAATTAAAGAGTGTTCCTTACCCAAGAGGTTGAAAGTAAGAAATCTCGCTGCTTCAACCAAAGCAATTATGATGACAGCTTAGGACACTAAGGCACCCTCAAATATGGATGAATGTATTCTTTTATTTATGGAGATTTGATTTTTGTTTTATCTCATTTGAGATTTATGAATATTTTTATTTTCCTATGAGTTTTATGTTACATCATATTTGCTCTAAAATTTTTAGGTTATCCCATGGTTGCAATCTGTGTATTCTTTTATGAAATTTATGAATTATGGAAAGTAATTAGTCGAATGTTCATTGGAGGGAAAGAAGGCGAATTTAGTTGAGGAAATGCTATATGGAGCATGTGGCATTAGGATCCTGTATAGAGTCGTGTTGTATTGCAGGTTGTCTGAGGATGAAATTATTGGATGTATTATGTGTTGTATAGGATATTTCATAGGTTTTTGTTTAGTTGGATGACTGTATTGTAGAGAAAATTCTGTGAGATTTTCAGCAGAACATACAGTCCGTCACAGTTGGCATCTTCGATAGTATGATTTGAATTTGTGGGAATAAAGTGATGGCTAATTGGGATAACCAATTGATGTTGTAAAGGTGTATGGTCCCCTTAAAATTCGACAAGTATTTCCTAAGGATCGTAGAGCCATGAGGCGTTTGGCTTAGGAACGATCTGTATTTATAAGAATGGAATATGCGAAGGTTGCCTTCAAGGAATTAAAGATAAACTGTTGGTTCTTTTGTTTGGATTCACCCCTGATGGGTCTAGCAGGTTACAGTAGGATATAATGTTTTGAATAGGCGGCTACCCACAATATAAGTGGGGAAGGAACTTATGATTGAAATCATTTCGCCCATAGTCGGGATTAGCCGATGAGGTCCTTACCTTGAGGAATTATATGTGTTGTTTATAAGGATAGTGATTGTACCATGATTTTGGAGGTTTGAGGAGATGTATCTTAAAGGAAGAATGAAATATGTAACGAGACGTGTTTAAAGAAAATTTAGGACTATGTTTCTTGTTCGTATGTGGATGGTTGTCCTTGGAATGAGTGCAAGAGAAGTCCACAGTTAGTGCTATTCCACCGAAGGTCGAAATTAGTAATTGAAGTCTTTGTTTTGATAACTTGTGGGTAGTGTCTTTGGAGATAGCTTTCGTCTCATAATTTTTAAAGGCCAAAATAGTTAAATCATTAAGGAAGGTCAATCCTATGATATTGTAAGTGGATAGATCTATCTAATGATTTCAAAGATGAACCTCGATGTTTTTGAGGAGAACGGACCCTAGTACTAGCAAGTGATGTTAGGGATCTTAGATTTGATATGCCTTCGGTGTTTCATAGAAGTCAAAGGTAAATCACGAGTAAGCCCAATATTGGGGTAATAAGATGTTGTATTGTGTGAAGGATTGGAGTTATAAAATTTTGAAATAAGAAGTTCTTACGGTTGTGTGCTCGTTGGTATGCCAGCGAGATCATGGGGTTGCAAGTAATTGGGTTTTGAGATTTGGGTGATAACCTAAAGCTATATTAAATTCTTGGGAGACTGTTACAATTGTAGTTTAATCTGACGGTAATTTGAAGATTTGTGGGCATTTGCCCTCAAGGTATTGATATCTTGGGACTTTTGTATATGAGCAAATGGATATGAGTTGTAAGAAGATCTATAATCCATGATATAAATAATTAGATAGAATAGTGGAAGTGTGTATAGGCTCATAATTTCCATCAGTCTCTTGATGTGATTGAAGAGGCTAGGAGTGGCCATGTATTTCAAAGACATGTAAGTATTTGTTAAATTTGTGCTAAATCGGCCATTTTTGTCAATATGGATTTTGTATTTTAGGAAGATGTCAGTTTGAAGACATACCAATGAATTAATGAGGATATAAAGTAATTTTGATTTGGAGTTTGATTGTAATTTGAGGTTTATGCTAAAATCTTAGTCAACTTGATTGGAGAATTGTGGGTGTCAAGTTAAATTGGATTTGGTGGTGGATTATAATCAGATGATTCGTAGTTAGAAAAATTAATTAGAGTTGCGCAGTGGAATTGTGGTGAACTCATATATTTTAAGGTTCAATTTGAGGCTCAGAAGGAATGATTACTTTTGAGGTTTAGCGTAAACTGAACCAAGGATCTTTGACTGTTCAAGTTTCAAACTGAGTCGGAGAAGTAGTTAATGAATTGGGTTTGCCTTCAGATTTGATGAATTTAGATGAGTGTAAAACGAATCAGGTACTAAAGATTAAGGCGATTTGGATGCTTGAGGTTTCCTAGGATAATCATTTAATTGAAGAAATAACTTGGGAATGTTAGAAAGGTTTCCTCCGATCAAGAAAATTTGAGGGTCGTTAAATTTTGAGGACGAAATTTCTATATGTGGTGGAGAATCGTGATATCTGAGTTTCCAAAATATAGTAAATTCTAGTAATTAACTTGATGTAATTGAGTATGGAATAAGTGGAATTTGAAAAACTGGGAAAATAGCTTAGTGTTGTAAACCATAGAGCTGGGCTTGCTGCTGGCCCGAGTCCAGCAGCAAGTGCTAAAAGTAGATTGCTCAGAAAGAGCCCGCGCATGCCGCTCGCTCGAGCGCAGAAGGAGGCGTTGAAAACAGATTGGTCCAGCTCAACTGTTCGTTCAAGCCACCCGAGGGCGCCATTTCCTAATGACTTGTGCTCGCCGCGCGCTCCATAGGTGCTCGAGCGCGAGCCCGATTTTTAGCTATCGACTTGATTTCATTTTTTTTTATAAAAGGGGAAGGGTAGAGATGAAATGAGGCATGACGCAGAGCAACAAGGGATGGAGAGGAGAAAAGGGAAAAATAAGGGATTCTTTATCACTTTTTATTGTCTCCATTTTGGTATTTATGTTCTAAAACCCCTTTCCTCCATGATTTGATATTAATAGTGCTTGTTTCTCTAAATTTTACAAATAAATTTCATGTTCACCCATATGTATCATGATTTATGGGTTTAATTTCATGATTAAGCATGCATTTGGTGTTTGATTTATATCCGAAAGCTTTGCATGAAACCCTAGAATGAAAATTAGGGATTTGGTGTTTAAATTTCTTGAATTTTGAGATGTAAATGTGATTTTGTAAAATGTTAACGTTTATGAGATGATTTTTATCTAAACATTTTACATGAAATTGTACTGTTAAATTATTGAGAAAGTTTTAAAGTTATTTGAAGGTTTATCTGTATGAGTTTGACTGGCCCTTTAGGCATAATGAGCTAAGAGTTAAGGGATAAGGGTAAGAATATTTCAGTTTTGTTAAATCGGTAAGAAAATTGGACCTAGAACTATTGTACAATCAGATAAGGTTCTCCAACATGCCTTAGAATGTTACGGTGTTAATCGAGGATAACTCCGTCTATGGAGTGATACGTGGTCCGCTTTTCCTCAAGGCGTTAACATCTGTAGGGTAAATTCTGAGTCTGACCTGCCTTCGGGAGGTATTACTGTATTTGATCCTGCTAGAAGGGATACTACTATATTGTTTCTGGCCTCTGATTGTGTTTGAAATGTAATCTATCATCGATTATTCGCTCCATCGACTAGTAGGATCTACTAGTTTGGATTCTTTGGATTGTAAAGTTGAATTGCAAAGAATAAGTAAAGTTTGATACTGATTTATGATTTTCGATACATGTTTATATTGATTTAAGCTTTTCTCATGGTTTCGTATGCGTTTTTGTTGTTCGGCAATTTTCTTGACTTTTGCTTTGCTACATTTATGTTTTGTATAAAAGATTTTACATTTGCATGTTTTATAGTACTTTGTTGGGTTTTGGCTTACTTTTCTATTTTTTTCCATCCAAATGAGACCATAGAGCTACTACTCGATGAGAAAGTGTAAAGAAAGGGTTCAACTAAAGAAGCCTTGAGAAGATCTGAAGTCCTTTGAAGAACCTTTGAGAGTTCTTCTAGGTTGAATGTAAATGACTAACTTATGAATGGAAAATGTATATTTATGGCCTTAGCATGTTATATATTTTGTTGGAACAATATTTATGTTGCTGCAAGTTTATCTTATGAAAAATAGTTCTGCTTTTGTTATCTGATTTTTGAATTTGTACAGATCCTAGATGGCATCTCTCGTCTGAATGTGATGTAGTAAATAGGAATGTCAAATTGGAGCCATGGATGTATATATGGCATTTGTTGATCCTGTGGATGAATTGTAATTATGTTGTAGATTAAATTTTTAACATCTAGAGGTTTATATGTATTGCAGGATTGTTTATACAAGTTGTTTGTATGGTTTTTGGCCCATTTCTAGGAGAAACTCTACTCAATTTTCTGCAGATATTTGTATTATTTTCTTATGGGCTTTAGTTGTCTGTTTTAATGATGGAGGTTATTAGAGGAAAATAATCCGTTCCATCACAACTGGTATCAGAGAAAAGAGATACCTTAAATTTCATTTGAATCATGTGTGGAAACTTAGGATCAGTTAAGATTGATTGAATAAGTAGATAAAAGCATAAGATGATAAAGTTAGATTGGAAAGCTCAAGATATCTTAGTCTTATCCCTTAAGCTAGAACTAAGTTGGGAGTTGGTGTTTAAGCTGATTGGCATTGATTTTCGGCCTAAGCTAACTGACTTTGTATTAAAGTTTAGGTTTGATCTATTTTGAGCAGAGATTTTCAAGTTAGTAAGTCATTAGAAAGGTGTGCTTAGGGTAACTTAACAAGCATGACAGATAAAGTAAAATTGATGACTTGAGGTTAGAGCAACTTGGATTCGATTTTCGGTATAGTGAAATTTAAAATGTTGATTTACGATTGATTTAGCAGCGATCGGGTACTTAAAATTTTTGGTGATACGAGTCTTGTAGACTTGAAATGGGTAAGGGTAGTTCGGGTTAGATGGAATATTTATGTGAGATCCTGAGATCAAAAAGGCTTAAAATCGGAATGAAATATTGCTACTGAAAATCGGATTGGCCTTGTGCCACTGGAGGGCTGAACCACTTCATGGAAGTGCAAGAGGCCGAAGTAAATAATGAGAGATTTTTAATCGGATGATGATGACCGGTTGGCTGATTTGGAGTAAAGGTGACCGAATTTTGAGTAAGGTAGACCAAAATTTGTAATGTTGACAGAATTTCGAAAGATGTTGACCGGATTTGAAGAAGTTGACCGGATTTGAAGAGTTGACCAATCTTGAAAGGAAAGAATGAAACGTTGGCAGGCTTGAGTAGAACTCGGCTTTTAGGTGAAAAGTTGAAATCGGCATTTGCATGTAAAATGAACTCGGCTTCCTGCATGTAAATTGAACTCGATTTTTAATTGAAGAATGAAACCGGCATTGCATGTATTTGAACTCGGCTTAATTAGAATAAGAAATATTGACCAAAAAGTTGACCGAATAAACTAATGGTAACTAAAGACAAAAGTAAACCTCACTGTTTAGTTGGAATCTAACTAGGCGGCGACCAAATGGAGTAAGTAAACTAACCTAGTTACTCCCACCTACCGTCTGTGAATAAGTACCGGAGTTAGTGACTTACCCCACTTACCTCACCTACTCCCTCCTCTTTATATACCGAGCCCCTGTTGAGAGGCAAAGTGGGAGTAAAGGCAAGTAGAAGCTGTAAGGAGCGAAGAACTTTGAGGCAGCTAGAGTGGGCAGTTAGGCAAGTGTACATCGGATGCTACTCTTTTCAGTTTTGTTTTTAAGAATATTGCGAGTGTACTCTTCGTTTTTAAGTTCAAGATTTGATGCAAGAGTACTCACTGTTTTAAGTTCATGTTTTTTTATGCAAGTTTATCATGTCTGTTGATGTTCAGTTATTTCATGATATTCAAACACATGGAGTTTTGATTATTGCATGATTGTGATGATGACTAGCTATTTGTTTATGAAAAAGTATTGGTTATTCCATGATGTTTGGACGTTATACTTAAATGCATGAAATCTATCCATGTTTTAAGTTGTTCGGTTATTACATGTGTAAAAAGAACTCCGGCTTTTGATAAAAGAACTCTGGCTTTTGTTAAAAAGAACTCCGGTTTTTAAGGAAAGAACTCCGGCTTTGAAGAAAAGGAACTTCGGCTTTTAAGAAAAAGACCTCCGACTTTTACGAAAAAGAACTCCGGCATTTGAACTCCGGCTTTTGTCAAAAAAAAGAACTCCGGCTTTTCAAGGAAAGAACTCCGGCTTTGAAGAAAAAGAACTTCGGCTTTTAAGAAAAAGACCTCCGACTTTTACGAAAAAGAACTCCGGCCTTTGAACTCCGGCTTTTGTCAAAAAAAGAACTCCGGCTTTTAAAAGAAAGAACTCCGGCTTTTAAGAAAGAGACCTCCGGCTTTCCCTTGAATGCTAAATCAAGTTCGGCTTTCCTAGGTGAAAAATCAAGTTCGGCCTTCCTTAATGAAAAATCAAGTTCGGCTTTCTTTAATGAAAAATCAAGTTCGGCTTTCCTTAATGAAAAATCAAGTTCGGCCTTCCTTAATGAAAAATCAAGTTCGGCTTTCCTTAATGAAAAATCAAGTTCGGCTTTCCTTAATGAAAAATCAAGTTCGGCTTTCCTTAATGAAAAATCAAGTTCGGCCTTCCTCGATGAAGAATCAAGTTCGGCTTTCCTCGATGAAAAATCAAGTTCGGCTTTCCTTAATAAAGAATCAAGTTCGGTTTTTCCTTAATGAAGAATCAAGTTCGGTTTTCCTTAATGAAGAATCAAGTTCGGTTTTCCCTTGATGAAAATCAAGTTCGGCCTCCCTTGAATGAGAAATCAAGTTCGGTTGTGCATGATAAAATCAAGTCCGGCCACTTTTGCATAATGAAATCAAGTTCGGCCATGTGTGCCTTGTACTTGGAACTGGCCTCAAGAAGAAACCCAAATCGGCCTTAACATGAAATCACAACCGGCCAACTTTATATTATGAAAATGAAATCGACTCCCTTGATGTGAAAAGAGCTCCGGCTTTCCCTTGAATGCTAAATCAAGTTCGGCTTTCCTTGGTGAAAAATCAAGTTCGGCCTTCCTTAATGAAAAATCAAGTTCGGCTTTCCTTGATGAAAAATCAAGTTTGGCTTTCCTTAATGAAAATCAAGTTCGGCCTTCCTTAATGAGAAATCTAGTTCGGCCTTCCATAATGAAAAATCAAGTTCGGCTTTCCTTGATGAAAAATCAAGTTCGGGTTTTCCTTGATGAAAATCAAGTTCGGCTTTCCTTAATTAAAAATCAAGTTCGGCTTTCGTTGATGAAGAATCAAGTTCGGCTTTCCTTGATGAAGAATCAAGTTCGGTTTTCCTTAATGAAGAATCAAGTTCGGTTTTCCTTAATGAAGAATCAAGTTCGGTTTTCCTTAATGAAGAATCAAGTTCGGCTTTCCCTTGATGAAAATCAAGTTCGGCTTTCCCTTGATGAAAATAAAGTTCGGCCTCCCTTGAATGAGAAATCAAGTTCGGTTTTGCATGATAAAATCAAGTCCGGCCCCTTTTGCATAATGAAATCAAGTTCGGCCATGTGTGCCTTTTATTTAGAACCGGCCTCAAGAAGAAACCCAAATCGGCCTTAACATGAAATCACAACCGGCCAACTTTATATTATGAAAATGAAATCGACTCCCTTGATGTGAAAAGAGCTCCGGACCTTCCTTGATGAAAATCTAAACCGGCTACTTCAGGCATGAAAATCTAAACCGGCCACTTTAAGCATGGAATCTAAACCGGCTTTCCTTTGTAAAAAAATGAAACCGACCTTCCTGTGTAAGAAAATGTAATCGGCCTTGTATCGTTTTTGAAACCGACTTAAAGTATATGATTTTTGAACCGGCTTTAAGATATCTGTATACAATCTCTGAAGGGTTAATAGTGATGTTTCTGATTGATACAGAAAATGACTTTCAGTAAACGATAAGAAGAAAATATTTCTATTCTGTTATTATGGACCCAGGATTCATATGCAGTCAGGTTACGTTCTCCGGTATGCCTTAGAACGTTATGGTGGTAATCGAGGATAATTCTGTCCATGGAGTTATTTGTGGTCCGCCATGTCCTCGGGGCGTTACGGTCAGGAGGAAAGCATAGTTTCTGGCCTACCTTCGGGTGGCACACCGATCCCACGAGATGGGATACTTTGTTCAGTTATCGGCATTAGATTGTGTGGAATGAATACAATTTATTCTCGATTATTTGTCCCCTCCGCTAGTAGGGTCTACTAGTAGGGTCCTTTATTGATAAAGATGAGATTTCTGTAAAATATGGAGGTAAGACCGATTTCTGCTTTTTGAAATATGAGTACATTGATTTCTGATTTTTGAAGACTGTTTCTATTTTCTGACAGTTCTGTATACGTCTGCATCATATTTCTATTATAAATCACTTCCTATGGCATTGTAACTTCATGTGCAATAGTATCTATTTTGCTGAGTTATGTTCCGCATACATGTTTTACTATACCTGCATGTACCTTACTGGGCCTCGGCTCACTATTTTCTATTTTCCCCCCTCCAGATGAGATTATAGAATTCGTGCTTGACGAGAAGGAGTAACTAAATCTCCGTCTAAGAGATTCTAAGGATTCCAAAGCATACTTTGGGAGTTACCACGGAAGAAGCAGTGGATGTAATGATCTAATTAGAATAGATGTATTTTTGAAATGGGAACCTTGTGCCTATGTGCGCATGAATGAATTTTATGGGAATAAGTTTGAATGCTTCAACAGGTTTTTAAATTGACTTCCGCTACATGTTTTATGGATAATGTGTGTGGGTCCTAGATGGTATCTGTGATCCTGTGTTATGAATGACAGAATAAAAAAAAATTATCCATTCCGTCACAATTGGTATCAGAGAGATAAGATGCCTTAGTAATTGATCGAAAGAAAAGCGAAAGTATAGGTTTGAATCTTTGTACTAAATTTTTGTAGGATTAAGTCAGGGTAACTAAGGTGTTAGTACTAATTAAGTTTGGGGTAGGTTATGAATGACCGGATAAGAAATTGAAGGTGGAAGATAGACTGGTTAGGTTTGGCCATCCTAGTTCGGTAAATTAGACTAGTAGGACCCGGACGTCAATGAGCGCCATGTCTTAGTTGCTACTTAGAACAAATTACAATTTAACCAAGTTCTTCCTGTTACAAAATTTAAAAGTCTTAACTGAAGGAATGACAAGCAGAGCTCTTGGAAGAGGAGTCCTTCAAAAAGAAAATATCCAGCCAGAAAGGTTCTAGTACCGGCTAGAGCTAAGCAACTAGAGTCAATGAAGGAGTCTGACCAATTAGTACAGACCTCAAAGGTATTGGAAAAGTCATGTCCTCATAGGAACAAGCCTTGTTTCAAGGTACTAGGAGTTCGTTGTAATTATGGTCAGGCTGGACATAAGGTAAGAAATTGTCCATATTCGAAGAGAACCTGAGCACCCAAACTAGTTGCCTCGATTAAAGAAATTGTAGATTCTGCAAAAGATGTGGGAGTATAATCAGCTATGGTGGAAGGTATGATTTTTCCGAACACATGGTGCTTAAACCTCTTTTATGCTGTGTTTCTTGAGTTTGTCTTTCATTGAGGATTGCAGACTTAGTTAGCTATATTAATAATCATGGCAATTTCTGGTGACTATGGATAGAATTATCCGTATTGAATTAAGGTAGTAAGCTATGATAGGTTTCGGGTGGTAACTTTTGGCAAGCTGCCATATTAGTGAGAGAGTTGGATTAATAAGGATATTAGAACCAGCATATCAGATTATGAAATTCTGAGTACGAGCTAGAATTAATCAAGGAATTAGAAAAATTATTTTGCCTTACCTGCAGACCACTTTGATAAAACCTTGTGTCAAGAGACCGCACCTGGAGACCCTGTGTGGTCACTAAGGGGTTTTGATCGATAAAGAATTTATAGGATCATGGGAATGTAGAAACCTTGTCAAAGGACGACCCATGTATTATTAAATTAAATGATATGCTAGTCCATACTAATAGGCAATCACCACAAGCAAAGTAAGGAGAGGCATCCGTAGGACGGAATTGTTCCACCTATAATTAAAATTTTGTGATAAGATCTCTGAGGACTTAGGAATGATCCCTTAAAGAAAATTTAAGGTCTTATGAAATTAAAAGTTAGAGGTTGGAACAGGTGGATCTCAATATATTTGACGGAGGAGAATACTAAGGTCAATAGTTGAAGTCAAAAGTCTCTATTTGGAAGTATAAAGAATCACTTGGAAGATAATTCTGAATCGATGATTTTGAGAATTATGAAGATGAACTTTTCTGTGTTGCTTATGGATTGATACTCTTGGGATAAGTAGGAGAGGAATCCCCTATCAGAATTACTTTTTCATTAATTGAGATCAGTAATCAAATGTCTCCACTTAAGTAATGATCAAGTGATTTCAAATGATGTGTTTGGGATAAGTTAATTAATTCATTAATACACCAACGAGATCTTAAAATTTTTAAGTGCAGAAGAGTTGAATTGGACACTGGAATCTAAAGTCACATTGAACCAGTGGTGATCGTATAAATTGCAGTTTATGATCTTGCCACGAATTGAAGGTTTGTGAAAAGCTGTTTCCTTTGGTATATGGACTTTGAGATCTTGAGGCTGTTAAGTGTTAGGGTCTCGAGGTGTTGAGCAATGGTTTAAGACTGAACCGAATCCGTAGAGACTGTTATAGTTAGGACTTCTTATTCTGTTATGAATTGAGGATCTGTGAGAAATATTTCTGTGGTATGGATATTTTAGAACCAATCTAAATCAAGGCTCGGATGTTCGGAAGGGAATATGACATGAAATAAAGAAAATGTAAAGTATCCTGCTTTTAAAATCAAATTGTACCTTGAATTTCATGTTGGGATTTTAGCTAAAACAACTGAAATACCAGGCTGTGATAGTGGCGGTAAGGTGAAATTGAATAAACCAAAGCCAACTGAATGATCAGAGCACGCAGCGGAAAAGTGATGAACCTGTGCGTATGAAAAGGTTTAAGTTAATGTCATAAGAAAATGCTAAATATTGAGGTTCAGTGTGAAATAAAATGAGGTATTTTGCTAATTTTAAGGACGAAATTCTTTTAAGTGGGAGAGAATTGTGAGATCCTGAGATCAAAAAGGCTTAAAATTGGAATGAAATATTACTACTGAAAATCGGAGTGGCCTTGTGCCACTGGAAGGCCGAACCACTTCATGGAAGTGCAAGAGGCCGAAGTAAATAATGAGAGAAATTTAATCGGATGATGATGACCGGTTGGCTGATTTGGAGTAAAGGTGACCGGATTTTGAGTAAGGTTGACCAGAATTTGTAATGTTGACCGAATTTCGAAAGCTGTTGACCGGATTTGAAGAAGTTGACCGGATTTGAAGAGTTGACCAATCTTGAAAGGAAAGAATGAAACGTTGGCAGGCTTGAGTAGAACTCGGCTTTTAGGTGAAAAGTTGAAATCGGCATTTGCATGTAAAATGAACTCGGCTTCCTGTATGTAAACTGAACTCGATTTTTAAGTGAAGAATGAAACCGGCACTGCATGTATTTGAACTCGGCTTAATTAGAATAAGAAATATTGACCAAAAAGTTGACCGAATAAACTAATGGTAACTAAAGACAAAAGTAAACCTCACTGTTTAGTTGGAATCTAACTTGGCGGCGACCAAATGGAGTAAGTAAACTAACCTAGTTACTCCCACCTACCGTCTGTGAATAAGTACCGGAGTTAGTGACTTACCCCACTTATCTCACCTACTCCCTCCTCTTTATATACCGAGCCCCTGTTGAGTGGCAAAGTGGGAGTAAAGGCAAGTAGAAGCTGTAAGGAGCGAAGGAGTGAAGAACTTTGAGGCAGCTAGAGTGGTGGGCAAGGCAAGTACACCTCGGATGCTGCTCTTTTAAGTTCTGTTTTGAAGAATATTGAAAGTGTACTCTCCGTCTTTAAGTTTATGATTTGATGCAAGAGTACTCACCATTTTAAGTTCATGTTTTTTTATGCAAGTTTATCATGTCTGTTGATGTTCAGTTATTTCATGATATTCAAATGCATGGAGTTTTGATTATTGCATGATTGTAGATGATGACTAGCTATTTGTTTATGAAAAAGTACCGGTTATTCCATGATGTTTGGACGTTTTACTTAAATGCATGAAATCTATCCATGTTTTAAGTTGTTCGGTTGTTACATGTGTAAAAAGAACTCCGATTTTTGATAAAAGAACTTCGGCTTTTGTTAAAAAGAACTCCGGTTTTTAAGGAAAGAACTCCGGCTTAGAAGAAAGAACTCCGGCTTTTAAGAAAAAGACCTCCGACTTTTACGAAAAAGAACTCCGGCTTTTGAACTCCGACTTTTGTCAAAAAAAGAACTCTGGCTTTTAAAAGAAAGAACTCCAGCTTTTAAGAAAGAGACCTCGGGCTTTTTAGAAAAAGACCTTCGACTTTTACGAAAAAGAACTCCGGCCTTTGAACTTCGACTTTTGTCAAAAAAAGAACTCCGGCTTTTAAAAGAAAGAACTTCGGCTTTTAAGAAAGAGACCTTCGGCTTTCCCTTGAATGCTAAATCAAGTTCGGCTTTCCTAGGTGAAAAATCAAGTTCGGCCTTCCTTAATGAAAAATCAAGTTTGGCTTTCCTTAATGAAAAATCAAGTTTAGCTTTCCTTAATGAAAAATCAAGTTCGTCTTTCCTTAATGAAAATCTAGTTTGGCCTTCCTTAATGAAAAATAAAGTTCGGCTTTCCTTAATGAAAAATCATGGTCGGCTTTCCTTAATGAAAATCAAGTTCGGCTTTCCTTAATAAAAAATCAAGTTCAGCCTTCCTTAATGAAAAATCAAGTTCGGCTTTCCTTGATGACAAATCAAGTTCGGCTTTCCTTGATTAAAAATCAAGTTCGGCTTTCCTTAATGAAGAATCAAGTTCATTTTTTTTTAATGAAGAATCAAGTTTTTTTTCCTTAATGAAGAATCGAGTTCGGTTTTCCTTAATGAAGAATCAAGTTCGGCTTTCCCTTGATGAAAATCAAGTTCAGCTTTCCATTGACGAAAATCACATTCGGCCTCCCTTGAATGAGAAATCTAGTTCGGTTTTGCATGATAAAATCAAGTCCGGCCCCTTTTACATAATGAAATCAAGTTCGGCCATGTGTGCCTTGTATTTGGACCCGGCCTCAAGAAGAAACCCAAATCGGCCTTAACATGAAATCACAACCGGCCAACTTTATATTATGAAAATGAAATCGACTCCCTTGATGTGAAAAGAGCTCCGGACCTTCCTTGATGAAAATCTAAACCAGCTACTTCAGGCATGAAAATCTAAACCGGCCACTTTAAGCATGGAATCTAAACCGGCTTTCCTTTGTAAAAAAATGAAACCGACCTTCCTGTGTAAGAAAATGTAACCAGCCTTGTATCGTATTTTGAAACAGACTTAAAGTATATGATTTTTGAACCGGCTTTAAGATATCTGTATACAATCTCTGAAGGGTTAATAGTGATGTTTCTGACTAATACAGAAAATGGCTTTCAGTAAACGATAAGAAGAAAATATTTCTGTTCTGTTATTATGGACCCAGGACTGATATGCAGTCAGGTTACGTTCTCCCGCATTTCTTAGAACGTTATGGTGGTAATCGAGGATAACTCTGTCCATGGAGTTGTTTGTGGTCCGCCATGTCCTCGGGGCGTTACGGTCAGGAGGAAAGCATAGTTTCTGGCCTACCTTCGGGTGGCATACCGATTCCACGAGATGGGATACTTTTGTTCAGTTATCGGCCTTGGATTGTACGGAATGAACACAATCTATTCTCGATTATTCGCCTCCTCCGCTAGTAGGGTCTACTAGTAGGATCCCTTACTAATAAAGATGAGATTTCTGTAAAATATGGAGGTAAGACCGATTTCTACTTTCTGAAATATGAGTACATTGATTTCTGATTTTTGAAGACCGTTTCTATTTTCTGACAGTTCTGTATACGTCTGCATCATATTTCTATTATAAATCACTTCCTATGGCATTTGTAACTTCATGTGCAATAGTATCTGTTTTGCTGAGTTATGTTTCGCATACATATTTTACTATGCCTGCATGTACTTTGTTGGGCCTCGGTTCACTGTTTTCTGTTTTTTTCCCCTCCAGATGAGACTATAGAATTCGTGCCTGACGAGAAGGAGTAACTAGATCTCCGTCTAAGAGATTCTAAGGATTCCGAAGCATACTTTGGGAGTTACCATGGAAGAAGCAGTGGATGTAATGATCTAATTAGAATCGATGTATTTTTGAAATTGGAACGTTGTGCCTATGTGCGCATGAATGAATTTTATGGGAATAAGTTTGAATGCTTCAACAGGTTTTTAAATTGACTTCCGCTACATGTTTTATGGATAATGTGTGTGGGTTCTAGATGGCATCTGGTGATCTGTGTTATGAATGACGGAATAAAAAAAAATATTCGTTCCGTCACAGTTTAGATACTAGCCCTTAGGTTTAATTCTGAAATGCCTTGATTGTTTCAAACCTGTCCCTCTAATTTGATTAATTGAGGTTAATTAATGTTGTGATGTTTGTGGTCATAGGAAATATTATGGCTAGTAGAAGAGAAAGAAGAAATACTCGTGGAGGTGCTAGGACTCCCCAAGACTGAGAAGTTGAGTATCTAAATATGTTGGGGAGGATGACTAAGATACTAGAATTGATGGAGCAATGACATATGGCTTCGGTCCCTACACGAGGGCCAGTCCGAATGAATCCGGCTCTAACAGCATACGAAAGGTTTACGGCGGAAAAGGTATTTGAGTTTTTGGGAGAATCAGATCCCGTAAAGGTAGATATTCAAATTCGGAGACTAAAGAAAATATTTACAGTCATTTAATATTCTGATCAGGAAAAGGTTGCTCTTGCGGCCTATAAGTTAAAGGGAGAAGTTGATAGTTGGTGGTTGATGAAAAAAAGGATGTTGGGTTTGCCCGATGAGGAAATCACTTGGGAGATGTTTGAGGAGGCTTTCTTGGAATTATATTTTCCAGGTAGCCTCCAAGAGTGGAAGAAAGAGGCGTTTATCCGACTTAGGCTTTCTTTTACACTCATACCATTTTCATTCTTTCTTTTTAATTTTTGTTCGATCTCCATCGGGTATTATTATCCCGATACTTGACCCATGCACATATTTTGTGAAACCCACGACTTGGGCATAGGAATTTATCAATTCGTCGTCCGATTCATCATTTTTGCACGATTTTGTGCATCCTGAAATCCTATCCCACATCCGGACCTCATTTAATTGATTATTTTAAATTTTATACATGATTTGGTTTTAGATAATGGAAACTCATGTCTTGAATATTGTTATTTATCGAATGGGTGTCCGATTTTACAAGTTTTGTTCGATTTTGTACATATGAGACCTTAAATCCACACCTGACACTGTTCACTTGAGAAATTTAGGAATTTTTACATGACTCCACTTTATTTAATTGGTATTTAAATTATATATAATTGTATATGCTCAATTGTATATTTTCAAAATATTATTGTGAACCGTTTGTGAAGGAATTATCGTCCAAAAGCTTTAAAGTTACGTTTTCTCTGATGTGGTAAGGATTTATTAATTGTTCCAAAGTATTATTGTGATGGAACCGATCCTAGTCCTTATAGGACCTTCCGTCAGATACATACAGAACAAAGCCTATAAATTTAAGTTGTTTAACTTCTGCAGAAATTTAGACAGAGTTTTCTCTACACCTAGACCAAAACCAAAAACACAACTTGTACAAGCACACATCTAATCAAGTACCATAAATTTTCCTACAACATATATTCACAGGATCAAAAACTACCATATCATGGCTTCAATACAACACACTTTATCGGAATAGTTCAAACTCAGAAGGAGATGTCATTTAGGACCTATACATATTCAAAACATCAAAATAGCGCGGAAGCAACTAAATCTGTAAGTTAACCTGCGGAAGTAAGAATAGAACATACATCATGATATAACGTCATTTTGTGTTATCATAATATACATTGTTCATTTCGAAATGCAAGCTAAAGAATTCAAAATCCTTTGATTCACTGAAATCCTCTAAGGTCTTCAAAACTTACGAGCCTTTCCTTCTTCTAGCTAATTCTGATTTCGATCTTTTTCAGGTCTTTGATTATCTAGAGAGGAGAAGTGAAAGTAATGAGTGAGCTTAATAGCTCAGCAAATGTACCCAAAATAGTAAAAATATACAGTTATATATATATATAGAATATATACATATTTTTAGATGAGAACTAAAAAGGGATGCTGGAAATTCATGCATGTAGGTGAGAGAATAGAAGCACAAATACGATACAGTATATTAGGAAACCTATTGCGGTGCAGAATACCAAAAAACCTATGATTTTAGATCCTTAGTTCCTGATTCAGAATTCAATTTGGAGTCCATATTTTAGAACCTTAATCTAGTTCTCAGTTCAGAGTCCATATTTCAGAACATTCAGTTTCCTTTTGAATCTATTATCCTCCATACTTTATATCCTGAGGGTAGGATGGTTCTTATTCAATTTAATCATTCACAAACCCTCCATACTTTACATCCCGAAGGCAGAATGGTTTCTTATTCGGTTTATTCCTTTACATATCTTCCATACTTTACATCCGAGGGTAGGATGGTTTCTGTTCACTTTAGTCTTTGCATACCCTCTATACTTTACATCCCGAGGGTAGGATGATTTCTGTGTTCAGCTTAATTTCTTATATACCCTCCATACTTTACATCATGAGGGTAGTTCAATTAGCTATTATTCAAGTGTAGTTCGATACAGTAACCTAAGGACGAGGTCATTGACTAGCTATACCGGAACCCTACTGATTTACTTAACGGAGGACATTCTTGCCCTTATTTTCTTAGTCTTAACTCTCCGTACCTCGAAAACCATTCCAATTCATACGATTACACCTTCAGTCAGTTTTTAGAGCTCCTCTATGACTTAACAATACAGTTTCAGATTAATTCATCAAGTGTAATTTGTCAGATAATTCTCATCAAACCTCCAATTAGCATTTCCATCTTGAGATTCATATATTTCTTCTTATTCTTTAACCCTTAACTTATTGTGTTTCATTCGGCCAGTTAAACCTTATTCGGTAATCCTTCAGATAACTTCAGAATAGCCCAGAAGATTAACAGTGCATTCCTATGAGACTTTTCAAACTAAACCTTAATTGGAGATCCTTTAGATAGCTTCAGAACATCTCAGAAGTTCTACAGTATATTCCTGTGGGACTTTTCAGACTAAATCTTAATCAGAGATCCTTCAGATAGTTTCAGAACATCTCAGAAGTTCTACAGTATATTTCTGTGGGACTTTTCAAACTAAACCTTAATCAAAGATCATTCAGATAGCTTCAGAACATTTCAGAAGTTCTACAGTATATTCCTGTGGGACTTTTCAAATTAAACCTTAATCGGAGATCCTTCAGATATCTTTAGAACATCTCAGAAGTTCTACAGTATATTCCTGTGGGACTTTTCAAACTAAACCATAATCAAAGATCCTTCAGATAGCTTCAAAATATCTGAAAAGTTCTACAGTATAATTCTGTGGGACTTTTCAGACTAAACCTTAATCAAAGATCCTTCAGATAGCTTCAGAACATCTCAGAAGTTCTACAATATATTCCTGTAGGACTTTTCAAACTAAACTTTAATCAGAGATCCTTCAGATAGCTTCAAAACATCTCAGAAGTTCTACAATATATTCTTGTGAAACTTTTCAGACTAAAATTACCTCATAGTCCTTATCATATTTCAGAATCACAGTTACATCTCAAAATTTAGAAAACTTATACATAAAATCCCCAAAATTCAACCTAAGGTGTCGCACGGAGCTTTTGGACCATAATCGGACATCCTACGCATGTATAGTCATGAAACTAAAGCCCTATATTGTGATACATATAGATAAACTTAAAATCTATCAGATTAATTTACAAAAACATACTTTGTATGCATTAAACAGAGAGAAACAATAATTTAGAGTATAAATATATTTTTAGGGATATAGAAAAGCAGTAAAAATAGAGGGTAACGTCCGGGGTACACTTGCCTTAGCCTACTCCATTGTTATTTTTAACCAGATTGAAATGGAACGGGCAGATTTCTCCCTTTCCTTCTCTTTTCTCCTTTCTCTCTCACTACCCTTTGCTAGAACGGCCGAAATGGCCGAAGAAAAAATGCACACGACGCTTTATAGTCAGTCGGGGTGCTCAAGCGTCCTTCGAGCATTCACGTTCTCAAATTTGCGCCCCTGATAGCGCTTGAGCGATTCTCGAGCACAACTTTTGCAGATTTGCACCTCACCAGTGCTCGCGTACCGCTCGAGCACCGATCCCATTTTCTTCCTATTTGCTCTTTTTTACTACGGTATCCATTTTTTCCTTATTCTTAAGCCTAGTTATGATCATCATCAATTTAATCACTCTATAATTATCTTGTTTCGAGATCAGGATCTCACAATTACATTAAATTATGCATATGTTTAAAGTCATGTGAAGACTTAGGCCCATAAGAAACAATTATCTATATCTATATATAAGAATTGTGTAAGATATGTAAGTATACGAAGGGAATATTACAATTTGATATGTTTATGATTCGTTCTCCTAGAGTAAGAATTTGTAAAAGAAGTTTGGTGGACTTTCCCTCAAAGAATAAGAAATTATGAAACTTGGACCACAAATTTATATTTCAGAGAGTAGTATCCCCTGGTATGCCATTGATATTATAGTGAAAACTCAAAGATTATCCTAACTGTGTATTATAGTGAGCGATATTCATTGACATGCCCTAAGATATTACCGTGAAAGAACAAGGATTGCCTCTGTGCCACGAAAAACATGGTGGCATATGTGATATGGCTCCGTATATCGGGTTAAAGGTATATTACTTACCACGGGGTGTTGAATTGCGTGGTTATACGCTTTAGAATATGTAGAAATAAACACATTCCTTTCCTCATTCTCCTGCACCGTTAGCTTGTAAAGCCTACTAGCTGTAGTTTACAAAGATAAAGAAATTTATATATGTTTTGGAATCCTAAGAGAAGAAAGATAAAATATAAAAAGTTATTTATATTTCAAAAATATATTTGTTCATATATCATGTTATATATCATATGCCATGCTTCTATCGCCTTCCCTATTCCATTTTAAATATATTGTATATTATTCTTGATTGTATTACACTTGTTGAATATTTGGCTCACCCTTACTATTTTTCGTTCTTTCATATGAGTACGGGCCTCTATTTGATGAGGTAGAGTAGAGTTTAGGAGTTGGTTAGGCTATAGATCTTGAAAGAAGAGCTTTGTGGACTTAGTGTAGTAGTTTTACATCTTCCTCATGGAGTATTTTGTATATTTTGAGATGCAATTGTATACTGATATATGTGTGTGATGATGATGTATATTATAGTTTAGTTTTCACTGTATTGATGGATGTATATAGTTTTGTAGGTCATTATGGTTTGTATTGGTACCTAGTGGCATCCTGTTTGAGCCAACGTCATACCCAAAGTTATGACGTTGGTGCCACGTGGTTATTGTGGCTTTTGCATCTTGTGTTGTGATGTTATGGCCATATTATGTATGATGTACAGGATATTTATGGGTTTTATATTTGTTTGGCAGTCATTTTTTTACCAAAATTCTACTAAATTTCGGTTAGAAAAATGTGGTTCGTCACAAGCATTATTTATTGACGGATAAGATGGAACGAAGAATCTCTTGAAGAACAAGTATATGAGCCCAAGTTAAAGGAGTTTGATGATTTAAATCGCAATGAGAGTGACATATTTGTGGGCTGTATCAAGACTAATTCCCCTAGTTAAGGCTCCCGTTAGTCCCCCTGATATGCCATTTTTGAGCATTGTATGATGCACCTTAACACAATCCAAAGTGACTGATGATTGGTGTCACATGCCATCTTTCACACTTGTATTAAAATAAATGAGAAGGCTTGTGTGATGGAATGGATTTTTTTTTTTTTTGATTTCGTCATTCATAACACGATTGAAAACCCAAACTAAACCAAATAGGTGTAATATAGGATCACAGATACCATCTAGAACCCATATACTTTTAACCACAATAAGTATAGCGGAAGTTACTCTAACATTTACAAAAGCATTCATATTCATTCCAAAACATTCATTTCCGAGTACATAGCCAAAAATATTTAACCATAGAAGTCCATCAAGTCATTACAATAATATTTCTCCAAAATAAGCTTTCGAGGTCTTTAATAATCCTTCAGACAAGTTCTAATCACTCCAACTCGTTAGGCACAAGCTCTAAAGCTTCATCTGTAGGGGGAAAACATAAAATAGTGAGCTGAGGCCCAGCAAGATACATGCACATGAGTAGTAAAACGATGATACAGAACGGTTGTATAACTGTACATAAACAGAATGGTTAATCAGAATGCAGTCCAAGAAAAATAGAGAAAACATACCTTGACAGTACTATACTTCAGAAAACGGTAATCGGTACAGTAAACAGTAACATAACATATCGGTAATCGGTACGATAAACGGTGAACAGTACATATCATATCGGTAACAGTTTTTCATATTCGGTAATCGGTACTTCATATTCGGTAATCGGTACGGTAACATAACATATCAGTAAAACAGTAAACGGTACTTCATATCGTATCGGTATAGACCATGCCAGTATACCCTACTAGCTGAGGGGGCGAATAATCGAGGATAGATTGTATTCACTCTACATAATCTAAGGCCGGTAACTGTCATATGTGTATCCCATCTGGCGGGATCGGTACGGTATGCCACCCGAAGGTAGGAAAGTAACTGCTATATGGGTATCCCATCTGGCGGGATTGGTACGGTATGCCACCCGAAGGTAGGCCGGTAACGGTAGTTCCCTCTGTCCATAACGCCCCGAGGCAGGGCGGACCACAAATAACTCCATGGACAGAGTTATCCTCGATTACCACCGAAAAGTCCTAAGGCATGCTGGAGAACCTTTCTGGACTGTAGTCAGTCCCGGGTCCTAAAATAACTGTATCAGAAACCATTTCTTTATCGAAAACCCCTTTTGAAATCAGGCTTTCATAATATATCTTCTGCTATTTTTAAGTATACATGGAAATTTCCTCGGTACAGGTCGGTACATATTTTCGAAAATAAATTATACTTGGGCCGGTTTAGATTTTTATCAAGGAAGGGCCGGAGCTCTTTTCTCGTTAACGGAGCCGGTTTCATTTTCAGTATAAAGAGTCGAAGTTCTTTTTTTGACAGAGGCCGGTGTGCTTTTAGGACGGCGTGCTTTTTCTGACGGAGTTCCTTTCCTTTAAAACTGGGGTGCAAATTCCTTCTTAAAAACCAGAGTGACATTGCTTTAAAATCGGAGTTTGTTTTCTCCTTAAGGCCGGAGTTCTTTCTTTCATAAAGGCCGAAGTTCATTTGAAAGCCAGAGTTCATTTCTCTTAAAGGACGGAATTCATTAAAAGCCGGAGTTCATTAAATCCGGAGTTCATTTCTCTTAAAGGGCGGAGTTCATTTAAAAAACGGAGTTCATTAAAGCCGGAGTTCATTTCTCTTAAAGGACGGCATTCATTAAAATCCGGAGTTCATTAATGCCGGAGTTCATTTCACATTAAGGCCGAAGCTCATTTTCTTATACAAAGCCGGAGTTCATTTTAAGGACGGAGTTCTTTTTAAGGCCGAAGCTCATTTTCTTATTAAGGGCGGAACCCATTTTCTTTTACGAAGCCGGAGCTCATTTTCATATTAAGGCCGGAGTTCTTTTTCCAACAAAAGTACAGAGTTCTTTTTCTCAGAAACCGGAGCTCATTTTCAATACAAAGCTTTAGTTTATTTTAGATTGAGGCTGGAGTTCATTTTTCAGTACAAAACCGGAGTTCATTTTCCTCAAGAGACGGAGTCCATCTTCTTAATACAAGGCCGGAGTTAAAAAGCCGGAGTGCTTCTCGGGCGGAGCTCTTTTCAGACGGAGTGCTTTTCACTCAAAAGGGACGGAGTGCTTATTACTCAAAGGGACGGAGTACTTTTAAAAGCTGAAGTTTCATAAATTCGGAGTGCTTTTTCTCAGAGGACGGAACTTATTTTCTCAAAGGCCGGAGTTCTTTCTTTCATAGTGAACTAACTTAAAAGCCGGAGTGTATTTTACATTAAGGCCGGAGTCCATTTTACATTAAGGGACGGAGCTCACTTTCTTATGTAAAGCCGGAACTCATTTTTTTATATTAAGGCGGGAGTTCATTTCACATCAAGGGACGGAGCTTATTTTCTTACGCAAAGCCGGAGCTCATTTTTTTTATATTAAGGCGGGAGTTCATTTCACATTAAGGGACAGAGCTCATTTTCTTATGCAAAGCCGGACCTCATTTTTATATTAAGGCGGTAGTTCATTTTAAGGCCAGAGTTCTTTTGGAGTACTTTTTCATCAAAAAGGATGGAGTTCTTTTTCTTAAACGGACGGAGTACTTTTTCTTCAAAAACATGTGATTATCAGAGTTCGTATAATTTGGCAGATAATCATACTTCAAGCAGAATAAAATCTAACATCCTGAGTGTCAATGTTTCTTTTAAGCATGTGATCAACATAACTGCATAAGAATATCAGATATACTTGCTTTGAGAACATACATAATCTTAAAAATAGTGGTGAGTACTTTTGAACTTAAAAACGGAGAGTGCATCCACAAACATTCTTAAATCCGAACTTAAAGAGAGTGGCGTCCAAGGTATACTTGCAATATTCTTAAAGCATGAACTTAAAAACAGCGTCCGGGGTAACTTGCCTGAGAGTTGATCGCCTAAATTTTACCGTATTGAAGCTTTCTCCTCTTTACTCCCTTCCTTTTGCTTGCCTGTGCATCAACCAGCGCCAGGTTTATACAGAGGAGGGATTTGGTGGAGTAAGTGGGGTAAGTTACTTACCCTCGTACTTCATTTCAGAGGGTAGGTGGAGTAACTAGGTTGGTTTACTTACTTCATTAGGTCCTAGTTGGATTCTAACTCGACAATAAAGTGTACTCTTTTGTTACCATTAATTTAATTCAAGCCAACTGTTCCAGTTTCATGCCTGCAGCCCACTCTTTGCCAGTCAATCTTTTTGAGCGGATTGTGTATTTCACTAAACGGGCCGATTTTGGAGAAGGCCGGTCCATTTTTCATCAGGAAGGGCCAAATTTTGAATCACATCCGGCCTTGATTACAGGGCCAGAGTGCTTAAGGCCGGACTGGATTTTCGTGGGAGGAGGCCCTATTAATTTTTGCATCTCACAGCTTGTAAGATTATCATGGATAGCAGTAGTTTTATCAATGCGGTCTCAACTAATACTATTTCTCATTTGAGGTTAAAAGCCGTCCCACACCCTAATCTACATAGCGTTTTGTGGATTGATATGTCTTTTATAGTCGTCAAAGAACACTGTCTTATATCCATTCAATTTTTAGAATATAAAAATCATATTTGGTGTGATATTATACTAATAAGCATAGGTCATGTCATTCTTGGACGCTCTTAACTATATGATTTAGATGTGAGCATCCAAGGTCTTTCTAATTTCTACTCTTTTGTTCAAAAGGGAAAGAAGATTCACCTCAATCCCTTACCTCCAAAATCGATGACTCCCAATAAAGAAAATGCTGTGGTAGTGATGAAAGGATTAATATCATTAATCCCACAACATTTGAATGGCTAGCTATCAGTGAGTCTATTGTATTTGCTGTTATCAATCTCAAAATCCTTCTAAAATCTTCCATACTGATCCCTAATGAGGCCCATCAACTTCTCCAAAACTTTCAAGATGTCTTCCCCGTGGACCTCCCCAATCACTTACCACCTTTATGCGATATTTCACGTGCTATTGATTTTGTTCAAGGTGCATATCTTTCAAACCTCCCTCATTATAGGATGAATCCTACTGAGCATGCTGAATTCCAACAATAAGTTGAGAAACTTCTTCACAAACAATTTGTTCAAAAAGTATGAGTCCATGTGCGATACCCGCTCTCTTAACACCTAAGAAGGATGGATCATGGCGGATATGTGTAGATAGTAGAGCAATCAATAAAATTACCATAAAATATCATTTTTTCATCTCTAGATTTGATGATATGTTAGATATTCTGGCTAGTGCCACAATCTTTTCCAAAATAGATTTAAAGAGTGATTATCATAAAATCAAAATTCATACAGGGGATGAGTTAAAAAGAGCTTTTAAGATAAATGACGGCCTTTATGAGTGGTTAATTATACCATCTGGACTATCTAATACACCAAGTACTTTTATAAGGGTTATGGCTAAAATTTTGCAGCCTTTCATTAGCCAGTTCCTAATGGTTTATTTTAATAATATCCTCATTTATAGTAAGAATAAGGAATAATATTTTGATCATCTTACACAGGTTTGCCTCACTTTTAAAAAGAAAAATTTGGTTGCTAATCTTGAGATATATTCCTTCTTTTTGGATAAAGTAGCTTTCTTGGGTTTTATTGTCTCTTCTAATGGTGTCTTAGTTGATCCTACAAAAGTCCAAGAAATCATATATTGGCCTAAATCCAAATCTTTCCATAAAGTTTGACTCACTAATTTTTTCAAAGTGTTTGAAATAGAGTGTGATGCCTCAAGTGTCAGAATAGGATGAGTTTTTAGTCAAGAATGCCATCCAATTACCTACTTTAGTAAAATGTTAAATGATGCCAAGTTACGATACTGTACTTATGATAAGAAGTTATATGCCGTAGTACAGGCCTAATATTATTGGCGTCATTACTTGCTACTTTTGGAGTTTGTCCTCTATTTTGACGATGAAACTTTTTGATTTATTCGCTTCCAGAAGAAATTAAATTACAGGTATGGTCGGTGGATTGAATGTTTACAAACCAATTCTTTTGTTTTGAAAAATAAGAAGGGAATCGAGAACCAAGCGGCCGTTGCCTTGAGTTATCGCCTATTCTGATTATTTGTTTTTCAAGTTAAGATTGTTAATTTTAATAAATTTAAAGAAAAGTACGAGTAAAACCCTAATTTTAGCAAAATTTTTCTAACTTTACAATATGGGCACATAGACATCATGAAAAGTTTTCGTATTCAGGATGAGTACTTTTTTTGAGTTAATAAATTTTACATCCCTAAAATATTTGTTTGAGAATTCATAGTCTGGGAAGTTCATATTGGTAATCTATTTGGCCATTTTGGGCACGATAAAACAATAGAGGAGGTTGAGCGGTAATTTTTTTGGACTATTTTAAAGAAAGATGTGGCTGAGATTGTCAGTACTTATTGAGCATGCCAACTAGTAAAATATAAAAATCAAAATACTGGTCTTTAATGGTCCCTGACAAGACGTAAATATGGACTTTGTGTTAGGGCTCAACGTACCCCTTAGCAACATAATTCAATTTTTATTGTTGTGGATAGTTTTTTCAAAATGGCCCACTTCATTCTATGTAGTAAGACTGTTGATACTTCTCAAATTGTCTGACTTTACTTTGTTGAGATTTTTAAGTTATATATCTTCCTAAGACTATTATTTCTGATAAGGATATTCATTTTACTAGTCACTTTTGGAGGATATTTTGGCATATGTTTGGTACCAAATTAAAGTTTTTTATTGCCTACCACTTTCAAACAGATGGTCAAAGTGAAATTGTCAATCAGAGTTTATGTAACCTGTTACGATATTTGGTTTAGGACAATCTTAGAATTGGGACTAAATCCTTCCCACCGTCCAACTTACATATAATAGCTCTATTAATAGATCTTTAGGCATGAGTTCATTTGAAATTATACATGGTTACAAACCTCGCAAAACCATTGACTTTATCTCAATATCCCCACATATTAGTGTGTTCATGACGATCAAAACTATTGCAAAACATCTTCATAATTTATACATCGAGATTAATAAACAATTGGAGGCAAGTAATGCCTCATATAAATTTTGCACTCATACGCATAAAAGACACGTTATATTTAATGTGGGAGATTATATTATGGTTCGAATTAGGCTAGAGTGGCGCCTACTTGAGCACATTTTTAAATTGTAAGCTCATAGTGCTAGTTCATTTAAAGTTTTATAGAAAATTGGATTAAATGTATATGTTATTATTATTCCATATCATTTTGGTTTTCATTATACTTTTAATATTAAAGATTTAGTTACTTATAAAGGTAATATTTTTCCATCTATTGATTCCTTTGATGTACCCCCAAATGTGCCATCTATTGAATGTCCACCCAATCCTGAACAACTCTCCCCCTATCTGCACATAATAATAAAATTGATACTATTTTAGATGAACATATTATGTTTATCAAGGATGGAGCAGTTCAATATTTCCTTGTCTATTGTATTGGCTGACCAGAGTTCAAGAATGTATGGATCTCTCGAGAAGCACTCCAACAATGAGACACAAATCTTTTAGAATTCCATTAGAGTTAGCAGGATTGCACTTCTCCAGGCCCAAGTCCAGTTCCTTCCAGAGACATTGGTCACTAGTCAGATTTTGGCCACCACTCATACGTGTCTATCACGGTTGATGAAAGATTGCACAGCCACTCAATTTATGGTTAGGGAGTTGACTATAGAAATTTTATTCAATAGGGTCGAGTCCCAACCATATGGGAAGAATTAATGTGGATATTATGAATGTAGAGATGTGATTTGATTTTACTTTTAAATGGATATAAAATTTTGATTTGATTTGATTTAGAGATTTGATTTAATTTTCAAAGTAACGCTGATTTTATTTCTAAACTAGATTTGATTTCCCTTCCACATAGAAGATAATTTGTTTTTAATTTATGTTATTTCTCAATAAAAAATTCTTAGATTTGATTTTATTTTCAGATTATTATAGGAATAGGGTTTCCTATATAAGGATCCCAACTCTATTATTTGATTTAGTATTGATGAATTGAATAAATTTGAGTAATTATATTTTCCTTTTCCTCTCTTTGGTTTCTACCTTTCTTTTCGATCTCTATTCTTCCTCTATTTCTGTGAAGGAATGGGTTTTTTTTCTTCAGAATTTTTTGTTATTATAGAAAATAGAAACCTAAGCCCAATTAACAACCTAAAGTTTTAGAAAAAAACACATAGTCTCCCCTAAAATTGGGCTAAATAAAAATACAAATCTTACTTATAACATGTAAACATACAGAATAACATCATCATATTATCCATCAATAGGAATTCTCATTGCAGATACAGGATCATAGGCACCGTATAATTCCCTACGACTTGCATTTCACATTTTCTATCCACTATATTAACAGTTTGGAATAGAGATGCCATTTAGGACTGTAACAGAATCTAGAAAACATATAGCGGAAGTAAAACTATAAACCTACGGAAGTATAAATTTCTATTTCATCACATGCATCACATACAAAATCCATATATAGAAAAGATCTATATACATAATCAGGTATTTACAATTCAATTGTTTATTTTCAAGATCTCCAAAATACTTTAGATCTCCAAAGGTCTTCAGGCAAGACTTTAACTATTCTTTTTCATTCGAAACTAACTCTACCGTCTCATTAGGAGGGAAAAACAGTAAAAAGTGAGCCAATACCCAACAAGGTACCAAAACATACAGAATATACAGGGTTCATGTAGAACATAAGTGCAAAAGATTACAGAGATGCCAGCAAATAGAAATATATACATAAATCACAAGAAAAGTGTAATTCGATAATAATTCAGGCTTCGGAAATCACATATCAATAAACATGAATTAGAAGTCAGAAACCGATACAAAATCTATGAATTAGAGAAAATCTCATTTTCTATCAGTAAAGGATCCAATTGGTAGACCTTACTAGCAGAGAGGGCGAATAATCGAGGATAGATTGTGTTCACTCCATACAATCCAAGGTGAGTAATAGGAATAGGAGATTTCTTCTCGTGAGATCTATCCCCTCTCGTGGGATCTATCCCTTATTGTGGGATTCAGGATAGGGGTGCTAGCCAGTAACAGTAACTATCTTCTAGGTTAACGCCCTGAGGAAGGACGGATCATGTGTAATTCCATGGATAGAGTTATCCTCGATCACCACCATAACGTTTTAAGATATGTCGGAGAACCTAACCTAACAAATATCAGTTCCGAGTTCTAATTAACAGGATTAGAAACATTTTTCTTCCTATTTCTTAATTGAAAACTTATTAAGTTTCAGAAATTAGTCAGAGTTTCACGATAACTCTTCAGTAGCTTTAGAATATACAATAATAATTTGTAACCCTTCAAATTTGCTTCAGAATATACAATAATAGTTTGTAATCCTTCAGATTTGCTTCAGAATATACAGTAATAGTTTGTAACCCTTCAGATTTGCTTCAGAAATCCTCAGAAATTTAACAGTATAAATCTGTGTAAATTTTTTAGATAGAAATCACATCCTGGACATTATCACGTTACAGATTAACTTTTACATATCAAAAATTTTGGATTAAAACCGTTAAATCCCTTCATTTTCGTGTTTAGTATTTCGCCAAAACTTTCGGATGATAAACGAACACCAAACACATGTATTTTCATAAAATCGGAGGTATATTTAGTAGTATATACAAGTAAGCGTGAAATCTGTCCGATTAATCAGGAGAAACAGGCATTATTTATAGTAAACACGCAGAACCATGGATTTAAAGCATAAGTACAATATTTGAGATATTAAAACATTGAAAAAACGGTATATAACGTCTAAAGTATACTTGTCTGAACTCGATCTACAGTTATCTTTACTCTTATCGGAGTGGATCGATGGATTTTTTCCTCTTCCTTCTCTTTTCCTCGTCCTCATTCTTGTTTTACTCTCGTTCCGCTGATGGTACTATCAAAAGGAAGCCCCAAATCCCATTTAAAATGAAGGAGAAAGGGGGTCACGTGCGCAACGCACGACTGGTGCTTGAGCGCCAGTCGAGCGGTGCGCGAGCGCTGGCTTTCACAGATCCAAGCTCGAGCTGTGCTCGAGCACACTGCTCGTAGCTAGGACCGCTCTCACCTTGCCTCGAGTGCACCCTCAAGCACAACTTTTGCATTTTTGCGCTTGAGGGGTGCTTGTGCGGTGGTTGAGCGCCTTGCGCTCTTCAGCCTATTTCGTATTATTTTGCTCCGGTATCAAATCTTTCCCTATTCTTAAACTTAAACATGATTTTAATCCACATAATCATTTCATAATTATCATATTCCGGAATTGGGATCTCACATTCTCCCCCACTTAAAGAAATTTTGTCCTTAAAATTAAACAGAACTACATACCTCAAGAAAATAAGTGAGAATATTTACTTCAAATTTCCTCTTCCCACTCCCAGGTGGCCTCCTCTGATGAATGATTCCTTTAGAACACTTTCACCAGGGGAATGGTCTTAGTGCGTAACCTCTGATCATTTTAATCCAGAATCTATATCGGCTTCTCAACATAGGATAAATCTTTATCAATAGTCAATGGCTCGTACTCAATCACATGTGCAGGATCGTGGACTTACTTTCAAAGCATCGATACATTAAATACATCGTGTACATTTGTCAGACAAGGTGGTACTACCAGTCGGTAAGCTACCTCCCCGATCCTCTCCAGAATTTCAAATGGACCTATGAACCGCGACTTTAGTTTTCCTTTTACTTAGAACCTGAATGTTCCCTTTGACGGTGAAACTTTCAGAAATATAAATTCTCCTACCTCAAGCTCAATTCTTTCCTCCTTTGGTCTGCATAACTTTTCTGTCTGCTTTGAACAACTTTCAGATTATCATGAATTAGTTTAATTTTCTCCACAATTTCTTTCACAATTTTAGGACCCATAATCCTCTTATCTTCGGTCTTCTCCCAGTGAATCAGTGATTTGTACTTTCTCCCATACAAAGTCTCAAAAGGTGCCATGCTGATACTAGCCTGATAACTGTTATTCTATGCAAATTCAGCCTGTGCCAGTTAAGTGTCCCAAGTCCATTTTATTTCTGACACCAAGGCCCTTAACATAACCTCAGGAATCTGAATGGTACGCTCCGATTGGCCATCAATTTGGGGGTGATACGCAGTACTGAATTTCAACTCCGCCCCCAACGTTTTATAAGAGCTTTCCCAAAACTTTGAAACAAAATGGGGATCCCTATCAGACGCAATCGAGGCAAGTATTCTATGAAGCTTCACTATCTCATTTACATATAGTTGGGCCAGTTTATCATGGTAATAAGTCATCCTGATTACGAAGAAATGGGCTGATTTTGTCAGTCGATCAACTATAATCCAAATGGCGTCATAAATCGTGGGAGTCATTGGCAAACCAGATACAAAATTCATAGTAACATTTTTCCATTTCCAGATTGGAATGGGCATTAGCTGTAATAACCTAGAAGGCTTTCTCCTTTAGCTTTTAGTTGTTGATATACAAGGTATTCTCCACAGAAGCTATGATATCCCTTTTTATATTCTTCCACCAGAAAGTTTTCTTCAGATCCTGATATATTTTTTTCCCCTAGGGTGGATTGTATACCGAGACCGATGAGCCTCCTTCAAGATCTTTTCCTTTAGTTCCCTATCGTTCAGTACACAATTGGTTTCTGAACCTCAACGCTCCATGAGTCTGAATATTAAAATCAGCTCAAGAATCTCTATTCAGATTACTCATAATATCTATAAGGAACAAGTCATTAACTTGTTTCTCTTTTACCTCATTAATTGCCTCCGGTTGAATTTGAAGATAAGATAGGAGTATCTTATCATCCTGAGCATAGCTTTGGATATCACATTGCTTTAGATAATCCAACATTTTCATCTGCTTGATTTGTAACTTAGCTACATATCCCGATCGATGACTCAATGTATCTGCAACTACATTAGCTTTCCTGGGCTTATACTATATTTCACAGTCATAGTCTTTCAAAAAATCAAGCTACCTCCTTTGCCTCATATTAAGTTCCTTCTATAAAAATAGATATTTCAAGCTTTTATGATCAGAATATATGAGGAACTTTTTACCATGTAAGTAATTTCTCCAAATTTTCAAGGCAAACACCACAGCAGCTAGCTCTAAATCATGGGTCGTGTAGTTTCTTTCATGCACTTTTAGTTGTCTAGACCCATAAGCTATAACTTTACCATACTATATCAATACACAATCTAAACCTGTCTTAGAGGAGTCACAGTACACTTCAAAGCCTCTTGATCCTTTTGGAATAATCAATACAGGGGCGGTAGTGTGACGGACCGGCCAAATTCCACCACATACGGCCGCCGTCAAGCCTAGCCTTTGCATCTTATACAGCATAAATATTAATTAGGTGAACATAAAATTTTTCTTTTCTTTTATGCGAATATACCTTTATTTCGTACACAGGATCGCTTAAGGCCAAACTCCTTGAGTTGGCCATCAAGGTTTTGACTCCACATTAAGATTGGTTGACACGAAGTCCTTGACATGACATGAGATGCTACTAGAAATATCAACTTCATTCTTCCATATTATAATTACGGAAACATGCTAACATCCATTACTTATTTTACAGCTGAACTGTTTTACAAATCCTTTTCAAAATATCAAAAGAAAAACATCAATTCTTTCACTGATCTACTCCGGCCAGCTATGCCGTCTAGTTATTTCATATGACTCTACTCAATCTCGTTCTCCATTAGCTTCTCATCATCTGAAAAATGGCAACAGTGAGCTACAAAGCCCAGCAAGGTACCCACATGCAGAAAACATTAACATACATATAATCAGATTAAAGTAGAGGTTCATATACGAAAAATCATCATATCAATTCTTCTTAAGTTCCGAAATCCTTGTTCTTCTTCTTATTATCTTGTCTTCAGAAAATCCATAAAAGCAGAACGAAATACTTATCATCTTTAGGGATCGGACGGGAGTGGACAACATGGAGGAAGGGTTGTGTGCTATCCCACAACCTAGAGCCACATCTTCTCATTATGCTCCCCGAGGCGTGAGGTAATGCCTTTAACCCGGTATATGGGGCCGTCGTCCAAAAGCCTTGTGCCACCAAAAATCTCCCCCTGTGGCCCAGGGGGTAGTCCTCGAGTGTCACGTCAATATCCTTGATCCATCTTTAACAGCAAGTTTAATGAAAACTCGGTTCTTAGTTCATATCTTTTAATGGCCATCCCTCATCGTTCAAAAGTCGGAAGTCGTAGAGTTCCACTTGCTGTCCGCATTACATACATTTTTCCTTATTCTTATAACCTTTGTTCATAACTTCAAACAATTGAAGTCGGTAAAGCCTTTCCTTTAACATCTTAAAACCGAAGGTCTTTTGTCAAAATATCAGAGGTCTTACTTATCAAAGCCGGAGGTCTTTTCTAAAAGTCGGTTTCAAATCATTGATTTTATACATCGCTTTACAAGCCAGTTTCAAATTCATGGGGCAATTTTTAGGTTTCAAAATACTCTAAGGCTGATTCAAATTTCATCATGTAAAGGAGCCGAACTTGATTTCATGCAAGGGGGGTTGAACTTGATTTCATGTTCAAAGGGCAGGTTTGGATTTCATTATGCAAAAGGTGGCTGAACTTGATTTCATGCTCAAAGGGCCGGTTTGGATTTGATCATGCAAAAGGTGGACGAACTTGATTTCATGCTCAAAGGGCCGGTTTGGATTTTCATGCTTGAAGTGGCCGGTTTAGATTTTCATCAAGGAAGGGCCGGAGCTCTTTTCACATCAAGGGAGTCGATTTCATTTTCATGATATAAAGTTGGCCGGTTGTGATTTCATGAGGTGAAGGCCGATTCAGATTTTCATCTCACCAAGAGGCCGGTTCAGATTTTCTTCTCACGAGGCCGGTTTGGATTTTTCATCTTACAATGCCGGTTGTGATTCATGAAGAAGGGAGGGCCGGTCTTGATTTAACAAGGGTGGCCGGTCTTGATTTACAAGGGATGGCCGGTCTTGATTCACAAGAATGGAGCCGGACTTGTTTTGCACTAAGGGAAGGCCAAACTTCTTTTACACTAAGGGAATGCCGAACTTGATTGAGGCTTAAGGTGGAGGCTGGTTTCAATTTTATCAAAAGCCGAGTTCACATTATATATGCTGGTTTCATATCATGCCGGTTTCGATTAAGGCTGATTTCAAGATCAAAGAGCAAATGCCGGGTTCAAATTACAATGCAAAGCCGATTTCAATTATTCTTTAAGGCCGGTTTCAAATCAAAGAGCTTATATGTCACTTTTCAAAGCCGGTCTACTTTTCATAATTAAATGACTGGTCATCATTTAAATAATACAATAATTAAACTTCATGCGTGCGAACATCATGAAATAACTGAACATCATTAGTTATACTTGCATTAAAAACATGAACTTAAAAAGGCGAGTACACTTGCTGCAGTCTTAAAAATAAAACTTAAAAGAGTAACGTCCGAAGTACACTTGCCTGAATTCCTTTACTTTGCCTTGAAATTCTAGTTTTTCCTTCACTAGAGAATTCCATTGAGTGCCTCTTCCTAACCTCTTTCCTTAAGCTCTCACGTCCTATTTATAAGACTTTGGTCTGAAGGTAATAGGTAGGGTAGGTCAACTACTCGGGGATGGTTGGGAGTAGGTTACCTACTCAAGTATGGTTATTCCTGACTCTACTTTTCGTAAGGGTTTTTTTTATTATTTTCGGTCAACTGCCTTGACCAGATTTTACTTACTCGTAACACTTCCGATCAGCTGGCGTTGACCGGATTACTTTCCTCTTTCCCTTCCTTCCGGTCAACCAGCGTTGACCGGATAAGCCTTCCTTTACGTTTTCCGGTCAACATACGTTGACCGGATTTCGTCTTAATTTACGTTTTTCGGTCAACACTTGTTGACCGGATTTCCGTTCTTATCATATTTTTCGGTCAACTGGCGTTGACCGGATAGCCCTCAATCTCCCTCGACTCTTTGATTATATTGACTCAAAGTCGGGGACTTTCTACGTTTTAGAATCTGGGCCATTACAGGTAGTCAAGTGATCCTTTAACTCATGAAATCTCAAATCACATTCCTCAATCTATTCAAACTTGGTCTCCTTTTTCGTTAGCTAAGTCAAAGGCATAGCAATCTATGAGAAATTCTCTACAAAATGCCTGTAATAGCTTGCCATGCCAGGAAAGCTCCTAACCTTAATCATAGACATTGGCCTACTCCAGTTTGTATCAGCCTCCACCTTCTTTGGATCCACAGAAATACTACTATTAGAAATCATATGCCCCAGAAACATCACCTTTTTCTGCCAGAACTCACATTTACTTAGCTTAGCATACAACTTTTCCTAACAAAGTACTTGGAGTACCATCCTTAAATGAGTTTCATGCTCCTCATAGTCCTTTGAATATATTAAGATGTCATCAATGAAAATCACCATAAATTTATCCATAAAAGCAGTAAGGGCATTCGTAAGGCCAAAAGGCATAACAACGGACTCATAGTGGCCATAACGCGTCCGAAAAGCAGTTTTAGCCACATCTTCAGGCTTAATCCTCAATTGATAATAACCGGACCTCAAATTGATCTTCGAGAACACTCGAGATCCTTATATTTGATCAAATAGATTATCAATACGTGGCAACAGATACTTATTCTTAATCGTGATTTTATTTAACTCATGATAATCAACACATAGCTGCGAAGACCCAACTTTCTTCCTCACAAATAATACCGATGCTCCCCAAGGAGATACTCTTGGTCTGATAAAGCCCTCATCTAATAACTCATGCAACTGTAATTTTAATTCTTTTAATTCTGCCGGGGCATATGATAAGGGGCTTTAGAAATCGGGCTAACTCTTGGAATAACTGTAATCTCAAACTCAATTTTCCGGTGTAGTGGTAATCTAGACAACTCCTTCGAAAATATATCCTCAAAATCACAAACAATAATGATATCCTTAGCTGACACATTATACTCCTAGTGGTGCAGGCATATGCTGGGTGAGTTTTACACCCACTTTTTATCAGATGTTTGGCATGCAAAGCAGAAATTAATACAGGTACTTTCTTCTTCTTAATGCCTTGAAAGATAAAGGGTCCCATCCCAGGAATATCAAAACAAACCCTTTTTAGAAAACAATCAATATTAACGTGATATTTAGCTAGCCAGTCCATCCCCAAAATTATATCAAAATCACCAATGTTTAACAATACCAAATTCACAATCAAATATTTTTCAATCGCCGTAACCACATATCTAGGATACACAACATTAGTAACCACAAAGAATCCAGTGGGAGTTAACACAGACAATGTATAATCCAAAACACATAGGACATATACAATATAGCATGCAAATTGTAGAGAAATAAAAGAGTGGGTAGACCTCGAATCAAGCAATATAGAAGTAGGAACTCCATAAATGGCGAGGGTACCTTCCACAACATCCGGGGATGTCTCCGGGTCCTAAACGGTCTCCGTAAAGGTCTTAGCCGTGATAGTAGGCATCTTTCCTTCTAGCCTCAGAGGTAACGGACAGTCTTTCATCAAGTGGCCCTACTATCTACATCTAAAGCATGCTTCCGATACCTTGTGACATGCTTACCCCGGATGCTTCCTCCCACAGAAAGTACAATCAAGGGTTGATGCTTGAGAGGCAGCCATTGATTGAGCTGGAATGATGCTCTTTCCTTTGTCTACAGTCCTTGCCTTCTTAGAAGGCCCTGAAGATCCCACATTCGATCCAACACGAAAACCCGCCCGGCTGGCAATTCTCTTTGCAAAGAATCTCTCTGTCTCCACCACCTTTTCATAAATTATTGCCCTATCCAGAATATCAGTATAAGTTTGGAGCTTGTGGGTTGATAATTGCTTCCTAATATCGTCCTACAACCTTTACTAGAATTTATTTGCTTTCCTCAACTCGTCCTCCACAAAATAGGGCAAACATTGGGACAGCTCCGTAAACTTTATATCGTACTCTGTTACAGTCATATTTCCTTCTCTCAACCACATGAACTCTTACTCCTTCTGATCTTAGAGACTAGACAGGAAATATTTTTTCGTGAAAGTATCCTCAAACATCTTCCATGTAATCTCATCATCGGGCACACCTAACGCCCTCTTTTTCATACTCCACCAACTATTAGCTTTACCTTCTAACTTATATACTGCGAATGTGACTTTCTCCTAATCAGTACACTGAATCACAGTAAAAATCTTTTACATTCTCCTTAGTCACACATTCACTTCTACCAGATCAGGCTTTCCTAAAAATTTCAGGGCTCGCTTCACTGTAAATCTATTATACGTCGTCGGAGCAAGGTTTACCGGAGCTGGCTCAGGTATAGGGACCAGAGCCATATATCTCTGTTCTACAGTGTGACAGAACGGATCCTAATCCTTATAGTACTCTCTGTCAAATAGATATAGAAACTTAAACCACTAAAATCACGTAGGAATTTGGGCAGACTTTCCTCTGCACCTAGGTCAAAACCAAAAAGATAACCTGTATTAAACAATCTGTACAAGCATACAACTAATCCAAAGTACCACAATCTATCTTACAACACACATACACAGGATCACAAGGCCATATCCATTCATAGCTTTGACATAATCCTATCCACTAAATAAAAAATATATAAAGATTCCGCCTATGACCTATATAAAATCCAGAAAATATATAGCGGAAGCAACTATGTAAACCTGCAAAAGCATATTTTCTGTTTTATCACATGCATCACATACATTTCATATACTAAATCCATAGACACATAATCCATATACAAAATTCAGTATTTACATTCAAAACGCTTCTTTTCAAAGTCTCCAAAATACTTCTAGTCTCCAAAAATCTTTAGGCTAAACTATAAATTACTTTCTCTCGTCTGGTACAAACTCTACGGTCTTATCTGGAGGAAAAAATAGTAAACAGTGAGCCGAAATCCAACACGGTACCAAAACATGCAGAACGTAATGCTATTATGCAGAACATATATTCGTTAAGATATAATACCATGATGATATTAGAAGAATAAGAGCATTCACGAAAAATGGGAAGGAAGAATAATTCTATTTAAACACGTGTCGAAATCCATGAAACTGTTTTCAAAGCTCATTTGTTTGCAGAAATTCTATGTTCGATATTCTAGGGACCCATCTAGTATACTCTACTTGCCGAGGGACTAATAATCGTGGATAGATTATACTCAATCCGCACAATCAAAGACCAATAGTTTGATGGTACACATTTTGACTCGATAGTTTGATAGTTTGATGGTTCGATAGTATCATCAATTACCGTAACCGTAACGTTCTAAGACATGTCGGAGAACCTTATCTAACTATATAACAGTTCTAGGTTTGATTTTCTTACTGATTAGCTTAATTCAATGCATTTGTTCGAAATTCTATAATCAAAATCCTCATATTTCAAGGCCAAGTCCAAGTTTCATTCAGTCACTCTTTCAGATGATTTCAAAGGTTTCCATAGTTTGATAATACAGTTCCTCAGAGGTTTCCATAGTTCGATAATACAGTATCATGCAAAGTTTTCAAATACAAATCATTCAATAAACGTTACAGGGCAACAATGTACATTTAAATCATCAAAATTCCAAGTTTCCAACACGATTTTCCAAATTTTCATTCTAGGGTTCCATAGAAAAATTTTTGGGCTAAAATCAAACACCAAACATGTGACGGAACGGATTATTCTCCGTTGAATAACCTCCGTCAATGACTACACAAACCCTAAAGCCCATAATTAAACTATGGACTTCTACAGAAAATCCGGCAGAATTTCCTCTGCAACAGGACGAAAACCAAAAATACAACCTGCTTAAAATAATATCCTGCACAGGCAGACAACTAACAAAGGCTCAACTCAAAGCCTACAACACGCCACACAGGATCACAACACAACCATATCATCCATGGCTCCAATACAGTACTCCTATCTACTATACTGGATTTAGAGAGATGCCATCTAATTAAACAAAACTCCAAACATAAATATACAGACGCGGAAGCATAACTAAATCATCATACATGCGGAAGCATAATAAAACCATAAAATAGCAACAATGAGCCACGCTCAACCGCGAGCGGCTGTCCACAGCCCGAACCAACTCTAAGTCCAAATCTTCTGATCACGCGTCGTCCAGCCAGTCATATCAAGCAAGTCTCTCCTTACTCTATCTATCCGACGTCGGCTAAGTGTTCTCATCTGAAAAAGAGACAACAATAGCAAGAGTGAGCCAACAGCTCAGCAAATGTAATCACAATCACCCCTCCAAGACATGTACAAGGACGGAAACCGGAGGGAATACAAGCACTCTCCAATCAAGGAACAGGTCAGGGAATAAGAAGCAACTGGAATCACTCGATTCCTACAGTTCTCATGGTTTCATCTTGAATTACTGGTTTCACGCGGTTCTTACGGTTCGTATCTTGGGTCACTGGATTCATTCGGTTCTCATTCTGGTTTACTGGATTCATACCGTTCATCAATTGGATATTATTCATTTTCATTATTACATCGTCTTTGCGGACCCCGGCTAGTAGATCGTACTAACCAACGATGCGAGAGAACGAGGACAGGAATGTGTTCGCTACACATTCTAAAGCCACGGCTACTATTTTAGGTCGGTAGCACACGACCCTCGGTTGCATCCATGCAACAATCATCTCAGATGACTACATCTTAATATGTAGCATCGACACACCCCACACCCCGGGGTCCAGGGCAATCCTCGTTCTTCCACAGTAGTTTCCTAAAGCGTACCACAGACATCACCCGCTCACACGAGCGGCCGGAATACGTGGCCAAGTATCCCTCGGGTTCCCACCACGATGGACATGGTACACTAAAGAATACTATCCATATGACTCAGGGTCCTAGTTTCAGGGTTAGGTTCGACACTTGGAGAGGGAAATCCACATTTGCCATACAATCACATCTCGGGAAATCTCATTCCCATCACAATCATCTCCAACCGGGAGATTACATCATCAATCACATCTCAAGCACAATGTGGACTCCCTTCCATTCACGTCAAGGATCTCAATATCCAATGGGACTCAATTCCCTTAATCCAAGTCATCACAAGTTCGCTTCCACTTTCTACGGGATCCATTTCCCTTAGTCACAATAAATCACTCCAAGATCACAATATAGATTAGTTCTCACACCTCAAGTGATCACAAGTCCTTTTGGAACCTCCGAGACTCATTCCTTTGCCTCCAGCACAAGGATTCACATTCGGGGTTTACGTTTATGTTTAATCATTTAAACGTTCTTTTATTACAATTAGGATCACATTTCACTTTGCATTTCTCGTCTCGTTTTGGGTAAACATTATCGGATTTCTCTTTGAACACCCGGACGCCGTACACGGTTCGATACTTGGAAATCGGACGTCCGGTGGATTCGTACGTACATCTTGTACACAGGATTACACATTTGGGTTCGATTTAACTTATCATGAGGGTGGAAGTACATAACTTCCCATTCATTTCCGGATTATCCACAACGGGGAAACTATCAAGGCTTCCGGATGCCACGAATGGGTCAAATCTTGCAAGATTCGGCATCCGGTCGATATATACACACAATTGGGACATGGGTATTCATACTCTAGGGTTCTTTCATCATTCCACGAAGGTGACAACGCGCAAAATCCACCTTCGGGCTCGGGTGAACAGTAACAGCGCCCCTTTAATGGGCTCGGACGCCGCGAACGGGTCCAAACCCGCGAGATCGGACCCACGGCCGATATATATACACAATTGGGACGTGGGGATTCCAATTTTGGGGTCAATTTCATGATACGAGGCCGGGAAACGGAAAATCCCCAAAATCCCGTAGGTTAGGGTTTCGGTAAAACCCACCCGGGCGAATCGGACACGAATCGGACAACTAACCACATTTTCATGGACCTCAAGGCATGGGTTTTCAATATCCTAACATTCCCCGTGGGTATCGACACAAAATACCCAACGAAAATACACAAAACATCGAAAGAGAACGAGAAGTGGGTATGAGAACACTTGCCTCGACGCGTGCTTTCACCTTTATACCTGGCTTTCGGGCGGAATCGGACTCCCGGGCTCGATCTCCCTTCTTCTCTCTCTAGAATTGCGCTCTCTCTCTCTCTAGAAAAACCCACGGCCCGTGCAAAATGAACGAGAGAGAGACGCGGCGAGTTTTTATTCTCGCGCGGCCGCTCGAGCGGCCAGCGAGCGGCCGTGCATCTGCTGCCACCGCCGAGCCACGGCTCGAGCGCCAAAGCAGGCGCAAGTCACTTTGGCGTGGCTCCAAAGCAGCCGGACCGAGTAATTTTCCGATTTTTCTTCCGATATCAAACCTTAATCATCCCATAAGATTAGTATTGATCATTAACATACTAATCACCTCATAATTGTCGGGTTCACAAATCCGGAACCTCACAAAACATAGGTTTATTCATAAAATCGATGCTATAATACCAAATACATATACAAAATCATGCATTTAAACCAAAAACCCCCAATTTTTTGAGCTAGGGTTTGCACTACACTGTCCAGACACGAAACGGAGGCAAAACGTGACCCAAATCATAAAATCAGAGTTATCAGTTACAATACCCATACATAAACAGAAAATCTAGTCCAAAAATTATGAGATTCAGGCATTATTTATGTCAAATATCGAAGAGTAAGAGATTCAAAGCATAAACGATAACATGGAGACATTAAAACACAGTAAAAAGGGTATATAATGTCTGAAATACACTTGCTTGAGCCTGATCTTCCATTATTTTTGCTCGAATCGGAGTGGAACGCACAGATTTCTTCCTCTCCTTCTCTTTTCCCTCTTTTCTTCTTCTTCTCTTTTCCCTCTTTTCTTCTTCTTCTTTCCCATGGAACGCTGAAAATGGCTGAATAATCATGTGCCCCCTTTTTATATTCGTTGGGACGTTCGAGTGCGCCTCGAGTGCTCCTCTTTCGCAAAAGGGTGCCTCAGTTGGCGCTCGAGCGCTGCTTATAGGCCACTGCACTCCGAGCTTCGCCTCGGGTGTGACGGACTGGGTTATTTTTCTTAAATAACCTTCGTCAAGGATGAAATAAACTAGAATTCTTAATTAAATTTATTAATTTTTGTAGAAAATTGGGCAGAGTTCCGTTTGTAAATTGAGTATTTACAAAAATGCAAACACCTGCGAATCAACCCTGCACAACAATCTACAACCATCCATAAAACTATAAGTCTTATTGTTCAACACACTACACAGGATCTAACAGCCGTATCAATCGAGATGGTGCCGACATCATAACTCCAATATAATGCCGGTGGGGAAGGATGCCAACTAGGAACCTCAATCATAACCACAATGAGAAGGACCTGCGGAAGCATAAAAATCACAATATACAGCGGAACTAATTCATCATTTATCCATGCTAAACATCATATATCATCCCATACATGTTTTACACAGTTTACAAAATATGGCCAAAATTTCTGTTTCATACATAAAATCAACTAAGTCCCAGTCCCGAGCCCTACGTGCAATATCACCTGTCTATCGCACTTCTATGATCTACTTTGTCTCGTCGGGCATCAGTGTGTTCTCATCTGAAAGAATATAGCAAGGGTGAGTGTATAGCCCAGCAAATGAAATCATACGTCACTAACTACAACAATTTACAGGAAAGACAGTAACTGGGTAGGGAAAATCATATAACTTGGATAAAGAAAGCATGCTAGGAGAGGGAGAATCAGGAATCATTTAGTTCACATGTTTGTTCTGGTTACATTCATTCACTTACATTACTTTCATCAATCTTTATGGACCCGGGCTAGTAGGTCGTACAAACCAACGAAGTGAGAGGACAAGGAAAGGAATGTCTCTGCCACACATTCTAAGGCTGGCTACAATTTAGGTCTGCAGCACTTGACCATCGGCTACATTTTAGGTCTGCAGCACTCGATCATCGGCTACATTTTAGGGCTGCAGTACTGGACCATCGGCTACATTTTAGGCCTGCAGCACTGGACCATCAGCTACATTTTAGGCCTACAGCACACGACCATCGGCTACATTTTAGGCCTGCAACACTCGGTCATCTCAATCGCCCCATATCCCCCGGGGACCAGGGCAATCCTCGTTCTTTCACAGCAGCATCCTAAAGCGTACCCAGCACATCACCCGTCACCAGAAGCGGTTGGAGTATTCCTTGTGAGGTTCCGGGTTAAGATTATAAGAATTAGAAGGTAATTAAGCTAACATAGGTGTACTATGGTCAAAAGGTGTGGGAGGAATCGGATTCAAAGCTCAAAGAGCCGGAATAGGTAAATCGGGAACGAAAACTGTAAACCGTGAAATGTTACTTTGTAAATAAGATTTTGGGTTTTAAATTATAATAATCATGACTTATTAAGGTTATATAATAAAAAATGAGGTCCAAGGATGTGAAAGATTGGGTTAGAATGGTCAAAACGGGACCAAAACGGCAAAAACGCGACGTAGGCTTGCTGCAGGCTTGCCGCGGGCTAGACCCGCGCCCTCCGGGGGCTCGAGCCCACCTATCGAGCCTAAAAACCAGAATTGCCCGTGCTCACCACGCGCTCACCGTACGCTCGAGCCGACCCTGGCCGAATGCTTGCACTCACCGCGCGCTCGAGCGCCAGTTCGTTTTAAAGCCGCGTCATGCTTCTTTCTCCTCATTTTTCCCATGACCCCAAAGCTTCTAGAGAGAGAGAGTGCCGACTTTAGTGAGAGAAAGTTGGAGATCGAGGCCGTGGAGTCCGAATCCGTCCGAGGGCAAGTTATAAAGGTAAAAGCACGCGTCGAGGTAAGTGTTCTCATACCCACTTCTCGTTCTCTTTCGATGTTTTGCTTGATTTCGTTGGGTATTTTGTGTCGATACCTACCGTGAACGTTAGAATCTTGAAACCCATGCTTTGAGGTCTAAGAATATGTAGTCGTTTGTCCGAATCGTGTCTGATCTGCTCGGTTTGGGTTCACCGAAACCCTAACCCACGAAAATTGGGGATTTCCCGTCTCCCGTCCATGTATCATGAAATTGACCCCAAAATGTGAATCCCCATGTCCAAATGATGCATATATATCGGCCGCGAGTTCGATTTTGCACGTTTTGAACTGTTCGTGGCGTCCGAGCCCTCTAAGTGGGCACCGTTACTGTTCACCCAAGACCGAAGGTGGAAATTGCATGATTCCACCTTCGTGAAATGTTGAAATGACCCTAGAATATGAATTCCCGTGTCCCAATTGTAGGCATATATCGACTGGATGCCGGATCCCGCAAGATTTGACCCGTTCGTGGCATCCATGAGCCTTAAAAGTTCCCCGTTACCGTTCATCCAAAAATGAATGGGAAGTGCATGCTTCCATCATCGTGTTAAGCTAAATCGAACCCAAATGTGAAATGTCATGTATTAATTGTGCGTACGTGTCCACCGGACGTCCGATCTCTCAAGTAACGAACTGTTTATGGCGTCCGGATGTTCAAAAGGAAATCTGATTTGGTTCACCTGAAATGAAATGAGAAACGTATATGTTGTTCCCCCGTTAATTGTTATGGAAATAATGTTTAATTGTTTAAATGTAAATGTAAGCTCCGAAATGTGTATCATGTGCTGGAGGCAAGGGAATGAGTCCTGGAGGTTTCAAAGTGATATGTGATCATCGGAGGTAAGGATTCAAATCTCTCTCATGAACTTGGAATGAATTGTGGTAAAGGGAATTGAGTCCCACAGATTGTGTATAAAGGAATTGAGTCCCACAGAAAGTTGTGAACCTTGAAGTGTATGGAAGGAAATCCACATTGTGCTTGTGATGATGTGATCTCTTGGATGGAGATGTGTGTGATGAGATGATCTCCCGGTTGGAGATGCTTGTGATGGGAATGAGGTTTTCCAAGTTGTGAACGTGTGTGGCAAATGTGGATTTTACTCTCCAAGTGTTGAACTAATCTTGAAACTAGGACCATGTTTCGTAGGGGTAGTATTCTTTAGCATACCATGTCCATCGCGGTGTGAACCCGAGGAATATTTGGCCACGTATTTTGGCCACTCATGGAGCGGGTGATGTTCGTGGTACGCTTTAGGAAACTACTGTGGAAGAACGAGGATTGCCCTGGTCCTCGGGGGTGTGGGGCGTGTCGGTTGAACACTACATAGCGAGATGTAGTCGTTTGTGGATTGTTGCATGGATGCAACCAGTGGTAGAGTGCTGCAGACCTAAAGTGTAGCCGTGGCTTTAGAATGTGTAGCGAACACATTCCTTTCCTCGTTCTCTCGCATCGTTGGCTAGTACGGTCTATTAGCCTGGGTCCGTAAAGATGATGTAATAATGAAAATGAATAATGTCCAACCAATGTAACCGTGAGAACCATGAGAATCAAGTGATTCCGAATAATGACCAACTAATGTAACCGTGAGAACCGTGAGAATCAAGAGATTCCAGATGTTCCTGTTCCCTCTCCTGCTTTGTGGTTAGGGAGAGTTCCAGTATCTTTCCCCGTTCCCGTTCTTGTTTATACCTGCGAGAATTGTTTATGATTATACTTGCTGAGCTGTTAGCTCACTCTTGCTGTTATTATTTTTCCTTTCAAATGAGAACACTTAGCTGGCGCCAGATAGTTAGAGCAAGAAGAGGCTTGCTTGAAGAGGTTGGCTGGACGTCGGGTGTGCAAAGGATTTGGCCATAGTGTTGTACCGGATTGTAAACAGCCACTCAGGGTTGGATGTGGCTTATTACTTTTATGGTTTTGTATGCTTCCACAGATTATGATGATATAGCATGCTTCCGCGTTTGTATTGATGTTTGAGCTTTGTTTCATTTTAGATGGTATCTCTCTAGATCTAATACGGTAGAGTAGAAGTACTGTATTGGAGCCATGGATGATATGGCAATATTGTGATCCTGTGTGGTATGTTGTAGGCTTTGTGTCAAGCCTCTTGTTAGATGTGTACTTGTGCAGGATCTTTTAAACAGGTTGTATTTTTGGTTTTCGTCCAGTTGCAGAGGGAACTCTGCCAAAATTTTTGTAGAATCCATAAGCATTAATTATGGGTTTTAGTGGGTGTGTTGCCATTGATGGAGGTTATTCGATGGAGAATAATCTGGTCCGTCACATTCCTTGGGTTCCTACCATGATGTACATGGTAAGCTAGAGGATACTACCCCTATGATCCATGGTCCTAGTTTCAAGATTAGTTTAATCCTTGAAGGGGAATCCACCATTGCCATATACATTCTCAAACCGGGAAATCACATTCTCATCACTTGTCTCCAACAGGGAGACTAAATCCATCACTTTACATTTTGTGGATTCCCTTCCATTTACTCGTTCGGTTCCTTTCTTTTATGTAGAGCTTAGATCTTTCAACCAATAAGTTCAACTCGTATCCGTGGGTCAAACACCACCTTAGAAACCTTCGGGATGCATCCCCTTGCTCCTGGTGCATAATTACACATTTTTGAGCTTACAATTTAACACAACATTTACTCTTGAGTTCCATCACAATTGAAGAGAGCTAGCGCATGCACACTTAGCGTCCAATTCCGGATGAACATTGTTAGGCCACTTTTAGAGGGCTCGGATGCTGCGCACGGGTCAAATTTTGCGGAATCGGTCGTCCGGTCAACACATACTTACTTTTGGGATGCGGGGATCCATATTCTAGAGTATTTTAATATTTTATGAAGGTAAAAACATGCAATTTCCCCCTTAGGTCTCAGGTGAACAGTGTCAGTGCCCATTTAGAGGGCCTGGACGCCGCGAATGGGTCAAGACGTGCGAAATTGATCACGCGGCCGACATATATACACATTTGGGACGTGGGGATTCACATTTTGGGGTCAATTTAACGAAACGAGGTGCGAAAATAGAAAAACCCCAATTTCCCGTAGGTTAGGGTTTGACGATACTCCACCGGTCGGATTGGTGAGTAAATCGGACAATAACTTACATAATTCTTGGTCTCAAGTCACGGGTATCACATTTTCCATAGTTTGGGTGGGTATCGAGACAAAAATACTAGACAATAACTGAAAAATATCGAAAGAGGAAAGTTAGTGACTATGAGAACACTTGCCTCAACGCGTGCTATTACTTTTATAACTAGCTCTCGAGGGGATTCGAACTTTACTGCTCAGTCTCCTCCTTTCTCTCTCTAGAACCGGCGCTCTTCCTCTTTCCTCTTTTCCAAAAACCTTCTGAAAATGAAAAAGTGGAAGAAACGCGAAGCAGGTCGATTTTTATACCAATCGGGGCGCTCAAGCACCGGGCGAGCTAGCGGCGAGCACGGCCTCGCTGCCGACCTGCACTCGAGCACCCACAGGCGCTCAGCGGGCGGGGGAGGTATTGGATTTTACCACTCGAACACCACTCGAGCGCTCAGCGGGCGGGTCACAACCCGATTTTCTTTTCGATATGCATACTTATACATTCAATAGGTCTAGTATTAATTATTATCACGTTGATTTCCTCATATTCATTATATTTTTAGACCCAGAACCTCACAACTCTCCCCCACTTATAGAAATTTCATCCCGAAATTTAACGAATTCAAAACTTGAATAAGCTACATACCTCGAAATAGATGGGGGTACTTTTGTCGGATTTCGTCCTCTTTTTCCTATGTCGCCTCCTCGCGGGCGTGATTCATCCATAAAACTTTCACGAGAGGAATCATAAGCCAAAGTTTTGTCCTTCCGGTCTTAGATTTCTACCGGTTCCTCTACATAAGCCAAATCCTCATCGATAGCAAAAGGACCATAATCAATCACGTGAGATAGATCATACACGTACTTCATTAATATGGAAACATGGAAGACGTTGTGCACCTTGGCCAACTCGCTCGCAAAGCTAGATGGTATGCCACCTCGCCAACTCGCTCAAGAATCTCAAACGGTCCAATGAAACGTGCCTTCAACTTCCCTTTTATGCCAAATCGGGAAATCCCCTTCCACGGCAAGACCTTAAGGAAGATGAAATCTCTAACCTTGAACCTGAGCTCGGATCTCCTTTGATCAGCATAACTTTTCTGTCAGCTCTGGGCGACTTTTAACTTTTCCGCAACCACTGCTATCATTTCTGATGTCTCTCGAATAACATCCGAGCCCAACAACCGCCTATCCCTGGTCTCCTCCCAATGAATGGGAGATCAACACTTCCTACCATAATGTACCTCAAAGGGAGCCATTCAGATACTCGCTTAGAAACTGTTGTTATAAGCGAACTCGGCCAGCGCTAGAAAATCATCCCAATTCCCATGAAACTCCAATACGGAAGCCCAAAGCATATCCTCTAGTATCTTGATCGTCCACTCAGATTGGTCATCCGTCTAAGGATGATACGAAGTACTAAACTTTAGGTTTGTCCCTAACTCCCGATGTAAGCTCTCTCAAAATTTAGAGACGAACCGTGGATCGTGATCAGACACAATCGATGCCGGCATACCATGCAATCTCATGATTTCGTTGATGTACAACTGTGCCAGACGATCGCAGGAGTACGTAGTCCGAATAGCCATAAAATGAGCAGACTTCTTCAACCGGTCAACAATGACCCAGATCGCATCATGATTCCTAGGAGTCCTAGGCAATCCTGACATGAAGTCCATCGAGATGTCCTCCTACTTCCAGCTGGGGATGGGTAGGGGCTGTAATAATCCAGAAGGCCTTCTCCTCTCAACCTTTAGCTGCTAACAGACGAGACATCGATTAACGAAAGCCACGATCTCTCTCCGCATGTTTCTCCACTAGAACATTTTCCTCAAATCCTGATACATTTTGTTTATACCGGGGCGAATCATGTACCGAGTCCTATGTGCCTCATTCATTATTTATTCTTTCAGTTCCTTAACATCTGGTACACATAGTCACTCTCAAAATCTCAAAACTCCATCGACATGCACACTAAAATCAACTCGAGAGTCTCTGCTGAGATCCCCTACAATATCCATCAAAAAGGGGTCACTCACTTGCCATTCCTTGATTCTCTGTAGGATCTCGAGCTGTACCTGCAGAAAGAATAACATCATCTGGTTACCCTTAGCGTAGCGCCGGATATGGCAAGACTTCAAACAGTCTAGCAATTCCATCTGCTTAATCTGCATGGTCGCCACCAAACAGGTTCGGCGACTCAAGGCATCCGCAACCACATTCGATTTCCCCGATCGATACTGGATCTCACAATCGTAGTCCTTTAGACACTCAATCCATCGCCGCTGCCTCATATTTAGCTCTTTCTGTGAGAACAAATACTTGAGGCTTTTGTGGTCGGAGTACACTAGAAATTTCTCACCATAAAGATAGTGTCTCTAGATTTTTAAAGCAAAAATCACCATGGCCAACTCTAAGTCATGGGTCGGATAGTTTTTCTCATGAGTCTTCAACTGTCGAGACCCATAAGCCGCTACTTTCCCCCCTTGCATAAGAATACATCCGAATCCCACTTTAGACGCATCGCAATATACCTCGAACCCACCGGAATTATCAGGAAGAGTTAGAATCGTGGCAATTGTCAACTGATCCTTTAGCTCTTGGAAGCTTTTGTCACACTCCTCGGTCCAGGTGAAACTTACCTCCTTCTTTGTTAGACGAGTGAGGGCCAAGGCTATCCGAGAAAAATTCTCCACAAAACGACGATAATAGCTAGCCATCCCCAAAAAGCTTCGAACTTCAGACACGGTCGTCGGCCGACTCCAATTGACCACAGCTTTAATTTTTCTGTGGGTCCACTGAGATGTCTCCATGAGAAATTACATGGCCTAAGAACACCACCCTGTCAAGTCAAAACTCACACTTCTTTAACTTTGTAAACAACTGATGTTCCCGAAGAGTCTGCAGCACAATTCTCAGGTGCCCTTCATGCTCGGCGTGATCCTTGGAGTAAATCAGAATATCATCAATAAAAACCACAACAAACTTATCCAAGAATGGCTGGAAGACCCAGTTCATCGGGTCCATAAACATCGCTGGAGTATTTGTCAACCCGAACGGCATCACCAAAAATTCATAGTGACCATACCTCGTTCAAAATAACGTCTTCGCAATATCCTCCTACTTAATATGAAGCTGATGATATCCTGACTGAAGGTCAATATCGGAATACACTAAGGATCCCTGCAATTGGTCAAAGAGGTCATCGATCTGCGGTACAGGATACTTGTTCTTGATTGTAATTTTATTCAACTCACAGTAATCTATACATAACCTCAATGCCACATCCTTCTTCTTGACGAATAGGATCGGAGCGCCCTACGACTATACACTAGGTCTAATGAAACCCATATCAAGCAAGTCCTGCAGCTGCTATTTCAACTCCTTTAACTCAACAGGAGCCATGCGGTAGAGGGCTTTCGATATGGGTGCCGATCCCGACACGAGATCAATCTCAAATTCAATCTCACGATGTGGTGGCAGGGTAGACAACTTGTCGGAAAATATGTCCTCGAATTCACACACCACCGGAATGTCCTTTACGGATAAATCTTGACTTTCCACCACACTAACATAAGCCAAAAAGGCCTCATACCCACTATTCAATAAATGGCGAACTTGTAGAGCAGAAATAAAACTAGATGGCTGAACTCTCCGAACTCCTTGAATATAGAAGGGTTCACAATCCAGAATATCAAAGTCCATCATTTTGTGGAAACAATCAAGAGTAGCGTGATACTTAGACAGCTAATTCATACCCAAGATAACATCAAAATCATGCATATCTAGAAGGATCAAATCAACAGGCAAAAGAAGTCCCTTCACCTCCACAATACACTTTGAATAGGACACATCGGTCATAATGGAGGACCCTGTGGGCGAGGATACAACCAAAGAAAAATCAAGGGTCATGGGGGAGAGTGTAAATTCATTCGGCCTTAACCCATACTATCCTAGGCTTCCGCATAAATTTAAATTCATCCTAAGGCATCTCTTCTCTGTTACCAACTGTGACAGACCGGGTTATTTTCCTTAAATAACCTCTGTCAAGGATAAAATAAACTAGAATTCTTAATTAAATTTATTAATTTCTGTAAAAAATTGGGCAGAGTATCTTTTGTAAATCGAGCATTTGCCAAAATGCAAACACCTGTGAATCAACCCTACACAACAGTCTACAACCATCCACAAAACTACAAGTCTTATTGTTCAACACACTACACAGGATCTAATTGCCGCATCAACTGAGACGACGTCGACATCATAACTCCAATATAATGCCGGTGGGGAAGGATGCCAACTAGGAACCTCGATCATAACCACAATGAGAAGGACCTGCGGAAGCATAAAAATCACAATATACAGCGGAAGTAATCCATCATTTATCCATGCTAAACATCATATATCATTCAATACATGTTTTACATAGTTTACAAAATAGGGCCAAAATTCCTGTTTTATACACAAAATCAGCTAAGTCCTAGTCCTAAGCCCTGCGTGCAATATCAGCTGTCTATCACACTTCTATGATCTACTCTGTCTCGTCGGGTATCAGTGTGTTCTCATCTGAAAGATATATAGCAAGGGTGAGCGTATAACCCAACAAATAAAATCATATGTCACTAACTACAATAATTTACAGGAAAGACAATAATTGGGTAGGGGAAATCATATAACTTGGATAAAGAAAGCATGCGAGGAGAGGGAGCATCGGGAATCATTTAGTTCACATGTTTGTTCTGGTTACGTTCATTTACTTACATTACTTTCATTAATCTTTGTGGACTCAGGCTAGTAGGTCGTACTAACCAACGATGTGAGAGGATGAGGAAAGGAATGTGTCTGCCACACATTCTAAGGCTGGCTACATTTTAGGTCTGCAGCACTCGATCATCGGCTACATTTCAGGGCTGCAGCACTCGACCATCGGCTACATTTTAGCTCTGTAGCACTCGACCATCGGCTACATTTTAGGTCTGTAGTACTCAACCATCTCAATTGCCCTATATCCCCCAAGGACCAGGGCAATCCTCATCTTTTCATAGCAGCATCCTAAAGCGTACCATGTACATCATTGTGGGAACCCAAGGAATACTTCGGCTGCTCCTGAGGGTGGGTGATGTATAAGGTATGCTTTAGGATGCTGCTGTGAAAGAACGAAGATTGCCCTGGTCCTCGGGAGATATGGGACGATTGAGATGGCCGAGTGATGCAAGCCTAAAATATAGCCGATGGTCGAGTGCTGCAGACCTAAAATGTAGCCGATGATCGAGTGCTGTAGACCTAAAATGTAGCTACCTTAGAATATGTAGCAGATACATTCCTTTCCTCATCCTCTCACATCGTTAGTTAGTATGATCTACTAGCCCGGGTCCACAAAGATTGATGAAAGTAATATAAGTGAATGAACGTAACCAAAACAAATATATGAACTAAATGATTCCCAATGCTCCCTCTCCTCGCATGCTTTCTTTATCCAAGTTATATGATTTTTCCTACCCAGTTACTATCTTTCCTATAAATTGTTGTAGTTGGTGACGTATGATTTCATTTGCTGGGTTATACGCTCACCCTTAATATATATCTTTCAGATGAAAACACACTAATGCCCGATAAGACAGAGTAGATCATAGAGGTGTGATAGATAGCTGATATTGCACACAGGGCTCGGGACTGGGACTTAGCTGATTTTGTGTATGAAATAGAACTTTTGGCCATATTTTATAAATTGTGTAAAACATGTATGGGATGATGTATGATGTTTAGCATGGATAAATGATGAATTAGTTCCGTTGTATATTGTGATTTTTATGCTTCCGCAGGTCCTTCTCATTGTAGTTATGATCAAGGTTCCTAGTTGGCATCCTTCCCCACCGGCATTATACTAGAGTTATGATGTCGGCACCGTTTCGGTTGATGCAACGATTAGATCCTGTATAGTGTGTTAAACAATAAGATTTGTAGTTTTGTGGATGGTTGTAGATTGTTGTGCAGGGTTGATTCGTAGGTGTTTGTATTTTGGCAAATGCTCGATTTACAAACAGAACTCTGCCCAATTTTCTATAGAAAATAATAAATTTAATTAAGAATTCTAGTTTATTTTATCCTTGACAGAGGTTATTTAAGTAAAATAACCCGGTCCGTCACATCGGACATCCCCTGGGTGCCACACGCACAAAATTACGCCAGCGCCGATCCTCCCTTTAGCCGTTTTCAATCTTTTTTGCTTTGGTATCAAATTTTTCACTATGCTTAAACTCAAACGTGATTTGCATCCACATAATGCATGATAGAGGTATTTCCATGAGACACCCCTGAAGGTGGATAAGAGAATTTCCTTACTTCTGGAATTTTGATTTCTGTCTTAATTGATTTGGAAATTATGTATTCTCTAAAGTTTTTCATGAAATGCATGATATGCCCCCATTATCTTGAGGATTCTTGATTGTTCTATGATTGTGTTATGTGTTCTTTGTGAATTTTGTGGAGTATGGATAACTGATAATCGAATGTCAACTTAAGGAGTTGATGGGTTGTGTATCGATGGAAGGAGGAAATATTTGATTAATTGATCAACATAGTGGGCAAGAGGAATGGGAGATTTGGAGATGAGATAAAATCGTTATTGCCTCTATGAAATATGTAAGAAATTAAAGGAGCATTTTTTGGATGTTGTTAAGAATACTATGAGACCTTTGGGAATGAGATTTACTAATGCTCTTGAGAAACGTTGTGATTATGTTAGTCTGCATCAATAGGAAATCACCCACAAGCAAAGTGGGGGAGGAGTTCATGGTTTGAAATTGTTTCACCCATAATTGGAATGGTATGATGAGGCCATTGCCTTGAGGAATTGTGGATAATGTTTTGGAAAGGAATTAGTGTTTTGAGGAGCTAAGAGTAGGAGCTGAAATGGGGGGACCTCGAAGAATAAATGTTAAGATTGATGGTTGATATTGGAAGTCCCCAGTTGAGGATTTGTAGAATTGCTTTGGAAATGACCCTGATCTAAATATTTTCAAGGATTAAAGTAGTTGAGTTGTGATGAGGAGGTAATCTTAGGAAATTGTTAGTAGATTAATCTGTTAGAGGATTATGAAGACAGGCCCTAATATTGTTAAGGAAGCAAACTTAATATAGACAATTGTAGTTCGTAATTCTTGGACTTGAAATACCCTTGGTGCATTATAAGAAATGTGAGAGTAGACTATAAGTGAATTTGAATGTTTGGGAAATAAGATATCACACTCCTAAGTTAGGAAACAAAAAATGTATTAACAGTGTTAGAACTATGAAATTTTGAAGTAAAAATTTCTTATGGTTTGTTTCAGGACAAAAGATGACCCACTCATTATAGCTTTAGAAGAGGTAATCAAGTTTAATTCATTGGCTTATTGGTATGCCAATAAGATTTGAGGTCACTTAGCATTTAGACTTTGGGATTTGAGGTTGTTAAGTGTTGGGATCTTGAGATCTTGGGTAACAATCAAACATTATGTCAAATCCTCAGAGATAATATAATTATGGTTTTCAGCTTTAATGTGGTATAAGGTTTTGTAGAAATTTTTTTCATGATACGAATATCTTGAGATCAGAATAATTAAGGCTATCGCATTAATTGGGTGTCCCAGAATAGGGAATATGTGCTTCTTGAAAATGTCGGTTTGATGACATGCCAACGAATGAGGAGGATGTAAAATATACTACCTTAAAAATTTAATTATGATTTGAGGTTCATATTAAAATCTTAGAGGAGCTTGATGAAAGCGACTGAGTGTTAGGTTATATTCGTTATGGTGGAAATGGTAATGGAATGATTAGACCCTGTATATTAGGATTTAAAAATTTAAAATTTAAGGAGAATGCTCCAAACTTGAGGCCTGGCATAGATAGAAAGATTTGCAGTCTGTTTAATGCTTAGAAACAAGTCGGAAAAATAGTTAATGAATTGGGTTTGCTTTCTGGTTTGATGAATTTAGATGAGTCTAGAACGAGTAAGGTACTAAAGATTGGAACAGTTAAGAAATTTAAGGTTTTTCAAGGTAAATACCTTAATCTGCAAATGATTTGTAGATGTTGGGAAGGTTTTTCTGAATTATAAGACTTGAGGATCATTAAATTTCGAGGACAAAATTTCTATAAGTGTGGGAGAGTGTGAGATTCCTATCCTGAAACATGATGATTATGGAACAATTATGTGGATGAAACACATGTTTGGGTTTAAGCATAGTGGAAAATTTGGTACCACAGTAAAAAAGATCGAAAATGGCTAAAGGGAGGATAGGCACTCGTCGTGCACTCGAACGCCAACCGAGGCACCCTTTTGCGAAAGGGGAGCACTCGAAACGTGCTCGAGCTCCCCGACGGATATAAAAAGGGGCGTGTGATTCTTCAGCCATTTTTGGCATTCCACAGGAGAGGAGAAGCAGAAAAGAGGGAAAAGAGAAGGAGAGGAAGAAATTTGCGTGTTCCACTCCGATCAGGGTGAAAATAACGGGAGATTAGGCTCAGGCAAGTGTATTTCGGACGTTATATACCGTTTTTATAGTGTTTTAATATCTCCATGTTATCATTTATACTTTGAATCTCTTGCTCTTCGATATTTGACATGAATGATACATGAATGTCATTACTTTTGGACTAGATTTCCTATTTATGTATGTGTATTGTAACTGATAACTCCGATTTTATGATTTGGCTCATGTTTTGCCTCTGTTTCATGTCCGGACAGTGTAGTGCAAACCCTAGCTCAAAAAATTAGGGGTTTTTGGTTTAAATGCATGATTTTGTATATGTATTTAGAATTATAGCATCGATTTCATGAATAAACCTATGTTTAGTGTTTGATTTAAGCTTAAAAGTTTTCTATGGAACCCTAGAATGAAAATTTGGAAAATCGGGTTGGAAACTTTGAATTTTGATGATTTAAATGTAAATTGTTGCCCAGTAACGTTTATCGAATAATTTGTATTTGAAAACTCTGTATGGAACTGTATTATCGAACTATGGAAAGCTTCGAGGAACTGTATTATCGAACTATAGAAACTATTGAAATCATCTGAAAGAGTGACTGAATAAAACTTGAACTTGGCCTTGAAATATGAGGATTTCGATTATGGAATTTCGAATAAATACATTGAATTAAGCTAATCAGTAAGAAAATCAGACCTAGAACTGTCATACAGTTAGATTTGGTTTTTTAACATGCCTTAAAACGTTATGGTTACGGTAATCGAGGATACTATTGAACCATCGAACTATCGAACTATCGAGTTGAATGTATACAATCGAACTATCGAACTATCGGCCTTTGATTGTGTGGATTGAACACAATCTGTTCTCGATTATTAGTCCCTTGGCTAATAGAGTATACTAGATGGGTCCCTAGAATATCGAACATAGAATTTCTGAGTAACAAATGAGCTTTCGAACTGTCTCATGGATTCCGACATGTGTTTAAATAGAATTATTCTTCCTTCCAATTTTCTATGAATGCTCCTATTCTTCTGATATCATCGTGGTATTCAATCTTAACGAATATAAGTTCTGCATAAAAGTATTACGTTCTACATGTTTTGGTTCCTTGTTGGGTTTCAGCTCACTGTTTACTGTTTTTTCCTCCAGATGAGATTGTATAGTTGGTACCAGATGAGATAGAGTAATTTAAAGTTTAGCCTGAAAACTTTTGGAGACCTGAAGTATATTGGAGACTTCGAAAAGAAACAGTTTGAATGTAAATACTGGATTTTATATATGGATTCTGTATATATGGATTTAGTATATGAAATGTATGTGATGCATGTGATGAAACAGAAAATATGCTTCCGAAGGTTTACATACTTGCTTCCGCTATATGTTTTTTGGATTTTGTACAGATCCTAGGTGGCATCTCTTATATGTTTTTGATTTAGAGGATAGGATTATGTCAAAATCATGAATGGATATAGCCTTGTGATCATGTGTATGTGTGTTGTAGGATGGATTGTTGTACTTTGGATTAGTTTTGTGTTTGTACAAATTGTTTAATACAGGTTGTGTTTTTGCTTTGAACCTAGATGCAGAGAAAACTCTGTCCAAATTCCTGCAGAATTTTAGTGGTTTATGTTTCTGTATTTGTTTAACGGAGGGTCTTATAAGGATTAGGATCCATTCCATCACACACAAATTCCACCACATTGGTCATTCACTCTAACAGATCAACATAAGCAGCCTCTCTATCATAGGGAGTACTAGTATTACCATGACTATTTCTCCGATTTCTCCTGCTGACTATCTTAGATCCTATAATCAAGAATAAGCATAGCATTATATACCTCAAGAAATAAAGTTAATGGAAGGGGTTATCAGTGATTTAATGAAATTCAAACCTAGCCTAAGGACCAACTTCCTAAACATCTTGTTGCCTTAGCTACCCCGACCTATTCCTATAGAAATTCAAGCCTATGCTTCCACTTTTCGATCGATCAATTCCTAAGGTATCTCATTTCTCGGATATCAATTGTGATGGAATGGGTTTTTTTCCTCAAAATTTTTCGTCATTATAGAAAATAGAAACCTAAACCCTATTGACAACCTAAAGTTCTAGAAAAAAAATGGACAGTCTCCCCTAAAATTGGGCTAAATGGAAATACAAATCCTGCTTATAACTTGTAAACATACAGAATAACATCATCATATTATCCATCGACAGGAATTCTCATTGCAAATACAGGATGACAGGCGCCATATAATTCCCTACGGCTTACATTTTACATTTCCTATCCACTATATTAATAGTTTGGAATAGAGATGACATCTAGGATCTATACAGAATCCAAAAAATATATAGCAGAAGTAGAACTATAAATCTGTGGAAGTATAAATTCTTGTTTCATGACATGCATCATATACATTTCATATACAAAATCCATATGTACACAAGATCCATATACATAATCAGATATTTACAATTCAACTGTCTCTTTTCAAGATCTCCAAAATAGTTCAGATCTCCAAAGGTCTTCAAGCAAGACTTTAACTATTCTTTTTTATCTGAAACTAGCTCTATCGTCTCATCTGGAGGAAAAAATAGTAAAACAGTGAGTCAAAACCCAATAAGGTACCAAAACATGTAGAATATAAAGTGTTCATGTAGAACATAAGTGCAGAAGATTACAGAGATGTTAGGGAATAGAAATATATACATAAATCACAAGAAAAGTGTAATTCGATAATAATTTAGGCTTCGAAAATCATAAATCAATAAACATAAATTAGAAGTCAGAAACCAATACAAAATCTATAAATTATAGAAAATATCCTTTTCTACCAGTAAAGAACCCAACTGGTAGGCCCTCCTAGCAGAGGGGGCGAATAATCGATGATAGATTGTATTCACTCTACACAATCCAAGACTAATAATAGGAACAGGAGATCTCTTCTCGTGGAATCTATCCCCTCTCGTGGGATTCAGGATAGGGGTGCCAACTAGTAACAGTAACTATCTTCTAGGTTAATGCCATAAAAAAGGGTGGACCACGTGTAATTCTATGGATAGAGTTATCCTCGATTACCACCATAATGTTCTAAGGCATGCTGGGAACCTAACCTAACTGTATATCAGTCTCAGGTCCTAATTAACAGGATCATAAATATTTTTCTTCCTATTTCTTAATTGAAAACTTATTAAACTTCATAAGCCAATCAGAATTTCACAATAACTCTTCAGTTAGCTTCAAAATATATAGTAATAGTTTGTAACCCTTCAGATTTGCTTCAGAATATACAGTAATAGTTTATAACCCTTCAAATTTACTTCAGAAATTCTTAGAAATTTAACAGTATAAATCCATGAAAATTTTTCAGACATAAATCACATCCTAGACATTATCACGTTATAAATTAACTTTTACATATCAGAAATTTTAGATTAAAACCGCTAAATCCCTTCATTTTCGTGCTTAGGGATAGAGTTAATGCCATATCAGAAATTAACTTTATAAATTAACTTTTATGGCTAATGCCATAAAAAAGGGTGGACCACGTGTAATTCTATAGATAGAGTTATCCTCGATTACCACCATAATGTTCTAAGGCATACTGGAGAACCTAACCTAACTGTATATCAGTCTCGGGTCCTAATTAACAGGATCATAAATATTTTTATTCCTATTTCTTAACTGAAAACTTATTAAGCTTCATAAGCCGGTCAGAATTTCACAATAACTCTTCAGTTAGCTTCAAAATATATAGTAGTAGTTTGTAGCCCTTCAGATTTGCTTCAGAATATACAGTAATAGTTTATAACCCTTCAGATTTACTTCAGAAATTCTCAAAAATTTAACAGTATAAATCCATGAAAATTTTTCAGACATAAATCACATCCTAGACATTATCACGTTATAAATTAACTTTTACATATCAAAAATTTTAGATTAAAACCGCTAAATCCTTACATTTTCGTGCTTAGGGATAGAGTTAATGCCATATCAGAAATTAACTTTATAAATTAACTTTTATGGCTAATACCATAAAAAAGGGTGGACCATGTGTAATTCTATGGATAGAGTTATCCTCGATTACCACCATAATGTTCTAAGGCATATTGGAGAACCTAACCTAACTGTATATCAGTCTCGGGTCCTAATTAACAGGATCATAAATATTTTTCTTCCTATTTCTTAACTGAAAACTTATTAAGCTTCATAAGCCAGTCAGAATTTCACAATAACTCTTCAGTTAGCTTCAAAATATATAGTAATAGTTTGTAACCCTTCAGATTTGCTTTAGAATATACAGTAATAGTTTATAACCCTTCAGATTTACTTGAAATTCTAAATTTAATAAAGATAAATCCATGAAAATTTTTCAGACATAAATCACATCCTAGACATTATCACGTTATAAATTAACTTTTACATATCAGAAATTTTAGATTAAAACCGCTAAATCCCTTCATTTTCGTGCTTAGGGTTTCACCAAAACTTCTGAACAATAAACAAACACCAAACACATGTATTTTCATGAAATCAGTGGTATATTTAGTAGTATATATAAGTAAGCATGAAATCTATCTGATTAATTAGGAGAAATTGGCATTATTTACAGTAAACATGCAAAACCATGGATTTAAAGCATAAATACAATATTTGAGATATTAAAACACTGTAAAAATGGTATATAATGTCCGAAATACATTTGCCTGAGCTCAATCTACAGTTATCCTTACTCTAATCAGAGTGGATCGATGGATTTTTGCCTCCTCCTTCTCTTTTCCTCTTTCTCCTTCCTCCTTTCCTCTCGTTCTGCTGATGGTTCTGTCAAAAGAAAGCCTCAAATCTCATTTAAAATGAAGGAGAAATGGGGTCACGTGTGCAACACATGACTAGCGCTCAAGCGCCAGCTTTCGTAGATCCGCGCTTGAGCACACTGCTCATAGTCAAGACCACTCCTACCTTGCCTGGGGCGCACCCTCAAGCACAACTTTAGCATTTTTGCACTAAAGGGTCGCTCGAGCGGTGGTCGAGTGCCCTACACTGCTTAGCCTATTTCGCCTTATTTTATTTTGGTATCAAATCTTTCCCTATTCTTAAGACTAAGCATGATTTTCATCAACATAATCATTTTATAATTATCATGTTTCGGGATCGGGATCTCACAATCTCTCTTCCTTCTATTCTCCTTTCCCTCCCCTGCTTTTCCCCCTTTCCTACATCATTATGTCTCAAAGTTTTTGAATTGCTGAAGCATGGCTATGAAATAGTGGTTAATTAAATGACTACTCAAGTCTTTTGTCTCAAACCAAAATTGACCGACAAGAACATGCTATCAAAGATGTGGCCTCGCTATAAGGAATAGCAAATTGCAATAGCATCAATTGTGAAAGCACAGAGTTAGCAAAGCAAGATTTATGCTCACTGAAGGATCAGATTCCAGTCCACTGTCTCACACAAACAACATGAGCTAAAATTGTAGAGAGAATTTGACGCGAGAAAATAGATCCCCCTTATTTCACGCTTACTTTTCTTATTGACGTTACCAATCCTTCCCAAATATTAGATGACATGAAAGAGATGCATAGATGGTCCAAGTTGATCAATTTCACTGTTATATGGTTTATTTGTGGTACCTATCCAGTTTTCCTGTTTTTCTCCTCTGTCTAGTTTTCTTTGTTTTGTAGGATTTAGACAATAGGAAGCTGGTTTCTAGCTCTCACTGCTACCACCAATATTACAACAGTTACTAGTGGCACCTGCAATGTATGACCACCACTGTGCGACCCCCACCACTCCACTACAAACACCATCATCACTGGCAACCAATTCCATCTTTGCCAAATTAGCACCACCATCACAAGCCATCTTTTTTGCATTTTTCTCAAATTTTTGGCGGTTGGAGTTAGACCATTCATTTTTCTCCTTTGTTTGTCTCACTTCCTTGTGCATCCTTTTACAACTGAGGGGACCTTCAGTGACTATTCTTTAAAAATCATAATCATCAGAGTAAGTTGAAGGCCTAGATCATAATAGTTCTGCCTTAGAAATTATTAGTGTTATCATCTCTTAGGAGGTGATTCTTTGACAATTTTTTTTCCTTATGTTCAACAAACTGGATATTGGCATAGTTACCGTGTTGGGTCTTGGGATCCACCTCAACATTAAGAGTACTTATAGGTTAACTTGAATGGTATCCATATTCATGGAAATTTAGATTTGCCACACAGTTTTATGGCTATAAAATTTGGACCATAACAACTAGCCCCAGATCTTGTTAACTGAATAGTAAAAAATAGACTATTTGTTCATGTAAAGCCACGAACCCAACCCAATGGGTCGGTTCGACAATTCCAGTTATTTGTTCCTCAAGGGACAAGAAATAAGGATGGGATAGGTACTCAATTTTAAATCAAACAAGTAAAATAATAAATAACTGGATCAACTTTTGCCCAAAAGTAATATACACCATGAAAATTATTTCAACAGAGAGAAAAAAAAGAGCCAAGCTAGCAATACAATCTTGATTTTCAAAAATAGTCATATGATATTTATAAAAGAGATATTGCATCACCGGGCACAAAACCATCATATCCCATGTTTTCTATGTTATTGCCGACGGACCCTCCGCTTGCCTATGGAGCAATAATTAGCATCTTTAGAGATTTTTATCGATCATATTTATGAGTAACATATATATTTTTTTATTGATTTTAAGGTTATGACTATTTTTATAGGGTAGCTTTGATCTTGTCATTTAAAGTAATACATTCACTATGCCATCTTATAATACCAAACATCTTTAGCAAGATAAGATAGTGTGGTTACGTTTCAATATTGAATTCTTTAATTTTCAGTCGGCTTGGAGATTTTTTCAACTAGAGTAGTGAAGGTATCTTGGTTTAGATCAGTTTGGTTGTCTTTGAGGATTTATTTTCGTTCTTTTATTTTGTGAATAATTATGTGAGAGAAACTGGGCAACTTGGATTGGGTTCATTGTTTTGCAATAATAGGTCACTTTGCTCTCTTTGTAAAAGCCATACAGAGACTCATGGCCACTTAGGCCTCAACTGATGATATTTCGAGCACAAATTAATCTTGAAGAAAGCTGAGCTTTTTGTAATTAGTCAAATAAATGGCAATTTTTGACAAAAGATACTTATTTTTAATCGTGATTATGTTTAACTTCTGATAATCATTGCACAGTCTAATTGATTTGGCATTATTCTTTACAAATTGAATTGGAGCTTCCACCAGTGATATATTTAGTCAGATGAATCTTTTCTCTAGCAATTTTGTGACTATTACTTTAAATTTCTCAATTCTAAGGGAGTTATTCTATATAGAGCTTTTAAAATAAAAGTGGACTTTGACACTAAGTCAATAACAAATTTAATCTTCTTATTTAAAGGCAAATCAATCAATTCTTCTAGAAAGATATTTTGAATTCTTAGACCACTGAAATTTTTTTGATAGGTATATTGTGACTTCTAATAGTAATAATATAACTAAGATAAATTTGATATCCATCTCTCATTAAATGACACGATTGCAAAATAGAAATCAAACATACTGACTCCTTTGTGATATTTCTTTAAAACTCAAAGGATTTATAACCTAGAATGCAAAACTAAACTTTTTTTTACTGAAATAATCGATGCTCATATGACAGCATGCTATTCAATCAATACCAAAAAAGACATTAAACTCTTAAAACTCTAATAAAGTCAAGTTTATAGACAATTTAAACCACTAGCCCAAACAACACATTGGGGATAAACAATATCAACTATTAAAGACTCTTTCACTAGAGTAGATGCTACTAATACATTGTCCAAAATTTTAGAAGATGAATGCAATTTATAAATAAATCGGGATATCACAAAAGAAAGTATAGGCTCTAGATCAACCAACACATGTTTCATAGATTCAAAGATTAACATATTACATTTAATTACTGATAGATTGGCTTGAGAATCCTAAGCCCCCACTATAAAAGTCATCTCTAGAATAGTAGGCAGTCAATCCCCTACATTGACAAAAAAAGGGCACTCTTTTTGCAAAGTGATTAACTTGGCTACAATTGAAACAAGTTTTGAGCTTCTTATAGCTTGGTGGCTGTGATGATCCAGGTTCTAAAACATAGTACATTCTAGTTATTAAGTTAAAATAATTAAGATTAAGACAAATGGAATAAGGAAAAATGAGAGGAAAAATCAGTTTGGAAGCAAAAATGGCGCTAGGGCATCAGCACCCGGGTTGTGCCTCAGGTGCAACCGGGGCCCATTTAGCAGAATCCCTCGCTTGTCGTGCACATGGGTGGCGCTTGACCACTCAACCCGCTTTTAAAATGCCGTATGTGTTTTGTTTTGGCCATTTTCGGCCTTTTTAACAGAGAGAGAGAGGCAGTGAAGCATGAAGGAAAAAGGAGAAAGAAGAAGGAGAAATCTAGCCATTCCACTCCGATCCAGGTAAGAATAACTGTAGCTCAGGCTAAGGCAAGTGTACCTTCAACTTTGCTTTCCATTTTTACAGCTCCATTTTGTTATATATGTTCAAAAAAACCCCGTTCTCGAAGATTTGTTACGCTTTATATTTTTTTTTCATAATTTCTTGAGTAGATTTTTAGTTTATGCATATATATGTTACTGTATAACTCCGATTTCGTCGTTTGATGTATGATTTGCGTTCGTTTGGTGTCCGAACGGTGTGCTTGAAACCCTAACTCAAAAATTTGGGAATTTTCGGTTTAAATGCATGATTTCGTATATGTATTTTGATTTATAGCATTGATTTCATGAATAAACTTGTATTTAGTATTCGATTTAAGTCTGAAAGTTTTGTGTGAAACCCTAGAAACAAATTTGGGCATTTTAGTTTGGAAATTTGAGATTTTGAGATGCAAGTGCTAAATTGGTACTTTGAAAAAGTTTAGTAGATGATTTGTATATAAAAATTCTGCATGGAATTGTATGATCAAATTTTGGAGACTCCTTTAAACTTATCTGAAGGGCTATTTGTATGAGTTTGAATTTGGCTTTCAGATATGATGAAATTTGACTAAGAAAATATGAGCAAGAATTTCTTCAGATAAGTATTTTAGTTGAGTATTTCAGTAAGAATTTCAGATAAGTGTTTCAGTAATGTGTTTTTAGTTAAGTAAGTTAATAAGAAATTGGCCCTAAGATTATTAGTTAGTCAGATAAGGTTCTCCGACATACTTTAGAAAGTTATAATGGTAATTGAGAATAACTCCATCCACGGAGTTATACGTGGTCTGTGTGACGGATCGGCCATATTTTTCCTTAAATATGACCTCCATCAGAATTACTTAAATAAAATTTGGGGCATAAAATTTTTCTTTTCTTTTTACACACAAGATCGCAATTGGCTGGACGTCCTTTACTTGTCCAGCATCCTCTTGGCCGGCCAAGAATTAGGGTCGGTCAACCAAGACACATAAGATGCCATTAGAAACCCAATGTACTCAAACCGTAACATCATGCAGAAGCATACTATTATTCATTAAATTTCATAGTGGAATTGTCATACAGAATTTTCCAAAATAATCAGATGAAAATTACATCGAGATCGGTCCTTGCTGCTTCATAAGGCCGGATCATCCATTCTCTCTATTTTAGTCCGTCCAGCTTTAAACGAAGCTTTCTCGATTGGCTTAAATCATTGTTCATCTGATCAATTTCTTCTTGATCGACATAAACTTACCTTCATCTGAAAGTTAGACATAGGGGAGTGAGCGGCAAGCCTAGCAAGGTATCCATATGCATAAATCATGCATAGTCACAAACAGTGCAGAAACAGACAATCGTAATAAAGGTATTTATGCAAGCAGATTATAAAACATGGCTAGAGTCAATTTCATTAAAGCATGTGCTAAAGTTCATACATCGGTGTCAATTTCTAAAGTTCATAATGCAAATTTTTGAAGCTTATAAATCACTGTCATCTTTACTAGTCCTTCCATTCTTAACTCCATTGTTCAAAGGGACCTATACTAGTAAACCCTACCAGTTGAGGGGGCGAGTAATCGAGGATAGATTGTGTTCACTCCATATAATCAAAGGCCCAAGTTCAAAAGTCATATCCATTTCCTCTCTATACAACTCTCCGAGGACGGCGGTCGTAATATATCATTTTCTCCTTGTACAATGCCCCAAGGACGTCGGTCATATCATATCATTTCCTCCCTATACAATACCCCGAGGACAGTGGTCCACGTATCACTTCATGGATGGAGTTATCCCCGATTACTACCGTAATGTTCTAAGACTTGCTGGAGAACCTTATCTAATTGTGTAACAGTATTAGGTCTGATCTTAATGCATTTATTCATTGTTCATAATCAAAATTCATCATATCTCAAAATCGATTCAAAGTTCACACATTCCATACTCCAGACAAATTCAAATGGCCGATTCAAAGTTCACATTCACAATTCCAAACAAATTCAAAAGGCTGATTCAAAGTTCACATATTCCATATTTCGGACAAATTCAAATGGCCGATTCAAAGTTCATATTCCATATTCCAAACAAATTCAAAAGGCCGATTCAAAGTTCACATATTCCATATTCCAGACAAATTTAAATGGCCGATACAAAGTTCACATATTCCATATTCCGGACAAATTCAAAAGGTCCTTCATATTTTGACATTCCAGTCCCTTGCAAGGTTTTCATGCGAAACAATCTGGTCGTAAATTGAACATTAAGCATGGGCCAAAATGTGAAATTAGATCCGGACATAAATTCAGAGTCAGGAGTTACATTTTCATAATTATGAAGCTTAGATCAAAATCATGAAATTTCTACATCTTTCGTAATAAAAGTCAGGGATGGGGTTTCAAAACGTAACTAACAAAATATAGATATTCGAAAACTGTGAGCATAGAAAACAAGTTCCGAAGTACTCTTGCAAATCAACAAATGACCAGACTTTTTTTAAATATGCAAATATGCGGACTTCATACAATTAAGTCAATAACCGGACTCCTTTAGACGTGCAAATGTCGGACGTCTTTAAATGTGCAACTAGCCGAACTTCTTAAGACAGGCAAATAATCAAAGTTCTTTCATAATGAAAATAACTGGACTTCGTCAAATATGCAAATGACTGGACTTATACAAATAATTGATTTTCATATAAATATACAAGTAATCAGACTTCATGCAAACAAGCAAATGGCTAGACTTCATACAAAAGCAATTAATCGAAGTTCTTAAATGATGTATTCATAAACATTAATGACATGCAGAGAAAGCAAATTATGCTTTACGTAGAGACTTAACAAAGAGAGCATGAAATATGAATTTATAAAAAACGTAGGGTACACTTGCTTGGAATTGCTCATCAATTCCTTATTCATGTCTGGCCTAGAAATTCTTCCCTTCCTTTCTTTCGTCTCTGACTCTCGGCTTCTAAACTTGCTCCCAAATCCCCGCATCCAGTATTTATAGGCGATGGGGTGGTTGAGAGTAGGTGGGGCAGGTCACACTCTACTGATATTGTATTCATATTGTCTCTTCAAGAGAATTCTAGAGCAGGTGGGAATAGGTAAGAGTAGTTCACCTACTCATAATTGGCCACTCCGGCCTTTAGCTAATATGCCAAACCTCTTTTATCAATCTACTTCGGTCATCCACTTTATTTAGTTCACTCCGATCGATTTGCTTTATTTCGAGAAATTTACCAAACTAGCAAAATGCAGTATTCTGCCCAATTACATTACTCTGGCATTTTACATCAAACCAGCCATTTCCCTTACATGAATATCAGGCTATTTCCTTAGAGAACCTCGGGCCATTTGCCTCCTCAAAAGCACCCCAACAGTTTGTCTCCTCAAGGCAACTCGGCAATCTGCCTCCTTAAAAGCACCCCTGCAATGTGCCTCAAGGTAGGATATCGGTCATTTGTGCATTCCGGTCATCCCCATAATGCAAGCCGGTCATTGGTGCCAACTTTTTGATCAACGTGTGTTGACCGGAATTTGACAACAAGCTACTTTTCAGAAATTTGTTTAAAGGGCGGGTCAACGCCTGTTGACCGGATTTCCCTTCTCCTTTTCTGCCGGTCACCAATCTTTCTTTCCCCTTATGATATTCTGTCAACGTGTGTTGACTGGAATTATCCTCCTTATGCTGCCGTTGTCCGTTTTCCCTTGATAGCCGGTCAACGTCTTTCTTTCTGCACACTCCGGCTGGCCATTAACTTATCAACTCTGGCTCATCAAATCACATACCCTCCGGCCGGTCTTCTTCTCTCCTTAACTCCAGCCATTAACTTCATCAACTTTGGTCGGTCTTTATCACTTCAACTCTGGCAAGCATCTGCTTGCACTCCGGCCGCTACCTCATCATCATGCTCCGGCCTCCATTTCTCCGGCTATAATAGGCTCATCATGCCACTCTGGCTGTCAACTCCGGCCTTCATCACTCACAAGGCTACTCCGGCCTTCATAAATACACAAGGCCACTTTGGCCTTTATAAATTTGCTCCCTAATTATCATATTTTTGGAATTTGGATTTCACAGTCCACCTCTCATTGGGGCGTTAAATGCAGAGGGTAGATTCAGTTTAGAATCAAATATACCTTTGGGAGCTATTTCTATTTTAGAATATAAATCCCATTAGAGAGGATATTTCAATTCAGGTATTAGATTATGTGGAGTGAACACAATCTATCCTCGATCATTTACTCCCTTGGCTAGTATGGTCTACTAGTTTGGGTCTCTTCACTTAGTAAAGTTGAAATTTCAGAATAAATAAAGTTTGAACTTGGTTTAAGACCTTTGGTTTGCTTTCATGATAAATTAATATATTTCCTAATTTGTTTTGCTATATGTTGTTCGTTTCATTATATGTTCTTAATATTTACAGAAATATTCTTCTATTGTTATATGTTATATGTTCTTGTTTTCCTTATTTGTTTTATCATATGTTCTTTTGTATTTGCTCAATTATTCTTTCGATACATTTATATTTATATAAAGGTATTTAAATTGTATATTTTTATGGTACACTGTTGGACTTCGGCTCACTCTTTTATTTTTTCCCCTCTAGATATGTTGAAATCAGATAAGGATTGAAGATAGGATTTAGCTAGAAAGAAGAACATTTGAAGGGCTTGAAAATCTTTGAAGAGTATGGAGACCTTGAAGGATTTTGGATGTACATGATTAGTTTTGAATTAAAAATTGTATATTCTGATGATGTAGCAACATTTGTATTATGATGAACTTATTGATTTTGCTTTCGTAGGATTTATTTATGGTTATAGATGCTTCCGTATTGTTTTGATGTTTATATTTGTTTCGGTCCTAGATGACATCTCTCTCTAGCTTCAATACAATAGTTAGGATTCAATACAGTAGTTAGGAGTACTGTATTGAAGCCATGGATGATATGACAATTTGACATCCTGTGTATGTGTAGTGTAGGATGAATTGTGAGATTTGTTTAGTTATGTGCTTATATAGGTTCTTCTGAACCGGTTGCAAATTTTTATTTCAATCTAGTTGCAGAGAAAACTCTGCTAAAACTTCTATAGATTTTATGAATATTAGTTTTATTTATTTACTGACAGAAGATTTTTAAAGGATAAGGATCCGTTCTATCACAGTTGGTATTAGAGAAAAGTGATGCCTTAGGTTTGATTTGAATCATATGTAGAAACTTAGGATCAGTTAAGATTTTGTTGAAATAGGTAAATTAATATCTTAGTTTGCATGAGATAAATTAGAATTCAGTTGAAACTTAACATTTAAGCTAGTTGATACCGAATGTAGTCCTCGGTTGATCGACTTAGGTTTGAGGATTCAAATTAAATTTGTTCTATGTTGAGGCGAGATGAAGTAGTTAGGATTAGAGGGAATGCTTAAGTCATGGCCTCAAGGAGTTAATTTTGAAATGCATTGATCGTAATCCCTCCCTCTAATCTAATTATTTAAGGATCAATAATTTTGTGATGTTTGTGGTTATAGGAAGTAACATGACTTCTGGACGAGGGCCTTCATTAGGGTGTTGGTCGACTGCGAGGATGAGGAGAAGAAATTGAAGGTACCTTAAGGTTTAAATTTGATTGGTACCAATTTGGTGTTTGAATTGATCGGTATTGATTCGAGGCTTAAGTTAATTGATTTCGGTTTGAGGTTTAGGTTTGATCGGCACTGGGTTGAAGTTCTCGGGCTAGTAATTTGCTAAGAAGGGATGCTTGATTAATATATCAAGTACAATGAATAAAGTGGGATTGATAGCTCAAGACCAGCATAGCTTAGGGCCAATTCGGGTATGGCAAATCCAAAGATGTGTTCCTAGAAGCTCTATGGATGAGTGTATTATTTCAACGGGATATTGGGAGCATGATCTATTTGAGGGTAGATTAATTGTACAAATTGTAATAGTTCGTGCTTCCTCTGGTCGGATGGAAAATAAATCCAGTGCCTGGGATCGAGGTTTTGTTATGATAACATCAGTGTTGAGGTAAAGGCTGTCGTGACGGAACACAATATCCCCGAAATCCTTAATATCTTAATATGTGCATTGTTTGGAATTCTGAAGTTATATTTCTTGTTCTGAGACAATTTGTCTTTGGAGGACCATAGATTTTATATGAGTGGCAATGAGGTCTACAATATTTTGAAACTGTAGATATACTTAGTCGAATTAATGTGACCATAGTGGGGTGTTGTGACGTCCCACATATAAATCCATTATTAACCTCATTCTTAACCATATTTATGAATATTGATCATAATTATTTCTTCATCAATTATTACCATGTACCATCAAAGGGACGTAAACTTGCCCATATCCATTTATGTGGATATTAGGCTTATCATACACAGGACCCAAATAAAGAGAGATGACTGCTAAAATCATACCAAAAATTTTACGGAAGCAAATATTGATCAAAATAACATCACCATATATTCATGTGTCACAATACCATCTTAGGATTTATTTACATTGGGCACATCTTTTTTTTCTACATTACATACTTCCTACATACATCAATGATAAACTAGTACAAAGAGCAAACTAACATACTTATAACCTTACTATTCTATATTGATAAGTTTTGCCTACCCACTCGGGTACACCAGAGTATCAACCGAAACATAAAGTCTCTGTCCTTCAGGGTACATCAAAATAACAACCAAAACGTAAAGTCTTTGTTCTTCATTCCTGCTCATCTGGTAAGAACTCGTTTGGGCCATCTGAAGGATTAGTAAAACAGCAAGCAAGTGAGCTAAATGTTCAGCAATGTATAATATATAGTAAGGGTCATGCATTTTTGTACAAAAAATACTTTATTATACATAATAGGAATCGGATACATGAAATGCAATACATTTACCTTCCTTTATTCCTTTATTTTACTGAACTTAATTACAATTTCTTTATCTAGAGGGACCAGGTTAGTAAGCCTTACCAACTAAAGGAGCGATTGATCGAAATATGGGTTGTGTTCTAACCACACAATCTAAGGCCAGAGCTCGTATTAGTACCCGAGATGGGTGATTGTGTTCTATCCACATAATCTAACGCTAGAGCTCGTATCTCACCCCCCGAGATGGGTGGATTGTGTCCTGTCCACACAATCTAAGGCCAGAGCTCGTATTAGTATCCCGAAATGGGTAGTACATATCTTTATACCCGATATTCAAGGCCGGAGTTGTCTTAGCAATACTAAAACTGAATTATCAGACATCGATCTTCTACTATAATATATTAAGGCATGCCAAAATATATTACCCGTTAATCTATCCTTGGTCCAATTTCTTATTTCTTTCAAAACTTAGTAGGAAACTCTATGCTCATTTTTTTCTTAGTTTTCTTCACTCTAGAAGAACATAACTGAATTTCGTAACACTCTTGTAGAGTCCCCACTACTTTCATGCATACCAAATAATATTTAAAACATATACAGAAAATGCGTGCCATACCTCATTCCATATATAGAGTATTTTAGTCTACTTGGTTGTCGATTATTATTCAATTCAATAATTTGACTTGATGAAATTTGGGCCGAGGTCTTCTATGGCCGGGGGTGTTGATGGCCAAAGCCTTAAATGGCCGAGGAGGGCTGATGGCCGAGGTCTTATATGGCCGAGGGATGGTACTTTAATAGCTGGGTGGTAAATTTATGTCTAGGAGCAAGTGTTGGCTAAAAGCCATATCATGGCCAGGAGCCTCACTTAATGGTCGAGAACAATTTTGTGTCCAGAACTAAGTGTCCAGGGGCAAGGTGGTGGCTAAACCTATGTTATGACCAAGGGCATCACTCAAGGGCTGAGGACAACTTTGTGTCCAGGTCTAGAAGCAAGGTTATGGCTAAGAGTCATATTATGGCCAGGGGCCTCACTTAATGGCCGAGAACATTATTATTATTGTTGGGAGCCCGGTTCAGTATCAAATTTTAAGTATTCTGAGTGGCCCTTTTACTGGTAGGTATCTCAACCTCTGTACTATGTACTGTGGCTGGGCTGGCTGCCAGTTCAATCGTATGGGGTCCGGTTTAGTCATGGTTCTGGAATCGGTCAATTCTGTCTCAGCAGAATTTCTTCAGGACAGTTTGGCAATTCTGATTTTTCCAACCAAATTGGGATCGGTTCTTGACCAATCCAAGGCATCCCATTATTCCTAAGAGACTCTAATTTAATAATATGCTCATTTTATGGCCGGTCCAAGTTATATATTTAGTCGGTTCAGGCCTGGAAAGTGGCCACAGATTCTGCATCAGTAGTTTTCTGATGTAGACAGTGTTTTATTGCTATTTTGGGGCCTGTTCATGACCATTTTGGCTCAAATTTTATAGATTAACATCTTAACATTATCATAATAAGGTCACGTCATTATGGCTGCTGGTTCAGCCTATTTTGGAACCGGTTTCGGGGCCAAAAGTTTATATATCAGCAGAATTGCTGAATCTGGCTGGTTTCTGATATGGAGGCCAGTTCAGTGGCCAGCTTAACATGGCTTTTCGAGCTGTTTGGTCATGACCTAGGTAAGGTACTAAACTTATAGTATACCAAATTTGGGATCATTTGGACATCGTTTGGTTGGCTGTTTGGCAGAAGTACAGAAAATAATTTCTTGGGCAGTTTAAACTTCAGATCCCAGTTCAGCAACTTCATGAAATTTTGGATGATTATGATCAAATGCATACAAATTGCAAGTATTAGAACGATAATACTTGACGAATTAACAATGGAAAAAAACAAAGAACAAAGGGAATCAGAGTACACTTGCCCTTATGACATATCGTTAGCAGAGTTCTGTTTCCCTTCTCCTTCCTTTATTCCCTTCGGCATCTCAGTTCCTTTCTCCCCTTACTCCCTTCAGCCGCTATACTTCCTCTTTATTTTCTCTCATATTTTCCCCTTGCTCATCCTTTCCCCCTCGTGGCATTATATAGAGGTTGGGGAGGTTTGCTGACTCACTCCTATTGCATGCAGTTGCTGCCAGCAACCATCTTCTAATACCAACAAGTGTCCCCTACTTAAGCTAACTCATCCCCCTAATGGTGCTCAGTCACCTAGTCTAGTCTGGGTAATCATTAATCTAATGTATAGAGTTCTAGGTGGCATTATATTTAACTAACACAGCTTTTAAGGGATAAGTTTTGCAACTATGGTCAAAATTGGCTGCTGCCACAATCTGTGGATATACAGTTTGATGAGGGCCGAGGACAGATTGTAGTGGCCAAGTACATGGCGTTTGGTGAGGACCGAGGACATTGAGCTTGTAATGGCCGAGGGGCTTACGTGGGAAGTGGCCAAGTACATGGAGTTTGGTGAGGGCTGAGGACACTGAGCTAGTAATGGCCGAGGGGCTTACATGGTAAGTGGCCGAGTTCATGGAGTTTGGTGAGGGCCGAGGACATTGAGCTTGTAATGGCCGAGTACATTGATTTAGTGGCTGAGGAATTGCTATGTCCCAAGGCCCTCTAATCTATAAGTCTTTAGCATAATTAGTATGTTTAGCAAAAATTATGAAATTTAAAACTTGGCCCTTACAGGTGCCAACCCTTGACACAGTATTTGGGAATATTCCTTAAAGGAAAAGGTTTAGCTAATTATTGTTAATCAATAATTTGAGGATGTGTTAGGGTCAACTCTGATATTTGACGACTTTGAGTAATGTTGGGAACATATGAATTTAACGTTATTAAGAATTACTTTAGGACTTTTGTGGTAAGTAGAATGAAGTTTGTGATGATTTCATTCAGAAATTTTAGGAGCCTAAGGGGTGATTAGTTTTATTTAAGGATAGTACCCTAAGTTAGAAGGGAAAGGTTACTGTACACTCAATTGGGCAAAGTGTAAGTTCGGGACATAGTAGTTTGGGCTTGAATATGATTTTGTGGATATTGAATGATGGCTTTTCAGAAGGAAACAGTTGATGTTGTGAAGGTATACGGACTTCTTAGGTTTAATTAGATCTAATAAAAGCTATAACAAATATTTCTTAAGAATCGTAGAGCCACAAGGCGTTTGGCTTGAGAATGATTAGTATTCATTAGGGTGAGATCTATGAAGGTAACCTTCGAGAAATTTAGGATAAATTGTTAGTCGCTTGTTTAGGTTGATCCCTGATGGATTTGATATGTTATGGTAGGATGTAACATACTTTAAGAAAGATAGAATTATGTTCATCTTGCACTGTAATAGGGTCCTACCCAATTATAAGTGGGAGAGGAGCTTGAAATCGAAATCGTTTCACTCATAGTTAGAATTAACCGATGAGGTTCTTACTTGAGAAAATTATATATGTTGTCCCATGAATTTGAGGATTAAGGAAATATGACACAAAGAAAAAATGAGATATGTAATGAGACATTTTGAGGAAGCTTTAGGACTATATTTTCTATATCTTGGGAAATGAATTTTGAAGTAAGAAATCCTCAAGGTTGTGAGTTATCATCGAGGTCTTGAAGTTACTAATAATTGGGTTTTGAGATTTGAGTGGTAATCTAAGATCGATATTGACTTCTTAGAGGCTATTATAATTATGATTTCTGATCTTGTGATAATTCAAGGATTTAGGAAGATATCAGTTTGGGGACATATCAATGAAAGAATAAAAGTGTGAAGTGTTGTACTTTCAAGGTTTACTTATAATTTGGGCTTTATGTCGAATCTTAACTAAGTTCGATCAGAGAATTTTGGGCAATAGGCTAGATCAGAAGTGAGGGAATAGTATGGCCATAAAATTGATCAGAGAATTGTATCCAAAGCATTAAGGATATGAAATCATGGAACGAAGGGTCCTGATGATTTTGTTTGAAGATGATTAGGACGACCCATCCATCGTGATTATGGATAACGCGTTCGAATGGAATCAGTTGGCTTATAGGCGTGCCAACAAGATCCTAAGATTGCTAAGTGTTTGAGTTTGGGGTTTTGGGTGATCACCTGAGGCTGTATAAATTTTCGGATAATTACTACAACTGAAATTTTTTATTTTGCTGTAATTTGAGGATTTGTGGGATTTGTTTACATGATATGGATATTTCGGGATTCGTTTACTAAGTATTCAACATGGGTTATGTATTTTAGGAAGATGTAAGTTTAAGGACATAGCAACGAACTAATGAGGATATATAGCATTCTGATTTGGGGTTTGATTACAATTTGAGGTATTTGCCAAGTCTTAGTCAATTTGATTGGAGAATTGTGGGTCCTAAGTTGAATTAGATTGGATGGTAGATTACAATCGGATGGTCCGTGGTTAGGAAATTAATCAAAGTGTGCAACGGAATTTCGGTGAACCTGTAAATTTCGATGTTCAATTTGAGACTCGAAAGGAATGATTATTTTGAGGCTTAACGAAAGTTGAAAGTGAGGATGTTTATATTCGTCTAAGGTTTTGACTTATGTTGGAAATATAGTTAATAAATTGGATTTGCCTTCGGACTTGATAAATTTAGATAAGCATAGAACGAATTAGACACTAAAGATCAAGGTGATTTGAATGCTTCGAGTTTTCTAAGATAATCATTTAATTGAATAAATGACTTGGGAACGTTAGAAAATTTTCTTCAATTAAGGAAAATTCAGAGTTCGTCAAATTCTGAGGACGAAATTTTTATAAGTGGGGAAGAGTGCGACAACCCATGTTCTAAAACATAGTACATCCTAGTCATTAAATTAAAATAATTAAAATTAAATCAAATAGAATAAGAAAAAATGAGAGAAAAAATCAGTTTGGAGGTAAAAATGGCCCCAAGGCATCGGCGCCAAGGTTGTGCCTCGGGCGCAACTGGGGCCCATTTAGTAGAATCCCTCGCTCGCCATGCACCTGGTTGGTGCTCGAGCACGGGGTTGGGGTTTCTGGCGCTGGGAAAATCTGGCCGTTCCACTCCGATCTAAGTAAAAATAACGGTAGTTTGAGCCAAGACAAGTGTACCACTAGCTTTACTTTCTGTTTTTATAGCTCCATTTTGTTATATATGTTAAAAAAAATCCCATTCCTAAAGATTTGTTACGCTTTGTGTTTTTCTCATAATTTCTTGAGTAGATTTTTAGTTTATACATATATATGTTAATGTCTAACTCCGATTTCATTGTTTGATGTGCAATTTGTGTTTGTTTGGTGTCCGAACGGTGTGCTTGAAACCCTAACTCAAAAATTTGGGGATTTTTGATTTAAATGTATGATTTTGTATATGTATTTTGATTTATGGCATTGATTTCATGAATAAACATGTGTTTGGTGTTCAATTTAAGTTCAGAAGTTTTGTATGAAACCCTAGAACCAAATTTGGGCATTTTAGTTTGAAAATTTGAGATTTTGAGATGCAAGTACTAAATTGGTGCTTTGATAAAGTTTAGCACATGATTTGTATTTAAAAATTCTGCATGGAATTATATGATCAAATTTTGAAGACTCCTTTGAACTTATCTGAAGGGCTGTTTGTATGAGTTCGAATTTGGCTTTCTAATATGATAAAATTTGACTAAGAAAATATGAGTAAGAATTCCTTTAGATAAGTATTTCAGTAAGAATTTCAGATAAGTGTTTTAGCCATGTGTTTTTAGTTAAGTTAATAAGAAATTGGCCCTAAGACTATTAGTTAGTTAAGTAAGATTCTTCGGTATGTCTTAGAACGTTATAGTGGTAATTGAAGATAACTCCATCCACAGAGTTATACGTGGTCTACCTCTCCTTGGCACGTTAAATGTAGAGGGTAGACTCAGTTCAGAATCAGATATACCTTTGGAAGATATTTTTATTTCAGAATATAAATCCCATTAGAGGGGATATTTCAGTTTAGACCTTAGATTGTGTGGAGTAAACATAATCTATCCTCGATTATTCGCTCCCTCGACTAGTAGGATCTACTAATTTGGGCCTCTTCAGTTAGTAAAGTTGGAATTTCAGAATATGTAAAGTTTGAACTTGGTTTAAGACCTTTAGGTTGCTTTTATGACAAATTATTATCTTTCCTAATTTGTTTTGCTATATGTTGTTCATTTTGTTATATATTTTTGGTATTTGTAGAAATATTCTTCTGTTGTCATATATTATATGTTCTTATTTTCCTTATTTGTTTTGTCATATATTTTTTGGTATTTGCTCAATTATTATTTCGATACAATTATGTTTATATGAAGGTATTTAAATTGTATATTTTTATGGTACACTGTTGGGTTTCGGCTCACTCTTCTACTTTTTTCCCTCCAGATATACTGAAATCTGATAAGGATTGAATATAGGATTTAGTTAGAAGGAAGAACATTTGAAGGGCTTAAAGATCTTTGAAGAGTATGGAGACTTGAAGGATTTTGGATGTACATGATTAGTTTTAAATTAAAAATTGTATATTTTGCTGATATAGTAACATTTGTATTACGATGAGCTTATTAATTTTGCTTTCACAGGATTTATTTATGGTTATAGGCGCTTTCGTATTATTTTGATGTTTATATTTGTTTCGGTCTGAGATGACATCTCTCTCTAGATTCAATACAGTACTTAGGAGTACTGTGTTGGAGCCATGGATGATATAGCAATTCATGGTCCTGTGTATATATGTTGTAGGATGAATTGTCAGATTTGTTCAGTTGTGTACTTGTACAAGTTCTTCTGAACATATTATAAATTTTGGTTTCAGTTCAGTTGTAGAGAAAACTCTACTAAAATTTCAGTAGTTTTTATGAATATTAGTTTTGTTTATTTACTGACGGCAGATCTTTAAATGATAAGGATCCGTTCCGTCACAGTGGCTCTTTGGATATTTCCCACAATAGTTGCATACTTTCTTTGAAAGTTATGGTTTTGTTAACAATGATCGAATTATTCTTACAATTTTGATTTCAAATAGAAACCTTTTGATCTTGAGCTCTAGCCTTTATAGTTTGCATTCTTCTTCTTCTTCTTTTTTATAAAAAATATTCTTGTTTACTCTTACTCAATGAGTAAATCTCTATTGAATACTTCTCCTTATGTCCTCAAATTTACAGACACTAGTTGCTATTAAATAGAGTCCTATAAGCCTTTAAGGAATTTTCTTGACCTTTTGGCTTTATTGACAATCACATGAGAGATAAAATGAGCCAATTTAATAAATTTGACATCGTATTCTACCACCAAACAATTTTCTTGCCTTAGCCGAGCAAATTAATCCTCCTTTTGCTTATGAACATTTGTCGAAAAGCATTTTTCTAGAAAAAACCTTAAAAAATACATCTCACAATATCTCTTTGTTCTTTAAGTCAAAAATTCCCCTTGTCATGGCCCACAATGGTCGATCTCACCATCTAACTTGTAAGTAGTAAATTTAATTTTTTTCCTTCTCTAGGCAATTAATTAGCTCAAACAACTTCTTCACTTGATGAGTCCATATCTTTACTTTGATTGGGTCTAAATTATCCAAGAATTCAAGGGCTTATTCACCGGTGAAAAGATCAAAATCCATCATACCATGCCCCGTATTTATCCTTTGTTGATATGCCACATGCTCCGCATATTATCACTAGACTATTTGATCCATAATATCCATTATCCTAGCCGTCATAGCCAAATAGCTCCCCTCGTGACTAGAGCTAGCATCTCGATCTCCTTTTATATTACTACCTATAATAGAAAATTTTAACATTTAATTTCTCAAATCAATTAAGATGTTTTCCTTATGAGTTACTCTTGATGGAGATGCCAGTAGCAAGCTGGCCCACAAAGGAGAAAATGGCTAAAATCTAGCAGCGACCCGTTTTTACTTAGGACGGTCAATGCTACCGTTGACCGAGATAGTGACAAGTAGGCCGGCAGTGGCCCAAGATCAATGATGGCCCATCTGATCACAGAACGGTCAATGCTACCATTGACCAAAGAAATGGCAAGTAGACCAGCAAAGACCCAGGACAAATGCAGCCTATGCCTAAATTGGCCCACGCATCCCTTTCCAAGCTACAATGGTCGTCTGTCCTAATTTTTCGCATCTCGAAAGAAGGCAATCTCCCATGTAACGGTAACCTTCAAAAATCAGAGCGCATCCCAGGAAAAAGGTGCAAGTATCTACATTCAATCTGTAAGAAAACCCTAAAGGTTACCATACACAGAAGGAAGGAGATCCACCTCCTTGACCGTTATAGCCAGGAATGGCGCTCACACCTATGTAGGAAAGGCAACGATCCCCCAATGGAAGGCGGGCAACCAACCTCGCTGCGTAAGAAAGGTAGCCGAGTGTGAGGTCTCGATTTCGAAAACATAATAATTAGGAAGTGATTGATGTTATAATGATCAAGAATAGGCTTAATGTATACGGAAGAATATATATCAAAAGTAAAAATCGGACGAAAAGGGGTTGCTACTTGCTGGTGCACTGCACAGTAGAGTTAGTGCCCAAAATGTGTGAATCATATAGCCCATGGTTAATGATCAATATGTAGTTGTTTGTCCAATTTGTTGTCCGAATCATTCAGTTTGGTACCGTCAAACCCTAACCCATGCCCAAATTCGGGCTCACAGTTTTCCCCTTCAAATTATGTTATTGTGATCTCAAAATATGTATCACTGCATCCCGAATATGTATACATATTGACCGGGCATCTGATTTCACAAGAATCGATCAGATCGCAAGCGTCAGATGCTCTAAAAGCCCACTGTTCTTGTTCACCCGAGGTGAACAAATAAATTTGCATGCTTCTACCTCCACATTATATTAAATTGACCTCAAAATGTAAATCACCATATCTCAAATATGTATATATATTGACCGGGTGCCCGATTTCATAAGAATCGACCTGTTCACGGCTTTCGGAAGCATTAAATATCCCCTTTTACTGTTCTAACGAAATAAATGAAAAATTTGCATATTTTACCCTCATTCAATTGTTATGAAAGTTATGACTAATGTGTATTTGAAATTGTAAGATTTGGAAATGTGTTTTAATCGCAATTGAAGGAAAAATGGTCCAGAGCTCTAGTATCAGGCAATGATTCATCGATGGTAAGAAGTTTCTCTCTTTTCCACGAATTATGATTCTCTTGAATGCAAATTCAATTGTTAAGAGATTTAAAGCCAAAGGAATGAAAGAATCGTACAAGGAATTCAGGGAAATCCACAATGCATGAAATGATTAAATGGATCTCCCGGATGGAGATATATGGATGAAGTGATTTCCTGGATGGAGATACATAGTATGAGATGATCTCCCAGATGGAGATAATGTGAATGGAAAAATGGTGGATCCTCCCTCAAAAGATTAAAGAATCCTGAAACTAGAACCATGGACTTATATTCATTGGGTAGTATTCTCTAACTTGCCATGCCCCTGACGTTGTAAACCTTGAGAATACTTTAGCCTCGTATTCTGGCCGCTTATGTGAGCGGGTGATATCCCTGACATGCTTTAGGATACTACTGTGGAAGGACAAGAACTGCCTTGGTACCCGATAAAATGGGGCATTATCGTTATCGTTATCGGTCTGTCTACAGGCATTGGTATATAGATGTCCCCTCGGCTGGGTCTAAGAATAAGCCCTCACGACCTTAGATCATGTGGGGTAACATGATCCTTTTCTCGTCCTCTCGCATCGTTAATCAGTACGACCTACTGATCCTGGTCTGCAAAAATTAATTAAAATAATAAAGATGTATAAGAATATGTCTAATGTTATTGTGTTCCCAAATGTTCCTTTCCTCTTACATTTCCTTTTAAATTCGTAAATGCATATTGCCCCCATCCCATTATCATTTTTCATTATTATTTATCGTGGGAAGTGATGTATGTTTACATTTGTTGAGCTGTACGCTCACCCTTACTGTTTTCTCCTTTCAAATAAGAGCACACCGATGCCCATCAAGGTTGAATAGGCCATAGGAGCGAGCTAGGCAGTTGATTCCTTGTGTGGAGATTGAGGACTTAGTTTGATTATGTATGGAATAAGGATTTGTATTTTATTTTGAGAACCTTGATTATATATTATGTTATGTATGCATATGTGGATGAGGATGGATAGTTTGGTTTCTTATGTATTATAGTTGTCATGCTTTCGCAGGTTACTTATTGTTGTAATCTTTGGGTTATTTTTTGTTGGCATCCTTTCTAAGTTGGCGTCGTACCTGAGTTATGACGTCAGTGCCACTTGTGAGGTCCTGTGGCTATGTGATTCTGTTGTTTTGTGTAGTTGTGTATATGGAAAATTGTGCAGGGTTATTTACAGGTGTTTGAATTTTAACAAATATCTAATTTACAAATGAAACTCTACCCAATTTTCTAGAGAAATTTATATTATTATTTATGGGCACTAGGAGTTATGTGTTTATTGATGGAAGTTATTTAAGACGAATAACCCAATCCTTCACACCCAAAATATGACAAAAGATGAGTAATTAACTTAAAATAGGTGAATTAAAGTTAAGGGGTATGGGAGGAATTGAATCATAAATCCCAAAGATCCGAAATTGGTAAATCGGAAATTGAAGTTGTAAATCGAGAAACATTAATTCGTAAATAAGATTCTGGGCTTTAAATTATGATAATCATACCCTATTAAGGTTATATAATCAAAATTAGGGTCCAAGGATGAGAAGAATTGGGTGGGAATGGTAAAAACGGGTCTCGAATGGCGAAACGTGAAGTAGGCTTGCTGCAGCTTGATGCAGACCTGACCTGCGCCCGAACAATGCTCAAGCACAAACAGGGTGCGAAAAATAGAATGCATTACTTGAAGTGGCGCTCGAGGCACCACCCGAGTGGGTTTAGCAGAACCAGGTGCTCGAAGCACGCCCGGTTGGCGCTCAAGCGTCAGTCACGGGCCCAGTCACGTGATTCTTTTCCTTTGCGTTTTAAATGTGATTTTTTGGGGTTTTGGGGCTCATTTCAGTAGCAAACCCTTGACAGCAACGAAGGAGAGAAAAAGGGAAGGAAGGGGAAGAGAAGAAAATGGGAAAAAACTTTCGTCCAGTCCCAGTTAGAGTCATGGTAACTGTAATCTAAGCTCAGGCAAGTGTACCTCAAACGTTATTTTCTATTTTAACAACTTTTCTGTATCTCAAAAATGGTATTTATACTCTAAAAGCATGTTTTACCATATCCTGTATAAATAAAGCCTATTTCTGCAAATTGTTCGGCCAGATTTCATATTTATATATATTTACTACAATATCTAGTTTCAATTTCATAAAAATGTATATGTTTGGTATCCGTTTATCGTCCAAAAATTTTGGCAAAATCCTAAGCACGAAATTGAAGGGATTTAACTGTTTTTATCCAAAATTTTTGTTATATAAAAGTTAATATGTACTGAGATAAAACTCTTGGTGTAATTTATTTCTGAAAATTTTACAGGGACTTATACTGATAAATCACTGTGGATTTCTAAAGCAAAATTGAAGGGTTAACTGAAATGTTTCTGACTGATTTTCGAGAACTGTACTGTTATAAGTTAAGAAAAATATTTCTGACACTATTAATTAGGACCCAGGACTAATATACAGTCTGGTGAGATTCTCCGGTATACCTTAGAATGTTATAGTGGTAATCGAGGATAACTCTGTCCATGAAATTATATGTGGTCCGCCCTTCCTCAGGGCGTTTGTTTCATAGGGTAGAATTATAATGATCCACCATCCTTCGGGAGGTATTAGTGCATGATCCACCATCCTTTAGGAGGTATTTGTATATAGATCCCGCAAGAAGGGATCTCCTATTCCTATCATCAGCCTTTGATTGTGTGGATTGAATACAATCTATCCTCGATTATTCGCTTCCTCTACTAGTAGGGTCTACTGGTTGGATCCTTTACTGATAGAAAAAGGATTTTCTATAAGCTATAGAGTTAAGATTGATTTCTACTTTTTAGAGCTTGTTTTACCGATTTATTATTAACGAAATATGACTACACTGATTTCTGATTTCTGAAACTTAATTGCTTCTATTTCCTGACAGTTCTGTAATCTTCTATATTATATTCTTCTATAGTTTCTGTAAATCACTATTTTATAACATTGATACTTTATGAAAAAGGACTTTTTGTCCTAAATTTTACAATCAAGTTTCAACCCCGGTAAAAATAGTGGAAGCAGTAAAAATTAAATATTCAATAGACGTAAAGAATATTTATTTCTAGATGCTAATGATACTAACTAGCATGCAAAATATAAAAGAGCATAAACAATAATAAAAAAATATGATTTTTTGTGACGAAGGAAAAACTTGATACCCACGGTAATCGAGAAAAACCCTCTGAGCTTCAATGGCTAGGGAAGCAATGAACTATGAAAATCAACTAACAGACCGAGTGGTAACGACACACTGACCTAGCCGACTTACTCCCATTTCGTGATCCCTACCAAGAAATTCCTTGGATTTGCCCGCGGCAATGGAACCGGACACCTTTCTGTCTTCACGTCAATCTTTCCTCTTGAACCATTTAAATTGCCGAATGTGATCGGGTCTCCTTCTTCAAGGTACTGACATTACCAACGAAAGTAGAAGAGTAGCGATATGGGATCGAAGAAGTGTAGGTCTAGAGAAAACTTGTTAGAACATCATGCTCAAATATAAATGATCGATTTTCTCAATTGTGGGTGGATTGGAGAAGCAAAAGCTGAATATTTTTCAATGAGAGGCGTGCCAAAATGCTCAGGATAAAAGAATTAAGGCACATATATATATAGAGCTCAAAAAATGGGTTTAAAAAATTTTCCCGTTGCCTCGGCGCTCGAGCTTGATTCGAGTGCGCGGCAGGCGCACAGTGGGTTTCCAGAGAAACCGTACATGGGCTCGAGAGAGGAGGCGGCGAGCAGGCCCTTTATGGATTTTGCGCTCGAGCACATGGCTAGCTCATGGTGAGCGCAATGCTTTGGGTTTTTGGGGTCAAGCGGGTAGAGAGCGCACGGAGAGCGCGGGGCTTCGGGATTTTGGGCTCGAGCAGATAGAGAGCTCATGGTAAGCGTGATATCCTCGAAAGCCGAACGGACAGCAACGGATATATGTTGATACAGTATTTCGACAACCCATAATCTGACATTGATACAAGATTACACATGATCACGGAATATGCCAATTATACAAATGACTCTAACAATCTCCCCATTTGGCAATTTTATGACAAAACCTAGAAAATAAATAAATACAAGTGAAGCACAGGTTCAGACACTACCGAGATAAAACTTGTGTATATAAAAATCTACGCCTAGTGAGAAATAAATGATACAAAAAATATAAAAATCTACACTAGTACTGCTGTGTTGATGTTGTGACGGTTGCGTCGACATTGTAATAGAGTTTCCTACTCAAACAGGGTTAGTACCAACAAGGCATAATATAATATGGTATAATAAAAAAACAAACATGCAATGATAAAATTAATGAAATACAAGCAGTACAGAAATTTAAGAAGAACGCCCCCTCAGCGAAATAACAAGTCTCCCCCTAACATAAATAATAACAACTCCCCTAATCTCCCCCTATCAAAAAGAAACAGATCTTCCCCTTTTTGTCATGAAGAGCCAAAGAGAGGGGATCACTCAGAAGCAAAAGAATCACTGAAGGGCGGAGTACCATAATGATGTTGCCATCGTCGAAGCTCAGCCTCCTAAGTAGCCAAACGATTATCCAAGTGCTCAAAACCAGCAAGCATGTGCGACTATAGCTATGACTAGGAAGCAAGAATCTACTCCTGTGAGGAATACAGATGCTCAAAATGGTTGACAAGACGAGATAGCTGACCCATGAGAGCTGCGGAGGAAGATGTGGAGTGTCGATGAGGAGTAGACGGTCCAGGACCCGATAGGTCAACAATTGCTAACCTATTTGCTCCAAATCCACCGGTTCTTGCGTGGATTTTGTGTGTCGTCCATGGAATCTGTGATTCCTCGATTTCCTATGTCTCACAGTCCTATTCATGGTGCTTTTCGGCCCTTCTCCCCCACCAGTGGCTGGGCGACCCAATCCACCGATGTGGGTGCTCCTCCCTGGCTGTCTAGATCGGCCGGCAACGTGTTTGAGGGTGGCGGTGCACCGGTGGCCCTCCCGAGCTGCGTCCCTTTCCTTCTCGGCACCTGCTTTGTGCCATCTGCCACCGTGAAGCCCCTTGAGCCGCCAACCGTTGAGTGGCTCAAGCCGCTGCCTAAAGCCGACACAGTGCACGGCTCCGTTGGCTCCCTCTTTGCCGCACGCCATCTTCTCCTTCACTGCGCACACATTCACCGTTTCAAAATAATAATAATAATACTAATAATAATAAACACTATAAATAAAAGGTACTAATAATAAAAGATATATGTATATATATATATATATATATACATATATTCATACAAGCCTAAAGGGGAGGAAGACCCAAGCCTCGATATTACCTGATTTTAGTGTCCTTAAAATTTTTTCGGATGTCAGCCCCGAGAAAGTCCTTGGCGTGTAAGTTGAGTGGCAAATGCACTCAGCTGAGTGGGCTCTCCGCTCCCGATCGCTTTATCAGTCCAGAGGCAGAGGCATTATTTACCACCCACATGTCCCAACGGCAACTCTCCCTTGAACAGAAAGTCCGCCTCGACCCTTCCTTATCTTTTGTCTTCACTGACCGCCGTTGGGAGCCGGCCTTCACCGGTTTGATTGCTCCCTCCCTTATTCTTATTCAAGAATTCTATTCTAATATTCATGAGATTTCTTTCGATTCCTTCTCCACCATCGTGCGGGGGGCACACGTTCAAATTACTCCGAATATACTTGCGCGTGTTCTTGGCCTTCCTCTGGTGACAAACCCGACCTACCCTTTTCCTCCATTCTCCCAGCCTCATCCAAATGAGGTTGCCACATTTTCCCATGGTGCTCCTATGGAGTGGAATGGGAGAGCTTTTGAGACCTCCTTCCTCTCTCCCTGGCGTCTGGTCGTGAGCCGCATCATGCTTACGAACTTGTTTCCTATCTCTCACTTCTCATGCATTCCCCTTGACAAAGCCCTATTCTTGTATGTTCTACTAAGTGGTTGGCCCATCGATCTGCCGTCCTACATCGCCTCTCACATTATTTCTCACTTCACCGCCCGTAAAGCGGACAACGTTCCCCATGGGTGCCTCATTCAGCGGTTGCTTGCAGGGCTCAGTCATCCCTTTTCTCATCTTCCTCGTCTCTAGCTCGCCCGCCCCATCACTTCCACTACTTTTGCTCAGAGTCAGTCCCACGCACGTCGCTTTAGTGTGGACCCCCAGGAGTCGTTCGATGAACCTCTCCCTGCGGTGCCTCCTTCTCATCCTGACGATGGCCCATCTGGCTCTGCCTCGTCCTTTCCTGACCTATCAGGTCCTGGACTCGCCTAGGGACCTGTGGGGGGTCGCCAAAACAAAACCCTGCGGCCTGTGTGGCTGGGAGGGACAATATCCACCACACTGTGCCTGTGTGGCTTCTGCGGACTCTGATGGTTGAGAGACTGTGTGTTTCTCTGGTGGACGTGTTTTGGGGGTGGTGGAGGCCATCTGCCAGGAACAAAACCGTGTGCCTGTGTGGCAAAGCGGACAATATTAACAAGCAGGTGCCTGGAGATATTACAAATGGTATGAGAGACAGGGCCCAGCTCGGTGTGCCAGCACGGATGCTGGGCTCCCAAGGGGGGTGGACTGTGTTGTCCCACATCGAATGGGGAGGGGAACAAAGTGTGCTTTATAAGGGCGTGGATACCTCTCCCTTGTAGACGCGTTTTGGGGACCGTGGGCCTGCCAGGACAAAACCGTACGGGTTGGGCCCAAAACGGACAATATCTACAAGCCGGTACTCAGGGACGTTACGAATGGTATCAGAGACGCGTTTTTTTTGAAATGGTGAATGTGTGTGCAGTGAAGGAGAAGATGGCGTGTGGCAAAAAGGGAGCCAATGGAGCCATGCACTGTGTCAGCTTCAGGCAATGGCTTGAGCCGCTCAACAGTTGGCGGGTCAAGGGACTTCACGGCAGCAGACGGTGTAAAGCAGGTGTCGAGAAGGAAAGGGATGCAGCTCGGGAGGACCACTGGTGCACCGCCACCCTCAAACACGTTGCCAGCCGATTTGGATAGCCAGGGAGGAGCACCCACACCGGTGGATTGGGTCGCCCAGCCACTGGTGAGGGAAAAGGGCCGAAAAGCACCATGAATGGGACCGTGAGACACAGGAAACCGAGGAATCACAGATTCCATGGACAGCACACAAAATCCACGCAAGAACTGGTGGACTTGGAGCAACTAGTTTAGCAATCGTTGACCCATGAGGACATCCAATCAAAAGGAAGTGAAAACGGGGCCGGCAACGCCATGAATGGCGGTCGGCAACAGTGGAAAAGGTAGAGAGAGACGAGAGAGAAATTACAGTGATAACACTGACAATGGAAAGGAAGGAGGGTAGATCTTGAGGTGAGGGATAGTGAGAGAGGCAGCCGATGCAAGGAAAGCGTGCGAACAAAGAGGAAGAAACGCGAGGGTTGTGGGCGGCGCACGCTGCTCGCTGGAGGATAAAGGGGAGCAGCATGCGCTCGAGCCCACAATGGGCCAGCGTAGGAGTGTGCGCCATTTTTTGTTTTTTTATTTTTTTATTTTTTTAACTATTTATGCGTCATTTGTTGGGTGGCGAGCACACACCGATGGCAGTTCTCAAAAATTCAAAACGCACACTGTCTAAGGGTTTGGTAAGGATGTCGGCCAGTTGATGTTCGGTTGGAGTATTGCAAGTGATATGACTCGAGTTTCCACAAGCTCACGAATAAAATAATGGCAAATATTGATATATTTGGTGCGGGAATATTGGACAGGGTTTTTAGAAATATTTATAGCACTAATATTGTCACAGTAAATCAGCATAGTGTCCTGGACAATACCATAATCAAGAAGTATTTGTTTCATCCATAGGAGTTGTGTGCAATAACTTCCCGCAGCTATATATTCGGCTTCGGCTGTAGATAATGAGATGGAGTTTTGTTTCTTACTCATCCAAGCTACCAGGTTGGAGTCAACATAAAAATACCCATCGGAGGTACTCTTTCGATCATCAATATTTTCGGCCCAATCGACATCGGAGTATCTGGCCAAGGCAAAATTTGATTCGTTAGAGAAGAAAATTCCAAAATCAGACGTCTCGTTGATATATCGAATAATACGCTTAATAGCACTTAAATGAGATTCTTTTGGATCGGATTGATAATGGGCGCAGATACCGACACTAAACGCAATGTTGGGTCGGCTAGCAGTTAAATATAGGAGACTATTGATCATACTTCTATAAATAGATGGATCGACGCTCTTACCAACAGGATCACGATCCAGCTTTGAGGAAGTGCTCATGGGTAACCGAGTATATTTAGAGTTATTAAGATTGAAGCGTTTGGTAAGGTCCTTGGCATATTTGGCTTGGGAAATAAAGGTACCATGAGAGAGTTGCCGAATTTATAAGCCAAGAAAGTATGTAAGTTCTTCGATCATACTCATTTTGAATTCTGAGGCCATCAGTCTGCAAAGGAATGAGCATAGGAGTCTACAGTAGCGCCAAAGACGATGTCATCAACATAAACTTGGGCTACCAACATACATTTTTCGGTCGTTTGGACAAATAAAGTTTTATCAACGCTGCCTCGAACAAAACCATGATCACAAAGGTATGATGTGAGACACTCGTACCAAGCTCTAGGAGCTTGCTTAAGGCCATATAGAGCCTTTTTTAGCTTGTACACATGATCCAAAAATGCAGGATTCACAAAACCTTTTGGTTGTTCTACATAAATCTCCTTTTGAATGAAACCATTTAGGAATGCACTTTTGACATCCATTTGGTACAATTTAAAGCCCATGGTACATGCAATAGAGAGAAGAATACGGACAGACTCCAGATGGGCCACAAGGGCAAAAGTCTCGTCATAGTCAATGCCTTCTATCTGAGTATATCCTTGAGCAACAAGGCTTGCTTTTATTTCGGGTGATATTCCCATTTTCATCGGTTTTGTTTTTGATTATCCACTTAGTTCCAATGACATTTGTATGGGTAGGATGAGGAAGCAAGGACCATACATCATTCCTTACAAATTGATTTAGTTCCTCATGCATGCTATTTGTCTAGCACTCATCGAATAAGGCCTCTTCTACCTTTTTTGGGTCGATGTGAGAGACATAATAGGTATAGGCGAGCTGATTTAGAATGCGGCGGCGCAGCCTCATACCTTCATTAACATCACCAAATATAAGGTCCTTTGAATGATTGAGCTTAACTCTGGCAGAAGATTCCTTTGTAGAAATGGCGGTAGGAGTTACTTGCTCAATATCGGGAAAAGATAAGTTGGGTGAGGAGTCATCATGATCATCCTCTTTATTCGAACAGTCAGCGCTTTCAGGATAGTCATGAGGAGTGTCATTCACAACAACATTTATAGACTCCATAATAGTTTGAGTGCATAAATTGAAAACTTGATAGGCTCGACTAGTTAGGAAATATCCCAAAAATATTCCTTCATCACTTTTTGAGTGGAACTTTTCTAAGTTTTCCCTATCACGTAGAATAAAGTATTGACAATTGAAGATATGGAAATACTTAACATTGGGCTTCTTTCCTTTCCAAAGTTTATAAGGGGTTGTTTCTGTCCCAAATCTTAGGTAGACCCGGTTGATTATGTGACAGGCCATACTCACAGCTTCGCCCCAAAAGTGCATGGCAATATTCTTACGTTGCATCATAGTTCTGGCAATTTCTTAAATAACCCGATTTTTACGTTTAGCAATCCCGTTTGTTGAGGGGTGATGAGGGAAGAAAATTCATGATGAATTTCTTCATCATTACAAAATATCTCAAAAATTGGAATTCTCAAACTCCTTACCATGGTCATTACGAATTCTAATGATAGAAGTTCCTTTTTCATTAGTGAATTTTTTACATAAGATTTTTGCGTGGTCAAACACGTCAGATTTTTCTCGAATAAGATCTATCCACGAATACCTAGAATAATCATCCACAACCACTAAAATATACTTTTTGCCATCTAAACTTTCAATTCTAGAAGGCCCCATAAGATCCATGTGAATTAATTCAAGAGGCCAAGTTGTGTGGATATCACTATGAGATGAGTGACTTGTTCTAATTTATTTTCCTAATTGACAAGGACCACACACATGATGTTTTACATTTGACAGTTTAGGGAGCCCTTCAACACAACTCTTCTTTGAAATTTTTGATAGGCTTTTAAAATTTAATGGCTAAGGCGTTGATGCCACAATTCTGTGGTGTCAATTTTAGCGGATTTTCATTTAAGAATGTTGTTTGGCTCAATACAATAAAGATTGTCAGAAGTTCTCTTGCCTTCTAAAATAATTGAGCCATTTGTGTCATAGATGGAGCATTTATCTTGAAAAAATCAGACCTCAAAATTGTCATCACAAAATTGACTCATACTCAAGAGGTTAGATTTCAACCCTAATACATACAAGAAACCACAGGGCTTCGAGAGTCCAAAAATACATATCAAACCTCGACCAAGAATAGGGACTCTTGAGCCATCACCAAAGACAACCGTCCCATCAGGATGGTCTGACATTGAGGAGAATATGGCTTTATTTCCACGCATGTGTCTAGAGCATCCACTATCCAAGTACCACAGAGATTGATTTTGAGCTTTTAAGGCTATATGAGCAACATGGCAATGATATATTTTTGAAGAGTTTTTCAGCTCACTTTTCTTTACCCAAATTTTTCTCCCCGAATTCACTTTCTAATTCATCATTTTTACTTGTTCATTCAATTTCTGAATGTTATCAATAAGTTTATTCATTTTTAGCTATTGTCTTTGGTTGTATAGAAGATTTATGGTGTAGCATCGAGGACAAATGTGACTAACGTTTCCACACGCATGATAGGTAGGCACAAACCTAGGTATGGAAGAACTGTTCATAGATCTTTGATTGAAATTGGTAGAAGACTTGAAAGTTTTTGAGGGTTTGTGTAACGGCCAAGATTCTAGAACAAAGAAAATTCCAGTCATCAAGTCCTTATAATCCGGTCAACGCCAGTTGACCGAAAAAGGTAATAAGAAAAGTAAATCAGCCTTAAGATGAAATCAAGTTCGGCCCTTGCATGATGAAAAGAAGTCCGAATTTCCTTGATGAAAATCGAGTCCGGCTTCTACTTGATAAAGAGAAGTTCGGCTTGCCCCTTAGTATAAAAGAAGTTCGGTTATTTCCTGGTGCAAAACAAGTCCGGCTCCATCATTATTAAAACCAGCCACTTTAAAGAAAAGAAAAACCGGCCTTGAACATGTTTTGAAATCAGGTTTTGTTCCATTAAAGGCCGGAGGACATTATAAGGCCGAAGTGGTCTTAAAGGACGGAGTGGCTTTGTGTATTGGAGGCCGGAGTAGATTTTGGGAAAGCCGAAGTTGATAATCCAGTCAACAGGTGTTGACCGAAAGTCGTGTAGAAGTAATTGAATGTGTTTACATGAGAAAGCTAAATCCTATTAAGTTCAGTGAACCAGGAATTAATTAAGAAATCTAAATCAAGTTAAATTCAGTTAACTAGGAATTAATGAACTCCTTGGAAATGTAAAACCATAAATGATCTAATTAATAAAGGAACTTTTTGGTAAATGTAGAGCCAATTATTAATAATGAAACATTCCCCCTGTATTGCCAATTATAGTCATCAGACGTAAGGCCTATAAATAAGAACTAGATGAGTAAGAAAAAGGCATGCAATAGAATTTCTAGTAAATGGAGGCCAAAAGATCAAGGCAAAGTAGAAGAAACCCATGCAAGAGTAAAGATCAAGGCAAAGTAGAAGAAACTTAGGCAAGAGTACTCACCCCTGTTTTTAAAGTTCATTATTATGCATGTTTTCTATGCAAGTATATATGATATTCTTATGGAATTATGTACGTATGATGTTTATTCTGTTCTTGTGATTTATCATTTTTAATCGCATGTTTAAAAGAAACTCTGATATTCATGGTGTTAGATTTTATTCTGCTTGAAGTATATCATTATTTGTCAAATTATATGAACTCTGATAATTTCATGTTTAAAGAAAAGACTTCTAACTTTTAATGAAAGAAAAAGAACTCCGGATTTTAGAGCTTCGGACTTTAAAAGAAAAAGAACTCCGGATTTTAGAACTTTGAATTTTGAAAGAAAACAGATTTTAGAGCTTCGGACTTTAAAAGAAAAATAACTCCGGATTTTAGAGTTTCGAATTTTGAAAGAAAAAGAACTCCGAATTTTAGAGTTTCGGATTTTAAAAGAAAAAGAACTCCAGATTTTAGAGCTTTGGATTTTGAAAGAAAAAGAACTCTGGATTTTAGAGCTTTGGATTTTGAAAGAAAAAGAACTCCGGATTTTAGAGCTTTGGATTTTAAAGAACTATGGCTTTTAGAGCTTCGGACTTTAAATGAAAATGAACTACGGTTTTTAGAACCCCGAATTTTAAAGAATTCCGGCTATTTTTGATTCGGTTTTTAATGGAATTAGAACTCCGGCTTCTGAACTACGGCTTTCGTTGAAAAAAGAGATCCGGCTTTTGAACTCCGGCTTTTTTTTTAAGAAAAGAACTCCGCCTTATGAAAAAGAACTCCGGCTTTTGAACTCCGCCTTTTTAAGAAAAGAACTCCGTCTTTTGAAAAGAACTTCGGCTTTTGAACTCCGATTTTAAAGACCATCGATTTTAAGGAAAAATGGACTCCGGCTTCTAAGAAAAGAACTTCGGCTTTAAGATGATACGGACTTCAACTGATGAAGTAAAGAACAAGGCTATATGAAAATGCATGTAATCCGGACAGCAAGTAAAACTGTACGACTTTCGACTTTTGAACTATGACGGATGGCCATTAAAAGATATGAACTATGAACCGAGTCTCCATTAAACTTCCTGTTAAAGATGGATGAAGGATATTGGAGTGACACTTGAGGATTGCCTCCTGGGCCATGGGAGGAAACTTTTGGTGGCATAAGACTTGGACTACACAACAACTGTGGATGTTGTTAGTATGTTTCCATGATTTACTTTTCGGATATTGAAATTGAAAAGTCTAGTAAGCATCTCAGGTTTCCAGGTCCGTCTAACCATAGTGTTGGCCGGCCTAGTTTGAAGTTAAATCGGAAGGCCAGCTCATGCAGTTCGGCCTCAAGAAATCCTGTGTATGAATGAAAAGAAAATTTTTATGTCCACCTAACAATTGTCAATTAATATTTATTTATTAATTATCTTTTTGAGACTTGACGGCGGCTTTATGCATGGAATAAGGCCGGACCGTCACAGTTGGTATCAGAGAAAGAACTGAGATGCTTTAGGTCAATTTGAATCAACACGAAAGCTTAGGATAGGATTAGTTACAGAAAAAGGGAGGGTTGGTTTTACTTATGCTTTGGACGGAGTAAATTGTGATAGCCACCCTTGGCTAGTTGACTGACGAAAATGTTCTTTCAGAAATCAAGGTCATCACTGAAGTCATGTCTAACAGAGGAAGGCGAACCAGACGAACTAACAACACTCCGGATAGGGAGGCAAGATACTTGAACCTGCTAGACCGGATGGCTGAAGTCATAGAAGACTTGGCTCCACCAACTCCGCCAACTCCAGTGACCACCCCAATTCCGGTTTATCAAGAGAGGTCGATCTATGATAGCTTTACCAACGAGCAAGTTCCTGAATTCTCAGGGGAACCCGACCCGTTGAAGGCAGACACTTGGATCCAATGACTGAAGAAGGTATTTGCGGTAATTAAGTGTCCTGGTGGAGACATGGTTCTTTATGCCACCCATAAGCTGACGGGTGAGGCCCACCACTGGTGGGAAATGCAAAAGAGAGTTTTCAATGTGCCAGATCGGGATATTAGTTGGGAAATATTTGAAGCATCATTTTTGGAGAAATACTTCCCTGCTAATCTTCGTGGACAGAAGGAGGATGAATTCCTTTGCCTAAGGCAGGGTACTCGCTCTGTGGTGGAGTACGATGCAAAGTTTACAGAGTTATCTCGCTATGCTCCTTATATGGTGGAAGACCAGGAATGGAAGGCTAGGAGGTTCTTTCAGGGTTTAAGGGATGATATTAGGAGGCACCATTCAACTCTGACATTGGCCACGTACAGAGAGGTGCTCGAGAAGGCTGTTATCTATGAGAAGGAGTTGGAGAGAGGAGCATTTCTCAGGCAAAGGACTTTTAGTCAGACTTCAAGGGCCAGTGCTAGTGGAGGCCCTTCTAAGAAAGCAAGACCATCGAGGTCTAGTGGGGAGCAGAACCGATCCGTACAAATTTTCCAAACTCTGGCTAATAATGTATGTGATTATTGCGGGAAATCACATGAAGGGAATACTTGCTATAAGAAGCTGGGGGTTTATTATAACTGTGGCCGGGCTGGACACATGATCAGAGATTGCCCACTCACCAAACAAGCCCCAGGATTTAAGTCTCCTATTTCAACTAAGGTGTTTATCGTTTCTACAAAGGAGGTCGAAACCTTTACGGAGGTTGTGAAAGGTACACTTTCTGTCTGTGGCACTTCTAGTCATGTGCTCTTTGACTCAAGATCTACTCACTCATTTGTCTCCCATGAATTTGGAAGTATCTTACGACCCTCCCTTAAGTTCTTGGCTGCCCATTGATGGTCACCTCACCCACAGGGTCGTCCGTAATTTTAAAAGTAGTATATTCAGAGTGTCTGATAGAATTAAATGAATACGTGATGCCTGTTAATCTTGTTTTGCTGGAAATGAAGGACTTCGATACAATCTTGGGAATGGATTGGTTAGCCAGATATCATGCCAAGATTGATTGTTTCCGAAAAATAGTAGAACTCACCATCCCTGGAAACAAGCCCTTCTATATTCAAGGAGTCTGGCGTAAAGAAGCATATTGCTTCATTTCGGCCCTACATGCCAGACACTTGATTGGTGATGGGTGTCAAGCTTATCTAGCCTTCGCTAGTGTGACTACTGAAGGTCAAGAATCTCTGGCCAAAGAGATTCCTGTGGTGCGGGAATTCGAAGACAAATTCCCTGATGAATTACGTGGACTGCCACCCCAGTGAAAGTTAAAATTTGGAGTAGAATTGATGCCAGGATCAGCCCCATTATCCAAAGCACCATATAGGATGGCACCGGCCAAACTTAAAGAATTGAAACAACAACTGCAGGAATATTAGATAAAGGTTTCATTCGGCCGAGTGTGTCACCATCGGGAGCACCGGTTCTCTTGGTAAGAAAGAAGGATGGGACCATGAGATTGTGCATGAATTATCGTGAACTGAACAAAATTATCACCAAGAACAAATATCCTCTGCCAAGGATTGATGACCTCCTTGACCAATTACAAGGAGCTTGCGTATTTTCAAAAATCGACCTTAGATCTGGATATCATCACTTCGGAATCAGAAAGGAGGATATAGCAAAGATGGCGTTCCTGACTAGATATGGACACTATGAATTTGTAGTGATGCCTTTTGGGTTGACTAATGCTCCAATCGTCTTTATGGACTTGATGAACCGAATATTTCAACCCTACTTGGACAAGTTCGTTATAGTCTTTATTGACGACATCCTTGTGTATTCGAAAAGCTATGAGGAACATGAGGAGCATTTACGGATTATACTCCGGATCCTTAGGGAGCACCAGTTTGCCAAATTGAAAAAGTGCGAATTCTGGTTAGAGGAAGTGGGATTCCTTGGACACGTTATCTCCAAAGAAGGGATTTCCGTCGACCCTAAGAAAGTGGAAGCAGTGGTAAAGTGGAACCGGCCAACCTCTGTGACCAAAGTACGGAGCTTCTTAGACTTGGCTGGATATTATAGATGGTTTGTGGAAAATTTCTCCCAAATCGCTCTACCACTCACACAGTTAACAAAGAAGGATGTCAAGTTTTAGTGGACCAATGATTGTGAAGGGAGTTTTCAGGCACTTAAAGGCCGGTTAACTTCTAATCCGATCCTGACCATTCGAAATGGATCAAGAGGACTGATTGTTTATTACGATGCCACAAAGATTGGGTTGGGCTGTGTTTTAATGCAACATGGAAGGGTAATTGCCTATGGGTCGCTACAGTTGAAGGATCATGAAAGGAATTACCCAACTCACGATCTGGAATTGGCCGCAGTAGTGTTTGCATTGAAAATCTAGAGGCATTACCTGTATGGTGAGAGATTCTTGGTTTATTCCAATCATAAGAGTCTAAAATATTTATTTTCCCAAAAGGAATTGAACATGAGGTAGAGAAGGTTGATTGAATTCCTGAAGGACTATGACTGTGAAATCCGGTACAAACCAGGGAAGGCCAATGTAGTTGCCGATGCACTAAGTTGGCAACCTGGTATCTTGGCAAGGATGCAAGTTAAACAAATGGAGATGCTGGACTGTCTAATGCACTATGACATCCAACGTTATGTGCAAGGAAAGCGTATGATTTTAGCATACCTCCAAGTCTAGCCAGAGGTGATAGATGAAGTTAAGGGAGGACAAGTGAATAATTCCTTCCTTGTGAATATTATAAATGAATTAGACAAAGATTCCCGAAGTGGTTTTCACATTAAACCGGATGGTGCTTTAAGATTTAAGGATCTATTGTGTGTACCAGATGACAAGGAACTAAAGGAGAGAATCTTTAAAGAAGCCCATAGATCCCGTCATACGATCCACCCAGGAGACAATAAGATATACCAGGATTTGAAGAAAATATTCTGGTGGAGGAATATGAAGAGGGACATTGCAGCCTATGTGGAAAAATGCCTTGTATGCCAACAAGTAAAGGCCGAAAGAAAGCAGCCGTCTGGGTTATTGCAACCAATGTCGTTTTCAGGCTGGAAATGGGAAGATATTGCCATGGATTTTGTGACCGGGCTACCAAGGACGCCAAAGAAACATGATACTATTTGGGTGATTGTTGACCGGCTAATAAAGTCAGCCCATTTTTTGGCAATCCGGACGACTTACTCCCTTGATAAACTGGCCCAACTGTACGTAAATAAAGTTGTCAGGCTTCTTGGTGTGCTTGCTTCTATTGTATCAAATATAGACCCTCGCTTTGTTTCAAGGTTCTGAAAAAGTCTACATAAAGAATTAGAGACAGAATTAAAATTCAGTACTGCTTTTTATCCCTAAACTAACGGCCAGTCAGAACGGACTATCCAGATCCTTGAGGATATGTTAAGGGCCTCCGCCTTAGAGATGAAAGGGACTTGGGATAATTCCTTAGCTCTAGCAGAATTCACTTATAATAACAATTACCAAGCTAGCATAGGCATGGCCCCTTTTGAGGCCTTGTATGAAAGGAAATGCAGATCGCCAATTCACTGGGAGGAGCATGGAGATAAACAGATTTTGGGTCAAGATATTATTAAAGAGACGACAGAAAATATAAAGTTAGTATATGAGAATCTCAGAGTAGCCCGGAGCAGATAAAAGAGCTATGCAGACTAGAGGAGATCTGCATTAGAATTTAAAAAATGCGATTTTGTATTCCTAAAGGTATCGTCATCCAAGGGGAAGTACAGATTTGGGGTAAAAGGAAAGCTGAAACCACAATTTATTAGCCCTTTTGAAATTTTAGAAAGGATTGGAGAAGTAGCTTACAGACTTGCACTACCTCCGAACTTGGCTGAAGTACATGACGTGTTTCATGTATCAATGCTTCGGAAGTATATCCATGATCCTACTCATGTAATTGAGTTTGAACCTTTGACAATTGACATGGACTTATCCTATGTAGAGGAACCACTGAAAATCTTAGATCGAAGGGAACAGAGACTACGCACCAAATCAATCGCTCTAATAAAGGTGCTCTGGAAGAATCACACACCCGAAGAGGCAACTTGGGAACGAGAGGAAGAGATTCGGAACAAATACCCCTATTTATTTTCTCGAGGTTAGTAACTTTATTTAAAATTTCGGGGATAAAATTTCTATGAGTGGGGGAGATTGTTACAGCCCAGATTCTAGAACATAGAAAATCCCAATCATCAAGTCCTTATAATCCGGTCAACGCCAGTTGACCGAAAAAGGTAATAAGAAAAGTAAATCGGTCTTAAGATGAAATCAAGTTCGGCCCTTGCATGATGAAAAGAAGTCCGGATTTCCTTAATAAAAATCGAGTTCGGCTTTTACTTGATGAAAAAGAAGTCCGGATTTCCTTGATAAAAATCGAGTCTGACTTTTACTTGATGAAAAAGAAGTCCGAATTTCCTTGACGAAAATCGAGTCCAACTTTTACTAGATAAAGAGAAGTTCGGCTTGCCCCTTAGTATAAAAGAAGTTCGGTTATTCCTTGGTGCAAAACAAGTCCGGCTCCATCATTATCAAGACCAGCCACTTTAAAGAAAGCAAAACCGGCCTTGAACATGTTTTGAAATCGGGTTTTGTTTCATTAAAGGCCGGAGTACATTATAAGGCCGAAGTGGTCTTAAAGGACGGAGTAGCTTTGTGTGTTGGAGGCCGGAGTAGATTATAGGAAAGTCGAAATCGATAATCCAGTCAATAGGTGTTGACCGGAAGTCATGTAGAAGTAATTGAACGTGTTTACATGAGAAAGCTAAATCCTGTTAAGTTCAGTGAACCAGGAATTAATTAAGAAATCTAAATCCCGTTAAGTTCAGTTAACTAGGAATTAATGAACTCTTTGGAAATATAAAACCATAAATGATCTAATTAATAAGGGAACTTTTTGGGAAATGTAGAGCCAATCATTAATAATGAAATATTCCCCCTGTAATGCCAATCATAGTCATCAGACCTAAGGCCTATAAATAAGAACTAGAGGAGTAAGAAAAAGGCATGCAATAGAATTTCTAGTAAATGGAGGCCAAAAGATCAAGGCAAAGTAAAAGAAACCCAGGCAAGAGTAAAGATCAAGGCAAAGTAGAAGAAACCCAGGCAAGAGTACCCACCCCTGTTTTTAAAGTTCATGACTATGCATGTATTCTACGCAAGTATATATGATATTCTTATGAAATTATGTATGTATGATGTTTATTCTGTTCTTGTGATTTATCGTTTTTAATCGCAAGTTTAAAAGAAATTCTGATATTCATAGTGTTAGATTTTATTCTGCTTGAAGTATATGATTATTTGTCAAATTATATGAACTCTGATAATTTCATGTTTAAAGGAAAGACTTCTAACTTTTAATGAAAGAAAAAAAACTCCGGATTTTAGAGCTTCGGACTTTAAAAGAAAAAGAACTCCGGATTTTAGATTTTCGGATTTTGAAAGAAAACGGATTTTAGAGCTTCGGACTTTAAAAGAAAAAGAACTCCGGATTTTAGAGCTTGATTTTGTGAAAGAAAAAGAACTCCGGATTTTAGAGCTTCAGATTTTAAAAGAAAAAGAATTCCGGATTTTAGAGCTTCAGATTTTAAAAGAAAAAGAACTCCGGATTTTAGAGCTTCGGATTTTAAAGAACTCCGGCTTTTAGAGCTTTGGACTTTAAATGGAAATGAACTGCGGTTTTTAGAACTCTGGATTTTAAAGAATTTCGGCTATTTTGCTTCGATTTTTAATGGAATTAGAACTCTTGCTTCTGAACTACGGCTTTCGTTGAAAAAAGAGCTCCGGCTTTTAAGCTCCGACTTTTTTTTTAAGAAAAGAACTCCGCCTTATGAAAAATAACTCCGGCTTTTGAACTCCGCCTTTTGAAAAGAACTCCGGCTTTTGAACTCCGGTTTTAAAGACCTTCGATTTTAAGGAAAAATGGACTCCGACTTCTAAGAAAAGAACTTCAGCTTTAAGATGATACGGACTTCAACTGATGAAGTAAAGAACAAGGCTATATGAAAATGTATGTAATCCGAATAGCAAGTGGAACTCTACGACTTTCGACTTTCGAACTATGACGGATGGCCATTAAAAGATATGAACTATGAATCGAGTCTCCATTAAACTTTCTGTTAAAGATGGATGAAGGATATGGGAGTGACACTCAAGGATTGCCTCTAGGGCCACGGGAGGGAACTTTTGGTGGCATAAGACTTTTGGTCTACGGCCCCGTATGCCGGGTTAAAGGCATTACCTCCCGCCTCGGGGAACATAATGAGAAGATACGGCTTTAGGTTGTTGGGTTACACACAACCCGTCCTCGATGTTGTCCGCTCCCGTCCGATCCCTAAAGACAATAATAATTTCCAATGGTTTTTATGAATTTTTCGAAGACAAGATAATAAGAAAAAGAATAAGGAAATTCCGAACTAAAGAAGAAATGATATGATGATTTTCGTATGTTAAGTTATGTTATGAAACTCTGTTTTGATCCGCTTATATATATGTTTATGTTTTCTGCAAGTGAGTATCTTGTTGGGCTTTGTGGCTCACTCTTGCTATTTTCAGATGAAAAAAGGCTTATGGAGGACAAAGTTGAGTAAGACCATATGAAGTAGCTAAACTGTATAGAGGACCGGAGCTGATCAATGAAGAGCTTAATTTATTTTCCTTTTGATGTTTTGAGAAGACTTGTAAAATGATTCCGCTGTTTAAGACTCTGTGGATGTTGTTAGTATGTTTCCGTGATTTACTTTTTGGATATTGAAATTGAAAAGTCTAGTAAGCATCTCAGGTTTTCAGGTTCGTCTAACCGTCTGGTTTGAAGTTAAATCGGAAGGCCAGCTCATGTGGTTCGACCTCAAGAAATCCTGTGTATGAATGGAAAGAAAATTTTTATGTCCACCTAACAATTGTCTATTAATATTTATTTATTAATTATCTTTTTAAGACTTGATGGCGGCTTTATGCATGGAATAAGGCCGGACCGTCACAGTTTGTTCGTGACCTTTTGATTATGTAGACTAGGCAAATGAGTTGAGCCAAATATTTTCTCCACACGTTGAGGCACGGTCTTAATGACTTTGGGTGTGTTAATATTTTTGAGTGAAATTTGTGTGGCGGGAGCAAATACAGTTTTAGGTTATGGACCATATTGGGAGATTTTCTCAACATATCCCAAACCGTTTTTATTTCCAACCACTTTCCCAATCCCCAACATATGATCAAGTTTTTGGGTTCCACTTAAGAATTTTTTCAGATCGTTCTTAGTATTCTCAAGCTCCACTTCTAGAGTCTTAATTTTAGCGATTAAGGAGCTATTTTTTACTCCTAGATCATGATGAGTAATAGTGGCACCTTTCAATTTTGTTGTAACTTCATCCTTTTCTCTTTCCAGGTCGATGAGTTTATTATTTAAGCTTTTATTCATTTTCTTTGCTTTCAAGCATTCCCTAAACAGTTTATCATATATTTCTTGAAGTCCATCAAAATTGTTATCATATTTTTTATGAGAAGAATCTGACTATTCGGGAGCTGCATTGGTGGCCTCGTCACCACTAAGTATAGATGTCTTGAATGCCATATAATTTACTTCATCATCTTCAGAGGATTGCTCATCATGATTTGCACCATCTTCATCATCTGTTAGAGACACATTTAAAGTTTTTCCTCTTTGACGCTTAAAATTTGGGCACTCGGTCCGGATATGACCGAAACCATAGCATTCATGGCATTGGATTCCTTAGGATTTCTTATTTTTAAAATCTTCAGTTTCCTTTTTATCCATTTTGAATGAAGTGTGTGATAGATCAATTCCTTTGGAAGGTCATTTGCTATTCTTATTTTTAAAAATTTTGTTAAAATTTTTTACGAATAGAGCAAAATTCTCATCACTACATGACTCATCGTCCGAGTGACGATCTTTCTCTTCCTTTACTGTTTTCAGGGCAATTGATTTGTTTCTTTTGGATTGGTGAAGAGTGTGCTCATAAGTTTGAAAGGACCCTACAAGTTCTTCTATTTTCAATTTATCTAAATCTTTACTTTCTTCAATGGCAATAATTTTTGGTCTAAATCGTTCAGGCCAAGATTGTAGAACTTTTCAGACAATTCTATTTTTAGGAATACGTTCTCCTAAATTGAATGTAGAATTCACAATATCGTTCAATTTAGCGTAGAATTTATCAAATGTCTCGTCATCTTTCATTCGTATTTCTTCAAACTTAGTGGTGAGCATTTGCAATTTTAAATTTTTAACTAGTTTAGTTCCTTCGTGAATAATTTCAAGAATATCCCAAGCTTCTTTTGATTTTTCACACATGGAAATGCGTTTAAATTCTTTGGAGGAAACGGCTATAAAAATAGCATGTAACCCTTTACTATTCCAATTACATGCATCAAGTTCCCCGTTAGTCCACAAAGATAGACTTTTAGTTCGTCACCGATGGAACTTATGGGTGGAGTCCATCCAATTTGGGTACTAGCCCAAACTCGGTCATCCATTGATTTTAAAAATGCTCTCATACGTACTTTTCAGTACGCATAATTGCTCCCATCAAAATAGGGAGGAACGGACAGGGATTGACTAATATGCATCTAGATCGGGGTCATGGATTGGGGTGAGGCTCTAATACCAATTGAAAAAAGACCTTTTGTCCTAAATTTTACTATCAAGTTTAAACCCCGATAAAAATAGTGGAAGTAGTAAAAATTAAATATTCAATACACGTAAAGAATATTTATTTCTAGATGCTAATGATAATAACTAGTTTGCAAAATATAAATGAGCATAAATAATAATAATAAGACACGATTTTTCGTGACGAAGGGAAAACTCGATACCCACGGTAATCAAGAAAAATCCTCCGGGCTTCAACGGCTAGGGAAGTAATGAACTATGAAAATCAACTTACAGATCAGGTGGTAACAACATACTAACTTAGCCGACTTACTCCCGTCTTGTGATCCCTATCAAGGAACTCCTTAGATTTGTCCGCGGCAATGAAACTGGACACCTTTCGGCCTTCACGTCAATCTTTCCTTCTTCAAGGTACAGACGTTACCAACGAAGGCAGAAGAGTAGTGACTTGGGATCGAAGAACTGTAGGTGTAGAGAAAACTTGTTAAAACATCATGCTCAAAGATAAATGATCAGTTTTCTCAATTGTGGGTGGATTGGAGAAGCAAAAGATGAATATTTTTTACTGAGAGGCGTGCCAAAATGCATAGTCAAAAATTAGGATAAAAGAATTAAGGCACATATATATAGAGGGCTTGAAAAAAAGGTTTAAAAAATTTTCCGTTACCTCGGCGCTCGAGCTCGGCTCAAGTGCGCGGCAGGCGCACAGAAGGTTTCCAAAGAAACCCTACGTGCGCTCGAGTGAGGAGGCGGCGAGTAGCGAGCAGGCCCTTTCTGGATTTTGCGCTCGAGCGCATGGCGAGCTCACGGCGAGCACAATGCTTCGGATTTTTGGGGTCAAGAGGGTAAAAAGCGCACAGAGAGTGCGCGGCTTCGAGATTTTGGGCTCAAGCGGATGGAGAGCTCACGGTAGATGTGGTATCCCTGGAAGCCGAAATGAACAGCAACGGATATATGTTGATGCAGTATTTCGACAAACCATAACCTGACATCGATACAAGATTACATATGGTCATGGAATATGCCGATTATACAAATGACTCTAACACTTTAATATGTAACTATATCCATTTTACTGCATTCAGTTCTTCACGAAAGTTTTACTACATGCCTGCATGTACCTTACTGGGTTTCGGCTCACTGTTTTACTATTTTTCCCCTCTAGATAAGGACATAGAGATGATACTTGTTAAACGCAAATGATTGGAACTTAGCAAGGAGCTGGATGGACTCTCAGAGCTTTTAAAGACTTGGGAATTTGGATATTATTAATCTAAATGTCTAAATTTATGAAGGAAACTATATATTAATAGTTATGATATATTCTGCATACTGTTGAGATAGAAATTGTGCCTCCACAAGTTTATAATTCTGCTTTCGCAATATGTTTTCTGGATTTCTCTATAGGTCCTAGATGGCATCTCAATTCTGAATTCTAGTATAGTGGATAGAGTTGTTAAATTAAAGCCATGGATGGCACTTGTGGTCCTGTGAATGTGTGTTGTAGAAAAATTGTAATATAAATGGATAGTTGTGTGCATGTATTAGTTTGTTATATAGGTTTTGTTTAGCCCAATTTTAGGGGAGACTCCGCCCTTTTTTCCCCTGGAACCTTAAGCAAGACTTGGGCTTCTGTTCTTGTTCCATAATGACGAAATTATTTGAGGACAAAAAAAAAAGAGCCGCTCCGTCACACCCATAAGTTGAAGTTTTCGCCCATAGCTGAAGGTAGCCGGAGAGATCCTTACTTTGAGGATTTATAGGCATTGCTTTTGGAGATAACTAAGGTTTAATAGTTTTAAGGGCCAGAATAATTGTATTACGAAGGAAGGATGATCTTATGATATTGCCAGTGATTAGATCAGTTTAAGGACTATGAAGAGGAACTTCGGTATCTTTTAAGGAAAGCGAACATTAGTATAGAAGATTAATGTTGGGAGACCTTAGACCTGATGCATTTTTAGTGCTTCGTAAGAGATGTGTAAAGTAAGTCGTAAGTTCTAATACTTGGAAAATAGAAACTATCGTATTATTAAATTGGGAGACAGAATTGTATTTGACGTATTGGGAATATGAAATTAGAAAATGAGAAGCCCTTATGGTTTTGTTTTAGGATGATTAGGGCGACCCACTCATCGTGCTTATGGATGACACGTTCGGTTTGAATCAGTTGGCTTCTTGGTATGACAATGAGAATCCTGAAGTTGTTAAGTGTTTGGGTCATGAGATTTTTGGTGATGGCCTAAGGCAGTGTAAAATTTCGGGTGATAGACATAATTGTAGTTTCTAATTTGACTATAAATTAAGGATTTGTGGGTTTAGCTTTCGTGGTATGGATATTTTGGGACTTTTGTTATAGCGGTTGAATAATCAAGTGTTCTATATGAACTAATGTATGTAAGTCATAAGAAGATTTTGAATCAGCAAATAAATGATAAGTTAGAATAATGGAATTGTGTATGTGCTCACAACTTCCATGGGTCTCAAGATGCGATTGAGGTATGAAGTGAACAACCATGTATTTCAAGGATATGTAGGAAATTGTTTGTTAGCTAATAAATTGCCTATTCTTATCAACCTGAATTTATGTATTTTAAGGCAAGGTCGGTTTGATGACATACCAACGAAATAATAAGGATATAAAGTATTCCGATCTTGAGGTTTGTTTGCGATTAAGGGTTGTTCTAAAATCCTAATTGAAACTCGATTAGAAAATGTTTGGTGTTAAGTTAAATTTGATATAGCAGCGAATTGTAACTGGACAATTCATAATTAGATAAATAATCAGAGTAGAGTAGCGAAAATGTGACAAACCCACATATGTTAAGGTTCAATCTGAGGCTCAGAAAAAATAGTTCCTTTCAAGACTTAGGATGGGTGGAAGTAAGACTTTTCAATCGTTTAAGGTTTCAAGCTAAGTCAGAGAAATAGTTAATGAATTTGGTTTGCCTTTAGACTTGGTGGAATTAGATTTTGATAGAACGCGTTGGGTGATAAAAATCAAGATGATTTAAATGCTTAAGATTCTCTGGAATAACCGCTTAATCAAGGAAGTGACTTACGAATGCTGGGAGAATTGAGAAAATTACCTCCGATTATGAAAATTTGAGGTTCGTTAAATTTCAAGAACGAAATTTCTATAAGTGGGAGAGAGTTGTGAGGTCCTAATATTCAAAACATGATAATTGGGAAGTAACTGATGTTATAATGATCAAGACTAGGTTTAATGTATGCAAAAGAATATGTATCGAAAGTAAAAATTAGACGAAAGTGGGCTGCTGCTTGCTGGTGCACTGCCAACAACATGGCGCCTGCCGTGAGCTCGAGCACGGTAGGCGGCGCAAAAAACACATTGCTCTGGAAGAAGCCCACGCACGCCGCTCGCTCGAGTGCACAAGGAGGCTCCATTTCAAGATTGGTTGGCACTCATCGCATGCTAGCCTCGTGCTCGAGCATCAGCCTCTTATAAAGCCATGTGCGGGCTTTCTGTCGGCCATTGTTCCGTGTTTTCCCATGGGTAGAGAGAGAGAGAGAGGGAGGGAGAAGAGAGAGAATGGGCAAATGAAGGCCTCTAAGTCTGAATCTGTGCGAGAGCCAATTAGAAATGTGATAGATTGGATCAAGGCAAGTACACTCATACTCTCCTCTTTTATTTTTTTTGCACTTTTGTCATATTTTTTGGGTATCCTAATTCCAATACCCGGTTAAGTGTATATTTTGTAGTTTCCAAGACCCAAACATGCATATATATAAATTTGGTGCCCACATTTGTAGGTTTGACACGTTTTTGGACAAGGAAAACCCTAACCCTCACACTCAGTCATGTAACCCACGAATTTTTGGGGCTTTTACATAATTTGGGACTAGGACATGATTACCCATGACATAGGCTTCCTAATTTATCGATTGGGTATCCGAATTTGTGGTTTTATGTAAAAATTCATTTGAGGCAAACCGAACCCACGCCAGGACCCCTTTAAGGCTTTGATTTGGAGTTGATACATGGAATGAATTAGGTTTATGAATTATCCATGTCTTAGATTTAATAGTTTGACCATTGGATGATCAAAATTTTAAGAATTGACCAATAAGAGAATCCGGATACTGTTTAAGCGCACTGTTCATGCACGCACTGATCACCGAAGGCTTTGAACGATATTTTGCATAATTTCCCATGCTTAATTGTTAATTAAGTGACATGTATGATTGTATAAGTTCGATCATATATGTAAGTTACTGCTTCCCAAAATAGCATAAATTTTAGTAATTAAGTTAATATAATTAACATAATTAAGTTTGTGATAAGTGAATTTTAAAAAATTAGGAATTTGATCAAAGTACAGGAAGATGTAGAGTTGGGCTCGCCATGGGCTCGAGCCCAGAAGGAGGCACAAATTCCAGCAAGGCCGGGCTCGTTGCAGGCACGAGCTTAGCAGAGGGTGCCAATTCTGGAATGCCCTATGCTCGCTGCTGGCATGAGCACACAAGAGGTGCCAATTCCAGCATGCCTGCACTCAACGAGCGCTCTCTAGACACTCGAGCACAGGTCTAGAAAATTCACCACCGACGTACTGTTCTGCATTTTAAAAATGAAGAGAGGGAGATTGCAGCAGAAAACAAAGGGAAAAGAGAGGAGGAGAGGAAGAGGAAGGGGAAGGGAAATGAGAAGAGAAAAGGAATTTTTTCGCCATTTTCGATCCGATTAGAGTAAGAAAAATGGTAAATCACGTAGAGGCAAGTATACCCTAACCCTTGTTTTCTTTGTTACTATTTTTCGTTCACTCCAAAACTCTCCATTTTTAAGATTCGTATAAAATACTGCTTGTTTTCCATTTTTCTCATGATATTATAAATAAGTGCTTGATTATACTTATTATGATTGGTGAGCTTATTTTCAGCATATGTTATACATTACATGTGACGGAACGAATTTTTTTAATAGTCTTTTAGGTAGAAACCATCCCAACTGAGTTCCTAGATAAAATATTTAAGGAAGACTGTCTAGACTAGACCAAGACATTGTCCTGAACCACACATGCTAGCATACAAAATATAGACTTTTATATATATGTTTACCATACATTCACAGGATCATCCAATGCCATGTAATATTCATAGCACCAATTCTTTTAACATTTCTATGTATTATACCAAAGTTCATACAAAGATACCACTTAGGACCTAAGCGTATCCAAAAGTAATGGCGGAAGCAGTTCTATTCCCAAAATTTGAACAAGCAGTTGTACAGTCATTGTTCATATACAACATTCCTTCACTGTTGAGATAAATAAATTCAGAACTATCAAATTTTTACAAAAATCATCTATAGGCTCTCAGACTCCAAGGTTCCTCCTTAATAAGCTTTAATCTATTCCAGCTCATCCGATATCAATTCTACTGTGACAGAATGAGTTTTTTTGTTCTTAGAATTTTTTGTCATTATAGAAAATAGGAACCTCAGGCCAGTTATCAACCTAAAGTTTTAAGGGAAAACGAACAAAATTTTTCCTAAAATCGAGCTAAACTGAAATACAAATCCTACTTATAACCTACAAATATACAGAATAATATCATCATATCCATCAACAAGTACTATCATTTCAGACACAGAATCACAGACGATATATAATTCCCTACGGCTTACATTTTACATTTCCTATCCACTATATTAACAGTTCGGAATAGAGAAGTCATCTATGACCTGTACAGAATCCAGAAAAAATATAATGGAAGTAGAACTATAAACCTGTAAAAGTATAAATTCCTATTTTATCATATGCATCACATACATTTTATATACTGAATCCATATACAAAATCCAATATTTACATTCAAACTATTTCTTTTCCAGGTCTCCAAAATACTTCAGGTCTCCAAAAGTCTTCAGGCTAAACTATAAATCACTCCTTCTCGTCTGGTGCTAGTTCTACAGTCTCATCTAGAGGAAAAAATAGTAAACAGTGAGCCGAAACCCAATAAGGTACCAGAATATACAGCGTTTATATAGAACATAAGTGCAGATGAACAGTAACATGGAAATATTCAAGAATATAAATGCAGAAGGTCACAGAAAGCGCCAATGAACAAAAACAGATACAAAAATCATGAGAAAAACATAGTTCTATATGAACATGTCTCTATAGTCATAATTCTTACTTTTATGTAAAACGTAAATATACTATAACAGAAACCACAATAATTAGAAGAACAGAAGCGTCCATAAAAGCAGGAATAAAGCATAATTCTATTTAAACATGTATCGAAAATCAAGAATCAGTATAATCATGCTTCGAAATTATAAATTAGTAAAATATGCTTCAGAAATCAGAAAAACAGTATCAATTCTATAAATTCTTGAAATCCATTTTTCTATTAATAAAGGACCCAACTAGCAGACCTTACTAGTAGAGAGGACGAATAATCGAGGATAGATTGTATTCACTCTACACAATCTAGGCCAAGTAATAGTTGTCCCTTCCCATGGGACATCCCATCTCGTGGGATTCCATATAGTAATGCCGACCAGTAATAGTAACTACCCTCTAAGTTAGCGCCCTAAGAAAGGGCAGATCACGTGTAACTCCATAGAAAGAGTTATCCTCGATTACCATCATAACGTTCTAAGGCATGTCGGAGAACCTAACCTAACTATATAGAAGTCCCGAGTTCTAATTAACAGGATCAGAAATATTTTTCCTTATATTTCTTAATCGAAAACTTATTAAGCTTCAAAAGTTAGTCAGAGTTTCACAGTAACTCTTCAGTTAGCTTCAAAATATACAATAATAGTTTGCAATCATTCAAATTTGTTTTAGAAATCCTCAAAAATTTAATAGTATAAATCCGTGTAAATTTTTCAAACATAAATCACATCCTGGACATTATCACATTATAGATAACTTTCACATATCAGAAATTTTAGATTAAAACCGTTAAATCCCTTCATTTTCGTGCTTAGGGTTTTTCCAAACAGTCCAAATGATAAACGAACACCAAACACATGCATTTTCATAAAATCGAAGGTATATTTAGCAGTATATATAAATAAGTATGAAATATGTCCGATTAATCAGGAGAAACAGGTATTATTTACAGTAAACATGCAGAATCATTGATTTAAAGTATAAATACAATATTTGAGATATTAAAACACTATAAAAATGGTATATAATGTCCGAAGTACACTTACCTGAGCTCGATCTACAGTTATCCTTACTCTGATTGGAACTGGATGGAAGATTTCTCCTCTTTTTCTCTTTCCCCTCTCCTTGCTCTTCCTCCTCTCATTTGTGTCATGGTTGTTCTACCCCAAGGAAACCCCCAACATCCCTTTAAAATACGAAGGGAAAAGAGGTCATGTGCGGATCACATGACTGGGCGCCGAGCGCTAGTTGAGTGGTGCTCAAGCGCCCGCTCTCGCAGATTCGCACTCAAGTGCACTACTCATAGCCGGGACCGCTCTTACCTTGCCTCGGGTAGCCTGCAAGCAGGTACTTGCGCAAATTAGCGCCTACCCAGTGCTCGACTAATAGTCGAGCGTCCTGCGCTTCTTAGCCTATTGCACCTTATTTTATTTCGGTGCTAAATTTTTTCACTATATTTAAGCTTTAATATGATTTTTATCCACATAATTATTCCATAATTATCATGTTTCGGGATCAAGATCTCACATTCTTTCCCACTTAGAGAAATTTCATTCTCAAAGTTAAACAGAGCTACATACCTCAAGAAAACAAGTGGGGATATTCTCTTTGGATTTCCTCTTCGCACTCCCAAGTGGCCTCCTCTGGTAAATGATTCCACCAGAGCACTTTCACCAGGGGAATAGTCTTAGTGCATAACTTCTAATCCTTTCGATCCAGAATCTATATCGGCTCCTCGACATAAGATAAATTCTTATCAATAGTCAAGGGCTCATACTTAATCACATGTGCTAGATCATGGACATACTTCCGAAGCATTGATATATGAAATACATAGTGTACATCTATTAGACTAGGTGGTAGTGCCAACCGGTAAGCTACCTCCCTGATCCTCTCCAGAATTTTAAATGGACCTATGAACTGCGGCTTTAGTTTTTCTTTTACTCCGAACCTGAACATTCCCTTTAAAGGTGAAACTTTCAGAAATACAAATTTTCCTACCTCAAAGCTCAATTCTTTCCTCCTCTGGTCTGCATAATTTTTCTGTCTACTTTGAATAACTTTCAAATTATCATAAATCAGTTTAATTTTCTCCACAATTTCTTTCACGATTTTAGGACCCAAAATCCTCTTATCTCCGGTCTCCTCCCTGTAAATCGGTGATCTGTATTTTCTCCCATACAGAACCTCAAAAGGTACTATGCCGATACTAGTCTGATAACTGTTATTATATGCAAACTCAACCAGTGCTAGATAAGTGACCCAAGTCTCCTTCATTTCTAACACTGAGATCCCCTCAACATATCCTCAAGAATCTGAATGGTATACTCTGATTGGCCATCGGTCTAGGGGTGATATACAGTACTGAACTTCAACACCGTCCTTAACTCCTTATGCAAGCTTTCATAAAATCTCAAGACAAAACGGGGATCCCTATTAGACAGAATTGAGGCAGGTATTCCATGAAGCCTCATAATTTCATGTACATATAATTGGGCTAGTCTATCACGGGAATATGTCATCCTAATTGCCAAGAAATGAGCTGATTTCGTTAGATGATCAACTATAACCCAAATGGCGTCATGATTCCTTAGAGTCCTCAGCAAACTAGATACAAAATCCATAGTAACATTTTCCCATTTCCAGCTTAGGATCGGCATGGGCTGTAACAATCCAGAAGGCTTCCTCCTTTTAACTTTCAGTTATTGACATACAGGGCATTTCTCTACATTAGCCATGATATCCCTCTTCATGTTCCTCCACCGAAAAGCTTTCTTCAGATCCTGATACATTTTGTTCGCTCCAGGGTGGATTATATACCGAGACCGGTGAACCTCCTTTAAAATCTTCTCCTTTATTCCCTATCATCTGGTACACATAATCGGTCTTTGAACCTCAATGATCCATTAGTCCAGACATTAAAATTGGCTTGAGAATATCTATTCAGGTCACTCACGATATCTACAAGGAACGTGTCATTCACTTGTTTCTCCTTTACCTCATTAATTACCTCGGTTAGATTCTGAAGATAAGATAGAAGCATCCTATCATCCCAAGTATAGCGTTGGATATCAAATTGTTTCAAATAATCTAACATTTCTATCTGCTTGATTTGTAACTTAGCTATATACCCTGATCGACGGATCAATGCATTTGCAACTATGTTAACCTTCCTAGGCTTATACTTTATTTTACAATCATAATCTTTCAAGAATTCAAGCCACCACCTTTGCCTCATATTAAGTTCCTTTTGCAAAAATAAATACTTCAACCTTTTATGATCAGAATATACAATGAACTTTTCACCATATAAGTAATGTCTTCAAATTTTTAAGGCAAACACCACAGCAGCTAGCTCTAGATCATGGGTTGGATAGTTTTTTTCATGCACTTTTAGTTGTCTAGACCCATAAGCTACTACTTTACCATACTGCATCAATATACAACCTAAACCCGCCTTAGAGGCATCATAGTACATCTCAAAGCCTCCTGATCCCTCTAGAATAATCAATACGGGGCGGTAGACAAGCGATCCTTTAACTCCTGAAAACTTAGATCACATTTCTTAGTTTACTCAAACTTGGTCTCCTTTTTCAGTAGCTGAGTCAGAGGCATAGCAATTTGTAAGATATTCTCTACAAAACATCCGTAATAGCCCGCCACGCCAAGAAAGCTCCTAACCTCAGTCACAGACGTTGGCCTACTCCAGTTTGTAACAGCCTCTACCTTCTTTGGATCCACAGAAATACCACTGTTAGAAATCATATGCCCTAGAAATATCTCCTTCTCCAACCAGAACTCATATTTACTCAACTTAGCATATATTTTTTCCTCACGGAGCACTTGAAGTATCAATCTTAAGTGAGTTTCCTGCTCATAGTTCTTTGAATATATTAAAATGTCATCAATAAAAACCACCATAAATTTATCCAAATACGACGTAAATACCCTATTCATCAGATCCATAAAGGCAGCATGGGCATTCTTAAGGCCAAAAGGCATAGTGGCCATAACGTGTCTGAAAAGAAGTCTTAGCCACATCTTCAAGCTTGATCCTTAATTGATAATAATCGGACCTCAAATCAATCTTTGAGAACACGCGAGATCGTTACAATTGATCAAATAGATCATTGATACACAACAACGGATACTTTTCTTAATCGTGATTTCATTTTAGTCACGATAATCAACACATAGTTACAAAGATTCATCTTTCTTCTTCACAAACAACACCGGTGCTCTCCAAGGAGATGCACTCGGTCTGATAAAGCCCTTATCTAATAACTCCTGTAACTGTAATTTCAGTTCTTTCAATTTCTCCGGGGCCATACGATAAGGGGTGTTAGAAATCAGGGCCAACTCGGGAATAACTGCAACCTCAAACTCAATTTTTCGGTGTGGAGGTAATCGAGGCAACCCCTCCAAAAATACATTCTCAAAATCACAAACAACGAGGATATCTTTAGCCGGTACACTGTGACTCCCAGTGGTGCAAGCCTATGCCAAGTAAGCTTTACACTCACTTTTCAACAAATTCTTGGCATGCAAAGTAAAAATTAATACAGGCACCTCCTTCTTCCTAATGCATTGAAAGATGAAGGGTCCCATCATAGAAATATCAAAACAAATCCTTTCTAGAAAATAATCAATATTGGAGTGATATTTAGCTAGCCAGTCCATCCCCAAAATTACATCAAAACCACTCATGTTCAACAACACCAAATTCACAATCAAACATTTTTCAATCACCTTAACCATGCGTTCAAGATACACAATATCAATAACCACAAAGGATCCAGTGGGAGTTGGACAGACAATGCATAATTAAAAATACACGGGGCAGATACAATACATCATGTAAATTGTGGAGAAATAAAAGAGTGGGTAGACCTCGAATCAAACAATATAGAAGCAAGAACTCCACAACTAGAGAGGGTACCTTCCACAACATCAGGGGATGCCTCCGGGTCCTAAACGGTCACCGCAAAGGTCTTAGCTGTGACAGTAGACTTCTTTCCTTCTAGCCTCGGAGGTAATGGACAGTCATTCACCAAGTGGCCCTATTGTCCACATCTAAATTATGCTCCCGATGCCTTATGACATGCTTGCCCCGGATGCTTCCTCTCATAGAAAGTACAATCAGCAGCTAGTGCTCGAGAGTCAGTCACTGGCTAAGTTGGAATGATGCTCTTTCCTTTGCCTACAATCCTTCTCTTCTTGCACGGTCCTAGAGGCCCTACACTTGATCTAGTACTCATACCTACTCTGCTAGCAGTCCTTTTTGTAAAGAATCTCTCTGTCTCCACCTCTTTTTCATAAATAATTGCCCTATCTAAAATATCAGCATAAGTTTGGAGCTTATCGATTGATAATTGCTTCCTAATATCGTCCCGTAGCCCTTACCATAATTTCTTTGCTTTCCTTAACTCATCCTTCACCAAATAGGACAAAAATCAAGACGGCTCCATGAACTTCACATCGTATTCAGTCACAATCATACTCCCCTATCACAGCTGCAGGAACTTTTGCTCCTTCTGATCATGAAGACTGGACAAAAAATATTTTTCTATGAAAGTATCCTCAAATATTTTCCATATAATTGCATCATCGGGCACACCTAATGTCCTCTTTTTTATGCTCTACCAACTATCAGCCTCGCCCTTTAGCTTGTACACTACGAAGGTAACTTTTTCCTAATCGGTGCACCAGATCACAGCAAAAATCTTCCTCATCCTTTTAAGCCAAACATCCACTTTTGTTGGATCAGGCTTTTCCAAAAATCTCGGTGCTCGCTCCGCTGTAAATCTATCATACGTCGTCGGAGCAAGGTTTACCGGAGCTAGCTCAAGTGCAGGGATCGGAGCCCAATGCCTCTGTTCCACAGATTTCACCACATTGGTCATTCGTTCCAACAGATTAATATAAGCAGCCTCTCTACCGTGGGGAGTACTAGCACTATCACGACTATTTCTTCGATTTCTCCTACTATCCATCTTAGATCCTATAACCAAAGGTAAACATAGTATTATAAACCTCAAAACATCAGGTTAAGGGAAGGGTTTATCAGTAGTTTAACGAAATTCAAACCTAGTCTAAGGACCAACTTCCTAAACATCCTAGTTGCCTTAGCTACCCTGACCTATCCCTATAAAAATTCCATCCTATGCTTCCGCTTTTCGATCAATCATTTCCTAAAGAATCTTAGTTCTCTGATACCAATTGTGACGGAATAACTTTTTTTTGTCCTCAGAATTTTTCATCATTATAGAAAATACGAACCTAAACTCAATTATCAACCTAAAGTTCTAAGAAAAAGCGGACAGAATTTTTCCTAAAAAAATTAGGCTAAACTGAAATATAAATCCTGCTTGCAACCTGCTAATATGCAGAATAACATCATCATATCCATCAACAGGTACTCTCATTTCAGACATAAGATCACAGACGCCGTATAATTCTGTGCGGCTTACATTTCATATTTTCTATCCACTATATTAACAGTTCAGAATAGAGATGACATCTAGAACTTGTACAAAATCTAAAAAATATATAGTGGAAGCAGAACTATAAACCTGTGAAAGCATAAATTCTTGTTTCATCACATGCATCACATACATTTCATATACTGAATCCATATACAAAATCCAGTATTTAATTTAAACTGTTTCTTTTTCAGGACTCCAAAATACTTCAGGTCTCAAAAAGTCTTCAGGCTAAATTTTAAGTCACTCATTCTCATCTGGTACTAGCTCTACAGTCTTATCTAGAAAAAAATAGTGTAAACAGTGAGTCAAAATCCAATAAGGTATCAAAACATGCAGAATATTTATTGTTCATATAGAACATAAGTACAGATAAATAATAATATGGAAATATTCAAGAATATAATTGCAGAATGTCACAGAAAGTGCCAAGAAATAGAAATAGATACAAAAATCATAAGAAAAGCATAGTTCTATATGAACAGGTCTCTATAGTCATAATTTATACTTTCATGTAAAATATAAATACACTAGAGTAGAAATCACAATAATCAAAAGAACAAAGGCATCCATAAAAATAGGAATAAAGCATGATTCTATTTAAATATGCATCGAAAATTAAGAATCAATATAATCATGCTTCGAAAATCATAAAATAATATATATGCTTCAGAAACCAAAAAACAGTATCAATTCTATAAATTCTAAAAATTTTTTTTTCTATCAGTAAAGGACCCAACTAGTAGACCCTACTAGCAAAGGGGGCGAATAATAGATGATAGATTATGTTCACTCGACACAATCCAGGGCCAGTAGTAGTTTTCCCTTCATAAGGGACATCCCTTCTCATGGGATTCATTACAGTAATGCCGACCAGTAATAATAACCACCCTCTAGGTTAGCACACTGAGGAAGGGCAGACCACGTGTAATTTTATGGACAAAGTTATCTTTGATTACCACTATAATGGTTTAAGGCATGCCAAAGAACCTAACATGACTGTATATCAGTCCCGGGTTCTAATTAATAGTATCAAAAATATTTGTCCTCCTATTTTTTAACCGAAAAATTATTAAGCTTTAGAAGTCAATCAGAGTTTCACAATAACTCTTCAGTTAATTTCAGAATATATAGTAATAGTTTGTAACCCTTCAGATTTGCTATAAAAATCCTCAGAAATTTAACAATATAAATTCGTGTAAAATTTTCAAATATAAATCACATCCTGGACATTATCACCTTACAGATTAACTTTTACATACTAGAAATTTTGAATTAAAACCATTAAATCCCTTCATTTTCATGCTTAGGGTTTCACCAAATAGTTCGGATGATAAATGAACACCAAACATATGCATTTTCATGAAATCAGAGGTATATTTACTAGTATATACAAATAAGCATGAAATTTGTCTGATTAATTAGGAGAAATAGGCATTATTTATAGTAAACATGCAGAATTATGGATTTAAAGCATAAATACAATATTTGAGATATTAAAATACTGTAAAAATACTATATAACGTCCGAAGTACACTTGCCTGAGTTCGATCTACAGTTATCCTTATTCTGATCAGAACTGGACAGAAGATTTCTCTTCTTTTTCTCTTTCCCCTCTCCTTCCTCTTCCTCCTCTCATTCGTGTCATGGCTATTCTACCCCAACGAAACCCCCAACATCTCTTTAAAACACGAACGGAAAAGAGGTCATGTGCAGATCACATGACTGGCGATCGAGCATTCGCTCTCGCAAATTTGCACTCAAGCGCACTACTCGTAGTCGGGACTACTCCGGCCTTGCCTAGGGCGGCCTATGAGCGGGTGCTTGCGCAAATTAGCGTCTACCAAGCGCTCAAGTGGTAGTTGAGCGTCCTACGGTCCTTAGCCTATTTCGCCTCATTTTACTTCGGTACCAAATTTTTCCATTATACTTAAGCCTTAGCATGATTTTCATCCACATAATTATTCTATAATTATCATATTATCAGATCGGGATCTTACATCTACAGTCTCATCTAAAGGGGAAAAAATTTATAATAGAGTGAGTCGCAATTCAACAATGTACCAAAACATACCATGTAAATCACAAATGCAATAAAACAAGGTCATGGAAAACACTGGAATTTATGATCAATGTCAGTTCCAAAGTTCTTAGTTCAATACCAATTTCCAAAGTACAAAATTTTACATTTTAATGTCAATTTTTGAAGTACAAAGTTCAGCATCAAAATTTGAAGCTCTCCATGTAGTATCAAATTCCGAAGTTCATATACAGGGTCAAATTTTTGAAGTTCATAATTAAATGTCATTTTTATTGGTCCTTCCATCTTTTAACTCTATTGTTCAAAGGGATCTAGACTAGTAGACCCCTACCAGCCAAGGGGAAGAGAATTGAGGATAGATTGTATTCACTCTACAAAATCAAATGCCATAGTTCAAAAAGTCATATCTATTTCCAACTCCATTTAGAATCCAAAGTTCAAAGTCCAAAGTTTAAATTTCTATCCCCTTATTACGTCCCTGGGAGAGGCGGACCACGTATCACTCCATGGATGGAGTTACCCTCGATTACTACCGTAATATTCTAAGGCATGTCGGAGAACCTTATCTGACTATGTAACAGTGCTAGGTTCGATGCATTTATTCAAAGTTCAAACAAAAATTTATCATATCTCAAGGCCGATCCAAAGTTCACGTGGTCCATACTCCGGTTAGATTCAAAAGGCCTTCCAAGTTAGTCATTCCAGTTCCATGCAGAATACTCATGCAAAGCAATCTGGTCATAAATTGAACGTAAAGCATGGGTTAAATCATAAAATCCAAGTAAGGAGTTACATTTATGCGAAGCAATTCCAATTGTACTTGAACAATAAAGCATGTGCCAAAATAAGAAATCAAAGTCAGGAGTTGAAATTTCACAATTATGAAACTTAGATCAAAATCGTAAAATTCACGCATTCTTCGTAACAAAACTCAGGGAATGGGATTTTAGGACATAACTATCAAAGTAAAGATATTTAAAACAATGAACATAGAAAACAAGTTCCGAAGTACTCTTGCCTGATTCTCGCACTCCTTACTCTAATCTCGCTTAAGACTCTTTCTTCTTCATCGTCGCCTACTTCTCCCTTTCCTTACTGAATTTTCTAACTCTTTTCCTTACTATCGAGTTCAATGTTTATAGAGGATGAGTTAGGTGGGAGTAGGTGGGGTAAGTTACCTACTTGTACTTCATGTTCTAGAAGGTCAGCGAAATAGGTGATAGTAGTTTACTTACTCTGAGTAGGTGGAAAGAGTCAACGAGGTCGGTAAATCTAATGAAGTTGGTTTTTATCAAATTCAATCTACTCCAGTTATTAGTAATTTCAAGTAAAGCACTTTACTCCGGTAAAGTTACTTCAAAATTCACTTTGGCATTTTAAAATTTACTCTGGTTATCAACACTATTCACTCTGGCTTCCTCAACATCAACTCCGGCTTCATCAATTTCATCCATCTTTAATTAATCCGACTACCATCATCCACTTCGGCCAACATCTTATATTCATGCTCTGACCTCCATTAATTTCCGGCCTCCATCATGCTTCGGCCTCCACCAACTTTCGGCCTCCATCACTTCACCAATTTTCGACCCTCCATATACTCCGGCCATCTTCCCTTCACCATACTCCAGCCAACATCATCTCCATCAACTCTGGCCTCATTAAGTTACCATGAACTCTGTTCATCTCTTATTATACTTACTTCGACATCATCTCTTCATTAACTCATCAAGTTTGGCCACCTTCACTCCGGCCTCACCAACATCATCAAGTTCGGCCTCTTCGTCAACCTTACTCCAGCCACTATCATCAATTCGTTATGCACTGGCCACCATTTTGCCATCATGCTCCAACCTTACCACCTCATCGCTCCAGTTTCATCACTACATCATGCTCCAGCCACAATCACCTTCATGCACTCCGGCCGATCAACTCTAACTCACCATTCACTTCGGCCATCAACAACTTATTAATACTCCAGCCATCAAGATCTCACAAGGCCACTCCTACCATCACGAACCTCACTCCCTATGTATCGTGTTTTTGGGATCGGGATCTCACAACTCTCCCATACTTAAAGAAATTTTGTCCTTGAAATTTAAATGAAGTTACATACCTTAAGTAAACAAGTGGGGATACTTGCTCTGGATTTCTTCTTCACATTCCCATGTTGCTTCTTCAAGCAAGTGATTTCTCCTGAGCACCTTCACCAGGGGAATCATTTTCGTACATAACCTTTGATACTTCCAATCCAAAATCTGCATTGGTTCCTCAATGTTGGATAAATCCTTTTTTATCGTCAATGGCTCGAACTCAATCACGTGTGTAGGATCATGGACGTATTTCCTGAGCATTGATACATGGAATACATCGTGCACTTTCGTCAACCTATAAGCCACTTCTCCAATCCTCTCTAAAATCTCAAAGGGGCCAATGAATCGCGGTTTCAATTTTCCTTTTACTCTAAATCTGGTCGTCCCTTTAGATGGTGACACTTTCAAAAATACAAGGTTGCCCACGTCAAACTTCAATTCTGACCTCCTTCAGTCTGCATAGCTTTTCTGCCTACTTTGGGCAACTTTTAAGTTTTCGTGTATCAGCTTTATTTTCTATACCGTCTCTTTAACAATTTTAGGGCCAAAAATTCTTTTGTCTTCGGTTTCCTCCCAGTAGATCAACAATCTACATTTTCTTCCATATAACACCTCAAAAGGTGCCATGCCTATGCTTGCCTGATAGCTACTATTATAGGCGAACTTTGCCAAGGCCAAATGATTATCCCAAGTCCCTTTCATGTCTAGCACCGATGCTCTTAACATATCTTCTAGGATTTGAATTGTACACTCGAATTGGCTGTCAGTCTGGGGGGTGATAGGTAGTACTGAACTTCAATTTCGTCCACAATTCTTTATGCAATTTTTTTTCAAAATCTTGAAACAAAACGAGGATCTTTATCAGATACGATGGAAGCAGGCACACCATGAAGTCTGACGATTTCATTCACATACAGTTGGGCCATCTTATTAAGGGGGTAAGTCATCCTGATTGTCAAGAAATGGGCTAATTTTGTCAGCTGATCAACGATAACCCAAACGGTGACATGGTTTCTAGGAGTCTTTGGTGGTCCGATCGCAAAATCTATAGTAACATCATCTCATTTTCAAATTGGAATCGGCATCGGTTGCAATAACCCAGATGGCTTTCTTCTTTCAACTTTCACTTGTTGGCATACAAGACATTTTTCTACATAAGCCGTGATGTCCCTTTTTGTATTCCTCCACCATAATATTTTCTTTAAATCCTGATACATCTTATTGGTTCCTGGATGTATTGTGTACTGAGATCAGTGGGCTTTTTTCAAGATTTTCTCCTTCAACCTCTTATCGTCTGGTACACACAAACGATCTCTAAATCTTAACACTCCATCCGTTCAAACATTAAAAGCAATTCTGTAGTCTTTATCCAAATCATCCACAATTTCCATGAGGAAAGAATCATTCACATGTTTCTCCTTAACCTCACTTATCACCTCCGACTAAATCTGTAGGTATGATAAAATCATCCAATCACCCTGGACATGCCGTTGAATATCACATTGCTTCGAGTACTCCAACGTCTCCATTTGTTTAATTTGTAACCTCGCCATATAGCCTAATCAGTGGCTCAGAGTATCTTTAACTATATTAGCTTTTTCTGACTTATACTGTATCTCACAGTCATAATCCTTCAGAAAGTCCATCCATCTTCTTTGCCTCATATTAAGCTCTTTCTATGAGAATAGATATTTCAGACTCTTATAATCAAAATAAATAAGAAACGTTTCACCGTAGAGGTAGTGAATCCAAATTTTCAGGGCAAACACCACTGCGGCAAGTTCCAGATCGTGTATTGGGTAGTTCTTTTCTTGCTCCTTTAGCTGTCTGGAACCATAAGCCACTACCCTGCCATTTTGCATTAACACACATCCTAGACCAGCCTTAGAAGCGTTACAATATACTTTAAAACCACCCGAACCACCCAGAATAGTTAGTACCAGAGCGGTTGTCAAGCAATCCTTCAGCTTTTGAAAACTCTGGTCACATTCTTCTGTCAAGTCAAACTTGGCCTCCATTTTTTGTCAACTAGATCAGGGGCATGGTGATCTGAGAAAAATTCTCCACAAAACGTCTACAATATCCTGCCATGCCAAGAAAACTCCAGACTTCAGTAATAGACGTAGGCCGACTCTAATTCATAATGACCTCTACTTTCTTCGGATCTATAGTAATACCTCCAATGGAAATTACATACCCCAAAAATATCACTTCCTCTAGTCAAAATTCACACTTTTTCAGTTTAGCATATAATTTTTCTTCCTAAAGCACTTAAAGTACCATCCTTAAATGGGTTTCATGCTCCTCATGGCTCTTAGAGTATATCAAAATGTCATCTATAAATACCGCCATAAACTTATCAAGATAAGGCCTGAATACCCTATTCATCAAATCCATAAATGTTGCTGGAGCATTTGTAAGACCGAATGGCATCACAAGAAATTCATAGTTATCATACCTTGTTCTAAAAGCAATTTTGACCACATCCTCCTACTTAATTATCAGCTGATGATATCTAAACCTCAAATTAATTTTTGAAAACACCTGAGATCCTTGTAACTGATTAAACAGGTCATCAATACGTGGCAAGAAAAAATTATTCTTAATTATAATTTTATTCAATTCACGGTAGTCCACATATAGTCATAAAGATCCATCCTTCTTTCTCACAAACAACACCGGCACACCCCATAGAGATACACTCAGCCTAATAAATCCCTAATTTAACAATTCCTGTAACTGTAATTTCAGTTCTTTCAATTCAGCGAGTGCCATACGATAGGGTGCTTTAGAAATCGAAATAGTACCGAAGATAACCCTAATCTCAATTTTAATTTCCCAGTGAGGAGGTAGTCCAAGCAACTACTCCGGAAATACATCCTCAAAATCACACACCACTAAAATATCTTTAGCCCGCACACTATGACTCCCAATAGTGTTGGCATATGCCAGGTAAGCTTGGCATCCACTTTTGATCAAATGTTTAGTATGCAAAGCAGAAATCATCATAGGCATCTCCTTTCTCTTAATACCTTGAAATAAGAAATCATCTTCTTTACTTTGATTGAGATTGAATTATCCAAGAATTCAGGGAGTCATTTACTGATGAAACGATCAAAATCCCTCATACCATGCCCCGTATTTATCCTTTGTTGATATGCTGTGACAACCCGAGTGTTGGAACATAATAATTGGGATGTAATTGAATTCATAATATTAAGGATTAGGTATAGAATGTGAGGAAAATTGAGTTCGGAAGTAGAAAAAGGAAGTTGGGCCCTGTAAGGTATCGATTTTCAAGATATGATTAATATGAGTAGTGAGGTTCTAGATTTTCAAATATGGTAATTGGAAGGTAATTAAGTTGAAATATGTGAATTGAGGTCAAGGGGTACGGGTAAAATCAGATCGAAAAGTCCAAAGATCCGGAATTGGTAAATAAGGAACTGAAGTTGTAAAATGAGAAATGTTAATTCATAGATAAAATATTGGGCTTTAAATTGTGATAATCATAGCCTATTAAGGTTATAAAATCAAAATTAAGGTCCAAGGATGTGAAAATTTGAGTTAGAAGGGTCAAAACGAGTCCTAGACGGCGGAAAAATGAAGTAGGCTTGCTGCAGACTCGATGCAGGCCTAATCCACGCCCGAGTTGCGCTCAACAGCTAACAGGGCACAAAAAATAGAACCTCTCACTCGCCGTGCACCCAGATATCGCTCGAGGCGCAACGTTGGCAAGGCTGTGTGCCCAGGTGGCGCTCGAGAACCGCTCGAGCGCCCGACTGCCTATAAAAGGCCATGTGCTTTTTTCTCGGGGCATTTTTGGACGATTCCAAAGTGAAAGGAAGAGGGATATAGGGAAGAGGAAGAGAGAGAAGGAGGTGATCGAGGCCACGGAGTCCAAATCCGTCTAAGAGCTAGTTATAAAAATGATAATATGCGTCGAGACATGTGTTCTCATACTCACTACTCGTTTTCTTTTGATTGTTACTCATTTTTCATCGGATATTTTCATCTCGATACCAACCCTAAATGTGAAAATCATGAAACCCAGGATTAATGATCAATGAATATGTAGTTATTTGTCCAAATTGTTGTCCCATTCGTCCGATTGGGTTCCGCCAAACCCCTAACCCACGCGAGAATTGGGGCTTTCCATTTTTTCCACAGTATTTTGTTAAATTGACCTCAAAATGTGAATTACCATGTCCCAATTATGTATATAAATCAACCGAATGTCCGATCTCACAACAATCGACCCGTTTGCGGCGTCTGAAAGCTCTAAAAGCCCACTGTTGCTGTTCACCCGAAATGAAATGGGAAATTTGTATGCTTCTACCTCTATATTATGTTAAATTGTCCTCAAAATATGAATCACCACGTCCCAATTATGTATATATATCTGCTGGACGTCCGATTTTACATGACCCGTTTGTGGCGTCCGGGAGCTCTAAGTGCCCCCTGACACTATTCATCCAAGATGAATGTATGAATTTGCATGCCTTACCTCAATTCAATTGTTATGAAATTTATGTTTAAATGTTCATGCTATTTTGTAAGTCCTGGAAATAAGTTAGTATGCCCAGTTGTAAAGAATTGTGCTCCGGAGGGCCTCCGGGGTGAAATGGCCATGTTGAGGTAAGAAACTTCACTCTCCTCCATGTATTTAATGTCCAAGTACATGAAATGTATTGTTAAGAGACTTAAGTCCCAAAAGAAAGATATGAATCGTACAAGTAAATTGCGGGAAATCTACACAGTGCAATACGATGAATTTGATCTTTCGGATGGAGATATGTGATGGGAATGTGATCTCCCGATTCGAGAATGTAAATGGCAAATGGTGGGTCCTCCCTCAAAAGAATGATGAATCTTGAAACTAGGACCATGGACTTATGTTCATTGGGTGGTACCCTTTGGTTTGCCATGTATATCACGGTGGGAACCCAATAAAAACTCCGGCCGCTCATGGGAGCAAGTGATATTCGTGGTACGCCTTATGACACTACTGTGGAAGAATAATGATTGCCCTAGTCCCTAGGAGATATGTGGTGAATTGTGATGGCCAAGTGCTGCAGGCTTAAAATTTAGCTGATGGCCGAGTGCTACAAGCCTAAAATATAGCCAATACTTTAGAATATGTAGCGAACACATTTCTCTCCTCGTTCTCTCACATCATTGGCTAGTATGATATACTGGTCCTGGTCCGCAAAGATTAATGAAAATAATGAGAATATATAGAATGCAATCAATGTAAACATGTGACCCAGGCAATCCTAGATGTCCCCTTCCCTCTCATGTTTCTGTTTCAATGAAAGTGTATGTCTTCCCCATCCATTTGTCATTTTCGTTGTTTATCTACCTGTTGTAGTGATGTATGATTACATTTATTGAGCTGTACAATCACACTTGCTATCTCTCTTTTCAGATGAGAATACTTTGATGCCCGACGAAACTGAGTGAGCAGTAGGAGCTTGATAGGCAGCTGATTTCAAGTGCGGAGTTTGAGGACGTAGTTATTTATTATGTATGAAATAGGAACTTGTAATTATCTTTGAGTACTCAGAGAATTTATATTCTACGTCTTCTGTGATGATGATTTTATTGTGGATGATTGTATGGTCATTTTTTGCTATATATATAGTTATTATGCTTCCACAGGTTTTTCTTATTGTGGTGATGATGGGTTTTTCTTTAGCTGGCATCCTTTCTAGCCGAAGTTATACCTGAGTCATAATATTGATGCCACCTGTGGTGTCGTGGCAATTGGAGATCCTATGGAATTGAGTTGTCTTTATTTGTGATATTATTGTGGATTACTATACAGGGTTTTATTCAGGTGTTTGTATTTTGACAAACGTCCGACTTACAAACGGAACTCTGCCTAATTTTTTACAAAAATCCATGATATTAATTATGGGCTTAAGTTATGTATTTTATTGACGAATGTTATTTAAGAAAAATAACCCGGTCTGTCACATATGCCACATGCTCCGCATATTATCACTAAACTATTTGATCCATAATATCTATTATCCTAGCCATCATAGCTAAATAGCTCCCCTCGTGACTAGAGCTAGCATCTCAATCTCCTTATATATTAGTACCTATAATAGAAAATTTTAACATTTAATTTCTCAAATCAATTAAGATATTTTCCTTATGAGTTACTCTTGATGGGGACGCCAGTAGCAAGCTGGCCCACAAAGGAGAAAATGGCTAAAATCTTGCAGCAACCCATTTCTACCTGGGGTGGTCAACGCTACCGTTAACCGGCGGAGTAGCAAGTGGGCCGACAGTGGCCTAAGATCAATGACGACCCACTAAGCCCGGGACAGTCAACGCTATCGTTGACCAAAGAAGTGGCAAGTAGACCAACAGAGACCTAAGACAAATGCGACCCATGCCTAAATCGGCCCACATGTCCATTTCTAGGCCACAACATGCCCAAATGAGACCTAATACATTTTCCTTAATCGAAGGAAATTTCCTAACGTTCCCAAATCGTTTCCTTAATTAAATGATTATCCTAGGAAACATGAAGCATTCAAATCACCTTAATCTTTAGTATCTAATTTGTTCTATAATTATCTACATTTATCAAGTCCGAAGGCAAACCCAATTTATTAACTACTTTTCCAATGTAGTTCAAAACCTTAAATGGGCAAAAATTTCTTCAACTTACGTTAAGTCTCAAAAATAATCATTCCTTTAGAGTCTCAAATTGAATATCAAAATATACGGGTTCTCCAAAATTTCGCTGCGCACTCTAATTAATTTCCTAACCACGGACCATCTGATTGTGATCTATCATCCAATCCAATTTAACTTGACACCCACAATATCTCCAATCCAATTGACTAAGATTTTGACAAATACCTCAAATTGCAATCAGACCGCAAATCAAAATTCTCTCTATCTTCATTAGTTCGTTGGTATGTCATTAAACCGACATCTCCCAAACATACACAATCCACCTGAAACACTTAGATCACAAGGAAGCCATAATTAGAACATGTTCAAAAATGGCCATATCACACAAACATTACCTACAATTCCTCAAATTTTAATTAGGTTAGGAATTATACTTATATCAATCACCCGAAATTTCACACAACTCTAGGCCATCACCCAATTTTTTTAGAACCCAATCACTTAACAACTTCAGGGCTCTCGTTGACATACCTAGAAGCCAACTGATTCAATCGAATGCGTTATCCATAATCACGATGGGTGAGTCATCTTAATCATCTTGAAACAAAATCATGAGGACTCCTCGTTCCATTATCTCATATCCTTAATGCTTCAGATATAATTCTCTAATCAATCATATGGCCATACTTTTCCCGCATTTCTCACCTAGCCTATTGCCCAAAATTTCTCTAATCTATTTAGTTAAGATTCGACATAAATCTCAAATCACAAGTAATCCTTAATTGTAGAACGCTTCACATTTTTCATTATTTTGCAGGTATGTCATCAAACTGACATCTTTCTAAATCCTGAAATTATCACAAGATTAGAAACCACAATTATAACAGTCTCTAAGAAGTCAATATCAGTCTTAGATTGTCACTCAAATCTTGAAACCCAATTATTAGTAACTTCAAGACCTCACTGATAACTCACACCCTCGAGGATTTCTTATTTTAAAATTTTATAACTCCAATACTTCGGATATAGTTCTATCTCCCAATTCTAGAATACAATATCTTATTACCTCAATACTCTTTGCAAACATTATTCGCCTATACAAAGGTGTTGGTAAGATAATGTACTTCGTAATCAAAATATGGATTAAGAATATGGGGCGTAGTTGATCCAATTAGGGATAGGCGTTAAGTCTAATTAGTAAATGAGACCACCCCTTTGAAGTCATTTGGTAGTTGCTAAGGCACTTGGTTGTGTAAGTTTTGTGGATATACATTTGAAAGAAAAGATTAAGCTGATTGCCTTTGATGAGTGATTTGAGGTTGTGTTGGAATCAACATTAGCTTTTGAGGATCTCGTATGGAATTGAAAGAGTTTCGGTTAGGTACTATTAAGGATACATTGGAGCATTTGGGGAAGTAAGATTAACTAATGAGGTTATTTGCAGATGATTGAGCAATTGGTTGCTCGGATAATTAATCAATTGATAAGCAGGCACAATGAATGGATAGGAAATTTCTAAGATCAATTTGTATCCATAGCGTGTTGATTGTGGATAATTAGCAATTATGTCCGCGGCAGCATCCGGGATGAAGTTATGGCTACTATGAAATTTGGGAACACTGTTTGGGTTTTGAAGGTTCGTTGGCATTTCATAAATTTTATGGGATGGATCTTTCAACCATATTTGGGTCCATACTGAGATGACCTTATTGATGGGTTCAAAGGAACGTAGGAAATATGTACTCTGTTTGGAAATTGCGTCATGGATTGAGAGCAGTTGTTAACTGAAAAAACAATTCAAAAAAGAATGCAATTTTAGTTAGAGGAAGAGCCCCGTTGAACATGTGGCTCTTGGTAGCACAATTTGGGATCCATAAGACCTTAAACGGTGGTTAATTGGGAAGACTGACTAGTATCGTGGAGGTGTATGGCCATCTTGGGTTTAACCGAATCTAACAAGTGATCCCTCGAGTAATTCTCAAGGATTGCAACGTCCATGGGACATTGAATTTGGAAGTGATCGGTGTTCGTCAAAATGAGATGTGCAATGATAGCTTTTAAGGAATGAAGGGTAGATTGTTGATTATGTCATTGGGTCAATCCTTGAGGGATCAAGTAAATTGCAGTTGTGACGGAACGGATTTTTTTTTTATCCTCAGAAGCTTCCATCAAACAAAAACACAATTAACGGTCTAAACATAAGGCAAGACTTCTGCAGAAATTTCAATAGAGTCTCCTTTGTAATTGGATGAAAACCCAAAAATACAGTCCTGTATAATCATCCATTACAATCACACATCTATCCATCATTCACAATTCCTACAACAAACATTCATAGGATCACATGTGCCATCCATGGCACAAATCCATGAAAACATTTACTACTCTAACAGTTTAATAACGAGATGCCATCTAGGACCTGCACAGTAAATCCAGAGTATATAGCGAAAGTAAACTAAGAACCTGCAGAAGCATAGCATTTCCTCTTCTACTATCATACACATTATGAGCTTTCTATACAAAAATTGACATGTTCTAAGACATCAATAATCACAAGATCAGTATACAAAAATCATATACAGCTAGGCCTTTACATCGACAGGCTCCTCCAAAATAGCTCCAATGTGTTATGGTCCTCAAAAGTCTTCAAGAAGTTTCTTTCTCTAATTACTCTTTTTTGTCAAGTAAAAGCTCTACTGTCTCATCTGGAGGGGGGAAAATACTAAAACAGTGAGCCGAGGCCCAACAAGGTACATGCATATAAACTGTAAAACGGTTATGCCAAAACAATCATATAACCATGCAGAACCAGAATGTTTAATCAAACATCATCTACAAAGTAAAGACATACTATAACGATATTAAATCTCATACTTCATAAATCATTACACTATAGACTGTAAAACAATAACTATAAACTTTACTGATACATGGTAAAACTGAAAACAATACTCTATACTGTTCACTGTCATCTTTTCACTGTATACGATTTATTATCATCTTTTCATTAGATGATACTCTGTCATTTTTTCACTGTACAATATATTTTTATCTTTTATCATGATATATCTTAACAATTTCAGACCCTGTCAGTGTACCCTACTAGCGGAAAGGGCGAATAATCGAGGATAGATTGTGTTCAGTACACACAATCCAAGGCCTATCATGTCATATATATCTCACCCGAGGGATATCCGGTACTGTATGCCACCTAAAAGTCGGCCTATATTCCTCCTGGCCTAACGCCCTTGAGGACAGGGCGGACCATGAATTGCTCCATGGACAGAGCTATCCTCGATTACCACCGTAAGTTCTAAGGCCTCACCCAAGAACTTACCTAGACTGTAGTAGTCTCGGGTCCCCAAATAACTGTAACGGAAATCATCTCTTTATCAAAAATCCCATTTTCAAAATCAAACTTTCACAACACAATTTTAGCACTTTTTTAAATTTACATGGAAATTTTGTCGGTATAAGTTTATACATATTTTTGAAAACAAACTATACGGGAAGCTTCATTTCGATGTCAATTAACTTTCATATAACAAAAGCTACAGTTAAAACTCATCAAAACCTCTTCATTTTTAGTGCTTCGCCAAAATCTTCGGACTCAAATCGGTCACTAAACAAGTCATATTTCATGAAATCAAAGCCATAAATCTAGATATATATACTCAATCATGCATTTAAACCATAAATTCTCAAAATTTCGAGTTAGGGTTTGGCCATGTTCTATCAATGTCAAAATAAACACATAACACATGCTCATGCATGAAATCGGAGCCAAATACTTCCATAAACATGAACAAACATGAAATCTAACCGATTAATCGAAGGAAAACATGCTTCATATACTATAAACATGCATCAACATCATTTTCGTCCACTTTAAAGCAAAATAAACAGTAAAAATGAAAAATAACGTCCGAGGTATACTTGCCTTGACGTGTGCTTTAACTTTTATAACTGGCTCCCGGATGGATTCGAGCTCCCGGGCCTCGTTCTCCCTTCTTCTCTCTCTAAAATCGACGCTTTCTCTCTCTCCTCAAACCCTAAAGTCGTGCTGAAATGAAAAGGAGAGAGCTGGGTGCGTTTTTATACTGTGCCTGCCGCTCAGGGATCCGGAACGGCACTGGTTTTTCTGCCCGATAGATCGACTCGAGGGGCCAGCGGGTGGCAAGGATTCGTAATGGATCTGGTTTTTCCGCCCGATAGGTGGGCTCGAGTGCCCAGCGATCGCCACTCGGCTGCTTGCTGAACTCGGGCATTTTTCTAACTTTTTACTTTTAACTACCACTTTTTCACTACATATTTAGCCTCTTACTAATTTTAATCACTTTAATCACATCTAGTTATTGCATTTTCGGTTTCGGGTCCTCACACTCTCTCCCACTTAAAGAAATTTCATCCTCGAAATTGAATAAAGTACATACCTCAAGGGAACAAGTGAGGATACTTGTCTCAGATCTCCTCTTCGCGCTCCCAAGTGGCCTCCTCCGGTGAATGATTCCTCCAAAGCACTTTCACTAGGGGGATGGACTTCATTCGCAACCTTTGATCCTTTCGGTCTAAAATTTGCAGTGGCTCCTCAATGTAGGACAAGTCCTTGTCAATGGACAAGGTCCCGTAGTCAATCACATGCGCTGGATCGTGGATGTACTTTCGAAGCATCGATACATGAAATACATCGTGTACGCCAGCAAGAGTCGGTGGTAACGCCAACCTGTAGGCTACCTCCCCGACCCTTTCCAGAATCTCAAAAGGGCCAATGAACCGGGGTTTCAACTTTCCCTTTACTCCAAACCGGAATGTGCCCTTTGACGGTGAGACCTTTAGAAACACAAGATCTCCTATCTCAAAACTCAGCTCTATCCTCCGCTTGTCCGCATAACTCTTCTGTCGGCTCTGGGCAACCTTCAAATTATCGTGAATCACCTTAATCTTCTCTGCTGTTTCTTTCACAATCTCAGGGCGCAAAATTCTTTTGCCTGCAGTTTCCTCCCAATGTATAGGTGACCTACAATTTCTCCCATACAATACCTCAAATGGTGCCATGCCGATACTAGCTTGGTAGCTGTGATTATAAGCGAATTCAGCTAGTGCCAAATGAGTATTCCAAGTTCCTCCCATCTCCAAAACAGAAGCCCTCAACATATCCTCGAGAATCTGAATGGTACATTCAGATTGGCCATCGGTCTGGGGGTGATATGCGGTACTGAACTTCTATTCTGTCCCCAACTCCTTATGCAAGCTCTCCCAGAACCTCGAGACAAAGCATGGATCTCTATCAGACACAATGGAGGTAGGAACTCCATGAAGCCTCACGATCTCATTCACGTACAACTGAGCCAATCTATCACGCGAATAGGTCGTCCTGATCGCCAAAAAGTGGGCTGATTTCATCAGCGGATCAACTATAACCCACACGGCGTCATGATTCCTAGGAGTCCTCGGCAGACCTGATACAAAATCCATAGCAATGTCCTCCCATTTCCAGCTCGGGATGGGCATTGGCTGTAACAGTCCAGAAGGCTTCTTCCTCTCAGCCTCCAGTTGCTGACACACTAGGCATTTTTCCACATGGCCCATGATATCCCTCTTTATGTTTCTCCACCGGAAAGTCTTTTTCAGATCCTGATATATTTTATTCATTCCCGGGTGGATTGTATACCGAGACCGGTGAGCCTCCTTCAAGATTTTCTCCTTCAATCCTTTTTCATCCGGTACACATAATCGATCTCTAAATCTCAACACACCATCAGCCCGGATGTTAAAATCAGCTCGAGACTCCTTACTCAAATCATTAACAATATCCATGAGGAACAAATCATTCACCTGTTTCTCCTTGACTTCATCAACTACCTCTGGTTGAATCTGGAAATACGACAGGAGCATCCTATCACCTTTGGCATAGCGTTGGATATCGCACTGCTTCAAATAATCTAACATCTCCATCTGTTTGACCTGTAGGTGCGCCACATAGCCTGATTGGCGACTCAAGGCATCTGCTACCACGTTGGCCTTTCCTGGCTTATACTGTATTTCACAATCATAATCCTTCAGAAAATCGAGTCATCTCCTTTGCCTCATGTTGAGTTCCTTTTGTGAGAATAAGTACTTCAAACTCTTATGATCGGAATACACAAGGAACTTCTTGCCATATAGATAATGTCTCTAAATTTTCAATGCAAACACCACAGCAGCAAGTTCAAGATCATGGGTAGGATAATTTTTCTCGTGCACTTTCAATTGTCTAGATCTGTATGCCACGACTTTACCGTGCTGCATCAACACACATCCTAGACCAGCCTTAGAATCGTCGCAGTACACCTCAAAGCCTCAAAAGCCCTCTGGAATAGTCAGCACCGGAGTAGTGGTCAAACGATCCTTTAGCTCCTGGAAGCTCAAATTGCACTCTTCTGTCCACACAAACTTAGCCTCTTTCTTCAACAACCGAGTCAGAGGCATAGCAATCTGAGAGAAATTCTCTACAAAGCGCCTGTAATATCCCGCCAAACCCAGAAAGCTCTAACCTCAGTCACAGAAGTTGGTCTGCTCCAACTTGTAACAGCCTCTATTTTCTTGGGCATATAGAAATGCCACCATCAGAAATTACATGTCACAAGAACATCACCCTTTTGAGCCAAAACTCACACTTACTCAGCTTGGCATACAGTTTCTCATCGCGGAGCACCTGAAGTACCTTCCTCAAATGAATTTCGTGCTCCTCGTAATCCTTTCAGTAGATCAAGATGTCATCAATGAATACCACCATAAATTTGTCCAAGTACGGCCTGAAAACTCTATTCTTCAAATCCATAAAAGCAGCTGGAGCATTTGTAAAGCCAAAGGGCATGATAAAAAACTCATAATGGTCATAACGTGTCCGAAAAGCTGTTTTAGGTACATCCTCCGGTTTGATCCTTAGTTGGTAATAACCAGACCTCAAATCAATCTTTGAAAACACTCGCGACCCTGCAACTGATCAAATAAATCATCAATGCGCAGTAGAGGGTATTTGTTTTTAATCGTGACTTTATTCAATTCACGATAGTCAACACACAAGCGCAAAGACCCATCTTTCTTTCTTACAAACAACACCGGTGCACCCCAGGGAGATACACTCGGTCTGATAAATTTACATGAAAATTTTGTCGGTATAAGTTTGTACATATTTTCAAAAACAAACTATACGGAAAGCTTTATTTCGATGTCAATTAACTTTCATATGACAAAAGCTACGGTTAAAACTCATCAAAACCTCTTCATTTTCGTATTTAGCGCTTCGCCAAAATCTTCGGACTCAAATCGATCACTAAACAAGTCTTATTTCATGAAATCAAAGCCATAAATCCAGATATATATACTCGATCATGCATTTAAACTATAAATACCTAAAATTTTGAGTTAGGGTTTGGTCATGTTCTTTCAATGTCAAAATAAACACATAACACAGGCTCATGCATGAAATCGGAACCAAATACTTCCATAAACAAGAACAAACATGAAATCTAACCGATTAATCGAAGGAAAACATGCTTCATATACTATAAACATGCATCAACATCATTTTCGTCCACTTTAAAGCAAAATAAACGGTAAAAACGAAAAATAACGTCCGAGGTACACTTGCCTTGACGCGTGCTTTAACTTTTATAACTGGCTCACGGTTGGATTCAGGCTCCCGGGCCTCGTTCTCCCTTCTTCTCTCTCTAAAATCGGCGCTCTCTCTCTCTCCTCAAACCCTAAAGTCGTGCTGAAATGAAAAGGAGAGAGCTGGGCACGTTTTTATACTGCGCCTGCCATTCGGAATGGATCTAGTTTTTCCGCCCGATAGGTGGGCTCGAGCGCCCAGCGATCGCCACTCGGCTGCTTGCTGAACCCGGGCATTTGTCCAACTTTTTACTTTTAACTACCACTTTTTCACTACATACTTAGCCTCTTACTGATTTTAATCACTTTAATCACATCTAGTTATTGCGTTTTCGGTTTCAGGTCCTCACACTCTCCCCCACTTAAAGAAATTTCGTCCTCGAAATTGAGTAAAGTACATACCTCAAGGGAACAAGTGAGGATACTTGTCTCGGATCTCCTCTTCGCGCTCCCAAGTGGCCTCCTCCGATGAATGATTCCTTCAAAGTACTTTCACCAGGGGGATGGACTTCGTTCGCAACCTTTGATCCTTTCGGTCTAAAATTTGCAGTGGCACCTCAATGTAGGACAAGTCCTTGTCAATGGACAAGGTCCCGTAGTCAATCACAAGCACTGGATCGTGGATGTACTTTCGAACCATCGATATATGAAATACATCGTGTACGCCTGCAAGAGTCGGTGGTAATGCCAACCTGTAGGCTACCTCCCCAACCCTTTCCAGAATCTCAAAAGGGCCAATGAACCGGGGTTTCAACTTTCCCTTTACTCCAAACCGGAATGTGCCCTTTGACGGTGAGACCTTTAGAAACACAAGATCTCCTATCTCAAAACTCAGCTCTATCCTCCGCTTGTCCGCATAACTCTTCTGTCGGCTCTGGGCAACCTTCAAATTACCGTGAATCACCTTAATCTTCCCTGTTGTTTCTTTTACAATCTCAAGGCCCAAAATCTTTTGTCTCCAGTTTCCTCCCAATCTATAAGTGACCTACACTTTCTCCCACACAATGCCTCAAACGATGCCATGCCGATACTAGCTTGGTAGCTGTTATTATAAGTGAATTCAGCTAGTGCCAGATGAGTATCCCAAGTTCCTCCCATCTCCAAAACAGAAGCCCTGAACATGTCCGCGAGAATCTGAATGGTACGTTCAGATTGGCCATCGGTCTCGGGGTGATACGCGGTACTGAACTTCAATTCTGTCCCCAACTCCTTATGCAAGCTCCCCCAGAACCTCGAGACAAAGCGTGGATCTCTATCAGACACAATGGAGGCAGGAACTCCATGAAGCCTCACGATCTCATTCACGTACAACTGAGCCAATCTATCACGCGAATAGGTCGTCCTGACGCCAAAAAGAGGGCGGATTTCATCAGCCGATCAACTATAACCCACACGGCGTCTTGATTCCTAGGAGTCCTCGGCAAACCTGATACAAAATCCATAGCAATGTCCTCCCATTTCCAGCTCGGGATGGGCATTGGCTGTAACAGTCCAGAAGGCTTCTTCCTCTCAGCCTCCAGTTGCTGACACACTAGGCATTTTTTCACATGGCCCATGATATCCCTCTTCATATTTCTCCACCAGAAAGTCTTTTTTAGATCCTGATACATTTTATTCGTTCCCGAGTGGATTGTATACCGAGACCGGTGAGCCTCCTTCAAGATTTTCTCCTTCAACCCTTTATCATCCGGTACACATAATCGATCTCTAAATCTCAACACACCATCAGCCCGGATGTTAAAATCAGCCCGAGACTCCTTGCTCAAATCATTAACAATATCCATGAGGAACAAATCATTCACCTGTTTCTCCTTGACTTCATCAACTACCTCTAGTTGAATCTGGAAATATGACAGGAGCATCCTATCACCTTTGGCATAGCGTTGGATATCACACTGCTTCAAATAATCTAACATCTCCATCTGTTTGACCCGTAGGTGCGCCACATAGCCCGATCAGCGACTCAAAGCATCTGCTACCACATTGGCCTTTCCGACCTTGTACTGTATTTCACAATCATAATCCTTTAGAAAATCGAGTCATCTCCTTTGCCTCATGTTGAGTTCCTTTTGTGAGAATAAGTACTTCAAACTCTTATGATTGGAATACATAAGGTACTTCTCGCCATATAGATAATGTCCCAAAATTTTCAATGCAAACACCACAGCAGCAAGTTCAAGATCATGGGTAGGATAATTTTTTTCAAGCACTTTTAATTGTCAAGATCCGTATGCCATGACTTTACCGTGCTGCATCAACACACATCCTAGACCTGCCTTAGAAGCATCGCAGTACACCTCAAAGCCTGCAGAACCCTCTGGAATAATCAGCACCGGAGCGGTGGTCAAACGATCCTTTAGCTCCAAGAAGCTCAAATCGCACTCTTCTGTCCATACAAACTTAGCCTCTTTCTTCAGCAACCGAGTCAGAGGCATAGCAATCTGAGAGAAATTCTCTATAAAGCGCCTGTAATATCCCGCCATACCCAGAAAGCTCCTAACCTCAGTCACAGAAGTTAGTCTGCTCCAACTTGTAACAGCCTCTATTTTCTTGGCATCTACAGAAATGCCACCATCAGAAATTACATATCCCAAGAACATCACTCTTTTGAGCCAGAACTCACACTTATCAGCTTGGCATACAGTTTCTCATCGCGGAGCACCTGAAATACCTTCCTCAAATGAATTTCGTGCTCCTCGTGATCGTTTGAGTAGATCAAGATGTCATCAATGAATACCACCATAAATTTGTCCAAGTACGGCCTGAAAACCCTATTCATCAAATCCATAAAAGCAGCTGGAGCATTTGTAAGGCCAAAGGGCATGACAAGAAACTCATAATGGCCATAACGTGTCGGAAAAGCTGTTTTAGCTACATCCTCCGATTTGATCCTTAGTTGGTAATAACTGGACCTCAAATCAATCTTTGAAAACACTCGCGACCCTTGCAACTGATCAAATAAATCATCAATGCGCGGTAGAGGGTATTTATTTTTAATCGTGACTTTATTCAATTCACGATAGTCAACACACAAGCGCAAAGACCCGTCTTTCTTCCTTACAAACAACACCGGTGCACCCCAGGGAGATACACTCGGTCTAATAAATTTACATGAAAATTTTGTCGGTTTAAGTTTGTACATATTTTTGAAAACAAACTATACGGAAAGCATCATTTCGATGTCAATTAACTTTCATATAACAAAAGCTACGTTTAAAACTCATCAAAACCTCTTTATTTTCGTATTTAGTGCTTCGCCAAAACCTTCGTACTCAAATCGATCACTAAACAAGTCTTATTTCATGAAATCAAAGCCATAAATCCAGATATATATACTCGATCATGCATTTAAACAATAAATCCCCAAAATTTTGAGTTAGGGTTTGGCCATGTTCTTTCAATGTCAAAATAAACACATAACACATGCTCAAGCATGAAATCGGAGCCAAATACTTCCATAAACATGAACAAATATGAAATCTAACCGATTAATCGAAGGAAAACATGCTTCATATACTATAAACATGCATCAACATCATTTTCGTCCACTTTAAAGCAAAACAAACGGCAAAAATAAAAAATAACGTCCGAGGTACACTTGCCTTGACGCGTGCTTTAACTTTTATAACTGGCTCACGGATGGATTCGGGCTCTCGGGCCTCGTTGTCCCTTCTTCTCTCTCCAAAATCGGCGCTCTCTCTCTCTCCTCAAATCCTAAAGTCATGCTGAAATGAAAAGGAGAGAGCTGAGTGCATTTTTATACTGCGCCTGCCGCTCGAGTGGAGCTCGAACGGCCAGCGAGCGGCAGGGATCCGAAACGGCACTGGTTTTTCTGCCTGATAGATCGGCTCGAGCGGCCAGCGGGCGGTAGGGATTCGAAATGGATCTGGTTTTTCTGCCCGATAGGTGGGCTCGAGTGCCCAGCAGCGCCACTCGGCTGCTTGCTGAACTCGGGTATTTTTCCAACTTTTTACTTTTAACTACCACTTTTTCACTACATACTTAGCCTCTTACTGATTTTAATCACTTTAATCACATCTAGTTATTGCGTTTTCAGTTTCGGGTCCTCACACGGTAGAGTGAGATATTTTTGAGGAAGAATTAGGATTATGTTTTCTTGCACCATAATAGATGGCTACCCTCGAATCAATTGGGGGAGAGACCCATAAGTTATAGTTTTTGCCCATAGCTAAAGGTAACTAGAGAGATCCTTGCTTTGAGGATTTGTAGGCATCGCTTTTGAAGATAACTACGATTTAACAATTTTAAGGGCCAGAATAATTGTATTACAAAGGAAGGATGATCTTATGATATTGCCAGTGATTAGATCAGTTGAAGGACTATGAAGAAGAATTTCGGTATCTTTTAAGGAAAGCGAACATTAGTACAGACGATTAATCTTGGGAGACCTTAAACCTAATGCATTTTCGGTGCTTCATAGGAGATGTGAAAAGTAAGTCGTGAGTAGGTTCTAATACTTGGAAAATGGAAATTATCGTATTCTTAAATTGGGAGACAAAATTGTATTCGACGTATTGGGAATATGAAATTAGGAAATGAGAAGCCCTTATAGTTTTGTTTCAGGATGATTAGGGTGACCGACTCATCGTGCTTATGGATGACACGTTCGGTTTCAATCAGTCGTCTCCTTGGTATGCCAATGAGAATCCAGAAGTTGTTAAGTGTTTAGGTCTTGAGATTTTGGGTGATGGCCTAAAGTTGTGTGAAATTTCGAGTGATAGATATAATTGTAGTATCTAATTTGGCTGTTAATTAAGGATTTGTGGGTTTTGCTTTCGTGGTATGGATATTTTGGCACTTTTCTTATAGCGGCTGGATAATCTAAGTGTTCTATATGAACCAATGGATGTAAGTCATAAAAAGATTCTAAATCAGCAAATAAATGATAAGTTAGAATAATGGAAGTGCATGTGTGCTCACAACTTCCATAGGTCTCAAGATGCGATTGAGGTATGAAGTGAACAACCATGTATTTCAAGGATATGTAGGAACTTATTTGTTAGCTAATAAATTGCCTATTCTTGTCAACCTGAATTTATGTATTTTAAGGAAATGTCGGTTTGATGACATACCAACAAAATAATAAAGATATAAAGTATTCCAATCTTGAGGTTTGTTTGCGATTGAAGGTTGTTCCAAAATCTTAACCGAAACTCGATCTGAATATTTTGGGTGTTAAGTTAAATTTGATACAGCGGCGAATTATAACTGGACAATTCATAATTAGATAAATAATTAGAGTAGAGAAGCGAAAATGTGGCAAACCTACATATGTTAAGGTTCAATCTGAGGCTCAGAAGATATAGTTCCTTTCGAGGCTTGGGATAGGTTGAAGTAAGAATTTTCAATTGTTTGAGGTTTCAAGCTAAGTTAGAGAAATAGTAAATGAATTTGGTTTGCCTTTAGACTTGGTGGAAATAGATTTTGATAGAACGCGTTGGGTGATAAAAATCAGGATGATTTAAATGCTTAAGATTCTCTGGAATAACCACTTAATCAAGGAAGTGACTTACAAATGCTGGGAGAATTTAGAAGATTACCTCCGATTATAAAAATTCAATGTTCGTTAAATTTTGAGGATGAAATTTCTATAAGTAGGGGAGAGTTGTGAGATCCGATTTCCAAAACACGATAATTAGGAAGTAATTGATGTTATAATGATCAAGACTAGGTTTAATGTACGTAAAAGAATATGTATCGAGAATAAAAATTGGCAAAAGCGGGCTACTTCTTGCTAGTGCACTGCCAGCAACATGGCGCCTGCCGTGTGCTCGAGCGCGGCAGGTGGCACCAAAAATAGATTGCTCCAGAAGAAGCCCGCACACGCCGCTCACTTGAGCGCACAAGGAGGTGCCATTTCTAGATTGGTTGGCGCTCACAGCGCTCTCACCTTGCACTCGACCGTCAACCTGTTATAAAACCGCATGTGGGCTTTCTGTCGACCATTGTTCCATGTTTTCCCACGGGTAGAGAGAGGGGGAGGGAGAAGAGAGAGAATAGGCAAACGAAGGCCTCTGAGTCCGAATCCGTCCGAGATCTAGTTAGAAAGGTGATAGCTCAGGTCGAGGTGAGTGCACTCATATGCTCCTCTTTTATTTTTTTACACTTTTGTCTTATCTTCTTCAGGTATCCTCATTCCGATACCCTGTTAGGTTTATATTTTGTAGTTTCCAAGACCCAAACATGCATATATGTAAATTTGGTGCCCAAACTTATAGGTTTAACTCGTTTTCGGACAAGGAAAACCCTAACCCTCATGCTCGGTCATGTAACCCACGAATTTTTGGGGTTTTTGCTTAATTTGGGACTAGGACATGATTACCCATGACATGGATTCCTAATTTATTGATTAGTTATCCGAGTTTGTGGTTTTATGTGAAAATTCGTTTGAGGCAAACCGAACCCATGCCCGGACCCCTTTTAAGCTTTGATTTGGAGTTGATACAAGAAATGAATTAGGTTTATGAGTTACCCATGCCTTAGATTTGATAGTTTGACCATTGGATGATCAAAACTCAGAGAATTGATCGATAAGAGAATCCGGACACTATTTACATGCATGTTCACGCGCGTACTGATCACCAAAGGCTTTGAACGATATTTTGTATAATTTCCCATGCTTAATTGTTAATTAAGTGATATGTATGATTGTATAAGTTCGATCATGTATGTAAGGTATCGGTTTCCAAAATAGCATAAATTTTAGCAATTAAGTTAATATAATTAACATCATTAAGTTTGTGAGAAGTGGATTTTGAAAAATTGAGAATTTGATCAAAGTATAGGAAGATGCAGAGTTGGGCTCACCGTGGGCTCGAGCCCAGAAGGAAGCACAAATTCCAGCAAGGCCAAGCTCACTGCTGGTTCGAGCCCAACAGAAGGGGCCAATTCCAAAATGTCCTGTACTCGCTGCTGGCTCGAGTGCATAGGAGGCCCCAGTTCTAGCATGCCTGCGCTAGATGAGTGCTCTCTAGGCGCTCAAGCGCGGGTCTAGAAAATTTGCCACTGACATATTATTTCGTATTTTAAAAATGAAGGGGGAGAAAACGCAGCAGAGAACGAAGGGAAAAGAGAGGAGAGGAAGGGGAAGGGAAAAGAGGAGAGAAAAGGGATTTTTTTCACTGTTTTTGATCCGATCAGAGGAAAAAAAAATAGTAAATCAAGTAGAGGCAAGTGTACCCCAACCCTTGTTTTATTTGTTACTGTTTTTCGTTCACTCCAAAACTCTCCATTTTTAAGATTCGTATAAAATACCGCTTGTTTTCCATTTTTCTCATGATATTATGAACAAGTGCTTGATTATACATAAGAATTATGATTGGTGAGTTTATTTTTAGCATATGTTATGCATTACATGTCCGGATTGTATCTGTACACTATTCATCAAACCTTAGAATGAAAATTGAAAAAAATAAATATGGAGAAAAATAAATTATGATATTGAAATATAATATTGTGAAGTATTTAAATTAATGGACGCATTAATTGTAATATTGCCAAAAGTTATACTGTTAAACATAACTGAGGACCCCAAGATTAGCTGCTAAGTTAAAATATATGAAGAAAAGTGATTCATGAGAAAAAAAAAAAAAAAGAATTCAGATGAAAGAGTAAGGATTATGAATATTGAGTTATCTTATGTGAATGTTGAATCATGAAGTAAGAACACATATTAAAGAAAATTATCTGCAATTCAGTTAAAGATTATTCTAAAAGATTTATGTATATGAAATAAAGTGATCGTTAAGAAATAAAGAATGAAGATATGAAATTATTGTAAACCGTGAGTTACGAAAGTTTATCAGATAACGATTAATTGAAGACTATATGAGAAGTTAAGTGGCCATAAATGAATGAGTACCAAGACTAAGAATGACTATCTGAAAGATTCAGTTTAGTGAAGTTGTGATGGCCACTAATGAATGAAGCACAAAGTTAAGAAAATAAGAATCAAGATCCCGAAGCTAAGTAAAAATAGTAGGAAATTGGACTAAAGATCGTTCAACAGGTAACCTTCATTGGCCTGCTATGAATATTGCGGTGGAGACTCGAGGATACCCAGGCCAGATATCCTTGCCACTTATTCGATACGGGCGATATTCTTGGTAAGCCTTAGAAAGTTATAGTAGTAATCGAGGATAACTCCGTCCATGGAATGATACATGGTCTACCGTCGTCGGGGCGTTGTATAAGGAGAAAATGATATGATATGACCGCCGTCCTTGGGGCATTGTACAAGGAGAAAATGAAATGATATCATCGTCATCCTCGCAGCATTGTACAGGGAGGAAAAGAACCAAGAATTATGAATAAGAAAAAATGGTCCTCATGATATGGAGGACATATGAAATGATGCATGCATGCAAGAACAAGAACTGAGGCCTTTGATTGTGTGGAGTATCACAATCTATCCTCGATTATCGACTCCCTTAACTGGTAGGGTGTAAAGACCTTAATCCCGAAAACCAGGAATGTAATTCGGGATGACTTATGTAACTTAGATTATGATGGAATTAATCCAAAATAGTCTTTGACAAATATACTAGCCCCCTATGTCTTAGTTTTCTTGTATACTCAATCCTGATTCCTTTAATTTAATTTTTGAACCTAAAAACCAGGAATTAATTATGGGTGTCTTAGGCAATCTGGATTTTGAGGTAAATAATCCTAGTTGATCATTGACAAGTAGACTAACTTCCCATATAGTCATTTCCCAAAACCTTGACACCCAATCTTTTAAATTTCCCTTCAACCCGAAAGCCAGGGATGTAAATTAGGAGATGATAAGAGATTCGATTTGGGACAAAATTAATACTAGACGATCTTTAGTGTCTATACTAAGCTTCCATGTCCAAAATTTCCACAAACATATACCCGAACACCTTAAATTAAATCCTTCAAGATAATAGGTAAAATGGAAAAATTCGGCAACTGAGGGGGACTTGGACAAATTCGGTTTGGCAGCTATACCAACGGGAAAATTAGGTGGATTTTTCACTCCATGTTGGACTATAGTAAGTATAAAATATAGTAAATTAACGATAAATTATATATTAATAGGATAAAATGGGGAAAAGAGGAAGGAAACCAAGAGGCAGCAAGGAGAAGTTCAGCTGAATTATTTAATTCAAATATGTACACATGGCACCCACAAACAATAGCAGCAAAGATAGACCTTGAATTAAGAGTGACACAGGCAGCACACATTAGCTAAAAATTGGCCAGTAGGTAAGGGACACAAGGAAGGGTAAGTGGCTGCCAAATCAAGTGGTGATTCAGCAATCCATTAGCCACATGGCAGGGATTCAAGAAAGGGAAATTTGAGGTGGCAGTGGAGCTGATAACTCAGCCTCTCAATTCTAAAAAGTATAAGTAAGCATGAGGAGAAAAAGGAGCGGCTAAGTTGAGAGAAAAATTTGAGAGAAAATTGGGAAAAAAAGAAGGAAATCGTGAACAGCAAGAAGGGAAGAGGAATTGCTGAAATTTGGCAAGTGTACTTCAACCCTTTCCTTGATTTTTGAATACTTTTTGGCTACTTTCTCTTGAGTATTGTTGATCCAATACTTGCATATGCTTCCTTAGTTATGATAAATTCATGAGGAGGTGTAAGAAAAAAATTAAAAAAGGGTGAACCGGCCCTGGACACATAATAGCGTCCAAAATCGGGTTCTGCTGTGGCAGTTCCTGATGTTTGCTTCATATCGACTACTAAATGGCCGAATTAGCCAACGACCAAAACTGGTCAAATGATCCTTATTTAATGAAGTAAAAGTGGAAAAAATTGAGCCTCTAAGCGTTCAAGAAAGGGTTCAAAATCGGACCCAAACTCGGCTGCAGAATCAGCTTACTGGTTCTGCAGATGCTGAAATTTTAGTTTCTGAAATTTAGCCAAACACGCCCCAAAATGGATTGATCCAGAGTCTAACCTGACTCAATTTGCTAGTATTAGGTGTGGACTATCACCATGTAAACCGGCGGCCCAAGAAAATTTGGGTCGGATACTGAACCGGACCCATGAACAGCAAGGGTCTTGCTAAACTGCTTCTTTGAGCAGTTGGAAATTTTAAATAAAATACAACTCAAACCCAAAATGGGCCAAATCGGTGCCAGAAGTTAGCAAAGGCCTTAGAGGTGATATTCAAGTATCGCCTCATAAAAATCGGATCCAAATTAAATATGATTCGAATCCTAAAAGTTGGAACAAAATCTGTCAGCATCAGCTAATGCTGATGCAGAATCTATTCTAGGAATTTGGTCTGAATCGGTCAATATTTTGAGTTGGACCGGCCCTAAACCAAATTTATTCTTAAACTTAAGTCCCTTGGCTACAAGATGAAGCCTGGAACAGGTCAAAAATAGGCCCGATTGAACCATAAAAAAAATTAGGGAAGCAGAACTATCCTGGACAGTTCTGCTGAAACCCGAATGGGCAGTCTGTGTTGGCAGACTGAACCGGTCACCATCAAATCACCAAACCAGATCAAATTTTGGCACAAAATAGCTAAGACACATGTTCATGGTGTGTAAAACTTTCTTGTGAAAATGGGCTATATAACTCAGTGAACCGGTCCCTCAAAAGCTTTCCTGAACCGGTTCAGCTTAAATGGTAATTTGAGCCCTTTATTAAAAAGGGTTCCAAATTTGACTAAAACTTGACCGAACCAATGACCAATAGACCTAAGAAGGATATTGGGATACTTATAAAAAAATTCGGGCTCAAAATAATTATGAAACCCGGTCCCAAGCCTTAACCGAACCGGTTCACATGAACCGAAAATTTTTAAAATATGAATAAACTATTAAACTAACTCAAGACCTACCCCGACTTGACTTACTAACATCAATAAGTATTGAATTAAATTATTTAAGCTCTGGTAAATTAATTGGCCACCAAGTAGATTGAAAGACACTAAGTATGGAATAAAGTTCCGTATACATTTTTCTGCATGTTCAAGGCCTATGAAATATTAGATTTGGATATCGTTTGCTATGTTAAATTATATTTATGAAAGTTTGGAAGGGACTTTATGAAAATATAAAAAAAATTCAATTACGTCCAGTGAAGTTCAGTTAAGTTCTATTAAAGTTCGGTTATACGAGATCCCTTCAAAGTTGAAAAAGAAAAATTGGACCATGGATCTTTTTCAGATTGTGATATTTCCTGGCATGCCTTAAGATATTACAGTAGGAAATCAAAGAACTGCTTTTGTACGGTTCGTCTGTTTCGGCCCCGTCTACCAGGGTTATAGGTAATACCGCCCGCCTCAGAGTGTAAGGAAGATAAGAATTAGATTATGGAATTAAGCACAATCCTAATTGTGGAAGTAAGCACAATCTATCCTATTGCTAGGATATTTGTCTTAGATTGTGTGGGTTAACACAATCATTTCTTTAATTTATCCGCTCCATTAGCTAGTGAGGCCCACTGGCCCTGGTCCCTAAAGATAAGGAAAAATAAATACAATCAATAAAAGCTAAAAAATAAAGAAAGGTAAATGCATTACACTTTATGTATCTGCTCCTATTTATATTTGTTAATGTATCTTCTATATAAAATGCATGCCTTTGTATGTTATGTATACTGCTGAGCATTTGGCTCACTCGCTTGCTGTTTTCACTTCCACTTCAGACGGTTCTCAAGAAATTATGAAGGACGAACAGGATTAGAAAAGACGTTGAAATGGCCATAATTTTGTTATGACGCATATGTTGTACTTGGGATGATGAAAAGAAATATATATGTGTGTGTGTGTGTGTGTGTGTGTGTGTACTATATAATGATGTCTTTAGACATGTTGTATTTTGATGATAATGGAATTGCTTCCGTTATGATATATAATATATGCTTCTGTTAGATTTAAATCCTTATGAATGTTTAGTAAGTATCTTCCTTAATTTAGACTAATATCATGAATGAATAATGTGATGTTAGAGCCAGTATAAGTTATAGCTAATGTTATGATCATGTCTATAATAATAATAATATTAATGATAAATACAATGACGTATGACGTAGGACGTCACATAGGGTCTACCAACCCTAATCCCTCAAGATAATAAAAGAATTTATTCTAAAGGCTAAAGAAAGTTCTAAGCTGTTCCATGAATTCCACAAGAACTTCAGAAGGAGAATCATATAAAAGAAAAGATAAAATAAACAAAACACAATCTTGTCCACGAACAGATATTTATGCATCGTTTCATAAATTTGTCTTTTTATATGCATATTTGGCGCTTCTAGCATGTTTTCTGACCCAAGATAAACAAAGATAAGATTTGGTTAAAGTTCATGCTTATGCATTATTTTGTGGTCATGCTAATTCATTTGCATGATCAGTCCCTAATTCCTTTGATGTTTGCCTCATTCATTCATTTATAAATTGTACTTTACATATAAATTTACATGCTTCGGTTTTTGTGGTACCTTACTAAGCTTAAAGCTCACTCTTGTTATTTTATCCCCTTCCAGATAGGGACTCATGAGTCGAAACCCGATGAGAAGAATAGAGATAAAGAATAGCTAAGAAGATAGTCCGATCTCGAAGACTCGAAAGTTTTGGATGTCTTGATGAAATGTGAATGAAAATATTTAATGTTTAGATGAATATTGTGTATTAAATCATGTTGTATCTTATTATGTCATAAAATGCTTCCACAAATATGTGTGGATCTAGTTATGCTTCCGCAGGTGTGACGTTGGGTTGATACAGGTACCTAGATGGCATCTCTCTTTTTGATTTAATATAGAAGTTGAAGTACTATATTGAAACCATGGATAATATGGCATTTGTTGGTCTTCTGTGTGTGTTGTGGAGTAAATTTAGAAATTTGGATTCTATATGCTTGTACGGGATAAATTAAATAGGTTGTATATTTAGTTTTCGTCCAATTATAAAGAAAATTCTGTCAAAATTTTTGAAAAATTTATATATTAAAATATTCATATATTAATTTAATTTGATTAAGTATGTTATTAACAGAGGGTCTTAAAAGATAGGACTTGTTCCGTTACAAATGGTATCAGAGAGAAAGAGATACCTTAGGTTTTGATTTGGATATTGTGCGGAAGGTTAGGTTAGATTAAGATAGATCAAAATAAGTAAATGTAAACATAAGGCTGTAAGTTAGACCAGATAGTTTTAGTTTTCTTGGCTACTTAACTTAGATTCGAACTACGTAAGGAGTAGTAAGTTCGGTTATTTATCTTAAGTGCCCTAGTTGGTCCTAGAGTGTGAGCTAACCAGTGTATTTTAATTTTGGAAAGAACATTAGTGATGGCCACTAGATGAGGGCCTGCTCGTGGTGCTGGACGACCACAAGGTTGAGAGGAAGAAGTTGATTGGAGGCACCTCAAGGATTGGAATCTAACCAATGCCGAGCTAGAGTTTGAATGTGACAGTACCTAATTGAGGTTCAGGTAGTTGGTTTTAGTTCAAGGTTTCAGTTGACCTACTCTTGATTAAAATCCTTAGGTTATTAATCTACTCAAAAAGGGTTGTTTGAATATGATGATCAAGCATAATGAATAAAGCAGAATTGATCATTTGAGGTTAAAAGATGCTAAGGATTTAGATGGTGTTGCGGTGATCTGATGTTTGGAAGAAAACAAGTTGATGTTGTCTCATAACAGATAGAATGTGAAGTTGATGTGGGTGGTTGATATGAAAAAAACTGTCCCAGCCATGAAACCGAGTTGCGGTTGAAGTGGTCAACACGATAACGACCCAATCACCCAAGACCCACCAACCATATCACAAGGAGAGGCAAGTTGGGCGCAAGAAGCAAAGAGTGGAGGAAAATGTCATTAACTTTAGTGATAGCGATATGGCTCATGTAATTTCTCCACATATTGATCCCCTTGTTATATTTGCACTCGTTTCAGACGGTACTGTGGACTACTAGCCGAAATGAGTTTTCGTTGATAATGGAAATTCCAAGAATTTGCATTACCTAAATGCGTTCTTTAAACTTGGACTCAAGAAGAATCAACTAAAGCCTACCGAAGGGCCACTATATGGCCTAGACAACGAACTTGTGGCTGTCCAAGGGACAATACAGTTGAAGGTCACCATGGGCACGTACCCTAGAATGGCGAGCTGCATACTCACCTTCCTGGATGTTAACCTACCCTCCGTATACAATGCTATCCTAAGCCAGCAATGCTTAGCAGTGTTTGGAACTATCACCTCAATACCATACTTAAAAATAAAATTTTTAACAACATGCGGTATTGGTGAAGTGTTGGGTGACAAAGTGACTGGATGTACCTGCTACATATCGCAGGCAGTCCTAAGCGACGGTCGAAGGCCTACAAGAGAGCTGGACCATCGCGACGAAGTGACATTACAGCAAGAGCAATCCAACAAAGCTATCGACCTCGTACCACTGAATCCAGAGGACCTAGAGAGGTGTGTATAGATAGGGGGCTCACTCACCGGACCCCTACATGGCGAGCTGATAGCGTTCTTAAGATAGAATGTGGATATCTTCGGGTGGATTCTTGCTGACATGCCTGGGATTTCTGCCAGAGTAATGGTCCACAAGTTGGGTCTCGATCTAAGAAGAAGTAAGAAGAAGTGCTGGATGCTGGCTTTATCAAGGAAGTTCAGTACTCGGATTGGCTCTCCAACGTCATCCTAGTTAAGAAAAGCAATGTGAAATGGCGAATGTGTGTCGACTTCACCGATGTTAATAAGGCCTACCCAAAGGACAGCTTTCATTTACCCAAGATTAACTTACTGGTTGGCTCGACTTCTGGTCACGAGCTGCTAAATTTCATGGACATATACTCGGGCTATAATCATATCAGGATGAGCCCAGAGGTTGAGGAACACACCTCGTTCATGATCGATAAAGGCACCTACTACTACAAGGTCATTCCTTTCGGTCTAAAGAATGCGGGCACGACTTACCAAATGCTCGTGAACAAGATGTTCGAGAAGCAGATTGGCCACAATATAGATGTATATGTAGACAACATATTCGTCAAAAGCAAGGCCACCAGCGACCATATTCACGATCTGGCTAAATCCTTCGAGGTATTCCATATGCACCAAATGAAGTTAAACCCATCGAAGTATGTCTTCAGAGTGTCCTCAGGAAAGTTCCTAGGTTTTATCATCTCTCAGCAAGGGATCGAAGCATACCCAGAGAATATCAAGGCCCTCATGGACATGTCTTTTCCACGAAGCATCAAGGATGTCCAGAGGCTAACCGGAAGATTGGCAGCACTATCCCGCTTCTTAGCCAAGTCGGGAGACAAATACTGGCCTTTCTTCAAGGCACTAAGAAGGATGAAAGAGAATGGTTTCTAGTTGACTATAGAGAACCAAGCTGCCTACAATGAGTTGAAACAATACCTAGCCAGTTCACCATTGCTGATGTCACCAAGAGAAAGAGAAGAGTTGTACCTCAACCTGGCAATGTCAGAGATGGCTCTAAGCTCTATTCTCATACGTCGGGACTCCAACACACAGTGGCTAGTCTACTACATAAGTAAAACATTAATCGGCGCAGAGACACGTTACTCGCACACTAAGAAGCTCGCTCTGGCACTCGCCTTCTCAACCTAAAATTTGAGACCTTATTTTCAGGCTCATCGCATGGTCGTCCTAACCAACCATTGAAGGGCATCTTTCAGAAGCCTAATGTTTTCAGACGGCTGGTTAAGTGGGCTATCGAGTTGGCAGAATTTGACATCGAGCTCTAGCCTAGGACAACCATCAAGGATAGGCCCTCACTGACTTTATCGTCGAAACCACAACCCCGATCGTCAATGAGCACCCCACTGAGGATGCAGACTACCACTCAAAAGAGCTAGAATTGGTCCTCAGCATGGACGGTTCGTCTACCAACTTAAGCAGCAGAGTCGGAGTGGTCTTAAGGATCCTCGACGGATTTGAGGTAAAATATTCTCTTAAACATGATTTTTCAGCCACAATAACGTTGCCGAGTATGAAGCCCTATTAGCGGAATTACAACTAGCCAAGGAGTGCTCAGTTAAGTGACTGACCATCTATAGTAACTTAGAGCTAGTTGTTAACCAGATCAATGGGAGCTTCGAGGCATGCTGGCTAGATACTTGGCTAAGGCGAAGGATATGATCTGAAAATTTGATAAGCTGAACCTGGTCCACATCCCCAAAATTGAGAACTGGAAGGTCCACCAACTTATTACAGCAGTGGACGGCCGAAAATCCGAACAATACTCAAGGGACATGAGGGAAGTTTTAAACACCCCCAGCATAGAGGAATAGGAAGCGATGCAAGTCTCCGATGTCAAAGCTAGATGATGCCATACTAGACGTACCTGGTGGATGGAACACTGTTGAAGAATGCAAACGAGGCCAAATGGATCAAAAAGATGACCAACTGGTACACCATAGTCGACGAAAGGCTGTATTGTCGATGATACTCGATTCTGTACCTCCGGTGTCTTAACCTTGAGGAAGCTGACTACCCTCTAAGCGAAGTTCACCTCGGGATCTGTGGATCACACATCAGTGGCAAAAACCTAGCATTCAAGGTCTTGCACCAGGAATATTACTGACCCACAACGAGGAAGGACACCCTAGAGTTTGTGAATAAATGTGAGAATTGTCAACTCCATGGTAATCTTCACCACCAGCTGCCCAGAGAGCTGAGATCCCTCCAAGCTCCGTGGCCTTTCAAGCAATGGGGGCTCGATATTCTCGGCCCATTTTCCATCACAACCAGACAAAGAAAATTCATCATCATGGGCATAAACTATTTCACCAAATGGGTTGAAGCCACCCCGTTGGCCAAGATTACCGAGCACAAGCTTCCCTAACTCGCTCAGTAGACGACTCCGCAACTGGCTTCTCTAACCCGGCGGCTTCAAGCCACCAATTCGCCCTGCAGTGATGCCTCAACATCAGCGCTTCCCGTAGCAGCTCTCTCAATGACTGCGAAATCATCCACAGAAACCTCAACCCCAAAGTGCTCTCCAGCCCTAGCAAGTCGCCCGGCCATTCTGTAATTTGGCTCGGTGGAAGACAAGGAGGCAAGCTCAGTTGGTACAATCCTCTTCTTCCTTGGGCTGCTGGGAGCATCCCCGATCACAAGAATGCCAGCCTCACCAATAATGAGAGCATCGACCTTCCTCTTGCACTACAATGTCGTCAGCGGTGGAGGTCTGATCTTCTAGACAGGTGAAGAAGGCCCCCAATGAGCTCTCTTGGCCTCCTACCTTGAGACCAAGGGATCCCTCTTGAACTCGGAGAAAGGCTCATTCACTAGCTACAGTATTGGCTCCACTGCCTCCACCTCTTTCTTCATTGGCTTCCCAAGTGAGACTAACAGGACCTTGCCCCAATCACGGGATAAGGGCTAGCTGTCAGCAACATGAACAAAGGAGAATGATCCTTTCAATTCTTGAGGGAGTTGTAGATTGCACTGCTAATACGCAACTCCCTGGGAGACAAGGAGACAAGGTTACTACTCTGGGTGAATCATAACATCACCCTAATGGCCTCCATCATCAGCAACGGTGAATGGTGGTGAAAGAATATACATAACGAATAAAGATATCACACCGCATTAGCATGAAGCCGTGCGATAGGAACGCCAAGCGCCGTAAAAATAAGGAGTAACTTCTTTGGTACAGGGAGGTGAAGCCCACTTCTCAGGTGCGCCTCATACACAGTAATGTAGCCATCAGGCGGAGAGCAGGCTTTGTCCTGCTCAATGGGCATCGAGAACACAACGCGACGTGGGATGTTGAACTCAATATACAACTCTCTCACCTCACCAATGGAAATGACTGTGGAAATTTTGGAGACGGAAGAAGCCATAAGATCAGAAGTAAGAGGGAGAAGACACGGACGTGGAGTTTTTTAGAACAAAGGCATGGAAAATTTGAATTGTTGCACGGTTTTTATAAAGTTCACAACCGTCGGAGTAGGGTAGTGTATCGAAAAGGTGCGCCCATCATGATGGATACGTGTTGATTCCGGAGAGGGCGCAGTCAAATCGGATCTTCTAGTGAATTAATTATCGAGATTGCAAATTTCTTGCATGATGACACGTGGCAAAGTATTGAAGCGGTATTGTAGACTTTTTGATTGCCTGTCCGGCAGCATAATGAAATGTGTCAATTCAATCCACACCAGTTCTCCGAATTTTGATATGACGGTCAACGAATCCGATTAACGCTCTCTTCAACATAGTTCTTTGGATTCTGATATGATGACCAACGAATCTGATCAACGTTCTCTTCTGCATAGTTCTCCGAATTCTGATATGATGGTCAATGAATCCGGTCAACGCTCTCTTCAACATAGTTCTCCGGATCTTGATGTGGCAACGCTCTCCTTCCGGCTCAGTTCTTTGAATTTTAACATTGCAGTCAACGAATCCGATCAATGCTTTCCTTCCGGTTCAGTTCTCTGAATCTTGACGTTGCGGTCAATGAATTTGGTCAACATTCCCTCCAACTCTGTCTTCCAAATCTTGACGTTGCGATCAATGATCAACAGACTCGAAGCGAAAAATAAAGAGCACGTACGAAGACGAGGGATGAAGACCAAGAGTCACCGCTAGTTTCCTCATTAAACTTACCATTACAAATTACACAGTTGGACGCATCCCATTGTGAACATGTTGGAGGCCAGAGTCCCAGGCCACTAGCACAAGGGGCTAGTGATGGGGACGCCAGTAGCAGGCTGGCCCATAAAGGAGGAAATGGCTCAAATCTAGCAGCGACCTGTTTCTATTTGGGACGGTCAACTTTGTCATTGACTGACAGAGTAGCAAGTGGACCGGTAGTGACCCAAGATCAACGATGGCCCATCTAAGCCCAGGACGGTCAACACTGCCGTTGACCAGAGAAGTGGTAAGTAGATCGGTAGAGACCTAGGATGAACGCGGCTCATGCCTAAATCGGCCCACGAGTCCCTTTTCAGGCCACAATGGTCATCTGTTCTAATTTTTTGCATCTCTAAATAAGGCAATATCTCCTATAATGGTAACCTCCCAGAATCATAGTACACCCGAAAGGAAGGCCCGAGTATCTACATTCAATCTGTAAGGAAACTCTAATGGTTACCATACGTAGAAGGAATGAAATCTACCTCCTTGACCGTTACAGCCAGGAATGACACTCACGCCTACGCAGAAAAGTCAACGATCTCCCCACGGAAAGCGGGCATCCAATCTCATTGCATAAGGAAGACAGCCCATGGTCATAGCTATAAATGGCCATGGGAACTCACTTTAGAGGCACGCTTTCTCTTGTCCACTAAACGCCCTCAAGCAAACTTAAGCTCTCAGAAACTTTCTAAACTCTCGAGCATTCCAACGCTCTTTCTCTTTTTCTCTCTGTTACTAGTTTCCTGTAAGTTCAGTACTTAGAGAAGTTGCTCTTCACGAAAATCTAAAGACACTCTCTCTACGAGAGCACTCCCCACCTACAACACACTCCTAACATTCATTTCTGCATTCTCTATATTCACCTTCTATTCCCATAAGGCTACTTACTGACTTAAGTATCGGAGTATTTTTGGTAGGATCAAATTCTGCCGTCACTTGACCTCTTATTTGATGTTGTGATGTGTAAGATCCAAAACTCAGAGGATAGAGATCGAGATCCGACGGATAGCTCGACCCGAATCTATTCAAAACTTGGATCCATGATGCATCAACTCTAATACCATAACTTGTTATGTCCTTGTTCCAAAAGGTGAAATTTAAAATATATCATGATTAGAACTTAATCAAAATCCATGAATAAAATATTTCATCAGCCAACATAATCACAATCCAAACAACTAGGACATGATTTTACAACAAATATTGTTAAACTATCTGATGATAATTATGACAAAATCTAGAATAAAAAAGGTACACCTAAAAGTGACACTAAAAACTCATGACTAAAACACTTGAAATCTAAAAGAATAAGCATCTCGTAATTTGATAAAAAATATCTATCATTGATAGCCAAATAGAGTAAGCAAAGGCACACAACCAATATATACATATCGTCCAAATTCTAGTATGGCCAACTATTAAACAAACATTAGAATATAATTAAATATTCTAAGAACTATTTCTTCATGAATAGCATTCCTAATATTTAAAAATCCCTATAAATGCATCCACCATCTGTTAATCTAGAATGATTTTAAAAATATTTATAAACGTGAATTTAAAGCTCATTAAAACATATATATATATATATAATACAAACATGCTTGAGTAAAATAGGTGAAAGGAAAAAAAATATAACATACATGCGAAAGTTCAAAATGTTCAATTTTTGATAATTATGTTCTAACCAAAATTTCATACGAAATGCTCAATATGCATATACATACACATGAATATCCAAAGCATGTAAATCGTACGAAAAACATAAGAAGGTCAAAAATATGTAAACATATCTAAAAAAAATGAAGATTGAAGGATCGTACTGAAAACATACAAAAATTTAAGAACAAAAGATCAATAACTTGTACACTAACTAATTAAAAGGCAATCTTAAAGAACAAGCCACACATCTTTTCACTAACTTTAGACAAATATATAACTATTTAAGATTCATAAATAGGCCATTTATAATAACCTATAAACAAGGATAAGTGCCTTTTTCTTTTTTCTCTTGTAGACTTAGGTGTGTTCTTCAAGTACACATAGTATATTACGACATTGAGAATTAATGATCGATGACTCACACACTAACTAATCCAATAGTAACTTCGAAAAATGGGCAACATATATTTCTAATAGTTTTAGATCAATATATTACTATTTAAAATTTATAAGTAAGTTGTCTATAATAACTTATAAACTGGGTTAAACGTCACTTTTTTCTCTCATGGATGATAAATGCATTCTTTAAGTGTACATAGTATATTATGATATATCTAAATATAAACTATTCACAATACAATGGTTATTATTTTGTCAAATAGAGGATTTTAAATCACATATTAAAACCTTTTCAAATTAGAGAAAAGTAAAATCTCTATCCATATCAGAAAGTAAAGTTATCATCAAATATTAACATGAAAATAGTATATAAGGCCAAATACTTAAATATTTCATGATTTTCTTTACAATATCTCAATATAAGAATATAAATCTTTAAAATACCAAAATATTTGATAAAAATAAGTAAAATCTTTAAATATTTGAATAAAATAAGCTAAATTTCTAAATGTTTAGAAAAAATAAGATAAATCTCTAAATATTTGATAAAAATAAATCAAATCTCTAAATATTTGATAAAATAAATATGTATACAATAATATTTATAAAATAGGTTAAAAATATAACGTGCATGTATATTTAAATAAAAATTTAAAAAAAGTTAAAATGTTTAACAATAGGCCAAAAAATATGCTTAACTATACTTGTTTTAAACCATAAATTTACTATATTTGATGCAAAATAGTATTGAAATCTCCATCCTTCATCTTCCCTCTCATCTTCTTTCTCTTCTTTCCTTTTATTTATTTCTCTTCTTTCCCTTTTTCCCATGAAAATAACCAAATTAGACGAATGAGATTTTTTTTACATAAATTGACATTTGAGCACTGATCAAGCACACATCAGGTATTATGCCTAGCACATGCATGCACAAGTGCCTATTGTGCACAGGTCAGAGTGAATCATTCTATTCAAATTACACATGAGCATATCTCTAATGTCTATTAGGTGCTGAATCTATATTCTCAAATTTTTTATTATATAATTATTTTTTACATTTAAATAATATATAAAAATTATGACACTATAAATATAAACTAAAAAATCGGGATGTCATAACAGCACTACTATAAGCAAGCTTTGCATCCGAACTCCTCTAAAGCACCATTTTGGCACGACTAATCTGCCTATCAGCTTTTGTTTTAATGTCCCTGAGAGGACAAAACAGTCTAAACATCTTAGTCAGATTTATCCCGGGGGAAACATAATCAATCTCGTTAAAGTCCAGCACAAATACTGTTGGCAACCAGTCTTGCTTTCCCTTATTGGTAGATAGTCTTTGTGCACTTTGTTCATTAGAATCTCTCATTATCATAGGGAACTCAATCCCTTAACTGTGGGCAACTTAATCACCTATGGGGTAACTTCTACGTAGAAATGGCTATTACATTCCTAAAAGTTGTATTCTATAATGCAATTTTGAGTTAGCCTACTTTGTTAAAGTGATTACCAAGCTATAATTTCTGTCTCTTCTATTCTTGCAACTTCTATCACGGATAGTAGAGTCTTTATCATCAAATTACCATCTGCGGGTGTCCATGGACTAGATTAGATACCAACACTTACACGGGCAGAACTCACGGTATGGAGAACCGACTGCGAGTCTTAGCTAGCGGAAGAACCAATGAGATAGTCTTATGACGTCGCCACCTTCTTCTGTATAATATACATACTACAAAACTACAATATCAGCAAGAAGCTAAACCATGCATAAAAGTCAATACAATATGATCCCACTTCACTATCAGCAGCCGACCCAAAGCAATGGTCCAGAGGCATAGTTGATTTCATTTTCAAAGTACTCGCAGATGAGGCATGATTGAAGGGACCAAACGGCTCAGCGGCTTTCCCTTCGCTACTCATCTTCGGCCAGCTCGAGTTCTTCTATGTATACATACCTGCGCCCGCTCAGCAATGCCAGCACTTTGCCAGCAGAATGACAGCTGGGTCAAGTGCTCGTAAGTCCGGAAGCATCAGGCTGCAACATTGATGGCTTCTCTGGCCTCAACTAATCTTTTTTGTTTTCGGTACATCGCCTAATTTTTCTTTGGTAGCATTCTCACAGGGACATGGGTGGGGTTAATGGGTATATTTTATTTTTAGTATATTTATTTAAAAATTTATATTCATATAAAAAATATTTAAAAATATATAATATTTTAAAAATTATAATATCTATAATAAAATATTACATAACTAAATATTTTGATAAAAAATTTTTATATAAAAATATAATTTATCAAAATAATTTTATAAATTTAGTATTTATTTAAAATAAAAAATATATTTATTTATTTACAAAAAAAATTATAGTCCAAGCTTGACTGAACCAAACCAGATGCTTTCACTTGTAACCATGTACAGTCTAAAAGTTAATTAGGTCAAATTTATGACCCTATTCATCAATAATATTTTTATACCTTAATCAAACTTTATAAATTTTTTAGTTAATTGGACACGCTAGTTAGATAGATTGATTTTGGACAGGTCTATATTTATTTTATTATTAATTATCTTATATAATAATTAGATGAGCTTTCACCATTTGTTTGAAGAAAAAAATATTTTTAGTTTATTTTAAAAAAGAAATAATATTTTTTTCATCAATTTTATTTTAAAATTTAATAATTCCTACTAAAGATTGCAGGCTCCCACAGCTTCAAAAAAGTTAATAGTATTTTATAGCAAAGCATTGGCTGGTGGGCATATCTTGCTGGCGCCCTTGCATCTATAATAAGAACGCCCCGTCCTTGCCTCCATACTAATCTCAATTCCGAGTTTGTTTTCTTGCAGTCAACCGACCTGTAGTTGATTACCTCAAAGGTAAATTTTGCTTTCTTGCAATAAAATTTCTTCCGGTTATGCTTCTCAATCTTCATTGTAATGTTCTTCTAAGTCTTCTCTGTGTTTTTGTTCTTAATCTTTGATTTTTCCGTTCTTAGTTTCTCCGATTGTTGTGTTGAAATTGCTGATCTGAAATTTTGATGTCGTTGATACTGATAATCGATGTTGTTTTTGATGCCGTGTTCTCCCTGATCTGCATTCGTATTTCTCCAGTCAATATAACGATTCATTTCTTCAGATCTAGCAAGATCCGTGCGATTGATTTCTTTAACATAGAGTTTTTATATTGAAAACGTGGAGTAAGATTAAAACTGCTCTCTTTTGAAATCTTCAATCGGCAATTTAATTGTCATATCAGCAATATCCGCCGCGATTATTATTGATCTGTTTTTAAGCCATTTGTCTGGCATAAATCGTTCTTGTTTCTACGGTTTTCAACGATATGAATTCTTTTGTGGTTAGAAACATTCGTGCGATCAGGAAGACCATTTTGTGGTGTATCTTACTGTTGGGTCCGGTCACTCCCTTGTGAGTAACCCAACAAACTGATTTGTCATCCGAGAATTTGTGAAGAACAAATCCAGAGAACTGATTCCGGTCAACGGGATGTTGACCGGAGGAGAACAATGGACGGTCAATGGAGATTGACCGGCGGATGGCCAACTGTAAATTCCGGTCAACAGAAGGATGACCGTCTGAAAGCTACAAGAGTGCTGTTGGATAGCAGACGAGTAGCAAAAGATGATCAACGGAGGAGGTTGACCGGATGGCAGCAGAAGATGGTCAACGGAAAGATGACCAGCTGAGGAATGGGCCTAAGAAGTCAAAAGGAAGGCCAGAATTTATCAGTTGGTATTACTGGTATGAAATCGCCCGCCGACATGGCTGAGTGCATAGTAGCGTCCGGAGATATGGGCTGTGCACAGTGACGACCGAGAATATGGGATGTCCGAGGTCGTTGTCACTGTCCGGAGACCAAATAACGCCGGAGGACTCTTGTGATGGCCAAATGGCATAAATGGTCCGGGACTTGGCTGCAGCAACGACCAAGGACGTCGTGGAAAGCTGGCAGCAAGCTGTGGACAGCTGGCTCTGCAGAGCAGATGACAGACCGGCAGTCTGTGTAGGCCGTCTGTGCAGTTGGCAGGTTGCAGAGCAGGTGGCAGGCGTTTGTCCACACGCAGCCTGCCTATTGGTTGAAGGTCTCCGGGTAGATCATTATAAATATATGTATGCTGGGCATGCTGTGCTCAGAGCGCGCAAGGCGCCACGGGAGTGACCATGGGTGATAGAGAAATCACCATGGGCGAGTATTCGTCAGGGCTTGTGTAGCCGACCGCATTAGTGCGAGGGTGAAACGGCGGTCGCCGTTTTACCAGCACTTGTAAAATAAGAGAACAGAGAGCACCACAGGGAGGAGAGAAAGAGTGGAAGAAAGAGAGAGCAGTGAGTGAAACACAAAGAGTGAGGCTTTGTATTCTCGTGCTTTGTTCATCGTTTTCGCCTCTAGGGCTTGTGTAATCAGGGTGGTTGCTGTACTCTGTCTCTGGATTTGTGTAACTATTTTACATAGTAGATTTATCGGTGGACTTTGTATCCCGTGGTTTTTCCCCTTAGTAGAGAAGGGTTTTCCACGTAAAAAATATTGTGCATCTCTTGTGTTCCTTGTTCCTACTATATTGTAGCTGACGATGACGGGGGATTCGGGTATTCCGCTGCTACTGGATCGGGTGGATCTGAGTCGTTTGAACCGCAACACTTACTCCCTTGATTTAAGCATTTGTGGGTCTATTAACACAATTAGAAAATATTCTTTTACTGGAAATTGCAACATATTTCCAAAGCATTATGGAAATCTGTGGTGTATCTTCTAGTAAACATCATTACGAAAATTCCCAGTCTTTGTTAAGTATTTGCAAGTCTTCCTTGTGTTGAGGTTCAACACCCGGATCCACCCGATCCGGCAGTAGCAGAAAACCCAAACCCCCCGTCATCATCAGCCAAGTCTGCAAATGGAGATTAGAGCCGGTCATTATAAAGGCGCACCAGGAGCTTCAAAAGGAAGTGTGGAATCACCAAGTGTGTGAGTAATTACCATGTGTGTGTGAAAACACCAAGGGGCCAGGGTGCTGGGCACCAAGGGCCGTGCTGGTGTGGAAGATAACACTAGGGGTGCTGTGCGCCAGCTGTTGTGTGCAAGAGGTCAACACTTGTAAAATACTTGAGCAGAGAGTACCACAGTAAGAAGAATGAGAGAAGAAAAACAGAAAAATAAGAGGAAATGAGAGTTTCCTTACTCTTAGTGAGGTTTTTCTTGTTATCTATTCTTCGGTGGCTTTTGTAGTTAGGTTGGTTGCTTGTATTTTGTCTCTGGGTTTGTGTAACCATTTTACATAGTGGAAATTATTGGCGGATTATATGTTCCGTAGTTTTTTTCTTCGGTTTGTGAAGGGTTTCCACGTAAAAAAAATGTTGTGCATCTCTTTTATTCCTTGTTTCTACTAAATGGTGGCTGACGATGATGGGGGGTTCGGGTTTTCCGCTACTGCCAGATCGGGTGGATTTTGGTGTCGAACCCCAATACCTTGTTGTTCGGTATCATTGGCAATACCCTGAGATCTCCTTTGATTTCAGGGTTCATATGCTGGGGTCTCGGTGTCCTTCATTTAAGTGTCTGTTTGGAGGCCTTTGCTAGTGATTGTGATGAGCAATATTGAAAGTAGCAAGCCATTGTGAGTCTAGAGTTGCTGTTGTGATATTACACCCATCCTTGGATCACTACCTGTCGATTCCTTAAATATATTTGTCCCTAGCAAAGGTTCGAGGGATCTTATGGGGAAGTTCCACTGGCAAAATTAGGTTTAGATTGATTTCCATCCAATTTGTGATTGTAAATTAGGTCCACTGCACTGATGGAGCTAATCATTACGATTTAGCAACTGAGATCATCAATTGGATTCATCATGGCTGTTATTGTTTTTCTATTTTGGGCAGTTTTTATGTACATTAGCTGGACAAAAAAGGGAACAAAGCTATACCTATTGCAACCATTTCGTTCTCACAAGCCTTCTTATTCAGTATTGCAATTAAGCCTGGTTTGGCTACCAAAGTTCAGTTAGTGTTTTTCCGTAGCGAGGAGTGATTAGAGAAGTCAGTGGTCCGTATACAACCTGCATATAAATTAATCCTGCTGCGAAGGAAGCAAAATCACTGCACCAGTCATGACTCAGTCACACAGAAAAAGTTACTGTAAATCACTTGTGCACTATTTCTCAATGAACATAAATGACAATCAAACATAACGTGTAATCAAGTCAAAAACATAATATAAACAATGCCATCCAACAATCTTTCAAAAATTTACATACATACACACACACACACACACACACACACATATATGTATATGTATATGTACATATACATACAATCTGGTTTTCTGGACAATCAAGATATGTGTTCCACATACCTTATGCTCTAATAAATTGGATCTTGAACCTAGTATTACGTTTGAAAAGAGAATGAAATGGACAGCCAATTCAAATAGCCTGTGTGTTGCAGAATCAGGGGAGGGCTGGATATGTACCTAGTGTTACCCTTAATGTTGATTTGTTTCATTGCCTTGAATGCATGACCTCCTGTGAAGATGGAGTAACATTCCTGTTAAATCAAGGCTCATCGTCAATAATTAAAAGAGAGTGATAAACCATTTATTTAGGGCAAAATCATTGCATTCAGTTTTAGGGAATGGAAACAGATAACAGTTATGAAAATTAAATATTTTTTTATCAAAAATTTAACAATATAAGTATCCAGTAATATCTGTTGTAATAACGAATCATTCCACATACTGAAATTGACTTGAGTCTGTGTTTGGCAAAACAATCATCGTCATGAATTGCAGCATGGGAGGTTGCATTTGAATTTAGAAACTGTTAGTTTGACAGGCATGTCTTGAGTTCTGTCCCAAAAGTAAACACGTCTCTCTGCAGCATTGGATATTTTAATGTTCAATCTCTTTTTCTATTATTTTGCAGGTAGTAGTATAAACATGGTAAAAATATGCTGCATTGGTGCTGGGTATGTCGGTGGCCCCACTATGGCTATCATAGCACTTAAGTGCCCATCTATCCAAGTTGCCGTAGTTGACATCTCTGTATCTCGGATCAATGCATGGAACAGCGACCAGCTTCCAATCTATGAGCCAGGTCTGGAAGATGTGGTGAAGCAATGCCGAGGCAGAAACCTCTTCTTCAGCACTGATGTGGAGAAGCATGTATCAGAAGCTGATATTGTGTTTGTCTCTGTCAACACACCAACCAAAACCCAGGGTCTTGGAGCAGGCAAAGCTGCTGACCTGACATATTGGGAGAGTGCAGCCCGCATGATTGCTGATGTATCCAAGTCTGACAAAATAGTAGTTGAAAAATCAACAGTGCCAGTCAAAACTGCGGAGGCAATCGAAAAGATTCTGACCCACAACAGCAAGGGAATCAACTATCAAATTCTTTCAAACCCTGAGTTCCTTGCTGAAGGTACTGCAATTCAGGACCTCCTGCATCCTGACAGAGTCCTTATTGGAGGCAGGGAAACCCCTGGAGGTCAGAAGGCAATTCAAGCATTGAAGGATGTCTATTCTCACTGGGTTACTGAGGACAGAATCATAACCACCAATCTTTGGTCCGCTGAGTTGTCAAAACTTGCTGCCAATGCTTTCTTGGCTCAGAGAATCTCATCGGTGAATGCAATGTCAGCACTCTGTGAGGCAACCGGAGCCGACGTTACTGAAGTGTCTTATGCAGTTGGTAAGGACACCCGGATCGGACCCAAGTTCTTAAATGCCAGTGTTGGTTTCGGAGGTTCCTGTTTCCAGAAGGACATCCTGAACCTGGTTTACATTTGCGAGTGCAATGGCCTTCCTGAGGTGGCTGAATACTGGAAACAGGTCATCAAGGTCAATGATTATCAGAAGAATCGTTTTGTTAACCGGGTTGTTTCTTCTATGTTCAACACAGTTTCAAACAAGAAAATTGCCATTCTAGGCTTTGCTTTCAAGAAGGACACCGGTGATACAAGGGAGACACCAGCTATCGATGTGTGCAAGGGCTTGCTAGGTGACAAGGCAAGGCTGAGCATATATGATCCCCAAGTCACCGAGGACCAGATTCAGAGGGACCTCACCATGAACAAGTTTGACTGGGATCATCCCATTCACCTACGGCCAGCGAGTCCCACTACCGTGAAACAAGTGAGTGTGGTGTGGGACGCTTACGAGGCAACGAAAGATGCCCATGGCCTTTGTATCCTGACTGAGTGGGATGAGTTTAAGACGCTTGATTACAAGAGGATATACAAAAACATGCAGAAACCTGCTTTCGTGTTTGATGGAAGGAATGTCGTCAACACAGAGCAGCTGAGGGAGATTGGTTTCATTGTGTATTCAATCGGTAAGCCTCTAGATCCTTGGCTTAAGGACATGCCGGCTGTGGCTTAGAAAATTCAAGTCTCCTCGAGGAAGTTATGGCTGAGCTGGGGAATTCAAGAACACTGAAAGCAAAGTAATATATTCCAGCTTGATTCTTTACTGTTTCCCGTTGCTATGCTCTTGACAAAGTTTTTTCACATATTCCCTCTGCCTTTTTTTGGTTTGTCCATCACAAAGCATTCCCTGCTGTCGGTGTTATAGAAAGGATAAATTTTTATTCTCTTGTCTTGCTTGTTCTTGCCCTACCATGTCTCGAAGTTTCTGAACTGCTGTAGCGTGGCAATAAAACAGTGGTCAGCGAAATCACTTCTCAGATCATTTGGCTCAAATCAAAATGGACCGACAAGCATATGCTGTCTTGTCAAAGAGTATGGTCGAACTACATATGGAACAGCAAACTGCAATAGCAAACTGCCCACTGCATGATGTGATGCCTCTGGTGCTTGCTCAATAGCATCGTATTTTGTCTCTTCAGGCAACGCATCCTCTCCTTCGATCCTCCCTCGCATCTTCTCTCTTCTCCTCTGCCCCCTCGCTCCTTTCCGTCAAATATAAATATAAATTTATATTTGTGAAAAATGTTTTTACAAAAAACATTATTCTGCCAAATATTTTTTTTTTGAAAAAGTATCATTCAAGAATAAATGACGTAGAGAAAATTGAAATTTGGATATGGGATGCAATAAATACGAGTAATTGGATATAATACTGCTCGAAAATGTAATTGCCACTTACAACAAAATTAGGCTCAACGGAAAGCCAAAATTTAACATAGTGGCATCATGCGCAAAACTTGCATCGTGTACCGATTGATGCCCGTTGTTCTGAACTTGATTATCAACCATTAATGGCTTCCCTTGTTATGCACCACCGGCGCAGACGCTGTGCTTCTGGTAATTGATGTTGGACACCACGTGGGATTTGAGAAAGAGCCGATCTATTTGCGATCTATTATATATGGTCCTAGTTTATATTATGTGAAAAGTTATTGTTATGAATCAAACTCGTGGCTATCAAATCATATAGTGATAATAATTTTACTCTCACGTTAAGGTTCTCCTATCCAGTCACATTTCCATACTACCCTAATAACAAATGCTACAATGAGATCATTACCAGGCTTGGGGTGTTAGAAAAATACTCTATATAATATGATATATGATTTATTAATATATTAAATTTTGATCAAATGATACAATTATATATAATTATTTTACATTTTTAATACGATGTAAAAATTCCTTACAATACATATTCTAATCTAAAATGAAGGTTTTATTGTCATAAAAATGGCATCAAAATTTCTGATTCTATTGTTAAAATTTTTCGCTACTGTTTTATATTTAAATTTATAAAAAATACTTTTTATATCTTTAAATTTTAAAAATTTTATTTTCATTTTCAAAAACAATGTTCAATAATACTATTTGAAATTTAAAAATAGAAGGATTAGTTTGTACAAAAATAAAACTTCTTGTTCAATTTGAGAACTCTTTATAATGATATTTATGAAATTAACTTTAACTGAAATTTTAATAAAACTCTTGTTACCTTGTGTCATTATGTAGGAAGAAAACGTAATCTAACGAACAAGAATTTTTTTTGGCGACGTGATCTAATGAATAAGATTTTTTTTTTTTTTTTTTTTTGTGGCACAAAAAATGTGATTACATATGTAAATATCAAATAAAAAGATTGGTAAAAAGAAAAAATTTTGTTTAACTTTGATTTTTTTTATCCCAATTTATATGTGGATTGAATTAAAGAAGAGTAAATCAAGTACACAAAGAAGGATATCATAAGAAGTAAAAAAATTTTAAAATTATCTATACAGATATTTGTATACTTTTTGATTCTCTATCTTTCAATTAAAAAAAATATTTTATCACCTTTATTGTCTACCATTTACATTATTGATATATTTATTTATTGTATGATAAGACTTAGATTATGAATATTTTAGAGATATATATAATTAAGATTAAAAAATAACTAAATAAAAGAATAAAAATCATAAAATTTAATAGAGACAGTGAATATTATGGTAAATATGATGAATTAAGATAATAACCAAGCCATTTTTTATATAATTAAAAAAGTACGACATATAAGCTTAAACGCTATGCTGAAACGCCATAATAGAACAGTATTGCTGCATAGTGTAACCTTACTTTAATAAAAATAATTAGGAGTATGTTGAATAATTCTTTTATACCTAATTTTTTATGAATAAAAGTCCTTAAAATTCTATATATATTCTTAATCATATTTTGACAAACCAATTTTAAAAACTCATTTTAAGTTATAGATTAGTAGAAAATTGAGTCTTCGACATCAATAAGTTTGGGGCTATTCAGCATAGACTAGAATACATAATCCATAAGAAGATAAATTAGATTTTAGAACTATTAATGCAAATTTTTTTAGTTATTTAGAGAAATCTAAATGGTATATATTTTACAATCTTAACTATAATACATAAATAATAAAATTAGATAATGCCAATTTTTTAAAAATACTGAAATTAATATAAGTAATATTTCATGAAATGTTGATATTAAAGAAGTTAGGGTATAAGTCTATTTACCCGTAATTTTTAAAAAAATTATTATTCTGACTATTATTGAATAATTTAATAATGATGAACAGCAAATCAATGAACCTATCATTTACGATGAGATTGTGACCGTTGAACAAGGTGTAAAATAATAACAAGAAATAGTATGAAGGAGATCTAATAAAAAAAGGAGATATGTTACTTTAAATAACTATTTTGTTTATCCATAAAATTTGAGTTTAATATATATGTGCTTGATGATATGATTTCTTTACAAGTTATAGAAAAAAATGATTGTTTCGAATGAATTAATATTATAAAAAATGAGTTAAAATTAATGGTATGTAATAAAGTTTAAAATCTCATCAATTTATTTAAAGATTGTAAAATAGTTAGTTGTAAATAAATATTTAATATCAAACATTACTCAAAAGGTGATGTTGAATGATAAAAGTTAGACTTGTGGCCAAATATTATATTGAGAGAGGCAACTTTAATTAAAAAAGATATTCTCTCCAATTATAAATGATCTTTTAAAAATTATAATATTATTGGTAGCACATTTTAATTTAAAATTATACCAAATAAATGTGAAGACTACTTTTCTAAATATTCACTTAGATTAAGAAGTTTACATAAAATAATTTAAAAGATTATTAGTTGAAGAATAAAAGAATTTAATTTACAAATTAATAATTGATATGAGGACTTAAACAAGCCTAACAGTAATACTGTATTAAATTTAATAATATTATTTTATCCTTTAATTTCAAAAAATAAAGTCAAATGAAGGATATTCTTTAATCTTTTAATTAATTTACCATTATACTCATTATAATTCCTCAGTAAGTTCAGAGCTCTATATAATAGTTTTTGAGATAAATTATATATATACACATGTAAAAAAAGGAAAAAAAATGCTATTATATATTACTAATTTCTTTTTTTTTTTTTTTGGTAAGTATATATTACTATTTTCAAAGAACTAATTTTCTATCACTTTTATTCTTATACTAATTTTATTCTACGTTTTTTTCTTTTAATTTTTACAACAAGCTAAACATTTATAAACTTATCCTTATATTATTTAAAAAATTAATAATTCCCGATAAAGTTAAGCAAAGCCAAAAAAAAAAAAAAAAAAAAAAAAAAACCCATAAAACCAACCAACTAAAAGGTTTTTACAGCTGACATGCTTAAAAAATTTTAAATAAAGTAATATCTCATTTATTAATTTATTTTGTATTAATCCACTAATATAATAAAATAAATAATAAGTTACCTCACGAAATTAATTTCTAGTTCCCTGCATCTGAATCACAAACCGAGTTGGGATAGTGCTTCCTACACAAACCCCATAACTCGGACAATCTTAAAGCAGCCAACTGCGTCGAAAGGAAAATGAAGCTCTCCGTCAAATTTCATGTCCACCATACATATCCTGAAGCTTCTACGCAAAGAAGACTAAATACTCTCTATTAACACGGGATGAAATCTGAATAGGACTATCCGAATTAAGCAGCACTAAGACCTACCATCCCTCTCCATCGAGATGGCCACAAAAGAACGGCGAGCACTGCTGCCTCTGCCATCGGGGCCTACATCATGTGTAGATTGATTTGGGTCATTCAGCATTGGAACCGGGTTCCCGGCTAGTCTTTGCTGCTGCACTACCAAGACCGATGCAGTGCTTCGCGTGTCGGCAGCAGCAAGCATGTCACCCACCACCCCGAGTTCCGGACACTCACTCCAATTGTCCAGCCCAAACAGAAGATCTGTCTTCGGACGATTTCTTCCCACGAGGATCAGATCAAAACAACGTTCCATGCATTTAATAGCTTCAGCCAACTCAGCGCCATCTCTCACCACTTCTTCTCGATAAGCAAAGCGTTCATTTCCGATGTTGGCATGCCTGTAATCGTGAACAAGGTCGGTGTCGTGCTTCCTTTCTCTCGAATTATCATCTCCAAGCAGAAGGAACCGAATAACGGTTACAGCAACCCTCTCGTGCCCACTCATCCTAGCTCCATATGCGAGTGCTTCTGCATCATCAGTGCCGCCGATGAAGAGCACAGCCACCTGATAGACTATCCGGCTGTTCAGAATGGTCAAACAGCCAGTAACGGGGGCCCTGTCGATGAGGACAGCCAGCGAGCAGGGTGCCTTGTCGATAAGTCTTTGATTCATGGCTCGGATAGCTTCACTTCCCGTCTCGACAGTTCCATCGACAGCCCATTTTCTGTGAAAAGGCACAATGAGGATGTTGGCTCTCTTTTCGAGAGCAATCTGGCAAACTTCAACATGCATCGAGTCATAATGAGACATGTTGGTGAACAAATCCACGGTGGCGGTGCCTTCGTTCTGCCTCCCGTAGTGATTGAAGGCATTTATAATGGGGTTGGAGCTGGAGGAACTTGGCTGGAGGGTCTGATTATGAGGTTGGCATGCAGTGAACATTGGAACTGTTCGGCCTATAAGTTCGACAAGAATTACTCCTATCACGGAAACTGGGCTTTCCTGGGAAACCGTTGAGGCTTCCAGGAGGTTTATAATTGTAGGGACGTTGTCTTGGTTGTGAATGCATACAGCAATTCTGAGCTCTGTGCCTCGCTTGTTATGCTGGACAGTCATCCTTTTGATTGGAACGTACAGGTTTGGCGGATCATAGAGAAATCTTATCAATGGTGTGGTGATTGCAGACAATACTAACACTGAGATCACTGATGCAGTGAACTCTTGATCAGTTAGCTTCTGTATTTGCAATGAGGTTTACATCAGAGAGTGCTGAACAGGCAGCAAAAAGAAACAAAAAACACACAATACCATCAAATGAAACATAGGTCGATACATAAAATATCGCCCCCTATATATCAGCATTGCCTCATGACGCTAATATTTTCCGATACAATGACAAAATTGCAATATATATCGTATCGAAGACAGCTCACAAAATGTTGGCCGATATTTGCTCATATGTTCTGATTCATTAAAAAAATTTATGATATTAATACATATTACCAGATACGACTAATACCAATACAGATATTTTCATTCATACGCAATAGTAAAAGCACCTATCTTAGCAAGAGCTGCAACATTTTTCACGTTGAATTAATGGATAACTACAAATTCTGAAAGAAACTGTAAGCTCTCAAAGCATTTCATTCAACCTCAAGGTTATGTTCATGGAGGTAAGAGGAATATGCAACTCTTTAATGTCAAAGTAATCGAATTCCTCCAACCAAACGCAACGGAGATTGAACATATCTTGAAATTAATTACCAAGATCTATGTTTACATAACTAAACTGCATTACTATGAGTACAAATATACCATTTTTCAACATTTTTCAAGAAAAAGAAGCATTTACATACCCCATCATATCTCCACAGATTGTAAATAATCAGCTCGGTAATACCCTTTGCATTCAACACTAATCCAAGCACAAAAGCATCTTGAACAGGTATTTTACCGTAGATGGCAGGCAATATCACTGTTCCAAGCTTTAAAATGGTTCCAGAGAGGACAATGAGCCCTATAACCCACAATGCCTGAAAACTCACAGCGAAGATATTCATTTTCAACCCACTAACCGTGAGAAATGTGGGGTACATCAAGCCAGTTACAAGAGTATCAAGTTTCTGTGATATCGCGGCTCCAAGAGGTGGCCCGTCTGGTAATGCCAGTCCCAGAATTAAAGGACCCAAAGCATAGTGCTGACCAACAATCTCGCTTGCAAAGGCAGAAATGAGAATGGACAAAAAGACCGCAGCCATGTGTAGCTCATTCAGTGAATTTGCTGCCGATGTTGCTTGCAGAAATCTCAGAATCGCTGGCCGAATGGCGAAAACAATGACAACAAGTAATGCAATTGTAGACAATATTGATCCAGTAAATGTTACAATGCTTCGTCCAACAGCTCTGGAAACCGAAAAGCCAAAGGCCATCACCGAAATACCAATGAGATCACAGAACATAGAAGAAGCAACAGCTAGGCGGCCGACGTCAGTGTTGAGGATCTTTAGCTCTGTCAGTAGGCAAGCAATGACTTGAAAAGCTGTTAATGATTGCGTTACTGCGAGAAGTGGTAAGGATTGTGAGAGGCTTGAGTCCATGGAAACTTTTTCCCTTAGGATGAAGCACACAGCAAGAGGAACAGATGTTGAGATAAAGAACATGGAGCCACCTATTGTCATGGCCATTCGCTTTGGCCTTATCATCAAGTTTGAGTCCATTTTGAGTCCCATCTCGAAACTAAAAAGCACGAGGCCAAATGTTGCAAATGTTTCAAGTATCATGCTGCCTCTTTTGGGAAACAACGTCGATGCTACAGCCTGATTTCTTGATAATAGGGATGGACCAAGTAGCATACCGCCCTGCTCTTCATTCAAAAAATCATCATATATGAATCACACTTATTGCTGAGAATTCTGAAAATTTGGGAGAACAGAGAAAGGGGTCATCAAAAGTTTCATCTTGATGGGGGGCTCTTTTTAATCTTGAATTTTCATATTTGGCACTTAATTATCTCGAAGTACAGGGCTAGAATTCTAAAGCTAATGAATTAATCCCCATGAGCAAGACCAGGAGAGCACCTAGTGATCCTGAATCAATCTTAATTTGTCTTTTCATCCTTCAAGCATAAACATTACATGATTTTACCACACAAATTGACCCACATTGGACATCATAAATTATTGAATCTGTTGTTAAAGACACGAGATACTTTGAGCCAATTCTAAAATTTGTTAGAATTTCAAGATCCAAGGTAATCTCTTTTTTGATAAGTAAGATCCAAGATAATTCAACTGGTTGGTTCAAATTGCCCGTCATCCATTCGGGGATTACACTTGTGCAACACAACCCGATCTTCCGATTTCAGTCTATTCCCGACTATGCAAAATCAGTTTTAAAGGACCTATCGGTATAATTTAAGGTAATTTCATTGAACCAAAACACATTGCAATTTCCTTAAGCAAATACTCAATGTGTAAAATATAGCAATCTCACTCATATAGTATCAGACTAAATTTTCGCAATAATCCTATCAAATAGATAGAAAGAAAACACGTAATTGTCAAATGCTTAGCATTCCTTCATGACCACCCCAAGGAAAAAGAAACACACACACATGCACCCCACATCTGACAAGTTTCCAAAGTTTTACTATCCACAATTTTACCCAATTTTATATTTCTAGAATTTTCCTTATTAAAGTCTAAACCAAATTTTTAGAAAAATAAAACATGGTAGAGATGAAATCTGTTACATAAACTAAGAACTTAAGACAAGTAAGGAAAGAACGAGCGAAGAAGAGTGACTTGAGAGGAGGATAGCTCACAAGAATTTGGCCAACAATGGCAGATTGCCCGAGAGGCTTGAGACAGAATTCAACGAGCCTCGATGTGACGAAGATAAGTGAGAGTTGCATCAACAGAAGGGGTACATTATAATGCAACGGATTATTGTGGTGAAAGAAGCCGCTGGACCAGTTCGGGCTGAGCTCATGGCAATAAATACTCCAATTTCGCGAATCCACCACGCGCATGGAGAAAGCGTCATGTCCCGCCATGCTTCTATAAAAGCAAGAAGAACGAGGAGGAGGAGAAAGAGTAGTGGAAATTCTTTGATGAAAACGGTGAAGAAAAACCGGCGTTTCCCTGAGTACGTGTGCGTGAGCATTTGTGATTGGAAGGGAAACGTGGGGGCAGAGGATAAGAATGGATTTCGGAATTGTAAGTAAAGCGTGAATTATCTCCTTCTTCGCCGTTGCTTAGGCGGAGGATGGGGTGGGCTTCGAGCTCTAACCGATGAATTGGGCAGCTATTTCCACGGCGGTCGCAGCATCTTCCTACTGTTCCTACAAATCCGCCGGGATAAATATTGGACGCCGAAGGAACTTCATGTTTCAGATTTTTTATTTTTAATTTTTTTTAAAATCCAATAATTAGCAATGCTTTGTTGTAACCAAATACATAGTAATTTTAGATATAGAGATTATGAAAACCAGAGCTGATAATAAATTAACGTCGAATTGAAAAAAAATAATTTCATATAGATTCATTAATAATCAGCATTTTGAGGGTAATTTGAAGTTTTACCCGATTTTTTATACAGCCCAATAAAAACAAAGGATATAGGGGATCTCAAGAGGATTATTGTGGGGATACCTGTCACGGTCCCACGTTTTAGTCCAAAATATGAAGCTTAAAGCTTATTTTATTTATTAATTTACAATTAATTTCAACTTTAAATTTAAAATTTAATTTTTTATTCAACAGATTTAAATCTGAATTGATATTAAGACGTAAACTTATATTAAATGCCATCAAATAATTGAATGGAGACAAATATCTACCCCGTCAGGGTTGGGATCGGGTGCGAATTGGACAAAAATTAGCAATTTAGGGTTGGGATCGGGGTTGCCTAAATTAGGGCTTAACCGGTAGCCACGCCATCCCTAAGACTCATGGGGGATGGGCTCTCCTCCACTGCACGGAGACCCCCCTCGTTCCATTAGTTTTGGCCTCTCCTCTTGTGATTAAAATGGTGCCTGGAAATTATAGTGAAAGAAAGTCAGAGAGAGAAGCTCCGCCCCTCCCTAGAAATCCCTAAATTTTACAAACCTTAACTAGTTTGATCTCGTTTTACCGTCCCCTCTCCTTCCTGATCGGCTCCCCTTCCCCCACCCGTTCGTCTCGGTAATGGAGGAGATCTTGGGAGGAACGACGGAGGCGGACGCTAGGGTTGAGCGCAGAGCAAGGAAGAAGCACCGAGCCCTCAACGCTGTCACTTCCGTTTCAGCACATTGAGAAAGATACGTAAAGAACGACTTTCAAATTTTAAAATTTAATTATAATTAATTAAATTGAGATAAGTAAAATTAAAATTAAAAGATAAAAAATTAGGTCAAAATTAATTTTAGATCAAATCATATTGAGTTGAATAACGTTTGACTGTCACCCAACGCAAACACATGCATGTTTTGGGTTGAGGAGTCGTGCCTAACTAACGCCTAATTGGAACTTAAGCACGTCTTTCATATTACTCGTGCTCGATACCCATCCAAGAGATGCGCGAGCACAATGTGGCAAGAGAGAGAAGGAGAAGATGAGAAAGGAAATGAAGCTAGAGAAGACTAATTGAAGTAACTACAATCAAGATTTTGGTGAGATTAAAATTAAAATAAGCATATCTTCAGACTTCTTTTCTTTATTGTTGATTTTATTTCACTTTTTAAAATATTTATTATTCTAAAGATGTCATATTTTTGTAGTTAAAATGTTTAATCTTTATGTATATGAACTCTCAATCTCACTTTTTACCATTTTTTGCAACAAATTATATTATTAGTTCATGTCTATTGATTTGTTAATATATTTTTTGTAAATATGTTTGTACATGTGTTGAAAATCTAGTTTAATACTCTAATATATTATAAATTTCGTATATAATGTTTTTATATATTTAAAACTATTAAATATATGTTTTACATATTCTAAAATTTTATAAATTATTCCTACATACATGTCATTTGAAATGAAATATTAAAATTTTAAAATGTTATTGATATTTCTACAATTTTATTTGAAAATCTTATAATATGGTATTACATATTTTAAATTAAGCATGTTTAATTTTTTTTAAAAAAAATTAAAGCATTACATGATGAGTAATCGGAATAATTTGAAGAAAAAATCTATACATTTGTAAAAAAAAAAATTAAGAATATTTTTTTTGATATGAGAAAATATAAAGTGTTAGGTCAAGTATTGCGGGCCGACCTAGAATTCAAAGCATAATAGCAAAACTCTGTTTGATTGAAAAAAATTCATTCTAGCAGGAAAAAAATTTCCTTTAGTAGGAAAAGTAAATTTTCACTTGGTGGAAAATACTAGATATTTTCCATAATAAAAGGAGTGAGCTCTCACCATGGAAATCTATAAAAAAATCGAGAAAGAAAATCTCTCAAAAAAGCTCTTGAAGGGGACACCCCGACGCCTCCACTCTAGTTCTCTAGCCCGTCAGCAAAGTGGAGCATCACTAAGCCCCCTTTGAGGGTGCCTAGCTCCTTTGCTCCAGATTTCTATGAAATAGGACTCGAAGCCCTTCCACAATGGTGCCTAAATGTTCTTACTAGACAAAGACCAAAGCTCTGAAAGCGAAGCCCCAGCTCCTCTGCTCCAGTTCTAAGCTCGCCGGTGAAACAAAGCACCATGAAACCCCATTAATGGCACCTAGCCCACTATTCCCATCTTCGATAAAACATGACTCGAAAGCCTCAACGAAGGTCCCTGGAATCTCTCGCCAAATAGGGCATAAGGTCTCATGAGCCTGTCACTCAGCTCCTTCGCCCTATTCACGACAAACACAGAGGCTCAAGGCTCCTAAAATGGAGCCCAGAGCTTCCCGGTCAAAACAAATCATGAAGCCCCTTCAAATGGTGGCTGGAGCACTCAACGAAGCTCTCTCCAAAATGGAGCCCAGAGCTCCACAACAAAGGTAGAGCCCAAAAGCTCTCCCTAAACTAGCGCCCAAAACTTCTCAGTAGAACGAAATACGAAGCCGAACCCCTAAAATGGTGCTCAGCCGACCTCCACATTAGGTCAACGGGAAGCACCAAGCTCTTCTAACAACGGCGTCCAGCAGTTCTCCTCCAAATCAGAATGAAATAGAGCTCAAAGCCCATCATCAACAGTGTCCAGGGCTCCTCAAAGCCCTCGGCCACACAAAGAATGCCCATTATGCTCTCTCTCTCTCTCTCATCCCGTGACTGAGTCCAAAACTTCACCCCCAACTGGTGGAATATCAGCTGACTCCAAGCTCATGGCGGTGGGAGTGCCACGCCCCTTTTGGGTTCTCCATTACCAGGGCGACAAGGGAATTCTGGGTAGCGGAGAACGAAAAATGGCCCCTCAGCCGAGTGTACCCTGGAGCTCAATCCTTTATCTCATGAGTCGCCCCTCAGTCGAGAACACCCAGAAGCTCAGTTCTCCACCCGGTGAGCTACCCTTGACCAGACACACCTATAGGAGCCAGTCCTCCTCTCACATTCCCTGTTCATGCGTGCAACTCTGCACCATCTACAACCTCTTTACATCTTTCTATTCTTTTGGAAAGGTTTCTGATTTGAATGTCAGAAGATTTACGATGGGAACACCTCCTGCCGTCCTCTGACATCCTATTTATAGTTTGTAGTGCGCAGGTTTCAAGTTAGCAGTGACGGAGACCGGATCTGCTCCAATTTCACCCGTAGTGGAAGAATTGAAGGCTTTCTAATCCATACCACAACTTGTGAACTGGGGATGTATTATTGGTGTCACCTGTGGGAGTGACTAAAAAGTCTTTTCACCTTACAATAACAAAACAAACACAATCTATACTAGTATTCCGGCCTGCACGTAGCTAAAGATATCACCTCCCATTACGACGACCTCTCATCAGCTAGCCATGTCAATGGGTGATCGACACAAAATGTATGGGTGCTCGGTGCTGAGCTGGTCACCCTCTTTCAGACCCTTTGTATTAGTCCAAAGGCACAACACTGGGGGCTCCATCCTTTAACTCTAGGATGGTCGAAGAAGATCAACATCCTATACACAGGCTATTACCTCAGCTGAAGGCGAAGTCACCTGTGGCAATGATCTCTCGCAAGGTAGCCATGTGGACGGACGTCGATCCCAAGTGTACAAGCACTCGCTGTCCAGTCGGGTGCTCTGGACTTGTTGTCCCCAGACCGTTTGCACCCGTCAGAAAATATAACACGGGGGGTTTCGCTGTTTAGCTTCCTGGCGATCAAAGAAAGTTAGCATCCTCAGAGGATTAACCGGCCTAATGACCTCAGGACCCAAGATGGCCCCAGTGCCTATCTCATTAGATCAACGACCTCGATATTAGGGGGATCTGAGCGACGAGGCTCACTCCCGAAGGAGAGATTGATCCAGTCCAAGGGAGTCAGGCCAAAGCTTGAAGCGACAATGCCTTGCAATTCTTAAGACGATCGACATCCTCTCCAAGTGCAGAGAGGTCTCACGAAGAGTCAGTGGACAAACTATTGCCTGGTCTTACACTCGCAAGCAACCTTGCCAAAGCAAAGAGCATGGCACACGAACACAACAGGTTTGGCACGGTGTCCAGATTGAGTTCGGCTGCATGATAGCCCGGTTGTGATGAACCGTATTTTTTGGCCAAAAATTTGGCAGAGTTTCCTCTATAATACAATCATTAGACTATACAAAACTTGTGAACATCTTGTACAACATATAAAAATCCTCCCTAAATGTCATGCACATCCCTATAACTCCAAGTCCCAACAACATACAACAATTAGGACATAACATCACATAGGATCCAAATGCCACATACAATTTGTGGCTCCAATGCAGTGTATCTAAACACAACGTTGGCCCAAGAGAGATGCCACTAGGTACCTATTACAAATCACAATAATCTGCGGAAGTATAAATAAATCCAAATACAGCGGAAGCTACTCTATCTGCTTATCAACCACTGTACAATATACATAAATAATCCTAATAGAAATATTCATAAATACAATTATCCATAATACTTGTGAACTACAAAATATAAGTCTTCGATATGGTCTTCCAAATCCTAAACCTAGTCCACTTCGAATCTCTGTGCTATCCCATCGGGTATATTAAACCTGTACTAAATTGGAGGTAAAGAAAAGTAAGAGTGAGCTAATAGCTCAACAAGTGCATCATAAGAAAATAATAAACAATATATGATCAAATGAAACGATAATCGGATGGGAGTAACATATATAAATAATGGAATAGGAGATGAGAGGGAAGAGATAGGTAAAGATGCATGATGACATAAGACGTGTTTTTATATATCTTTATGATTACATTAATCTTTGCAGATTATAAGCAGCAAATCTTACTAGCTAATGGTGTGAAAAAATGAAAAAATGGTCATAATAACCTCATGATCTAAGGTCATATGCTCCCATTATCTGCTCGGAGGTGGGCCAAATAACTCACATATGCCCCCATGTCCGTCGAGTTCTAGAGATAATCATCGTCCTTTAATAATAATATTTAGGGCTTGCCAAAAGTATCACCGGCTCCAAAAAGCGGTTAGGATACGCGACTAGTGTAATCTTTGAGTCTCTACTGTGATACCCATGTCATGCCAATGGATATTATCCTTCATAACATAACCCATGGTCCTAATTTCATAATTCCTCATTCATTTAAGGGAAGGTCCACCATAATTCAATTCATCATATCTCCATTCGGGAGAACCATTCGATCTCAAATCACATTGTGGACTTTCCTTTGATTTCGTATACGATTATTATCTTTTCTTTAGATATAAGTTTTTTCACAAGTCAATTTGGATACATGGATGTCACAATGCATAGGAATAATTAGAATTCCTTACCACATTAGGCAATTGTCACCTTAAGGGCCTTCAGAACACATTTCTTCCACACATGGGGCACAATCATATTTTTTCAGAGCTTATAATTGAGCACATGGAATTAATCATACTTTCATAACAATTCATTAGGGTGAAAGCATGTAAATTTTCTATTTATTCTCGGGTGAACAGTAATAGTGTCAATTTAGAGTATCTGTACATCGCGAACAGGTCGATACTTGTGAGATCGGATATCCGACCGATATATATGCATAATTGGAATATGATGATTCATATTTTGGGGTCAATTTAACATAATATAAAGGGGAAAAGGGGAATCCTGAATTTGGGCGCAGGTTCACCAAACCGAACAAATTGAAAGGGCATTTAGGTGCCAAATGATAAATAAATTACATTAGGGTATGGGTAATGATATTCTATTCTTAATTTATGCAAGAGCCCCAAAAATCGGAAACCAAAACCACCCGGGGCGCGGGTGAACATTAGCAGTACGAAATGATCGTGCATAAAAACGAAAAAGGTGAGCATGTGAGCACTCGCCTCAATTCGCTCTACAATTTCTCCAACTAGCTCGAAGCTGGAATCGAATCCAAAAGATTTTGTTTGTCCCTCTTCTCCTTTGCGTGGTCTCTCCCTGCGTAGCTTCCTCTTTGCGTGCGCAGCCGCCATTGCTCGACCTCACCTGTAATATCCTAAATATTTTTTTAGAATAAAATTGATAAATTAGTTTTAATAATTACTTTTAATTACTGTTAGGATTAAAATATGATCTTTGGGCCTAATAAATTAAATAAATTAATAAATTGGGATTGAATATTTGGACCATTAATTAAAATTTAGATTAAATAGTGAATTAATTATTCGTTGACGAAGTATATATATATATATATAAACGAATGAATGAAATATTAGAAATTTAGGTTAAGGTCTTAAATAGATATAATTAGATAACTAACTGCATAATAAATATTTTTAAAGAGAGATAATAAATATACATAAATAAATATATTAAAAAAATACTAATAAATAATAATAATGATAATAATAATAATAATAAAAATAAATAAATAAATAAATAATAAATGTATTAATAAATAATAATAATGGTAATAATAATAAAAAATAATGTATTAATAAATAATAATAATAATAATAATAATAATAATAATCGATAAACGACAGAAGAGATGAAAGAAAAAAAAAAGAAGAAAAAGAAAAAGAAAAAGAAAAAGAAAAAGAAGGAAAGAAAAAAAAAAGAAAGAAAGAAGAAAGAAAAGAAAGAAAGAAGAGAGGAAGGAAGGGAAGAAGAAGGAAAGGAGAGAGAAAGAGGAAGGCGCGGTGACAAATTTCGGACAAGGAGGAAGGAAATCGGCATCCCAAATGGAAACCCTAAATCGAACCCTTCATTATTTAAGGATTTGAATGGCGTGAGTGGAAGGGGAAGGGGGAGCCGAAGCAGAGCAAAGTCACCGAAGCCATTGTCATTGCCGATTGCTGCCGTTGAAGCCGTCGCCGTTGCCGATCGCTGCGGTTGAAGCCGTTGCCGTTTCCGATCGCTGCGGTTGAAGCCGTTGCCGTTGCCGTCGTCAGTTGTGCCGCCGTCGCCGCAAATCCTCGTCACTGTTAAACCCTAACCGTCTCTATTCAACAGGCAAGTGAACTCCATGTACTATCGTTCTTCCCTAATTTTGCAAGTGAATCCTGTTTATTGTCGTTTCTCTTCTAATTTCAAATGAAGTTCCTCTACTGCCATTTTCTCCTTGAATCACAAGTGAATCCTGTTTCATGTCCTTCTCTTCTGTGGCAAATGAAATTCTAAATTCCTGCTAGTAAATCGTTCCGTTCTTCTCTCTGATGCTCATCTTCTCACTATCGGTCGTGATTTATGGAAATCGGCTGTAACTCTGTAAGATAGAATTTGGGGGTCAAAATCAGAGCACCAGCTCTCTGTTCAACCGTTTCAAGAAATGAAACGATGAGAATTTTATTGGGTTTTAGTTGCGTAAATGGGTATTGCCAGTGGGTGTAATCACATGTTGATAATTGGGTGTATGTATTTATTTGTGTAGTTATGTACCTGCAATATATGTTGATTTCTTTATTTGTCTAATGATGTATGTATTTATATGTATATTTACGTCAAGCAGTATTTATTATTCAGTGGTGTGATTATATGGGTAGTGTGAGGTTGGGTGATTTGAATAGTGTTCTGTTTGTGTGGATATGCTCTGTTTGTGCTCTGTGTGTGTTCTGTGAGTGTGCTCGAAGCAGCAGAGCTGCTGTGTGTAGCAGAAGCTGTGCGTGAAGCACATTGGGCCGTGGCTGGGTTGGTGGATGGCAGCAACAAAGTGGGTCGTGGGCATGTCTGTTGGGCTAGGCAGTTGATGGTTGTGCGTGTGTTGGGCTGTGGGCCTAGTTGTGTGTGTGTGTGTTGGGCTGGGCCTAGGGTGTGTGTGTGTGTTGGGCTGTGGGCCTGGGTGTGTGTGTGTGTGTTTTAGTGGCTCAGGTGTGTTTTAGTGGCCCAGGTGTTGGGCTGGGCTGTGTGTGTATGTAGTGGGCCAGGTAATTGAGCTGTGGGCTGAGTTTGAAGGTAGCAGTGTACTGGGCCGTGGCTGGGCTTCAATTAGTGGGTAATCGAAGTTGGGCCATGGGCTTGGCAGCTGGTGTGGATTATGTGTATATATATATATATAGAGGTATATGTATGTATATATATATATATATGTAGTGATGTATTTGGTTATATATGTATATATATGTTAATGAGTAGTGTTATGTGTATGTATGAGAATAAAGATGGTAAAGAGCCTATAGGATATTTACAGTTTGTAAATATTGTATGTTTAAAGGTATGTGGGCCAGTGTTTGGAATGGTGCTAATTGAATGAAGAAATAAATATTGCCGATTAATTGTTGGAACCTTGTAAAATTAATTGGGGGATGGAAATTTGAAATAAAAATATTGTTGACCTTAGTCATAGGCATTGCTCCGAAATAGAAATATTGAAGTAGTTGAGCTGATCATATTTTAATCCATGTATTCCTTCTGGATGTCCTGAGATATGTTCCTTTGCATTAATCTTAGTAGTGTGCGTATATTTTATTGGCACTCTATGGATAAATAAAGGAGAGTGTGCGAAGACTTTACAGTAACTTGACGAACGGGAGTCCGTGAGACTGTAAAGTAGTCTATACTTTTCCAATACTGAGTCCATTCCAGAGGATCAAGGTCGTTGATATTAAGAAGGGATGTTTATAATCTAGTGACCATCGTAAATAATGATATTTTGGATATCATTGGCGAGGGGTATCGGAGATGGTATGAGTATGCTATGGGTACAGTCTCTGAGAGGACTATAGGGATAGTAGGGATACCATGGATACCAGATAATTTCGTGGTACTCACCCAACGTTGGGTGCGTAAATACACGGCTTTTAGTTCACTTTGGTAGAATAAGGTCCAGGGAGATTCTTATTATCTCGTACAGTGGTGGCCTCATATTGAACTGATATTCAGATTCTTATTATCTCGTACAGTTAGTCGAGAAGGATGCTTATAACCTAGGGACCATCGTAGAGGATGATATCTGGGATATCATTGGCAATGGGTATCGAAGATTGTATGAGCATGCTATGGGTACAGCCTTTGGGAGGACTATAGGGGTTGTGGGGATACCATGTATACCAGGTAACCTCGTGGTACTCACCCAGGCCGTCGGGGCGTAAATATGCGGCCTTTGGTCCACTATGGTAGAATAAGGTCCCTGGAGACTACTATCGTTCATATAGTTGTGACATCGTATTGAGCTGATGATCAGAGTCGATGGAATCCATGTTGCTTCCTTGATACTTAGCCGTTCATGTGATCTTCGGATTGTGGACACAACATGTTATTGAGTCCCGGACAGTGGTTGATCTATTACTTGCTATCATTGACTTTTTTTATTATTTTAGTATCCGGGATGCTTAATTGTACTCATCTATTATTGATTATGTTTGCTTGCTGGGCATTCGGCTCACTTTTGTGTTTTATTGGCTCCAGATTAGATAGGTTGATATCAAGATCAATGAGATTACGCGACATTTGGGTAGCCATCAGATAGAGGTGATCATCAGAGATTGAGGCTTTTCGGATAGAGACTTAAGACCCTGGTAGTTTAGTTAATATTTAACTTTTATTAGATTCATTTATGAGGATTGATATAAATGATATTGATGGCATTTATTGGGGTTATTTATCATTATTATGGGTATTTATGTGACGATGCATTTATGATGATTATAGATTGTGTCTTAAATGATATTGTTGAGTTTATTAAATTTGTTTGATGATGTGTAATTGTCGATTTTGGACGATTCGAGAATTTCACCATGACGATCTGGGTCGGGTTCGGGTTCTTGAGCTCGGGTCGTCACATCACCGTGGCAACCGGCCACTGTCGAGCACGACTATTGCCGACCAGCACCGGCCACTGCGCATTGCCTCCCCTGGCACAGCCGTCTCCTCTCCACTTTCTCTCCCCCGAAACCCTTCCCCAAAAACCCCTGATTCCTCTTCCCCCTCTCCTTTTCTATTGTTATATATATTACTTAAATTTTAAAATCCAAATTGATACTCGTACGACAGAGTGGGCGTACTTGAGGTGCCGGCCTAACTAGTCCAAATATCTTCTAAAATTTTTATAATATTTAATTAATTTTATCACAACTATATTATCTAAAATAATAATAAATAATCCAATTAAATTTGATAAAAATTTAAAATATTACATTCTCCTACGCTTATAAAAATTTCATCCTGAAAATTTAATGAATATCAAAACTTAGGGGGATTGTCCTTCTAGATTTTGCCTCCGAACTCCCAAATCACTTTTTTGGAGAGACGATTATTTCTAATGAACTTAAATCATTCGAATCATCCTAATCCTCAACACCTAATACTCTTTAACTAAAATTGAGATTGAAACTTTGCTATAAGATGATCCCTAATCTCCCATAATGGTCAAGCCCGATCATAAACCTACTTTCTCAATTATTGGTATATGGGAGACATTATGATATTCTAACCAAATTTAAAGGTAAGTGTAATTATTGACTACCTCTTCAATTTAATACAAAATCCCAAATGAATAAATAGGCTCTCACCTCGATACCTCCTAAGTCTCAAGAATGATCTTCCATTGGAACCTCCATCCAGTTCTGAAATTTTTGAGCCAAGGGCCCATATACTTCCACTGCACTATTCTGATTAATCATTCATTAGGATATCAAAACTCTCATGCAATCTTACAATCATAGAGTCAAAGTAAACACCTAGGTTATCTCGGCTATAACCTAAAAAAAGTCCCAAAAATATTAACACAATTAAGGTAAGGTCCTCAATCCACAAATTACGATTAACTTAGAAAATACAATTGAGACAATTACCCCAAAATCTGACACGGCCCCTAAACCGCTACCTAAGTCTCGAAACTTAAATGCTTAGCAAACTCATTATCTTATTAGCATACCAACGGGCCCATCTAATTGATCCACATACATTACCAACGAAACAACATCTTTATTTATCAAGTCTCATATTTGAGCTCCCCAACCAAACAAACGGCTAACGGCCTTCTTGAATCCATAACATAGTCCTCCAACGAAGTTCATACTTCCCATGATTCCTCGAACTCGACAATGGGGTCCTCACACAATAGCCCAAGCCTGACCAGAAGATTTAACCCATAATATTCATAGGTATGCCAATAAATTTACTAACCCAAACAGCATTGCTCGGACTCACAACGACCGTTTCTAAATTCCTAAATGTTGCTACTGACACAACCCCTATTTATCCTTAATCGATGACATTTGGCTACAGACTGGCCTTCGAAAGCTCCACACCTCAGTAAAAAGTCAAATGATTCATCTATTCGTACTGGCATGACAACTTATCAACCAAACACCACCAAAATCAGACCAAGGTTCAATGCCACAAAATAATCCCAATCAACCTAACCAATCATACCTACGGATACGAGAAAACGCTATAGGCACTAGCATGACTAATATCAAACAAAAATCCTTCAATAAATGAACTTAGGAACACAAACAAAATATATATACTCAAAATCCCAAAACAGTACATCCATTGAAATATCTAGATTTGGGAATCCTTCCTTCCATCATAGTAGACAACTTCTCAATACTAGTGCCATTACCATAAAACCATGATCTAATGCACTAGACCACATCTCCATTCAACCTGAGGAATGTAGATAATCCCTAATCATGCGGTCCAACTGTCCCTAAATTGAGACATACTCTCAAAATCCTATTGAAACAACATATTCATCCATAGAGCATTCCCAATATCTCACATGATCTCTCTTATCCTACAGGCCAATGATTCTTTACACACTAACCACCTGGGGTCAACTTCCCCTCCTTTTCGACATGGGACAATATTACCTTATTTTCCCCCAAACACTGGATCACTGATATCGCCATCTCAATCCACAGGATTCATACCGCAATCTATATAGGATTCGAACTACCCCAAAGGTCTAGGTACTTAATTATTACTAAGTCGATTATAAATTGACATCCTTCAATTTGATATACTAGTATCAACTCTAAATTATTTTAACATCGAGTCATTGATTCTACCTCATTCATCATACTTGCTAGGTTGATCAGGTATCCCTTCTCAGCAAGTTACTAGTTAGAGGACCTCAACCAAAAATTGATCATACCTAACTTCGAACCCAAACCGATTAACCTAGACCTCAAATCAAAGCTAATCAAATTAAGCATTAAATCGGCACAAATCAAATTTGAACCTCAAGGTGCCTCCCTATAGCTCATCTCGACCTCACGGTCGACCACTGCCACAAATAGGCCTTCACATAGGAGCCATTGTAGTTACTAATATCCTATCTGAAGGCAACGTAATACGGGTTAGGTCGCACTTCAGACACTAACAAGGACCTTATAAGCTAGACAACTAGACTCATTTTCTATCTCTGACTTAGTTCAAACCTGAGCTAACCAATCAGGATAACTAGATCTATCCAATCTAACTAAATTGTCCTATGCCTACATACTTCTCCAATCAATCTTAATCTATCCTAAACTTTCGCATATGAATCAAATCAAACCTAAGGCATGTCTTTTCTCTGATATAAATTGTGACAAACCGTATTTTTCTGTTAAAAATCTGACAGAATTTTCTCTATAATACGGCCATCAAACTATACAAAACCTGTGAAACATTCTGTACAACATATAAAAATCCTCCCTAAATGCCACAACATCTCAACGACTCACGCATACACATCCCAATAACTCTAAGTCCCAACAATATATAACAATCAGGACACAACACCACATAGGATCCAAATGCCACATACAATTTGTGGCTCCAAAGCGGTGTATCTAAATACAACGTCGGCCCAAGAGAGTTGCCACTAGGTACATATTAGAAACCACAATAATTTACAGAAGTACAAATAAATTCAAATACAGTGGAAGCTATTTTATCTGTTTATCAGCCATTGTACAATATACATAAATAATCCCAATAGAAATATATATAAATTCAATTATCCATAACACTTGCAAACTAAAAAATATAAATTTTTGATATGGACTTTTAAATCCTAAGCTTAGTCCACTTTGAATGTCTATGCTGTCCCATCAGGTATATCAAATATGTACTAAATTAGGGATAAAAAAAGTAAGGGTGAGTTAACAGTTCAACAAGTGTATTATAAGAAAATAATAAATAATATATGATCAAAGAAAATGATAATGGGATGAGAGCTATATATATATACAACAGAATAGAAGATGAGAAGGAAGAGATAGGTAAAGATGCATGATGATATGAGACATATTTTTATGTACCTTTATGATTATGTTAATCTTTGTGGATCAAGGTCAATAAATCTTGTTAACTAAAGGTGCAAAAAAATGAGGAAAGGATCATGATAACCTCATGATTTAAGGTCATACGCTCCCATTTTCTTCTCGGAGGTGGGCCAAATAACTCACATGTGTCCCCATGTCCCCCAGGGCCCAGAGGTAGTCATTGTTCTTTCATAGTAGTATCCTAGGGCTTGCCAAGAGTATCACACGCTCCAATAAGCGGCAATGATACGAGGTCAGTGTAACTTTCAAGTCTCTACTATGATACCCATATTATGCCAAGGGATATTACCCTTAATAACATAATCCATGGTCCTAGTTTTATAATTTCTCATTCATTTGTGGGAAGGTCCACCATAATTCAATCCACAATATCTCAATTTGGGAGAACATTCGATCCCAAATCATATTGTGGAATTCCCTTCAATTTCATATACAATTATTAACTTTTCTTTGAATTTAAGTCTTTTCGTAGGTCAATTTGAATAGATGGATGTCACAATGTATAGGATTGATTAGAATTCCTTACCACATTAGCAATTGTCACCTTGGGGGCCTCCGGAATACATTTCTTCCACACACGGGGCACAATCATATTTTTTCGGAGCTTATAATTGAACACATATAATTAATCATACTTTCATAATAATTAATTATGGTGGAAGCATGCAAAATTTTCATTTATTCTCGGGTGAACAATAATAGTGTTAATTTAGAGCATCCGAAAGACGCGAACGGGTCAATACTTGTGAGATCGGATGCCCGGCCGATATATATGTATAATTGGAACATGATAATTTATATTTTGGAGTCAATTTAATATAATATGAAGAAAAAAAGGGGAATCCCAAATTTAGGCATAGGTTCGCCAAATTGGACAAATCAGAGGGGCATTCGAGTGCCAAATGATAAATAAATTATACTAGGCTATGAGGAGTGATATTCTAGTATCAATTTATACAAAAGCCAAAAAATCAAAAATTGAAACCACCCGAGGCGTGGGTGAACAGTACCAGTACAAAATGATCATGCATAAAAACAAAAAAGGAGAGTATGTGTACACTTGCCTTAATCCGCTCTACGATTTCTCCGACTAACTCGAAGTTAGAATCGAACTCCAAAGCCTTCATTTGCCCCTCTTCTCCTTCGTGTGGTCTCTCCCTGCACAGCTTCCTCTCTCCGTGTGCGCCACCGCCGTTGCTCGACCTCACCGTGGGAATCAGCCACCGCCGCACAAGACCGTCGTTGGCCAACACCGGCCACTGCGCGTCGCCTCCCTCAGCGCAGCCCTCTCCTCTCTCTTTCCTCTTTCTCTCTCCCAAAACCCTCGCCCAAAAACCCCTGAATTCCCTTCCCCCTCTCCTTTTCTATTATTATTATTATTATTATTATTATATATTTCCATTACTTAAATTTTAAAACCCAAGTCGATACTCGGGGAATAGTACGAATGCACTTTGGGTGCCAGCCCAACTATTCCAATTATTCTCCAAAATTTTTATAATATTTAATCAATTTTTATCATACCTAAATTATCTAAAATAATAATAAATAATCTCAATTAAATTAGATAAAAATCTAAAATATTACACCGGCCCCAAAATTAGTCTGGCTCCATAGCTGACGATCGAGAGTCCAGGCAGTTCAACCCTACTCCTTCTCGTTTGAGCCACGTCTCATGCTCGGGATAATCCGGCATTCGGGTCGCATCTAGAAGGACCCCTGTTGGTCACCAGATTCAGCCCATAGTAGTTTAGTCTGATGACCAAGTCCAATCAGGTTGCATCTCAGTTTGGCGCCCACTTTCGGGCCTCTTGCGTCCAAACGAAGACGTTGTGTTGGGACTCCGCCCTCCAGTTTCTAAATAGCAAAGCAGACAAATGTTTGTAGTAGATCTGATGGCCTAATGACCCTGTGGCTTGGGCGGTCACGAGTGGTAGGGCCTAATAGCGGCTAGAAGGCCGGCCGAGCCATGGAGTGCAAATGAAGGCCCGGTGCGATCTGATCCATGCCGCTCCAAGTGCAGCCAGGAGGCACTGGCTTCGAACCCTATTGGCTCGGTGCGGCAAGCCCGACCTTTCAGAGATTAGAGGTCGCAAATATGAGACCACTGGCTAGAGTGGCCGTCACCCTTTTCATGGGCCCTCCTCGGCCTCGACGGTCCTCTTGAGAAGGGTGCAGCAATAAGCAGGCCGATCCCACTACAATGCCTCTCATTGGCCCATTGTGTAGCAACAATCCTTGTAAAATTTATAGCAATCCTCGTAATGGGGGCTCAACATGCTCAGCCCACCACCCAGCACATCATAGAAAACATCATCCAGCCAAGCACTGCACTGATCTAGGTTGCTCGAGGCAGTATCGGCTGACAATGGGACCCGAACCACCACTTGGTAGGCCACCTAGCACAGCAGCGGCACGCTGCTCAGCCAATCCAAGGCAAAGGACCAAATCTCATAGAGCAAGGGGCCATAGGTAGGGGCACCTAACAAAGTGTCCCGATGACCCTCTGAAGCAGTACACGTAGACCATGCACTTAAGGTGGCAAACCGACCCCGAGGGCATGGCACGCCGTCTGCCGCCGAACACCTATGACGATTTCACATCGAATCCATGTAAGTCTTGCATGCATCATAATGCCTGCTTGAATCGTATTTTCGTTTATAGAATAGTAATATTATCTGATCATATGAATGATTACATAATACTGCATATAATCATGGGACTTAGACTTCCCCTAAGTCGGGTGAATACTCATTCACTTGTTACCAAACCTCGGTCCCACACCGAGCGACCTATACACGGTCGTATTTGAACCTTGGTCCCACATCAAGTGGCCCATACATGATCGTATTTGAACCTCGGTCCCGCACAGAGTGGCCCATACGTGATCGTACTCAAACCTCGATCCCATCACTGAGTGGCCCATGCGGTAGAACTATCAGACCTTGGGGCTCCGGAAGCTCCCAACGAAACGACCATCAAAACCTTAGGGAGCCTAAGTGGTAGGCGTGCGGCAACCTTTTTCAAGAGAAGAGAGCACCCTTAGTCAATAATGGTTGGTGGGCTAGAACCATACACACGAAAGCGATGATGCCCTAGGCAAGGCCGAGCTCTGAAACGGTGTCGTGCACGCAATGGCCTAAGATCGGGAGTCCCGCTGTTGTGCCCTCGAAACCCAATTGGCCTAGAGAGACCTCCACTGGGTGTGTAGCGACGTCTAATTCACTGGATAGAGTATCCCACTATGCGCGAGATGCAACGACATCATCAATCGAAGGATGTGTACAGCGCAAATGGCTCCCAAAGCGAGCCTTGTCAACAATAGCGAGACAATTTAGCCAACACAACGGGAAGATCCGTATCATTTAAAAAAAGGGAAAGGGCAGGAATCATGCTAAAAAAAGTAGCAGAGCTACCAGCCTGTCCCAATCACGGAAGGACGACCACCCAATCAAAATGGAGATGTCACAAGCTGGCTCGAAGATTGATTGACAGTTGGCCGAGGGGGCTCCCTCAAGGTGAGGAGAGAGGTAGGCAGCCCTCCTAATGAAGCTCTTTAACCCCGGGGCCCATTAACGCCAGTATTTGTTAGAAGAGAAATAGCAGTTGAAAGGTCTGGCGTGCCTAGCCAGATTACTGACCGAAGGAGATAGAAGATGTGACCTCAAGACCCTCTCTCAGACAGGCATTAGAGAAGGCGCCTCGCTAGTCCCTGTAGCGCTGGAATCTGTAGGATGTTTAGAAAGGGACACATGTAAGGGTCTGTGTAGTGACATCCCATCATTGCATGCTGGGGGTTGAAATTTCGAACCATATGGCATAGAGAGCTAGTGATGAGTCTAGTATTGCTAGCCGACCCGGAGTTTGAAGCATAATAGCAAAGCTTCATCTAGCAGAAAAAAATTCCTTCTAGCGGGAAAAACATTCCCTTTGGCAGGAAAAGTAAATCTTCACCTAGCGGGAGATCTTGGATATCTTTCATAATAAAAGGAGAGAGCTCTCACCCTGGAAATCTATCAAAAACAGAGGAAGGAAATCTTTGAAAAAAGCTCTTGAAGGCGACACCTCAATGCCTCCGCTCCAGCTCTCCAACCCGTTAGCGAAGCGGAGCATCACGAGGCCCCCTTTGAGGGCGCCCAGCTCCTTTGCTCATGATTTTGATGAAATAGGACTCGAAGTGTAATACTCCAGTATTTTGGGCGAGACTTTTCAAGTTAAATAGATGAAAATTATTAATGGTTATTTTAAAGTGAAAATTGTATAATTAAGTTAAACTAATTTTCAGATAATCAATACATTTCTCATAAAATATTTCTCTGAGCAAATAGAAGATATGATATAATATATAAATATTATATATAAATATAATAGTTATAATTAACATTATCATCGTATTAGTAATAATATAGTAATATGAAAATAATTATATAATAATAAGCATATAAATAATTATTTAATAATAATAATAATAATGTTATAAATGTTAAAACGTAATAAATAATAATAATAATAATAATAATAATAATAATTAATATAATAATAAAAGATAATAAAACCTGCCACCTCACCCTTCCTCTCGATTCTTCCTTCTGCATTTCATCTCTCCCTCTCGTCTTTCACCCCGTCTTTCTCTCTTTTTCTCTCGTTCCAGATCTCTCTGTCTGCCTCTCTCTTGCAACGGCCTCCAACAATGTGGCCGTTCGAATCTTCAGCCAACCCTAATCGATTGATTCTGTTTGTCTCTCGAAATTTTCCTTCCCACGAGTCTATATAAGCACGGCTCCAGTGGGCTTACGGGAGGAAGAAAGGGGAGTCGAGCAGAGAGTGAGGGCAGAGAGAGGCTCTGCTATTGGCCTTTCCGTAAGCCATCACTAAGGTGCCTTCTTTCGAGTGATTTCGCCATCGTTGCAGTTGTCGATTTCGTTATTGTTGCCATTGTCGACCTTGCTGCCATTGCCGTTGTCGAATTTGGCTACTGTCACCGTGACTGTTCAAGGCCGTTGCTGCAGTAGAAGTCGAAGCCGAAGCCAAATCCGCTACTAACCTTAGCCGTCGCTTCAGGCAAATGAATCCCCTTTAATGTCATTCTCCTCTGTTGCAAGTAATTTTTCCTTCACTGTCATTCCTCCTCTAATTGCAAACAATTCTTCTATTATTTTGAAGCCAATCCATTCTCTCTCTCTATTAAATAAGTGAAGCATGTGAAAATTGAATCGGGAAGGGAAACAGAAGGCGATGCTTTGTTTTGAGATTACCGATTCGGAACAGTGAATTGATAAGTCCCACGGATCTAGGATTAATTCATGTTATGGATTCGTTTGCTTAATTAAGAAAAATTGAGTTTCCTATTTGTGTGTGGGATGTTGGAATTGGGAGAGAAAACAGAGCTTTGTGCTCTGCCGATTGATGTTGGGTATATAATCGGTTATGTATTTTATACGGAATACGGTATACACATTTGTACATGCTGGTATGTGTGTTTGGGTATGAGTGTGTGGGTGTGTATATATATACATGCTTATTGTGTATTGTGTGTTTGGAATGAAATTTGGAATGGGGATACTTGCCGAGTTCCTTAGAGAGAGTATAAAATACACTATATATATATATATATATATATAGTGCAGGTGGTGTGTGTGTGCTGTGCATAAAATTTTTATGCGAGCTGCTGGTGAGAGTGTGGGTGTGCAGGAGCAGTGTGTGTTGTGTAGCTGTGAGGGTGTGTGCGTACACCGTGCGTGTGTGTGTGAGTTATTGGCAGAGCTGCTCCGTGTGCGTTCTGGTGTGTGTGTGTGAGAGGGGGGGGTATGTCGCAGCGTGAGTGAGTGAAAGTAGTGGGTTGTGCTGGTGCTGAGGTGAGTGCAGTAGCCGTGTGAGTGTGGGTGTGGGTGTGTGGCAGAGTGTGTATGTTGGCAGCAAGGGTGTGAGTGGCCATGTGTGCGGGGAATATATTTATTTATATATATATTTATATGTATGTATGTATGTATGTATATGGATATAGATGTATGAATATATGTATATGCATGAGAACAAAGATGAAAAGGTGTGTAGAGGGGCATTTATAGTTTGTTTATGTTGTATTTAAAAATATATATGGGTATGTGTTTGGAGTTGTATATATTGTATGCTGATTTTTAATGAGAGTGCTGGTTATATAATTGGAACCTTGAAAAATTAATTGGGGGATAATATTAATAAAAGTGGGTAAATGTTGGCATTAGTAGTAGGCATCATCCAGAATAGTATGGAAGAATTGTTAAATAGTGAAATTAAGCAAAATAAATTATATCTTGGTGGAGTTTATCTATTCTTCATTCTGTGATAAATTTTTTCGTGTTAGTTGCAAAGCCTTCCTTGCGTTATATTTGATTGTGTGAGTATTAGGATTATTGACTTTCTACTGTTAAGGTTGAGCAAAGTGTATGAAAATATTAAGGTATCTAGTTGAATAGGAGGTTACGGTATATTATTGTGGTCTACGCTTATCCGATACTAATTTTCGTGTCCTGGTGGTGTTGAGGTACATTGCCTAGATTGGCGGGTTGCTTATAGCCATGTGACCATTGTAGTTTATGATATCGAGGATATCATGGTGGAAGTGTTAGGTTTGACATATGAGATATCTTTCGTACCTGGTAGAGTCGGAAGAGGAGCATGATGGTGAGATCATCCGTACCTGGTTGAATTGGATGATGAGTATGCTCGGAAGACATCTGTACTTTGTTGGGCAGAGTCTCTGTGGACCATAAATTTCAGTCGGAGGTCAAACTTGTGAGCATCGGGTAGCCCGTGCAAGTACCCAGCTGACGGGGGTTATACACAGTCTTTGGTTCACAGTAGCGGAGTAAGATCTAGGAGTTTTTTTGTGATATTCTATGATTGTGAGTACCTCATGAGTCGTATTGGCAGCATCCTTCTGTTGAATCTTGTGATATCCAGGTTTAGTGGAATCCAGATTGGTTATCATTATGATTATGCCGGTCGTTCTCGCTAACATATGGATTAGGGAATCCCCACTAATTCTAGACATCGGATTCCAGGGGATTTTCGTTATTTATTGATACTCTTATTATCTTTGTGATATATGTGTCAGGTGTGACCTATCTTTTTTAGAGTTGTATTTACGACGTGTTATAATTTTCTCGGATATAGTAGATTGTTAGAATAATGTTGAGACTTTTATAGTTGTTGTGACGGACCAGATTATTTTTTCAATAAATAACCTTCGCCAATGGCAACACAAACAAAAGCCCATAATTAATCTAAGGACTCTACAGAAATTTCGGCAGAGTTTCTTCTACAACTGGACGAAAGACTAACGGTACAACCTGTTAAATAGATCCTGTACAAGCACACAACTAACAAGAGGCTTAACACTAAGCCTACAACACACCACACAGGATCACAAACATCTGCCATATCATCCATGGCTCCAATACTGTACTCCTATCTACCGTATTAGATCTAGAGAGATGCCATCTAAAATGAAATAAAGCTCAAAACATCAAAACAAATGCGGAAGCATACTATATCATCATAATCTGTGGAATCATAACAAAATCATAAAAATAACAACGGGTCACATTCATCCATGAGTGGCTACTACATTTCATTACAACAATAAGACCAAATCTTCTAAGCAATTGACGTCTAGCTAATCTCTTCTAGCAAGTCTCTCTCCTTGTTCTAACTATCAGGCGCCGGCTAAGTGTTCTCATTTGGAAGGAAAACAACAAACAGTAATAGTGAGCTTACAGCTCAGCAAGTATAATCATACGCAAAACTCGAAGGCACATAATAGAACTAGAACTAGAATGGGGGGATGCACGGAATCTCCATAATCATGAATCGGGAGAGGGAGCAGGGAACATCTTGAATCACGGGATTCTCACGGTTACATTGATTGGACATTATTCATTTTCATAATTATATCATCTTTGTGGACCCGGGCTAGTAGACCGTACTAGCCAACGATGCGAGAGAACGAGGAAAGGAATGTGTTCGCTACACATTCTAAAGCCACGGCTACATTTTAGGTCTGCAGCACTCGACCATCGGTTGCATCTCCACTATGCAACACTCAACGAACGACTACATCTCCACTATGTAGCGTTCAACCAATGGCTACATTTTTAGGCTGCAGCACCCGCCCACCTCAACACGCCCCATATCCTCCGGGGACCAGGCAGTTCCTCGTTCTTCCACAGTAGTTTCCTAAAGCGTACAACGAACATCACTCGCTCCCACGAGCAGCCAGAATACGTGGCCATGTATTTCTCAGGTTCACACCGCGATGGACATGGTAAGCTAAAGAATACTACCCCTATGAATCATGGTCCTAGTTTCAAGGTTAGTTTCCACACTTGGAGAGGGAAATCCACATTTGCCATACACATTTACAAGTCGAAAAATTCCATTCCCATCACATATATCTCCATCCGCGAGATCATTCCATCACAATGTACAATGTGGATCCTCTTCCATTTACTTGCTCGGTTCACAACTTTCTGTGGGACTCAATTTCCTTATTCACAACAATCAATCCAAGTTCACGAGAGAGATTAGATTTCTTACCTCCGAGGATCACATAACACTTTGAGACCTCCGGGACTCATTCCCTTGTTTCCAGCACACGGATACACATTTCGGAGCTTACATTTACGTTTAAATAGTTAAACGTTATTTCCATAACAATTAACGAGGGTATAGCATATACATTTCTCATTTCGTTTCGATAAATAGTGCCGGGTTCCTTTTGAACATCCGGACGCCGTGAACAGTTCGATACTTGGGAGATCGGACGTCCAGTGGATACGTACGTACAATTGGTACACGATGCTTCACATTTAGGTTAGATTTAACATACTACGATGATAGAAGCATGCAACTTCCCATTCATTTTCAGATGAACAATAACGGAGGACTTTTAAGGCTCTCGGATGCCACGAATGGGTCAAATCTTGCAGAATCAGACATCCTATCGATATATGCATACAATTGGGATACGCGGATTCATATTCTAGAGTCATTTCATCATTTTACGAAGGTGACAACATGCAATTTCCACCTTCGGTCTCGAGTGAACAGTAATAGCGCCCATTTAGAGGGCTCAAGACGCGCGGACGGGTCGAGACGTGTGAAATCGGACTCGCGGCCGACCTATATACATCATTGGGACGTTGAGATTCACATTTTGAGGTCAATTTCATGATACGCAGGAGGAAAACGGGAAATCCCCAATTTTCGTGGGTTAGGGTTTCGGTGAAACCAAACTGGGCGGATCGGACACGATTCGAATAACTAACTACATATTCCTTAGTCATTTATCATGGGTTTCAAGATTCTAATATGAATAATGGGTATCGACACAAAATACCCACTAAAATCAAGCAAAACATCGAATGGGAACAAGAAGTGAGTATGAGAACACTTGCCTCGATGTGTGCTTTCACCTATATAACTAGCTCTCGGACGGATTTGGACTCTACGGCCTCGATCTCCTCCCGTCTCTTACTATAATCGGTGCTCTCTCTCTCTCTAGAAGCTTCGGGCTCGTGGTAAAAATGAGGAAAAAGAAGCACGACATGGCTTTAAAACGAACTGGCGATTGAGCGCGCGGCGAGCGCGAGGCGAGTGCGGGTAATTCTGGATTTTGAGCTCTATAGGTGGGCTCGAGCGCCCGGAGGGTGCCGGTCTGGCCCGCGGCAAGCCTGCAGCGAGCCTACGTCGTGTTTTTACCGTTTGGGACCCGTTTTGACCATTCTAACCAAATCTTTCACATCCTTGGACTTTATTTTTGATTATATCACTTTAATAAGTCATGATTTTCATGATTTAAAATCCAAAATCTTATTTACAAAGTAACATTTCATGGTTTGCAGTTTTCGTTCCCGATTAACCGATTCCGGCTCTTTGAGCTTTTAGTCCGATTCCTCCCACACCTTTTGACCACAATACACCTATATTAACTTAATTACCTTCTAATTATTATAATCTTAACCCGGAACCTCACAGTTGTTATCCGAGATGGTCATTGTTATATAGTGTTTTTGTATTATTATTTGTTAGGCTTTGGCTCAACATTATATTTTCTTGGCTCCAGATTGAGTTGATTGCATAGTGAAGACCATGGAATCCTACTTTTACTGTAAAACTTTCAGGTAGCGCGATTTATAGAGATTAGATATTCTATAAGTGGGAGACAAATTAGATATGTTATTGATGGAAGTTGAGTAGTTTTTCTTCAAGTTACGACCCGTAATCCTTAGTAGTTTTTATTTCGGGATAATTATACAATGTATTGACGATTTTGATGGTAGCTTAATTGATTTGCATTGCCATTATGGACAATTATGAATGATTTTAAGTTTTGAGGGTTTTTTTTAGCGTGAGTGGTCTGAGCCACGGTTGAAATTTAGGGTTTGGGTCATCACAGTTATGGTATCAGAGAATTAAAATTTTGTGGGACACTTGGGGATTCTAGAAATTTCAAATAAATGAGGATTTTAGGAATTACTGATAATTGAGGATATTAGGTGATGAAATAAGATATGTGGATTTAGATTAATTCTGCTAGTTCTAAGTCTGAATGGAGGATTGTAAGTCTTTTAAGGGACTTAGAGGATTTGGTATAACAAAAAATTGTGATTTGTCAAGTGGTTCGAGAACTTAGGAATTGAAGATGCTCGAGTAAATTTTGGGATTTCTTAAATGAGTTGAGAACCTATTATATGTTGGTGAGCTCTGATTAATGAATCGATTGTATATCTCAGGGCTTAAGATCGATTGCTATTTTAGGTAGAGAGTCTGAGGATGACTCTATATATAAAAAAAAAAAAAATCTTTTGAGAAGTCATCTCAGATATGCATTTAATTGTGATGAGTGGTTCTTTCCAAATGCAAGACTGAAGAATTGGAGAGGGATTCACTTGGTTTGATCGGACTCTTCGATGCAAAATTTAATGTTTTGCCCTTCGTTGAGATCTGAGCTTTGGAGAGTTTTGATAGGTTTGAGAATGCCTTACCAATACAGCCAATAGCCACAATTGGTTCAGATCTGTGAACTTTGATTAGAAATCAGCCGATTTGATCCAGCACAAGCCCGTTCAGTTGAAACTAATAATATCATGAAGATAATATAACAAGTGAGGTTAAATAGAACTGTTTATATATTTAAAATTTCGTGTAGATAGACACAAATGAAACGTTGTCAAGCTATTCCCAGGTGGCTTATTTGAAGTTCAGCAGCACAACGGGTGTGGTTGACGATTTCATTGACGTTGTCATGGTTGTTTTGCAGAAACCTAATTTCTCAGCTTATATTACAATGTTAGTTTGACGATGCTACTAATTGGCTACCAGACACAAGTGGTTGGGTCCCATGCGGGGTATATTGATGGCTCCATGCTGTTTTGTGTCTTGTAATTTATTGTCAACATTGTCTGTACATAATAAGTTGATAATAAAATTTATGAATCAAATATTTGTTTTCGTTTATTTTATTTTTTATATTTGCAAAGAATGGATGGATGTAACATAATAAAATAAAAATAAATATTTGGTGGATAATATTAAATTGCCATTAACAAATTTATACGCATTCTCCAACTTTGTCCCCCCTTGTATGAAATTCATTTCTCTTATCACCACAAATGTTAGATAAGTCCCTAAATATAGTTAACAAATTTAGGGTGAAGGGGGGGTTGAGCAAACATTCCTAGACTGGCGAATCAAACAATTAACTATATTAGGGTTAATACTTTGTTATGCGTATTTGGAGCATATAGAGATTTCCATGAAAACACCTAAGATATAAAGAAAAAAAAATTGAGGATTGTCAAAATTTGAGATATACATTTGTATGATCAACTCTATGGTTTGAATTTTCAGGTTTAGGGGATGGCACGATTAGATGATTTTATTAAAGTATTAAGTGTACTAGTAAATTTATCAATGGTCAAAATATTTGTTACATGGATTCGCCCCAAATAGAGCCCTAAGATTTGGAGTTTCATATATTATGGATTGTTGTTTTTTGAATGATTGGAATAAGTTATCTACACTTGTATTTATAATTCTTGGATTGTGCTTGGCTATTATTTGGGAAAATAAAGTTTTGAATTTAATTATTTTGATCAAGAAATTTAAAGCGATCAATCCGTAATTTTGATCAAAGATGATTACAATTATTTAAGGATTTTGGGTCTCAAAATTTGAAAATCTAGTTCTTAGGAATTGTCATTCTCTAGAAGAATTGCATCTAAGCAAGAATGTGGAATGAATTATTAAGACGAGACAAAGGATGATACGAGGAAAGCCTATTAGTGGAATTTAAATTAGAAATAATCAATGCATTGGTCAGAAGATGATAGTTTTAGTTGAAGGTTATGAAGATAATTATAATTTTAGATTATATCCTTTAGGGGCTGTAAGATATGCAACTTCTGAATTCTGTTGGGTATGATTCAATATTGGAATGTGATGTCAATCAAGTGTATGTCGGTAAGGATTAACCATCGATTTATGATTGATGTATTTGAAGGTTGAAAATTCACTAATTCATAGAATATTTTGGATGGCTATATTTTTAATGATGAATTACATTAAGGATTCAGAGAATTCAATAAGAGCGATTAAGGATGGCTTCTGGAGTTGATTTGATAGAACAATCCAGAGCATGTCTTGGACGTAGAACAATTTTTTAAAATTTTTGAACGCCAGCATAGTTATTGAGGTTGTTGATGTGTAAATTTTATTTTTATAATAAGATGGAATATCAATGTGTCAAATAATGATTTATGTTATATATCTAGGTTGTATTGGAGTTGCATTAGGGGAGGATAACTTTAAGTATGGTTGTAGTTAAACGGAAAATGCAATTGCTAGTTAATTACGAGGATATTAGAGATCCAAAAGATTTGAACTTAGATTTGTGAATAAAAGAGAGACTCTTTTGATTTTAATATTTTTGGTAGTATAAACATGAACTATGGCATGTTGAAATTTTTGTGCCGTTGAATTTTTTAGGGGAGTAAAAGTTTGATAAATATTTGATTTGAATAGAGACGATTTTTCGGATTAAGGTATTGACAATTCTTTGAGGGTCAATACTTATATTTCTTGGACGAAATTCTTTTAAGAGGGGAGGATTGTAATACTCTGATATTTTAGGGGAGACGTTTCAAGTTAGATTGATAAAAATTATTAATAGTGGTCATATTTTGAAATTAATATTGTATAGTTGAGTTAAACTAATTTTCAGAGAGTCAATACATTTTTCATAAAATATTTCTCTAAGCAATTAGAAGATATGATATGAGATATAAATATTATATATAAATATATTAGTCATAACTAACATCATCACTATGCTAGTAATAATATGATAATATGAAAATAATAATAATAATATAATAAGCATGCAAATAATTATTTAATAATAATATTAATGTTATAAATGTTAAAACGTAATAAATAAATAATTAATACTAATAATAATTAATATAATAACAAAAGATAATAAAACCTGCCACCTCATCCTTCCTCTCGATTCTTACTTCTGCATTTCATCTCTCCCTCTCGTCTCTCTCCCCCTCTTTCTCTCTCTCTCCCATTCTAGATCTCTCTGTCTCTCGCAATGACCTCCAACAATGTGGCCGTTCGAATCCTCAACCAACCCTAATCGATTGATTCCGTTTGTCTCTCTAAATTTTCCTTCCCAAGAGTCTATATAAGCACGGCTCAAGTGGGCTTGCAGGAGGAAGAAAGAGGAGTCAGGTAGAGAGTGAGGGCAGAGAGAGGCTCTGCTATTCGGCTTTCCGTAAGCCATCACTGAGGTGCCTTCTTTTGAGTGATTTTTCCGTCGTTGTTGTCAATTTTGCTGCTGTTGCCATTGTCGACCTTGCTGTTGTTGCCATTGTTGAATCTAGCTACTGTCACCGTGATTGTTCAAGGCCGCCGCTGCAGTAAAAGCTGAAGCCGAAGCCAAAGCCGCTACTAACGTTAGCTGTCGCTTTAGGCAAGTGATACCCCTTTAATGTCATTCTCCTCTGTTGCAAGTGATTTTTCCTTCGCTGTCATTCCTCCCCTAATTGTAAACAATTCTTCTGCTATTTTGAAGCCAATTCGTTCTCTCTCTCTGTTAAATAAGTGAAGCATGTGAAAATTGAATCGGGAAGGGAAACAGAAGGCGATGCTTTGTTTTGGGATTACTGATTTGGAACAGTGAATTGATAGGTCCCACGGAGTAAGGATTAATTCATATTATGGATTCGTTTGCTTAATTAAGAAAATTGAGTTTCCTATTTGTGTGTGGGATGTTGGAATTGGGAGAGAAAACAGAGCTTTGTGCTCTGCCGGTTGATGTTTGGTATATAATCAGTTATGTATTTTATAAGAAATACGGCATACACATTTGTACGTGCAGGTACGTGTGTTTGGGTGTGAGTATGTGTGTGTGTGTGTGTATATATACATATTTTGTGACAAACCGAGTTATTTTTTTTAAATAACCTTCGCCAATAAACATATAAATAAAAACCAATAAATAATATTATAAATTTATACAGAAAATTGGTTAGAGTTTCGTTTGTAAATTGATCGTTTGCCAAAATATAAACACCTGTACAAGACCCTGTGCAATAATCCACAATAATTTCACAACACAAACAACTCAATTTCCTCAGGATCTCTGACTGTCATGACACCACAGGTGGCACCAATATTATAACTCAGGTATAACTTCGGCTAGAAAGGTTGCCAACTAAAGAAGAACCCATCATGACCACAAATAAACCCTGCGGAAGCATATAATCCACAACATACAGCGAAAAATGACCATACAATCATCCATAATAAAATCATCATCACAGAAAACACAAAATATAAATTTTTTGAGTACCCAAAATTAATTACAAGTTGCTGTTTCATATATAATAAACAAGCTACGTCCTCAAGCTTCACAATTGAAACCAGCTGCCTATCAAGCTCCTACTGCCTACTCAGTCTCATCGGGTATTAAAGTATTCTCATCTGAAAAGAGAAATAGTAAGGGTGAGTGTACAGCTTAATAAATGTAATTATACATCACTATAATAGGCAGATAAATAATGAAAATGATAAATGGATGGAGGAAGACATACACTTTTAATGAAATAGAAACATGAGAGGAAAGGGGACATCTAGGATCACATGGGTCACATGTTTACATTAATTACATTTTATACATTTTCATTAATCTTTGTGAATCAATGTCAGTAGGTCGTACTAGCCAACGATGCGAGAGAACGAGGAAAGAAATGTGTTCATTACACATTCTAAAGCACATGACTACATTTTAGGCCTGCAGCACTCGGCCATAACAATTTGTCCCATACCCCCCGCGGACCAAGGCAATCCTCGTTCTTCCGTAGTAGTTCCCTACGGTGTACCACGAACATCACTCGCCCCATGAGCGGCCGGAGTATTCCTTGGGTTCCCACCATGATGTACATGACAAACTAGAGGGCAACACCCAATGAACATAAGTTCATAGTCATAGTTTCAAGATTTAGTCTTGTCTTGAGGGAGGATCCATCACATTCCATTTACATTCTCCAATTGGGAGATTATATTCCCATCACATATATCCATCCGGGAGATTAAATCCATCATATCGTACTTTGTGGATTTTTCTCCATGTACTTGTACAATTCATGTCTTCCTTTTGGACTTAAGTCTTTTGACGATACATTTCATGTGCTTGGACATTAAATATATGAAGGAGAGCGAAATTTCTTACCTCAACATGCCATTTCACCTTGGAGGTCCTTCGGAGCACAATTCGTTATAATTGGAGCACAATTTCTTATTTCCAGGGCTTACAATGTAGCATGAACATTTAGACATAAATTTCATAACAATTAGATGGAGGTAAATCACATAAATGCATACATTCATCTCAGGTGGACAGTGTTAGCGGACATTTAGAGCTCCTAGACGCCGCGAACGGATTGTAACTTGTGAAATCGGACGCCCGTCCAATATATATACATAATTGGGACATGGTGATTCACATTTTGAGGTCAATATAATATAATATAGAGGTAGAAGCATGCAATTTCCCTTTTTCATTCGGATGAACAGTAACAAGGGGTTTTTAGAGCATCCGAACGCCGCAAATGGGTCAATTTTTCTGAGATCGGATGTCCAGTCGATATATATATAATTGGGACGTGGTAATTCACATTTTGAGGTCAATTTATCAAAATATGGTGGGAAAAATGAAAAGCCCCAATTTTCGCGTGGGTTAGGGTTTGGCGGAACCCAATCGGACGAATCGGACAATGATTTAGGCAAATAACTGCTTATTCATTGATCATTAAACCTGGGTTTCATGATTTTCACATTTAGGGTGGGTATCGAGACGAAAATACCATATGAAAAATGAGTGACAATTGAAAAAGAATGAGTAGTGAGTATGAGAACACTTGCCTCGATGCGTACTCCAACTTTTTAAACTAGCTCTCAGATGGAATTGTACTCATCGGGCCTTAATCTCCTCCTTCCTCTCTCCTCTCTCTCCCTTTCTCTCTTTCTCCCCGTGCTTCTGTCATCCACAGTGCCCGAACACAATCCCCCTCCCCTTTTTTAAAACACGATACTTAAAAGTTGGTGGGAAACTTCTAGATGTGCGCTCGAGCATCTATAGTGAAATTAAACATCTATGTATACATATATATATACATATATATATGTATATGGATATATATGTATGAATATATGCATATGCATGAGAACAAAGATGAAAAGGTGTGTAGAGGGGCATTTACAGTTTGTTTGTGTTTTATTTAAAAATAAATATGGGTATGTGTTTAGAGTTATGTATATTGTATGCTAATTTTTAATGAGAGTGCTGGTTATATAATTGGAACCTTGAAAAATTAATTGGGGGATAATATGAAATAAAAGTGAGTAAATATTGGCCTTAGTAGTAGGTATCGTCCGGAATAGTATGGAAGAATTGTTAAATAGTGAAATTAAGCAAAATAAATTATATCTCGGTGGAGTTTATCTATTATTCGTTTCGTGATAAATTTCTTCGTGTCAGATTTGATGGCATGAGTACGGTCTTGGTCAGCACATAATGACAATTCTATCGTTGTAGTTGCAAAGCCTTCCTTGCGTTATATTTGATCGTGTGAGGTTATTAACTTTCTACAGTTAAGGTTAAGGAGAATGTATGAAAACATTAAGGTTTCTAGTCGAATGGGAGGTTATGGTACCTTATTGTGGTCTACGTCTATCCGATACTAATTTTTATATCTTGGTAATGTTTAGGTACATTGCTTAGATTGGCGAGATGTTTATAGCTATGTGACCATCGTAGTTCATGATATCAAGGTATTATGGCGGGAGATGTTGGATTTGACATATGAGATATCTTCCGCACCTGGTAGAGTTCGAAGAGGAGTATGATGGTGAGATTATCCGTACCTGATTGAGTCGGATGATGTGTATGCTTGGGAGATGTCTGTACTTTGTTGGACAAAGTCTCTATGGACCATAGATTTTGGTCGGAGGTCAAACTTGTGAGCATCGAGTAGCCCGTGCAAGTACCCAGCTGACGGTGGATATATGCAGCCTTTAGTTCACAGTGATGGGATAAGATCTAGGAGTTTCTTTGTGATATTCTATGATTGTGAGCACCTCATGAGTTGTATTGGCATCATCCTTGTGTTGGTTCCTGTGATATCCAGGTTTAGTGGAATCCAAATTGGTTATAATCATGATTATACTGGTCGTTCTCGCTGACATATGGATCAGGGAATCCCCACTGATTTTTGACATCAAATTCCAGGAATTACCATTGTTTATTGGTACTCTTATTATCTTTGTGATATATAGGTCAAGTGTGACCTATCTTGTTTAGAGTCGTTTTTACGACATGTAATTTTCTTAAATATAGTAGATTGTTAGAATAATACTAAGGCCTTTATAGTTGTTATCCAAGGTTGTCGTTGTTATATAGCGTTTTTGTATTATCGGTTGCTAGGCTGTGGCTTACACTTGTGTTTTCTTGGTTTCAAATTGAGTTGATTGTATAGTGCGGACCGTGGGATCTTACTTTTGCTATAAGACTTTCAAGTAGTGCGATTTGTAGAGATTAGATATTCTCTAAGTGGGAGACAAACTAGATATGTTATTGATGGAAGTTAAGTAGTTTTCCTTCGGTTTGTGACCCGTGATCCTTATTAGTTTTTATTTTGGGATAATTATATGGTGTATTAACGAATTTGATAGTAGCTTAATTGATTTGCATTTCCATTATGGAAGATTATAAATGATTTTAAGTTTTGAGGGTTTTTTTTAGCGGAAGCGGTCCGAGCCACGGTTGAAATTTAGGTTTCGGGTCGTCACATGAAGCCCTTCCACAATGGCACCTAAATGTTCTCACCAAATAAAGCCTAAGGCTCTGAGAGGTGAGCTCTGGCTCCTCTGCTCCTGTTCTAAGCTCATCGGTGAAATAGAGCACCACGAAACCCCATTAATGGTGCCTAGCCCTCTATTCCCATCTCCAATAAAACATGACTCGAAGCCCTCAACGATGGTGCCGGTGCCTAGAACCTCTCTCCAAACTGGGCATAAGGTCCCCTGAGCCTATCACTCAGCTCCTCTACCCTATTCCTGACGAAACAGAGGCACAAGGTTCCTAAAATGGACCCTAGAGCTTCCTGGTCAAAATAGAGCATGAAGCCCCTCCAAATGGTGGCCAGAGCACTCACAGAAGCTCCCCCCAAAATAGAGCCCAAAGCTCCTCAACAAAGGCAGAGCCCGAAAGTTCTCCCTGAATTGGCGCCCAGAGCTTCTCAGCAGAATGAGATATGAAACCAAACCCCCAAAATGGTGCTCAGCTGAACTCCACATCAGGTCGATGGGGAGCACCAAGCTCTTCCAACAATGGCGTCCAGCAGTTCCCTTCCAAATCAAAACGAAATAAAGCTTAAAGCCCATAATCAATAGCGTCCAGGGCTCCTAGAAGCCCTCGGCTACATAGAGAACGCCTGTTATGCGGCTCACTTTCTCTCACGTGCCGTGATCGAGTTCAGAATTTTGCCCCCAATTGTTGGAACATCGGTCAACTCTAGGCTCATGGCAGTGGGAGTGCCATGCCCCTTCCGAGTTCTCCATTGCCAGGGCGACAAGGACATTTTGGGCAGCTAAGAATGAAAAGCCGCCCCTTAGCCGGGTACAGCCTGGAGCTTAGTCCTCCACCTCGTGAGTTGACCCTTAGTCGAGAGTACCAAAGAGCTCAGTCTTCCGTCTAATGAGTCGCCCCTTAGCTTGGCATATCCTGGAGCTCAATCCTCAACCTATTGAGCAGTCCTTCAGCTGAACACACCCAGGAGCTTAATCCTTCGTCTAGTGAGCTGTCCCTTAGCTGGGCGCATATTGGAGCTCAGTCCTCCACCTAATGAGCTACCCCTCAGTCGGGTGTACCCTAGAGTTTAGTCCACCTGGTGAGTCGCCCCTTAATCGGGTGCACCCTAGAGCTCAATCCTCCGCCTAGTGAGCCGTCCCTTGGCCTAGCATACCCTGGAGCTCAGTTCTCCACCCAATGAGCCGTCCCTCAGTAGGGCGCACCTATAGGAGTCAGTCCTCTCACATCCACCGCTTATGCGTGCAATTCTGCTCCATCTACATCTTCCTTATATCTTTTTATTCTCTTGGAAATGTTTCTAACTTGAGCGTCAGAAGATTTATGATGGAAACACCTCTCACCGTCATTTGACCTCCTATTTGTAGTTTGTGGTGTACAAGTTTCAGGTCAGCAACGACGGAGACTAGACCCGCTCTAGTTTGACCTGTAGTGGAAGAATGGAAGGCTCCCTAATCGGTACCACAACTTGTAAACCAGGGACGTATCATAAGGATTATTTGTGTGTAGAGTTTTCATTTATTCATGTATCGGACCATTGTAAGAAATTTAGTGGTGGTGTATTTTGGTATGACTTAGAATATTATAGTGGTAATTAAGGTTTGAACCTATCATCTATAGGTGAAAGTATATTTGACCTGATTTACAAGGTCATATGTACGACGGTACACTTATGGGTCTTGAATAGTAGCGTATGACATTTGGTTGTGTGAAAACAAATATAACTCGAGTTTCGATTATTGACTCATTAGTTGGTAAGGCCCTACTGGCCCTTGATCAATAAGAATTAGTATGTTTGAATATGAATTGTATGACACATTTTGACTAAGAACTGAAAAGAAAAATTTAAAAGTTGTACATCTATGTTATATAAATTTATGGTATTGTATCTAAATTTGATCTATTGTTCATTTCGATATATTTTAATGTAAATTATATGTTTGATTATATAATTATATACCTTACTAAACTTTTGACACAGTAGGCTCATTCTTATTTTAATTTTTTGTCAACCCCTTTAGAATAGTTGGCTCAGGCATTTGTAGATGAGGATTATGGTCGATGAACTAATTTGAGGAAAATCAGATTAGGAGTTGGTGAGAATCGGATGTTGTATTTTTTAGATTGAAACAGCAGTCATAGAACGAGTTATATTCATTTTAGATAGTTGGTGCTGTAACCATTTAGTTATTGCTATGTTCCTATGAGTACTGTAGTTGAGTTCTATTTTTCTTATTTGGACGTTCGGCTACTCTAAATTTGGTATAAATATAGCTTCTTACGTAAGTGTTAACGTCATGATATAATTTGTGTTCCAACCAACTGATATGGGATTTCAGGTCCTATAGTTAGATTATTTATTTTGCTTTATATTCGTTATGATATCGATTTGTAGCTTACGTCCATCATTAATTGGGTTTTTAATTGTAAATAGCATGATCTAGTTAATTATTATCAAGATTCGATATGGGGATGTGACAGGAAAAGTAGTATTAGAGAGGTCATAAGGAGAATATCTTATTAGGTTTGAGGATCTATTTTAGTTAAATTTCTTGTTATAGGATTGAAAAATGTCATTCAGTTAAAGTGGTATTTGAATAAGTTTTTCCCTAACTGAAAAGAGGAATACTTGACCATAATGGCTAGGATGATAGATGTGATGGATTTCATGGCCCGAGGATCTCGAAACCTAGAGCCAGCAACGGTAAACCTAGTGGCAACTGCATACGATTGATTCACTAGTGAGAAGATGCCAGAATTTATAAGCGACCTAGATCACAGGAGATCTTACGAACACGAAGATTTGGATTCAATGAATCGAGAAGGTCTATGAATGTAAGGTGTCAATTTTCGGAACATAGTATATATGAATAATTAAATTAATATAAGTAGATCGAGCTCTAAGGGCACGGGAGGAAGTGGATCGAAGGGCTGAAAACTTAGAATTGATGGAATTGAGAACTGACGTTATAATCTCGAAATATTAATCCGTAAGTATGATTCGAGTTTTAAATTATAGTAATCTTGAAGTATTAAATTAATATAATTTAAATTAGGCTCGAGGTATGTGAAAAAAAATTTTGGAGTCAGAATCGGACGGCGGTGCTCAGCGCTCGAGCGCTTGTAGCAGGCGCCAGATCCAGCTCAGGCATTCCTGTTGTGCGCCGCAGAAGGCGCTTGAGCGCCGGTCCGCATAAAAGCTGCTTGCGGGTTTTTTATCCATTGCGGGATGCGTTTTTGGGGGAAATTGGAGAGGGAGAGAGAGAGAGGGCGCAGAGAAGAGAGTGGAGCAAATGGAGACTCTCGGGCTCAATTCTGGCTTAGAGCTAGTTGAAAAAAATCGAAGATCGGGTGGAGACAAGTGCACTCATTCTCTTTTTTTTTGTTTTTTTTTTAATTTTCGTTTGATCCCGTTCGGGTATTATTGTAACAATACCCAGCCCATGCATGAAATTATGATACCCATGACTCTAGTATGCATATACATGAATTTTATGTCCAATTCATATATTTTGATCAGTTTTTGCACTGAAATCCTAACCCCGTGCTTTCGGACTCTGATTTTGGGGCTTTTGCCATAATTTGCTTTAAAATATCATTACCAATATTCTATATATATTAATTTATCGATTGGATATCTCATTTGGCAGTTTTATGTGAAATTTCATTTGTCGGAACCATAACCCACGTCCGGACCTCATTTAAGCTTTTATTTTGAGTTTTTTGCATAAATTGGCTTGAGATTATGAATACCCATGTCTTGAATTTGATAATTTGCCTATTGGATGTCCGATTTTTAAAAGATTCGTCCGATTATCATAAACGGGCACTGTTTAGGTACAGGTGTTGTTTACCCGAGCCTATTTGGTAAATATTACATAATTTCTGCATTGTTTAATTGTTAATTAAGTTGTATATATATTTGCAAGTGTTTAATTGTATATTCTGAAAAATATGCTCGTGAACCAATTGTGAAGGTTTAATCATTCGGAAGCCTTAAAGTCACGTTTGGCTTATGGTGGTAAGAGTTTCTACCGTTTTCATGCTTTACGATGTTCATGTATACAAATTAAGTCATGAGAAGACTTAAATTCGAAAGAATGATGAAAATCATGCAAGTATACGGAGGAAATGTCACAATTTGATATACGTATGATTCGTTCTCCTGGTGTGAGAACCATGTGAAAGAAGTTTGGTGGACCTTCCCTCAAGAATAAAAAATTATGAAAGCAAACGGATTTATATTTTGAATGGTAATATCCCTTGGTAGGCCGTTGATATTACAGTGAAAACTCAAGGATTATTCTATCCGTATATCGTAGTAGGTGATATTTCTTGGCATGCCTTAAGATGTTACTGTAGAAGTACGAGGACTGTCTCTGGACCGCGGGAGGTTACGAAGCATTTTATGGGCCCTGTATACCGGGTGATAAGTATGTTGCTCACCACGTGGTGTTTGGCCTTGTATATAGGCGAAAGTTTGCTACGGGACGTCTAGTACGTTGTTTGGCCTTAGATCATATAAGGTGTCATGATCCTTTCCTCGTACTCCCGTACCTTTAGTTAGTAAGGCTTACTGGTCCTGATCCATAAATATAAGTAATTATGCATAATTGACATTCCCAAAAGGAGAAGGATAAAACATGAAAAGTCAATTGTATTCCAAAAGTACATTCGATCCTATTTTATATTTATGCATCCTTATTATACTCTTATATCTCTCTTTTGCTTTATTTTACATATATTGCTATCGTCTTTAATTATATTACACTTGTTAAACATTTGTCTTACCCTTGCTACCTTCTCTTGCCTTCAGATTAGTATAAGTTTATCTTGATGAGGCGGAGTAGAGGCTAGAAGTGAACTAGGCTCTAAACTTGGAAGATTATATCAAAGTTTTCTATTGTAGTTTTGTATATGTATTGGAAAATTGTATATATTTATATTTTAGTTGGAATCTTAATATATATTGTACATATAATTGATAGTTAGATAGTTTAGTTTCCGTTGTGTTTTGATTTATTTATACTTTTATAAGTTATTGTGGCCTATAATAGGTACCTAGTCGCATCTCTATATTCGATATTGTATTCGAAGACAATATTGGAGCCATGAATTTTAATGTGGCATTTGGATCCTGTATTTATGGATGTTGTGTGTTGTTGGATGATGGAGTCATTTGGATGTATTTGGTTTGTTGTAAAGGGGAATTTTACATATTTTGTATTAGCTTAATGGCCATATTACAGATGAAATTTTATCAAATTTTTGACAGAAAATACAGTCCGTCACAGTTGATATTAGAGAAAGAGATGCCTTAGATTTGATTTGAAACGTATGCAAAAGTTTAGGATAGATTAATATTAATTGGATGAGTAGACGTAGGCGTAGGATAATTAAATTAGATTGGATAATTCTAATTATCTTAATTTGTTAGCTTAAGCTTGAACTAAGTTAGAGTTAGAGAATGAGTTTGCTTGTCCAGCTTATGCGTCCTAGTTAGTGTCTTAAGGGAAAGATAACTCGAATTGTTCCTATTTCGAAAAGAGTGTTAGCATTGGCTCCTAGTCGAGGGTTTGCTCATGGTGATGGTCGACTGCGAGGTCAAGAAGTGGAGTTGTAGGGAGGCACCTTGAGGCTGAAATTTGATTGGTGCCGATTTGGTGCTTGAATTGATCGGTATTGATTTGAGATTTATGTTAATTAGTTTTGGTTCGAAGCTTAGGTTTGGTCGGCTTTGGGTTGAGGTCCTCAGGTTAGTAACTTGTTAAGAAGGAATGCTTGATCGATGTATCAAATATGATGGATAAGGTGGGATTGATGGCTCAAGGTTAGTATAACTTAGAGTCAATTCGGGTATAACAAATCTAAGGATGTTGATTTAGTGATACTTAAATGTCTAAACTTTTGGGTGGCTTGGATCCTACATAGAAGTTAAGATATGAATCCTGAGAATTAAGATGATATTGCGGTCATCCAATGTTCGGAAGAAGGTAAGGCAGTATTGTCCCATGTAAGATAGGAGGTGAAGTCGACCTCGAGTGGTTGACATGAAAAGAATCATGGTCCTCGAGGATAAAGAGATATCATCAGATATGTTCATGAATGCTCAATAGATGAATATTTTTGTTTCGATGAAATTTTTGGGAGTATGTTTTTAGTGTGGATAGTACGACCACATAATTAGGCGTTGCCCTTACCCAATGGGTTAGACAGTTAAGGAGCCTGGTACCTTAAATTGAGGCTTCGTAGTGATGGCACAAAGTATAAAAGTGTCGTCCATTATTGTGGGAGGTAAGGTTCTCGGATCTTGATATTTGGTATATGTGTGTTATTTTGGGAATTCTAAGCCTACGCTTCTATTTGTATTTTCTAAGCTTATTCATTTATTTAAGGATCATGTACTTGTGATAGTTGCATCAAGGTCCACAATATTTTCTCTGGTTTGTAGATATGATTGGTTGGGCTGATTTAATTACCTTATGGAGCTAAGGTTTGTTATGATGTTGAGGATGTTTTGGTTGGTGAGATACCATGCTAAGTATGAACTGTGTTGGTGAGGATATGACACCTTGTAATTGGGAGATGAATGGTTTGATAAGCCGGCATTGAGAAATAAATAGGTAAATTGTTTGGTCTATTGTAAGGGTTTGATGTTTTCCAGGGTTGATCTGCACCCGTAATGCTATCAACTGTGGGTAATTGAGAATTGTATCTACGGTAGCTTTTGAAATTAAGATATAGCCATTATGAGCTTCGATAATGCCATTTGGATTTTGTAGGTTTGTTGGCATTTCTATGGTAATTATGAATTGGACCTTCCAGTCATAATTAGGTTAAATTGGTGATGGCCTCATTGATGAATTCTTAGAATCAATAGGGTGTATAAACCCTATTTGAGGATCATATTATGGATTGTGAAAGACGGTTAGCCATGTGCTTAATTATAAAAGGGATGTAAGTTTAGGAGAAGTGTTATGTTGGACATGTGATTTCTTCGATAGCATGAATAAGATTCTATAGAGTTTTGAGCGATAGCTAATTTGGAGAAAGATTGATTGATGTCTTGAAGGTGTGTTGCTTTCTTGGGTTTAGTTGAACCCGGAAGGGTAATCTGATAAGTATTTCTTGAGGACTGCAGCGTCGTGAGATGTTTGGCTTAAGACGATCAGTATCCATCAAAATGGGTCATGCAAGGGTAGTCTTCAAGGGATTAAGGATTAGTTGTTGATCTTATTGTTTGGGTTGACCTCTGATGGGTCTAGTAAGTTACAATAGAATGTGATCATTTTGAGAAAGTCCTAGGAATGTGTTTCTTGTGATTTGTATGAGTGGTTGCCCTTTGTTAAGAAGGTGGAAAGGCTATGATCGGAATTACCTCACCTATAGTTCAAAGTCGGCCATTAAAGTCCTTACTTTGAGGATTTATAGGTGTTGCTTATAGAGATAGTTATTGTCTAACGATCCTAATAGACTGAGAGGCTGTCTTGCAGGAAGAGATGGCCATGCAACAGTATAAGCATGTAGATTTGTTTGAGGATAGTAATAGGGTGTCAGTCGTGAAGGGTCGATCAAGTGGTAGCACAGATCAGCAAGGTTGTTAAAGGGTTATACTTATGAGGTGAATCATTAGTTAAGAAGAATATTATTGCCGATAATTGGATTTTGGGAATCTTCGGATTGGGTATTGATTTGGTGCATCATAGGGGGATATTAGTAAGTTCTTAATATCTAAGCAAAAGGGAGAGCTCTGTTGTGAGGTTCTGGGTCTAAAAATATAATAAATATGAGGTAATCAATGTGATAATAATTAATACTAGACCTATTGAATGAATATGTGTATCGGAAGAAAAATTGGGAAAATAGATCCGGTTGTGGACTGCTGATTTGCTGCCAGTAGGTTCGCACCTGCTGTGTGCTCGAGCCTAGGCTTGAGCACAAAAATTAGTAGCGCCAGCAGTAGGTCGCGCCTGCTGTGCGCTTGAGCCTGGACTCGAGCGCAAAAGGTAGCAGTGTGCCTACTCGTTGTGCGCCTCTCGAGCACAGTTCGGCTGCGAGGCCACGCTCGCCTGGTGCTCGCTAGGTGCTTTAGCGTCCGACGATTATAAACGCCCGACTTGCCTCGTATTTTCTCATTTTTTCACACGTTCCAAAACTTTCTAGGGAGAGAAGGCGTCGATTTTAGAGAGAGAAAGGAAGAGATCGAGGCCGTGGAGTTCGAATCCATCCGAGAGCTAGTTATAAAAGTGGTAGTGCGTGTCGATGCAAGTGTTTTCATACTCACTAACTTTTCTCTTTCGATATTTTTCGTTTATCATCGGGTATTTTTATGTTAATACCCACCCAAACTATAAAAAATGTATTACCATGACTTGAGACCAAGGATTTTGTAGTTTATTGTCTGATTTACTCGCTGATCCTGTCGGTGGAGTTCCACCAAACCCTAACCTACGGGAATTCGGGGGTTTTCCATTTTCCTGTTGTATTTTGTTGGATCGATCTCAAAATATGAATCACCACGTCCCAAATGCATATAATGTCGGCTGCGCAATCGATCTGGCATGTTTTGACTTGTTTGCGGCGTTCGAGCCCTCTAAAAGTGCACTGTTACTATTCATTCGAAATGAAATGGGAAATTTGCATGTTTTCACTCTCGTGTTATATTAAATTGACCCCAAAATATGAATCGTCATGTCCCAATTGTATGTATATATCAATCAGACATCTGATTTTGCAAGAATCGACCCGTTTGCAGCGTCTGGGAGCTCTAAAAGCCCCCTATTACTGTTCACCCGAGTTTGAATGGGGAACTTTGCATGCTTCCACCATTTAATACTTATAAAATTTGTGTCTAATTGATCATGTTAAATTGTAAGCCATGAAAATGTGCAAGTGTACACCGGAAGCAAGGGAATGCGTCCCGGAGGCTTCTAGGGTGGTATTTGATCATCGAAGGTATGCAAATTCAAATTCTCTTGTGTGCTTGAATTAAATGGCTAAAAAGGTTTAAGTTCTAAAGAAAGGAAGGAATTGAGCAAGTAAATGGAGGGGAATCCACCAAACTACAATATGATGGATTTGATCTCCTGGATGGAGATATGTGATGGATTTGATCTCCTAGATGGAGATAAGGATAGGAATGTGATTTTCCGATTGAAAATGTGATGTACTTGTGGTGGATCTTGCCTCAAGGAGAGATTAATCCTGAAACTAGGACCATGGTTCATAGGGGTAGTATTCTCTGGTTTGCCATGTCTATCACGGTGTGACCCTAAGGAATACTTGGCCACGTATTTTAGCTGCTCGTGGGAGCGAGTGATATTCGTGGTACGCTTTAGGATACTAATGTGAAAGAACAAGGATTGCCCCTGGTCCCCGGGGATATGGGGCGAGTTGAGATGGCCGAGTGTTGCAGGCCTAAAATGTAGCCCATGGTCGAGTGCTGCAGACCTAAAATGTAGCCGACTTTAGAATGTGTAGCAGACATATTCCTTTCCTCATTCTCTCACATCGTTGGTTAGTACAACCTATTAGTCTGGGTCCACAAAGATTAATGAAAGTAATAAAAATGAATAAACATAACCGGAACAAACATGCAAACTAGATGATCCCAGATGTCCCCTCTCCTCGCATGCTTCCTTTTATTCAAGTTATTGTTTCCCCTGTCTAGTACTGTTTTTCCCTATTATTTGTTGTAGTTAGTGATCTGTGATTACATTTGCTGAGTTGTACGCTTACTCTTACTGTTTCTCCTTCCAGATGAGAACATTAAGTCGGCGTTCGATTATTTAGAGTAAGAAGAGAGACTTGCTTGAGGAGATTAGCTGAATGTTAAAGGCTTGAAGATTTGGATACGTCTGTTGTAATAGAATGTAAACAGTCTAGTAGTTTAATCAGTTTGCTATTATTTTATGGTTATTGTTGGGCTTCCGAAGGTTTCTGGATTTTAGCTATGCTTCCGGAATAATATTAGATATTTTGAATTTTATTTAGTCCTAGATGGTATCTCTTCAGACCCAATGCGGTAGTTAGGAATACTGTATTTGAGCCATGGATGGTATGACAATATGGTCTTTTGTATTGTGTTGTAGGCCAAAATATCAAAATTGGATAGTTGTGTGCTTGTGCTGGTTATTTTAAATAGGTTGTATTTTTAATTTTTTGCCCAATTTCATAGGAAATTCTACCGAAATTTTTACAGAATCCATAATGATAAATTATGGGCATAAGTTTACATTACCATTGACGGATGTTATTTAAGGAGAATAATCTGATCTGTCACAGTTGGTATCAAAGAAAAAGAGATGCCTTAGGTTTGATCTGAATCGCATACGGAAGCTTAGAATCAGTTAATATTTGGCCAAAATAGGTAGATTAAGGTATGGGATGATTAAATTGGAATAGTTCGAGGTATTTGAGTTTGCCTAAACTAGACTAGACTTCAGTTGGAACTTATCGTTTAAGCTAGTTGATACCGAACGTAAACTTAGGCTGATCAACTGAGGTTTGAGGATTCAGATTAATCTGTTCTATGTTGAGGCGAGATTAAATACTTCGAATTAGAGGAAGTGCTTAAGTCTTGGGCTTAAGGGGACAATTTTGAAATGCATCAATCTTAGCCCCTCCCTCTAATCTGATTATTAGAGGATTCATAATATTGTGATGTTTGTGATCATATGAAGTAACATGGTTTTTTAGTCAAGGGAATACATGGGGTAGTGGCCAACCGTGAGGTCGGTAGGTGCTGTAAGGAGGCACCATGAGGTTTTAATTTCATTAGTGGCGACTTAGTATTTAAGTTAATCAGTGAGGATTCGGGGCCTAGGTTAATTGGTGTTGGATTAAGGTTCAAGTTTGGCTAGTTCTAGATTGAGGTTCTGATGCTAATAATATGCTAAGAAGGGTTGTCTGATCAACCTAGCAAGCAGGATGAATAACGGTTAAGTGTTTGAATTCTAAGTGACTCAGACTTTGTGGAAATTGAGACATGGATCATAAGTATTGAAATGATGTTTGTGGTAGCCAAATGCTTGGAAAGATTAGAAGTATTGTAGGACATCTGCATGGGTGTTCTTTAATCGATGAGGTATTCTTCCCTACAAGTTAAGAAGTATGATTCTAATTGTAATTAATTTGATCGCAAGATTGAGGAATGTCCTTATCTAGAGACAGACGGTAAAGAGGTCCAGTATTTGAATTGGGATTATAAGGTATTAACTCAGGATGTTAAGTGTGGCCTGTTGCGATAAGAGGTAAGGCTCTGGAGTTTGATATTGTAGCCTGGTGTCATTTTGGGGATTCCGAGCCCATGTTGCATTGTGTTTTCGAGTTATGTATAATTAGAAGACCTAGGCATTGCAATAGTAACAAAGGTGACCCAGTTTTCGGGAGGATAAAAGATATATTAAAGTGGATGTACATGGATGAATCTTGGATAAATGTCTTCCCAAAGAGATTTTGAGACTATAATCTAAGTCATAGATAGCTTGATCACTAGATTCAGCTTGATCACTAGATTCAGGATAGTTCGTATCCTCTGGCCTGGTAGTGAAGAAATCTAGTGCCTTGGATCGGAGTTTTGGTGGTGATAGCGCATAAGGAAAATGTGTTGATCGCCGTGATGGAAGACGAGATTTCTCAATTTTGATATCACAAGGCTTGTATCATTTGGGATCCTGAACATATAATTTTGTGATTCCTAAGTTTATTTGTTTATTTAAGGATCCAAGCTTGATAAAAGCGGCATCGAGGGTTATGACATTTTCTTGGGTTTGTAGATGCAATTAGTTGAGTTAATCCGAACCATTTTGTGGTGCCAATCTTGATGTGACATTATGGATGATTTGATCAGTGAGTCGTCGAGTCGATCTGAATTAGATTGGTAAGCATATTATGTCTTGCAATTGAATTGTGCGATTTTGGGCATAAGCTTGAGTTAGCTAAGGTATCAATTTTTAATCTGATCTTAGTAGTAGTTTGGTGGGTGAACCATTGTGCTAGCCTGTGTTGGACTAGTAAAGAGATAGCATCTTACAATCGGGTTGTGGTGTTTGAAGCATATGTCTGAAATTGATCGAGGTATCAGCAGATTAGTATCGTCTTTCCTTCAAATCAGTTAATGAGGATTTGCGCTAAGTCCAATTCATATATGCGACCACGTCCAAAGGTCATTTTGTGGTCACTGAGGGGTTTCGGCCATGTGTATATTTGAGGATATTATCAGAAGAAAGAGTAAGTTGATCTATCTTTGGTCGATAATTCAAGGTTGTATCGAAATCGACACTAATCGTTGAGGATTCCATGCAGAGTCGAGAAAGTATCAATTTTGCATCATAGTGGAACACTCTAGAACCTTCGAGGTAAATAAGACGAGCCAACAAGGTTGTTCATGAATTTTGAAAATGGGGTTACTTAGGAGATTAATGATTTGATAAGCGGACTTTGTGATTGGATAAGGTGAATTGTGTGGGCTGTTATAAAGGCTCGATGATTGCTAAGATCGATTTGGGTCCATAGCGTGTTAATTGTGGATTAGTGGGGGTTGTAGACCCGTTAGTTTTCAGGATAAGGATATGGCTACTACGAAGTCCGGAAATGCCGTTTGGGTTTTGTAGGTTCGCGGGTGTCTCATGAAATTTTCTGGGATGGATCTTTCGGCAATATTCGGGCCCGTGCTGAGGTGATTTCGTTGATGAATTCAAAAGGATATAGGGTGTATGCAATTTGTTTAAGGATTGTGTCATAAATTGTGAAGGGCTGTTCATCCGTATGCCCCATTGAGATGGGAATGCGAGTTTTGTTTAATGAAATGTCTTATTAAGCATGTGGTTCTTTGGTAGCATAATTTTGAAATCCATAAGACTTTAAGTGATGGCTAATTGGGAAGACCGATTAGTGCCATGGAAGCATATGATCATTTTGGGTCTAATCGAAGTTATTAAGTGACCTAACAAGTATTCCTCGAGGATTACAGTGTCAGTGAGACGTTTGGCTTAGAAGAGATTTGTAATTGTTAGAACGAAAGATGAAAATGTAGTTTTTGGAGATTGAAAAGGGTTAATTGACATCCATGTCATTTGGATTGACCCCCGATGGGCCTGGTAAATTATCGTAGAATGTAATGCTTTTGAGAAAGGATAGGATTATATTACTCTCGCATCATGATTGGTGGTTACCCTCGGGCTAAGTGGGGGAGAAGTTCATAATTAGACTTACTCCATGTGTAGGTCTGAATTAGCAATTGAAATCTCCGCTTTGAGAACTTATGGATATTGTTTTTGAAAATAGCCATTACCTAAAATTTTAAGAACCAGAATAGTTGTATCACTAAGGAAAAGATGATCATATGAGATTACATGTAGATTTATCTGTTTAAAGTTTGGAAAGGTGAACCTCCGTGCCTATTAAGGAAAGTGGACATCAATGCTGACAATTGATGCTGCTAGTCTTTAGACATAGTATGTCTTCGAAGTCTCTAGGAGACGTGAAAGGTAAATCATGAGTAGGTCCAATACTTGGGTGATAGGATGTCATATTCTTAAATTGGGAGACAGAATTGTATCCGATGTATTAGAGTTATGAATTTATGAAATATGAAGTCCTTATGGTTTTGTTTTAGAACGATTAGAGCGATCCGCCTATCATCATCATAGAAGACATGTTCGGATTGGATCAGTTGGCTCATTGGTATGCCAACGGGATCTTGAGGTTGCTCAATAATTGGATTCTGAGGTTATGGGGAGAATGATCTAAAGTATGCCGAATTTTTGGGTGATCGTTATGATTGTAGTTTTTAATGTGGCTGTAGCCTGAGGAATGTGGGATTCGTCTCTGTGGTATAGCTATCCTAAGATTGTTTTGATCATGGTTGCCGTATATTCTGGGTGTTTGATGTGGGATATGTATTTTGGGGAATATGTCGATTGGTCGACTTACCAATGAAATAGTGGGAATATAAATTATTCTGACTTTTAAGTTTAATTATGATTTAAGGTTCATATCAAAACCTAGAAAAGCTTGATTAGAGAATTTTGGGGAAGTTCAGCTGAATTAGGTAAATGTTGGAATTTCAATGGGATGATTCGTAGTAAGATAATTAATCAAGGTAGCGTAGCATAAGCGTTGTGGGTCCATGGCCCAGAGATTTCAGAATGAGGTTGTGGTTCCATATGATCGAATCATTTTCGAGGCTTGGAATGAGCTAAAGTGGAAGCTCACGGGTACGCCTGAAGTATCGAATTAAGTCAGAGGAATGACCAATATTACTTTAGGTCGCTTTTAGAATTCTAGGGATCGTTATAAAGTCTTCCTTGTGTCGATGACTGAGGAAATCCATAAGTGTTTAGGGTAAGTTGGAGACTAGGAATTCATCTTGTGATAAAACCCAGAACAATTCTAATGCTTGAGATCTTCTAGAGTAATCGTTTGTCTGAGGAGATGATTGGGAATACTAGGAAGATCACCTTTGATTATGAAAATTTGAGGTTCGTTAAATTTCGGGGACGAAATTTCTATAAGTGGAGGAGAATTGTGAGGTTCTGAGTCTAAAAACATAATAAATACGAGGTAATCAATGCGATAATAATTAATACTAGACTTATTAAACGAATGAGTATGTGTATCGGAAGAAAAATTGAGAAAATAAATCGGGTTGTGGATTGCTGATGCCCTGCCAGCAGGGTCGTGCCTGCTGTGGCTCGAGCGCAAAAAGTAGTAGCGCTAGCAGCAGGTCGCGCCTGCTGTGCCCTCAAGCTTGGACTTGAGCACAAAATGTAGTAGCGTGCCCGCTCGCTGCGCACCTCTGTGCACTCGAGCGCAGCCCTGCTGCGAGGCCTGGCTCTCTTGGCGCTCGCCAGGCGCTCGAGCGTCCGTTGATTATAAACGCCTAACCTGCTTCGTGTTTTCTCATTTTTTCCCATGTTTTGAAACTTTCTAGAGAGAGAGGGCACCGATTTTATAGAGAGAAAGGAGGAGATCGAGGCCGTAGAGTCTGAATCCATCCGAGAGCTAGTTATAAAAGTGGTAGTATGCGCCGAGGCAAGTGTTATCATGCTCACTAACTTTTCTCTTTCGATATTTTTCATTTATCATTGGATATTTTTGTGTCAATACTCACCCAAACCATGGAAAATATATTACCCATGGCTTGAGACCAATAATTTTATAGTTTATTGTCCGATTCACTCACCGATCCGGTTGGTGGAGTTCCACCAAACCCTAACCTACGGGAATTTGGGGGTTTTCCATTTTTCCTCCGTATTTCGTTGAATCGACCCCAAAATATGAATCACCACGTCCCAAATGCGTATACATGTCGGCCGCGCAATCGATCTCGCATGTTTCGAACCGTTTGCGGCGTCCAAGCCCTCTAAAAGTGCACTGTTACTGTTCATCTGAAATGAAATAGGAAATTTGCATATTTCCACCCTTGTGTTATGTTAAATTACCCCAAAATATAAATCGTCACGTCCCGATTGTTTGTATATATCGATTGGACGTCTGATTTTGCAAGGATTGACCCGTTCGTGGCGTCCGGGAGCTCTAAAAGCCCCTATTACTATTCACCCGAGTTTGAATGGGGAACTTTGCATGCTTCCACCATTTAATACTCATAAAATTTATGTCTAATTGTTCATGTTAAATTATAAGCCCTGAAAATTTGCAAGTGTGCACCGGAAGCAAGGGAATGTGTCTAAAAAGCTTCTAGGGTGGTATTTGATCATCGGAGGTAAGTAAATCCAAATTCTCTTGTGAGCTTGAATTAAATGACTAAAAAGGTTTAAATTCTAAAGAAAGGAAGGAACTGAGCAAATAAATGGAGGGGAATCCATTAAAGTACGATATGATGGATTTGATCTCCTGGATGGAGATATGTGATGGATTTGATCTCCCAGATGGTGATAAGAATGGGAATGTGATTTTCCAGTTGGAAATGTGATGTACTTGTGGTGGATCTTCCCTCAAGGAAAGACAAATCCTGAAACTAGAACCATGGTTCATAGAGGTAATATTCTCTAGTTTGCCATATCTATCATGGTGTGAACCCAAGGAATACTTGGCCACATATTCTGGCCGCTCGTGGGAGTGGGTGATGTTCGTGATATGCATTAGGATACTACTGTGGAAGAACGAGGATTGCTCTGGTCATCGGGAGATATGTGGCGAGTTGAGATGGCCGAGTGCTGCGGCCTAAAATGTAGAAAATGGTCAAGTGTTGCAGACCTAAAGTGTAGCCGATAGTCGAGTCTGGCAGACCTAAAATATAGCCGGCTTTAGAATGTGTGGCAGACACATTCCTTTCCTCGTTCTCTCACATCGTTAGTTAGTACGACCTACTAGTTCGGGTCCGCAAAGATTAATGAAAGTAATAAAAATAAATAAACGTAATCGGAACAAACATGCGAACCAGATGATCCCAGATATCCCCTCTCCTCGCATGCTTCCTTTTATTCAAATTATATATTTCCCCTGCCCAGTACTGTTCTTCCCTGTTATTTGTTGTAGTTAGTGATCTATGATTATATTTGTTGAGTTGTACGCTCACTCTTACTATTTCTCCTTTCAGATGAGAATATTAAGCCGGCGCTCGATTATTTAGAGCAAGAGGAGAGACTTGCTTGAGGAGATTAGCTGAATGTTGAAGGCCTGAAGTTTTTGATACGTCTATTGTAATAGAATGTAAACAGTCTAGTAGTTTAATCAGTTTGTTATTATTTTATGGTTATTGTTGGGCTTCCGTAGGTTTCTGGAATTTAGCTATGCTTCGTAATAATATTGGATATTTTGGATTTTATTTAGTCATGGATGGCACCTCTTCATACCCAATGTGGTAGTTAGGAATACTGTGTTGGAGCCATGGATAGTATGGCGATGTGGTCCTGTGTATTATGTTGTAAGCCAAAATATCTAAATTGGATAGTTGTGTGCTTGTGCAAGTTATTTTAAACAGGTTGTATTTTTAATTTTTTGCCCAGTTGCAAAGAAAACTTTGTCAAAATTTTTACAGAATCCATAATGATAAATTATGGGTATAAGTTTATGTTACCATTGACGGAGATTATTGAAAGAGAATAACCTAATCCGTCACATCTCTCTTTGGTTCTATGAGGGAGAATTGCCTCCTAAGTAATAAGGTCATGGAATTATGAGATGAGAAGCCCTCACCGTTTCAGTTTTGAGGATGTTATGGCAGCAAGAATTATGGTATTGTTTGGATAATTATGGATTTGGCTAGCAAATACAGCCCACTTATTGTGAATTTGAGGGTTACAACCAAAATGTATAAGTTAGTTTGTTGGTATGCCAACAAGATGATAAGTTTGGTCAGTATTTGAGCTCGAGGCTTTTGGGTGATTACTCAATTGCGTTTCCTAGGCTGATTGTAATCTAAAGATTTTGGGCCTTGCCTTAGTTGTATCGATGTTGTTAGGATTTTCCTTAGGTTTATGGGTTGCAACGAAACTTAGGAGTCTGATTTGAATTAATGGACATGAGTTGTTAGAGAATTCTTAATATCCTGATAAATGGTTAATCAGAGTAGCGCAATAGAAGCATGTGGGCCTTTAGCTCATAAATTTTTGAATAGGGTTAAGGTTCTAATGGAAGATCATTCTTGAGACGTAGGAGGTATCGAGGTGAAAGCCTGTTAGTTTTGTATTAAGTCAGAGAGGAAGTCAATAATTAGACTTACCTTTGAATTTGGGTAGATTATCGTGATATCTCCCATGTACCGATGAATGAGGAAGTAGGTTTATGATCAGGTTTAACTGTTATGGGAGATTAGGGATTTGTCTTATAGTGAGATTTCAATCTCAATCTTAAATAAAAGGCATTAGACGTTGAGGATCAGGATGATGCAAATGATTAAGGTCCTCTAGAAATAATTGTCTCACTAAGAAATTGATTTGGGAGTACGGAGGTGAAATCTAGAAGAACTATCCCCTATTATTAAATTTTGAGGTTCGTTAAATTTCGAGAATAAAATTTTATAAATGGAGGAGAGTTGTAAGGTACTGATTTTCAAAATGTTGTATATATATGTAATTAAATTAATATAAGTAGATCAAGGTCTAAGGGAACGAGAGGAAGTGGATTGAAGGGCCGAAAACCCAGAATTGGTGGAATTGAGAATCAGCGTTATAATTCCAAAATATTATCCGTAAATATGATTCAGGTTTTAAATTATGGTAATCTTGGGGTATTAAATTAATATAATCAAAATCAGACGACGGTGCCGGGCGACCCGCTGGGCACGTAGCTTAGTAGACCGGTGCCCTGTCGGCGCTCGAGCCCCTGTAGTAGGCGCCAGATCCAACTTAGGCACGCTTGCTGTGCGTCATGGATGGCGCTCGAGCGTCGGTTCCCATAAAAGCCACATGCGGGCTTTTTATCCTTTGCGGGGCGCATTTTTGGGGGAAATTGGAGAGGAAGAGAGAGAGAGGGCGCGGAGAAGAGTGAGAGAAGGAGCAAGTGCACCCATACCCTATTCTTTCATTCTTTTTGATTTTCATTCGATTCTATTTGGGTATTATTATCCCGATACCTGACCCATGTACGAAATTGTGATACCCATGACTCTAACATGCATATACATGAATTTTATGTCCAATTTCATATATGTTGATCGGTTTTCGCACCGAAATCCTACCCCATGCCTGGATGATTTTGGGCTTCGATTTTTGGTACTTTTGTAATAGTTTGCTCTAGAATATCATTACTTATATCCTATATATATTAATTTATCGATTGGATATTCGATTTGATAGGTTTATGTGGAATTTTGTTCATTGGAATCCTAACCCGCATCCGGACCTCGTTTAAGCTTTTATTTTGAGTTTTACATATAAATTGGCTTGAAATCATGAATACCCATATCTTAATTTGGTAATTTGCCTATTGGATGCCCGATTTCTTGAAATTTGTCTGATTATGCACAAATGGGCACTATTCACACACAGATACTGTTCACCCGAGCCTCTTTGGTAATTTTTGCATAATTTGTGCGTTGTTTAAATGTTAATTAAGTTGCGTATATATTTTTTTGTGTTTAATTATATATTCTTAAAAATATGCTCGTTAACCAATTGTGAAGGGTTAATTGTTTGAAAGCTTTGAAGTCACATTTGGCTTATAGTGGTAAGAGTTTTTACCATTTTCATACTTTACGATGTTCATGTATACAAATTAAGTTATGAGAAGACTTAAATCCGAAAGAATGATAAAAATCTTGTAAGTATATGGAGGGAATGCCATAATTTGATATATGTATGATTTGTTCTCCCGGAGTGAGAACTATGTGAAAAAACTTTGGTGGACTTTCTCTCAAAGAATAAGAAATCATGAAATTAGGACCACAGATTTATATTTCGGATGGTAATATCCCTTAGTAGGCCATTGATATTACAGTGAAAACTCAAGGATTATTCTGCCCGTGTATAATAGTGGGTGATATTCGTTGGCATACCTTATGATGTTACTATGGAAGTACGAGGACTTCTTCTGGACCGCAGGAGGTTAGGGAGCATTTTATTGGCCATGTATACCGAGTGATCGGTATACCGCTCGCCACGTGGTGTTTGGCATTGTATACAAGCGAATGTTTACTAGGGGACGTCTAGTACGTCATTTGGCCGTAGATTATATGGGATATCATGATCCTTTTCTCGTACTTTCGCACCTTTAGCTGGTAAGGCTTACTGGCTTTGGCCCGTATAAATAAGTAATTATGCGTAATTTACATCCCTTAAAAGAGAAGGATAAAACAAGAGAAGTCAATTGTATTTCGAAAGCACATTCAATCCTATGTTGTATTTATGCATCCTCATTATGCTCTTATGTCTCTCTTTTGTTTTATTTTACATATATTGTTATCGTATTTAATTATATTATACTTGTTGAGTATTTAGTTCACTCTTACTGCCTTTTCTTCCCTTCAGATTAGTACAGGGTTATCCCGATGAGATGGAGTAGAGAGTAGAAGTAAACTAGGCTCTGGACTTGGAAGATCATATCGAAGATTTCTATTACTGTTTTTTGTATGTTATGGAGAATTGTATATATTTGTATTTCAGTTGTGAATCTTAATATATATTATACATATAACTAATGGTTAAATAGTTTAATTTTTGTTATGTTTGGATTTATTTATACTTTCACACGTTATTGTGGTCTGTAATAGATATCTAATGGCATCTGTATGTCCAATATTATGTGCAGAGACATAACATTGGAGCCACGAATTTTAATGTGGCGTTTGGATCCTATGTTTACGAATGTCGTGTGTTGTTGGATGATGGAGTCATTTGGATATATTTGGGTTGTTATACAGGGAACTTGTATAGGTTTTGTATCAGCTTGAGGGTCGTATTACAGATAAAATTCTACCGGATTTTTGACAAAAAATACGGTCTATCACAATGAAATTATTTGTTGCCCAAAGGAGGACAAGGTCATTTTGCCTTCGACAAATTGGAAGAAGAGTCGGACCATTGATAGTCAATGAAGAAGTGAGCTTTGGGATTAGGGAATGCCCCTCATATTATCCATTATGAGGCACAGAGAGTGGGAAGATTTTTACAAGGTTTGAATGATGTTATCTGGAAGTAACTTGTGACCTCAATGCTAAGAAATTCTAGGGAAGTGCCAGATCAAGCTCTCCTATTTGAACAAGAATTGAAAAGGGAGAAGTCCTTTGAGAAGAAGTCGGCCAGCTGAGGGCCAAAGTTTAGATTGGGATGATCCCATAAAAGATCTAAGTCGATGGACAAAGGAAAGAAAGGAGCTGAACTCCAGGGTGCACCGAGCTCTCAACAATCAAAGCCTACATGCCCTCATTGCGAAAAATGTCATGGAGGAAGACTATGCTATGAACTTTTAAAAGGGTGTTTCAATTGCGACTAATTTGGCCATACAGTCAAGGACCACCCACATTCCTTTAGGCAAGTAGTAAGGAAGCCAAGTACTTTGGGAAGATTTGCAGTAATGGCTCAAGATATAGTGGCATCACCAATGCTGATCAGAGGTAAACTTACGATTTTTTGAAATTTTAACACATGTGCTTTTGCATTTGGGGTCAACACATTCATTTGTGTCTCCTTAGTTTGTTTGTTATTTGTTATATTCCCTAACAATTATAGATTTTTCATTAGTAGCATCAATACTTACGAGATCTTCTTTGATAATGGATATTATGTGCCCTAGATGTATTTTTTGGGTAAATGCTGATTGGAGGTAAGTTTATGATTTTTAAATTTTAACTCATGTACTTTTGGATTTGGGGTCAATACATTCATTCTTATCTCCTTAGTTTGTCCATTATATGTTGTCTTCCCCGGCGATTATAGATTTTTCATTAGTAGTGTCAATACTTCCGGGATCTTCTTTGATCGTGGATATTGTGTACTCTAAATGTATGATTTGGGTTAATGGGTTAGAGTTAGTGGTTGATTTGATTTTTTTAAACATGCATGATTTTGATATAATCTTAGACATGGATTGGTTAGCTAGTTATCATATGACGTAGATTATTGTCATAAGAGGGTGTGTTTTTTGATCCTGAGATGTAAACCATTTTATTTTTTAGAAATAATAAAAAAATAATCCCTATATATGATTTCGGTATTGCTTGCTTGCCATTTAATGAGGAGTGAATGCTAAGCCTATTTGGCTTATGTGATTACTATCGAGAGCCAGAGTGTTTCAGCAAGGGAAACACCAGTAGTATATGAGTTTGAGAATATTTTTTCAGAGGATTTTTCAAGATTACTGCTGAATAGAAAGATTAAATTTGAATTGAAACCATGCTCGGAGCGGTACCTCTATCAAATACCCCTTATCGGATGGCGCCATCAGAGTTTAAGGAACTGAAATAATAATTGAAAGAGTTGTTGGTGAAGGGTTTCTTCCAGAGAAGTGTGTCTCCATAGGATTCCCCAGTGTTGTTCATCAACAAGAAAGGATATAGGGCTGTGTATATATTACCAAGAGTTGATTAAGATCACTGCTAAAAATAAGTATCCATTGTAAAAAAATTGACGACTTATTTGACCAATTATAAGGGGTCCAAGTATTTTTTAAGATTAATATTCATTTTAGGTATCACCAACTGAGGATTAAGAAGGAATATGTGACAAAAGCAACTTTCCAAATAAGACATGGGTACTATGAGTTTTTTGTTATACCTTTTGTATTGACTAATGTCCCTATAGCTTTTATGGATTTGATGAATCGAGTATTTTAACCCTTCTTTAACAAGTTTATGGTTGTGTTTATTGATGATATCCTAATATACTCAAAAAGTTATGAGGAAAAAGAAATGCACTTAAGAATAACTCTCTGAATGCTTCAGGAGAAGAGTTTGTATGACAAGTTAAAGAAGCGTGAATTTTGACTTGAAGAAGTCATATTTTTAGGCCACATAATCTCAAAGGGAGGTATATCAGTCAATCCCAAAAAAGTTAAAATTGTAATCAATTGGAGTTGACTGATAAAGGTGACATAAGTTAGGAATATTTTGGGAATAACAGGTTATTATCAAAGATTTGTGGAGAACTTTTTCAAGATTGCTATTTCATTGACTCGAAAGGAAGTCAAGTTCAATTGGATGGAGGTTTGCGAAAGGAGCCTTTAGGAATTGAAAAATTGTTTGACAACAACCTCAATTTTGTCTATTCCTGAAGGATCCAGAAGACTTGTGGTATATTGTGATGTGTCAAAGATCGGAATACGTCTTGATATAATATGGGAAAGTGATAGCGTATCGATCGAGACAATTGAAAATGCATGAAAACAGCTATCCAATTCATGATGTAGAATTCGCAGCAGTGGTTTTTGTACTAAAAATTTGGAGATATTATTTTTATAAAGAAAAATGTTTGGTGTATTCTAACTACTAAAGTCTTAAATATTTGTTCTCACAAAATGAATTAAATATGAGACAGATAAGACAAATAAATTTCATTAAAGATTATGATTGTAAAATATATATTAGTCGGAAAAGGCCAACGTGGTAGCGCATGCCTTGAGTCATCAAACGGTAAATTTTATGGCTCATCTAACGATCAAGGAGATGAAAATATTAGACTCTATGAGGCAATTGATATTAAAAAGTACTCTCAAAATACTGAATAATATTGTCTTATTTTTAAGTGCAACTAGAGATTTTAGATAGAACTAAAGGAGTTCAAATAGACGATCCGTTCTAATTGATATTGTTGGTGATTTGAATAAGAAGTCAAGGCCGGATTTTAGCACACAAGCCGATGGAATCATGAGGTTTTGGGAATGAATATGTATACTGGATATTAGAGAATTAAAGAAAAAAATTATGAATGAGGTTTATCGATTAAAGTATACTATTTACCCCAAAATAACGAATGATGACCTATATGAAAAGATGCTTGATATGTCAATAATTAAAGGTTGATCACAAGAAGCTCCCATGTCTTTTACAACCTATGCCAATCTCCAGCTGGTAGTGGGAAGATATAATAATGGATTTTGTGATAGACTGGTCAAGCATATTGAGAAATCATGACACTATTTGGGTAATGATAGATCGGCTCATCAACTCGGCCCATTTTATTGCTTTTCGAATGACGTTTTCTAGTGATTGATGAGTGAGATTGTACATTAATGAGATGGTTAGATTGCATGGAATGCCAGCTTTCATTGTGTCCAATTGAGACCTAGGGTTTTTCTCAAAATTTTGGAAAAGTTTATATTAAGAGTTGGGGACCAATTTAAAATTTAGCATCATTTGTCATTCTTAAATTGATAAACAATCAGAGTGAACGATCCAAATTATAAAGGATATATTAAAGGCTTCAAGTTTAGAAATAAAGTGCAAATGGGACGACTATCTGTTATTGGCCGAATTCACATATAATAATAGCTATCAAATAAGTATCATCATTGCCCCGTTTGTGGCTTTGTATGCTAAAAAGTGCTGTTTCCCAATTCATTGAGAAGAGACTAGAGATAGAAGACTTTTGGGACCAGAAGTTTTTAAGAGACGTTCGATAAGAGTCATTTGATCCAAGATCAATTGAAGGTTGCCCAAAGTCAACAGAAAAATTATGCTAGTCGGAGGAGATCGGAGTAGACTTTCAAGGTCAAAGACCATGTATTTTTAAAGATATTACTATTGAGAAGAATATCACGATGTGGGAGTAAAGGAAAATTAAAGCCAAGGTTTATAAGACCATTTGATATTCTTGAGAAGATTGATGAATTAGCTTACAGATTAACTTTACTTTCAAGTTTAAGGTACATTCAAAATGTATTTCACATGTCAATATTTTGAAAGTATGTTCATGGCCTATCGCATATTGTTGAATACAAACCATTGAAGATAAATGTAGATTTGATGTATATTGAGGAACTGGTTTAAATTTTGGGTAGAAGAGATTAAGTGCTCTAAATGAAAGTAATTTTGTTGGCGAAGGTATTGTGAAGAAATCATTTGTATGAAAAAGTCACTGGAAAAGAGAAAGACGAGATTAAGGAAAAATACCCATATTTGTTTCTTTGATGAGGTACGTTAAATTTTAAGGATAAAAATTTTATAAGAATGTGAGAAATATAAAGAATAAGTTTTGAAATTCAGAATTTAATTATGATTAATTAAGGTAAAAATTGGGGTCAAAGGATGAAAATTACGTTAAAGTCAGTTTTCGACTGGGTCACATCGAGTTAAATAATATTTGATTGGTGCTCGATGCACGCACATGTGTGTTCTTGGTCAAGGGGTCACACCTGACTAATGCCTGACCGAAATTCGAGCATATTTTTCAAATTGCTCACGCTCGATGTATGTTGAAGGGATGCTCGAGCATACTATGGCAGATTGCCAACACTTGACGTGTGCTTGATGTGGTGCTCATGCGTCACAATGTTTGGATGCAGCGCCCGATGCACTCCTAACAGGTGCATGTACGACAATCTATTATATAAATCATATCTGACTAATTTTTAACCATTTTTGTTAAATTTTGAGATAGGAGGGAGAAGGAAAAGAGAGATAAAGAGAGAGAGAAAGTTAGAGAATGCTAATTAGAGTGAATCCAAGCATGATTTTAGTAAAATCGAAGTTAAGGTAAATATATTCTAAACTTTCTTTTATTTGTTACCAACTTTCTTCCACTTTTTGGAGCATTTATTGTTCCAAATGCTATACATGTTACATTTTTGTAGCTAAAATATTTAAACTTTACATGTTTGAACTATCATTCTCACTATTTACCATTTTATAAAAATTAGGTTCTTAATTTATGTATAGTAGTTTGTTAAGATATTTATCTACAGATATGTTTATGCATATGTTGAGAATCTGATTTTATGTTCAAATATGTTATGAATTTCATATATAATATTCTTACATGCTTAAAACCACTAAGTATATATTTTGTATGTTCTGAAACTTTATAAATTGCCTCTATATGCATGTCATTTGAAATAAAATACTAAAATCCCACAATGTTACTGATTTTTTTATAACTTTGTTTGAAAATCTTATAATATAACATTATATGTTTTAAATTAAGCATGCTCAAGTTTTTACAAAAAATTAAAACATTGTATGACAAGTAATCAAAATAATTTGAATGAAAACTCTACAAGTTTATGAATAAATCAACAATATTTTTTCTAAGATAAAAAAAATACAAAAACTATTTATAAGTATATAGAGTTTTTATTTGTTTATATATCGGACCATTATTTGAAATTAATGGTAGTATATTATGATATACCTCAACATATTATAATTATATTGAGATTCAAACTCATCATATTCTGATAAAAGTGGCTTTCGACCTTGTTTGTAGGATTATTATAAGACGACCTATTTATAGGTCTTGAATAATAGCGTATGGTCTTTAATTGTGTAAAAATAAATATAACCAGTATTTCATTATTTGCTCATTAGTCGGTAAGACCTTATTAATTATTGGTCCATAAGAATTAGTATGTTTGAATATGAATTGTATGGCACATTTTGATTAAAAATCAAAAAGAAAAATTTGCAAGTTGTGCATATATGTTATGAAAATTCATGGCACTATAACTAAATTTGATCCATTATTCCTTCTTGTATATTTTAATATAAATTATATGCTTAATTATACAACTATATACCTTACTGAGTTTTTAACTCACTTTTTTTTTTGATTTTTGTCAACTCACTTTAGAATAGCGGGTTTGAGTACTTACAGATGAAGATTGTGGTTGAGGAGCTAATTTGAGTAAAATTAGACTAGAAGTTGGTAGGAATCAATTATTGTATTTTTTGTTTTGAAATTGTAGTCGCAGGACGAGTTACATTCATTTAAATTAATTTGTTATGTAACCATTTAGTTATTGCTATATTCTTATGAGTACTATAGTTGGGTTTCGCTTTTCTTATGTGGTTGTTCGGCTACTCTAAATTTGGTATAGACATAGCTCTTTACAGATATGTTAACATCATAATATGATTTGTATTTCAGCCATCTGATTATGTGCCATTTTTGATCCTATGATTAAATTATTTATTTTATTTTAGATAAATTGTGATACCTATTTGTAACTCATGTCCATCGTGAATTGGATTATTAATTATAAATTGAATAATGTAGTTAATTATTATTTGAGTTTGGCATGGGGATATGATAGGATATCCTATGATCTATTGATTAACTAATTGGTGGACCAATTAAGATCAATATGACCTCATCTTTGACCGACAAATGAAGATTTATGGAAAAACTTTAATAATCATTGGAGGCACAGTTTGTTTTGGATGAAGAGACTTTAAAGATTGAATATGAAGGATTGCTAGAGATTTGTGTCATTTGTAGCAAAGCAAGACATGCCTATAAGGACTACATAATTCATGAGAAAGGTTGTGACGGAACGGATTTTTTTTTTTTTTTTTTTTTTTGTCCTTAAAGCTTCCGTCAAACAGAAATACAACTGAAAATCCATGCTAAACCAGTTCGGTGCAACACAGGATCAAAGATGCCATCTAGGACCCATATACTTTTAACCATAATTAGTATAGCGGAAGTTATTCTAACACTTACGGAAGCATTCACATTCATTCCAAAATATTCATTTCGAGTACATAGCAAAAAATGTATAGCCATAGAAGTCCGTCAAATCATTACAATGATATTTCTCCAAAATAAGCTTTCGAGGGCTTTAATCCTTCAGACAAGCTTTAATCACTCCAACTCATCAGGCACATACTCTAAAGCTTCATCTGTGGGGGGAAAAAATATAAAACAGTGAGCCGAGGCCCAGCAAGGTACATGCACATGGGCAGAGAAACAGTGATGCAAGAATAGTCATGTAACTGTGCATAAATAGAATGGAAATCAGATTGTACTCCAACAAATTGAGAAACATATTATACTTCGGTATTAGAGATTGGTAGCCAGAAATCGGTGATCAGTAATCATTATAATCTAGAAAGCAGCATCAGAAACTTCTCTTTCATTCAAAAGCGAGACGATGTCGATGCAGGTAAATCGATATAATAGCAACGGTACAAAATACTATACCGAACAGAACAGAGTCAGAACAGAACGGTATCTGAACAGAACAGTATAAACCCTGCCAGTATTCCCTACTAGCTGAGGGGGCGAATAATCGAGGATGGATTGTGTTCACTCCATACAATCTAAGGCCAGTAACAGAAGTATCCCATCTCAAGGGATCAGAACAGGGTGCCTCCCGAAGGTAGGCCGGTAACAGGAGTATCCCATCTCAGGGGATCAGAACAGGGTGCCTCCCAAAGGCAGGCCGGTAACAGAATCCTCCTGTCCGTAACGCCCCGAGGGCAGGGCGGACCACAAATAACTCCATGGTCAGAGTCATCCTCGATTACCATCGAAAGGTCGTAAGGCATGCCGGAGAACCTTATCTTCCTAAATCGGTACAGATAGTCTGATCATAAGGTTGGTTCATAATTTCTTTATTCCGGTTTTCAAAATCTCACAAAGGAGGCCGGTTTCAAAATTTTAGATGCAAATCCTTATGCAAGGCCGGTTTCACACTTTACTTTAAAAATCGTGTTCCTTGTCTTACATGCAAAGTGTCGATTTTCATTTTGTATGCAAAAGCCGAGTTTTCATGCGTGCCGATTTCGATTATATCATAAAGGGGGCGGTTTCCATTTCCTTTCAAAGGGCCGGTTCGCTTCTATGCAAAAGGGGCGGTTGGATTGTTCACATGAGGACCGGTTTCGATTTGGTGAACAGGGTAGTTTGATACCCAAGGGATCGTATTCGATTTTGGCGTAAAGAGAGCCGATTTCGATCTTACCGTCAAAGAGGCGGTCGATTTTTACATACGAGGGCGATTTCGACTCCGGACTGCCGGGGCGGTTTTCGATAAAGGCCGGTTTGACATCAAGGCCGGTTTGATTCTAAGCGCTCAAGGCCGACTTCGATTTTGTATATGCAAAGGCTGATTCGGACTTTAAACCTGCCAAGGCCGGTTTCAATGCAAAGGCCGTTCGGATTTTAAACCTGCCAAGGCCGGTTTCGATGAAAGGGGCTGATTTCAATACCAAGGCCGATTTTGGTTTTTGATGCACAAAGCCGACTTCGATTCTGGATATGCAAAGGCCGACCCTGATTTTAAACTTGCCAAGGCCGGTTTCCATGCAAAGGCCGGTTACGATTTTAAACCTATCGAGGCCGATTCCGATTTCAAGGGTAGAAGGGCGATTTCGATTTTAAGGGCGATTTTGATTTCAAGGGTATAAGGCCGATTCCTATTTTTAGGTTATGAGGGCCGATTCGATTTTAACCAGCTAAGGCCGGTTTCATACAAGGTCGATTCCTATTTTAAAACTGCTAAGGCGGTTTTGAGGTCAAGGTCTATTTCGGTCTTTGATGCACAAGGTCGATTTTGACCTTAACGCGAGGCCAGATTTCTATTGCGATGCAAAAGGGGCGACGCACAAGCCGATTTTGATTTTCGAATTCAATACAAAGACCGAATCTGGCTTCAACGCCAGGGCCGATTTCGGTTGCGATTCACAAAGCCGATTTCAGTTCGATGCAAGGCCCGGTTTCGATTTTCAAAGGCAAGGGCCGATTCTAGTTTTCTCATCTTAGGCGGTTTCGATTTTCAAAGGCAAGGGCGATTCTAATTTTCTCATCTTAGGCGGTTTCAATTTTCAAAGGCAAAGGGCCGACTCCGATTTCTAAACCGGGGCGATTTTGATTTCGACGCATAAGTCGATTTCGATTTGTCCCACAAGGGCTGGTTTTACTTTTATCGTTCAAGGGGCGATCTGATTTCCTTACTTTAGGCGGTCTCGATTATTTCATGCAAATGGGCATTTGGATTATTTCATGTAAACGGCCGAGGTTAATATTCACAGGCGGACGTTATGCAAATGTGCCGTATTTCATGCGGTTGAAAGCGAGAATAGTAGATTCATGAAAACCGATGTAAAAACGGAACTTAAAAGCATTCGCCCGAATATACTTGAAGTGAAACAGGAGCAAGTATAATTGTAAATGAAAAACGAACTTAAATGTGGCGTCCGAAGTATGTTGCAGTAAAACATGAACTTAGAAACCGAGCAGAACACACTTGTAATAATCTTAAAATATGGACTTGAAAACGGCGTCCGAGGTACACCCGCACGGAGTTGGGCCGCTTAATTTCACCGTCATGACTTTCTCCTTCCCTCTCTTTCCTTCGCAGCGACTGCGTTCTCCTCCCCTCTTCCTTCGCACCAACCGGTTATATATAGAGGAAGGAGTTGGTGGAGAAAGTAGGGTAAGTTACCTGCCCCGTACTTGTTTTCAGGGGTAAGTGGGGGTAACTAAGTCGTTTCACCTACCTCATTCAGTCGCCGCTTTGTCGCCGCTTTGTCGCCGCTTCGTTGGATTCCAACGAGTTAGGTTTCTCCCGTAGAGACGTGCTCGGCCGAACTTGAGGGGCCGATTTAGATTTTTGTAGCAAAGGGCTGATATCGACTTTGATGCCCAAGCCGATTCTGATTTCAATGTAGAAGGGGGGCCGGTTCTGATTCTCTTAATGGTTGGCCGGTTTCATTTTTGCTATACGGCTGAGCCGGTTTGGATTTCATGGCCGATTTCATTCCTTTACGTCATGAGGCGGTTCCACTTTTAAAGGTGACCGAATTCAATTATGCTTAAGGGTTGATTTCACATGTTGATGCAAAAAAAGGGGGCAAACTTATTTTAAGTAGTTAAAGTTTTGGATCTCACAAAGGTAAGGTACAAATGTCACAGGATCAACAATATAAAGTAAGTGGTCCAATGCTCTAGTAGTTATACCAAAAGTTGGATCATCCCTCTCTTTGACCGGAGATTATGGGCCATGGCTCCATGCCCCCGGAAGACAAAAATGACAAAGCAAGTGGCAAGATTTATCTCTTTTTGAAAAAATGAGTCAAGTGCCTACAGGCTTAAGAATCTCTAGCCCAACATACCTAGAAGAGCTAAAGGACACACATCGTCTACTCAAAATCTAGGTCAAACCAATAGACTTCCTGGTAATCCTCTTGCCCCCCTTAAAATCTACACCTGGAAACCCTAACCCTAATGATATGAATCCACAGCCCTCTAAAAGTCTCTACTTTCCTTCCTGTAGACATTCTAGCACCACTAATAAGGACATCCTAAAGGACTTTCTTAACACACAACCATCTAGCTGCGACCTCACTAGTATCCCAAAGTCTACCCTTAACCCACAAAGCCCCCTGATCATCAACAACATGGTCCTGACATCATCCATGTCCCTCCACCACAAAACCCCACAAATCCTCTTCCTCCATTAGGTGCTGACATCCCAAGTGAACCGGCTGCAATGGAATTTGGTCGTCTAGAGGGCCACTCCCTAATTGGTGATGACATGGAAAGAATCATACAAGAGAAGTCAGATTATGATATGGGCTATATTGCCCACCTCCTTATAGAAGATTGATTATGTGGATCATTTTCTGAAATATGGCGATGCAGCTAGGAAAGGTTTTATGAGTGAATTTAAAAAAAAAATTAAATCAACTCACAAGCCAACGATGGCGATTATTCAAGAGCTACGTATGAGTGGCGTCAAAGCTACCAAAGTTATCAATAGACTGAGGTTGAATGGCATTGCCATTTGTGATGAATAGGGATTCGTTGGAGGAATTTGGGTTCTTTGGCAAAAGGAGCTAATCAGGGTTGAAACCATCGAGATCAAAGAGTAGGCCATCCACCTGTATATTCTTGACAGTGGCAATAATCCTGATTAGATGTGAAGGTAATTTATGCTAAATCTAATTCGCAACAAAGGCAACAGCAATGGGACAACATGGAAACATTAGCTAGAAACTGCTCGGTGCCATGGTGTGTCCCAGGTGATTCCATTGATATCCTCTTTTTCAGTGAGAAATAAGGTAAAAATCGACAAATCTTGAAAAATGCCTCCGGTTCCAAACTTGGCTAAATACTTGTGGCCTCTCCAATTTGGGATTTAAAGGGCCAAATACACTTGGAATATGCATGATCCACCAGGCTCTGTTCACTAGTGCCTTGACCAAGCAATGACTAACAAACAGTGGAGATGCAAATTCCAAATGGCTATTGTCGTTATTAGAATCACATCTGACCGTGTGCCTATTTGCCTCGACATCAGGAGCTCCACCATCCTACAAAATTCCTTAAGGCCTTTTATATTCGAGGCTATGTGAGCCAGACACCTGATGCACAAGGAGACAATTGATGATAATTAGAGAAATTTAAATGGTAACATAGTTGAAACGATTAATAATTTAAAATCTCGATTATTGGATTGGAATAATGGCATTTTTGGTGACTTATACAAAACTAAATTTAGCTAAGCCAGGCACCTCAAAGTTATTCAAGAAGTTTTGGCTAGAGTGACTCCACTTATCTCTATGAGATCAAACTAAATCTTCGCCACTAATATAGTGAGATCCTCGAAAGGGAGGATATGATTTGATATAAAATATTTAGGTTAAATTGTCATTCCCAATGTGATAGAAATACAAAATTCTATTTTTTTTTCTACTAACATCAATAAAAGAAGAAACAAATATCTAGGCTAAATAATAAAGATAGTGTTTGGGTTTGTGATAATGATAAACTTAAGAGGGCTATTGTTTAGTATTTTTAATAGATTTACCATGACCTTGTGTCACTAGAGATAAGTAATCTTTAGACTAACTGGCCCACCAATATGGAACTTGATAGGAGGATTTTGGTAGCTGCCCCCTCCATCAAGAAAGTTAAAAAAGCCATGAAGCCTCTCAAAGCCCTCAGGTTGGATGGGCTACACGCTTTCCTTTATCTAGAATGCATGGGAGCTCACAAAGGAAGATCTTCTCCAAATTAGAACATAGTCGATCTGGGATGGTAAGTTAAATTAGTGGATTATTGACACCTTTGTTTCTCTCATTTCAAAAACTGACACTATAGAATCTGAGCCATTTCAAGCCCATTTCGCATTACAATACCACTTACAAGGTTATTGCAAAGTCAGTGTCCACTAGTTGTGCCCCTTGCTCAATAATCTTATCTATCCTATACGGTCTAGTTTCCTACCTAGTAGGACAACTCAAGATAATATCCTAGTGACTTAGGAAGTCTTCCATTCTACCTAAAAAGAATGGTAGTATGGTCCTCAAAATCAACCTTACTAAAACTTATGATAAACTGGATAGGTGCTTGTCCGTGATACCCTTGAGTCCTTGAGCCTTCCTAAGGGCTTTATCAACCTAGTTATATAATGTATCACATCGACATCCTTCTCAGTGCTTTAGAATGGGAAGGCCATTGATATCTTCCTTCTTGAGTGTGAACTTCAACAAGGAGACCCCCTCTCTCTTTATATTTTTATTCTATGTATTGAGAAACTCTCACAAATGATAAATTAACAAGTCACTCAAGGAAATTAAAAGCCTACCAAAATTTTTAAGAGAGGTCCCCTTATCTCTCACCCTTTCTATGCTAATGATTTGCTTCTATTCACTAAAGCAAGCACTAAACAAGTCACTATGACCACTAAAATACTTGATGATTTCTATTAGGTCTCAAAACAATGCGTTAATCATCTTAAGTTACTAATCTTCTTCTTCCTGAGTGTGAAAAAATTAGCCAAAGATATTCAAAAAATTTATAGATTTAAGAAAGTCAATAATCTGGACAAGTATCTCGGCGCTTAAATTATTTAAGATAGAGTCATTAATGAACACTATAAATCCACCTTTAGTAGAGTGAGGAAGTCGCTCTAAGACTAGAAGGGGTGGCATCTATTTATTACTAGTAGAGCTATACTCATTTAAGTAGTGGCCTAAGCGATCCCTTTGTGTCTAATGCAAAACCAAGCCTTTCCTAAAAGGATAATCAATCAACTTGATTAAATCAACTGAAAATTCTTTCGGGTGTGCGAAAAATCCACTTAGTTAACTTGAATGAAGTGTCTATGCCTAAAAACTTGGTGGTCTTGATCTAAGGAAAGCCAAATGGCACAATTTAACCCTCCTTGGCAAAATTGGTTAGGAACTCATGCATGGTTCCAACAAACTATGAGCTCAAATCTTTAGAGTTAAATACCTTCACTTAGATAATTTTTTTTCTGCCAAAAGTAATTCTAGAACCTCTTTCACCTAGCACAACATCCTTAAAATACGGAAGCTCCTTATACAAGGTATAAAGTGGTCCATTAGAAATGGTAACATTGTTAAGTTCTAGAATTCCACTCAAGCATTATTGCCATTGAAGCTAAATTAGATGTCGTAGATTACATATTGGCAAATGGTAATTGGAATCAGGACCTCATCAATGACAAGCTCACAGACGAAGGGATTCTATTATTGAGAGGAGTTCACAATAGTATTATAACACCCTTTTAGGATATTGCTATCTGCATCTATCACTTGAGCAAATACACTGTTGCACGGCTTTCTCCCATTTTAGGAAGCCAGTGGAGGTAACAATGGGCAATGAGAAAGGGTTTTGAAACTTAAATTTCCTCCCAACTTTTAGATTTTTATTTGGCTTTTGTTAAAAGATGCAAAAGTAGATGAGGAATTTCTCAAACTCTGGGGATGCACTCATTATGATCTCCCTTAAATAATTAATCACAATTTTTGAGAATGCAGTAGGGCTACTTGGAATTTGGAAAATTTGGAATAGATTGTTGGGTCATGACTTTCTTTCCTCCTTACGACAAAGCAATGTTCATGAATGGATCGACTCACAGTTCCTATATAGAAATAAAATTTTCACTACTTGCTTATTTTATGCATCCCTTAGGATCATATGAAAATGAAGGAAGCTATTTATCTTCTATCCTGACTCGCATGAAGAACCTCCCTCAACTTGGGCTATCTGCATTATGAAGAAGACCTTAATCGGGGGCTCATTATGAATTATAAAGAGTTCATAGCTAGGAGTTGAAAAATCTTGGTCAACCATGCGCTAAAAGAAAGAAATACAATTGTTGATTGTATGGCTAGAATTGGAATGAACATTAATGCGTCATCGGATCCGATTGTTATATGGGTTAGGGAGCCGCCGGTTGGATATTTGTGTCAAGTTAATCTGAATCGAGTCCAGTCTCTATTATCTTTAAACTTGGATTTGCGTAGCACAATGAATAAATAAAAGGTCAGAAGATTGACGAGATTAATTCCCAAATATATTCTCCGACGTTTAAATTAGAAATTTTCTGTTAGAAAAAAAATATAGAGGATATAAGATGACGTGAGAGGGTGCATGAATGAGGGGATTGAGTGATGAGTTGGAGGTTAGGGCTCCAGACGAGCTCAGGAGGGAGCATCTTTGGTGATTCTCCGAGCGGACATTAGAGGGTCGTTGGAATGCTCGACGGAGGCGGCAAGATTGCTGTTAGGGCTTGATTACAGTGGAACTTTTGGTTGTGCGTTTAGGCGTGTCCTCTTCTATTGGGATGAAGGGGTATTTATAAAATAGGTGGTCGGTGCGGCTGTAACATCCCAAAATATTTTTATCTGATTAAATTGAAATTATTTATTATTTTTTGTATTTTAAAAAAATTCAGGTGCGAGAAAAAATTAATTTAATGTTATAAAATTTTGAAAAATAATTAGATCTGATAGGCTGGTGTTCGAAGTGCTCCCTTTCGGTCATCCGAATATTAATTTAGTTTGGTGAATTAAACAATATATATATATATATATATATATATATATATATATATATATAACGTATAATAATAATAATAATAATAATAATAATAATAATAATAATAATATGAAAACAGAAGAGAAAACCAGAAGCAGGAGGAAATAGAAGGGAAATGCAGGAAGGAAAAGTAGGGGAAATGCAGGGGAAAAAGAGGGGCTGCTGGCGCACGCTCCCTCCACGTGATTACCTCTCCTCCTCCTTTTAATTGAGGAAATCTGGTGTTAAGGGAAATGAGGGGAGCAGCAGCAGCCGAGAGAAGAACGAAGAGCAGTGGGCACGAGGGTTTCGCAAAGGAAAAACGGGGGAAAACATTTATCCGTTCTTATCCGATTCGAGTAAAAATAACTGTAGAGTAAACTCAGGCAAATGTGCTCGAAATGCTATCTTCCGTTTTTAAAGCTTTTTAGTATCTCCAAAATTATAGTTTTAATTCATAATTTATATTTATTCATGTTCTGTATAAATAAAGCATGTTTCTCCTTATTAATCGGACAAATATCATGTTTGCCTGTTTTTATTCCAACATATAGCCCTCATTTTGTGCGTATACATAGATTAGTGTGTGTGTGTGAATATTTTCAAAAGCTGCTGCCATGATGTTTTGCCTGAGGAGCATCACACACACACGCGCACACACACATATATATAAAAATATGTATTTAATTATGCACATATATATTTATATGTACTTATATGTGTATATGAATATACATGTATTTTCGGCATTAGTTTTATGACCGGAAGCTTCGGTGAAACCCTAAGTACAAAAATGAGGGTTTTTAATAGTTTTAATCCATAACTTCTAATATGTAAAAGCTAATCTGTATTGAGATAATGTCCCTGATGTGATTTATTTCTGAAAAAGTTATCTGGATTTATACTAATCAATTACTGTGGACTTTTGAAGCAAAACTAAAGGGTTAATTGTAATATTTCTGACTGATTTTTAAAACCTGTCCAGTTATAAGTTAAGAAAAATGTTTCTGATCCTGTTAGTTAGGACCCGAGACAGATATACAGTCAGGTTAGTTTCTTCTGCATGCTTTAGAATGTTATGATGGTAATCTAGGATAATTCCATCCATAGAGTTATATGTGGTCCGCCCTTTCTTAGGGCATTAATCTAGAGAGCAGTTTTCTGTTTCTGGCCTACCTTTGGGAGGCATTCTGTATAGATCCCTCGAGATGAGATTTTTCTATTGTATTTTTAGCATTAGATTGTGTGGAATGAATATAATTTATCATCGATTATTTACCCCCTCCGCTAAAAGGGTCTACTGGTTAGGTCTTTTATTGATAGAAAAAGGACATTTTCTATAATTCATAGATTTTGTATCAGTTTCTGATCTCTAATTTATATTTACTGGTTTATAATTTCTGAAGCCTAATTTTGTGGAATTATGCTTTCTCTGCTTTCATAATTTTTTCTGCTACCGCCATGATTGAGTATTCCCATGTTACTGTTCATCTATACTTACGTTCGACGCGGAAGCATGTTTTACCAATTTATTATTACCGAAGCATGATTGCACTGAATTATGATTTTCAAAGCTTAATTAATTGTCGAATTATACTTTCTCTGTTTCCTTACACTGTTCTGCCCCTGAAGATTTCCATGCTGTAGTACATCTGCATAACTGTTCTATATAATAGAATTTATTACATGTTTTAGTACCTTGTTGGATTTTGACTCACTGTTTTACTATTTTTTTCCCTCCAGATGAGACTGTAGTGTTTGTACTTGACAAGAAAGAGTGATTTAGAGCTTGGTCTGAAGACATTTTGAAAATTTGAAGTATTTTGGAGACGTTGGAAGGAAACAGTTGGATGTAAAGACTTAATTTTTGATATATGGTTCTTTTATGTATGTATTTTGTATATATGCGGATTCAGTATGTGAAATGTATATGATGCATGTGATGAAGCAAAAAATTATACTTCCGTAGGTTTATAATTCTGCTTCCGCTATATGTTTTCTGGATTATATATAGGTCCTAGACGGCATCTCTTTTCTGAACCGTTGATTTAATGAATAGGTTATGTGAAATGCACACCGTGGAAAAATATACGACGTTCATTGATTTTGAGTATGTGTGTTGTAGGATGGATTATATTACTTCGTTTGCTATGTGCTTGTACAGAATATTTTATTACAGGTTGTATATTTGGTTTTCATCTAGTTATAAAGAAAATTCTATCAAAATTTTTGCAAAATTTAAATATTTTGAGTTTTGGCTCTAGTCTCTGTATTTGCATTAATGGAACCATTTGAGGAAAAAAAAAATTTATTCTATCACAATTGGTATTAGAGAAAATAAGATACGTTAGGAATAATCTGAATCGTATATGGAAGCCTAGGAAATGATTATGATTGACTGAATAAATAGAAATAGGTATAGGTATAGGATGAACTAAGTCTTAGGTATTCTAGTCTGTCTAAGTTGAAAATTGACTTGAACTAGGACTTAGTGATTAGGTTAATCGATATTGAATGTAGGCTAGGCCTAGACCGATCAATATAGGTTTAAGGGTTCAGGTCGAATTATTCAATGTTAAGGCGAGATGAAGTAGTTAGGATTAGAGGGAATGTTTAAGTTTTGGTTTTAAGGAGTTAATTTTGAAATGTAATGATCCTGACCTCTTCCTCTAATCTGGTTACTTAAAGATTAATAATCTTGTCATGTTTGTAATTATAGGAAGAAATATGACTTTTGGACAAGGGTTTTTCTCAGGGTGTTGTCGACCCCGAGAATGAGGAGAAGAAATTGAAGGGACATTAAGGATTTGAACTTAAATCAATGACGAACTAGTGTTGAATATGATAGTGTCCAGTTGAGGTCCAATTAGTCAGAATTGTTTAAATGAAAGTTGATTGGCCTTGGATTGGAATTCTCAAATTAGTAAGTTATTAGTACAATGCTAAGAAAAGATGTTAAAGTTGATGATTGAATATAATGAATAAGGTAGAATTAGTGGCTTGAGGTTAAGGTATAAATTCTGAAGACTTCGAAGGTGTTGGTAGTATTTGTAGTGATCTGATGTATGGAGGAGACAAGTTGATATTATTTCATAAGAGATTGAAAGGGAAGTCCGGTTGGGGTGGTGAATAAATTAATATTGATAGAATATTAAGATGATCTAGATGGTAAATTGCCATACTAGAACTGATAAATTTGAAAAGAATAATCTAAATTATGGGTTGTAAGAGAGGTAATGGAACTAATATAGAGATGCTTGTAAGTTATATAATGAGGTGTGTGCTAGGTATAGATAACATATTAGGCCATACCTAAAAAGTTATCAAGTACATGAGAAAATTTAAAGAAACTGTTAAAGAAAAGATTTATCAATCTGATTGAAGAATAAAGTTGCTATTGAGGTTGTATCAAGACCAAAAATGATCTTGAGGATTTAAGTACATTTGATGAGGATATTTGGCAAACTTTGAAATAATTCAAAGTTAATGATTTGATAATTTGGAATCTCTAAAATTGAGATATCCATAAGATAGGTGAAGGATTACTACGAACCGGTTCCGTTATGGGAACAAGTATGGTTATGAAAGCCTTAAAGGAGAACCCTTGTGATTTTTGCTTGAGGTTGATCAAACGGTAAGACCCTTGGGTTTTAGTCAGATTATTGTGAAAATTGGAGTGGTTTGATTTGGGAAGAATGAAATTGCTTGACAGTGGAATATTAAATTACTAAATGTTAAAGTTTCAATGGTAATTGGAGATTGTGCTGAAATTTTGGAATGATTGTCTCAATAGTGTCCTTGTGTGAGTTAAATATCTAGAATTTATAGATTTTACTTTTATGATGATAATATTTTTAGGATCTTTTTGGGCGATGCAGATTCTTTTAGAAATTGAGATGGTGCTCGAGAATACTTGTGTAAATTGTATCGAGAGAATAAGACACCCAGTAATTCGGTTGAGAATTTTGAGTAAGAGGCAAAGTTAATTGAGTTAAGAATAGGTGTTCAGCCTAATTAGAAAATGGATTGCCCTTTTTGAAGTCAATAGATGGCCGTCTAAGAACCTGGCTATGAAAGTTTTGAGGAACATATATATGACCAAACTAATCCGTTTTAATGAGCGATTTAAAGGAAACTGAATTTGGCACTAGTTTCTAAGGATTTGTGTGGAATTAAAAGAGTATCGGCTAGACACTGTTGATGAAGCCGTGGAGCCTTTGGATAGTAGGACTTGTCAATGATCAGGTAAGTTAGTATAGGTGATATGCTCATGAGAAAGATGGGGCTTCTATTAATCTATATTAATAGGTAATCACCCACGAGTAAAGTGGGGGAGGCGTCCATGGGGTGGAATTGCTCCACCTGCAATTAAAATTTTATAATGAAACCTTTGAGGACTAAGGAATGATCTCTTGAAGAAAATTAAAGTCTTACGAAATTAAAAGTTAGAAGTTGGGATATGTGGATCTCAATATATTCGACAGAGGTGAATATTAAGATCTATAGTTGATGTTAGAAGCCACCATTCGGGAGTATGTAGAATCGCCTTGGAGATAATTCTGATTTGATAATTTTAAGAATTGTGAAGATAAACCTTGATAATTGTTAAGAAAACTCTAGGATTATGTTTTCCTGTATCGCTTGTGAATTGATACTCTTGGGATAAGTAGAAAAGGAGTTACTTTTTCATTGATTGAAATCAGTAATTGAAAGTCTCTGCTTAAGAATTGCGGATATTATTTTTGGTGATAGCTTGTTTGATAAATTAAGGATCAGAATGGTTGTGTTATAACCGATGTTAATCTTGGGATTTCGTAAGCGGATGAACATGTTTAAGGATTATATAGATGAACTTCGGTATCCTGAAGGGGGAACGAATATCAGTATTGATCGTGAATGTTAAGGGTTTATAGCTTTGGTACTGATAGTAAATTTATGGGTAAGTTCACTTAATCGGGGTGATAGGAGGTTGCATCCCTTAGTTGGGAAACAGAATCATGTCTGAGATGTGGAAGTCATGAAGTTGAAAAAAAAGGGAAACCCTTAAGGTTCTGTATTGGAACAACCTTCTAATTTTGATTATGAAGGGCGTGTTTGGATTTACTTGGCTAGCTCCTTGACGTGCCACCAAAAATTTGAAAATTTCTTTGTATATGGACCTTGAGATTTTGAGGTTGTTAAGTGTTAGAGTCTTGAGGTTTTTGAGCAACGGTCTAATACTGTACCAAATCCGTGGTGACTGTTATAGTTAAGACTCTTATTCTATGGTGAATTTGGGATTTGTGAAAATTATTATTGTGGTATGGATGTCTTAGAATCGGTTTTAATCAAGGCTATTGCATAAGTTGGATGTTCGAAAAGGAATATGTACTTAAGGAAATGTCGATTTGAGGACATACCAACGAAATTAAGAAGATGTAAAGTATTCTATTTTTGAAGTCTAATCATGACTTGGAAATTATATTAGGATTTAAACCAAACTTGATGAAGGAATTTAGAAGCTAAGACAAATTAGTGCAATAGAAAATTGCAATCAGATGAATTGAACTGGATGGATGATCAGAGCATGCAGCAGAAGAGTGATGAATCTATCTATGTATTAAAATCTAAGATAATGTTCAGAGAAAATATTCAATCTCGAAGTTTAGTATAAGATGAAATGAGGCATTTTGCTTGTTTAGAGTTCGGAATTAAATTAGAAAAGTGGTTAATGAAATAGAATTATCTTCGGACTTAGTGAATTTGGATATGGAAAGGATGCGTTAAATAATGAGGATCAAGGTAATTCAGATATTTAAAGTTTTCTAGGACAACCATCCTGAGTTAGAAAAGAATTGGAGATGTTATGAAGGTTCTTTGATTTTAAAGATTTAAGGATCGTTAAATTTTGAGGACAAAATTTTTATAAGTGGGAGAGAATGTAACATCCCAAAATATTTTTATCTGATTAAATTGGGATTATTTATTATTTTTGATAATTTGAAAAAATTCAGGTATGAGAAAAAATTAATTAAATATTATAAATTTTGGAGAATAATTGGATCTGATGGACCGGTATTTAAAATGTGCCCATTTGGTCGCCCGAATATTAATTAGGTTTGGTGAATTAATGAAATGGATATATATATATATATATATATATATATATATATATATATATGTAACGTATTATATATAATAATAATAATAATAATAACAACATGAAAACAGAAGAGAAAACGAGAAGTAGGAGGAAATAGAAGGGAAATGTAGGAAGGAAAAGCAGGGGAAATGCAGGGGAAAGAGAGGGGCTGCTGGCGCACGCTCCCTCCACGTGATTATCTCCCCTCCTGTTTTTAATTGAGGAAATCGGGTGTTAATGGAAATGAAGGGAGCAGCAGCAGCCGAGAGAAGAACGAAGAGCAGCGGGCGCAAGGGTTTCGCAAAGGGGAAAAGGGGGAGGGGGGGGGAGGAAATTCACCCATTCTGATCCGATTTGGATAAAAATAATTATAGAGTAGGCTCAGACAAGTGTGCTCCGGACGTTATCTTTTATTTTTATAACTTTTCAGTATCTCCAAAATTATATTTTTGCTCTATAATTTATATTTATTCATGTTCTGTATAAATAAAGTATGTTTCTCCTTATTAATCGGACAAATATCATGTTTGCCTGTTTTTATTGCAACGTATACCCTCATTTTGTGCGTATACATAGATTAGTGTGTGAATATTTTTAGAGCCTGCTGCCATGATGTTCTATGTGAGGAGCTTCACACACATATATATATATGGAAATATGTATTTAATTATGCATATATATATATATATTTATATGTACTTATATGTGTATATGAATATACATGTATTTTCGGCATCCGTTTTATGACCAGAAGCTTTGGTGAAACCCTAACTATGAAAATGAGGGTTTTTAACGGTTTTAATCCATAATTTCTAATATGTAAAAGCTAATCTGTACTGAGATAATGTCCCTGATGTGATTTATTTCTCAAAAAGTTACACGGATTTATACTGATTAGTTACTGTGGACTTCTGAAGCAAAACTAAAGAGTTAATTGTGATATTTTTGACTGATTTCTGAAACCTGTCTAGTAATAAGTTAATAAAAATATTTCTGATCCTGTTAGTTAGGACCCGAGACTGATATACGGTCAGGTTAGCTTCTTCGGCATACTTTAGAATGTTATGGTAGTAATTAAGGATAACTCTATCCATAGAGTTATTATGGCCATCCCTTCCTCAGGGCGTTAATCTAAAGGACAGTTTTCTGTTTTTGGCCTACATTCGGAAAATATTTCTATACAGTTCCCTCAAGATGGGATCTTTTTGTTCTATTTCTAGCTTTAGATTGTGTGAAGTGAACACAATCTATCCTCAATCATTCGCCCCCTCTGATAGTAGGGTATATTTGTTGGGTCTTTTACTGATAGAAAAAGGAGATTTTCTATAATTCATAGATTTTGTATCGGTTTTTGACCTCTGATTTATGTTTATTGGTTTATAATTTCTGAAGCCTAATTTCATGGAATTATGCTTTCTCTGCTCTCATACACTTTTCTGCTACCGCCATGATTGAGTATTCCCATGTTATTGTTCATCTACACTTACGTTCGGCACGAAAGCATGTTTTACCGATTTATTGTTATCAAAGCATGATTGCACTGAATTATGATTTCCAAAGCTTAATTAATTATCGAATTATGCTTTCTCTGTTTCCTTGCACTGTTCTACCCTTGAAGATTTCCATACTACAGTACATTTGCGTAACTGTTCTACATAACGGGATTTACTATATGTTTAGTACCTTGTTGGATTTTGACTCACTATTTTACTATTTTTTCCCTCCAGATGAGACTGTAGAGTTTCTACCTGACAAGAAAGAGTGATTTAGAACTTGGTCTGAAGACATTCTGGAGGCTTGAAGTATTTTAGAGATATTAGGAGGAAACAGTTGGATATAAAGACCTAATTTTTAATATATGGTTCTTTTATGTATGGATTTTGTATATATGCGGATTCAGTATGTGAAATGTATATGATGCATGTGATGAAAAAAGAAATAATATTTCCGCAGGTTTATAATTCTGCTTCCGCTACATGTTTTCTGGATTATGTATAGGTCCTAGATGGCATCTCCTTTCAGAACCGTTGATTTAGTGGATAGGTTATGTGAAATGCAAGCAGTGGGAAAATATACGGCCTCTGTTAATCCTGTGTATGTGTATTGTAGGATGGATTATAGTACTTGGTTAGCTGTGTGCTTGTATAGATTATTTTATTACAGGTTGTATATTTGGTTTTCTTCCAATTATAAAGGAAATTCTGTCGAAATTTCCACAGAATTTAAATGTTTTGAGTTTTGACTCTAATATCTGTATTTGCATTGACGAAAGCATCTGAGGGAAAAAAATTCCATTCAGTCATAGTAGCTTTCCTTGGCTGGTGACAGTTGGCTGTTGAGCTGTCTAGATATTGCATGGACTGAATAAGGCAATAGTAAATGGCTGGCGAATTCCTTTATCCTTTGACTCAATCATTGGGGCGTCTGCTATGATAGTTGCCTTTAAAAAAAGATCCACCCCGGTTGTCATTTCCATTTTAGAGACGATCGTGTGAATGTGGGCTAATATTCTCGAAATAACTGCCAGGCTGTGTTGTCCAATTACGGCAAGTAACTCTAGCATACAGGATGAGGATCGTGAGCCTTCCTGACTAGGCCAATGATGTTAGCTTGGGTAATTGGGCTGCTGCTGTATCTTGGGCCCTACAGAGACGTGTTGTGGGCTGACTACCTCCTAGGTCTCTTCCTTTCGTTGGTGGGCCTTTCTCATGGGCCGGCCCTTGGCTGGACCCATCACTAGCCCCCCATGCTGGGATGCTTGAATTTCTGCCTTCCGGCATGTCTACTGATGGGATGACGGCTGCTGTGATGTGGTCTGCCTATCCGTAGGCCGTCATGTCACAATTATGCATTGCCAGTTGCAGATTTAAATGCATAGTGCTTTGAGTCCCATGTTGCCTCGGAGTCCATCTAGTCTCATAGGAGGTGCCATGCTAGCCATGATTGGCGCAAGGAAATTGATGTGCCGCGGAGCCCATGTGGTGCCAGCGCTTGTCGCAGCTATCATGAGGCGCTTCTTTTGAATTTCTCATTGTGGCATTGTTTTGGTCTAGCTCTTCATTTTATTTAAACCTTTCATCTTTGCCTTTCCTGCACTTTACTTGCTTTAGAATTTCTTCTTTCTCTTCTTGTCTCGCCACTCATCCATGGCACCCGGTGTAAACGATATTCCGTTTGTCCTTACTTCTGGCGCCATTGAGTCTCTATGTGCTTAATATAGAATTCCAAGTGCCATGGTGTATTTTCTACCAAGGGGAGGTGGTAGGGCTTACTCCCCGCCATAGGGGATTATTACTGTCTATAAGACCCATCTAAAGGGGGGGGTCTCCATTTCCTAATGGTGCAGGAGCTGCATCGGATTCTTGCGGCCTTGGAGGTCCCAGTTGCACGGCTACAACCTACTGCCGTCCATTACCTGGTCTATCTATCCGTCTTTGCATGCCACCATGGCCTCGAGTTAGACGCTACGGTTGTAAAAGTGGTTTTTCGATTCCACTATGGAGTGGATTGGATTTTGCTCTCCTCCTACAAGGAGTTCGCATTGAGCGAGGGAAATCCTAACTTAACGAAAAGGTGGAAGGACTGATATTTTTTCTTAGAGGTTCCTTCCGAATGGGACCTCTCCAACATGGGGCAATGTGCAAGCCTCCCTTACCAATAGGAGTTAGATCACGAGAAGTACTCGACGAGGGCGCTAACAGATCTTATCTAGACAAACGCCAACAGTTTTCATGAGAAGGGGAAGAACCATTGGCTGTTTGTCAGAGGTTTTGAATAGGCGAAGTAGGAATCCCACTTGGAGAGGGTGAAGGTAGCCCCCATGCCGTCGATACCTAAAAGGAAGTCCAAGAGAAAGCTAGGGCTACTGCACATCTGTGATTCCCCTGATGGGGCCTCCAATGGATAGGCGGCTTCATCCAAGTCCTCCTCTAGTGACAATCAGGCCATCTTGGAGCGGTTGGAGAGTGCTAGAAGTCTTCAAGAATGGCGACCCCATCTCTATCTTCTTCATTGGGTGAGGCACTTGGGACTATCGTGTCTACAAATGGTGGTGAGTCCTTTGCGCCTCCTATCCTAGCCGCAGGCGACCAGGGAGTCGGCACGGGGGATGGGCCAATCCTGGCACTAACCTTAGCCTCATATGGGGTCCCAGTTGTTGCTCCATCGCTGTATGAGGATCCCGTGCCCGACCTTCCCGTCGACCTTGTCGAGGAGGCCTCCTATAGTGAATGGATTGCCGAGGGCCATGTCAGGGAGGTTGGCGAGGTTGATGAGGTAGCTGAGGTGGTCACTGAGACGATGGAGGTTCGAGGAGAGGCTGATGTGGAGGTAGCTAGGGGGGCTATTGAAGTTCCTTGCTCCAAGCCCCCTCTATGTGAGACCCTAGGGGCGGCTGAGGCCGAGGTAGCCAAGGGGGCCGTTGAAGTGCCCACTTCTGAGCCCCCTAAGTTTGAGATCTAGGAGGTTTAGGCAACCTTAGCGAGCGATCTATCCCCGAGGAACCCTCCCCTTGCTAAGGTACTGTTCCAGCATCTTCTTGGTTGCTTTCCTTGCCTTTGTTGTCTCCTAGCTAACTTGTTTTTCACTTGTAGTTGTCAGAGTCGGCCGGCCAACCGGTCCCCATTGTCGACCTCCTAGCTCAGAATCATGTCAACTTGGAGGATTTTAGAGTCATGGAGGAGCAGGCCTTTGGTCTCGAATGCAAGCTGTCTGAGGCTAGGGTGAAGGTTTCCTCACTTGAGGATCTACTCCGTGAGTACGAGCGGCGATACGCTTACCTTTGGGACCAGAACCTTTGGCTTGAGGACGAGTTTAGGACCTCTATCACTCCGGATGACATCAAGCAGGTGTTGACCTGTAAGTATTCGGAAGGTATGGGTCTATGTTGGCATATAATGAAACCGGTGGCCCCGGACATTCTAATCTCCATTTTCCACCCATATAATGCTAGTGCCCGACATCGGTTAGATGTGTTGGATTGTCCCAGAGAAGATATGAAGTCTTCGTCACCTTCGCCAGGAACCTCCCATCCTCTAGATTGTCTTCCACCGGAGTCGTTGGTGGCCTTTTGTATATTGATGTCTTGAATTGTGTACATTGGTTATTGTGACGAAAAGTATTTAGATTATTATGGTCGTTTTCACATGCATGCTGAGACTTTTCCCTTCTCTCTCTCTTTTTTCTGTCTTTTTTTTTACAAGTGTCGGCTAGGTGCTACTGGCATTGTTACCGAGCTTCGGAGGAGTCTTAGGCTGTCATCTACGCATAACTATTGGTGCTCGATCCTGTTGGAGGGCATTGTAGCTTTGGCATGTCTAGCCTAAGTTCTTTGACCATGGTCGACTGACGATACTATCTCATTTGGGAGGAGGTCTTCACATGTGTGCTTGTTGAAGCCCCCTAAGTTTTCAGTGTTCGACTGCATGTGGGTTGCTCAGTGGCGTGACTGAGTTTCAAATTTTGACCTTATTTGCGCTACTTAGTGACATGATTGAGTTTTAAAATCCAATCTCATCTAAGCCACTCGGTAACATGGCTGAGGTCGTGTGATTGAATGGGATGACAATCAGGCATTCATATGAGCAATTAAGGGCAAACAAATAATCACTTTATTAATTGAATGTGACATACTTTACAAGCAATCTGGATGATGCACGCTATTTTTACCTGTGCCCTACGTAGATCTGCTGATATTACTTCTTGAGGTGGGAAGTGTTCCATGTCCTACGGACAGGTTTACAATTCTCAGTATGTAGCTTGTTCATCTCGCTCGGGAGAATTGCCAAGATGAGGAACGACTCTTCCCAATTCAGGGAGACCTTGTTTCGATTAGTGTTTTCTCCGGTCACCTCTATAGTCCGTAAGACTAATCTTCCACCTCAAATTGGCTAGTTTTTATCTTCTTGTTGTAGCATTAGGCAACTCGTTATTGGTAGGCTGCCGTCCGTGGGTACATCGTGCCCTGGGTCTCTTCCAGCAAGTCGAGATGCTTCCTCTGCCTTTGGGGGCTATTGAATGAGTCAAAGCATTCAATCCAGAGGCTAGGAAGTCCGACTTCCACTGGGATGACCGCTTCGGTACCGTAGTTTAGGCTGAAAGGTATCTCACACGTTAGTTCTCGGGGTATTGTCCTATATGACTATAGTACAGATGGTAGCTCATCCACTCAGGAGGCCCTAGCATCTTCCAGTTTTGTCTTTAACTTATGTAATAGTATGCAGTTTGTCACATCCATTTACTCATTCACTTGTGGGTAGGCAACGAAAATGGGAATGAGTCTGATCTACAAACTCATGCAATACTTAGTAAATCATTTTCTAGTAGATTGGGTCCGGTTGTTGGTCACTATAATCTTTAAAATCTCGAATTGGTAGATGATATTTTGGTGGATAAACTCCTTTACATTCTGGATGATGATCTGTGCTAGTGGGGAGGCATTGATCCACTTTGTGAAGTAGTCGATATCGACTATTGCAAACTTCCTCTATTCGGATGTGGTGGGTAGGGGTTTGAGTATATTGATCCCACATTAAACAAATAGCTAGGGTGACTACAGGGCTTGGAGCTCTGTGTGTGGCTGATGGGGAATACTCTCATAAATTTGGCTGTTCTTGCACTTCCGTATGAAGTCCAAAGTGTCGTGCCTCATTGTGGGTCAATAGTAGCCTTGCCACATGACTTTGAAGGCAAGATTCTTACCCCCGATGTGAGACCTGCAAATGCCGAGGTATACCTCACCCATTGCATAGCCATCTTCTGTTGGCGTAAGACACCGCATGTATGGGGTGGAGTACCCATAACTGTGCAACTTTTCATCCATGATGGAGTACCAGCCTACTATCTTCTTTATATACTTGGCTTCTTCTGGGCTCTTGGGTAGTATGTCGTCGATCAGGTACTTTCTGTATGGAGTCTTCCAACTTTCGGCGTCAGCTATTTGTTGCATTTCATGCTCCGGGTAGTCTATGCTTGGAGTGTCGAGGACTTCACACATCTCGTGCGCATACTGCTTTGGGTCCTCGGTCATCACCACTTTTGCCAGTCAGTATGTCCTCCTGTTCTCTTCCCTTTGTGTGTGAATTACGTCCATGCTATTGAATGCCAGGGTCAGGCTTCGCACTGGTGAGGTATTTGGAGAGCAGGGGGCTTGATGCCTCAAAATTTTTTGGACCGAATTAACAACCAACTCTGAGTGACTGTAGACAATCAAGTTCTTCGTCAAACACTCCTTTACCAGTCGGAGCCCAGTGAGTAGCTCCTCGTACTCGATGACATTATTAGTGGCATGGAATTCGAGGGCTATTAAATACTTTATATCTGACCCATTAGGCGTCTCTAGGACTATGCCGGCCCTGCTGCCTACTTGCATTTAGGAACTAACCACATGTAGAGTCCACATTGGTGCTTTTTGTTGGTGGTCATCCCTGGCAAGGTTAAGAGTGTCCACAGTTGGGGTTGTCGTCTCAACTATAATGTCCGCCAAGACCTGACCCTTTATGGCCAGCTGCAGTTGGAAATCCACGGCAAATTTGCCTAATTCAATGGCCCATTTGACCAGTCACCTGAACATGTTTGGCTTATGCAAGATTCCTCTCAGAGGTTGGTCGGTCAGAACAATAGTCTTGTGTGCTTGGAAGTATAAGCGCAACTTACCGGCAGAATAAACAAGCACAAGGGCCATCCCCTCAACGTGCAAATAATGGGTCTCTAGGTCTGTTAGAACCTTACTGATATAATACACCGATTGCTTTCCATTGGGCTACTATCGGATCAAGACCGAGCTTAATTCGGTGTCATATACCGCAGATATGAGTAGAGCTCTTCGCCTTCTTGGGGAGATGTTTAAAGAGAAGGGTTGGTGAGGTACTCCTTTAGTTCTTGAAAGGCGGTTTCATAGTCGGTCGTTCATTAAAAACCGACGGTCTTCGTCCCCATTAGAGCTATGAAGAAGGGCCAGTATTTTTTTCGTATATTTTGCCAAGAATCGAGAGAGTTCCATTAGTCTCCCAATGAGCTTTTGGACCTCCTTCATGGTCTGGCGGTCTAAGGTGAGTTCATGTCGATAATTACTTTTATCTTTTCAGGATTCGCTTTGATCCCTTACCGTGAGATGATGAAGCTCAAGAACTTTCTCGAGGTCACACCGAACACACACTTAGCTGGATTCGGCTTCATGTGATGCGTTCGAAGGACTCTAAACACCTTGTCAAGGTTGCAGATATGTTCATCTATGGCTTTACTCTTGACAAGTATATGATCCACGTACACCTCTATATTTTGGTCAATTTAGTACGGGATCGGATTTAGGACCCTCAGGACCTTTTAAGAAGATGAAAGTGTTTGATAAAGGGAAAGGTAGTATCAAAATTCAGTCAATGTCAGGTTCCTAGGCGTCAATAGCAAGTTCTATTAACTGTGGAAAGAAGCATTCAAGAAAAATTTATTTTACAATGATGAGGGCCTGTTTTAATTATGGTCAGTAAAGCCATCAGATCAAGGACTGTCCCCTACCCAAGAGGTCGGAAGCCAAGAAGCCTGCTGTTTTAGCTAAAACATTTGCGGTAACGGATTCAGGATGCTGAGGCATCCCCAATTGAGGTTAAAGGTATTCTTCTTATTTGTGGAAGTTTTAGCTTTTGTTTCAAATTGATTCAGGACCTACGTATTTTGTTACTCCCCCATAGTTTGCCTGTTATACCGCATTCACTCTGAGGATTTTAGATTGTTATCTGGCATATATTTATGCATTCTTTTGTGGACTTTATGAATTATTAAATGTAGCCAGCCGTGTGCTTATTGGAGGAAGGAATGGAAGAATGTGATATGGGTGTGAGACATTAGCTTGGAAGTGATCCATATTAATAGATGTAGGACATGTGAAGATAGTTTTTGAGGAATTAAGGATAAATTATTGACCATTTTATTTAGGATGACCCTTGATGGGTCTGATGAGTTATAGGAGAATGTAATACTTTTGAGAAAGGCTAGAATTATGTAATTCTTACATCGTGATAGGTGACTACCCACAAGCAAAGTGGGGGAGAAGCTTTTGGTTTGAAATTGTTTCGCCCATAGTTGGGTTAGTTAGCGAGGTCCTTACCTTGAGGATTTATAAGTGTTGCTTATGGGGGATCGTTATTGTCCGATAGTTCTAAAGGTTTGAGGAATTGTATCGTAAATAAGAAATGAGTATACGATAGTGCAAGTGGTAATTTGAGAACCGAAAAGGTGGATTTTAGTGTCTTTTGAGGAAAGTGAATATTGTGATCAATAATTGATATTGGGAGCCTTTGAATTTAATGTGTCTTTGGTGCTCCACATGGGATGCTTATATTTGATTATAGAAGGAAATTGTATTCGAAGCATTAGGGATATGAAATGATGAAGTGAGAAGTCCTTCTAGTTTTGTTTCAAGACGATTAGGACGACCCACCCATTGTGATTACGAATAATGCATGTGGATGGAATCAGTTGGCTTATCGGTATGCCAACGAGATCTTAAGGTTACTAAGTATTTGAGTTTGGGGTTTTGGGTGATGACCAAAGGCTGTGTGAATTTTCAGGTGATTGTTACAATTGTAATTTCTAATCTGACTCTAATTTGAGAATTTGTAGGAATTGTTTTCATGGTATGGATATCTTGGGATTTGTTTTAATTATGGCTACAGTATAATGTAAATGTATATTTTAGATTATGTAGTTTAGGAAATGTCAGGTTGTTGACATACAAACGAATTAATAAGGATATAAAGTATTTTCGATTTGAGGTTTGATTGCGATTTGAGGTTTATACTGAAATCTTAATCAAACTTGATCAGAGAATTGTGGGCATCAAGTTAAATTGGATTTGGTGGTGGATTACAATCGGATAGTTCGTAGTTAGAAAATTAATTAGAGTTGCGCAGCGGAATTGTGGTGAACCCATATATTTTAAGGTTCAATTTGAGGCTCAGAAGGAATGATTATTTTCAAGGCTTAGCATAAATTGAAGTAAGGATCTTTAACCGTTTGAAGTTTTGAATTGAGTTGGAGAAGTAGTTAATGAATTGGGTTTGCTTTCAGACTTGGTGAATTTAGACTTTTGACAAAGCACATCGGATGAAGAGGATCAAAACAATTTGAATGCTTAAGGTTCTTTGAGATAATCATTCAGCCAAGGAAATAATTTGGGATTGCTAGGAAGATTTCCTCCGATTTGAAAATTTTAAGGTTTGTTAAATTTTGAGGATAAAATTTCTATAAGTGAGGGAGAATGTGAGGACTCGGTCCCGAAATATGGGGATTAGAAAATAATTAAATTAATAATGATAAAAAATTATGCTTAGGAAATGAGAAAAATTAAAATTGGAAGCAAAATAGGGTGAATGGGCTCGACGCCTGACAGGCACCCTAGGCGCAAGCCAGACGCATTTAGCAGAACGAGTTCGCCAGAGAAGTGCACGAGACGCCACCCGGGTGCATTTAGCAAAATTGATTGCCCAAGGGGCACTTGATGAGCACCCGAGGCGGCACCATTGCAGAACGTGGGAGCTCGATGGACGCCCAACTAGCACTCGAGCGCTAGTCTAAAATTTTAGCCACCGACTTTAAATTTCGTTTATAAAAAGGAAAGGGGAGAGAGTTTTGGGAGCACGAGCAGTAGAAGCACGAAGGAGGAAGAGAGGAAAAGAGAAGGAGGAGGAGATTCAAGCCACATCCGGTTCGATCAGAGTAAGAAAATCAATAAATCAGGCTGAAACAAGTATACCATTAGCTTTATTCCTTTATTATCACTTTTTAATATCTCCACTTCGGTATTAATGCTCTAAAACTTTCTTTCTCTAAGATTTGCTCCGAATGATGCATGTTTCTCATGATTTATTGGACAAATTTTATATTTATGCATATAAATGATGATTTATGGCTTCAATTTTGTCATTTGGTATGTGTTTTGTGTTCGATTTGTGTCCAAAAGTTTCGCTTTAAATCCTAACTTGAAAATGGAGAGTAGGGCTTTTGTAAATCTCTTGATATGAAGAGGAAACACTATTTGATAAGTTATGTGGGCTATTTGGACAAGTTTTCTTTGAAAAATTGTAACATGTTACACTGTCTGACATTATTGAGAGCTCCAAGCATGTTTGATGGCTTCAACCCATGGCTCACTAGCATGCTAGGGGTCTAACCCCGTCCACCAAGTGATGTGTGGTCCACTTTCCTCCGAGCGTTAATTTTAGAGGACAATGATTAGGCCAAATTGTACATCCTGTCATCGGGATGTAAATAATGAAGAATTCGTATTTGAACTAAGAATTTTGAATAAGAGAACCATCCTTCCCCGGGATGTAAATTTTGGAGGATAGAGTTTTAAATTGAGAACTTTGATCATCCTTCCTTGAGATGTAAATTTTGGAGGATAGAGCTTTGAATTTAGACTTTGATCATCCTGCCATCGGGATATAAATCTAGGAGGAATTCCGTGTTTGAATTCAAAATTTAGAGTTTGATCATCTTGCCCTTAGGATGTAAATCCAGGAGGAATAGAGTTTGAATTGAAAATATTGAGAAGAGCTTCTGAATTGAAAATTCTAGTAATAGTTTAAATTGAGAATCTTGAAAATAGTTTCTGTATTGAGGATTTTGATCATTCTGTCTTCTGAATGTAAACTTTGGGGAAAAGAGCTTTGAAATAAGAACCAAGAACTTTTGAACATAGCTCATTTTGTTTATGTATCGATTTATGCTTTTGCCTTGTCTACATACTTGTTTGATTTTTTAAATTTTTTCTAAGTTTCTTGTCCTTATATTTTACATGTTTTATATGATATTTGTATCTTCTTGCTATTTTGGGTACCTTGCTCGGCAATTGTTCACCCTTACTTTTATTTCTCCCTTCCAGATAAGTTGATACCTGATAAGAAAGACCAAAGATAAGAATTAGTTAGTAGAAGTTTGTGGAGCTTGAAAGCTTTTGAAGATTTTTGAAGTTAGAGGAATTGTGATTGTAAATAACAAATATTGGGATGAATGATGTACATTGTTATGGTATAGCATGTTGCATATTGTTATGGGTATATCATTTTTCTTCCGTAGGTGATTTTATGGATGCAGTTTTGCTTCCGCATTTTTATTTGATTTTGGATTGATTAGGCTCTTAGATGGCATCTCTATATGCACAACCCAATTCATCATAATTTACATCCATTTTACTGACACCCACTCTCAAACATACATCCTTGCTCAAATTATATAAATAAACATACTGTCAGCATATATAAGTATGTATATTTATTTATCTTCAACCCAAAAATATATTTATATTTATATCAACATAAACCCACTCTACCACACGCACACACACTTACCACGCACTGTGCACACATGCACTTAGCCGCATACATACACAGCATACCGTGTATTTATACACATGTATATACACACACATATGCACACGTATACACTCACACACGCAGGACACACACACTGCCTTCCCTTCCACACACCAACGCACACACACGGCAGCACACATAGAACACCCACACACACAGATCGATCGAATCACCATCTACTCATACAACCACACATAACAATACACCCACAATTTAATCCCAAATTTACAATTCCTTCACCCACAGATCCTTTCGGCTAGAACAGAGCACCACAACAATCCAAGAAATTTCCGAGTAAGGAAGTGAGCATTATGAGGATTTCACTTGAAATTTCGAGAAGAACGACAGTGAAAGGATTCACTTGCAAATTGAGTAGAAATGACAGTGGAGGGGTTCATTTGCCTGATTTCACCGTTCTTGAACACGGCTCAAATTCGGCTTCGACTTCCGAATGGCCAACACGATAGCACAGTAGAAATCGACAATGACGATGAAGAAGGCACCTCGAGGATGAACCACACCTCCATTTTTCTCCTACTCATAGCTCGATTTCTCTCTCTTTCTCTCTGATTTCGCCAGCGACATCTCGAAGAAGAAGACGGATACCACGATTTAAAAAGGAATGGGAGAAATTGAAAGGAGAGAGATGAGCTGGTGACCGAGAGAAAGAAGGAAAAATGGCTGATCGGTAGGAGGAGGAGAAATTAGCGCTGCACACATCGCCGGCGATTTCTCTCCCTTTCCTTCTTCTCCGTCGTCTCACTCTTTCTCTCTATTGACGTTCTTCTTCTTCTTATAATAATATTATTATTATTATTACATTTATTATTATTATTATTATTATTATATATATATATATATATATATGTATTTTTAATATATTTTTTTTAATATATATTTATATAATAATTTATTATTAATTATTTAATATCTATTATTATTTTATTTATTTATTATTATTATATTCATAATTATTATATTATAATACTTATTATAACTATTATTTATTTCTAATTATTTTTAGTATTTATTAATATATATTCTACTCCCATTTATAATTTTTATCATTTATCATTTATTATTAATTATTTTATAGTCATTATTATTTATAATATTTATTAATATCAATATTTTAAAATATTTATTACTATATTAATTATATTACTATATAACCCGAGTTGAACTATTGGGGTGTTACAATTTGAGGGCCACTTGGCAAGGGCCCAAGGTTTTGTGGCTGCTTAGGGCCCTTCGACGTGAAGCTGAAGTTCGTGTATGACAGCTTTGGGGTCTCCTGGCATGGGGCAAGGGTTTCGTGGCCACTTAGTGCCCTTCGGTGTGAAGCCGAAGTTCACATACGACCGCTTGAGGGCCGCCTGGCATGGGGCCAGGGTTTCATGGCCATTTAGGGCCCTTCGGCGTGGAGTCAAAGTTCGCGTACGACATCTTGAGGGCGGCCTAGCACCAGGCTAGGGTTTTCTAGCCTCTTAGGGCCCTTTGACATGGGATCGAAGTTTGCGTATGACCGCTATGGGGCCACCTGGTATGGAGCCAGGGTTTCGGTTTACAGGTGGATAAAAGTCCTCTCAACAAATAGGCAATCTAGGCCGTTTCATCTTTTAAAATGACAAGCATGCACACACTCATATGATCAGTCACACAAAGATACAAAAGCAACAATTTTATTGATGCACAATGTAGTACTTGCACAAGCACTCCTCATTGTGTATGCACACCTTAACTGTCCTTGGGGCTGGATCATTAGTAGTACTTCTTGAGGTTGGTTGCGTTCTAGGTCAAAGGGACCAACTTGCTGTCCTAGGTGTGTAGCTTGTATGCCCCGTTCTAGAGGATTGCTGAGACAAGGAACAGAACCCCCAAGCCTAGGGAGAGTTTGTTCCTGTTGGCGGTTTTCCCCGCTGCCTCTACGCTCCGGAGAACCAAATCCTAAAATTCAAGTGAGCGAGCCTTCACCTGATTGTTGTAGAACCAAGCAACGCGCTGCTGGTAGTCTTCCATCCTCAGGCGAGCCGCATCACGAACCTCCGGAAGCAAGTCTAGGCATTCCCTGAGCCTTCCAGAGTTAGTGGCAGGGCCAAAGCATTCGACCCACAGGTTGGGGAGTCCCACTTTGACGAGGACGACCGCTTAGACCTCATAGCACTGGCTAAAGGGTGTCTCCCTCATGGGATCCTATGGGATCGTGTGGTATGACCAGAGCACAGAGGATAACTCGTCAGCCCATAAGCCACCTGTATCTTCTAGCTTGGTCTTTAATCAATGTAGTAGTGTCCGATTGGTGACTTCGACTTGGCTGTTAGCGTGAGGATAAGCTACTGATGTGTGAACCAGCCCGGTGCACAAGCTCACAAAGTACTTGATGTATAATTTGCCAGTGAATTGGATTTTGTTATCAGTCACTATGATCTTAGAAATCCCAAACCGATAGATGATGCTCTGGTGGACGAACTCCATTGCATTTTGCTCAGTAATCCGTGCCGGGGGTGCACTTTAACCCACTTGGTAAAGTATTCAATGCCGACGATAAGAAACTTCCTCTATTCGGAGGCCAAGGGAAATGGTCTGAGGATGTCAAGTCCCCATTGTGCAAATAGCGATAGGGATTGTAGGCTGTGCAGCTCTGTATGCAGCTGATGGGTTATGTTCCCATGAACCTGGCACTTTCTCACTTTCTAACAAATTTCATGGCGTCTCGCTTCATCATGGGCCAAAATAGTCCTTGCCGCATGATCTTAAATACGAGGTTTTTTCCTCCGATGTGTGAGCCACATATGCCGAGGTGGACCTCCCTTAATGCATACTTGACTTTTTCCAGAGCCAGGCATTTCAGGTAGGGTGTTGAATACCCCCGCCGTTATAACCTACTGTCAATGATCGCATACTAGCCTACCATCTTCCTTATCCGCTTGGCATCTTCGGTAATTCGTCGAAGCATCCCATCTGTCAGATATCTATAGTATGGTGTCATCCAATTATCGCCTTCACTTACTCGTAACACTTCTTGATCTGGGTCGTCCATGCTTGGGGAGGTCAGGACTTCCTGCATGCTCCTGGCATACTACTCTAGCGATCCCGTCACCGTGTCCCTAGTTAACTGATAAGCTTTCTAGTTTTTGGCCCTCAAGATGTGCTCGATTTTGAAGCTTTTGAATGCCTGGATCTAGGATTTTTCCTTTGTCAGGTATTTGGCGAGTTCTGGGTTCGATGCTTCGAAGGCTCCTTGGATTTGATTGACCACCAGCACTGATTCGCTACACACAATTAGCTCCTTCGTAGAGCATTCCTTAGCAATCTAGAGCCCCTTGAGAAGGGCTTTGTATTCTGCCACGTTGTTGGTGGGGTGAAAAGCGAGTGTAACAGAGTATTTGATCTCTGTTCCATTCGGAGTTCTGAGCACGACTCTGGCCCCGCTGCCTGTCTAGGTAAATGATCCATCGACATTTAGGATCCACACAGGAGTGTCTGACATGTCCAAACTTTCAGGATGGTTTTGGGCATCTAGAGTTGGGGTCGCCACCTCGACGATGAAGTCCACTAGGGTCTGGCCTTTGAGGGCTGGCCGTGGTCAAAACTTTACGTCAAACTTGCCCAACTCTATAACCCACTTGACCAGTCGTTCGGACATCTCAGGCTTCTAGAGGATCGCCTTCAAGGGTTGATTAGTCTGCAAGACGATTCGATGCACCTAGAAGTAGGGCCTCAACTTTCGTGCAAAGTAGATGAGAGCCAATGCAATCCTCTCAGCATGGGGGTAACGAGACTCCACGTCTGTTAGTACTTTGCTTACGTAGTACATGGGTCATTGTGCTCCTTCGTGCTTCTTGATGAGCATAGAGCTTAGGGCAGTGTTCAATACTTACAGGTAAAGGTACAGATCATCGCCCTCCGAAGGTGAACTTAGAAGGGGTGGACTGACGAGGTACGTTTTTATCTCTTAAAATGCGGCCTCGCACTCGTCCATCCATCAGAACCCGGATTATTTTGTTCCCCATGGTGCTTTGAAGAACGACAGGTACTTCTCCGCAAACTTAGCCAGGAACCATGATAGAACTGCAAGTCGCCCCGTAAGTTTTTGGACTTCCTTCATTGTCTGCGGTGGGCTCATGTCAAGGATGGCTCTGATTTTTTTTTGGTTCGCTTTGATGTCATGCTGGGATATCATGATGCCCAGGAACTTTCCAAAAGTTATCCCAAATGTGCACTTGGCTCGATTGAGCTTCATCCTATGAGCTCGGAGTAGCTTGAAGGTCTCCTCCAAGTCGCAAACATGGTCGCTGGCTACTTTGCTTTTGACAAGCATGTCATTGACGTATACCTTAATGTTCATTCCGATCTGGGTTTCAAATATTTTGTTCGCTAGTCATTGATAGGCCGCTCCGGCATTCTTAGGACCGAAGGGCATGGCTTTATAGCAGTACATCCCTTGGTCGATTATGAAGGAGGTGTGCTCCTTATCGACCAGATCTATCCTGATCTTGTTGTAGCCTGATTAGATGTCCATGAAACTCAGGAGTTTGTGTTCAGACGTAGAGTCCACCAGCTGGTTGATCCGAGAGAGTAGGAAGCTGTCCTTTGGGTAGGCCTTGCTCACGGCAGTGAAGTCGACGTATATCCGTCACTTGCCATTGCTCTTCTTCATGAGCACGACATTGAACAGCCAATCCGGGTACTGGACCTCCCTTATGAACGAAGCGTCCAGCAGCCTCTTCACTTCCTCTCTCACGGCTATGAGCTTCTTAACGGAGTGGTTCCGAAGCTTCTACCTAATGGGTTTGTGACTGGGATCGAGGCCCAACTTGTGGATCATTATTCCGGCTGGTCTAGCGCTGCTGGAGTGACTTGTGAAAGATAGCACGTCCGTCCTACCACCTGATCGTCAAGCACTTCTCCCACTCTGTACGGGGTTGGAAACTTCATCTTGAGATGAGGGATCGACTTTACGGCCCCAAAAGTATTGAGGAATGGTCTACCCAAGATGGCATTATAGATAGACGACAGGTCAACAACAATGAATGTTAACTCTCGCTGGCAATACACAGGTAAATTTTAATTGTGTCCTCTGGCTGATTCTCCCCTTATACGGGCATGGGCTCATTGTCCAGGCCATAAAAGGGCCCTTCAGCTATTCTCATTCGGTTCTTTTTCAACCCAAGTTTAAAAGTGTATCGAGATATAGCAAATTTCTAGAGCTTTCATTATCAATAAAGACTCGTTTCAGTTGGTAGTCAATCATACCATCCGAAACGAGGGCTGATTCAACAAGAGGGTCAGAATGAGGGGAGGTTACATGTGTCATATCGTTGTTACTAAAGCTAATGATATCATTCCTAGCCTCTACTCTCTCTCTTGCTACTGGAAGCGCGCATAAGCCGTCCCTACCCGCTGTTTCTGGCCAGCTCGCTTGAAATCATGCTGATCAATCCAGTAGCGGTACGGTTCTTTGGCGGCTCACTAGCATTGTCTTCAAAAGCCCTGGAGGCCTGCCCCGAGCCCTTTAGGAACCGTGTGAGGTGCCCACAGAGGATCAGGCCTTCTATCTCCTTCTGGAGGGTCTGGCAGTCTTCTATGCTATGCCCCAAAGATCAATGAAAGTGACAATACTTCATCCGATCTCTTGCCTCTAGGTTCTTTGATGCTTTGGGCCACTGCAAGAACTTTTCATCCATGATCTATATTAGAATGCTTTAATGGGTGTCGTTCAGGAAAATTAGAGCCACCGACTTGTATTCCCTCTTGGAGCTTGGCTCAGACTGTGGCTGCTTGCGGCGGTCCTAGAAGTGGCCACCATCTCCATTTCTCTTCTTCCCAACGCCCAACCCCACTGCCGGGCGGTCCATGTGTTCAGGACATTTTGCTTTATTGGCCTTCTTGGCTGAGATATAAGCTTGAGTGATGGCCTCGGATTCCCGAAAGGTCTAGGGGCGTTGGTGCACTAGGTGCTTGAAGAATTCCCCCACCGCCAACGTGGTGATGAAAGAGCTAAGCTTCATGTCATCGGAGAGTTGGGGAATCTGGCAAGCTTCGGTGATGAAGCTGGTCAGGAACCGCTTCAAACTCTCCTCTGGCCTCAGGCGGAGGCAGACAAGGTTCCATGATTACTTCTTTTCCCTCTGGCTAGCGAACTAGCTCAAGAAGCAATCGGTGTGACAGACTGAAAATTCTACCAAAACTTTAATAGAGTTTTTCTATAAAATGGACGTCCACCTAATACAAAACCTGTATAGCATCCACAGTATACGTATAACATAAATACAGGATCCCAATCGCCACAACAAGCACACGAGTGGCATCAACGTCGTAACTTCGGTATGATGCTGACTCAGAAAGAATGCCAATTAGGAACCAATTATAACCATAAAAGATAATTGTGGAAGCTACTACATTCATCGATAAATAGCAAAAACTATCTATACATCCATCATCATCATGACATACATATACATAACCATAAGTATCAAAATAATTATTACAATATCCATACCTTATGCAAAATAACAAAACTAAGTCCTTGAAAGCTTCCCAATCCATATCAGTTGCATGTCCTGTGCTTACAGCCTATTCAAACTCGTCGGGTATAATGGCTTGCTCATCTGGAAGGAAAGAGAAGTAAGGGTAAGCTAACAGCTCAACAAGTACATCATATTTAAAAACGGTAGATAATATAAGTGAAGATAAGCAAATGAAAGAGACATAATTATGAAAAAAATGTATAAACAGGAATGTGATTAAATATACTTTAGAATACAATTTACTTCTCTTTAGGATATACTTTATACATAATTATTAATCTTTGCGGACCAAGATCAATAATCCTTACTAACTAAAGGTGCGGGAGAACAAGAAAAGGATCATGATACCCCAACATGATCTAAGGTCATAAGCTCCTATTATCAACCCAGAGGCGGGCCATCTACATATTATGCTTGTAGACAGGCCACAAGACCCCCACGAGATTTTTCCCGGGGCCTAAAGGCAGTCATCGTCCTTTCATAGTAATATCTAAAGGCTTTCCAAGAGCATTACCTGCTAAAACACGTAATTAGGATAATCCTTGAGTCTCTATTGTAATGCTATTGGCAGGCCAATGGGTATTACCTTTATATCACAATTCCATGGTCCTAGTTTCACGAGTTTTCATTCATTTGAGGGAAGGTCCACCACAATTCAATTCACAATATGTCTATCCGGGAGAACCATTCGATCACATATCACATTGTGGACTTTTCTATAATTACATATATGATTATTATCTTTCCTTCAAATTCAAGTCTTTTTACAAGTCAATTTAGATGCATGGATGTGACAATAAATAAAAAACATTAGAATTCCTTATTACATTAGGCAATTATCATTTCTGGGTCCTCCAGAACTCATTTCTTTACAAATGGAGCACAAACACAGATTTTCATGGCTTACAATTGAATATATACTATTAGGCGTAACTTATATAATAATTAAATATGATGGAAACATATAAAATTCACAATTAGGCTAGGATGAACAGTAACAGTGTCGATTTAGAGCACCCGGACGTCACGAACGGGTCGATACTTATGAGATCGGACTCCCGACCAATATATATGCATAATTGAAACATGGTGATTCATATTTGATGGACAAAAGTATAAATAATTGGAGGGAATGGGGAAATCTTGAGCTGGGTGTGGGTTAGAGTTTTGCGAAGCCAAGCTGTGCCAAACGGGAGGAAAATCAAACAATAAACCATAACAACTTTAGGTACTAATCATGGGTCACATATTTTTCACAATTTGGGTGGGTATCAGAACGATAATACCCTATAAAAATGATTAAAAATTAAAAGAGATGATAAAAGGGTACGAGAGCATTTGGCTCGACCTAATTTACCACTTTTATAACTAGCTCTCAGACGGATTCAGACTCTAATTCTTCGATCTCCTCCTTTCTCTCTCTAGCCTTTGTTCTCCCTCTCTCTCTATTTCTCAGACATGTCATCAGATGAAACCCTTGCGCTCTTAAATACCCTGATTGGTGCTCGAGTGCTAGTCGGGCGGTAATCAGGCAAGACCGCACTGCCAACGCCGTGCCTCAAGCACTCGTTGAGCGCCCTTTGAGTAAGGCATTTCGCCAAACGTTCCCAATCGGTGCTTGAGCAGCCATCTAACGCGGTCCTTCTATTATATTCACTCGGACCTCCCCTCGAGCATCCCTAGGGCATCGTGGTTTTGCTTTTGCGCCTACGTGGCACTTTGACCTTTCATTAGGCGCCGAGCACAAATCCCTCTATTTTCTTTCAATCTTAATTTTTCTCACATTTTAAACCTAATTTTGATTATTATTATTTTAATTACCCCCTAATTATGACGATTTGGAACCGAAACCTCACAATCGGCAAGCTCGCCGAAGGATTGGATGGAGTTGGGCTGGAGGCTGTGGAACCAAGAGCAGGCATCCCCCTTAAGAGTAAGGGGAAACATTGGCACTTGGCGGCTTCGCTTGCCCCGTGGAGGGACATGTGCGTACAGAAGTAGTTTAGGTGATCCATCGGGTCAGCACTTTCATCGTATCGGTCTAGCGTCGACATCTTGAACTTGAGGGGGAGCGGCTGAGTCTAGATGCCCATAGCGAACAGCGACCTTCGCAAGTCAAGCACGGATCATCCGGAATCCCCCTTGAACAGGTGGTTCCATATTTTCTCCACCTTTTCCTCTATCCGAGGAATGGACTTGCTCTTCTTAGCGTTGATGAAGTTGCGAAGCCCCAAGTTATTCTGCGGGTCGCGCTAGGCACGACAACTGCCCGTACAGGACGGTCACATGTTGCACCATCCCTCTAACCCGGTTGTGCCCGTCTTATCACTGCGGGAGTTGCAGGGATTTTGCCTCTCTGGGTTCTCCGTCAGCTCATCCCGACTAGGAAGGCTCATAGCTGTCGTTTAGGCCCTACTTCCTGAGGTCGCCTGGGGCTCGGCGTCGTCAAGCCATTGGTCGGCCCTGGGGTCCCTCGCGCCACGTCTTCCTCGCTTAGAAATCGACGCCTGGGGCCCTAGAGGGGGAGCTCCAATCCACCGTGTTCCTGTCCGGGTGCATAGTACTTGGAGCATTTGCTTCATGTCGTCGATGTCAGTAGCCAGTGTGACGAAACGGGTTGTTTTCCTCTAATGACTTCCGTCAATAAACAAACAAAACCAATGCTCATAAAATTAAACACAGTAATTTCTGTAGAAAATCGGGTAGAGTTTTTTTTAAATAAACAAAAATCTTACATACAACCTACTTAATACAACCTGTATAAGACATATAAACAACTCGACCTCAAAATTTCAACCACATTTCAGACAAAGGATCACACTAAGTGTCGTTTCATCCATGTCTACAATATAAAAATCTCAAACTACTATGTTGGATCCATGGAAGAACCCGTAAATTGCTCATAAATGCTTACTTTTAGAAGATGGGGTTAAGAACATCATTTATTTTGTGGTCGTATGTAAATAAATTAAAATAAAATATGATATATGTTGGAATCAGTTGATTTATATGTTGGCCTTAGTTATTGGCATCGCACCAAAATAGAATGGAAGAACAGTTAAGTGGTTGAATTAAGCATATAAATCATATCTCGGTCTATGTTCATTCTTTGTTCGTTTCGTGATGAGTTCCTTTGTGTTAGATTTGATGGAGTGAGTACGATCTGTGTCAGCACCGAACGACGTTTCTATCATTGATATTGCAAAGCCTTCTTTGCGTTGTACTCCGTTGTGTGAGTATTTAAATTATTGGCTTCTTACAGTTAAGGTTGAGGAGAGTAATGAAAACATTAAGGTATCTGGTCGAATGGGAGGCTATGGTACTTTAATGTGGTCTATGCTAATCCAATACTGATTTCCATATCATGGTGGTAATGAAGTATATTGTTTATTGTGGATGGACGCTTATAGCCATGTGACCATTATAAGAGATGATATCAGGGATATCATTTGGCGAGGGGTATCACGGATAATAATGGCATGCTACGGGTGCAGCCTCTGGGAGGACTATAGCGGTAATTGGATACCATGGATAACCTCGTTGCACTTACCCAATCGCCGGGGGTGTAAATTCTCAGCCTTTGGTTCACGATGGTAGAATAAAGTCCAAGGAGATTATTGTTATCTCGTATAGTGGTGACCTCAATTTGAGCTAATGATCAAATTCTTGTTATCTCGTATAGTGAGTTGAGAAGGATGCTTACAACCTAGTGACCATCATAAAGGATGATATCTTGGATATCATTAGCGAGGGGTATCGGAGGTGGTATCGGCATGCTACGGGTACAACCTCTAGAAGAACTGTAGGGGTAGTTGAATATCATGGATAACCTCGTTGCACTTACCCAACCGTCCGAGGCATAAATACGCAGCCTTTGGTTCACTATTAAGGTCCAAGGAGTTTCATTATTGATACCTTATGAGTTTAGAATTCGATTGAATCCACGAGTTATATTCTGTAGAATCCATGGGTTGGATTTTACAATATCTGGATTCGGTGGAATCCATGTTATTTATCGATATTGATGTTCAGGTCGTTCACGCTGACATTCGGACTAGGGAATCCCTGCATATCTCTTGATGTCGGATTCTAGGGGATTTTTGCTAGTTTATTGGTACTCTTATTATCTTTGAGATGTGTGGGTAGTGTGTGACCTATTTTGCTTAGAGTCGTATTTATGATGTGTTGTAATTCTTCTCGGATATAGTAGATGGTTAGATTAATACTGAGATCTTGATAGTTTGGTATCCGAAATTGTTATTGTTATTAGCACTTTGATTATTATCACTTGCTGGGTTTTGGCTCACCCATGTATTTTTTTGGCACCAGATTGAGCTGATTACATAGTGCAGACCGTGGGATCCTACTTTTGTTGCAGGACTTTAAGGTAAAGCGAGTTGTGGAGGTTAGATATTATTTATCAGTGGGAGACAAACTAGATATGTTATTGACAAAAATTGAGTAGTTTTCATTCGGGTTGTGACCCGTGATTATTAGCAGTTGTTATTTCGGGATGATTATATAATGTATTGATGAATTTAATAGTAATTTAATTTAATTGTGTTGTTATTATGGAATATTATGAATGATTTTAAGTTTTGAGGTTTCGGCGTGAGCGGTCTGAGCTATATTTGATATTTTGGGTTCAAGTCGTCACACAAGTGGTCGTACGCGAACTTCAACTCCACACCGAAGGGTCCTAAGCGGCCACAAAACCCGAGCCCCATGTCTGGTGGCCCTCAAGCGGGTGTACGTGAACTTTGGCTCCGCATCAAAGGGCCCTAAGTGGCCACGGAACCCTGGCCCTGTGCCCGGTAGCCCTCGAGCAGTCATACACGAACTTTAGCTCCATGCCGAAGGGCCCTAAGAGGCCATGAAACCGTGGCCCTGTGCTAGGCAATCCAACAGAGATCGTACTAGAACTTCGGCTCCGCATCGAACGTCACATGTGTGGCCAAATGAACAGGCTTAGGCACTCCGGAAGTTCCCCAAACATGGCCATCAAAACCTTAGGTGGCCTAAATGGTAGGCATGCGATGACCTTCTCATGAGAAGAGAGGACCCTTAGTCAACAACGGTCGTGGGCTAGGACCATATGCACGGTAGTGACGACGTCTTGAATAGGGTTGAGTGCCAAAACCGTACCACAAGCGCAATGGCTTATGACCTGGAGTCCGGCTGTTGTGACCTAAAAACCTAGCTGGCCATTGTGTGGCTCAATCGAGCATGCGACGACGTCCAATCCACTGGACTGAGCACCCCACTCTGCACGAGATGACACGATATCCTCAGACAAAGGATGAGGATAGTGCAAGAAGGCTTTGGATTCGAGCCTTGGTGATGATAGTTAAAGAGCTTAGCTGTAACAAGACAGATTGCAAAGCCAAAGAAGATAACATCAGAATCGTAGTGCCAAAAGCTGAATAGAAAATCACATTTAATTAATCATGTATGTTGAGGACTACAAAATCATGGTCGAACAACAAAGGAGAAACTATACAAGGGCTTCTACTACCCTAGGGGTGTGAAGGTCCGGCCTCCTCAAATAAGTTAGTCAGACGGGAGCCTACTGAAGCCCTGTCATTCCTCAAATTGAGGATCCCCACGAGAGCACCTAGGTATGCGGCGGACATGATATGATGACACAAGCGAATGCCTTCACAACATCCGGCCTCCAACACCGGAGCCATCTCCTCTAAGGAAAGACGGACCCTGAGGTCCACAAAGGCACGGTAGCTCAGGCCCTCCAACTTGGTGATTTAGCCCTTTGCGACCTGAAGCCTCCCGTCAGCCACTTGACCTCTTGCTTCAGTGCATCGGCCTCGCCCTCCAATCGATCGACCTACTGCCTTAGCACTCTAGTCTCACCCTCTAGCCGCTCGACTTCCCACCTTAGCATCACGGTCTCAACCTCCACATGCTAGGCCACCACCTGCTCAGTTTCCTCCTAAATTTGGTTGAGGAGCTCATCCAAGTGGGAGGACACCGTGTGGAGAGAGCGCATCGCCTCTGAAACCTGCAATGGAAGGACAGAGGAGAGTGAGGAATCAGAAAACCTCAGCATAGCTGCCAACAAAAGGATGCAACGCCCAGAGAAATCATACCTGAGTGAAGGACGTGCGCATGCTGTTAGAAATAACTCCAAAAGTAGGCAGTCTTGAGGGCATAGATCGCTCAGTTACCTCCTCCATGCCGGAGGGCTCTGACTGCCAGGCAACCTACTCCATGGGGCTAGACAGATTTGGTGCCGCAAAGGGAGGAGGGACACTAGCAGACTCTAGCTGTAGCACCGCCTCCATTAGACCGGCCTCTTGAAACGCTTTGGGAGCGGGACAGCTTGCTTTGGCGCACCAACCTCCTCGGTGGTGGCAGGACCTTGGGTGAGTGGCTCAGTTCACACCTCGACTGATGCACCAACAACCTTTGGAATGTCTATGGGCTCCGGCATTGGCTCCAAGACATCCACCTCACCGATCCCTATGAACTCCGGAGCATCGGTCGTGACTTCCTCAACGTCCACGATAGGCACTCCCCGTGGCTCAAGGTCAAAAGAGGGACTCAACGGAAACTCCCCACTAAAGGCTAGCTTGACTAAGGGAACTCTATACTTTGCCAATGCAATGGCAGGAATCAGAGAACGCTCGGTCACTCCCTCTGGTGACAGCAACTCTTCCACCTGCTCGAAGGTAGCAGTCCCAGTAGGCGCAACCAGCTCGGCGACCAACCTCAGCGACCTTCATGTGGAGGTGCCTCTAGCGACTCTCATCCTCTTCAGGGCAGCCTCGTCCTCTTCATTTGAGGAGGACCCCAGCAATAGTGATGAACTGCTCTCCCCAGGGGACTCCGTTGAAGGTTCCCAGAGGACGATGGCTCTAAATTTCCTCTTCTCAATTGTGGCTACGGCCTCGCTGCACGCAGGCCCCCACTTGGCAGTGGCAAAAGCATTGGAAGTCAGGTAATACCCCTGCTTTGGGAACATCACCATATTCACCCAAATACAGTCAATCACTTTCTTCTTCTTGTCCACCTCATCTGCCTTTACCTCGCCTCAGAAGAAATCACTCACTCGACCCCACTTATTGGAAATCTCCCAATCCTGCGGTTCCCTCAAGAAGAAGTGATTCTTCCAGTTTTTCACTAAATCAGGGTTTGTTCCCCAAAAGTGAAAACCAGAGCACAGTGACATCGAGACCAAGTCTTCCGACTCAGTGAAGCAAAAGATCACCTTCATAAAACTCGACCTGAGCAGAAGTTCCTAAAGGCGCGCGAGGACACACATGGTGACCAAGTATTGAAGCATGTTGGGATGAAGCCAAGCAATGGGTACCCCCAGTGTATCAATGAACCCATACAGTTCAACTGGCATGGGAAAGCAGAGCCAACCACTCATGTGGTGCCCGCAAATGGTGATGAAGCTTTCAGGGGGTGCATTTGCCCTTCCAGTTTGGCCAGCGGGAAGATAGGCCCACTTGCCAGAAATGCCGTAGTCCACCATCAAGGTAGCAACAGCGCTCGCCGTCAAGACAGATTGAATATCATCAACTCCTTGGCGAATCACATGAGAAGAAGAGGGAGAGCTTTTCTTCTTAGTCATGGCTCCCACAAACAAGAGAATGCGAAGTGTGGAAGGCAAGGAAAGGCACCATTTAAATAGGCAGTGCCTGGAAGATGAGAAGCCATCGTGCGGGAAACGCAAAGGCCGCTCTAAATGATGGCCACGACACGTGCCTTTTCAGCAGCATGCCTTGAGTCCCATGCAGTAGCCCATGATGCCACCTAACAAACTGCCATCCCACCACCATTGCAGCCACTTGCCAAAATTTTGACAGTCACACTTGCATTTAATGCAGCGATTCTGGCCATCTGAAATGGTGGCAGTAGTCCTTCTAGAGCATGGAGCCGGAGGAAAGAATGAGTCATTCACGCACAACAAATGGAAATAAATACATTGCTCAATTAAGTAATGAAATTTTATTAGGTATTTTGATTAATAAAGTTTCTTTACAGAGAAGGGCGGCCAATGGCTGTCGGATACAACTATTCATCCCCTTCAGGACTTGAAGGATCGGGAGTCTCAAACTCCGTCGGCTTAGAGTGCGTCCTAGTGGCTGAGTTTCGGGAGTCTAGAAGGCCGACGCTGAAGCCTAGTACCACTAGCAAAACTATCCTTAGGCTATGTAAGGTACCGGTTTCCAAAATAGTGTAAGTTTCAGTAATTAAGTTAATACAATAAAATAGGAATAAGTGGATTTGGGTGTCTTGGCGCCTGATTGAAAAGACAAAAAGAGAGTCTGGTAGGATGGGAGAAAAACTGGTCAGCGCACAAAAAAATGATAAAAGAATTATCTAGCCAACACCCCGTTGACCAGCTAAATTCGATTGGAGAATTGCCCGGTCAATACACGTTGACCGGTTGTCAACTAAAGAACCATGCAGCCAACTGACTAGATGCGCAAAGTGCCCGGTCAAAACATTGACCAATTAAGATAGCAAAATGATCGGTATGAACTTTGAGAAGAAAATGACCGGTATGAACTTTGAGAAGATAATGGCCGGCATACACAGTTACTTAGAATGGTAAATTTTTCTGGTACGTAAAAACTATCGGTATGAAGGAGAAATGCTGACTGCTAAAACAACCGGTCAACACGTTGACTCGATAAGATGGAAAAAAGGCTGGATCGCACTAATGGCCGGGATGGACGAATAATCGGAAATTTGGAGATAAATTTTGGTAGTATTAGTTGACCGAAATTTTGATGATATGTGTTGACCGGAAAATGGAAAAAGTTGACTGGAAATTTGGAGGTAAATTTTGGTAGTATTAGTTGACCAAAATTTTGGAGAAGTTTGACCTTAAATTTAGAGATAAATTGGTGATATAATGTTGACCGGAATGCTTGTGAGAGGAATGGCCGGTATACTTGTAAAGAGAAGCGACCAGAATACTTGTGAGAGGAATGAATGGTATGCTTGTAAGGAGAAGTGCCTGGAATGCTTGTGAGAGGAACGACCAGTATGCATGATAACTGCCAGGATGCACGATTTGCAGGGATGCACAATTTGCCCGGGATGTACAATTTGCCCGATATGCACGATTTGCTCGGTACGGCCAAAATTGCCAATATGGAGCAATTTGCCGGTATGGAAAGTGACCAGTATGGTTGTAAGGAATATGACCAGTAAGTTTATAAAGAAAAATGTCGGTATGCTTGACCGGTGTACATGTGAGGAAAATTACTGATATGGCCAAAAATGATGAGATTGATATTGATCGGTATAGAAGCAAATCACTAGTATTATTGTATATGCAAAATGCCAGAATGATACAAATAGTGATTGGTATGGATGAGTTTCCGATGCGGCAAAATAATCGGTAGGCCCTGTAGCCCAAATGATCGGTATGAATAAACGATGAAGTGATTGGGATAAAAAAGGGAAAAAAATATTAGAAAGGTGAGCTCCAGAAGGATCAAGAATCCTCCATAAAGTGGAGAGTTGAGTTATAAATATTAAGTCTGGGATTTTGGGAGCAAAGGTTTAGATACGGTGAAGGAGGAGAGAGAAGGGGCTACGACAGAAAGCGCGAAGGAAGAAGAAAGTAGAAGAGAGGAGAGAGGGTTTCTCCACCGCCTTCGATCCGATCAGGGTAAAACTAATAGTAGTTTGGGTTAAGGCAATTGTACCTCCAACTTCGTTCTTCATTTTTACCGCATTTGGCTTCTCCATTTTCATTCTTTACACTCTAAACCCTTGCACTTCATGATTTAAAGCAATTAATGCTTGTTTCTGATAAATATACTACTAAACTTGATGTTTATACATGATTATCATGCGTTGTGGCTTCGATTTCACGATTTGGTTCCCGTTTTGCATTTGTTCTATGTCTGGGCAAATTTACCAAAATCCTAACTCAAAAATTTGGGAATTTTTAGTTTAATTGCATGATTTTGTATATGTATTTGGATTATGGCTTTGATTTCATGAATAATCATGTATTTAGTGTCCATTTTACGTCTGGAAGGTTTTGGTGATACCCTAGGTACAAAAATTGAAGATTTGGTGCTTTAAATCCATAATGTTTGACATGTAAATGTTATTTTGTAAAGAGGTAATGCCTATGTAGCAATTTGCATTTGAAAGATTTATATGAAACTACACTGTTAAATTTCTATAAATTTTTGATGCAGTCTGAAGGACTATCTGTATAAATTTGATTGACTTTTTGAAATACAGTGAGTTATATGATAAGGAACTAAGAGAAAGATGTTTCTGATTCTATTAATTGGGACCTAAGGATTATTATTTAGTCAAGTAAGGTTCTCTGACATGTCTTAGAACATTATGGTGGTAATTAAGGCTAATTCTGTTAATGGAGTTATACGTAGTCTACCATTCCTTAGGGCGTTAGTCTAGAGGGTAGAAATCTCGTTATTCCACCAACCTTTGGGAGGTATTTATATATAACACACTGACCTTTAGGAGGTATTAGTATAAAATCCCGCCAGAAAGGATATTCTTGTATTCGTATTTAGCCTTGGATTGTATAGAGTGAACATAATCTATCATCAATTATTCGCCCCATCGGCTGGTAAGGTCTACTAGTTTGGTCATTTCTGATAGTAAAAAAAGGATTTCCTTAATTTATAGTAATTTTCAAAACTTATAGAATTTAATATCAAGTTTCTAATTTCGAGTCTCGTCATACTATTTTATGATTTTTAAAGCATGTTGATGTTGATTCATGATTTCTCATGTTTCATGTACCCCTCTGTTCTTGCATATTTTTGTGATTTGACTTATCTGTATATACGTTTTGCATAAAAGGATTTACACTGTATGCTTTTATATACCTTGTTGGATTTGGGTTGACTGTTTTGTTCCCCCACCCCACAGATGGTATAGTAGAGCTAGTTTCAAATGAGAAGGAAGTAGTCAAAGCTTAATTACAACTTTAGAAGACCTGAAGTTATTTTGAGGACCTTAAGAAGACTAGCTTGAATGTAATACATGGTTTTGTATATGGATCTTGCGTATATGGATCTTGTATATGAAATGTAGGTTATGAATGTGATGAAATAGGGTTATATGCTTCCACAAGTATAATTATTTTGGATATAGTTCAACTTTTTCTATATATTTTTCGATTTGTATAGGTCCTAGCAGGCATCGCTATTCTGGATTTCAGTATAGTGGATACGAATGTTGAATATAAAGCCATAGGGATTGATACGACACCTGATGATCCTGTGTCTATGATGGAAATATGTGTTGATGGATATTATTTTGTATATTTATAGGTGTTATTCAGGTTAATTGTATTAGATAGCCCAATTTTAGGAAATATTCTGTCCATTTTTCCTTAGAATCTTAAGTTGTTTTTTGGGCTTTAGTTTTGGATTTGTATTGACGAAACTATTCTGAGGATAAAAAAAAATCCGTTCTATCACAGTTGGTATCCGAGAAAAGAGATACCTTATGTTTTGATTTGGAACGTATGCGAAAGCTTAGGACCGATTAAGATTGAGTGAATAAACAAATGAAGATGCAGGATGATTAAGATGGATTGGGAAATCCTTGGTATTTAGGTTTACATAAGTTAGATGAGAATTTCATCGGGAATTAGTATTTAAGCTGATCAGTATTGATTGCAGGCCTAGGTTGATTGATTTTGGGTTTAAGAATCAGGTTGAGCTGTTCTAAGTTGAAGTGTAAGTTGAAGTAGTTCGGACGAGATGGAATGTGTAGATTTTGGCCTTAAGAATTGTATTTTGACGTGCATTGATGGAGCCTAACCCTTTCCTCTAATTTGAGTAGTTAAGGATAAATAATCTTATGGTACTTGTGGATACAGGAAATGACATGACTACTTGATAAGGGCCTTTCTCGGGGTATTGGTCAACCGTAATTTTGAGGAGATGAAGAAATTGCTTAAGGATTTGACTTTAATCTATGCTGAGCCTGTGTTGATTTGCCAATACCTAATTGAGGTCCCAGTAGATAGTTTAGTTCAAAGTTTCAATTGGCCGGCTTTAGGTTAAGGCCCTCAGGATATTAATTTGTTCAGAAGGGGTTGTCTGAATATGATTGTGAAGCCTAATGAATAAAGAAGAATAAAGTAAAATTTATCACTTGAGGTTCAGAGATGCAGAGGATTTAGACGGTGTTGTGGTGATCTGATGTTTGGAAGGAAGTAAGTTGATGTTGTTCCCTAATAAATAGAAAAGAAGTCTGGTGCTTGGGATTGAGGTTTCGCGATGATAGCATAAGTATCAAGGTAAAGTCTATTGTGATGGAATGTGATATTCTTGAATTTTGATACCTCATTAATGTATTATTTGGGACTCTTAACCTATATTTTGTATATGTTCCCTAAGTTCATTCGTTATTTGAGGAACCTTGATGTGATATTTGGGATGTTTATTAAGAAAGAAGCTTTACTCAATTTTTTGCTAATTAGTAATTTGAGATTATGTTAAGGTCAATTTTGATAATTGAAATTTGGGTAATTAATTCGACGAGATATTAATTTAATATTTAGAGATAAATAGAATGATGAATAAAGAATTTTGTGAGGTGTTTGCAGTGATTTGCAGAAATCCCAATAGCGCCATGTGAGTCTCGTAAACTTGTTGGCGTTTTGTGGAAAAGTAGGGAGCGGATCTTCCAGGTATACGTTGGAAGATTTTGTGATGACTTCGTCGAGGAAAGATTTTAGGAGCCTAAGGCGTGATTAGTTTGTTTGAGGATAACACCATGAGTTAGAAATGAAAATTAGCTGTATACCCAATTGGGTAAAAATGTAAGTTTGGTTATTGAAAATATTAGACTGGGTACGTGATTCATCAAAAAGGTTTGAATACTATTTTGTAGACATTCAGTGATGGTTCCTTTGGAAGAAACAATTGATGTTGTAAAATTATATGGTATTATTTGGTCTAATTGAATTTAGAAGGTGATCCAACCAGTGATTTTCTAGGAATGTTATGTCTGTGAAGCGTTTGGCTTAGAAATAATTAGTATTTAGATGACTGGGACATATAAAGATTACTTTCGAAGAAAATTGTCAGCCCTTTTGATGAATTGACCCCTGATGGGTCTGATAAGAATGCAAATTGGAAATAGTTTCCGAGGAATGATCCCATTAGGTAATTGCCCTCACTTTAAGTGGGGGAGGAGCTTATAGTTCAAAATAACTCCACCCATAGTTGGGATTGACCAATGAGGTTCCTGCTTTAAGGATTTGAAGGTATTGTTCATGGGAGATCATTATTATTAACAAAAAGAAGAAATGAATATGCGATGGTATAGGCGACGAGTTGAGATTAGTAAAGGTGGATCATAGTGATCTTTTTGAGGAAAGTAAAGAGTGTGATCGATAATTAATGTTGGAAGCTTCTAAATTTAATGTGCTTTGTGTGGAATGCTAACTTTGATTTTGGAAAAGAAAATTATATTCGAAGCATTAAAGATATAAAAATATAGAATGAGAGGATCTCATGATTTTGTTTCAGGACGACAAGCAAAACTCACCCATTGTGATTATGAATAACGTGTTCCGATGGAAATCAATTGGCTTATCAGTGTACCAACGAGATCCTAAAATTGCTAAGTGTTTGAGTTTAAGGTTTTGGGTAATCACCTAGGGCTGTGTAAATCTTTGGGTAATCGCTACGATGAAAAATTTCTAATCTGGCTATAATTCGAGGATTTGTGGGATTTGTTTACTAAGTATTTAATGTGGGCTATGTACTTTAGGGAAATGACGATTTGTCGTCATACCAACGAGTTAATGAGGATATAAAGTATGTCCGATTTGAAGCTTGATTGTAAGTTAAGATTTATGCCAAAACTTTTGTCAAACTTGATCAGAAAATTTTGAGTGTCAAATTAAATCGGATTAAACAACTAGATGATTCGTAGTTATAAAATCAGAGTGGCGTAGTAAAAAAATGTGAGCCTTTACTCGTAAGTTCCAGGATGAGACTAAAGGCCCAAGTGAGTAATCATCTTTGAATTAAAATAGAGTCTGAATAAACCATCTAAGATATTATATTAGCCAACCAATGGACTTAGCTTTGAAGTTGGATAAATTATTATGAAGTTCCTGTGTATCCATAATTGAGGAAGTAGATTTGTGATTGGGTTCAATTGATATATGAAAATCAGGGATTTGTCTTATGGTTAGAATTTCAATCTCAAAATCAAGGAAGAAGCATTAAATATAAAGAATCACAACAATTTAATCAGATAAAGTTCTTTGGACCAATTTTTATCTAGGAAATGTCGGGGAAAGTAAGAAGAAATATGGAAGAAATAACACTTTTGTTTACTAAAATTTTGAGAATCATTCAATTTCGAAGACGAAATTTCTATAAGTGGGGGAGAACTATAAGGTGCCGGTTTCTAAAATAGTGTAAGTTTTGATAATTAAGTTAATATAATAAGATAGGAATAAGTGGATTTGGGTGTCTTGGCGCCTAATTAAAAAGATAGAAAGAGAGTCTGGCAGGAGGGGAGAAAAACTGGTTAGCACACAAAAAAAATGAGAGAAGAATTATCCAGTCAACGCCCCATTGACCGGCTAAATTCAATTGGAGAATTGCAGGGTCAACACACGTTGATCGGCTCTCAACTGAAGAACCATGCAGCCAACTGACTAGATGCGCAAAGTGCCTGGTCAAAACATTGACCAATTAAGATAGCAAAATGATCGGTATGAACTTTGAGAAGATAATGGCCGATATGCATAGTTACTAGGAATGGTAAATTTACCCGATATGCGAAAACCACTGGTATGAAGGAGGAATGCTGGTTGCCAAAACAACCAGTCAACACGTTGACTGGATAAGATGGCAAAAAGGCTAGATCGCAATAATGGCCGGGATGGACGAATAATCGAAAATTTGGAGGCAAATTTTGGTAGTATTAGTTGACCGAAATTTTGGTAATATGTGTTGACCGAAAAATGAAAAAAGTTGACCAAAAATTTGGAGGTAAATTTTGGTAGTATTAGTTGACCGAAATTTTGGTAATATGTGTTGACCGAAAATTTTCATATAAATTGGTGATATAATGTTGACCGGAATGCTTGTGAGAAGAATGACCGATATGCTTGTAAAGAGAAGTGACCAGAATGCTTGTGAGAGGAATGAACGGCACGCTTATAAGGAGAAGTGACTGGAATGCTTGTGAGAGGAACGATCAGTATGCATGATAATTTCCGTGATGCATGATTTGCCCAGTATGGCACGATTTGTCAAGATGCATGATTTGCCCAGTATGGCACTACTTGCCGGGGATGCACAATTTGCCCAATATGTGCGATTTGCCCTGTATGGCCAAAATTGTCGATATAGAACAATTTGCCGGTATGGAAAGTGGCCGGTATGGTTGCAAGGAATATGGCCGGTAAGTTTATAAAGGAAAATGCCGGTATGCTTAACCGGTGTACATGTGAGAAAAATTGCGGTATGGGCCATTCTGCCGGTATGGCAAAAAATGACGGGATGGATATTGATCGGTATGGAAGCAATTTACTAGCATGATTGTATATGCAAAATGCCAAAATGATATAAATAGTGACCAGTATGGATGAGTTTCTGGTGCGGCAAAATAATCGGTATGCCCTGTAGCCAGAATGATCGATATGAATAAACAACGAAGTGACCGGGATAAAAATGGGTAAAAATATCAGAAAGGTGAGCTCCAGAAGGATCTAGAATCCTCCATAAAGTGGGGAGCTGAGTTATAAATATTAAGTTTGGGATTTTGGGAGCAAAGGTTTAGATACGGTCAAGGAGGAAAGAGAAGGGGCTACGACAAAAAAACGCGAAGGAAGAAGAAAGCAGAAGAGAGGAGAGAGGGTTTCTCCACCGCCTTTGATCAGATCAGGGTAAAACTAGCGGTAGTTCGGGCTAAGGCAAGTACACCTCCAATTTCGTTCTTCGTTTTTACGGTGTTTTAACTTCTCCATTTTCGTTCATTACGCTTTAAACCCTCACCCTTCATGATTTAAAGCGATTAATGCATGTTTTTGATAAATATACTGTTAAACTTGATATTTATAAATATTAAGTTTGGGATTTTGGGAGCAAAGGTTTAGATATGGTCAAGGAGGAGAGAGAAGGGGCCACGACAAAAAACGCGAAGGAAGAAGAAAGAAGCAAAGAGGAGAGAGGGTTTCTCCACCGCCTTTGATCAGATCAGGGTAAAACTAGCGGTAGTTCAGGTTAAGGCAAGTGTATCTCCAATTTCATTCTTTGTTTTTACCGTGTTTTAACTTCTCCATTTTCGTTCTTTACGCTTTAAACCCTCACCCTTCGTGATTTAAAGCGATTAATGCATATTTTTGATAAATATACTGTTAAACTTGATATTTATACATGATTAGCATTCGTTGTGGCTTCGATTTCACGATTTGGTTTCCGTTTTGTGTTCGTCCCGTGTCCAAATAGATTTACCAAAATCCTAACTCAAAAATTTGGGAATTTTTAGTTTAATTGCATAATGTTGTATAGGTATTTGGATTATGGCTTTGATTTCATGAATAATCATGTATTTAGTGTCCGTTTTACGTCCTGAAGGTTTTGGTGAAACCTTAGGTATAAAAATTGAAGATTTGGTGCTTTAAATTCATAATGTTTGACATGTAAAGAGGTAATGCCCATGTAGTGATTTACATCTGAAAGATTTACATGGAACTGACAATTGAATTTCTGTGAATTTCTGATACAGTCTGAAGGACTATCTATAGAAATTTGACTGACTTTCTGAAATACAGTGAGTTATAAGATAAGGAATTAAGAGAAAGATGTTTCTAATTCTATTAATTGGGACCTAGGACTATTATTTAGTTAGGTAAGGTTCTTCGACATGCCTTAAAACGTTATGGTGGTTATCAAGGCTAACTTTGTTCATGGAGTTATACGTGGTCCGCTCTTCCTCAGGGTGTTAGTCTAAAGGATAGAAATTTCGTTATTCCACCATCCTTCGGGAGGTATTTGTATATAACCCACCGGCCTTCGGGAAGAATTAGTATAAAATCCCGCCAGAACGGATATTCTTGTTCTCGTAGCTGGCATTGGATTGTGTAGAGTGAATACAATCTATTCTCGATTATTCACCCCATCGGCTAGTAGGGTATACTAATTTGGCCCTTTATGATAGTAAAAAAAAGGATTTCCTCAATTTATAATAATTTTCAGGACTTATAGAATTTGATATCAGTTTCTGATTTCTGAGTCTCGCTATACTGTCTTATGATTTCTAAAGCATGTTGATGTTGATTCATGATTTCTCATGTTTCATGTACCCCTCTGTTCTTGCATATTTTCACGATTTGGCTTATCTGTATACACATTCTGCATAAAAGGATTTACACTACATGCTTTCATGTATCTTACTGGGTTTCGACTCGCTGTTTTATTTTTTTCCCTCCAAATGGTATAGTAAAGCTAGTTCCAGACAAGAAGGAAGTAGTTAAAGCTTAGCTGTAGACTTTGGAAGACTTGAAATTATTTTAAGGACCTTAAGAAGACTAGCTTGAATGCAATACCTGGTTTTGTATATGGATCTTGCATGTATGGATCTTGTATATGAAATGTAGATTATGAATGTGATGAAACAGGGATATATGCTTCTATAGGTATAATTATTTTGGATATAGTTCAACTTTTGTTATATATTTTCTGATTTGTACATGTTCTAGCAGACACTCTATTTTGGACTTTGGTATAGTGGATAGGAATGTTGAATGTAAAGCCGTAGGGATTGATACAGCGCCTGATGATCCTTTGTCTGTGATGGAAATATGTATTGATGGATATTATTTTGTGTATTTACAGGTGTTATTCAGGTTAATTGTATCAAATAGCCCAATCTTAGGAAAAATTCTATCCATTTTTTCTTAGAATTTTAAGTTGTCTTTTGGGCTTTAGTTTTGGATTTGTATTGACGGAACTATTCCGATGACAAAAAACCTGTTCCGTCACAGGCTAAGCCAAATACCTTCCTAGAATCTCCCTTCCAGCAAGAAAGCTAGCTCCTCCAGCCTAATTCTCGACGTCAACTCTGCCTCCTACTGCACACGGATGTCATGTATTTCCCTGAGCTACACCTGGTTCTGCTTGAGCTCCTCCTAAAGAGCAACGATCCGGTTTCAAGCCCCCGCATTAGCGTCAGCTAGTTGCGATACTCTTGCCTCAAGACTTCAAGAAAAAGATGACCTCTCCATTAAATTCACCACAGTAATGAAAGTGGTAGAAAAGCAACTGCAGAACAAAGTTTTGCCCCTTTCAGCAAAGCGAGGAAGCGAAACTTGGAGGGATTCTCAGTGTTTAAATAACCAGAACCCACCAAGGAAACGGCGTCGTCAGAATGATGGAACGGGTGCAGATGACCAGTGAAGCTCCCTCACATGGCGGCACCCTAAAGCATCTCGCCTTTCCAAGGAGAGCCATTATGACGCAATGGCCCCAGGGTTCCAAGTGCAATGAATGCACCAACACTTTTGCTTAACGCAACAACCATCGGCGACAATTATGCCTCCCAAGGTAGAACATGCCAGCAACTAGTCCCCTTTTATCCTTCCATCAACGGTCCCCTTTTGGACCCGAGGGACGAACACCGGCCAAGGCGACATGAAGCCACTGAGCGTTCAGAACGAGCCAGCGCTCGGGTACGGATGGCAACGAGAGGGCCTTGCAGCCCTTGAGTCATATTACAACAAAGAGAAAGTGGTACTCAGCAACATAAAGAATGAAGACAAAGGATACTGCTTTTATTCATTGGAACTCTTTATAAAGTATAAGATTTACTATAGCAAAAGTGTGACGGAACGGTTTTTTTTTTTTTTTTGATTCCGTCATTCATAACACAATTGAAAATCCAAACTAAACCAATTGGGTGTAACACAGGATTACAGATGCCATCTAAGACCCATATACTTTTAACCATAATAAGTATAGCGGAAGTTATCCTAACACTTGCGAAAGCAACCATTCCAAAATATTCATTTTCGAGTACATAGCCAAAAATGTTTAACCATAGAAGTCTATCAAGTCATTACAATAATATTTCTCCAAAATAAATTTTTGAGGTCTTTAATAATCCTTTAGACAAGCTCTAATCACTCAAACTCGTCAGGCACAACCTCTAAAGCTTCATCTGCAGGGGAAAAAACGTAAAACAGTGAGCCGAGGCCCAGCAAGGTACATACATATGAACTGTAAAACGGTTATGCCAAAATAATCATAAAACCATGCAGAACCAGAACGTTTAATCAAACATCATCTAAAAAAAGTAAAGACATACTATAACGATATTAAATCTCATGCTTCATAAATCATTACACTACAGACTGTAAAACAATAACTATAAACTTTACTGATGCATGGTAAAACTGAAAACAATATTCTATCTTTGTTTCTTTGTCATCTTTTCTTTGATATACGATTCATTATCATCTTTTCATCAGATGATACTCTATCATCTTTTCACTGTACAATACATTTTCATCTTTTTATTGTAACTTATCTTAACAATTTCAGACCCTACTAATGTACCCTACTAGCGGAAGGGACGAATGATCGAGGATAGATTGTGTTCAGTCCACACAATCTGTACTGTGTGTCACCCGAAGGTCGGCCTATGTCGTCATATATATCCCATCCCGAGGGATATCTGTACTGTGTGCCACCCGAAGGTCGGCCTATGTCGTCATATATATCCCATCCCGAGGGATATCTGTACTGTGTGCCACTCGAAGGTCGGCCTATGTCCCTCCTGGCTTAACGCTCTTGAGGACAGGGCGGACCATGAATCGCTCCATGGACAGAGCTATCTTCGATTACCACCGTAAGTTCTAAGGCCTCACCCAAGAACTTACCCGGGTCAGAATCGATCTCGGGTCCCAAAATAATGAAAAAATAAATACTTCCTTCTTATTGCTTACTGAAAGCCATTTTCAGTTAGAAACATCACAATTTACCCTTCAGCATATCTTAAGGCCGTTCCAAAAATCATATACTTCAAACTTAATTCAAAAATCATATATACTTAAGGCCGATTTTAAAATACACTTGAGGCCGGTTTCGATTCCATGGCATAAAATATACTTGGGGCCGGTTTAGATTTTTATCCAGGAAGGGCTGGAGCTCTTTTCTTGTTAAGGGAGCCGGTTTCATTTTCAGTACAAAAAGCTGGAGTTCTGAAGTGCTCAAAAAACCAGAGTTCATTTCATATTAAGGCCGGAGCTCATTTTCTTATACAAAGCCGGAGCTCATTTTCATATTAAGGCCGAAGTTCTTTTTAAAGCCAGAGTTATTTTTCCAATAAAAGGACAGAGTTCTTTTTGACAGAAGGTGGAGTTCAAAAGCCGGAGTTCATTTCCCTTTAAAGCCGGAGTTCATTTCACATTAAGGCTGGAGTTCATTTTCTTATGCAAGCAGAAGTTTTTTTTCTTTATTAGGGTCGGAATTCATTTTCTTATACAAGTTGGAGTTCTTTTTCTTTATTACGGCCGGAGTTCATTTTCTTATTACAAGCCGGAGTTCTTTTTCTTATACAAGCCGGAGTTCTTTTTCTTTATTAAGGCCAGAGTTCTTTTTGGACGGAGTGCTTTTCGGATGGAGTGCTTTTTACTAATAGGATGGAATGCTTTTTACTCAAAGGACGAAGTACTTTTTACTCAAAGGACGGAGTACTTGTAAAAGTCGAAGCTCATAAATTCGGAGTACCTTTTTACTGAAGGACGGAGTACTTGTAAAAGTTGAAGCTTATAAATCCGGAGTACTTTTTACTGAAGGACGGAGTGCTTTTTCATTATGGGAAAACCGAACTAATTCTTTATCAAGGAAAAACCGAACTTAATTTTCATTAATGGAAAACTGAACTTCTTTTAAGCATTCGGCTAACAGAAATTCTTCTTTACTCAATGATCAGGACAAACATCGTACATATAACATATACTTATCCAGAATATACTTACAATGAAACATGCATATACTTGCTTTAAATCATGATCTTAAAATTAGATATCTAGAACTGATTCTTTCGTATACTTGCAATATTCTTAAAGCATGACTTAAAAATCAGTGTTCGAGGTACACTTGCCTGACAGGCTGTCTTAAAATTCTTCCCTCCTTGCCTGGACGTTGGTTTTACCTTCTTGGAGCTCTCTCCTTCACTCCCTTCTCTCGGCTTGTATTTTGCCCCAACTTCAACACTCGTTGCCGGTATTTTATAGAGGAGGGATTAGGTGGAGTAAGTGGGGTAAGTCACTTACTCCCGTACTTGTTTGTAGATGGTAGGTAGGGGTAACTAAATTAGTTTACTAACTCTATTTGGTCGCCGCCTAGTTGGATTTTAACTAAATAGTAAAGTTTACTTTTGTCTTTAGTTACCATTAGTTTATTCGGTCAACTTTTTGGTCAATATTTCTAATTAAGCCTGAGTTCAAATACATGCAGTGCCGGTTTTAATTTTTGTAAACCTTTCAAGAAATTCGGTCAACTCTTCAATTCCAGTCAACATCCTCAAATCCGGTCAACTCTTCCAATCCGGTCAATATCTTCAAATCCGGTCAACTCTTCAATTTCGGTCAACTTCTTCTTATTATTCACTCCGTCCATCACTTTTTCATAAAATTTGGATTTCTCCTCCTTGCACCTATAATTCTACTCCGACTTTACCAACACACAAAGCCACTCCGGTCTTCAAGGCCACTTCGGCCTCACTTCACACAATGCACTTCGGCCTTAAATTTTTTTGATTTCAGAACATGCTCTAAGGCCGGTTTGAAACTTCTTATTACATTTTCCGGTCAACTGTGTTGACCGGATAACCTTTAATTTTCCTCGATCCTTTGATTATTTTGACTCGATGACTGGGACTTTCTATACTTCAGAAGTTGGGTCGTTATAAAAAGTGTAAAAAAGCAAAAGTACAACAAGGAGCAAGAAGCTTGGGATGGTGACACCACTAGAGGGACTCGGCTTGGGGAACATGATCACGCAGCATCACCCCAACTCCAATCCCGCTCCCAGGCCAGCGTTGGCGATGCTGATCCACTACTGAAGGCACATCTAGGCCTTCGTAGTAGAAGGAAAAGCATCCATCACAGAAGTCTCGACAGGGTTGTGACTCACTAGCATGCTTCCTAAGGAGACCCTGGGTTCCATCTCCTCTCCTAGGTAGCATATATGAACTACTAGCCATGGTAAAGGCCAGCGGTGACATGCTATCGAGGGGATAGAGCCCCCATGAGAGGGCATGTGCCCCACCTACCGACCGGAGTCACTGCTAGCCGTGAAGGAGGCATATGAGGACAGTGGAGTGGCCGAACCACCCTCATTACGATGAGGAATCACCCACAAAAAGGGCGTGATAACAGGCTTCCACAGCAACTTCGGATCTCCCACAAGTCCATCCATTCCCTTCGAGAATTCCGGTAGGAAGCGGGGTGAGCCAAGTACTTCACATCAGTTCTCTGAAGAATGGATAAGCATGGGTCTCCTCAACTGGGGAACTCCTCTATTTATGGCTATGCCAGCGCTTGATGAGTTCCTAGAGGGCCGCATAACTCGATGGCCATCTATCATGGAAGAGGAAAATTATCAATGAGGAGTTAGACTGCAAGACGCGAATCCTTCCTAACAAAGCTCCAAATTCTTGCGACGCTTGAAAAGGCTACATATTCTCATGGGGAAGGAGCGATGCCATGAAGAAACAAAAGCCAGCACATCTAAAGGAAGGCCACGCAGATAGCCAACTGGTCCCACGATGGACATGCTAGGCCACGGCATTGGGCTGTCCCCAAGCATGGTGAGCTAGTGTTGGGCCCAACTTAGAGGCGGGGTAGGAGAAGCAAGGTCCAATCAAAGGGATGCTAGCCTAGTCGAGCAACAGGCCCAGAATCCCTCTGAAGCCTAGTAGGTCAAGATGCATAGCCTATGCGACATCTCTGGGCAACGACTAATTGGCGCGCCGTTGCAGCCTACTGAGGCAGCTGCAGGTAGCAGGAGCTTGCCCAGAGAATGCTAGCTAATGAGGAGAAGGTCAGCGCTGCAGGCCATGGCGCACACTGTCCTCTCAAGCCTCTTAGCCAACCAGCATGCAGGTACTAGACCAAGCATGGTCAACACACAATGACGGTCTCTGTGCCACCGTAAATTGACAATTGACACACTGGCTACTGCCAATAGTTAGCGGCCGGTGAATTCTGATTTGCCACATGTTAGAGGTTCCCATGCTCAAGGTTCTCAACTATGAAGCCTATAAATATCCTTTCCTTCAACAAGAAAAGGATTCTGAATTCCCGATTCAGATCTCTACGATCTCTCTTCGATCTAGAATCCTGATTCCCCAAAGCCTCTAATGAGTAACCTTAGTGAGTCACTCCCAGCAGTGCATCTAGCGGAGCCTAGCCTCTTGAATCCAATCAACAAATCTATCATTCTCACACACTCACATTCCCCACCATATCTTACATTCACTCCTACATCTCTCTATTTATTGCGGAACATAACTAACTTGAGCGTCAGAGTGTTTTCGGTAGGAGAATATCTCGCAGACCTTTGACCTCTTATTTGTAGTTAGTGTTGTGTAGGGCCCAATTTGAGGAGAGCGGAGGTCAGACCTATTTGAGATTTGACCCAGGCACGAAATCCAAAGGCACCCTAATATGCAAGAGAACCTGGGCCCAGGGATGCAGCAGATCTCTATAAAAAATAATTAACAAACTATTTATTTGAATTGTTAAAGAAGCAAAATAATAATAGATAATCAGAACAAAATAATAATAAAAAAAATTAAGGAAGATATGAATTTTATGAAAACCCTTATAATTTAATGGTGAAACCTACTCTTAATATAAATGAGTTGATTAGAATAAAATCCCACAAAAATGCCTCTAAATTTATCACAAAGGATGACAAGTTGACCAAATATTTCAATTAGAGAAAATGTAAGTAAATGCGCGGTGCAAAATATTCTTAAATAAGGTTATAACACATATTAACAATGATGAATAATGAAATAAGTTTAAACATTTAAGAAATGTCTGAAAATCTTCTCACTTTCTTCTTTACTTTTTCTCAAGCATTGATCATTTGGTGTTTTTGGATAACTCACTATTATTCTTATAAAATAGATAAAAAATTGTCTTGAAACTAGGTCTAATGTTCAAGCTTTGAAGGTTGGCATTCGAATGTGGGATGTTGGCTTTCAAATGCTAGAAATGGGTGTCCAAATGCCACAGAGAAACTTTCTGTGAATAGATTCCATGCAGGTGCACTTGTGCTCGCCGAGCATACTCCTAACAATATCTACACACATGCACCACTTCATGTGCATGTTTGGAAAGCGCCGTATTGTTTTTCAAGCACATATGCCTTTCTTGTGTCACAACCCTAATTCAAATATCAAAATAATTACCACATACAAATCTATAATAGGGATTTAGACGTTGTACAAAATTTAATTAGTGAATCTTTCATGCATAAGAATATGATTCATCCTAGGAAATTGGTTTATGATCCTAATTCAAATATCAAAATAATTGCCAGATAAAAATCTATAATAGGGGTTGGGATGCTGTACAAAATTTTATTAGTAAATTTTTCACACATAAGAATATAATTCATCTGATGAAATTGGTCAAATGTTGTGATGACCCGAGTTTCAGAATATGATAATTAAGGTGTAATTGAATTAATAATGATCAAGGATTAGATTTAGAATATGAAAAATTGAGTTTGGAAATAGAAAGAGGAAGCTGACTCTATAAGGTATCTATTTCCATGATATGGTTAATATGGGTGGTGAGGTTTTGAATTTTTAAAATATGGTAATTGGGAGGTAATTAAGTTAAAATATGTGAATTGTGATCAAAAGGTACGGGAGGAATCAAATTGAAAAGCTCAAAAATCTAAAATTGGCAAAATTGGGAACTGAAGTTGTAGATCATGGAATATTAACCCGTAAATAAGATTTTGAGTTTTAAATCATGATAATCATATCTTATTAAGGTTATATAATCAAAATCAGGATCTTAAGATATAAAAAATTAGGTTAGAAGGGTCGAAACGAGTCTCAGATGGCTAAAATGCGAAGCTGGAGCGCTGTCAGTTGGTGTCAAGCCTAACCCGCACCCGACGCTCGCTCGAGCCCAGGCTCGAGCACCAATTCCTGCCTATGGACAGCCGAGGAATGCTTACCGTGCGCTCGAGCTCCATTTCCATAACCAAGCACGCCTAATGAATGCTTGCTGCAGCTCGAGCGCCGGCTCACCGAATAAAAGCACCACGTGCGCATTTTCTCTGGTAGTTTTGATTTCCAGAAGAAAAATAGAGAGAGGGAGAGCGAAGAGGAAGAGAGAGAAGGGGAGATGGAGGCCCACGAGTCCGATTCCGTCCAAGAGCCAGTTAGAGAGGTGATAGATTAGGTCGAGACAAATATACTCTTATCCTCCTTTTTAGTTTTCTCATACTTTTATCTTATTTTCTTTGGGTATCCTCATTTCGATATCCGATTAAGTTTATATTTTAAGGTTCTCAACATCTGAGCATACATATATGTTAATTTGGAATCCAAATTCGTAGTTGAGATAAGGTTTCGAACAATGTAAACTCTAATCCTCGCACCTGAGCATGAAACCCATAAATTTTTTGGGCTTTAGCTTAATTTGGGACTAGACTATGGTTATCCATGGCTTGGGCATGTAATTTTATCAATTTGGTATTTGAATTTATAGTTTGAGGTGAAAATTCATTCGCGGATCCTCTAACTCGTGCACAGACACCGTTTGAGCTTCAATTTGGGGTTTAATGTATAAATTGACTTGGGATTATAGTTACCTATACCTTGGGTTCGATAAATTATCCGTTAGATGTCCAAAATTCCGAGAATAAATCAATATGTGCATTGGTGCACTATTCACGTGCATTGTTCACAGGTACTGTTTACCCGAGGATTTCGGACGATATTTTACGTAATTTTTCAATGTTTAATTGTTGATCAAGTATACGTATATTTGTACAATTCTAATTATATAAACTAAAAGTTTCGGTATGTTCAATTGTGAAGAAAAATTCTATGTCTGAAAACTCTCAAAGTCAATTGGTTCTTTAATGGTAAGAACTCCTAATCTTCTCTATACTTTGGATATTCGTATATAAGTTAAATTATGAAAAGAATGAAATACACAAGTAAGACAATAAGTACATGAATAACTTGGAAAAAATTCCACATTGAGAATTTAATGAATCTGATTTTCTTGATGGAGATATTTGTGAAAAGAATATTATAGAATATCCCTCAAAAGAATCGATAATTGTGAAACTAGATTCAGTATTTGTGTTTCTGATGGGCAATGCCCCAAAACATGTCACTAGTGTAATAGTGAAAGCTCAAAGGAATTATCCTGACCACTTGTTGTAACGGGTGATATTAGGGACATGTCTTAAGACATTACGATGGTAATCGAGGATAAATCTATCCATGGAGTAATACGTAGTCCGCTCTTCCTCAAGGTGTTAACACTAGAGGATACTGTACTAAGTCTGACCTACCTTCGGGAGGTATTATTATAAATTATCCTGCCAGGAGGGATACTATTGTATTATTTCTGGCCTCTAATTGTGTGCGAAACACAATCTATCATCGATTATTCGCTCCCTTTGGCTAGTAGGGTCCACTAACTGAGTATGCAAAGATGAATAATTATATTTATATTACGTCTTAAAGAAAATATGAATAAAAGAAAGAAGCAAATTGCACCCAAGCATGCCTAATCAAGTTTTGTATATGCATTCCTTTCCTGTTTACATGTACCTTTTCTGCTAAATTCTATTATTATTATTTATTGCCTAAATTTGATGTACTTGTTAAGCTATTAGCTCACTTTTACCTTTCTTCCTTCCAGATGAAAGCTATGAGCTGATGCCTGACTAGTTAGAATAAGGCGGGAGATAAGCTAAAGAAATCGACTAGACTCTGAGGACTTGTAGTTTTGTATATATTTAATGTAATAGAATAAAGATAGTTACGTTAGATTTATATTGTATAATGGAATGTGGCATGATATATTATGTATTATTATAGATTTTATTATACTTCCGTAGGTGATTGATATATCTAGTTTTACTTTCGCTATTGCTTGATTATGGATTTGCTTAGGTTTAGATGGCATCTCTATTTAAATCTAATATAATAGTTGTAAATATTGTATTGGAGCCATAAATGATATAGTATTTGTTTATTCTGTGTATGTATTATGTTGAATGTTGAAATCTGAGGATTTATATGTTTGTACAGGTTTTAATTAAGCAGGTTATATAAATGGTTTTTGGTTCAGTTATAAAGAAAACTCTACCAAAATTCTTGTAGAATTTAATATTTTAAAATTTTAGGTATTAGTTTTGTTTATTTATTGACGAAGATTATTAGAGAAAAATAATCCGTTCCGTTACAAATTTACTCTAATTTTTTTATCAAGGTTGTATTTATTCATCAAATACGTATAACACGTACCAAACGATCATCAATTACGATAAAGAAATTTAAGTGACCTACCAACCTTTGACTGGGTTGTAACATTTATACATGCCCACAATATTAACCAAAATTTTAAATTATTTTTCTTAAAATCATTAAATACGAAATGCATAACTAAATAAAAAAAACACATGACCTTTCACACAAAAACATAACAGTTTAAACTCTAAGGAAGACTAAACTTGCTAGTCTAAAGAGGTGATAATATAAAATGACCCTAGTGCTCTACAATTAAATGAAGGATAATATAATAAATGTGAACATGAAAATATGATATAAAAATATAAATAACTAAGTAAATAAATGAACTAATGACCGATGTACCCCTCCGAACAAAATATAATCTCTCAAAGTCGATTTATATTCAAACCCTATAAATTAGAGTCATTCTCCAATGTTTTGACCTACAAATAGATCATCAGTAAAACATCCTATAAATTGGGCCATGCCAATTATTATTTGTCGCCTGTGGGTGGACTATATACGACCTCATCTCAATATACAATGACATATCATAATATATTTATTTTTCCTTAATTCTTTATCATAATTTATTTTGGATAAAGTTTGAAAAAAGTACCCACAAAAATGATATATTTTTCAAAAATGAAAGCAAAATAATTTTTCATAAATTTGGGTCTAGAGATTTAACATGGTTTTTATAAAAATAAGAAATATGCAAAGAGGTTCTTTCAAAAACAATGCATGTGTAGAAGCCTTAAAAATTGAGAGTTTATCTCCAACCACTGAAGCACTCTATTCCTAGTTGTTTGCCTTTCCTGATGCGGACTCTACTTGAACATATGGCCGAGAAGGCCATAGTTAAAATAAACTCTTGTTTACTTATAGGAAGGTTACCCAAGGCAGTCTACCATGGAACGTACGTAGAACTCACATGACACCTTAGCCTGCCGTCTTCTGGTAGTTCCTTGTATCTTAGCGGCTTTGACAACTCATTCTATCACCAAAGTTGGAACTCTTGTGGGACCTGCCTAACATCAAACGGCGGCCTCCTTTTTCAGTATTGTTTTCAATAAACATTGCCCGCATAATCTATTAATATTTGAGGAGTGCCTTGTCTAAAATTTCTTTGTACATCTGAAATCTGAAAGACACCAATTGTCTTTATTCCATTTTCAACCCTTAGGAACTTCCATGTTCTCTTTGCCACATCAAGCGCCATGTTTGGTGTAAATCAGGCAAGCTCAAAAAGTTTTTTATCGTACTCTGTCATGGAGCAACTTTCTTACCTTAATTATAAAAATTCGTCCTCTTTTAATTCTCGAAGCCTCGCTGAAAATGATTTGTTACTAAATGCTTCCAAGAATATCTCCTATAGAATTTTGTCATTTTTTCTTCTCAAACCCCATTTTGTCATCATCCATAAATTACCGGCCTCCCTATTAATTCCATAGGTAGCTAACCTCACATTTTTGTTGTATGGGCATCCAATCACCTCAAAAACTTTTTTGATCCATCGTATCCATATTCCTCCTTGGTTGGGTCTAGATCACCTAAGAAAATAGGACCTTTTCATTAGTCGACCAGTCATATGTCGTCATTATTCTTTTGGGGTTTCCTCTGACTCAACTAGCTACCGCAAGCCCTAGATTTTGGAGCAGCTGTTGAATTAGTTGATCTATAATTTTAGCTATCCTTGCTATCACCACAAGGCATTTGTTTTTCTGATTTAGTCCACCATCACCTTGTCCTTCCAACATTCTATACCATCATACAACAAATCACAAAAGTTTCTACCTTTCACTGAATCACTTATGAAATATTTTCATAACTTGCTTTGCTACTATCCCATTGTGATTTCGGTTTAAATATCAAAATAATTGCAACATACAAATCAATGGCTGTGATCAAGATGCTATACAAGACTTTATAAATGAATCTTTTATATATAAGAATGTAATCATCACTACAAATCAGTGAAATTCACTCCAATTTGCCATCTAAAATTATACATGCTCATCAAATGTATATAACATAATATGACATCATCAATAATGGTATAGAAATTAAAGTAATCTATTAGCCATCATCGTACCGTAAGATTTCTATATGCATACGATGCTAACCAAATTTTTGAATTTATTTTCATTATAGCATCAAATACTAAATACATAATATAAAAAATTTACGATTTTTTACATAAAAAATCTATTCAAATTCTGATGAAAGCCAAGCTGTCACGTTCCAAATCCTAATCCTGTAATTAACTCTTAATCAAGTATTATTAATTTAACCAAATTATCATCTAATTAACATCCGAACATGAACTTCACATCAATATTTCGACCGACTATAATAAGATAAAATAAACCACACACAGGGTCTAAATCATACAACAACTCATGTGACTCTGATATTGACCAAATGGTGACGTCAGATCTTATATAAGAAGCGATGTTTATCCAATACGAATATTAGAATATACAAACTGCGGAATTAAATTATAAACCATAATATGACAACTAACAACCAATCATCAAACAGCCTGAAATACTTATGAAACCACAACAATCTTTTTACTTACTAAATTATAATCTGCAATCTGAAAATTAAAACATCAACAATTTACATCATCCAACAAGTTCTAAAGCTATCTAAACATAAACCAATACATTAAGCATTATCGAACAGCAAAATACAACATTTTTAGATACTTAAACGCTATTCGAAATATAATAAAGTTCATTAAATATTAACCAAAATTATTAAACTACATTCAACATTATTAAAAATCTAATCTAGACTCTCAATGCCATGTTGGTCCTTCATTTCTATGCATCCAACAAGAACTCTTACATATCATCTCAGGGGTTAGAAAAAACTGTAATGAATGAGTTAAAAGTTTAGTGAGACATATAATATATCAATAACCATATAATCTTTATATTAAAAACATATCATATGACGGAACGAATTTTTCTTTCCTCGAAAATTTTTGTCAAGACAGAAACAAAATTTATGACCAAAATACAAAGTATAATTTCTGTAAAAATTTCGACAGAGTTTCCTTTATAATTGGATGAAAATCCAAAAATATAATATGTACAGAACCTGTATAACCAACCAGTACAAGTACACAACTATTGATTTATATCATAATTCTTCCTACAACACGCGTGCACAAAATCACAGATGCCATCCGTGGTATTAATCCATCAAACCATCTACTACATTAATAATTCATGAGTGAGATGTCATCTAGGACCTATAAAGAATATTTAGAAGTATAGAGCGGAAGCAGGATTATTAACTTGTAGAAGTATAGTTTTCTATTCATCACATGCATTACATGCATTTCTATACAAAACCCATATATATATAAATATCTACAGGCATAAAATCCATATACAAAATCACATATCAAGTCAAGTCTTTACATCCAACTAATTCTATTTGGTGACTCCAAAATGTTTCAAATCCTCAAAAGTTTTCAGAATAAACTTTAAGTCACTCTTTCTCGTCAGGTACCAATTCTACAGTCTCATCTGGAGGGAAAAAATAGTAAAATAGTGAGTCAAGACCTAGTAAGGTACATGCAGATATGCAGTAAATTAGTTATGCAGAACAGTTGTGAAACTACATAGAAACAGAACGGTTATGCAGAATAGAATATAGAAAACAGAGAAAGTACAATTCGACTATAATTAAACTCAGAAATCAGAAATCAATAAAATTCAGAAAGCAGAATCAGGAAGCAGAATCAAAAACTTTCTCTTTTATATCAGTACAGAGCAGAATTCGGTACAGAATAGTGGTACAGAACAGAACAGTAATGGACCCTACCAGTAGACCCTACTCGCTGAGGGGGCAAATAATCGAGGATAGATTGTGTTCACTCTATACAATCTAAGGCCATAAATTGAAACAGAAGATCCCGTCCCATAGGATCAGTGCAGGTGTGCCTCCCGAAGGTAGGCCAGAATCAAAATCTTTCCTCCTGACCATAACACCCCGAGAAAGGGCGGACCACATATAACTCCATGGACAGAGTTATCCTCGATCACCACCGTAACATTCTAAGACATGCCGGAGAACCAAACCTTACTGTAATCAGTCTTGGGTCCTAAATAACAGTATCAGAAATAACTTCTTAACTGAAAACCTTCTTTCGTATCAGAGTTTCACAATTACCCTTCAGTTAACTTCAAAATGTTCAGAATATCTAATAACGGTCTAAAAACCCTTAAATTTTACTTCAGAAGTGTACGGTGATTTATCTGTATAAGCCCATATAAAAAATTTTAAAAATAAATTATACTAGGAGCTTCATTTCGGTGCCAATTAACTTTTATATAACAGAAACTACGGTTAAAAATCATTAAAACCCCTTCATTTTCGTACCTAGGGCTTCACCAAAACTTCCGGACTCAAATCGAAGACCAAACATGTGTTTATTCATGAAATCAACGCTATAAATCCAAATGCATATACTAAATCATGCAATTTAGCCAAAAATCCATAATATTTTTGAGTTAGGGTTTCATCACATACTTCCAGAACTAAATCGAATAATAATTACATGCTTGTTCATGAAATCGAAGCCAAATCTTACGATACACATGAGTAAACACAAAATCTAACCGAACAATTGAGAGAAACATGCTTTGTTTGCTTTAAACATACAACAATATAATTTTAGAGCATTTTCATCAATTTTGAAACAAGAGAAAGCGATAAAAGTGAAAAACAACATCCGATGTACACTTGTCTGAGCCCCATCTACTGTTATTTTTACTCGGAGTGGATCGGAATGAGTAATTCTCCTTTTTCCTCTTCTCTTCTCCCTCCTCTTCTTTCGTGCTACAGCTGCTCTCCCTTCTCTCTTTCCCCCTTTCCTTTATAACAAAAATGAAATCAGAACACGGGACAAAAATCACGACCGTGCTCGAGCGCACTACATTCTGCCAGTGTCCGCTTGAGCACCCAGCGAGGGCACGGTGAGCACTGGGTTTCTGCCAGGGGCTCACTCAAGCGCCCCTGGCGCACGGCGAGTAGCTGTGCACTGGATTTTGCGCTCGCTGCCACGCCTCAAGCGCCTGGCAGGCACAACCCTACTGCTTGCTGAACTCGGATATTTTTCAACTTTTTTACTTTCAACCCTCATTTTTGAATGCATGATTGGCCTCTTATAGATTATCATCATTTTAATTACTCCCAATTATCATTTTTTTGGGTCCGAGGCCTCATACTCTCCCCCACTTAAAGAAATTTCATCCTCGAGATTAAACAAAGCTACATACCTCAAGAAAAAAAGTGAAGATATTTGCTTCGAATCTTCTCTTCGCACTCCCAAGTAGCCTCCTCCGGTAAATGATTTCTCCAAAGTATCTTTACTAGGGGAATGGTTTTCGTACATAACCTCTGATCCTTTCAATCCAAAATCTGCAGCGGTTCCTCGATATAGGATAAATCATCGTCGATAGCTAAGGATCCGTAGTCAATCATGTGTGTAGGATCGTGGACGTACTTCTGAGGTATCGATACATGAAATACATCGTGTACGTCCATTAGACTAGGTGGTAACGCCAACCTATAGGCTACCTCCCCGATCCTTTCTAGAATCTCAAAAGGACCAATGAACCACGGCTTCAGTTTTCCCTTCACTCCAAACCGGAATGTTCCCTTAGACGGTGAGACTTTCAGAAAAACAAGGTCTACCATTTCAAAGCTTAATTCTATCCTCATCCTATTTGCATAACTTTTCTATCTACTTTGAGCAATATTCAAATTATTATGGATCAATTTAATTTTCTCTACTATTTCCTTCACAATCTCTAGGCCCAAAATTCTTTTATCTCCAATCTCGTCCCAATGAATTGGCGACTTGTATTTTCTCCCATACAACGCCTCAAAGGTGCCATACCGATGCTAGCCTGATAATTGTTATTATAAGCAAATTCAGCTAGCGCTAGATAAGTGTCCCAAGTTCCTTTCATCTCTAAAACAAAAGCCCTTAACATATCCTCAAGAATCTGAATGATGCGCTTAGATTGGCCATCAATTTGGGGGTGACACGCAGTACTAAATTTTAACTCTGTTCCTAGTTTCCTATGCAAACTTTCCCAAAACCTTAGGACAAAATAGAAATCTCTATCAGATACAATGGAGGCAGGAACTCCATGAAGCCTCATGTTCTTGTTCACATATAACTGAGCCAGCCTATCACGCGAATAGGTCATCCTGATCGCCGAGAAGTGGACTGATTTTGTCAGCCGATCAATTAAAACCCAAATGGTGTCGTGATTCCTAGGAGTTCTCGGTAAACCCAATACAAAATTCATAGTAATATCTTCCCCTTTCCAGCTCGGGATCGGTATAAGCCTGTAACAACCAAAAGGCTTCATCCTTTCAGCTTTCAGTTGCTAATATACCAAGCATTTCTCCACATAGGTCGTGATATCTCTCTTCATGTTCCTCCACCAGAAAGTTTTTTTTAGATCCTGATACCTTTTATTTGTCCTAGGGTGAATCGTATACTGGGACCGATGAACCTCCTTCAAAATCTTCTCCTTTAATTCTCTATCATCTGGTACGCGTAATCGATCTCTAAACCTCAACACTCCATTAGTCTGGATGTTAAAATCAGTTCGAGATTCCTTATTCAGATCACTTACAACATCTATAAGAAACGGATCATTCACTTGCTTCTCTTTAACTTCGCTGACTACTTTCGATTGGATTTGAAGATATGATAGGAGCATTCTTTACCTTTAGCATAACATTGGATATCACATTGTTTTAGATAATCTAACATTTCCATATGCTTGATTTACAATTGAGCCACATACCCCGATCGGCGACTCAATGTGTCTGCAAATACATTGGCCTTCCCTAGATTATACTATATCTCACAGTCATAATCCTTTAAGAAATCAAGCCATCTCCTTTACCTCATGTTAAGTTCATTTTATAAAAATAGGTACTTCAAACTTTTATGATCAGAGTACACAAGAAACTTTTTGCCATACAAATAATGTCTCCAAATTTTCAAGGCAAAAACAACAGCAGCAAGCTTCAAATCATGAGCAGTGTAGTTCTTATCATTTACTTTCAGTTGTTCAAATCCATAAGCTACAACTTTATCGTGCTGCATCAATATTCATCCTAGACCCGCCTTAGAGGCATCGCAGTACACCTCAAAGCTTCATAAACCCTCTGGGATAATCAATATTAGAACGGTAGTCAAGCGATCCTGTAGCTCCTAAAAGCTCAGATCACACTCCTCAATCCAAACAAACTTAGCCTCCTTCTTCAACAATTGAGTCGGAGACATAGCAATCTGTGAGAAATTCTTCACAAAATGCCTATAATAACCCGCCATGTCCAGAATGTAATATCTCGAATATTTTTTTTAATAAATTATCTAATTAATTTTAATAATTATTTCAGTACTTATTTTGAATTTAGAATTTTATAATTGGGCTTGAAATTTGAATCTAAAGTATTTCAATAATTAAATTAGGCTTAGATACATAAACCATTAAATTGAACTAATAGTTTGAGTTGGGTATTTTGATTATTTAATTTGGTTTAGAGTAATTAATATGATTGATCGAGTTAGTTTAATTATAAGTCTATTTAATCAAGAAAATCATTATATATTTAATTTATATGAATTTTAGTATATTAGAATTTATTAATTTAGAAAAGAATTATGAAATTAAAATTAAGATGGGTCAAAATATTAAAAAAATTTTAAGTGTTATTATTACATAAATAATTAATTAACATTTTAATGAGAGATAAATATATAATAATAATAATAATAGTAATAAATATATGGTAATATTAATAATGATAATAATAATAATAAATAAATAAATAATAATAAAAATAAATAAAATAATAAAATAATAAGAAAGGAAAGAATCAGCCGAAGGAAAAGAAAAAAAGAAAAAGAAATGAGGAAAAAAGAGAGGAAAGGAAAGAAAGGAAAAGAAGAAGAAGGAAAGAAAGAGAAGGAAAAAGACGAGAGGCAGGCGCGGATGGTGGGACGAAGAAGGAAACGGGGGATAAAACCCTTACAGGCCTTTCCATTACTTAAGGCGGCATTACGGTTAGGGAAGGGAAGGAAAACGGCAGAGGACGAACCCAAGATTTGCTCTGCCGATTGCCACCGACGCCGAAGTGTAATGAGGAAATTTAGGCAAGTAAAAACTTCCTACCTTGCCAACAAACTCTCCCTTCATCCTTGTTAATGTCGAACCTCTATTTGTATGTCGTGTTTGGTGGGAAATCAGCTAAATTCTTAGGGTTCCAAATTTGGGAAACCCCAATGTAGAGCCACGGCTATGTGAGAAATTGACCAGCAATCTAGGATTTATGATGAATTAGGGCTGTGTCATTTGTGCAATGGAGTTATGTAGTATCCATCTTACATGTGGTATACAGTGATTTATGGGAGTCGACACAACCATGGGAAAATAGAGCACGATGCTCTGTTTTCTATATTCCAACCAAGTTAAATGACCCGAGGTGGAAGGAGAACTTAGCCCAATTGTTTTGCAAGTAAATTATTTCCTCCTCATTCTTAGATGCTGATTATATTCCTTCGTGTAGTAATTTTGTGCCTACTAGCCCCAATTTTGTGGTAAAGTGAGAAATTTGGGGGAAAGCAGGGGCTCAGTTGTAGGTGCTAATATTGGACTATCGGCACTGTATGTGTACGTGTGCTGGTGTATTTGATATGTGGATGTATATGTGAACATTTATGTATGTATTTATACATATATTTATACATGTGGCTTGTGTGCTGCTGCGTGTTGCTATGAGTATAAGGGTGCAGTGTGCTACTGGATGTGTGTATAGTGCTCTGTGTGTGTGTGCGTCATGTGTGGGAATAAGCATGAGCAATGTGGGCTGCTGTGTGTTGTGAGTATGCGTGTTGTGTCTGTGTAGACCGCAGCGTGTGTGATGCTTGTGGACAGGGTGTGCAGCCATGGCTAGTATTGTGCGTGGCCTTGGTGGCAGTGGGCATGCTAATGGGCTATGTGGCCATGGCCGGCGCTGAGTGTGCGTTGTGTGCATGAGTGAGGGAAGCAGCTTGAGCTATTGTGTGTGTGGCTGCACGGTGAATGGGGTGTATACGTATACATGTGCAAATAAATGAGTAAATAAACATATATATGTAAATAAATATATATATGTATATGAGTTGGTATATATATATATATATATATATATACACACATATATGTGGAAGTACATGTAAATATTTATGTATGTATACGTGTTGCTGTGTGCGCTGTGCACAGTGAGTATGTGCACTGTGCACAGTGAGTGTGGGGCAGTGTGTGTGCGAGTGGTGTGTGTGTTTGTGTTGATATAAATATAAAGATATTTATATACATAGCTAGAATATGTATTTATATATATACATAAATTATATATGTGTTGGCTGTATATGTTTATATTGTGTGCATGACTAAGAATAATAATAGTCTGTTAACTTATTATTCTTGTATCTTATTGATAAATTCCAATAAATTGTTCTTTGCGTTAACCTTGTTGGCATGCATATATTTATTGGCACTTTATGGCTAAGTTAAGGATGGCGTATGAAAATACTAAGGTATTGAGTCGAATGAGAGGTTACGGAACTTTAATGTGGTCTACACCTTTTTGATACTAATTCCATTATGGATAAGTAAAGGAGAGTGTGTGAAGATTCTGCAGTAACTGGGCGTATGGGAGTCCGTAGGACCGTGGAGTAATCTATACTTTTCCAATACTGATTTCACTCCGGAGGTTAAGGTTGTTGATATTGCGAATGGATACTTATAACCTAGTGACCAGCGTAAATGATAATATTTGGAATATCATTGACGAGGGGTATTGGAGATGGTATAAGCATGTTACGGGTACAGCTTCCGGGAGGATTGTAGAAGTAGTAGGGATACCATGGATACCGAGTAACCTCGTGGTATTCACCCAACCATTAGGGGCGTAAATATGCTACCTTTGGTTCACTATGGTAGAATAAGGTCCAGGGACATTCTTGTAATCTCATACAGTGGTGACCTCAAATTGAGCTGATAATCGTATTCTCATTATCTCGTACAGTTAGTCGAGAGGGATGCTTATAACCTAGTGACCATCATAGATGATGATATTTGGGATATCATTGGCGAGGGGTATCGGAGATAGTATAAGCATGCTACGGGTACAGCCTCTGGGAGGACTGTAGGGGTAGTAGGGATACCATGAATACCAGGTAACCTCGTGGTACTCACCAAACCGTCGGGGGCATAAATACACGACCTTTGGTCCACTATGGTAGAATAAGGCCCATGGAGACTTCTGTCATTCATGCAGTTGTGACCTCGTATTGAACTAATGATCGAATTTGACAGAATCCATGCTGCTTCCTTGATACTTAGCTGTTCACGTGGCCTTCAAGTTATGGACACTACATGTTATTGAGTCTCGAACAGTGGTTGATATATTACCTACTATTATTGATTTTACTCATTATTTTATTGTCCGAGATACTTAATTATACTCATCTATTGTTGATTATGTTTTCTTGCTTGGTATTCGGCTCACCCTTATGTTTTATTGGTTCTAAATTAGACAAGTTGACATCAGGATAAAAGAGATCACGTGACTTTTGGGTAGCCACCAGATAGAGATGATATTAGAGTTTGAGGCTACCATGATAAAGATTTGAGACTTTCGTTATTCATTAATTTTTAGATATTTATCAGATATCTCATATATGAAGTTTGATATTTTGGGACATTATTTATTGAAGTTATTTATCATTACTATTATAGATATTTAATTAATAGTGCATTTATGAGGTTTATTGATGATATTTTTAATGATGCTGAGTTCATTAATGACGTATAATTTCTAATTTCGGATGATTCGAGATTTTCACCGTGACGGTCTGGGTCGAGTTTGGGTGTGACGGAACGGATATATATATATATTTTGAATCCGTCAGTCAGAATATGAATAAAAAGCCTGTACCGTAACTCAGTACATGTACACAGCTGGTCTAGCTACATCACAATATGCAAACACAAGATCATATATGCCATCTGGAATCCACACACGTTATCCATAAAATATATAGCAGAAGTAAATCTAATAACCTATCAAAACATTTAAACTCATTCCCATAAAATTCATTCATGCACACATAGGCACAAGGTTCCAATTTTAAAAATACATCTATTCTAATTAGATCATTACATCCACTGCTTCTTCCATAGTAACTCCCAAAGTATGTTTGGAATCCTTAGAATCTCTTAGACAGAGCTCTAGTTACTCCTTCTCGTCAAGCACGATTTCTATAGTCTGATTTGGAGGGGGTAAAACAGATAATAGTGAGCCGAGGCCCAACAAGGTACATGCAGGTATATAGTAAAACATGTATGCGGAACATAACTTAGCAAAACAGATACTAATGCACATAAAGTTACAAATGCCATAGGAAATGATTTATAATAGAAATATGATGTAGACGTATACAGAACTGTTTGAAAATAGAAACGGTCTTCCAAAATCAGAAATCAATGTATTCATATTTGAGAAAGCAGATATCGGTCTTACTTCCATAATTTATAGAAAACTTATCGTTTATCAGTAAAGGACCCTACCAGTAGACCCTATTAGCGGAGGGGGCGAATAATCGAGGATAGATTGTGTACATCTCCCCACAATCAACGGCATTAACAGAACAGAATGATCCCACCTCATGAGATCCTTTCCCTATCCAAGGGGGTGCCGGCCAGAACAAAACAGAAGCTACCCTCCTATTATAACGCCCTGAGGAGGGGCGGACCACATATAACTCCATGGACAGAGTTATCCTCGATTACCAAAACGTTCTAAGGCATGCCAGAGAATCTAACTTGACTGCATATCAGTCCTGGGTCCATAATAACAGAACAGAAACATTTTCTTCTTATCGTTTACCGAAGCCATTTTCAGTATCAATCAGAAACATCAGTATTAACCCTTCAGAGATAGTGTACAGATATCTTAAAGCCGGTTAAAAAATCATATACTTCAAGCCGGTTTCAAATCACAAAACTTAGTTCAAAAATCATATACTTTAAGTCGGTTTCAAAATACGATACAAGCCGGTTACATTTTCTTACACAGGAAGGCCGGTTTCATTTTCTTACAAAGGAAAGCCGGTTTAGATTTTATCTTTGTTTAGATCTTATAAGAAGGGAGGCCGGACATCATTTTCTTCACACAAAAGCCGGTTGTGATTTTCTTTACACAAGAGAAGGCCGAACTTGATTTTACCTAAGGAAAGGCCGGAGTTGTTGTGCCTCAAGGGAAGGTCGGAGTTGTTGTGCCTCAAGGGGAGGCCGGAGTTGTTGTGCTTTCATGTTTTAAGGGCCGGACCTGATTTTCTTCTTACACAAGCCGAACTTCATTTACAAGGGAGGAGGCCAATTTGGATTTCCATGTTCACAAGGCCTGTCTTGGTTTTCACTTAAGGAAACCCGGACCTCCTTTATCATTAGGGAGAGGCCAAACCTCTTTATACTAGGGGGAAGGCCGAAGTTGTTGTGCCTCAAGGGTGGGCCGAACTTGTTTTCAACATGCAAGACCGAACTTGATTTCATGAAAAGGCCGAACTTGATTTTTCATGCAAAGGCCGAACTTGATTTCAACATGCAAGACTGAACTTGATTTCACGCAAAGGGGAGGGCCGGACTTGATTTGTTATTCAAGGGAGGCCGAACTTGTTTTATCATTAAGGGAGGCCGAAGTTGATTTATCATTCAAGGGAGGCCAAACTTGTTTTCATGCAAAGGGGACCGATTTCGTTGTTATCATTCAAAAGGGACAGATTTTAATTTTAAGCATGCAAAGGCCGATTTCGATTTTAACATGCAAAGGCCGATTTTGATTTTATCATGCAAGGGGCTGATTTTGATTTTAACATGCAAAGGGGCCGATTTCAATTTTATCAAGGATAAGCCGATTCAAATATAGCACGCAAGTAGTCCGATTATGATTTTCACAAGGGTAAGCCGGTTTAGATTTATCATACAAGTAGGCCGATTTTGATTTTCACAAGGATAAGCTGGTTCAGATTGTGCAGGAAGGCCGATTCTGATTTCATCATGCAATGATGCTTACAATGCTGATTTCATTTCTAGTCTGGGTTTTATGCAAATTTCGGTTTAAGCAGGAAACGGAAGGTATGAACTAACCATGAAATTCATCATACCGTAAATACAACTTAAGTAGTAACTTTAAAACGGTAAGCATTCTAAATCGAAAGGAGAAATACTAGCAGTTTTTCTTAAAACTGGACTTAGAAACGGCAGTTCTTAAAGCATGAACTTAGAGAGTAGCGTTCGAGGTACACTTGCCTGACTACCGACTCTAGCTGCCTTAAGTTCTTCCCTCCTTCTTCACTCCTTATTCTTCCTTAATACCAGAAACTCACACTCATCCCTCAACTGGAGCCCAATATATAAAGAGGGGGGGAGTAGGTGGAGTAAGTGAAGTTAAGTTACGTACTCGGTATTTACCTTCAGTGATTAGGTGGAAGTAGGTAGGTTAGTTTACTTACCTCAGTACTTCTCCACAGAGTGTAATGAGGTAGTTTACCTACCTCATTCGGTCGAGGCCTAGTTGGATTCTAACTAAATAATAAAGTTTGCTTTTGTCTTTAATTGTCCTTAATTTATTCTGGTCAATCAAGTCATTTCCTTGCCCACGATTTTACCACTTTTATTCAAGATCGGTTATCTTTTCCTCAAGCCGGTCAAACGCAGATCCTTCAAAATCCTATCAACTTCCTCAAATCTGGTTAACTTTTCAAATCCGATCAACTCTTCAAATCCGGTCAACTCTTCAAATTCAGTCAATATCTTCAAATCCGGTCAACTCTTCAAATCTGGTTAAATTTCTCTTATTATTCACTTCGGCCTCTTGCACTTCCATAAAGTGGTTTGACCTTCTAGTGGCATAAGGCCACTCCAATTTTAAGTAGCAATATTTTATTCCTATTTTAAGCCTTTTTTGATTTCGAGATCTCACAATTCTCCCCTACTTAAAGGAATTTCGTCCTCGAAATTAGCAAAATGCCTCATTTCATTCGGCGCTGAACCTCAATATTGCACATTTTCTTTGGACATTAACTTAAACCTTTTTATATGCACAGGTTCATCACTCTTCCGCTGCGTGCTTTAATCAATCGGTTAGCTCTAGTTTAATCAATTCCACCTTACCGCCACTATCACAACCTGGCATTTCGGTTCTTTCAACCAAAATTCCAACACGAAATTCAAGGTATAATTAGATTTTAAAAGCAGGATACTTTACATTTTCTTCATTTCATGTCATATTCCCTTCCGAACATCCGAGCCTTGATTTAGATTGATTTTAAAATATCCATATCACAGAAATATCTCTCACAGATCCTCAATTCACAGCAGAATATGAAGTCCTAACTATATTTATCCTTACGGATTTGGTACAATCCAAGACCATTGCTCAATACCTCGAGACCCTAACACTTAACAGCCTCAAAATCTTTAAATCCATATACCGAGGGAAACAACTTTCACCAACCCTCAACCCGCAGCAAGATCAGAAATTGTAATTTATATGGTTACCACGGGCTCGACGTGGCTTCAGATTTGTTGTTCAATTCAATACCTCTACACTCAATGGCTTTAAGACTTCGTTGGTATATTAATGAACCAACTAATTTAATCCAATAACCTCTTCTGGAATCACTGTGGGTGAATGATTTCTGATTTCAATAAAAAAAATAACTCTGATAAGGGATTCCTCTCCTACTTATCCCAAGAATATCAATCCACAGGCGACACAGAAAGACATAGTTCTAGAGTTTTCTCAAACTTCATCTTCACAATTCTTAAAATTTTTAGATCAGAATAATCTTCAAAGTGATTCGTCATACTTTCGAATGGGGACTTCTGATAACAACTATTGATCTTAGTATTCACCTCTGTCGAATACATCAAGATTCACTTGCCACTTCCTAACTTTTTATAGGACTTTAATCTCTATCAAGGGATCATTCCTAAGTCCTCAAGGATCTTATCACAAGTTTTAATTACAGGTGGAGCAGTTCCATCCCACGGATGCCTCTCCCTCTTACTTGTGGGTGATCGCCTATTAGTATGAACTAGCAATATCCCAATCTTCCTTGCAAGCATATCATTTATGCTAACTTACCTGACTGCATGCTACAGTTCCTAAATCTCACAAAATCCACAAAGCATTTATATATCTAAATTTCTTTTTTTTGGGGAATAAGAAACACGTAACAAAATCAAGATTCATTAATAAAGAAAATACCTTCATCTTCCCGTGGGGTGTCTCTGGCCTCTTCTAATCACAACCACCGACTTCTTTCCTTCCGACCCTTTGGTAACGGGCAATCTTTTATCAAGTGACCCAACTTTTCACAATGATAGCACGCTCCAATTTCCTTATAACAAGGTTTTTCCGTGTGCTTCTTCCTATAATATATGCATGTAGCAGCTGATGTACGTGAACTAGTCACCGATAGAGCTTTGGTTGTGCCCTTCTCCACATATACCATTCTTACTTTCTTGGATGACTCAAGTGGTTCTATATTTGATCTCCTACCAGGACTCGCCCAACTAGCAGCCCTTTTTGTAAGAAATTTTTGTGTGTCTAACTCTTTCTAGAGTACCAAGGCCCTATCTAGGATCTCAGTATAAGTCTGAAACTCCTGGATCACTAATTCATTTCTAATCTCATTATTTAACCATTACAGGAACTTCTTAGTTATCCTCAATTGATCTTTACTAATGAGAGGTACATGATGAGACAATTCGATGAACCTCGTGCTATACTCTGCTACGGTGCGACTTCCTTGCCTAAGTTCGATAAGTACTCCTTCCCTCCAATTTTGAAGGTTATCGGGAATATACTCTTCCCCGAAAGCCTCCTCAAACATCTCCGAAGAAATTTCCTCATCCAACCATCCCATTGCTCTTTTCTTCCTAGCCCACCAATCATCGACTTCTTTTTCCAATTTAAAAGTTGCAAAGGTAACTCTTTTACTATCAGAACATTGGATAACTGTAAGTTCTTTCTTCAATTTTCTAATCCAATTTTCTGCCTTCAGCGGAACTGCTTCTCCTAAAAATTCAGGCACATTCGCTGTCTTAAACCTTTCGTACATAGATGGAATCGATTGTGGTGCAAGAAGCAGGGCCACATGACGCCGTTCCATCTTCTCTACAACATACGTTACCCTTTCCAGCAAAGTCACATACTCAGCTTCTCGATCATGGGGGGTACTAGCACTACCCCAGCCATATATTCTTCTCTTTTCATTAGCCATCCTAAAATCAAGACAGGTGCAACAATGAAATTCCAAAAAGTTAGTCAGAGAAAAGGAAAATATCTGTCAGCTTTGTGAAATTCAAACTTAGCCTAGGAACAATTTCTTAAGGTATCTACTCACCTTAGTTACCCTGACATAATCCTACAGAAATTTAATAGAAAGATTCAAACCTATGCTTCCGCTTTTCGATCGATCAATTTCTAAGGCATCTTATCTCTCTGATACCAATTGTGACAGAACGGATATATATATATTTTTGAATCCGTCAGTCAGAACAGGAATAAATAGCCTGTACTGTAACTCAGTACATGCACACAGCTAGTCTAGCTATATCACAATATGCAAACACAGGATCACAGATGCCATCTAGGACCCACACACGTTATCCATAAAACATGTAGCGGAAGTAAATCTAATAACCTGTCGAAGCATTTAAACTCATTCCCACAAAATTTATTCATGCGCACATAGGCACAAGGTTCCAATTTCAAAAATATATCTATTCTAATTAGATCATTATATCCACTGCTTCTTCCGTGGTAACTCTCATAGTATGCTTTGGAATCCTTAGAATCTCTTAGACGGAGCTTTAGTTACTCATTCTCGTCAGGCATGAATTATATAGTCCGATCTGGAGGGGAAAAAACAGAAAATAGTAAGCCGAGGCCCAGCAAGGTATATGCAGGTATATAGTAAAACATGTACATGGAACATAACTCAGCAAAACAGATACCAATGCACATGAAGTTACAAATGCCATAGGAAGTGATTTATAATAGAAATATGATGCATACATATATAGAACTGTCAAGAAAATAGAAACGGTCTTTGAAATCAGAAATCAATGTACTCATATTTCAGAAAGTAGAAATCGGTCTTACTTCCATAATTTATAGAAAACTTATCTTTTATCAGTAAAGGACCCTACCAGTAGACCCTACTTGTGGAGGGGGCGAATAATCGAGGATAGATTGTGTATATCTCTCCACAATCAACGGCATTAACAGAACAGAATGATCCCACCTCATGAGATCCTTCCCCTATCCAAGGGGGTGTCGGTCAGAACAAAATAGAAGCTACCCTCCTATTATAATGCCCTGAGGAGGGGCGGACCATATATAACTCCATGGACAGAGTTATCCTCAATTACCACCAAAATATTCTAAGGCATGCCGGAGAATCTAACCTGACTGCATATTAATCCTGGGTCCATAATAACAGAATAGAAACATTTTCTTCTTATCGTTTATTAAAAGCCATTTTCAATATCAGTCAGAAATATCAGTATTAACCCTTTAGAGATTGTGTACAGATATCTTAAAGCCGGTTCAAAAATCGTATACTTCAAGCCGGTTTCAAATCACAGAACTTAGTTCAAAAAGCATATACTTTAAGTCGGTTTCAAAATACTATACAAGGCCGGTTACATTTTCTTACACAGGAAGGCCGGTTTCATTTTTTTACAAAGGAAAGCCGGTTTAGATTTTATCTTTGTTTAGATTTTATGAGAAGGGAGGCCGGACTTCATTTTCTTCACACAAAAGCCGGTTGTGATTTTCTTTACACAAGAGAATGCCGAACTTGATTTTACCTAAGGAAAGGCCGGAGTTGTTGTGCCTCAAGGGGAGGCCGGAGTTGTTGTGTTTTCATGCTTTAAGGGCCAGACCTGATTTTCTTCTTCCACAAGCCGGACTTCATTTACAAGGGAGGAGGCCAGTTTGGATTTCCATGTTCACAAGGCCGGTATTGATTTTCACTTAAGGAAACTCGGACCTCTTTTATCATTAGGGGGAGGCCAAACCTCTTTATACTAGGGGGAAGGCTGAAGTTGTTGTGCCTCAAGGGAGGGCCGAACTTGTTTTCAACATGCAAGACCGAACTTGATTTTTCATGCAAAGGCCGAACTTGATTTCAACATGCAAGACCGAACTTGATTTCATGCAAAGGGGAGGGCCGGACTTGATTTGTTATTCAAGGGAAGCCAAACTTGTCTTATCATTAAGGGAGGCCGAAGTTGATTTATCATTCAAGGGTGGCTGAACTTGTTTTCATGCAAAGGGGACCGATTTCGTTGTTATCATGTAAAAGGGGCCGATTTCGATTTTAAGCATGCAAAGGCCGATTTCGATTTTAACATGCAAATGTCGATTTTGATTTTATCATGCAAGGGGCCGATTTTGATTTTAACATGCAAAGGGGCCGATTTTGATTTTATCAAGGATAAGCCAATTTAGATTTAGCATGCAAGTAGGCTGATTCTGATTTTCACAAGGGTAGGCCAGTTTAGATTTATCGTGCAAGCAGGTTGATTCTGATTTTCACAAGGATAAGCCGGTTCAGATTGTGCAGGAAAGCCGATTCTGATTTCATCATGCAATGATGCTTACAATGCTGATTTCATTTTTAGTCCGGGTTTTATACAAATTTCGGTTTAAGCAGGAAACATAAGGTATGAACTAACCATGAAATTCATCATACCGTAAATACAACTTAAGCAGTAACTTTAAAACGGTAAGCATTCTAAATCGGAAGGAGAAATACTAGCAGTTTTTCTTAAAACTGGACTTAGAAACGGCAGTTCTTAAAGCATGAACTGAAATAGTAGCATTCGAGGTACACTTGCCTGACTACACACTCTAGCTGCCTCAAGTTCTTCCCTCCTTCTTCGCTCCTTATTCTTCCTTCGTGCCAGAAACTCACACTCATCCCTCAACTGGAACCCGGTATATAAAGAGGGGGGAGTAAGTGGAGTAAGTGGAGGTAAGTTACTTACTCGGTACTTACCTTCAGTGATTAGGTGAAAGTAGGTATGTTAGTTTACTTCCTCAGTACTTCTCCATAGAGTGTAATGAGATAGTTTACCTATCTTATTCGGTCGAGGCCTAGTTGAATTCTAACTAAATAATAAAGTTTGCTTTTATCTTTAGTTGCCCTTAATTTATTCTGATCAATTAAGTCATTTCCTTGCCCACGATTTTAACTCTTTTATTCAAGATCGGTTAACTTTCCCTCAATCCGGTCAAACACTGATCCTTCAAAATCCGGTCAACTTCCTCAAATTTGGTCAACTCTTCAAATCCGATCAACTCTTCAAATCCGGTCAACTATTCAAATCCGATCAACTCTTCAATTCCAGTCAACTCTTCAAATCCGGTCAACTCTTCAAATTCAGTCAATATCTTTAAATCCGGTGAACTCTTCAAATCCGGTTAAATTTCTCTTGTTATTCACTTTGGCCTCTTGCACTTTCATGAAGTGATTTGACCTTCTAGTGGCATAAGGCCACTCCAATTTTAAGTAGCAATATTTTATTCCTATTTTAAACCTTTTTTGATTTCGGGATCTCACATCGGGGATCTGAGCTCGGGTCATCACAACTAATGGTATCAGAGAATTAAGTTTCTATGTGAACATTTAAGAAATTTTGGAGTTCATAATGGTTAAGGATGTTAGGCGATTTAATGATATTTGAGGATTTAGATTTATTTTAAGTTGGAGTAGAGAATAATATGTATTTTAGAGGGCTTTTAAGGCTTGATATTTTAAAACATGGATTCGCAAATTGGTTCGAGAATTTAATTTATCAATGATTGTTCTAGGTCGAGGAAAATTTTGTAGCGCTTCCTTAAGGACTTAGAAAATTGTTGGCGATTTTGAGTTGTAAAATGTACCATAAATTTTTGATTTTGGGTCTAGGATATTTTGGAATCAAGAAAAAGTTTTGTAGGCCGGTGTATTAGTATAGGTTAGATTCTAAATTTTCTTGTTTTATAGGTTGTCGTGACAACGATATACGGCAACAGGAGACTCATGCAAAACTTATGAAGGCATTCATATAAAGTAGGTTAGCTCATAGTACGAGCCTTGACTTACGGATTTTAGGCAGTGAATGCGCAAACTTCTATCGTTTAGCTATTCAGATGAAGAAGACCACCTACACCTATTGTTACAAATTTTGAGATCAGGTCGTCATCCTTCTTAATGGATAAGCAACAAAAGATTAGTGAATTTCTCGTAATCTAGGGATATGCATCATGCATTGTCGTGTGCCAAAGAAGAATATGCCAACTCCGTTCGATCGGAAACAATCGCAAAGCCAAGTAAAACTTCCACTATTCTCAATTGAAGAGGGTTTCGACCTTAACTATTAACGTGTTGCACATCAACCACGTACTTTTGGGTGATCTAGAACTTTCACATCTACAACGGAATGGAATGAATTATCAATCAAAGGCGTTATTATCAACTCGGAGATCTTCTAAAGCATTACGACCATATTGCTGGTACAAACACCGTGTAGAAGATTAACTTCTCTATCAATAATCGCATCAACTTCAAGGGCCTTATGGGATGGCATTTGCGAAACTTAAAGAATTAAAGTTGCAATTAAAATGGCAGTTGTATATGATCGTCATCAAGCCAAATAATTTACCATGGAAGAATTTAGGGAATGAGAGTTGTTTGTTGAAGAAATGATGTTATAAAATGTTCATGTGGGGAGAAAGTAGCATTTGTTTTAAATAGTTACAGTTGAGAAATTAGGAAATCGACTCATATAGAAAAGTTGAGTACATATGCGGGTATATCGCAACTTAGGTTTGAAAATCGATATTGGTAATTAGAGGAAAATATTTACCAAAAGGCTCGGATTGAATATTATAAAAAAATAATGACACAATTTGAATATTTAGTACACTGGATGGGTGTTCAATTTTAGTATTAAGTTCCATTAGAGTTAAAAAAAATGGCTATACATAAAGTGATAAAGATATTAGTTGACTACAAGATTGTTATTATCGACCTGACTAAGATTGAAGATTGCCCTATGAAAATTGTTATCAAAGGTTAAAAATTGTGCATCTATTATTTGAGGGATTAAAGGTTTAAGAAATAAAACCCATGAAAGTAAAATCATAGCAAATGCTTTATAGGACTATACCAAAATTTTCGAGGATGAAAAATCTTTTAAGGAGGGTAGATTGTTATATCTCGAATATTTTTTTTAATAATTATCTAATTAATTTTAATAATTATTTTAGTACTCATTTTTTATTTAGAATTTTATAATTGAGCTTGAAATTTAAGTCTAAAGTATTTCAATAATTGAATTAGGCTCAGATACTTAAACCATTAAATTGAACTAATAGTTTGAGTTGGGTATTTTGATTATTTAATTTAGTTTAGAGTAATTAATATGATTAATTGAATTAGTTTAATTATAAGTCTATTTAATCAAAAAAATCATTAGATATTTAATTTATATGAATTTTAGTATATTAGAATTTATTAGTTTAAAATAGAATTATGAAATTAAAATTTATGATGGGTCAAAATATTAGAAAATTTTAGGTGTTATTATTAGATAAATAATTAATTAACATTTTAATGAGAGATAAATAAATAAATAAATATATAATAATAATAATAATAATAATAATAATAATAATAATAATAATAAAATATATGGTAATAATAATAATAATAATATAATGATAATAATAATAATAAATATATAATAATAATAATAATAATGAAAATAAATAAATAAATAAAATAAGAAGAGAAGGAAAAAATCAGCTGAAGGAAAAGAAAAAAAGAAAGAAAGAAAAAGAAAGGAGGAAAAAAGAGAGGAAAGGAAAGAAAGGAAAAGAAGTGGGAAAGAAAGAGAAGGGGAAAGAGGAGAAGGAGGCGCGGACGGTGGGACGAAGAAGGAAAGGGGGAATAAAACCCTTACAGGCCTTTCCATTACTTAAGGTGGCATTGGGGTTAGGGAAGGAAGGAAAACGGCAGAGGATGAACCTAAGATCTGCTCTGCCGATTGTCGCCGACGTTGAAGTGTAATGAGGAAATTGAGGCAAGTAAACTTCCTACCTTGCCAACAAACTCTCCCGTCATCCTTGTTAATGTCGAACCTCTATATGTATGTCGTGTTTGGTGGGAAATCGGCTAAATTCTTAGGGTTCCAAATTTGGGAAACCCCAATATAGAGCCACGGCTTTGTGAAAAATTTACCGACAATCTGGGATTTATGATGAATTAGGGTTGTGTCATTTGTGCAATGGAGTTATGTGGTATCCATCTTGCGTGTGGTATACACTGATTTATGGGAGTCGACACAACCGTGTAAAAACAAAGCATGATACTCTGTTTTCCATATTCCAACCAAGTTAAATGACCTGGGGTGGAAGGAGAACTTAGCCCAATTGTTTTGCAAGTAAATTATTTCTTCCTCTGTAATGGCCAAATTCTAAAACGTAGAAAGTTTCAGATATCGAGTCATTATAATCCGGTCAACGCTAGTTGACCAGAAAATGTACTAAGAAAAGTAAATCGGCCTTAAGATGAAATCAAGTTCGACCCTTGCATGATGAAAAGAAGTTCGGCTTTCCCTTAGTGTCAAAGAAGTTCAGCTATCCCTTAGTGCAAAACAAGTTCGACTCCATCCTTGGGAATCAAGACCAGCCACTTTAAGAAAGAAAATCTAAACCGGCCTTGGGCATGTTTTTGAAAATTGGAATTTGTTCCATAAATTTGAAGGCCGGAGTGCATTGTGTGATGTAAGGCCGAAGTGGCCTTGAAGGCCAGAGTGGCTTTATGTGTTGGTGAGGCCGGAGTAGAATTGTGGATTCAAGAAGAAGAAAGCCGAAGTTGATGATGTTATTGAAGGAAAATGTGAAACAAGTTAAGTGAATTGGTCAACAAGTGTTGATCGAAAGTCGTGAAGAAGGAGTAATCTAGTCAACGCCCGATAGTTGACCAGAATGTGTTTAAATGAGAAATCTAAATCCTGTTAAGTTCAATTAATTAGGAATTAATGAACTCCTTGAGAATGTAAAACCATAAATGATCTAATTAACTAGAAATTAATAAGGGAACTCATTGGGAAATGTAGAGCCATAAATAAGAAATATTCCCCCTGTACTGCCAATCATTAATGACGGTTGCCAGACCCAAGGCCTATAAATAAGAACTAGAAGAGTGAGAAAGGGGCATGCAATAGAGTTTTCTAGTAAAGGAAGGCCAAAAGTTCAAAGCAAAGTAGAAGAAATCCAGGCAAGAGTACTCACCCCTGTTTTTAAAATTCATGATTATGCATGTTTGCTACGCGAGTATATATGATATTCTTATGAAATTATGTATGTATAATGTTTGTTCTGTTCTTGTGATTTATCGTTTTTAATCGCATGTTTAAAAGAAACCCTGATATTCATGATGTTATATTTTATTCTGCTCGAAGTATATGATTAATTGTCGACCTATATGAACTCTGATAATTACATGTTTAAAGAAAAGACTTTCTAACTTTTAAGAAAAAGAGCTTCGGATTTTGAATGATTAAGAACTCTGGCTTTTAGAGCTTCGAACTTTAAATGGAAATGAACTCTGGTTTTTAGAACTCCAGATTTTAAAGAACTCCGGCTATTTGAGCTTCGGTTTTTAATGGAATTAGAACTCTGGCTTCTGAACTACGGCTTTCATTGAAAAAGAGCTCCAGCTTTTGAACTTTGCCTTTTTAAGAAAAGAACTCCGCCTTTTGAAAAAGGACTCCGACTTTTGAACTCCGATTTTTATTGAAAAGACTTTCGATTTTAAGGAAAATGTACTCCGGCTTCTAAGATCAAGGCTATAAGAATAAGAAAAATGTATGTAATTCGGACAGCAAGTGGAACTCTACGACTTTCGACTTTTGAACTATGACGGATGGCTATTAATAGACATGAACTAAGAACCGAGTTTCCATTAAACTTACTGTTAAAGATGGATGATGGATATTGGAGTAACACTTGAGGGCTGCCTCCTGGGCCACGGGGGGAGACTTTTAGTAGCATAAGACTTTTGGACTACGGCCCCGTATGTCGGGTTAAAGACATTACCTCTCGCCTCGAGGAGCATAATGAAAGGATACGGTCTTAGGTTGTGGGGTAACACACAACCCTTCCTCGATGTTGTCTACTCCTGTCCGGTCCCTAAAGATGATAAGAATTTCCAATGATTTTTATGAGTTTTCCGAAGACAAGATAATAAGAAAAAGAATAAGGAAATTCCGAACTAAAGAAGAAACGATATGATGATTTTCGTATGCTAAGTTATGTTATGAAACTCTGCTTTGATCCGCTTATATATATGTTTATGTTTTCTACATGTGAGTATCTTGTTGGGTTTTGTGGTTCACTCTTGCTATTTTCAGATGAACAAATGCTTCTGGAGGACGAAGTTGAGTAAGACCATATGAAGTAGCTAGACGGTATAGATGACCAGAGCTGATCAATGAAGAACTTGATTTATTCTTTTTGATATTTTGAGAAGACTTGTAGAACAGTTTCGCTGCATAAGAATCTATGGATGTCAGCATGTTTCCGTAATTTCTTTTGGACAAATGAAATTTATAATTCTAGTATGCATCTCAGAACCAAGTTTGAAATTAAACCGGAAGGCCAGCTCATGTAGTACGACCTCAAGAAATCCTGTGTATGAAAGAAAAGAAAAATTTTTATGTTCACCTAATTATTGTCTATTAATATTTATTTATTAAATATTTTTTTAAGACTTGACGGCGGCTTTATGCATGGAATAAGGCCAGTCCGTCACATCCTCATTCTTAGATGTTGATTATATTCCTTCGTGTAGTAATTTTGTGCCCTACGGCCCCAATTTTGTGGTAAAGTGAGAAATTTGGGGAAAAAAGGGGCTCGGTTTGTAGGTGCTGATATTGGACTATCGGCACTGTGCGTGTACGTGTGCGTGTGTATTTGTCAGATTCGACGGAATCCATGTTGCTTCCTTGATACTTAGCTGTTCACGTGGCCTTCGGGTTATGGACACGACATGTTATTGAGTCTCAGACAGTGGCTGATATATTACCTGTTATTATTGATTTTACTTATTATTTTATTGTCCGAGATACTTAATTGTACTCATCTATTGTTGATTATGTTTTCTTACTGGGTATTCGGCTTACCCTTATATTTTATTAGCTCCAGATTAGACAGGTTGACATTAGAATAAAAGAGATCCCGTGACTTTTGGGTAGCCACCAGATAGAGGTGATATCAGAGTTCGAGACTCCCATGATAAATATCTGAGACTTTTCGTTATTTATTAATCTTTAGATATTTATTAGATATCTCATATATGAAGTTTGATATTTTGGCACATCATTTATTGAAGTTATTTATTATTACTATTATGGATATTTAATTAATGGTATATTTATAAGGTTTATTGATGATGTTCTTAATGATGCTAAGTTCATTAATGACATATAATTTATAATTTCGAATAATTCAAGATTTTCACCGTGACGGTTCGGGTCGAGTTCAGGGATCCGAGCTCGGATCATTACAACTAATGGTATCAAGAGAATTATGGTTCGGGTAAACATTTAAGAAATTTTAGAGTTCATAATGGTTGAGGATGTTAGGCGATTCAATGATATTTGAGGATTTAGATTTATTTTAAGTTGGAGTAGAGAATAATGTGTATTTTAGAGGGCTTTTAAGGCTTGATATTTTAAAACCTAGATTTGCAAATTGGTTCGAGAATTTAATTTATCAATGATTGTTCTAGGTCGAGGAAAATTTTATTGTGCTGGGCATATTGGATATTTAAGTCTTGATATTTATTATTACTATTATGAATATTTAATTAATGGTGCATTTATGAGGTTTATTAATGATGTTCTTAATGATGCTGAGTTCATTAATGACATATAATTTATAATTTCAGATGATTCGAGATTTTTACTATGACGGTCAGGGTCGAGTTCGGGGATCGAGTTCAGTTGTCACACAAAAATCTCCTAACCTCAGTCACAGAAGCCAACTTGCTCTAATTTGTAATAGCCTCTACATTCTTTAGATCCACAGAAACACCACCATTAGTAATTATATGCCCCAAAAATATCACCTTCTCAAGCCAGAATTCACATTTACTCAGCTTAGCATACAATTTTTTCTCGCGGAGCACTTGAAGTACTATCCTCAAATGAATCTTGTGTTCCTCATAATCCTTTGAATAAATCATGCTATCGCCAATAAACACTATCACAAACTTATCCAAGTACGGCCTAAACGCCCTATTCATTAGATCCATAAAAGCAGATGGAGTATTCGTAAGGCCAAAAGGCATAACAAGAAACTCATAATGGCCATAACATCTCCGAAAAGCAGTCTTAGCCACATCTTCTGGCTTAATCCTCAATTGATAATAACTGGACCTCATATCGATTTTTGAGAACACCTGAGATCCTTGCAACTAATCAAATAAATCATCAATACGCGGTAGAGGATATTTATTCTTAATCGTGATTTTATTCAACTCACGATAATCAACACACAACTGCAAGGACCCATCTTTCTTCCTCAGAAACAATATCAGTGCACCCCAAGGAGATACACTAGGTCTGATAAAACCCTTGTCTAACTGCTCCTATAATTACAACTTCAACTCCTTTAATTTAGTCGAAGACATACGATAAGGGGCCTTAGAAATTGTACTAACACCAAGAACAATAGCAATTTCAAACTCAATCTCCCAGTGTGGAGGTAATCCAGGTAACTCTTCTAAAAATACATCCTCAAAATTGCAGACAACCAGGATGTCCTTAGCTAGCACACTGACTCCCAGTAGTACAGGCATATACCAAGTAAGCTTTACATCCACTTTTTATTAAATGTTTAGCATGTAAAGTAGAGATTAATACAGGCACCCCTTTTTCTTAATACCTTGAAAGAAAAAGGGTTCCATTCAAGGAATATTAAAGCAAATCCTCTTTGGAAAATAGTAAATACTGGCATAATATTTGGCCACTCAGTCCATCCCTAAAATCACATCAAAATTACCCATGTTCAACAACACTAAATCCACAACCAAACATTTTCCATTCACCTCAACTATACATCAAGGATACACAACATCTGTAATCACAGGGGACCAGTGGGAGTACACACAAACAATTCACAATCCAAAATGTACGGGACAGTTACAATGTAGCATGCAAATCACGGAGAAACAAAGGAGTGGGTAGATTCCGAGTCAAACAATATAGATGCAGAAACTCCACAAACAAAAAGAGTACCTTCCATGATATTCGGAGATGCCTCCGAGTCCTAAACAATCACTGCGAAGGCCTTTGCCAAGACAGTAGGCTTCTTTCCTTCTAATCACGGAGGTAATGGGCAGTCTTTGATCTAGTGGCCCTACTATCCACATCTAAAACATGCTCTCAATACCTTACGGCATGCTTGCCCCTGATGTCTCCTCCCACAGAAGGTACAATCTTCAGCCGATACTCTAGAACCAGTCATTGACAGAGCCGATACAACACCCCTTCCCTTGTCAACTGTCCTAGTCCTCTTGGATAGTCCAAAAGATCCCACAGCAGATCTAATACTAATTCCCACCCAGCTAGCAGTCCTCTTTGCATAAAATATCTCCGTCTTTGCTTCTTTCTCATAGATCGCTGCCCTATCCAAAATTTTAGCATAAGTCTAGAGTTTCAAAATTGACAGTGACTTCCTAATGTCATCCTGTAATCCTTGTTGGAATTTCTTCACATTTCTCTGCTCATCCTCTATGTAGAAGGGTACAAAATGGGATAATTCAGTAAATCTAGCATCGTACTCCTTCACTGTCATATTTTCTTATCTCAATCTTATAAACTCCTGCTCTTTCCCATCTTAGAGGCTGGATGAAAAGTATTTCTCCATAAACGTATCCTCAAATATCTCCCAAGTAATAACATCATTGGGCACTCCCAATGCCCTCTTCTTCATGCTCCACCAGCTATCAACTTTGCCCTCCAGTTTATACACCACGAAGGTGACCTTCTCCCTATCGGTACACTCAATCACAGCAAATATCTTCTTCATCCTCTTTAGCCACACGTCCACTTCTACCGGATCAGGCTTTCCTAGGAAGCCCGATACTCACTCCGTTATGAATCTTTCATAAGTTGTAGGAGTAAGAAGTGCCGAAGCTACCTCGGGTGCAGGGACCGAAGCCATGTGTCTCTGCTCGACAGATTCTACTACATTAGTCATTTTCTCCAACAGATCGATATAAGCAGCCTCTCTATCATAAGGCATACTAGCACCACCACGGTCATCTCTTCTACCCCTTCTACTAGCCATCCTATAATCAAGACAAATACAATGTTATAATCCCAAGAAATCAGTGGAAAGAAAAAAAAATATTCAACAATTTAATGAAATTTAAACCTAGCCTAAGAACCAATCTCTTAAGAGTTCTAGTTGCCTTAACTTCCTCAACCTATTCCTACAGGAAGTTAGTATAGAGATTCAAACCTATACTTTCACTTTTTGATCAATTAATTCCGAAGGTATCTCAATTCTCTGATACCAATTGTGACAGAATGATTTTTTTTTCCTTAGAAACTTCCGTCAAGACAGAAATAAGATTTAGGACCAAAATACAAAGTATAACTTCTGCAGAAATTTCGGCAGAGTCTCCTTTGTAATTTGATGAAAATCCAAAAATACAACCTATACAAAACCTGTATAACCAACTAGTACAAGCACACAACTATCTATTTATACCACAATTCTTTCTACAACATGCGTACATAGGACCACAGATGCTATCAATGGCATTAATCCATCAAACCATCCACTGCATTAACAGTTCATGAATGAGATACAATTTAGGATATATATAGAATATCCAAAAGTATAGAGCGGATGCAGAACTATTAACCTGTAGAAGTATAGTTTTCTATTTATCACATGCATTACATGCATTTTTATACAAAACCCATATATACATAAATATCTATAGGCATAAAATTCATATACAAAATCACATATTAAGTCAAGTCTTTACATCCAACTAATTCTCTTTGGCGACTCCAAAATGCTTCAGATCCTCAAAAGTCTTCAGAATAAGCTTTAAATCACTCTTTCTCGTTAGGAACTAATTCTACAGTCTCATCGGGAGGAAAAAAATAGTAAAACAGTGAGTCGAGGTCCAGTAAGGTACATACAGATATGCACTAAATCAGTTATGCAGAATAGTTGTGAAACTATGTAGAAACAGAATGGTTATGCATAATAGAACATAGAAAATATAGAAGGCACAATTTGACTATAATTAAACTCAAAAATCAGAAATCAGTATAATTCAGAAAGCAGAATCAGGAAACAAAATCAGAAACTCTCTTTTATATCAGTACAGAGTAGAATTCGGAATAGAACAATGGTACAAAACAGAACAGTAACGGACTCTACTAGTAGACCCTACTAGCTAAGGGGATAAATAATCGAGGATAGATTGTGTTCACTCCACACAATCTAAGGCCATAAACAGAAATAGAAGATCCTATCCCATGGGATCAGTGCAAGTGTGCCTCCCAAAAGTAGGCCAAAATCAAAATCTTTCCTCCTGACCGTAACGCCCCGAGGAAGGGCGGACTATATATAACTCCATGGACAGAGTTATCCTCGATCACCACCGTAATGTTCTAAGGCATGTCGGAGAATCAAACGTGACTGTAATCAGTCCAGAGTCCTAAATAATAGTATTAGAAATAACTTCTTAACTGAAAACCTTCTTTCGTATTAGAGTTTCAAAATTACTCTTCAGTTAACTTAAGAATGTTTAGAATATATAGTAATGGTCTAAAAACCCTTCAATTTTACTTCAGAAGTACACGGTAATTTATCGATATAAGCCCGTGTAAAATTTTCAAAAACAAATTATACCAGGATCTTCATTTCTGTGCGAATTAACTTTTATATAATAGAAATTACGGTTAAAAATCATTAAAACTCCTTCATTTTCGTACCTAGGACTTCGTCAAAACTTTCGGACTCAAATCGAACACCAAACATGTGTTTATTCATGAAATCAACGCCATAAATTTAAATACATATACTAAATCATGCAATTTAACAACAAATCCATAATATTTTTGAGTTAGGATTTCACCACATGCTTCTGGAACTAAATCAAACACTAATTATATACTTGTTCATGAAATCGAAGCCAAATCTTGTGATACACATGAGTAAACACAAACTCTAACCGAGCAATCGAGGGAAACATGATTTGTTTGCTTTAAACAAGAAACAATATAATCTTAAAGCATTTTTATCAATTTTGAAACAAGAGAAAGCGGTAAAAGCAGAAAACAATGTCCGAAGTACACTTGCCTGAGCCCGATCTACCGTTATTTTTACCCGGAGTAGATCGAAACGAGTGATTTTTCCTTTTTCCTCTTCTCTTCTCCCTCCTCCTCCTTCATGCTACAGCTGCTCTCCCTTCTCTCTTTCCCCCTCCCTTTATAAAAAAAAACAAAATCAGAACACGGGGCAAAAATCGGGATCACTCTCGAGTGCGTGGCTAGCATGCGGTCACCGTGTGGCAAGTGCGCTACATTTTGACAGTGTCCGCTTGTGCACCCAACGAGCGCACGTCGAGGAGCTATGCACTAGATTTTGCGCTAGCTGCCGCACCTCGAGCATGCGGAGGTGCAACCCTACTGCTTGCTGAACTCGGGTATTTTCTAACTATTTACTTTCAACCCTCATGTTTCAATGCATGATTGGTCTCTTATAGATTATCATCATTTTAATTACTCTCAATTATCATGTTTTTGGGTCCGGGACCTCACATATCAGATACAATGACATGTAATTTTTATCAGACTTGTGCATGAAATTCAATTTATGTATTTCCATAATTCTTATTATATTCTTTCTCAATTTAAATTGTCAAATCATACTTAAATTTTATTTTTTATTTGGGATCAAGACCATTAGACCTTATCAATTAAAAGAGTGGATATTTAAAGCTCAAATTGTGTATACTTCCACACAATCAAAGGCTATACGTTACTATTTAAAACCTACATGTGAACTATCTATATATCACCTTATAGACAAGACCAAATGCTATTTCTCACCTGTGGATGATAAGTTCGGATATCGATGTATCTCTATAATATACTAAGATATACTATAATATACTACCTACTAAATAATAACCTTCGTCCAATACAAATTCTTAGAAAAACTCTATAATATCTTATTTCTTCTTAATTTTCTCACTCCTAAAGAAAATATTCATATTCTTAGCTTAATTGTATAGTTTTTCACATAATTCTGTAATTTCTTAATATCTTAATAATGTAGAATTGTTCTTACCAAAAAATATATGGAGAAATTCGGTAAAACAATGTAGGAATTCAGTTGCATTATAAGTTTGACAAAATTTCAATTTATAAACTTCCGTATAGTGTATATATGTGGAAATTCTGCACATGTAGGGAATTCTCCTTAACTTTTTGAAATATGAAGAGGCTTGTTTAGCACGTAGGAACTTGTATCTATGAAATTCTAACATGGAATAACATTATAGTATAAATTTATAACATGCATGTTGAAATATTGCAGAATTTACTAAAGTTTAACTACATACTTGAGTTTAGACATAAAATTCATGCATTTTTCTAACAAAATAAAGAGAACTATACATGCATGCTAAACATTACTGTAGCTTCAAAAATCATGACATATAAGAGTAATGGAAAAAAAAATTACTCATAAAAATTAGAAAAGATTAATAACAATAGAAAGAGGAGTATAGAGTGCATTCGCTTTGGTTCTTATTTACTCAAATTCTAACTTAAATAAACTAAATTTTGTGTTCCTCATCTTCCTCCCTATCTTCTCCTTGGCCACTTCTCACTCTGCTCTCGATAATTTTATGAAAAATGACAAAAATGAGCCAAAGGGTCCTATTTATATAAAGTGGCATTTGAGCACCACTTAGGCATGCGTTGGGCACTGAGTTACTAGTTCACTATACTTGAGCACGACTTGGGCATGCATTAAGTGTATAGCTACTACCTTTGATCGTTTGAGTGTCTCTCGAATACACATCAACTATAAACATTCTACTAACCTAAACTCATGCGGATATTAGGTGCACCTCAAGTGTTAACCCCACAAGTTTTGACAATCATGCGTGAGTTGGGTCTTTATCAAGCGCTGAGTTATCCAGTTCAAATTTTGACTCTTTGATTCAAATTTTTACATCTTTTAATCTCAATTTTAATTATATCAATTTAATCATTTAAGATTATCATAAATTAAAAACTCAAGACTTGCATTCCTCCCCTACTTTAAAAAATTTTATCCTCAAAATTTATAAAAATTACACACATTAATGAGGAAACGAATGTGGGTATTTCTTCGGAATCTCATCTTCTCTTTCTCATGTGGCCTCTTCATATAAATGGCTTCTCCATAAAACCTTCACCAATGGAATTACCTTCGTCTGAAACACTTGATCTCTTCTACCCAAAATCTGAACCAGTTCTTCAATATATGACAAGTCTTCATTAAGTCTCAACGGTTTGTATTCAATAATGCACGCCAGATTATGCACATACTTTCGTAGCATTGGCGCATGGAATGCATTATACACATCTCCTAAGTTTGGTGGTAAAGCCACACTATGGGCTACTTCACTAAGTATTTTCAAGATTTCAAACGGTTCAATAAACCTCGACTTCAGTTTTCCTTTGATCCTAAACCTCGAGATTCCTTTTAATGGGGATATCTTTAGAAATATATAATCTCTGGCCTCAAAATTTAGCTCCAATTTTCTCATATTAGTATAACTCTTTTGTCAACTTTTAACAACTTTTAAACTTTTATGGATCAACTGGATCTCATTGAACGTCTCTTATATAACTTTCAATCCCAATAATCTCTAATCTCCTGTCTCCTCCCAATGAATCGAAGAACGATATTTTTTCTCATACAATGCCTCAAATGGGGTCATTCTAATACTTACTTGACAACTGTTATTATAAGCAAATTTCGTCAATATCAAATAATCATTCCAATTTCCTTTCATCTCCAAAATTGATATTCTTAACGTACCCTCCAAAATCTGAACCGTGTACTCTGATTGTTCATTTTTTTGGAAATGATACACTGTACTAAATTTTAAATTTCTCTCTAATTCATGATATAAACTCTCCCAAAATTAAGAGACAAACCTCGGATCTCGGTTAGATATAATGGAAGCAGGCACACTATACAATCTTACCACTTCATTGATATATAATCTTGTAAACTGATCTCTTCAAAACGTCATTCATATAGCTATAAAATGTGCCAATTTCATAAGTTAATCAACTATCACCCAAACTGTATCATGGTTTCTCTGTGTTTTTGGCAGTCTCATCACAAAATCTATTGTGATATCTTCCCATTTTCAATTAGGAGTAAGCATGGGTTGCAATAGGTTAGATTGCTTCTTATACTCGATCTTCAACTTTTGACAAATCAAATATCTTCCCACATATGTTATAATTTCTCTTTTTATATTTCTCAACCAAAATATCTTCTTCAAATTTCGATACATCGTATTAATCCATGGGTTGATAGTGTACTTTGAACGATAATCCTCATTTATAATTTCTTTCTTTAACTCTCTAATGTCCAGTATACATATTCGATCTCAAAAAATCTCAAAACTCTATCGGTACAGATACTAAAATCAACTCAAGAGTCTCGATTCAAATCTTCAACAATATCCACCAAAAATGGATTATTCATTTGAGTTCATTTGATTTTCTCCAAAATGTCTGGCTGAACTTGAAAATATGAAAAATTGTTCGATTTCCTTAGGAATGCCTCTTAACATGGCATTGCCTCATACATTCCAACATTTTCATCTCTTTGATTCTGAAATTAGCCAAAAATTTGTTTGTTTATTTAAAGTATCTACCACAATATTAGCTTTATTGAGTTGGTATTGGATCTCGTAATCATAGTTGCGACGAACTAACCAATTTTACCAAAAATTTGATATAATTTCTTCTATAAAATAGATATCCGTCAAATACAAACCTATATAAATCCCTATACAGAATCGACAAATACAAACAACATATACACAAGATCTCCAAATGCCACAATAAACACACAGGTGGCACCGACGTCGTAACTCTAGTACGACGTCTGCTCAGATAGGATGCCAACTAAGAAACCCAACATAACCATGAAAGGAAACCTACAAAAGCATAATATCCATCATACACAGTAGAAACTAAACTGTGTCTATCATCATCATCAAAACATACACATACATAACTGTAGGTATCAAAATAAATAACACATAATCCATATCTCATACAATATAATAAAACTAAGTCCTCAAAAGCTTTTCAATCTCTATCAGCTACCTATCCTGTGTTTACAACCTATTCGGACTCGTCGAGCATAATAGCTTATTCCTCTGGAAGGAAAGAGAAGTAAGGGTGAGCTAACAATTTAGCAAGTGTATTATATTTAAAAACAGTAGACAATATATGCGAAGTGAAGTAGAAAAAAGACATCTAATCATGAAGGAGATGTATAAGCAGGAACATGATCAATTATGCTTTAGAGTGTAATTTATTTCTCTTTGAAATATAATTTATGCATGATTATTCATCTTTGCGGATCAGGGTCAGTAAGCCTTACTAACTAAAGGTGTAAGAGGACGATGAAGGATTTTGATGCCGAATGACATACTCAACGACCAATAACAAACTTTTGTCTAGAAAAGGCCGAAACACCACATGGTATAGCAGTATGCCTATCACCTAGTCATACAGGGTCAATAAAAGGCTATCCTAACCTCCTGCGGTCCATAGACAGTCATTGTCCTTCAACAATAATATCCTAAGGTTTGCCAATAGTATTACCCACTACAATACACGGCAGGAGTATTCCTCGAGTCTCTACTGTAATGCTAATGGTACGTCAAGGGGTATTACCTTTATAGCACAATTTCATGGTCCTAGTTTCATGGCTTTTTATTCATTTGAGGAAAGGTTCACCACAATTTAATTCACAATATCTCCTTCCGGGAGAACGATTTGAACACATATTACATTGTGGACTTTTCTCTTCGGATTTAAATTTTTTCACAAATCAATTTGGATACACGGACAATATAATACATATGAAGGATTATAATTCCTTAACACATTAGGCAATTATCACTTTAGGGGCTTTCGGGACGCATTTCCTTTACAAACTGAGCACAAAAATATATTCTTGGGGCTTACAATTAGTCATATACAATTAGACATAAATTTTATAACAATTAGGTGGGGTAGAAGCATGCAAAATTCTCATTTATTCTTGAGTGAATAGTAATAGGGCCATTTTTTAGTGTCTGGATATCGCGAACGGGTCAATACATGTGAAATCGGATGTCCGACCGAGGTATATACATAATTAAGACATTATAATTCATGATTTGGGGTCAATTAAACATATAATCGAAGAAAAAAGAAGGAATCCCAAGCTAGGCGCGGGTTAGGGTTTGGCAAAGCCAAACCAAGCCAATCGAAAGGGGATTCTGGCATTAAACCTTAAAAATTTAGGTACTAATCATGGGTCATATATTTTTCATAATTTGGATGGGCATCGAAGTGATAATATCCAATAAAAAATGAATAAAAATCAAAAGGATATAAAAAGGATGTGGGAGCACATGCCTCGACCCGATCTATAACTTTTTCAACTAACTCCAAGTCGGAATCGAATCGAGAGTCTTCTGTTTGCCCATTTCTCTCTCTTTTCCCTGCTTCTCTCTCTCTACCCAAAGCCTCTCCTTCCTTCGCATTCCTAATCCCTCCCCTCTCTTATTATTATTATTATTATTATTATTATTATTATTATTATTATTATTATTATTATTATTATTATTATTATTATTTCTTTAAATTTTAAAATCTAAATCAATACTCGGGCGATCGAACGGGTACACTTCAGGTGCCGGCTCAACAATCCCAAATATCTTCTAAAATTTTATAATATTTAATTAATTTTTATGACACTCAAATTATCCTAAAAAATAAATAATTAAATAAATAATTCTAATTAAATCGAATAGAAATATTCAGGATATTACAATAGTCTTTTAGAAAATCGATCCATCTTCTTTATCTCATATTCAATTCTTTCTGAGAAAATAGATACTTCAAACCCTTGAAATCTAAATACGGTAAGAGCTTCTCACCGTACAAATAATGTCTCCAAATCTCTAATGAAAAAATCAATGTCGCCAGCTCCAAATCGCAAGACAAGTTGTTCCTTTCATAAGTCTTCAATTGCCTCAACCAAAAAGCTATCACCTTCTCTTGTTGCATTAGAACACAACCTAATCCGGTCCTGAAAGTATCATAATAAATTATAAATCCACCAGATTCTTCTAGAGTCATCAAAATAGGGGCGGTCGCCAATCGATTCTTTAACTCTTAAAACCTTTGCTCATATATCTCCGTTCATACAAACTTCATTTCTTTCCATGTTAGTTGGATTAACAGTATCACAATACTAGAAAAATTCTCTACAAACCTCCGATAGTAGCCTGTCATTCCCAAGAAACTCCTAACCTCAGTCATTATTATTGGTCGGCTCTAATTAATAATACCTTCGATATTTGTAGGATCAATCAAAATACCTCCTTTGGATATTGCATGCCCTAGAAGCATAACTTTAACAGTTAGATAGCTGACACTCCTGCTACTGCGCTAATCCACGCAATGACATTTGAGGAAGAAGTTTCATAGGTACCCAAGCACAACCGATTCCTCTTCTGCCTTTTTGATTTGAGAGAGCCTTGGATTGCTTTCGGCAAGGAACTTTCTCTCTTAAAGATGGTATTCCAGGCCAGGCACTTTCCTCATTAAAAAGCGCAATCACAACTGTCGAAGCGAGTGCTCTACTATCTCCGAGAAGATAGGATTAGGACAAAATTCCCGGGTTTCCATAAACTGTCACGCTTTCAATTGGAATTAGGCACGAATTAGTCCTAAATCTTTCGAGTAAGCAAGCGCTACGCCCCTTTTCAACTATCTCAAATAGTAGAGATTGGCGGTGCATGGGTTTAGAATGCATCCCATCTAGTAACTAAAATATAGCAATGTAGCAACTAACTACAATCTTTGCTGCCGTATTCTAAATTTCACTAAACCTTAAAGGTCAGATAGTGTGTCAGTGAAGACCAAGCCACGAACTAGCCTCTTCTCCTTTCCTAAACAGTTTGAAGCACAATCTTCAAATGCATCTCATGCTCATCATGGCTCTTTGAGTAAATTAAGATATCATCAATAAACACCACAATGCACTTATCTAGATATAGTTGAAATACCGAATTCATCAAATCTATGAAAGTTGTAGGGGTGTTAGTTAACCTAAATAGCATAACCAAAAATTTATAATACCCACACCTTGTTCGGAAAGCTGTCTTCGCTACATCATCCTTCTTAATCCTCAACTGATGATAACCCGAATGAAGATCAATCTTTGAGAACAGCTGGGTCCATTGCAATTGACTAAATAAATCATCGATCCTCAACAATGGATTTTTTTTTGTTGGTAATCTTGTTTAATTTCGTGTAATCGATACATAGCCCCATGGATCTATCATGGATCTATCCTTCTTCATAAACAATACCAGGGCACCCCATGAAGATATACTTTGGTAAATAAATCCCTTCTCCAATAACTCTTGTAATTATTGTTTCAACTCTCTAAGTTCTAATGGTTCCATATGATGTCTTCGATATTGGTGCCACTCTTGGTATAATCTTGATCTCAAATTCAATCTCTTTGTGTGGTGGTAATCCCAATAGATCTTTTGAAGAAAACATTTTCAAACTCGCATACCACTATAATGTCTCTTACCGGAATACTGTGACTCCCAATAATGCTCGCATAAGCCAAATGGGCTTGACAACTACTTTCCATCAAGTGACGAGCATGCAAAGCCAAAATCAAATTGGTGAATTTTATACATTACACCTTAAAAATAAAATGGTTCATACCTTGGAAGAGTAAAATACACCCTTTTGTAGAAATAATCGACACTAGTATTGTAACTTACTATCCAATCCATACCTAAGATTACATCAAAGTCATCCATATCCAAAAAATCAAATCTATGACCAACTCTAATCCATTGACCCAAATAACACACCTTGGATATACAATATCTGTGACCAAAGGTGATCTCGTAGGTGTCGACACAACTAATGCATAGTCCAAATTCCTCAGGGGTGATATCAAATAACAAACAAACTTAAGTGACATAAATGAATGTGTAGAACCTGAATCCAAAACTATATGTGCTAAAATGCCAAAGATAGTATGATTACTTTCCACGATGGTAGACAACGCATTAGTATCTTGCGCTGTAATAGTAAAAGCTCTTCCCAAGACATTGGGCTTCTTCATCGTTGCCCTCATAAAATGAGGGCACTGTTTAATAATGTAGTTGGGCTGACCACAATTAAAATAAGCTCTCAAAACTTTGTAGTAGGGCCTCCCTCCATGCAATATACCGCTATGGGGGCACTTGGGCGTTGTTGATTGTGGGCCTAGTACTCCCTACATTTCGGCTCCATTCTTCCCTTTCTCCACCAGCTTTGACTTCTTATGGGATCCTCCTGATCTTGAACCTTGTCCCGAACTTTGCCCTCCTTGGCTAGCGATCTTGTTTTTAAAAAATGTCACCTTCTCTAACTCCTCGAACAGAAGAGTTTGGTCCAACACTTCTCTATCAATTCTCAACTTAAGTGCGACAAATTTCTTCCGAATTTCATCTTTCAAGCCTTGTTGAAATTTTCTTACCTTCCTCGCTTCATCATGAATCAGATTCGAAGCATAGCGTGACAACTCCGTGAACTTGATATCATATTCAACCACGGTCCGATTCCCTTATCTGAACTGTACAAATTCATCTTCTTTTTGTTCCCAAAGATTTGTCGGTCAGTACTTGTCCATAAACACCTCCACAAACATATCCCACGTGATCTCACCATCTTCCAAACCCATAGTTTGCTTCCTCATGGACCACCGAAGGTCCGCTTCGACTCCCAACTTGTAGGTAGCGAATATCACCTTATCCTTTTCCAGGCAATGAATTATTGTGAACACCTTCACCATCCTTCAAATCTGAATCTCCGCCTTCGTCATGTCCAAATCACTCATAAATTCTAGTACCATTTTGTTAGTAAACCAATCATATACTGTTGTCCTCGGATTAGTTGGCGTCGAAATTGGCTTCAGGTTAGGATGACCCCGAGCCATCAATTCCATTACGTTTGTCATCCTTGCCATGATATTCAGATAATCCTCCTCTCTATCCAGACGAGAACTTGGTCCAATATTGCTTCAGTGTCCTACCATCTCTTAATCCTATCACAAAATATTCATTAGATTAGTACCTCAAACTAAGATCAACCAAATTAAATCTTTAGACCAACTGAGGCATCTCCTTACAACTTCTCTAATAAATTATCATGTCTAAAATTTTGATCTCATAATTAGCTCTTAATCAAATATTATTAATTTAACCAAATTAACCTCTAATTAACTTCTAGATATGAACTTCATATCAATATTTTGACTGATTATAATAAAATAATATAAATTATACATAGGATCCAAATTATGTTATGACTCATGTTGCTCCGATGCCGACCCAATGGTGACATTAGATCTGACGTAAGGAGTGATACTTCTTCAATACAAATATCAGAGTATGCAAACTATGAAATTATATCATAAACCATAATCTGATAACTAACGACCAATTATTGGACAACCCGAAATAATTATAAAATCACAACAATCTTTTTACTTACTAAATTACAATCTATTGTTTGAAAATCAAAACATCAACTATTTACATCATCCAGTAAGTTCTAAAGTTGTCAAAACTTAAACCAATAAATTAACAATTATTGAACACCATAATACAACATTTTTAGGTACCTAAACTGTGAGGTTTAGAAATCAAAAAGGCTTAAAATTGAAATAAAAGTAGAGTATTTTGATCTCAACTTAAAACCGGAGTGTTTTGATAAGGATGAAATCCAAAGTAAAGTGTACGGATAAAATCCAGAGTAATTATCATAGTTTACAATTCGGAATGTTTCGGCATAAGGGCCGGAGTGGCCTTGTGTCTCTTGAAGCCGAAATGGCTTAATGCCGCTTGAAGGCCGGACCACTTCATGGAAGTGCAAGAAGCCAGAGTGAATAATAAAAAGGTGTTGACCTGATTTGAAAGTGTTGACCGGATTTGAAGGTATTGACCGGATTTTGAAGATGTTGACCAGATTTGAAGATGTTGACCGGATTTAAAGATGTCGACAGATTTGAAAGTGTTGACCGGATTTGAAAGTGTTGACTAGATTTGAAGGTGTTGACTGGCTGGCCAATTTTGAAGAGAATATTGACCAGCTGAAATTGACTACCGAATTCAGGAATAAATTAAGGACAAACTAAAGACAAGGACCAACTTCGCCGATTGGTTAGAACCCAACCAAATCCCAACTGAATAGAGTAAGTGAACTACCCCGTTGACCGTCTGAGAAGAAGTACCAAGTTGGTGACTCACCCTACTTACTTCCACCTAATCACTGCAACGAAGTACCAAAGTGAATAACTTAACCTACTTACTCCCACCAAATCTCTGAGAAGAAGTACCAAATAGGTAACTTACCCCACCTACTCCACCGAACCTCTCCTCTTTATATTCCAAGCTTCAGTTGAGGGGCGAATGAGTGCAGGCAAGAGAAAACCGTAAGGAACAAAGAAGGAGGGAGTCTGTCGAAGTGGGCGTTCAACAGTCAAGGAAGTGTACTTCAGACGTTACGTTTTCTGTTTTTAAGTTCATTTGTAAGAGAGCTCACCTTTTGTTGATCATGTGTTTAACGCAAGCATCCTCCCTATCTTTAAGTTCATGTTTTTAGTACAAGTATAACTAATGATGTTTAATTATTTCATGATATTCGCACGCAAGAAGTTTGATTATTGCATGATTTAGATGATGACCAGTTATTTGTTTATGAAAAAGCACCAGTTATTTCGTGAGGTTTAGACGTTTTATTTAAATGCATTAAGTCTGGCCATGTTTTAAAATGTTCGGTTATTGCATGTGTAAAATGACCTCCGGCCTTGATTAGTAAAATAATTTGGAACCGGCCATTTGAACATAAAATCAAGTTCGGCCCCTTTGCATGAAATCAAGTTCGGCCCTTTGCACGATGAAATTGAAACCGGCCCCCCTTGCATGATGAAATTGAAACCGGCCCCCTTTGCATGATAAATCAAGTTCGGCCCCTTTGCATGAAATCAAGTTCGGCCCCCTTCGCATGATGAAATCGAAACCGGCCACTTGAACATGAAATCAAGTTCGGCCCCTTTGTATATTGAAATTGGAAAACCAGCCCTTGCATGTTTGAAATCGGAACCAGCTTGCATGTTGAAATCGGAAATGACCTCTGCATGTTAAAATAGGAAACCGGCCTTGATTTGTAAAATGACAGATATATTTTGAAACCGGCTTTGACTTGTAAAAATGATAGGTATGTTTTGAAAACCAGCTTTGATTTTGAAACCGACCTTGATTTGAAACCAGCCTTGTATCACGAATTTGAAACCGGCATTTGTAATATAATGTTGAAACCGGATTTGTAATGTAACGTATGAGTTCTATGATTTGAAACCGACCTGAAGTATATAATTTTTGAACCGGCCTTAAGATATCTATCTCTGAAAGATTAATAGTGATGTTTCTGACTGATACTGAAAATGGCTTTCAGTAAACGATAAGAAGAAAATATTTCTGTTTCTATTATTATGGACCCACGACTGATATGCAGTCAGGTTAGGTTCTCCGGTATGTCTTAGAACGTTATGGTGGTAATCGAGGATAACTCTGTCCATGGAATTATATGTAGTCCGCCCCTCCTCAGGGCGTTATAATAGGAGGGTAGCTTCTATTCTGTTCTGGCCGGCGCCCCCTTCGATTGGGAAAGGATCTCGTGAGGTGGGATCATCTGTTTGATTTAATGCCATTGATTGTAGGGAGATGTACACAATCTATCCTCGATTATTCACCCCCTCCGCTAGTAGGGTCTACTAGTAGGGTCATTTACTAATAAAGATGAGATTTCTGTAAAATATGGAGGTAAGATCGATTTCTGCTTTTTGAAACATGAGTACAATGATTTCTGATTTTTGAAGTTTGATCATTTCTATTTTTACGTCTGTATCGTAATTTTGCTATAAACCACTTCCTTATGGCATTTATATCTTCATGTTTAACGGCATCTGTTTTATTGAGTTTTGTTCTACATATATATTTTACTGCATATCTGCATGTACCTTGCTAGGCCTCGACTCACTGTTTTACTGTTTTTTCCCCTCAAGGGGAGACTGTAGAGTTACGCCTGACAAGAAAGACTAGAGTTCAATCTAAATGATTCCTGATGATTTAAAGCACTTTTGGAGTATCGGAGGAAATAGCCTTGATAGAATATATATATACGAATTTGTAATTGAACCATTATGCCTATGTATACATGAATGAGTCTTTGGATATGAAAATGAATGCTTTGGCTGATTTTTAGATCAGCTTCTGCTGCTTATTTTATGAATATTTCGCGTAAGTCCTAGATGGCATCTGTGATCCTGTGTTGTGCATAATTGGTGTAGTTGGGTTTCCATTTCTGTTCGGAATGATGTAGTAAAAAAAAAAATCTATTTCGTCACATAAACACTGTCCAAAATATAACATAGTATATTAAATATTATCCAAAATTATTAAACTTTGTTCAACATTATTAAAAATCCAATCTAAACTCTCCATGCCAACTTGGCCATTCATTCTTGTTCATTCAGTAAGAACTATTGTATCTCATTTGAGAAGTTAGTAAAAATAGTAAGAAATAAGTTAATAGCTCAGTAAGGCACATAATATATCAATAATCATATAATTATTGCATTAAAAGCATATCAAATGTAATGACATATAATTTTCATAAAACTTGTGCAATAAATTTAGTTTATATATTTACATAATTCTTATTATATTCTTTTTCAATTAAAATCACCAAATCATGCTTAAATTTTAATTTTTTTTAGGAACCGGGGCTAATAGGCTTTATCGACTAAATAAACGGACAATTAAAATTCGGATTGTGTATACTCTCATACAAAAAAAGTCATACGCTACTATTCAAGACTCGTCGGTAAGCTATCTACATATTACCATATAGATGGGACCGAAAGCCACTGCTCACCCGCTGGTGATAGGTTTGGATATCGATATATCACTATAATATATTAAGGCATGCCATAATATATTACCCACTGAATAATAATTTTGGTCCAATGTAAATTCTTAAAAAAACTCTATACATTTCTTCTTTCTTCTTAATTTTCTCACTTCTGAAAAAATATTCATATTCTTACCTTAATTGTAGAGTTTTTCAATAATTTTATAATTTCTTAATGCCTTAATCATTCAGAACTGTTCTTAGCAAAAATCATATAGAGAAATTCAGCAAAACAATGTAGGAATTTAGATGCATTATAAGTTTAACTAAAGTTTTGTTTATAAACTTACATGCAGTGTATATATGCAGAAATTTAGCACATGTAGGAATTCTGATTAAATTTTTAGAACATGCAAAGGCTTGTTTAATATACAGGAACTTGTATCTACAAAATTCTAACATAGAATAATATTATACAACAAATTTAGAACATACATGCTGAAATATTGTAGAATTCAGTAAGGTTAAACTATATACATAAGTTTAGACATGGAATTAATACATTTTTACAATAAAATAAAGAGAACTACACATGCATATTAAATAATATCACTATAGAAAGAGTGATAGAAAAAAAATTGATCATAAAAATAAAAAAAAAAATCAGCAATAATAGAAAGAGGAGTGTAGAGTGCACTTATCTTGATTCCAATTCATCCAAATTCTAACTTAAATGAACTAAATTTTGAGTTTTTTAGCTTCCTATCTCTCTTCCTCTCTCTCTTCTCATTGGCTGCTTGTAATGGACCATGTTCCTGACTGAAATCTGGTAGAGTTTCGGCTGAAAAATAGCTGTCAAACTAATATAGACATGTACAAAATTCCTGTACAGTACAAATAAACATCAACAACATCCTAACATAGGATAAAAAAAGCTACAACAACACGTGACACCGACGTCATAAATTTGGTTACAATGTTGGCTCAGATAAAATGCCATTAGGTACCCAAATAAACCATACAAACCTGCAAAAGATATACATCCACCAAAATACAGCGAGAACTAAGCTAGATGTACATCACCATTATACACATACATCAATATACAAAACTATCAAATAATATATAAAGGTACTCCACGAGTAACAAAATCATAAAATCTAAGTCTATAAGATTATCCACCAAGTTTTTATGTCTAGCCGACTTCTAATCCTCTACCCCACTTTACCGGGCGTAAGTTCATACTTGTCTGAAGGAAAGAAAATATAATGGTAAGCCAAATACCCAACAATGCACAATAATCAAAGACAATAAGCAATATACGTAAAACAAAGTAAAAGAAGAGAATAAGAGCATAATAAATATGCGTAAATATGAAACATGATCGAATGCACTTTCTGAAATTCATTTATCTTTCCCATTTTACTTATTCTTTTTTTAGGTTCCAAAACATGTATAAAATTCTTTACCTTGCAGATCAGGGCCAATAGGTCTTACTAGCTAACGGTGAAAATAAATCAAGGAAATGAATGTGTATTTCCTCACACATTCTAATGTGCTAACTACGAACCTTGAATTTAATATCCTTTGGCAGATAGTATACCTTTCACCCCATATATTGGACTAGATAATGGATAATAGATATAGATACACTACTAGAGTATCTCCCATGGTTCAGGAGCAATTCCTCGATTTTTCATAATAATATCTTAAAGTATACTAGAGAATACTACCATCTAAAATATAAATTTTTGGTCTAAATTTTTAATTATTTATTCTTAAGGGGAGGTTCCACCATAAATTTATACAAAAGTTTTCACTCCCTGAAAAATGAATCATCAGACATAACAAATTACGAAATTTTTTTTAGATACTTTGCATACTTTTATAATTTTTTGATACGGATACAGATAATCAATTTCTTATGAATTTATACCTTCACATGCTTTCAATTATATGTATAAATCAATATAAAACTTGAAACATGTAAGAAATTCTTACCTCATAGCGCCGGACATAACTTTAGAGCTTTCGAATAATAAATCCATTCATAATTACATGCAATATAATTTTTGAAATATATATCCAATAATATATAAAACGTACACGTCAATGAATATCTCAATTCATATCGATAATATTATCGAAATACGTAAAATTAGCATATACAAATTATATGTACATTGATACAAAATAATCGGAGTATCTACGTCCATGAAGTTAGGATTTTCAAATTCTAAAACCAAATCATGGATAAATCCTAAATTTTGTGTGTAAAAATGCTGGGGTGTGGGTTAGAATTTTCAAGTATACAAAACAATATAAAACTACCAAATCAGACACCCAATCGATAAATAAATATATACAAGGCATGGGTTTCCATATTCTAAAGCCAATTCATGTATAAATCTCAAAATAAACGGGTAAAATCGTTTTAGATGTAGGTTAGGGTTCCACGTATGAAAAATCGGTCAAAATTAAGAAATCGAATATAAAATCCTCATATGTGCGAACTCAAATCATGGTTAATACAACATATAAACTTAATTGGGTATCGAAATAATGATACTCAAAGAAAATGGAATAAAAAGTGTAAAGAACAAAAGAGAAAGATATGGGTGCACTTACCTTGACTCAAACTATCACTTCTCCAACTAGGTCCAAACCAAATTCGAATCCAAGAGCCTCGATCTCTTCTCTCTCACTCTCTCACTCTCCTTCACGTGGAAAACCCAAAAAATGATGTGAATAAAACCCAAAAAATGCCTACTGGATCCTCTGCTAGCCGTGGTGCTCGAGTGCTTGGTGGGCTTCCTCTGTCACCTCAATTTATGTTCCCGAAACTCAATTTTTTCACATGTATTAAACCTAATTTTGATTATATTATCTTAATTATCCACAATTATGATATTTAGAAATCGGTACATTACATTGTTTCTCACACTATTCTCAAAAATCTAATAAAAATGACAGAAATGAGTTGAAGGGTCCTATTTATATAGAGTGGCGATCAAGCGCCGCTCAGATATGCGTCAAGCATTAAGCTACTGATTCACTGTGCTTGAACATGACTTGGGTGTACATCAAGCGCATAACTATTACCTTTAATCACTTGAGCGTCCCTCGGGTATACGTTAAGTATAAATATCCTGCGAACTTGTGCTCGTGCGCAAATCAAGCGCACTTTAGGCGCTGACCCTACAGGTTTTAGTGTTCAGCGTAGGTACAGCTTCCATTAGGCGTCAAGTCATCCGATCTAATTTTTGACTCTTTGACTCAAATTTTTATATTTTTTACCTTAATTTTAATTATATTATTTTAACCATTTAATATTATTATAAATTAAAGACTCGAACCTTACACAAACCTTCTAATTTGAAAGAGGTATAACATAATGTGAGCTCAATACGTAACAATTAAATAAATAATAACATAATTCATATGAATATGATAAATATGAGATAACAAAATTATTAGTAAATAACCAAAAGATTAATGAATAAATAAATAGATGAACCAAAGGTTGATATACTCCTCCCAATAAAGTATAAGCCTGAGAGGTTGATTTACACTTTTATCTCATAAATTGAGATCATATTTTACTATTTAGACACATGAATAAGGAGTCTATAAAGCACCATATAGATCAAATTGTGCCCTCTATTATTTATTATCCACGGGAAAACTATATACAATCTCATCTTAATATATTATAATATGTTATAATATACTTATTTTTTATCAATTTTTTATAATTACTCATTTTAAATAAAATTTGTATATATCTCCATTAAATAATATATTTTTTTTTTGAATGAAAGTAAGATAACTTTTCATAAATTTGGGTGTAAAGTCTAACATGGTTCTTGCAAAAATAAGTAACATGCAAAGAAGTTTCTTTTTTAATATTCTTGTAAAAATAAAAAATAAAAACATGTAAGAAGACTTTCATCCTTCAAACTATAGAAATTTTATGGTTCATTAATGAATTTTAATATTTTTTATAAATATGGATAATATATATTAAAATCTAAGAAAACTTTTAAAATAAGGTTATGCATACAAGCCAAATATCAAAAAAATATATATGTAAGTATTTATATATAACTAAGAAGTATGAGATCTCAGATCTTTTGCAAACATAAGGAAGAAATTCAAAACTTTTAGTAAAAAATCAAGAAATAGATTTAAAATTTACTTACCTTGATTTAAATTTAAATAATCTTTGAGGTTTAAACTCTAGAATTTCATTCCTCTACCTTCTTTTCTTCTTTTTATGTCTTTTCCCTGGAAACATAAAAAAATAGCTGAAAAGTATTGGAAATACCTTATATAATAAACTGATACACGTGTACTACTCATACGTAGACCAAACATGAAAATTAATTTTAACTTGCACACAAATACCCATCAAGTGATATGATACTTGAACAAAGATGTATGAGTGCCCTTCATGCGCATATCAAATATAATAATATTGTCTTAAACACATTCATACATAGCTTTTGCGTCTATGAAATACCCTTCATGCTTTCCCAACATGATCTGATACTTAGTTTATAATTAGAACCTACAATTAATTTTAATAATTTATCAATTTATTTTAATTGAACATTAAATATACTATTTTTGGCATTTATATTTCACATTATATGTGTATTAGAGGTAGATTCTTTTACATTTCACACACATGCGTTAAACATGCATGTATCAAGTATTTAGTGATTAGTGACAATTCAAGTTATTTGAGTTGAACTCATTAAATTAATAAGTCACACTATTTTAATTGGATATCACTATATTAAGTTTGATATTAGTGAGTTTAGTTTTATCTTTTAAAAACCTTCATAAAGTAATTATATAGTTCTTACAAACACATGCAAGATATAAAATATAAACAAAAATATTAACCCAATGCTAATTAAAAATAGCACAACAAATTTGATATATACTTGTTCTTGCTAGCTGATAATATTATAACTCCATAATTCTGAGCTCTAAAGAAACCCAATACGTAAAGTGGATTTAAAAATATACCCGAAAAAAAAAAACCTATATAGAATCAGTGTCAACTAATGCAAATTGGTTTATTTTAGATTTCATAATAATTCACAGTCAAGCCATATATTCTGTTTTAGATTTAATCAAATTAAATCCAATCATCAGTTGAAACAAACCGCTGAAACTGTAAAATATGTGGTTTGGTTTGGTTTCGATGATTTCTACAGTTTGTTATTATGAATTCATTACTCTAAAGATTATTTATTTAATTTAACATATCATGTACAAAAAAACAAAGTAAATGAATAACAATGTTAACATTGTAATAATATCTCATATATGTTTTGAAATAATTTAACAAATGTAGGAAAAATAAGTGACATTGCTTAGAATTTAATGATTGAACCAAAATTTATCCACAAAATTTTGATGAGAAAAAAATTACATGAGATACTAATTAATCAGAGAACTAAGCTAAAAACATAAAATTTTATTTTAAAATTTGTAACATCATGCAAAAGTTCTTTGATATTAAGAAAATGTGCTCAAAATTTGGCTAACTTCGATCATAAATAAAGTCTCTAATATTTTCAATGACAATGAACTTCTAAAAAATAAAAAAAATTGACCATTTGTAGTAGAAGTTAATTCATAGTCACTATTGGAATATTCTTATTCCATGTTTTCATATATTTCATTCCCATGATTCTTTCTGTAATATCTCAATTTAGAAAATTATTAATTTACATTTCTTTCTTACCTTACTTATTTTACTCACTTCCTTTCCCTTTTGGGGCTTTTCTCCTTTTAATATGTCTTGCTTGTACAATGGTTATTATAACATTTCAGACCCCACTTAAATTATTTTAATATTAATTATAATTTTAGATTAAGTTAAATATGATAAAAATTAATTATATATTATAAAAATTTAAATAATATTAGAATTAATTTGGCTGATCCTTGAGTATCAATTAGATTATATAAGAAATAATAATAATAATAATAATAATAATAATAATAATAATAATAATATATTATTATTATTATTATTATTATTAGGGAAAGGGGGAGCCGCGTGTGGAAGCGGTGGGGAAATAGAGAAGATAAAAGAAAAATGAGAAGAAGAGAGAAAAGGATGGCAGAGGTAGGTAGTAGGAAAGAAGAAGAAGAAAGGAAGAAAGCGATACGAGAGTTGCAATGGCAAGGAGATCGATGCTTCAAATGGCAAGCCAACGAGACTCCAAAATGACCCTTCATTATTTAAGGAATGCAGTGGTGTGAAGGAAGATGGGCGAGGCGCGCACAAGCCGAAGAGAAGCAAAATCGTTACCGTCACCATCGACAGGAAAAACTTAAGAAATTGAGGAAAGAAAATCCTTCTCTTTTCTTTGTTGATATCAATTCCTTACTTGTATATATTAATTTTAAGGGATATTGGCCGAAACTTTGGTTGATGGGTAAATGGGGCAATACAGAGCTACGACTCTGGTTGACAAAGAGGAGAAGCACACGTCGGAGAAAGAAAGAAGAGGCACGCACGAGAGGAGAAAAGAAAAAGGGAGAGAGAATGGGAGGCACGATGCAAGAGAGAAGAGAAGAGAGGGAGAGAAAGGAGGGGTCAGAAGCTCAGGGGAAGAGGCGCAGTAGGAGAGAGAATGAGGAGAGAGAAGAAGAGTTTGGACACTTTGAAATATTCTTTTGTCAGATTCACTTGGTCTGAGATTAAAGCAAATATCTATAAGCCCTATCTTTAATCTGTTTTAGTATTTCATGTGTTTTGACTATTATTTAGAAATTTTACTTAAATACATATTATTTTTATATACCCTATCTGTTTATTATGTAATGCACGTATGATTTACTAGTTGATTCGAAATTTTGTTCAAATTTTGTAAATTTTGGAGGGTTTTACTATTTTATGAAAGCCCAAAAAACATCTAATACTGTCTGGTGATTGAAGTCACTACTATTTGTTATTAATTGTTGTATATGAGGCTATCTGTTATTAACTATCATATATGTAGCGAGGCTATATCTATTGCTATCTATTATTAACTGCTATATTTGTAGTTATCTGCTATTAATAGCCATATCTGTGGCCAAATTGTATTTGTAATTATCTATTATTAACCGTCGTATTTGTGGTAAGATTGTATCTGTGGCTATCTATTATTAATTACTGCATTTGTGGTTATCTATTGTTAGTTGTCGTATTTGTGACAAGGCCGTATCTATCATTATTTGTTATTAACTGCTGTGTTTGTGGTAAGGTCATATCTATTATTAATTATTGTATATGTGGCTATCTAATGTAAATTGTCATATCTGTGACGAGACCATATCTGTATCTATCTGTTATTAATTGTCGAATCTATGGCTATCTATTATTAATTGTCATATCTGTAATTATCTGTTATTAAGTGTCGTATTTATGACGTGGTGCCGTATCTGTGGCACCTCTCCCGACAAGGAGACTCTGTTCTCTTTCTGCCAAGAGGAAGGGTTGAGTTTTATTTATAGTTGACCCACCATATCTATCTGATATTTGAACAGAGATTTTATAATAATATTCGGACATTTGATCTTTATCTGTTTTGAAATTTGTTTATCCTTTTGATTTATCAAACAAGTTGTTGTCTTATATATATATATATATATGATAATTGTTAAATTTTAAACTCATATTTTCTATTTTACCTATTCGGAGTATAAAGTTTGGATACTTTATAGGAGTTGGACTTGATCTAATACAGCATCACATATTTGGTGAGTATCATATCTGTCTAGATTGATAGTGTTAGCAGTATTCTATTCTTTTTGGAATGGGTTTGTTATAGGATATACCTTTGGATATTAGAATTAGCCAAGAGTAAGCCTTTAGTCTGTGTATTAAGAAATTATTGGATTTATTACATTATGTATATGAGTTGTTGCTATTATTTTGTTATTTTTCTTATGACTGTTTAAAGTTGGTCATATTTATATTATCTAAACAGTTATCTGATTAGATCCTGTACAGATTATATTTGAGTCCCATGCATATTTTGTTTGTCATACCCGACTTTAAAATTTATTATGTGTTATCGCATTTATTGGGGATTATGGTTTTAAAAATTATTTTTTATTTATTTGATCCATTTGGTTTGAATTCATGACAGTCATATACAAATATAGAGAATTCTCTCAACCATATATTTTCTTTCTCAATTCCTTCATAGTATCAAAGGCAAAGTCTTATGCATCTATGCAGTTTCATCCACGTGAGATCCTCATGCACCACTGCTAAAAATCACCATTGGTGAATACTTTCTTTCTCATTTCACACTCAAGAAATTATCCCTCAAATTTGAAGCCTCTTCAAATTTGATTTCAAAAAAAACCAACAGCACCATGACCTTCATCACAGTCATATCTACCGCCTCCTCAAATCTCCTGCTAATTCACCATACTAAACTCTATTATGCATCCCTCAATATCCACTAGTGAGATACATGCGCCCCACGTGTACCCCAAATGACTGCGCATGAATTCCACGCATCAAATGTCTCCTGTGACATTTCTTTGCCACGTCACTATACAATAATCATCACCATGTCAGCATCAACCCTTATCTCTACATCAGTGTAGTCCCAAGAAAAGTATACCTTTGCTTTCTTATAATCCTATTTTCTCAAAATAATGTCACTTGCTATATTGAGATAATTGTCAATAGTACAAGCTACAGCCTACGAGTTTTGAACGTGACAATCTTCTTAAAGGGAAGAAAACTCTCCCGCCGTATCTTTATTAGCCTTACCCTAATATAAAAGACATCTTCTGAATCCAATATTGATTTTGCAATTTACTTAGAGGAATGAGAAAGCATCCAATGCAAAATCCGCTCCTGGTTTATCAACACATCCATCCCATTTATTCATAGTCTTCTTCCCAAGCTCAGGAATGCCAAGGCTGCATGGAGCTTCCTCACAAATCACCATAACTTCACCAACGGCACATCCCTTCAACTCCAAATAGAGACCAAACTCTATCCAATATGTTAGGAATTTGACCAATCCATGGTTAATTTCCGCTCTCAAGTCACCAACCTCTAGGATCTGTTGTCCACCGCTGAATCATAGTTTAAATGCTCCACCGATGTGGAGCCTTTTGGTATGTATTGAGATCAGAGGATGTTCATGCACTTCATGAAGGCCCTTCGAAATGACTTCGAGCCCATGTAGGCTCCCTTCTCTATTGCGTGTTGCTTGCCACATTGGATATCGCAGTCACTTAATAACTTTTTGTAGAGAACTATCCTTTCACAAGAAAGATACAAAATTTAAATATATTAATGGATGCATATGCACCCTACCGACCAGAGTCCTCAAAGTGTCCATTCTATAAGTACCATCGTAAGGAGGGTTATGTGGTCCAAGGCTGCAAAGCAATACCAATATAAAGGAAGAAAGAATGCAACTCCCATGAATCCCCTCATCAAGCGGCCACTGCCACCACTTCAATTGATTTGCCCACTACAAATTCTTCATCCATCACTCTACTTACTGCCACCGACCTTGAGGTCTTACCTTACTAGATTCTATCTCACTCATCTAATGCACTCTATGTCACTTCAAGTAAATTCTCATGGCTTATAGACTCTATCTATTGTAATCACATGATATTTATCCTATCACTTTTCTACACAAAATATACTTTAAATCCCAATCCCATTTTCTACATTGCTAATGGTTCTCTAATACCTATTAGTCACATTGGGTTCATATCTACTCACAACTTATCCTTTAATAACACATACTTGGTAATTAAATTATCTTTAAATTCACTATCTATTGGTTAACTATGTGACCAAGGTTTTGAGATTCATTTCTCTAATCATAATTGCAATATATAGGATTTACAATTAAGCTGGCTAATTAGGATAGGCTGCAAGGCTAAAGCTTGTTCGAGATTGATCAACTAAAGATCCCCATAAACACAAACTCTATTGTTGCCACCACTATCTCCTCTAGTCTTGGGCACTCCCCATCTAGGCTACACGCCATTACCCTATCTTCACTCATTAGCATCAAGCGATATTCTAGGATATGTAACTTTCACAAGCTTTAATTGTGTTCCTTATCAATTAGGCAAGCAAACTCATTTACCTTTAAATAAAAGTGACTCGGCTTCATCTGCTTCATCTAGGCTACACGTCATTACCCTATTGCTGCCACCACTATCTCCTCTAGTCTTGGGCACTCCCCATCTAGGCTACACGCCATTACCCTATCTTCTCTCATTAGCATCAAGCGATATTCTAGGATATGTAACTTTCACAAGCTTTAATTGTGTTCCTTATCAATTAGGCAAGTAAACTCATTTACCTTTAAATAAAAGTGACTTAGCTTCATCTGCTTCATATGACTACATTCACGTTGATATTTGAGGATCAGCTCCTATTCCCATCAAGGAGAGATCACACTACTTTGTCATCTTTATTGATAATTGTTTCTACTATATAGGACTCTATCTAATAAACAAATGATATGAACTACTCCACATTTATACAAACTTTTAAAAAGTAGTTCATATCCAATTCTCCCAAGCCATCAAAATGCTTCCTCAAAAAATGCCATGGAATACAATCACATTGCTTTCTTCACCCTCTTACAACAAAATGGTACCATCTCATATTACTTGTATCCTTATACCTCCTAACAAAATGAAAATGTAAAATGTAAATATCGTCAAAGCCTACATACAATTGGATTCCTACTCATCTCCATTGCTCTTCCTAAATGCTTTTGGGTTGAGGTTGCCTTCACCTCCGTCTACACCATCAATCATGTTCCCTTACCCATTGTCCAAAATAAAACACCATTCGAGATGCTATATGGCCCCATCATATTAAAGAAGCAAACTACTACCCTGATTCTGCTACTTTCTCGGCTACAAAATAGAACAAAAAGGTCACCATTGCTAAGACCACATAGCCAACCTCCTTCGAATCTCCCACCGTATACCTTTTTTTAGAACACAAATTCTATACCAGCATCTCCTCCCTCACCTCCACATATAATAGACCCACCGATCTTTATAGACTCATCCATACCCCAATTTCTTGAGTCCTTCGTTTGACGAATAGATATATATTTTTTATCTTCAAAATTTTTTGTCATTATAGAAAATAGAAATCTAAACCCAATTAACAACTTAAAGTTCTAGGAAAAAACGGATATAGTTTCCTCTAAAATTGGGCTAAACAGAAATACAAATCCTACTTATAACCTGGTAAACATACGAATAATATCATCATATCCAACAACAGAAATTCTCATTTCAAATACAGGATCACATATGCCGTATGATTCCCTATGGCTTACATTTCACATTTTCTATCCACTATGTTAACAGTTCATAATAGAGATGTCATATAGGACCTGTACAGAATCCAGAAAACATATAGCGAAGTAGAATTATAAACCTGCGGAAGCATAATTTTCTATTTCATTACATGCATCACATACATTCTATATATAAGAATCTATATATATAAATCCATATACAAAAACCAGTATTTACATTCAAACTGTATCCTTCCGAGATTCTCTGAAATACTTCAAGTCTCTAGAATGTCTTCAGACTAAGCTTTTGCTATTCCTACTCATATGAAACAAGCTCTACCATCTCATCTAGAGGGAAAAAAAATAGTAAAATAGTTAGTCAAAATCTAACAAAGTACATGCATACATGTAGTGAATCCCATTATATAGAACAATTATGCAGATATACTATAGTGTGAAAATATTTAATGGTAGAACAGTGTATGAAAAACAGAGAAAGCATAATTCGACAATAATTAAGTTTTAAAAATTAGAAATCAGTGTAATCATGCTTCGCTAATAATAAATCAGTAAAATATGCTTCAGAAAGTAAAAATCGGTCTTAACTTTATAAATTATAGAAAACTCCTTTTTTATTAGTAAAAGACCCAACCAATAGACCCTACTAGTAGAGGGGGCAAATAATCGAAGATAAATTGTGTTCACTCCACACAATCTAAGACCAGAAACAGTTGTCCCTTCCCATGGGACATCCCTTCTCGCGGGATTTAGTACAGTAACGCCGGTGAATAACAGTAACTACCATTTAGGTTAACACCCTGAAGAAGGGTGGACCACATATAACTCCATGGATAGAGTTATCTTTGATTACCACCATAACGTTTTAAGGGAGATCAGAGAACCTAATCTGACTGTATATCAATCTTTGGTTCTAATTAACAGTATCAGAAATATTTTTCCTTCTTATTTTTTAGCTGAAAACCCTTTTCAATTTCAGAAGTCAGTCAGAGTTTCACAATAGCTCTCCAATTAGTTTCAGAATATACAGTAACAGTTTATAATCCTTCAATTTTACTCAAGAATATACAGAAATAGTTTAAAACCCTTCATATTTTGTTTCAGAATATACAGTAACAGTTTATAATCCTTCAATTTTGCTTTAGAAATTCTCAAAAATTTAACAATATAAATTAGTATAAATTTTTCAGAAATAAATCACATGTTAGATATTATCACGTTACAGACTAACTTTTTCATATCAGAAATTATGAAAAATAAAGCATCAAATTTTCAATTTTCGTACCTAGGGTTTCATAAAAATTTTTAGACGATAAACGAATACTAAACATATGTATTTTCATAAAATTAGAGGTATATTTAACAATATATACTAGTAAATACAAAATCTATCCGATTAATCAGGAAAAATAGGTATTATTTACAATAAATCTGTAGAATCATGGATTTAAAGCATAAATACTGTAAAAATTAAAAATAACGTCCAAGATACACTTGCCTGAGCTCGATCTACAGTTACCCTTACTCTGTTCAAGACTGGACGGTAGATTTCTCCCCTTCCTTTTTTCTTCCCTCTCCTTCCTCTCTTCTCTCCTATGTTCTCTGTCGGGCTCCAACAGAAACAAAACCCCCAAAACCCAAATTTTCCAATTAAAATACGAAGGGAAGGAGTCACGTGTGGGTCCATGTGACCACCGCTCGAGCGGTTGCTTGTGCAAAAATGCGCTCCAGCGCACTGCTCACAGACGAGGGTCGCTCCCACCTTGTCTCAGGCGGTCATATTCGTAAAATGTCGCCTCACCGGTGCTCGAACAGCGCTCGAGCGTCAATCTCATTTTCTTTCTATTTACTCCTTTTTGCTTTAGTATCCATTTTTTTCTTATTCTTAAACTTAATCATGTTTATCATCACTATGATTATTCTATAATTATTATATTTTGGGATCGGGATCTCACACTTCAACACCCTACTAATTGACACAAACTCAACAAGTGATTTATCTTTAGCACATCCTGATGACGTTGACATGCTCACTGGTCAAACTAAATCACCATAAGACACAAACCTAGAAAACCCATACAAGTCACAAAACTCACCAAGTAATACTTCTTGTTGCTCTAGTCATGTAAGTGCTCCCTCTCCACATCACAAGAAACTAACATTGCTTTTCTATCTTCACACCCTTTGTGTGTAAGGAAAAGTCAGTCGATTTGCCAAGTAGCGTGAAGAGAAAAATAGCATTTAACAAGTAGGGAGGAGAAGAGAAATTGAAAATATAAATTTTATGTGGAAAACCTCTTCTAAAATAAAAAGAAAAATCACAGAATACTTAATCCATAAAAATTCACTATAAAAAACGATTACAGAAAACATTTGAAGAACAGATAGTAAGAGTAAATTTCATTCTTCACTTCTCTGTATTTCCTCACTCACACTTATCTCTCAAGTTCTTACACACATTCAGGACATACACCCCAAGCACACACGCATACATACATATATATATATATATATACACACACACACAATCTAACCACCTACACATTAGGCAGAAAGCGTGGACAAGATGACCTGCCACAAACTTTACAAGATGTCACCAACTCTGCTAAGTGTTGTCCTGTCGGGAGGAGTTGACTTCCTCCTCCAATCGGCAATCTGAAAGTCTATCCTTTTGAAAAGCTACTTGCATAGACTTCGCAAGTGTTATAGTCCCCAAACGTTGACAAAAGTCCTCGGTCATTACTTCACTTAGCGTCCTCAGCCGTTATCAACATCTTGACTATTATCAGCATCTCTGCACAATTGTCAGCTGCCCGTCATCACATAGCTTTATCTACTCCAGCATTTGCGTCCCCAAAAATGCACTCCGGCATTTTATACTCCAGAAAATGTACTCTGACTTTTTCCACTCCAAAATTTTCTTCTCTAGAAAATTTACTTCGAAAATTTTCAGGTCATCATTTTTACTCCGAAAATTTCTAGTTAGCTTTCTCTTCGAAAATTATCTGTCAACGTTCACTCTAGTCAACTTTCAGTCTGGCAATTTTTTACACTAGAGTGATCCCAACAAACTTCCCCCCATGATTGTGTGGGAACAAAATCAGTCAACCCAACTATTTTATAGTAAGCTTCAAGTTTTCCCTTGCGCAATACTTTGGTTAATATATCTGATCCATTTTCTTCAGTCTAGATCTTTTCTAGTGTCAGCAGTCCTTCATCAACAACATCTCTCACCTAATGGTATCGAATATCAATATGTTTTGATCTTGAATAGGATGAGGAGTTTTTTTTACAGATGTGTGGTGCTTTGGTTGTCACAAAGCACCATATACTTCTCCTGCCCGAAGCCCAATTCTTGGATAAACTTTTTCATCCATAACATCACTTTGTTGGCTTCTATGACTGCAATAAATTCTGCCTCAGTGGTGGAGAGAGCAACACACTTCCGTGGCTCAAACTACTAGGAGACTGCTCATCTGGTAAATTTGACCAAATATCCCAAAATGGACTTTCAAGAGTCAATGTCTCTGGTCATATCTGCATCTGTGTAACCAATCAACTGGAGCTTCTCATTTCTAAAACATAGACGCATCTTTGAAGTCCCCGAAGACATCTCAAGATCCACTTTACAGCTAACCAGTGCTCCTTCCCGGGATTTGAGAGAAATCGCTTAACAGTGCTGATTGCATGTGCAATGTCCGACCTTGTGCACATCATGGTATACAACAAACTTCCTACTGCTGAAAAGTAGGCCACACTTCTCATGGCAGCCTTCTCAACATCCATGATTGAACACTGCCTACTACTTAGTCTGAAGTGGTTTGCTAGTGGGGTGCTTACTGGCTTAGAATTTTCCTTCTTAAACCGTTGAAGTATTTTTTCAACGTAGTTCTCTTAGGACTACCAGAGTTTCTTGTTCTTATGGTCGTAAAATATTCTGATACCCAGAATTTGCTTTGCCAACCTCAAGTCCTTCATAGCAAACAACTGCCCAAGCTGCTACTTAAATTCCTTAATACGTGCACTATTTTGTCCAATAATTAGCATGTCATCCACATAGAGGAAAAGGATGACAAAGTCATCATTAGAAAAGCTCTAAACAAATATGCAATTGTTAGAAGTAGTCTTCCATGAGCCTTGATCTACCATAATAGACTCGGACTTGTTGTACCATTGACGTGGAATCTATTTCAATCTGTATAAGTTTTTTCCTAGACGACATACCCGTCCTTCCTTTTTCTTGGCCTGGAATTCTTTCGGTTGCTCCATATAAATCTCTTCCTTAAGGTTACCGTGGAGGAATGCTGTCCGAACATCTAGTTGCACTACCTCCAGATCCAAGATTGTAGCTAAACCAAGCACCACATGTATGGAGGATATTTTTACTACTGGTATAAAGATTTCATCAAATTCAATCCCTTTACACTGATTGAAGCCCTTCACCACCAGTCTTGTTTTATACCTCAGTTGAGAAGTATTTTTCTCGCTCTTCAACCCGAATACCCATTTATTCTTTAGGGCTCTCTTTTCCTTCGACACTTTAGCCAATTCGAATGTATGGTTCTCATGCAATGAACTCATCTCATCCTTCATGAGTTCCAACCATTTCTCTTTGTACTTATTCTCCATTGCTTTGTCAAAGCCTTCTGGTTCACCTCCATCAGTGAGTAACACATACTCATTGGTGGATAAATGAACAGATGGTCATCGGTCTCTTGAGGAATGTTAACAGGTAACTTCTTTGGCTAGCTAAGGAGTGACATCATTCACGTCTTCATCAGGCGTTATAGCTTCTTCACCATTCACCTCGGTCACTTTTGGACTCTCATGAAAATGCGTCGGTCGGACAACATCAATAATCATCTTGTTAGTCCGACCGATATTAGATATTGCCTTCTTCTCTTTATCAATATTCTTGATTGTCTCCCTTTCAATAAAAATCACATTTTTTTACCGAACAAGCTTCTTCTCTATTGGGTAATAAAGTCTGAATCCTAGTTCATCTTTCCTATAGCCTAGAAAGACACATTGTATCATCTTTAGCTGTAGCTTGGTCCTCTCATCTTTCGGGATGTGAACAAAGATCTTGCTCCCAAACACCCAAAGATGGTGATAGGATGGCTCATTTCCAAACCAGATCTTCTCTGGTGCTTCTCCATTTAATGGCCTATTGGGTGACCTATTAATGACGTAGGCCTCTATCCTTAAAACTTCTGCACAAAAGGATCCAAAGAGCTTTGCTTTAGAGAGTAGGCACCTGACTCTTTCTAACAGCGTGCGGTTCATTCTTTTTTGTCACTCCATTCAATTGTGGCATTTTAGGCAGTGTCTTCTGATACTATATGCCATTCTTTCTACAATAGGCATCAAATGCTCCAATATATTCGCCGTCGTTGTCACTCCGTACACACTTCAACTTCCTTCCTGCTTGTTGTTCAACTAGAGCGTGACAATGCACAAATGTTTTGAGGACTTGATCCTTAGTCTTAAGTAGGTAAACCCATAATTTTCTCAAGCAATCATCAATGAACGAAGCAAAATATTTAGCCCCTTCTAATGACTTTTCCTTAAATGGCCTACATATGTCAGTGTGAACCAAGTCAAATAGTTCAGCCTTCTTAGATGATAAGTCTCTAAGGAAGGAGACTCGTCACTGCTTTTCCACCATACAATGAGGACAGGTCCTTAGTCTGTTTTCTTTCAAGCCTAGAATAAGACCCTTCTTTGCCAGATGACACAGTCCTTTCTCACTTATGTGGCCCAATCTATGGTGCCACAAATTTGAAAACTCTACACTACTTGCAGCATTCATCTCTCTATCCATTGCAAATGCTTTCACCACATGCAGCCCAGAGATCTTCTTTCCTTGGGCAATGACTAGAGACTCTCTAGTCAATCTCCAGGCTCCTTCATAGAAGGTGTTACAATATCCTTCATCATCTAGCCTGCCAGTTGAAATTATATTTAGTCGGATATCAAGGACATGTCGACGTCCTTCCAAGAACAACCTCGTCCCATTATTGGCGACAAGCAATACGTCACCTCTACCAATAACTCGGGACGTTTTTTCATTTTTCATCCTTATTACTCTAAAATCTCCCAGAGTGCAAGATGTGAATAGACTCCTTCTGGATGTGGCGTGAAGTAAAGTGCCCATATCCACCACCCAGTTGGACTCATGATCGGTCAGAGTTACCACATCGTTCATTTCACAAGTCAATAGCAGATCATCTCTAGTGACCACTGAGAGCGAGGCCTTTTCTTCCCCTCGTCCTTTCATAGCTTTGTTCGCTTTTCCATCTCCTTTGTTGTCATGCTTCCATTTATAATAATATTTCTTAATATGGTCTTTCTTACCACAATAATGGCATTCAAAGCTTTGAAACCTTGACTAGGACTTGTTGCATCCCTTTTCTTTAGGCTTTCGACTGCAACTTTTTCTCCTTCCCCGTGACTCAGTCACAATTACTTTGGAGTGCGTAGAGGTGGAGGTCCCTTGTGACCGTCTTGACTCATTTACGAGTAAGGAAGTGATGACCTCATTCAATCTGAGCGTATCCTTTCCAAACAGTAGTGTTGCAACGATGTCGTCGTACAAGACCGGCAAAGAAGCCAGCAACACTAATGCCTTGTCTTCCTCCTTAATCTCCTCATCCAGAGCCAACATTTGTGTCAAAATCTGATTGAACTCGTCTAAATACTTTTAAAACTTTTTCCTTCAGACAACTGAAGGCCATAAAATTGCTTCTTCACATGCAGTCTTATTATTAGGGACTTAGACTTATACTAACTCTCAAGCTTCTCCAAGACCTCTGTTGGGTTCGACAAGCCAATGACCTCTTGAAGAGTGTTGTCCACAAGACACAACTTGATAGTACAATTCTCCTGCTTTTCTTCCCTCCTCCGAAGGGCTTTCACCATTCCTTCCCAAGTCAAAATATTTTTTACCATTTCTTACTAAAGGATAAAATTATTTTACCCATTAAACTGTTCTATACTAAATGGAAAGTTCTTTGATGACGACGGCATACAACCGAAGCTTCACAACATCTCTCTGATACCACTTGTAAGGGAAACTCGGTTGATTTGCCAAGTAGCATGAAGAGAAAAATAAAAGTTAACAAGCAGGGAGGAGAAAAGAAATTGAGAACACACAAATTTTACGTGAAAAACCTATTAGAAAATAAGAGAAAAATTATGGGACACTTAGACCATAAAAACTCACTATCAAAAATAATTACGGATTCCAATTGAAAAATAGATAGCAATAGTAAATTTTGTTCTTCACTTCTCTGTATTTCTTCACTCACACTTTTCTCTCAAGTTCTTGCACACACTCAAGATATACACCCCAAGCACACATGCATACATACATACATACATACATACATACATACATACATACATATATATATATATATATATATATATATACACACAATCTGACCACCTACACATTAGGCAGCAAGCGTGCACAAGATGACCTGCCACCGACTCTGCAAGATGTCACCAACTCTGCTAAGTGTCGTCCTGTCGGGAGGAGTTGACTTCCTCCTCCAATCGGCAATCTGAAAGTCTATCCTTCTGAAAAACGGCTTGCCCAGACTTTGCAGGAGTTATAGTCTCTAGGCATTGACAAAAGTCCTCGGTCATTGCCTTGCTTAGCATCCTCGGCCGTTATCAGCATTTCAGCCGTTATCAGCATCTTGGTCATTATTAGCATCTTTGCACAATTGTCAACTGCCCGTCATCACAAAGCTTTATCTACTTCGGCATTTGCATCTCTAAAAATGCACTTCGACATTTTCTACTCTAGAAAATGAACTCTACCATTTTTCACTCTGGAATTTTCCTCTTCGGAAAATTCACTCCAGACTTTTCCTCTCTTGAAAAATCACTCTGGAATTTTTTAGGTCATCATTTTTACTCCGAAAATTTTCATTTAACTTTCTCTCCTAAAATTTTCGGTAAACATTCACTCCGGTCAACTTTCAGTCCAATAATTTTTCACACTGGACTGATCCCAACATTATGAACATCACCCTTATCATGAGGCAAGCATTGACCCTTTATGACAAGTTGGTCTCAGGAGAGGGCCACTCCAAGTTCCCCTCTAGCAAGTCCTAAACCACGGGGTTGGTTAGAAAGGAAGCAACGAAGAGTCTTCTCGGTAACTTTTTGGAGCTCTCCCTTTCCTCTTCCTCTTTTTCCGTTGTTGCCTAACTTCTTTGGTTTCTTGTAGGAGGACAAGATTATGAGCGCAGTGCACAAGGAACTGCACCAAAGGGATGCTATAATCGGAGACCGAGATGAGAAAATTTTTGAGCTGGAGGAGTAGATGGGCCAGCTGAGCGCCCAAGTCAAGAAGCACCAGGAGGAGAAGGCCGCCTTCCAGTCTAAATTATTTGAGCTGAGAGCGCAATCTGCAAGACTGGAAGACAGGGCTACCTGGGCAGAAGCACTCGTGGGTGAGCTCCAGGGAAGGATAGCCTCGTTTGAGAACGAGATATCCACTTGTCTGTGTCCTCAAGGGGTCAGTCAGGCACTGTGGGCCAAACTTCGGGAAGGCGTTAGCATTTGTTGCCATATTGTCAAGATCGCGGATACTGATTTTCCTACTGGCATCCTTAACCCCTCAAACTGTGCCACCCAGCAGCATGAGGACCTGGTGGACTTTTCTAGGGCCACCTAAGGGCCTCTCTCGTGTCCTCTTGGAAGCTTTGCTTCCTAGTTGTGATTTTTGTACTTTTATTCTTGGTTGTACTTTGTAAATAAAGCTTTGTTAATAAAACACTGATTTTGCTGACGTATTGTGTTTCTCGACTTTATCCTGCTTTCTCTTTGGTCGTTTACTCTTTGTGCTGGCCGGTTTGCGTACGGGGTGGCTAGTTGCAACACTAATCACCGCAGTCCAACTACTCAGAGACGTGTGCCATGCTCTCAGATGGACCTAAGTCCTCGAGGAATCATCTGGGTGACTCATTGTATCATGACATCTTCACGCTTGGTTTAACGAGTTTCACTTTCACATTAGGTGGCGCTGCTTATGTATGACCCTAGGTGGCTAGTTTTTAGTCACAGTACTTTGCCCCTAATGTGTTGACCGTTGTGGACTGACTGCGCTATCTCATGTTAGAGGAGGTCGTCACACGTTACATTTAAGCCCCCTAAGGTTCAGTATTAGACAACGAATGGGCCACTTAGATGATCAGGGTTTTATTTGACCGCTTACGGGCCCCTTGGATGACCAAGGTTTAATTCGACCACTTATGAGCCGTTTGGATCACCAAGGTTTAATTCGATCGCTTACAGGCTGTTTGGATAATCAAGATTTAATTCGACCGCTTACGGGCTGTTTGGATGACGAAGGTTTAATTCGACCGCTTACGAGCTGTTTAGATGACCAAAGTTTAATTCAACCGCTTACGAGCCGCTTGGATTACCAAGGTTTAATTGTGAGCAAGTAAAAACCTGCCCAACGTAGGGGCAGTTTAGGTCGTTTATTTTATACAATCTACAAGCAAGCATTCATATGGAAAAAAGAAAAAGAAAGGAAAGAGAAACATGGAACAATGCAACTAAAAAAGAATTATTTTTTATTAATCATAATGAATATTACAAGCATGCTCCACATTACACAAATGACATACCTGGGTCTTCGCTGGTAGTAGTGCTTTAGGTGGACAGCGTTCGACATCCACCGGACCAACTTGCCATTCTGGGTTTGGAGCTTGTATGCTCCATTTCATAGGACGGTTGAGACTAGGAATAGGCCTTTCCAATTCGGAAAAAGCTTGTTCTAATTGGTTGTCTTGCCCCTAGCCTCTATACTTCCCAAGACCAAGCCTCCAACTTTGAATTGTCGCGCTTTTACTTTCTTATTATAATAACAAGCAATTCATTGTTGGTAGGCGGTTGTGCGCATCCTAATTGCGTGGTCTTCCTCCAACAGATCTAGGTGCTCCCTGATCTTTTGGAAGTTGCCAAGTGGATCGAATGCTTCGACCCTGAGGCTTGGGAGCCCAACCTCCACCGGTATCACAACCTCAGTCCCATAGTAGAGGCTAAAAGGTGTCTCATGAGTTGGTTCCTTAGGAGTCATCCGGTATGACCATAGCACGGAGGGTAGTTTGTCAACCCAGGAGTTTCCCGCATCCTCCAGCTTGGTCTTCACACGGTGGAGCAATATACGGTTGGTGACTTCCACCCGTCCGTTAGCCTGGGGGAATGCTACCGAAGTGTGGACAAATTTGATACATAGATCGGTGCTATACTTGGTGAAGTACTTTTCTAATAATTGGGTTTTGTTGTCAGTCACGATGACCTCGAGAACGTAAAATCTGCTCACTGTGCTCTGGCAGACGAATTCCAGGGCATTGTGCTCTGTGATCTTGGCTAGCAGGGTGGTTTCAACCGATTTGGTGAAGTAGTCTATACCGTCGATGATGAATTTCCTTTGCCCAATTGCGATGGAAGATTGGTCGAGAATATCGAACCCCCATTGTGCAAAAGGCCAAGGAGCTTAGAGGAATCTCAACTTTGCAGGCGATTGGTGATGAAAATTTCCATGGAGTTAGCAATTCTCACACTTCTTCACAAACTCTAGGGAGTCCTTCATCATTGTTGGCCAGTAATATCCCTGACACATTACTTTGAACGATAGGTTCTTGCCGCCAATGTACAATCCATATATCCTAAGGTGGACTTCATTCAAGGAGTAGTCGGCCTCGTCAGGGGTATGACACCTGAGGTACGGAGTTGAGTATCCTCGGTAATACAGCCTTCCGTCGACTATGGTGTATCTTTTTTATCTGCTTGGCCTTGTTCACGTTCTCCGACAGTGTTTTGTCCACTAGATACCTCTAGTACGACATCATCCAATTTTTGACATCAGAGACTTGCATCGCTTCTTGCTCCTCTACGTTAGGGTTGTTCAAAACTTTCATCATATCTCTCGAGTACTGTTCCGAATTTTTGACCGCCGCTACTCTGGTGAGTTGGTTGGCCTTTTAGTTCTCAATTTTGAGGACGCGGACCCGATTTAGGTTATCAAATCTTCAGACCATGTCCTTTTCCTTAGCTAGGTATCTAGTCTGGAAAGGGTTGCACGCCTCGAAGCCCCCATTGATCTAGTTAACGACTAGCTTTGAGTCCCTGTGGGCGGTCAATCGCTTAGCTAAGCACTCTTTGGCTATTCATAATCCGGCTAATAGGGTTTCATACTCAGTAATGTTATTGGTGGCCAAAAAATTGAGTTTAAGGGAGTATTTCACCTCAAACCCGTCTAGGGTCCTTAGGACCACTCCGGCACCGCTACCTGAGTTGGTTGATGAACTGTCAACATTGAGGATCCACTCTGGCTCCTCCAAGTGGTGGTCTGTGTCCTCTGCATGACACTCATCGATAATTGGGGTCGTGATCTTAACAATAAAATCGGTTAAAGCCTGCCCCTTGATGGTTGGCCTGAGCTGAAATTCAATGTGAAACTCTCCCAACTTAATGACCCACTTGACCAACCATCCAAAAACATCAGGTTTCTGAAGGATACTTTTCAAAGATTTGTCGGTCAGAATAACCACACGGTGACCTAGAAGTAAGGTCTTAGCCTTCGGTCAAAGAAGACGAGTGCAAGAGCGAGCTTCTTAGTGTGCGGGTAGTGTGTCTCTGCACCAGTCAACATCTTGCTCATGTAGTAGACCGGCCGCTACATGTCTAAGTCTTGGCATATTAGAACGAAGTTAAGAGCCACTTCCCATACTTCCATATAGAGGTACAACTCCTCCTCGTCTCTTGGTGATGTCAACAATGGTGGACTAGCCAAGTATTGCTTCAACTCATCGAAGGCGGCCTGGCACTCTGCAATCCATCGGAAGTCATTTGCTTTCATCCCCCTCATAGCCTGGAAGAAGGGCTGGTTCTTGTCACATGACTTTGCCAAGAAGGGAGACAACGCTTCTAGTCTGCCGGTCAGCCGCTAGATATCCTTGACGCTCCGTGGTGGAGATATGTCCATGAGGGCCTCGATATTCTTTGGGTTTTCTTCGATCCCTCACTGAGAGACGATGAAACCCAAGAACTTCCCTGATGACACTCCAAAGACACACTTTGGTGGGTTTAACTTCATCTGGTGCATACGAAGTACCTTAAAAGATTCGGCTAGATTACAAATATGGTCGTTGGTGGTCTTGCTTTTGATGAGCATGTCGTCTACATATACCTCCATATTGCGGTCGATCTACTTCTCGAATATCTTGCTCACGAGCCTTTGGTAGACCAAAAGGAATGATCTTATAGCAGTAGATACCTTGATCGGCCATGAACGAAGTGTGCTTCTTATCTTCTAGGCTCATCCTGATCTAATTGTAGTCCAAGTACATGTCCATAAAACTCAACAACTCGTGACCAAAAGTCGAGTCTACTAGTAAGTAATCCTGGGCAAAGGAAAGTTGTCATTCGGGAAAGCATTGTGGACATCAGTAAAGTCAACGCACATCTACTATTTTTCGTTGCTTTTCTTGACCAAGACTACGTTGGAGAGCCAATCCAAGTACTAGACTTCCTTGATAAAGTTAGTGTCCAGTAGCTTCTTTACTTCTTCCCAAATGGTTACGAGTTTCTCAACGGAGTAGTTTCTTCGCTTCCACCGGACGGGTTTGTGGCCAGCATTGAGACCCAACTTGTGAACCATTACTCCATCTAGAATCCTAGGCATGTCAGCGGATGTCCACATGAAGATATTCGCTTTCTGCCTCAAGAACGCTATCAGTTCGTCACGCAGGGGTCCGACGAGCGAGCCCCCTATCTGTACACACTTCTCTGGGTCCTCCAAAATCAGTGGCATGAGGTCGATGGCTTTGTTGGACTGCGCCTACTATAAGGTCGCTTTGTCTCGATGGTCCAATTCTCCTATAGGGCTATTGCTGTCGCTTGAGGCTACCCGTGACATGTAGCAAGTCCGTCGAGTCACTTGATCACCCAACTCTTTACCAATATTGCATGCTATTGGAAATTTTATTTTTAAATGTGGTATTGAGGTGATGGCTCCGAACGCTACTAAGCATGGCCGACCTAGGATAGCGTTGTTATACGGAGGGCAGGTCAATAACCAGGAAGGTGAGTATGCGACACGCCATTCTGGGGGTACGTGCCAGGATTACCTCCAACTGTATTGTCCCTTGGATAGCCGTAGGTTCGTTGTTTAGGCCATATAGTGGCCCTGCGACAGAGTTTAGCTAATTCTTTTTAATACCAAGTTTAAAGAACACATTGAGGTAAAACAAATCCTTAGAACTTTCATTATCAACGAAAACTTGTTTCAACTGGTAGTCCAAAATACCGTCTGAAATGAGTACAGATACAATTAGTGGATTAGTATGTGAAAAAATTACATGAGCCATTTCCCTATCACTAAAGCTAGTGACATTTTTTTCCACTCTCTGCTTCTTGCAACCAGCTTGCCCCTCGTGATCTACTTAGTGGCCTTGGATGGTCAAGCTGTTATTATGTTGACCACTCTAGCCGTGACCCGATTTCCTAGCTATGATAGATCTGGACCCTTCACCCATGGTTCAGAATTCTACCTAGGATCCATGATAAACCTGATAAGATGGCCCCTCCGGATGAGCTTCTCAATCTCCCTCTAAAGTGCCTTACATTTCTCCATGATGTGTCCCAGAGATTGATAAAAATTGCAATATTTCATTGGATTTCCTCCCTCAGTGTTCTTCAATGGCTTTGGCAACTTAACAAAGTTCTCCCGACAGATCTGCATGAGGACGTTGGCCTGTTTGTCGTTCAATGGAGCCAGGTTGATAGGCCGTACTCCTTATGGTCCAGTGCTCCGGTCCTATGTTACTTCCAGCGGGGATTGTTGCTGCCACCATTCTTCCTCTTTCCTTCAGCCAAGAAAGAGTAAGGCTGGTCAGTCCTCTCAGGATGTTTTGCCTCGTTGGCCTCTTCGGTGGCCACGTATTCCCTGATGATGGCCTCTACTTCCCAGAAGGCCTGCGGGTTCTTGTGGGCTAAGTGTTTAAAGAAGTCACCTGACCCTAACGCATTGGTGAGCTTGGGGATTCTTCTGGCTTCTGTCACATACCACTCGACGAACTTTCTTGGGTTCTCGCCTTGCCTCTACTTGATGTGGGAGAGGTGTCTCGACTATTTCTCTTCTGGGTGGCTAGAAGCGTACTGCGCCAAGAAGAGGTCAATGAGATCTCTAAAACTCCGGATCGAGTTGGTAGGAAGCCGATAGAACCAGATTAGGGTATCCCCCTCAATGTGAGGGGAAAATATCAGCAACATTTCGCCTCCTTTAGGCCTTGGAGGCTTAGATGGGTGCGGAAGTGATCCATGGGATCAGTGCTCTCATCATACGAAGCCAGGGCCAGTATCTTGAACTTGGCTGGCATTGGATGATTTTGGATCTCCGTCGTGAAGGGAGATCTCTCTAGGTCGGTAACATGTTTGTCATCCCTGAATACATGGTTCCAGATCTCCTCGAATTTTTCCTCCACACAGAAGGAGTTTCCTGATCTCTTGAAATTGAGATAAGTCCTCAACTCTGTTCTTTCTGCAGTGCGATGCGTAGCCGGCTGGTTGCTACCGCTAGTGGATTAGACGATCCGAGAGGCTCCCTCCTAAGCCTGGGGTCATGGCTTGTCCTAAGAATATTGGGTGTTTATCCTCTGGGGGCTCTCATCCAGAGTTTCATGGCCAAATCGTCCTTCAAGCGTTAGACGGCTCTTGGCATAGGAAGCCCCAAAAGCATGAGAGTTTCCTAGCGTTGAAGCCTTCTTAGCCGACTTCTTCCTATGGCCTTCTCGCTTGGAAGCCGGAATCGGAATCAAGGAGGGCAGAGCCCCCTACTTCTTCTTACCCTAGCTCGTGTAGAGCATTTGGAGCATTCTAGACATGTTGTTCATTCACTCCACCAGGTTAAGAAAAAATGGTGCAGGCTGCTTTCCAACCAAATTACCAGCTGAGTGGTCGTGGTTGGGAAAAGTAGCATCTCTAGCGAGAGCACTAGCTTAAGCCCTGGTGTTCACCATCTTATTTGAGGACACTGATTTTAAGGATGATAGTGGTTGACTTTTAATTAGTGTTTTCACGGACGACACCGATGATGTATCTTGGATTAAAACTTTAAACAGATTTGGGTTAAGCTGTTCGTCAGATTCCGATCTCCATCCTCTGAGTTTCGGATCCTACACACCACAACTTCAAACAAAAGGTTTGGTCCCATCAAAAATACTCTGGCACTCAAGTTAATAAATAATAACGAGAATAGAAAGTAGACGCAGAGAATACAGAAATAAATGTTGGGAGTGCATTTATAGATGCAGGTGGGGAGAGCACTTGTAGAGAGTGTGGCTTTGGATGCTCATGGAGAGTAGTTTTTCTAAATACTAAGCTTGTAGGAAGCTAGTAACAGAGAGAGTGTGTGTTATGATGCTTGAAAGTTTAAAAAGCTTCTGAGAGCTTGAGTTTGCTTGAGAGCGTTTAGTGGGCAAGAGAAAGCATGTATCTGGGGTGAGTTTTCATGGCCTTTTATAACCATGGCCCAAGACTGCCTTCCTTGTGCAACGAGACTTGATGAATGCCTTCTGTGTGGGGATCGTTTCCTTTCCTGCGTAGGCGTAAGCGCCATTCCTAGCAGTAACAATCAATGAGGCGAATCTCCTTCCTTCTATGCATAGTAACCGTTAGGGTTTTCTTAGAGATCGCATGTAGATACTTGCGCCTTCCTCCCGGGATGTGCTCTGATTCTATGAGGTTACCGTTACAGGGGATACTGCCTTCTTAAGAGATGCGAAATATTAGGGCAGACAACCGTTGTGATCGAAAAAGGGACGCGTGGGCCGATTTAGGTATGGGTCGTGTTCGTCCCGAGCCTCTGCCGATCTACTTGCCAATTCTCTGGTCAATGGCAGCGTCGACCGTCCTAGGTAGAAATGGGCCACCGCTGGATATGGGTTGTTTTCTCCTTTGTGGGCCACCTTGCTACTGGTGTCCCCATCACTTTCCTTACTCTTTTCATTCACTTCATTTCTCTCTCTGGGCTTTTCCCCTATAGACAGGCCTTACTTGTACAATATTATACACACACAAATGTAGAGAATTCTCTCTACCTTATTTTCTTTCTCTCGGTTTCTTCAATCACAACGGAAATATGTAATGATAATATATCATTAATTATATTAGAAAAATATATCTATATAAATATGTGTTTGTGCGTATGATTCAATTCGATTTAATGTCGATTATTTACTTTTCAAAAAAAAAGAACCAACAAATAATGGTTAATGTTTCCCGTGCAACAGTCTACCCACTTTCCTCCTCAAGGTAACCACCAGGACAATTTGATAAAAATTGTCCATAAATGATGGTGATGATGGTTTTTGATCCCTAAGTTAAATACTCCATTAATACACCATCGATATAGAGTATTGAGATTTGGAAGATCAAAACCAGTGGGCCATTGTCACAGAATCAGAGCAGCATTGCATTAGTTTTTATGGCGAAAGGTTAGTTTCGATCCTTAATTTTATTCCATATTTAATCTTTATATGGCATGATTTGAACGTGGAAGATCGATTTATATCTAATATCCTTGAAACTGTTCTACAAATTTTTCACTTTTAAAAATTTTTCAAAAATATAAAATTTTGATTTTTGTGCAGATTTGGTAAAAACTAATGTCAAAAATCATTATAAAATTTAATTTCTAACATTTTCATGATTTTTACATTAATTTTGGTGTAAACATAGCATAGTTTTTATCGAGTAAAAAATCAGGTAAAAACGGGTCAGGGCAAGCCCGCCAGAGGTTGAAGATGACCTAGTATGGCATCATTTTGCTACAATAACAATAAATGAAAATAAAAAAAATATTTGGGCCTATTCGTGCATGACCCACTTTGTGTGTCCGCATATATGAACGACCTTCCTGCGCCCTATGAAGCCCACACTCGGCACACAGCCCAATTCAAAAATCTTTGTTTAGGCAGGCGGGAGATGCAGGCGCCAATGGAAGACCTATCACCATAATTTATGTTTTTATTTCTTAAGATTGAGGATTGATCGATTTTGGATATCGTATTTAGTGAAATATAGACCAAGTGAAAGAATATTATTTATTCAATTTTTTTTAAAAAAAAATGAACCAACAGATAATGGCCCATGTTTCCCGTGTAACTGCCTACCCACTTCCCTCCTCATGGTAACCACCAGGACAATTTGATGGAAGTTGTCCATAAATGATGGTGATGATGGTTTTCAGTCCCTAAATCAATTACTCCGTTAATACACCATCGATAAAAGGTTTTTAGGTTTGGAATATCAAAACCAGTAGGTCATTTTCGTAGAATTGGAGCAGCGTTGTATTAACTTTAATAGTAGGAGGTTAGTTTTGATCTTTAATTTTATTCCGCATTCAATCTTCATATGACATAATTTGAACGTAGAAGACCGATTTATATCTAACATTTAATTTAATTTATATTCTTAAACCACAATCAAATAAAAATATGATTCGAATAAAAAAGAAAACTACATGAATGCAAGCCATTATTTGTGTGTTTTTAGCTTAAGCCCTAGTACTCAGTTAGAAATTTTTAGAAAAAAAAATAACACAAAAGATGAGGAAAATTTACATTTTTTAAGAAATGTGGTTGTCAAAAACATTGTCAATGCTTAATAACTTAATAACCCATTGGTTTTTCTATCTTCAACTCAAATAATATTATTTCTAATTGTAAAAAAAATAATATACTTATATTACATGTCTTATATTATTTTTCTCCTTCCCTGGTTTTTTATTTATTTTCTATTTTGTTTTTTTTTTTTCATTTTTGTTAGTTTTCCCTGCCCCTGCACATAAATTGTTATTTATTTTTTGTTATGTTATTGGGCTATAGTGCCACAGCCTCTTCCTGTATAAAGCCATCACTACTCTGTTGAATAAAAAATGAAAAATATTTACTCTCACACTCTCTCTCGTTTTCTCTCTGGTTTCTCTCTCTTTCTCCCCCCTATCTCACGTCCCTTTTCCCTTTCCCCTCCCTGCTTCTCCCTCTCTTTTCCTATATCTCGGTTTTGTCTCTCTGCTTTTTTCTGTAACTCGGCCTTAAACATTTCGGCTGCTTTTCACTTCGATCATCCCTGTTTATTCTTCCCTCTTGTCTCTGCTTATCTTTCTCATTCTCCATTGTATTCCTCTTCCCCTCAAATTTCATCTACAGCACTTCCCTCTTTGCAGCAATTTCCATATTTCACCTTCGATTATTACGTTACGACCATAGATTACATATCAACTTATATAACATACATAAGAGGAAATATATAAAATAGAAAGAGAAAGATCAAAATTACAGATAAGAAAATCACTGTCACACATTTGTATTGAATTAACAAGACCAACGTATATCAGTCGCATCAGGTACATGAATCGACCATCGCCACAAAGGGGATCTTCCCTTCATTGGTGTCCCTTCCATACCAAACAGATCGTTATACAGGAAAGCAGCACGACCCAACTTCACGCAGGACCAGACATGAGCACGAAAGCCAGACTACATTATTTCAGCGTTGAAGTAAAGTAAGGGGGTGTTTGGCCACACCACCTGCGTTTGTTTATTTACTGTAGTATTTGGGAAAATATTATGCGGTTTTTTAACCGATTCGAGAGATTAGAGTGCAAGAACCAGACCCGGAACTGACTTCCCGAACTGTTTAGAGAGCCCACTTTCCCAAACGGGCTGACAACGATGAGAAGGCGCCGAGGAAATCGACGATGACGAAGATGCGATGCCTGATGGTGAGGACTGATTCGTGCTGGTTCCAAGGCGGGTGACGGTGATGGAAGTGTTGAGGTACTCGCGAACATGGGTGATTATCCCATCGGAGACGGTCCAAGCGTGAACCCAAAAGATCGAACGGCTGCGAATGCAGCCCTCGGCGATGACGAGTGAATCGAAAGGGATGATCGATTGAGGGACGAAGGCGAAGGAGGATGAGTCGCCTGACTCACTGTCGTCTGCGCCGGTCAGCAAGCGCATCAGAAACTGGTGAGACGGCGGACCATGGAACCACCACTCCAGATCGGAAGCGACGAGGCGGTGCACTGTGGCGACGTCACGGGAGCTCAAGGCGTCATAGAGGGTGAGCACGAGCCCCTTGTTGGATTCTCCATCCTCCAGAATGGTTTCTTGGTTAGCCATTTCCGGCTCAGAAAAACGGGAAGACTTGACAAGGAAATGAAAACTTGAACGGAGAGATCGACGAGGTTTGCATTCGCGAAGTGGGCGGGCGGGCTTTATAGAGACCGTTGAGCCGAACCAGGAACAGAGAGAAAGAGGGTGATTCTTCATAACGAGGGCACTATGGCGCCACGTGGGCTACTAAATTTTAAAATTAACGAACTATATTTTTTTTATAAAAAATATATTTATTTATTTTTTATTTTTTTTAAATATGAAAAATATGGGCCATTAGTTTTAAAATGCAACGCCCACGTGGCGCCGTAAGCACTGCGACACCGTATAGCGTTACAGCGCCTTTGTCCTCTCTTCAAAATAATATTATTAAAAATAATATCCAAATTACAAACATAACGTATTTAATTAAAATATATAATAATTTTTAAATTTGTTGCACAGACTAAAAATAAACTCCAATCATATTTAAAAATTTCTTTCATATTTTTGTTTTTATTTTTTCTTATCTGTCCAACAAAATGTGGACTGACCAAGAGCCCAACACACGGGGGTAGCGGTGGCCCAACAGATGTTTTTCTAAGGTTATAGCCCAGGAGGCGCGGCAGAGGACAGTTCAATCCATCTGAGGGAGAGAAGCCCAGATGTTAAAGGCCCATCGCGTGGACTGTTAGGTAAAAGGCCCGAATAATAGAGCAGTTGGTCCGTGCGGGTCAAATCGGAACTGTTCAATAACGAACGGATGATTAGAATTACGCACAGTGACGCGCCCACGAATACCCTCCTAGGTGGCCATCGACACACCGATTGCACAATATAGGCAAGTAGGAAGAACTTGCCATAATGTGGCTACGGCAACTGTCCCGACAACTCAATAAATATTCCCAAAATATTTTTCAAGAGTACACATTGTCTTAAGACAGCTGTTACGACTCAACGAATCTCCTCAAAAAATAATTGCCATACAGCGACCTCCAACATTATCCTAAAAAGAAAATGGTTGTTCCCTAGTAGCCATAATTACCATATGCACCCCACGAACCATCACAGTAACAATTCAACAAATTTGTTAGGGCAGCCGACGTTAACCGCGGAGGCCATCCTATCTCTAATTCTATAAATATTCCTTTACCCCTGCTGGACAGGTGACCGAACAATATTCAACCTCAAGCATCCCTGAACGGTCACAGAGCTCTCTCTCTCTCTAGCCACTCAGCCCACAAGTGCATATTCTCTCTTAAGCCACTTACCCCATGAGTGTACCCTTGCTTAAGCCACTCCTCGTCGAGCACATCTCTTAGAGCCTAGTCCTCCATCCCACATTCAACCCCCCTTGTCGCATCCACGTATTCCTTACATCCTCCATCTTTCTCTCTATCACAAAAAGATTTCTAACTTAAACATGGAGGATCATCAGGGGAGCGAGTCCTGCCATTTTCTGACCTCTCGTTGATTTGTTATAGTATGCAGGATCTAAATTATCAATAGTGAAGACCAAATTCACCTCAATTTGACCCGTCGGGAGAGATTGACTGGCTCTCTAACCCACACAATAATCTGGATTTCAGGATGCATTATTGGTGTCATCTATAGGAACAACTGAAAATGTCTAACCATCACTCTTGTAAAGCCAAACATGGTTAATATTCGAGCACAAGCCAGTGCACCAGTCAGGGATGCCATCTCTCACGATGACGACTCCTCTGCGGGTAGCCTTGTAGATAAGAAACCGATCCCTAACGTGAGGACGCTTGTTGCCCAAATGGAAAATGTGTTCAAAATGCTCCAGTCCTTCTATACGTGTCTAGACAAACAATAGTTGGAGGGGCCATTCTCCATCTCCCAGACTTCGGCTTCAAAGTGAAAGAGCCAGAGAAAAAGGTACTCAACCGAGAAGACCCAATGGCCTGACAACCTCAACGCCTGAGTGGCCATGAGCAACAGGGCCCAAACATGGCTTGATGGAAGACCAAGTCACGAGACGTTGGAGAAAAGACCAGAGCAACGGAATCTGTGATACTTCCATGACGACTCGAGACCCCTACCCAGGAAGAAGCTTCTTACACTACCAATCCAACGAGGGCCAACAGTCGTCCAATCCAATCCTTCTCTCCGAACTACTCGGAATTGATTACCTTCCTTAATATGAAGCGGATTATGTCCTTTCCTCAAATGGAGAAGAGAGCAAAGAAAATTGAACAACACGTGTTCAGGGAAAGCAGTAACAGGCATTTCACAGGTCTGAGGAGGTCATCGTTCACAATGGCGATACGAACGCAGCTTCTCCCTTGCAAGTTTAAGACGCTGATTCAAAAACTCTACAATGAAGGTTCGAAACTGATAGATCATTTGGATTACTTTCACACCCTGCTAGGCTTTCAGGTCCTAGATAATGCCATCATGTGCCTATACTTTCACTTGACTCTCAATGGGAACACCCAGATTTTGTTCCATTATCTACAGCCAAATTCAATGCAAACATTCCAAAAGTTGTCCAATAGTTTCCTATCGCAGTTTATCTCTAGTCGGAGGGAGGAGAAGCAGTCTTAGCACCTTGTCCGCGTCAAGTAAGGGTCAAGTGAGAGTTCAAAGTAATTTCTTGCCCGATTCTCCACTAATGCCTAAAAAATAGCAAAGCTCATCAATAAGGTAAAGCTGGGTACCTTCATAGTGACTTTGGAACTGGTGAGTTCTTCAAGCATCTACTCTATTAGGACCCACAAACTTTCCAAGAGGCCGAGATCATTGCCCATACTTATATAGTTATTAAGGAGGCCAATGAAATGAGGTGGCCATAGTGCACAAACCACTTCCGCTAGGGGCCAACGAATAGGAAGAAGAGGAATTAAGACTACATCAACTCCTGAGACCCCAAGAAGCAACCTAAGATGGAGTCGGCTACTTGGAAAGAGTTTAGGCTTCTAAACCTAACCCCTTTGAATGACTCCTAGACCAATATCCTCATACAGATCCAGGACAAAATGTTTCTAAAATGGTTGAACAAATCCAAGAACTGAAGCGAGGAAGACCAGTTGAAGTACTACTACTACTATCGATCTTTGGGTTATAGCACAGAAGACTATCACTCTACAGATAAAAATTGAAATATTCATCCAAAAGGGGCACCTCACCAAGTTCCTGTGGAACTCGAGACAGGCTGCTGGTAGAGAAAAAGAAGACGAGCTACAACATTTGAGAAATTGGGTCGTAGTTGGGGTAGTCAACGTAGTGGCCACAAAGCTATCCAAGTGTAAAACCTCAAACCACTCAGAAAAATCTTTCAGTAGAAAAAAGCCGAGGGTATAAGTTAGGAATGATATTACTAGTTTTAGTAATGATGATATAACACATGTAGTAATTCCCTGTTCTATCCCTTTGGTTGTATCTGCGCTCGTTTCGGACAGTAAGGTTGACTACTAATTGAAATGAGTCTTTATCAATAATAGAAATACTCGTAATTTACTATATCTTGATACATTCTTTAAATTTGGATTAAAAAAGAGCAGATAATGCCAGCAGAGAGGTCCCTATACAAACTGGATAATGAGCCAATGTTAGTCCAGGGAGCCAACCAACTAAAGGTCACCTTAGGAACACACCCAAAGATGGCATATTAAATGCTCACATTTTTAGTGGTTGACTTATCCTCGGTCTACAACGCTATATTGGGGTGACCCTGCCTAATGACATTCAGGGTAGTGACGTCGATCCCATGCCCAAGGATGAAATTTTTGATAGCATGCTGTATCGGAGAGGTCTTGGGTGAATAAGTGACTGGTTGGACATGCCATGGACATCTAAGAGTGACATCGATCCCGTTGGACCCCAATGATCTCGAGAAATGCATATAGTTTGGGAGTTCATTAGCTTGTCCCTCTGCATGATGAATTGATCACCTTCTATTCACATAACTCTGATATTTTTGCATGGACTCCCGTCGATATGCCATAGATACCGATCGGAGTAATTTCTATAAGTTGAGTCTTAATCCCGATCATAAACTCGTCAGACAAAAGCGAAGAAACCACACCATAGAAAAGTTGGTTGCCATATGGGAATAGGTGAAGAAATTTCTTGATATAGGTTTCATCCGAGAGGTCCAATACCCGAACTGATTATCAAACACGAATCTCGTCAAGAAAAGCAATATAAAATAGTGGATGTGTGTCGACTTTACTGATATGAATAAGGTATGTCACAAAGACAACTTTCCTCTACTGAAGATTGATCTGTTAGTGGACTCCACATATGGACACGAGCTATTAAATTTTATGGATGCACACTCAGATTATAATCAGATCCATACGTACACATATGGAGGTGTATATAGACAACATACTCGTCAAAAGTAAGACCACCGATGACCATATTTCTGACCTCAGTGAGACCTTTGAAGTGCTCTGGGTGCATTAGATGAGGCTAAACCCAGCAAAGTGTGTTTTCATAGTGTCCTCTAGAAAATTTTTGGGCTTTATCATCTCTTAGGAGGGGATCAAGGCAAATTCCAAGAAGATAAAAGTCATCATGGATATCAGTCCACCTCGAACCGTTAAGAAAGTCCAAGGGCTCATTGAGAGGCTGGCAATGCTCTCCTGCTTCCTAGAAAAATTGGCAGAAAAGTTTCTTCCTTTCTTCAAAGCCCTAAGAGGAACAAAGGTGAACAACTTCTAGTTGACGGCTGACTATCAAGCTACTTTCCAAGAGCTAAAAGAATTTCTCATCAGTCCCCCTTTCTTGATGTCACCAAAAGAAGGCGAAGATCTATATCTATACCTAGCAATTTCAAATACGACGCTATGCTTGTCCTGATCTGGTAGTAGTCCGATGTACAACGGCCAATCTATTACGTCAGTAAGACCATAACAGACACAGAGACCCGTTACTCTCATGCCGAAATGATCACCCTAGCGCTCGTTTATTCTATGCAAAAACTGCGACTGTACTTCCATGCGTATATGGTCATTGTCTTGACTGACCAACCCCTGAAGGAAATCCTGTAGAAACCCAACACGTCTGGACAACCAGTCAAATGGACCATCAAATTAGGTGAGTTTGACATAGAGTTTAGACCGAGGTCATCCGTAAAGGGTCAGGCTTTTACGGACTTCATAATTAAAACGATAACCCCGATTTTAGATGCTCGCAGTGTCGTATAAGTCTCCCACCAGCAAGAGGAAACTATAACCTGGACACTACGCATAGACGGATCAATGACTAAATCACATAGTGGAGTAAACGTGGTCTTAAAGACTCCTGATGAATTGAAGATAAAGTATTTGGTCACACTCAGATTCCCAACCACCAACAACGTCGACAAGTACGAAGCTTTACTCGTTGGGCTCTGACTAGCAAAGGAATGTTTGGTGAAGAATCTGGCCATCTACAGCAATTTAGAACTAATTGTCAACCAAATCCTCGTTAACTTTGAGATGTCTAGCCCTCTGCTTGCAAAATAGCTCGCTGGAGCGAGAGGTGTGCCCCAAATGTTTAACAAAGTTGAGTTAATGCACATCCTAAGAGAGGATAACTAGAAGATTGACTAGTTAGCAAAGGTAGCGATGACCAAAAATCCAGAGCAGTACTCCCAGGACATACGAGAAGTCCTAGCCTCCCTGAGTATAAAGAAGCCCAAGCAGGAAGTGTCGCAAGTATCGGACGACGACAGCTGGATGGCCCCTTAGTAGAGATATATCACTAATGGCACTCTGTCAGAAAATTTGAAAGAAGCTAAGCGCATCAAAAGGATGGCAAACTAGTACACCATTGTGGATGGGAAACCATATCGTTATGGGTACTCTACCGAATACATGCAGTGTCTCTCCCCAAAAGAAGCCAACTACGCATGAAGCAAGGGACATCTCAATATTTGTGGGTCATATGTTGATAGCCCGAACATTGCCTTTAAGTTAATGTGATAAGGCTACTATTAGCTGACAATGAAGCGAGACATTATGAAATTTGTGAAGAAGTGCAAAAATTACCAAGTCTATGACAACACTCCCCATCAACCACCTGTGAAGCTGTGATCCCTGTAGGCGCCTTGGCTGTTCGTATAATGCAAGCTTGACATACTCAACTTGTTCACCATTGTGTCCGGGTAAAGGAAATTTGTCATAGTTGAAATCAACTATGTCACAAAGTGGATCAAAGTCTCCCCGTTGGCTCGGATCACCGAACAAAACCCGACGGAGTTCGTTTGACAAAGCATCGCTTGAAAATTTGGGATTCTTGAAGTCATAGTGACCGACAATAGAACCCAATTTACCAACAAACATTTCACTAAGTACTATTCGAGTTTAGGAAGAAAAGTGGTCCAAACTTCCATTGCCTATCCGCAAGCAAATGAACAAGTGAAAGTTACGAGCCGGACCATGCTGCACATGTTGAAGACAAAATTAGAAGATGTCGGGGGCTCCTGGGCAAACGAGCTACCTTTCATATTGTGGTCATACAAGATGACACCAAATGAGCCTACCCGTGAAACACCCTTTACTCTATCCTATGGGATTGAACAAGTCATTCTAATAGAAATCGGACTGCCCAGGCTTAAGGTCAAAATTTCCAATTCGCTCAGCAAGTTAGAGAACATCTTAAACTGCTCGAAGAAGCTCAAGACGTAGCCAAGATGCACACGGTGACTTATCAGTAATGGATCGCTCAATACTACAATAAGATGGTGAAAACATGTCAATTTGAAGTGGGAGACCTAGTTCTACGAAGTATAGAGGCCACAGGTAAGAACACCAATAGGAACAAATTCTCCCCGAACTTGAAGGGGCTGTTTCTCATCTCAACAATTCTCCAGCGTGGCGCATATGAGTTACGCACCCAGAATGGTGAACTAATCCCAAGGATATGGAATCCATCCATCCTAAGAAATATTACCAATAACCTCCCGCCAAACCCAAGTAAGTCTGGCATGCACCATCGTGAATGCTTGTAACATATACCACATTTAAATTAATAAAAATGATTGTTTATGTGATTTTCGGTTGTCCATATGAATGCTTGCATGTATTTGTATAAAATCAAGGACCTAGACAGCCCCTAAGTTAGGCGAACGTTGTCACCTATGCCTAACTCGGCTACAACCCAGTCACAAAACCTTAATCCTGTTAACCAAGTGGCCCAGTGAAAGTTGAAACTAAACCTTGGTCCTGATGGCCAAGCGGCTTAGATGAGATTGAATCTCATGACTTAGGGGGCCTTGTGAACCAAGAGTCAGACCTCACAATCAAGTAGCCATAAATACCTTATGGGGTTTCTCAGCATACATGTTGCAACTCTCTTCTACAAGGATGAACACCATCAGTCGACAATGGTTAGCAAATTAGGATCAGATGCATGAAAGCTACGTCCCCTAATAGGATTGAGCACAAATGATTACGTGTGGGTGACGGCCTAGGCTTTTCTAGAGCTCGATGGCTACAGCCACGAAACCAAATCGGCCCTAGTGAGACTCAATGACAAATGTGTGACGATGTCCACTTACAGGATGGAGCACCACCCCATAAAACCCAAAGTGCCGCGACTTCCCCCTGCAGGAACAAGCACAGCTGTACCTTGTGTCCACACCAAGACTAGTGATGATGGTGATAATGCTTGGCTAGCAAATAACGAAGCGTTGAATAAAAGAATTCATTGTAAATACAGAAATGTACAATGAGTAGAGTCCATGAATAGAAAGGTCCAACTGATTTATTTATAGATAAAAATGTACAATGAGGAGAGTCAATCTGCTCTAGAAATATAGAAGGATGCATACACCTCTGGTTCAAGCTGAGGAGGGGCCTGTGGTTGGGAGCCCCCCGGTGAATGTGGTGAAGGCTCCCCACCATTTCCCAGAGACTCAACTAACTCTGATCAAAGTCAAGCACCGCTGTTCCTCGTGTGAAAGAAGCCAATGGGAAAATCTGGAGCCACCAAGGTTGTAACCCACTTGCAAAGGTAAATGCCATCCCAGAATCTGTTGATTAAGGGTTAGCCCACCTCTATCGGATTGAGTCGGGCCGTTAACTTGTCCTCCAGATGGGAACATTCATCTAGGAGATCTACAAGGCATTGCTTAGCCCCCGAAGCATGTCCTCAAGAGAAGTGATCCAATCCAAGTCTCAAGATCTCTCCTCTATGAGCTCTTGGAATCTCACCTTGATCTTAGACAGCTTGTTTGAGTTAAGTGGATGATCTCAACATCCCGCTGGCATACCATGGCCACCTGTTGGTGCATGCAAGCCCCCATTTGGCACAGCACCTCCTGTGGCTGCGAAAAAATAAAGAAAAAAAATGAGAAGACAAAATCAATCAAGTGATTAGTAGATGTAAAATTGAAGAGCCGTGAAACCCGCACCTCTATGTAAGGAAGCTCCTCTGTGGAAGATAGGCTTGGCAAAGTCTCGGGAGAAGGAGCCGGTGAAGCCCTCCTGCTTGGCAGTGGCGCCATAGCAAGGCCAAGATCAAAAGGCAAAGCATCCAAGTCCTCCAAGGCTGCAAGTGTCACTTCCACCGAACGCGGCACTGCTACAACCACATCAGATTTTGAACCACTCTCTGCCTCCACCGCTGCAATCAAGTTAGCTCTTGACAATCAAGTTAGCAAGGGGGACACCAAACTCGGCTAGGGATGGAACCCAGGTGGGCTTGCCCAAGTCATCGGATTCGACGCCACTTGCCCTTGCAACAAAAGCAACAGAGAATTCTGCTAAGTCCATGTCATCTAATGGGAAAGGGGCAGTGTCCAGCATCCTAGATGCTTTTTCGCCCCCCACTCGTTGTCTTCGGCATCCTCCGCAACCATCTCAATCATAGTTAACCCCAATATGGCTGGACCATCTTGAGCTGCCTCCTCAACAAAATGGTAGGAGGCGCAAAAACAAATTCCTTGGGTAATGAAGGGATAGAGATTACAAAGTCTTGCATAGCCACCTCTTGTGAGTTAACTAGCTCACCCGGTCCTCCCTTCACTGGGCTAGTGGTTATCGCGACATGAACTGACGGGCACTCACTACCCGTGGTGGGTAAGTCTAGCTCATCAACGATCGCTGGGCAATAAGATTCTCCAACGGACAGGTGGGACATGCTCGCATATACCATCTCAATCTTTCTAACCTCCTCGGAGATAGACAAGGGAGTGGAGGACGGCTCGACTCCACCAGTTAATCATTCATTAGAGTTGCGGGTGACTAGCTCCTTTTGCCTTCTTTTGTTATGGAGAAGAGGTGGTTCAGAGACCTCTTCGTCATCTTCCTCCGCTCTCACCTCCCACTCAACTCTGGCGAACACCTCACTGGTGAGCCAACAACTAGTGCGACTCAAGTCAAAAACATTATCCATGATAAGCTTCGTTAGACCGCATGTCATCCACTCCTGCTCCAGAACGTTGCAAAGAAGACGTCATTAACTTCGCCTCATTTGTTCAAGATGCTCCACTCATGACTGGCTGCCAAGTAGAAGAAGTGATCCTGCCATCTTTTCACAATGTCAGGTTCCCCTCACTTATCTTGAACGTAGACCAAGGGGTAAAGGAGATCCAGTCATACTCCTGATTGAAGTGAAAAACCACTTACACACCCCAAGCATACAAGGGAAAGCCCTTGGTGCGACAAAAGATGCATAGGGAAACTAGGTATTGGAGGGCGTTGGAGTGAAGACGAGCCACCAAGATCTCTAGAGCTCTCAGAATCTTGCTCAACTCCCACGCAAAAGAAATACAAAGGGTAGCCTTCAAGTGCTCCTCATAAATTGTGATAAAACTTGAGGGAGGGTCACAAGTCATGCCGTCAACCTCAGGCACGTTGTATAGAATGTCATTAGAGATACCATACTTCTTGCATAGAGACATCACGTCCCCACTGGACAAAATAGAAGAAATCATAGTGATGCCCCATGAAGCCATAAAAACCAAATAAAAAAAATGGGAGAATTGGGGTCGAGCAATTCGAAGAGCGAAGAAGTGCATAAACGGTAGGGGGGCTAGCACTTAAATAGCCAAAACCCCGGTCACGAAATAGTGTTGCATAAGAGAGGCGCATCCCCGTAATGACCATGGCACTTGCCTACACCTCTAAGTGCTGCGATGCACCAGTCCGTCAAGTCAATTAAGATGACTGACATGACATCCCTATGGAGCCTGCGGGCAGCTGGCGCTCAAGCACATGCGTTAATGATACCTTGACATGCCATTTTTCAAGATAGTGGCAGATTAATTGCCCCAATGGATTCAAGATTGTTTCGAATGACGTGCGTCTCAATCAAGCGCTTAGGACAGATCCTTTTGGATTAGGTGGCTAGCATTTCAGACTGTTAAATTGCCAAAAATTGCACGACAAGAACTAACCATCAAGCACCTCAACCATTCGCGACAAGTAAGAATATTGGAGCAATGCAACATGTAAATAGACAATGCTCAGGAAGTTCCATTTATTAATTCTTTTTACAAAATATAAGTTTACAATGGCAGACGTACAACCCAAAGGAAATAACAAATACATGGAACAACGACCTAACAACGGAAAATCGACTGGCCTTTGCTGAGAAGGCCCCAGTGGGAGGCTTTCGTGCTGACGTCGTGAAGACGCCCACAATATCAACGAATGCAGCAAATGGACCATCCCCTGTAGGTGAAAGGAATCCCCTCTAAAGCAACCTGCCATCAAGTAGTTCTCGAGGTTAGCAGCAAAAGTGAAGGAGAACAAGCATCCTCCCCCCTTTGGGGAACAATAATATCCCTCCTTCAGACCGACACCAGAGAGGACTACTCAACATTGGTAGAAAGAGAGGGAACAGCCACTCAAACCCAGGCCTTGACTCTCCTAGTGAGTTTAGGCCTAGGCTAGGCGTAAAAGAGGGAAACCAGGGAAGTTTTCCAGGCAAAAGAGAGGAAACAAAGTATATTTCAAGAGCATCCTCAGCTTCGAATATTAGAGAAGAGCTTCCTCCAATTCCGGCCAATGGTAGCATAGGCTCCATGCCAATTTCGAACTCTCGTACCACGTGGTTAATGAGGAGGGTTCGTGGTGTAAGGCATAGAGGGCCCCTGCATTTATAGCCAAGGAGGACATCGAAGAGCATTAAATTGAGAAGATAACACTGACATCAGAGAATTGCCCCAGATCTCACCAGATATAATGAATTAAATCCTACCTCACAGTGCAGCAAATCATTAGAGAGCCTAGGGAAGGAGCATGTGAGTAGACCTGCAGCGGGCATCCCATCAATGAACATGCCAAGAGTTGACAAGTCAGGCCTCCTAGCATAGGGGACTAGTGATTGATCGGTAGAATGCAGGCTGACCCAAAGCCCAACCCGTGGGGGTAGTAGCAGCCCAACAGACATTTCCTAAGGTCATGGCCAAACAAGCACAACAGAGGGTAGTTTGGCCTACCAAAGGGAGAGAAGCTCGGATATCAGAGGCCCATCGCGCAGACTATCAAGCAAAAGGCCTCGACAACGAAGCAATTGGCCTGCGCGGTTGACTCATAATTGTTTAATATGGAGCGGGTGATTAGGGTTGTGCATAGTGATGCGCCCATAATTACCCCTCCTAGGTGGCCGCCAACACCACGACAACACAATATAGGCAACTAGGAAGAACTTGCCATAATACAGCTACCGCAGCTGAATCGATAGCTTAGCAAATATTTTTAAAATATTACCCATGATTGTGTATCATTTCAGGATAGCAATTATGGCTCAGTGAATCTCCCCGAAAGGCAATTGCCATACAGCAACCTCCAGCATCGTTCTAAAAAGAAAAGGAATCTTTTTTAGCAGCCAAAGTCACCATTGCGCCCCACGCATAATCACAGAAATAGCTCAACGAATCTATTATGGTGCCAGACATTAACTACAGAGGCTACATTGGCCCTAATTATATAAATATCCCTTTGCCCTTGTGAGAAATGGGACTGAACAATCTTTTTCCTCAAGCATCCGGGAAGGATAACAAAGCTCTCTCTCTCTGTGTAGCCACTCAGCCCATGAGTGCATATTCTCTCTCAAGTCACTCAACCCAAGAGTGCACCATTACTCAAACCGCTCCCTATCGAGCGTATCTATTGGGACTAGTTCTCCATCCCACTCTCAACCCCACTTTCTTGTTACATTCGTGCATTCCTTACGTCCTCCATCAATCTCTCCGTCACAAAAAAGATTTCTAACTTGATTATTAAAAGATATACTGAAATGTGAGTCTCACTATCCTCTAACCCCTCGTTAATTTGTTATTGTATGTAAGATCCAGGTTATTAGTAGTAGAGATCGAATCCGCTTTAATTCGATCCAGGCAAGTAAGAAGAACTTGCCATAATGCAGCGATCGTAGCTGCACCAATAGCTTAGTAAATATTTTCAAAATATTACCCATAATTGTGCATCGTTTCAGGATAGCAGTTATGGCTCAGTGAATCTCCCTGAAAGGCAATTGCCATACAAAGAACCTCCAAAGATCGTTCTAAAAAAGAAAAGGAATCTTTTTAGTGGCCAAAGTTACCATTGTGCCCCACGCATAATCACGAAAATAGCTCAACAAATCTATTAGGTTGCCAGAAGTTAATTGCAGAGGCCACATTGGCCCTAATTATATAAATATCCCTTTGCCCTTGTGAGAAATGGGACTGAACAATCTTTTTCCTCAAGCATCCGGGAAGGATAACAAAGCTCTCTCTCTCTGTGTAGCCACTCAGCCCATGAGTGCATATTCTCTCTCAAGTCACTCAACCCAAGAGTGCACCATTACTCAAACCGCTCCCTATCGAGCGTATCTATTGGGACTAGTTCTCCATCCCACTCTCAACCCCACTTTCTTGTTACATTCGTGCATTCCTTACGTCCTCCATCAATCTCTCCGTCACAAAAAGATTTCTAACTTGATTATTAAAAATATATTTTGAAATGTGAGTCTCACTATCCTCTAACCCCTCGTTAATTTGTTATTGTATGTAAGATCCAGGTTATTAGTAGTAGAGATCGAATCCGCTTTAATTCGATCCGGGCAAGTAAGAAGAACTTGCCATAATGCGTGATAAAGTTGCACCAATAGCTTAGTAAATATTTTCAAAATATTACCCATAATTGTGCATCGTTTCAGGATAGCAGTTATGGCTCAGTGAATCTCCCTGAAAGGCAATTGCCATACAGCAACCTCCAGCATCGTTCTAAAAAAGGAAAGGAATCTTTTTTAGTGGCCAAAGTTACCATTGTGCCCCACGCATAATCACGAAAATAGCTCAACAAATCTATTAGGTTGCCAGAAGTTAATTGCAGAGGCCACATTGGCCCTAATTATATAAATATCCCTTCGCCCTTGTGAGAAATGGGATTGAACAATCTTTTTCCTCAAGCATCCGGGAAGGATAACAGAGCTCTCTCTCTCTGTGTAGCCACTCAGCCCATGAGTGCATATTCTCTCTCAAGTCACTCAACCCAAGAGTGCACCATTACTCAAACCGCTCCCTATCGAGTGTATCTATTGGGACTAGTTCTCCATCCCACACTCAACCCCACTTTCTTGTCACATTCGTGGATTCCTTACATCCTCCATCAATCTTTCTGTCACAAAAAGATTTCTGACTTGAGTATTAAAAAATATACTGGAATATGAGTTGCGTTGTCCTCTAACCTCTCGTTAATTTGTTATAGTATGTAAGATCCAGATTATCCATAGTAAAGATCGGATCCGCCCCAATTCGACCCACTGGAAGAAAGCAAGTGATTCCTTAACCCACGCTACAATCTAGATCCAAGAATGCATCATCTTCTTATTGGTTTTAGACTGAATTATAGGTGCTCTATTTTCTAAAGAGATTAAGAGACTCATTCTTTTTATTCTAATTGTTTATTTTTAAATAAATAATAATTTTTAACTTATTTTAAAATAACTAATTTTAATCTCTCTATTTTTATAATAAATAAAATTTGCAAATATGTGAAATTAGTAAGGATTTTATTTTTAATTGCCTTTCTTTTGATTCTATTGATTTTGCTAAAGTTGACCACAACGTGTGGCTCTTGCCACGCTAGTTTAGGGTGGGGCAAACTTTGATAATTGGGCGCCAATAATCAAATGTCCATTCTAGCTTTTTCCGTATTTGGTTTGCGGTGTGTATATAATTTCTTCTTAAACAGTTAATGGTTTCTCATTAGAAAAAAAAAAAAAAATCATATTGAAAACAATACTTTCAGTTTTTGTTCCTTTTGTTGATCGAGTGCGTATATTTGGCATCCTTATAAAAATTATCCAAACAATTTTAAGGAATATATTATATTTATTAATATTTTCTTTAATTATTAATACAATAGAAAATTCCAGAATTTATTTGATTTGTCATTCTATAGTATTTATAATTCCGGATGTGCAAGTTGACTTTTTTGAAGAAGCAAAACCAATAATTTGGTCATACCTTAACTATTGGGGAAATGAATATAGATAAAGACACATCATTAGAATAATAAAAGAGAAATAAATAAAAACTTATTTAATTTCTATGTCTATGGCTATATCATAAATTAATTTTTTATAGGAAAATAAGACAACCACAAAAAATCAATAATGATAATAATTATTGATGTGTTCTGGATCCAAATTTCGAACAAGTTCGGGTCAACTTGATTGTTTGAATCTGACTCCATTCACTGAGTTTGGATTTTACACACCACTACAACAAATAAGAGGTTGGATGACAGCGAGAGGTTGTCCCATTGAAAATACTCTGATATTCATGTCAACAAATAGCCTTCTAATCAAGAAGGTAAAGGAAATGAATACAATGAGAACACTGGAAAAGTGTTTAGGACAATGAGTTGCTCTCGTTGAGAGAAGCTTTTGTAGGCTTGTGAGGAGCACTATCTCTTAGCACTGTGTTCGTTAGGAACATGGTGGCAAAGAGTGAATTGTTCACCGAAAGCGTGAGAGCTTTGCAGTAGAGAGGGCGTGATGATGAAGGCAGCTGTATGCAAGTATTAAGAGCGTTTTTTGTCTGAGATCAAATGTGTGCCCTGGACTGAGAACTCCATGGGCTTTTATAGCTAAAATGCCGGATGGCCTTCCTTGGGTAGGAAGGTTTGATTCCCATGCTCTGTTGGGATTGCTTTCTTTCCTAGCGTGGAGTTTTAATGGCGATAACGGCTCCATGGATTGATTGTCTTTCTTTCACGTTTTGTAACCGTTTAGGTTTACTACAAACAGGAAGAGGGATCTGGTGCTTTCCTTATGGGACGTGCGTTGAATATACTGGTGACTGTTATAATAGAGATTGCCTTCTGAGATAGTGCAAAACCAAGGGAGAGGACCATTACTGGTTGAAGACAGAAGTGTGGGCCATACTGAGCTTGGCCCACAGGAGACTTTCTATTAGGCCGGCCTACTGGTGACACCACCGGTCAATAGAAGAGTTGACCACCTCGTGAGTCAGTCATCTGTCTTGTTGTCGAGCTTTGCCAATCTACTTGGCCTTTCGTTCGATCAACGACTAGCATTGACCGGACATACACATATGAGCCTTTGTGGATCTGTGCTATTCCTCCTTCTTGGGCCAGCCCACTATGGGCGTACCCATCACTAGCCTCCCACGCTGGTGGTCTGAACTCTGACCTCCAGCATGTTCATGATGGGTCGTGCTTGACTGGAAAACCTTGATGAAAAAGCCGGCTGCAACTCTAGGTCTATTAGTTACATGACTTGGTGTCCATCATGATCTGCTGAATTGGTGAAGGAATCGTTAACCGAAATTGTTGACTGCCCAAACCAAAGTCCAGAGAACTTCTAGGGAAGAGTTGACCGGATTCGTTGATCGTCTATGCTAAAATCCAGAGAACTTATAAGGGGATAATTGACTGGATTCATTAATCATCTAGGCCAAGATCCAGAAAACTTCTGAAGGAAGAGTGGACCAGATTCATTGACCATCCAACCCAAAATTCTAGAGAACTTGTGGGAGTTGGAACGACGCGCCATCATCAGCCAACTTGTCAGTCGAAAAAGTGGTCACGTGTCTGTACGCGGTGAATTTAGGATCTTGGTAATTAATGTGCCAGAGGATCTAATTCGACCGCACCCGTTCAGGAAAAGGCATGTCACAGCAATGATGACTCACATTTACGAGACGGTTAACTTGTTCGGCGTTTATACTGTCCCTTAAGTAGTCCATCCGTTTCATTTGCAAATGTCCCATGCTTTCCCTTCATCTTCCTTGAAAAAAGTTCTAAGTGTTCTGCAACTTTTCCTTACTTCCATGGTGTCCTCTGTTGTTGACATTGCTTCGATCCTCAGAGAGAGTAATGTGAAGGCGTTGTACGTTGAGTACAACATCCCCATGGAGTTCGTCTTCCAAGTTCCTAACAAGGAGGACAGGGTGTGCTCACCGCCTGAGGGATTCATTACTATCTACGAGACCCACTTGAGAGTGGCCTGCGCATTCTAGTCCCAAATGAGTTGCTGGGCATCTTCACAGCTCTTCAGGTTCCTACCGCACAATTCTAAGTTAATGTTGTGCAGTACCTATGCATGTTCTATATTTTTCTTCGTCAGCATACAAAACAGTTATCTATAGAGATGGTGAGGGTCTTGTTCAAGTTCAACCAAGGAGCAGAGAGGATCTCCCAAGCCCCACGTGGCGGACTCCAGGTTAGCACTGCCATTTATGACTCCTTAAGGAATTGAAAGAACTGGTTCTTTTTTATTCATATGGACGAGTCCTGGCCATTAGCCAAGGAGTGGGGCGGCGATAATGGCTTCTTCTTTCTCCTCCACTGAGCTAGAGAATGTTTTGGCTGGTTAACTTGTCGCAGTAGGAGATAGCTTTGGCATAGGTGGTGAGGAATTTGTCGTTGAGGCTTATAGGGCCAGATTGCGCTCTGCCACCAGCAGTGCTATTCTGGCTCTACCGCGACCAGAGTGCCTTGTGCCTTCTATGGCACCTACGGAGCCCTCAGTGGAGCAGGCCACTGAGTTTCCTATGGAGATGCCTACCGAAGAGCTCATGGAGGCGCTTGCAAAGCTTCCTATTGCGCAGATCGCTACACTATCTGTGGAGCCTGCTACCGGCGAGCCTCACGAGGTGCTTAGGGTTCCCACCGCTAGAGAGCCTGCTGAGGCAGTGGGCTTCACTTCGGAGAAGTTGGCGGAGTCCGCCGCCAAAGAGCCTACAGAGGTGGTGGGCTTGGCAGTGGAGATGTTAGAGGAGTTTGCCTCTAGAGAGCCTGCTGGGGTGGTGGACCTCACAGCGGAGTTGGAGGAGTCTGCGGCGAAGGCTACAACTAGGCCTACTCAGGAGTTCATAGTTTCCCGTCCTCTGCCCCTTGGGCCTAGAGAACGCAGCTGGCCAGTGAGGCCGGTGCGCAGAGTCTGGCAGGTAAACCCTCATAACTTTCCTTCTCCTTTTTGCTTCCATTGCTAACTCTGGGCATTTTTGCAAGCAGATAAAGTTTCTGGTGCCGTTACTATGGCACTGGGCCAGCGAGACCTAGAAATCTCCAACAGAGACAAGGAGATCACCTCGCTTGTTGAGGAGTTGGAGGTACTGAGGGCAAAGCACTAGGAGGACACAGCTACTCTCCAAACAATGCCGAAAAATTTGGAGAAGGAGAATGCTAGTTTGAGAGAAGCTGTGGTGACAAGTTTAAAGAGGAGAACATCCGCCTGAAAGAAGAGGTTGATCGGGCTACGTGGCACATTGATCAGCTTGCGGGGAAAAGGGATACATTAGAGAATGAGTTGCCTATTCGCATTCGTACCCACGAGGTCTCAAACAAGCTGTTGGCACAGTTATGGGAGGGGTTCAACATTAGCCAACGTATTGCTCGGCTGGTGGACCCCAATTTTCCAATTGAATATATTGACCCCGTGAACCGTTCCACCTAAGTCGCGAGAGCCTTGTGGGGGAACCCTAGAGTGGTCAAGGGCCACCACTGCTTCCTCCTAGGAGCTCTGCTCCTCCGTAGTTTTTTGTACTCCTGACTTTCTTTTGTGAATTGATGTAAATATATTTTAAGTAATAAAACAACTATTTTGTTGATGTCGCGTATCTCCGTCTTCATTACCATTTTCAAATTATTTACTGCAGTGTTGGCCGGCCTATTTATTGGTGTATCACTCGCTAGTTGGTCGTCTTCCTTATTTAAGGTGTTATTGGCGCTCTCTGAAGGACTTGAGTCCTTACGAAGACATCAAGGCTGATCTTGATGTCGTGTCAAGCCTGTTCAATACTTGTGCGTGAGTTGAGGCTTGGTGGCGCCGCCTAAGTATGGACTTGGGCGGCTAACTTTGGGAGGAGTGCTTTGCTCCTATTGACCATCGTTGACTGATCACGTTATCTCCTTGTAAAGGAAATTGCCACGTGTACTACTTGAGCCCCCTAAGATTTTGACCATTAATGAGCCACTTGGATAACCAAGGTTTAGATTCGACCGCTTACGAGTCACCTAGATGATTAGGGTTTAGATATGATCGCTCATTGGCCACCTAGATGGCCAAGGTTTAAATATGACCACTTATGAGCCGCCCGAATAACCGGGGTTTAAATATGACCACTCATGGTGTGAGGTTCCAGATTTAGGAACTTGGTAATAATGAGGTGATCAGTATGTTAATGATCAATACTAATCCTATGGAAAGATTAAGGTTTGTTGTTGGAAGAAAAATCGAAAAAATTATTCGGGTTCGGGCTGCGAAGCCCCTGCCAGCAGGCTTGCGCCTGTTGGGCGCTCGAGCTGAAAAACTAGTAGCAGGGCCGCTAGCTTCCCGCTCGAGCTCCGCTCAAGCGGGGGAAGACCCGTGGCGAGCCCCCTCGCTGCTCGCTCGAGCCGCGCTCGAGCGGTGCGTGCAGTATAAAAACCCGTCGTGCCTTTTCTCCTCTCATTCTTGCATGGGTTTAGGGTTTTAGAGAGAGAGAGGGCACCGATCCTAGAGAGAGAAGGAGGGAGATCGGGCCCGGGAGTCCGATTCCGTCCGAAAGCCAGGTATAAAGGTGAAAGCACGCGTCGAGGCAATTGTTCTCATACCCACTTCTCGTTCTCTTTCGATGTTTTATGTGTTTTCGTTGGGTATTTTGTGTCGATACCCACGGTGAACGGTAGAATCTCGAAACCCATGAGTATGGGCTAAGGAATATGTAGTTGTTTGTCCGAATCGTGTCCGATCTGCCCGGTTTGGTTTCACCGAAACCCTAACCCACGAAAAATTGGGGATTTCCCATTTTCCCACAGTATATCATGAAATTGACCTCAAAATGTGAACCTCCACGTCCCATTGATGAATATATGTCGGCCACGGGTTCGATTTCGCACGTTTTGACCCGTTCGCGGCATCCAAGCCCTCTAAACGGGCGCTGTTACTATTCACCCGAGACCGGAGGTGATAATTGCGCGTTGTCACCTTCGTAAAATGATGGAATGACCATAGAATGTGAATTCCCGTGTTCCAATTGTGTGTATATATCGGCCGGATGCCGAATCCCGCAAGATTTGACCCGTTCGTGGCATCCGGGAGCCTTAAAAGTTCCCCGTTGTGGATAATCCGAAAATGAATGGGAAGTTGCATACTTCCACCCTTGTGATAAGTTAAATCGAACCCAAATGTGAAATCTCGTGTACAAAGAGTGTGTACGAATCCACCGGACGTCCGATTTTCAAGTATCGAACCATGTACGACGTCTGCGTGTTCAAAATGAGATCCGATCATGATCACCCAAATGAAATGAGAAATGTAAAGTGATATGCCTTCAAAATCGTTGTAAAAGTAACATTTAACCGATTAAACGTAAATGTAAGCCCCGAATGTGAATCCGTGTGCTGGAGGCAAGGGGATGAGTCCCGGAGGTTCCAAAGTGACTTGTGATCATCTGAGGTATGAAATCTAATCTCTGTTGTGAAATTGGAATGATTTGTTGTGGATTTAGAAAAATTGAGTCCCACGGATTGCGATTAAGGGAATTGAGTCCCATTAGATATTGTGAACCGTGACGTGAATAGAAGGGAATCCACATTGAGCTTGTGATGATGTAATCTCCCGGTTGGAGATGATTGTGATGGGAATGAGATTTCCCCGAGATGTGATTGTGTGTGTGGAAAATGTGGGTTTCCCTCTCCAAGTGTTGAACCTAATCTTGAAACAAGGACCCTGAGTCGTATGGGTAGTATTCTTTAGTATACCATGTCCATCGCGGTGTGAACCTGAGGAATACTTGGCCATGTATTCCGGAAGCTCGTGGGAGAGGGTGATGTCTATGATACGCTTTAGGAAACTACTGTGGAAGAACGAGGATTGCCCTGGACCCCGGGGGTGTGGGGTGTGTCTGTCGACGCTACATATTGAGATGTAGTCGTCTGTGATGATTGTTGCATGGATGCAACCGAGGGTCGTGTGCTACCGACCTAAAATAGTAGTCGTGGCTTTAGAATGTGTAGCGAACACATTCCTATCCTCGTTCTCTCGCATCGTTGGCTAGTACGGTCTACTAGCCGGGGTCCGCAAAGATGATGTAATAATAAAAATGAATAATGTTCAAGATATGAACCGTGAGAAACCGTGTGAACCCAGTTATTCAAGATGAACCATGTAAATCCCATGATCCAGGATGTAATCATGAAAACCGTGAGAATCAAATGAATCCGAATGGTGACCAATCAGTGTAATCGTGAGAACGGTAGGAATCAAGTGATCCCAGTTGTTCCTATTCCCTCTCCTATTTCTTGATTATGGAGAGTGCATGTATTCCCTCTCAAATTAGTTCTTATACATGTCTTGGAATGGTGTTTATGATTACATTTGCTGAGCTGTTAGCTCACTTTTACTGTTGTTGTTTTCCTTTCAGATGAGAATACTGAGCCGGCGCCGGATTGGTTAGAGCAAGGTGAGGCTTGCTTGTTGAGGCTGGCTGGACGGCGAGTGCAGAAGGATTTGGAGTTAGAGTTGGATCAGATTGCGGATGGCCACTCGGGGTTGAGCGTGGCTCGTTATAGTTATTGTTTTATGGTTTTTTTATGTTTCTGCATTTTTGATGATTTAGTTATGCTTCCGCGTCTGTATATATATGTTTGGAGTTTTGATTCATTTAGATGGCATCTCTCTAGATCCAGTATAGTAGGTTGTGTACTGTATTGGAGCCATGGATGATATGGCAGATGTGTGATACTGTGTAGCGTGTTGTAGACTTTGAGTTAAGCCTTTGATAGATGTGTGCTTGTTGTAGGGGATATTTAAACAGGTTGTATTTTTGATTTCGTCCAGTTGTAGAGGAAAATCTGCCAGATTTTCTGTTGAATCCATAAGCATTAATTATGGACTATAGTTGTGTTGCCAATGACGAAGGTTATTCAATGGAGAATAATGCGGTCCGTCACACATGGGCTACCTAGAAGACTAGGGTTTAGTAATAAGCGAGTAAAAATCCACTTGATTTAGGGGTCGCCGATGTCGTTTAGTCTTGTATACATACAAACATGCACATATACATATTGAACATAAAACGAAATGAAAGACAACATAATACATATAGGAAAATACTTCTTTTATTAATTGAGAATAGTATGTACATTTACAAGCATACACATGATTAACCTACCTGGACCCTTACTGAAAGTAGCGTTTAAGGTAAATCGCGTTCCACGTCCTTGGAACCAATTTGCTATCCTGGGTCCAGAGTTTGTAGGCTCCATTCCACAGGACTGTGGAGATTAGGAAAGGTCCCTCCTAATTTAGAGAGAGTTTATTCCGGTTGGCAATCTTGCCCATAGCCTCGATGCTCCGCAAGACCAAATCTCCAACGTCGAACTGCTATACTTTCTTGCTGTAATAGCGGACGATTCGTTGTTGGTAGGCTATTGTTAGCATCCTAGACACATTGCGGGCTTCCTCTAGCAAGTTTAGGTATTCCTAGATTTTCTGGGAGTTACCTTGAGGGTCGAAAGACCTGACCCTAAGACTCAGAAGCCCGATCTCAACCGAAATTACGCTTCAGTCGCATAACAAAGATTGAAGGGCGTCTCATGAGTTGGCTCCTTTGGAGTAGTTCGATAAGACCAGAGAATGGAGGGTAGCTTGTCCACCCAGGAGCCCCCTGCATCCTCCAACTTGGTATTAAAATCGTCGAGTAGCGTGCGGTTCATGACCTCTACCTATCTATTCGTTTGAGGGTACACCACCGAAGTGTGGACCAGTCTGACACCTGAGCTGGTGTAATACTTGGTGAAATATATTTTTGAGAATTGGATTCCGTTGTCAGTCACTATGATCTCAAAAATGCCAAATCTGTTGACTATGGTTTGGCGAATGAATTCAAGAGCATTGTGCTCTGTGATCTTGGCCAGTGGGATGGTTTCAACCCACTTGGTGAAGTAATCGATGCCTGCGATGACGAACTTTCTTTGCCCCGTTGCAATAAAAAATGGGCCGAGGATGTCAGCTCCCCATTGTGCAAAGGGCCAAGAAGCCTGGAGGGATCTCAGCTTAGCGGGCGGCTGGTAGTGAAGATTGCTGTCAAACTGGCAATTCTCACACCTCTTTATGAACTTGAGCGCGTCCTTCTTTATCGTGACCAGTAATAACCCTGATGCATGATTTTCAATGCTAAGTTCTTGCCGCCAATGTGCGATCTATAAATCCCAAGGTAGACTTCACCTATGGCATAGTCGGCCTCCTCAGGAGTGAGGCACCAGAGGTACGGAGTGAGTAACCGCAGCGATATAGCCATCCATCGACCACAGTGTACCAGCCGGCCGTCTTCTTAATCTACTTGTCTTCATCCACATCTTCTGGGAGTGCTCCATCCATCAGGTATGTTTGGTATAGTGTCATCCAATTTTCTACTCCGAAGATCTGCATTACTTCCTGTTCCTCTGTGCTGGGAGTGCTCAAAATCTCCCTCATGTTCCTCGAATACTGCTCTGGGTTTTCGGTCGCCACCGCTCTAGCAAGTTGGTCAGCCTTCTAATTCTCAGTTCTGGGAACATGAACCAGGGTTAGCTTATCAAATCTCCGGGCGGCTTCCTTCACCTTGGCCAAGTAAGGGTTGCATGCCTCAAAGTTCCCGTTGACCAAGTTGACGACCAACTCAGAGTCATTGTAGATGGTCAGTCGTCTAACTGAGTACTCTTTGGCCAATCTTAACCCAGCTAACTGGGCTTTGTATTCGGCAATGTTGTTGATGGCAGGAAAGTCGAGTCTAAGGGATTACCTCACCTCAAACTTGTCAGGGGTCCTTAGGACCACTTCAGCACTGCTGCCTGAGTCCGTAGACGATCCGTCTACGTTAAAGACCCATTTCGGTTCTTCCTCGTACTGTTCTGTGGCCTTAGTGGGTTGTTCTTCGAGGATTGATATCATCGTCTTGACAATAAAGTCGGCCAAAGCCTGTCCCTTCATAGTTGGTCTAGGTCAGAATTTGATGTCAAACTCTCCCAATTCGATAGCCCACTTTACTAGCCATCCAGAAACATCGGGTTTCTAGAGGATGTTCTTTAGAGGCTGGTTAGTTAGAACAATCATGCGGTGTGCCTGGAAGTAAGGTCTCAGTTTTCAGGCAGAGAAGATAAGTGCCAAGGCTAACTTTTCCATGCATGGGTAGCGCTTCTTTAGGCCGGTCAATGTCTTGCTGACATAGTAGACCGGTCGCTGAGAATCGAGGTCCTGGCACTGGAGGACGGAGCTAAGGGCTACCTCTGATACTACTAGGTAGAGGTATAGCTCTTTTCCGTTCTTAGGCAACGTAAGTGATGATGGATTGGCCAGGCACTGCTTCAATTCGTCAAAGGCTACCTGGTATTCTGCTATCCAATGAAATATGTTCGCTTTCGTCCCCCTTGGAACCTTGAAGAAAGGCTGGTACTTATCCCACGACTTGGCCAAGAAGCGGGACAAAGCTACCAGTCGTCCGGTTAGCTGCTGGACATTCTTGACGTTCCGTGGTGGAGCCATGTTCATAAGGGCCTTGACTTTCTCTAGGTTTGCCTTGATCTCTCGCTGAGAGACAATGAAACCCAAAAATTTTCCTAAGGATACTCCGAATACACACTTAGGGGGATTTAGCTTCATTTGGTATGCACGAAGTACCTCGAAAGACTCAACCAGATCACGAATATGATCATGGGTAGTCTTGCTCTTGACGAGCATGTCATTGACGTACACCTCCATATTGCTACCGATCTGCTTCTCAAACATCTTGTTCATGAGTCGCTGGTAAGTGGCACCTCCGTTATTTAGACTGAAGGGCATGACCTTATAGCAATAGGTGCCTTGGTCTGTCATAAACACAATATGCTCCTCATCCTCTAGGCTCATTCGGATTTGGTTATAGCCTCAGTACGCATCCATAAAGCTTAACAACTCTTGTCTAGATGTGGAGTCCACCAATTGGTCAATTATGGGTAAAGGGAAGCTGTCTTTCAGGCAGAATTTATTAACGTCGGTAAAATCGATGCACATTTGTCATTTTTTGTTTCTTTTCTTTACCAGGTAACGTTGGAGAGCCAGTCTGGGTATTGGACTTCTCTAATAAAGCCAGCGTCTAACAACTTCTTTACCTCTTTCCAGGTGGCGACCAACTTCTCCACAAAGTGATTTATCCGCTTCTACCTAATGGGCTTACGGCCAGGAGCAAGGCTCAACTCTTGGACCATTACTCTGATCAGAATCCCAGGCATGTCAGCAGGAGTCCACGCGAAGACGTCAACATTCTATCGCAATAACGTGATCAGCTCATCGTGCAGTGTCTGGTGAGTAATGCTGTCGATCTATACGCACCTTTTTGGGTCCTCTAGATTCAACGGGATTGGATCAGTTGGCTCACTAGATTGTACTTTCTGTAGAGTTGTTTCGTCTCAATGGTCAAGTTCTCCTGCCATCCTGGAACTGCTACTTGGCGCGATCTGGGACATGTAATACGTCCGCCCACTGACTTGGTCACCTAGAACTTTGCCCACACCACATGCTATTGGGAACTTCATCTTAAGATGTGGTATCAAAGTGATGGCTCTGAACGCTGTCAAGCATAGGCGGCCTACTATAGCGTTGTACATGGAGGACAGGTCAACTATCAAGATGGTGAGTGCCCGCCTCGCCGTTCTAAGATATATGCCCAAAGTGACCTCCAACTAGACCGTCTCTTAGACGGGCACGGGCACATTGCCAAGGCTGTATAACAGGCCCTCGGCAGGTTTTAATTGACTCTTTTTCAAACCAAATTTAAAAAATGCATCGAGGTAAAGTAAATTGCAAGAACTTTCATTATTTATAAAAGCTCATTTCAGTTGGTAGTTAATGCTACTGTCTGAAACGAGTGCGGATACAATAAGGGGGCTTATATAGGGGGAGATTACATGTTCCATGTTAATGTCACTAAAGCTAATGACATTGTCTTCAGTGCGCTATTTCTTCCTCCCAGTTTGTTGCTCCTTGCAGTCCACCGGAGTCTTGGCCAGCTGAGTCATGATCATGTTGACCACTCCTACTGTGACCTGATTCCGTGGAGGGGAAGGCCCTGGTCCTTCTCCTCCTGTAGTGCCAGAGTTCTAGCCTGGGTTCTTGATGAACCTGGTGAGGTGGCCTCTTCGGATCAGCTCCTCAATCTCCCACTGAAGAGTCTTGTAATCTTCCATGGAGTGTCCAGGAGATCAATGGAAATCATAGTACTTGGTTGGATTTCCTCCCTTTGCTTTTTTAAGTGGTTTTGGCCACTTAAGAAACTTTTTCTCACGGATCTCTATGAGAACATTCGAACGCGTGTCAATTAGGGGTGTCCAGTTGATCAGCTCATAGTCCTTTTGCTCTAGTGGTCTAGTCCTATGGTGCTTTTTGTGGGAGTGGTCACCACTGTTGTACTTCCTCTTTCCCTCAACTAGGAAAGAGCGAGGTTGTTCGGTCCACATGGGATGGTTAACCTCGTTAGCCTCCTCCGCTGCTACGTAGGCCCTAGTGATCGATTTTACTTCTTAGAAGGTCTACAAATTTTGGTACGCCAGGTGCATAAAAAGTCCCTGTATGTCAGCGAGGAGATGAAACTGTCAAGCTTCATCTCCTCCATGAGCCTAGGGATCCACCTAACTTCTGCCACGAAAAGAGCCAGAAATTTTTGCGGATTCTCTCCGTACTTCTACTTGATGTGGGACAGGTACCAAGGCTTCTTCTCTTCTCAGCAGCTGGAGGCGTATTGTACCAAGAAGAGATCAGTCAGCTCCCTAAAGCTCCAAATCAAATCTGAGGGGAGGTGATGGAACTAAATGCAAGCATCCCCCTTCAAGGTAAGTGGGAAGCAGCGGTATATTATTGCATCCTCCAACCCTTGTAAACTCAGATGGGTGTAGAAGTGATCAAGGTGATCCATGGGGTCAGCGCTCCCATCATATGAGCCAAGGGTTGGCATCTTGAACTTTGCCAACATAGGACAGTTCAAGATCTCTACCATGAAAGGAGATTGGTCAAGATCTATAGCGTGCTCATCGTCCTTAAACACGCAGTTCCAGATCTTCTCCATTCTTGGGTCTGCTGGAGCGGCATTGCCAAATCTTTTGGAGTTGAAGTAAGTCATCGACTCCTTTCTTTCTTAGGGGTGGCGCGTAGCTGACTGGCTACTGCCACTAGTGGATCTAACAACCTTGGAGGCCCCCTCCTGAGTCTGGGGCCTAGTCTCCGCCTGAGAGTATCGGGGGTTCCTTCGTTTTGGACTTTCTTCTAAAGTCATGCTACTCGATCACTCTTCAAGCCTTGGGTGGGTTTGGACCTGTGAGGACTCTGGTATCTAAATGCTGGCTGGCCTTTTGGATTTCTTAGCTAGCCTCTTCTTCCTCTAGCCTCCTCTCCTAGAGGTCAATGCAGGGACTACAACTGGGGGCGGAGCCCCTTGCGGTGTGTACTCTTAGCGAGAGTAGAGCATCTGGAGTATTTTATTCATATTTTGTATGTGCTCCACTAGATCTGAAAGAATAGTGCGCGCACCTCGTTGACCATCCCGTTGACTAGGTTACCAACAACGTAGTCCTAGTCAAGTGAAGTCACATCTCTAGCGGGCTCGCTTGCTTGTGCTCTTGTGTTCACCATTCTGATTGATGACGTTGACTTAGAAGGTGAAGCCGAGAAAGGTATCTGACAAAAGTGGTTGGCTTTTTGTAGGCGTTTCCAAAGACGGCGCCAATAATACATCCTGGATTAAAACTTCGAATAGGTTTGGGTCAACTTATTATCAAAATCTGACTCTATTCACTGAGTCTGGATCCTACATACCACTATAATAAATAAGAGGTAAGATGACGACGGAAGGTTATTCCATCGAAAATATTCTGACGCTCATGTTAGCAAATAGCCTTCGAGTCAAGAAGGTAAAAGAAATGAATGCAATGAGAATGCTGGAAAAGTGTTTGGAATGATGGGCTACTCTCGTTGAGAGAGGCTTTTGCGGGCTCGTGAGAAGCACTTGCTCTTAGCATCGTATTCGCTAGGAACGTGGTGGCAAATAGTGAACTATTCACTAAAAGCGTGAGAGCTTTGCAGTAAAGAAAGAGTGTGATGAAGAAGGCGGCTGTATGCAAGTATTAAGAGCATTTTTGTCTGAGATCAAATGCATGCCCTGGAGTGAGAACTCAATGGGCTTTTATAGCTGAGATGTCGGGCGACCTTCCTTGGGCAGGAAAGCTTGATTCCCGCGCACTATTGAGATTACTTCTTTTTCTAGCACGGAGCTTTAATGGCGATAACGGCTCCATGGATTGATTGTCTTCCTTCTGTGTTTTGTAACCATTAAAGTTTATTATATATCGGAAGAGGGATCTGGCGCTTTCCATATGGGATGTGCGCTGAATATACTAGTGACCGTTACAATGAAAATTGCCATCTGGGAGAGCACAAAACCATGTGAGAGGACCATTACTAGTTGAGGACAGAAGTGTAGGCCATACTGGGCTTGGCCCACTAAAGACTTGCTATTAGGCCGACCTACTAGTAACACCTCGATCAACAAAAGAGTTGATCGCCTCGTGAGTCAGTTGTCTGCCCTGTTATTGAGCTTTGGCATTCTACTTGGCCTTTCATCCGGTTAACGGTGGCGTTGACCAATCCAGGCACATATGGGCCTTTATGGATCTAGATCGTTCCTCCTTCTTGGACCAGCCCACTATGGACGTACCCATCAATTATAACTATATAAACTAAGTCAATCAGTTAAAAACAAGAGATATGAATCCTTTAATTTAAAACTGTTATTATATATGACAATATCCTTTCTCAAATTTAAGGTGGTGTTGAAGATATTAGTTGAAATCTAAAAACCCAATCATAATAATGACTAGGTGGATAAGGTTTTATTAAGATGTTGGTAGTTATTGGTTATTTGGAGCAACTAAAACGAGACAAAAAGTACTATCTTTAAGGTAAGTTTACATAAAACAGTAATCAATCTTGATGTATTTTATACATTCATGAAACACATTATTATAAGTAATATAAATAGCACTGCTATTATCGCAATAAAGAGGAATGTTAGATTAATGAATACCAATGTTCTATAAAAGCCAACAAAACCGAAAAAAAAAGATATAATATCAATAAGAGCATGATGCTCAACCCGAGTGTTTGAATAAACAATAATGATATCTTTTACTATTGCCAGCAAAGAGAGAATCCCCAATAAGTAGAGAAAACCAATGATAAACTGTCGATTAGTAAGATCATCTAGCTAATCAATATTAGAGTAAACTCACATGTTCAAATAAAAGTGGGAAGAAAAATGAAGCCCATGGATCAATGTTCCCTTTAGATGATGGAGAATACAAATAATAACTGTATTATAAATTGAATATGGACCTAGTACAAATTAACTAACAAGATGTACAATATATGTAATGTCAGATCTTGTAATAGTAAGGTATTTTAGGCTCCTAACTAACACGTGATAGAAGGTGGCATCTACATAGGGCTTATCGTGGGTAGAACAAAATTTGGCATTAGTCTTAATAAAATTATTACCTATCTTACAATCAATGAGATCAACATGAGAAATGAAATCAGATGAACACTTAACTTATATCAAATAGTAGTAATTAGAGGTCAAAAAAAATCCTTATCCCAAGAAAGTGGTGAAGGAAGCCAAGATTCTTCACTTTAAAGTGCTAACCTAAGAAATATTTAAATTTAAAAATATCATTATAAGTACTAATCATGTTATCATCATAAAATAATACGATAGTAACACTGATGTCCATATGATGAATAAAAAGTGTAGAATCATGGAGATTGGGTATAAAATTAAAATGTGAAATAATAGAATTGAATTTGATAAATCAAATACAAAGGGTCTCCTTAAGCTCATACAATCCTCGTTGAGGACAACAAAGCTGCTCAGAAGAATGATGACAACTAGGAAGAAGTTTTATACACGCTTTATCACTTAAATTACCATGTAAAAATGTATTTTTTTTTTATATCCATTTGAAATAAAGGCCATTACAGTGTAGTGGCCACACACAAAAGAGATCAAACATAATTAATGCAAGCAATAGGAGAAAAGATCTCCTCATAATCAATATCATATTTTTGGATAAAACCTTTCGCCACATGATGAGGTTTGTATTGTTCTTTCAAACCATCAAAATTTACTTTTCTTTGTAGACCGATTTGGTTCCAATTGTTCAAAATGGCTTAGTGTGTTCAAAATTTGCATAGATACTCATCATAAAATGAATGAATTGTGATGCCTTGAATATTTATATTTGTTGGAATTAAGTTAATTTAATTGGTGTATAAATTTATATGATGATATTGTGAATAAATTACAAATAATTGGACTTTAGAATTAATTAGAGTTTGTTTTAGTGAAGAATTGAAAGATCTATTCTGACATTCGATTTTGCATCCAAACGACTTCTCAAATGCTAGATTGATGTTGCCAGATCACATTAGTTTTTACTGCAAAAATCAAGTGAGAAATGTGAATATGAACATTTATGGTCTCGATTATACCAAAAATTATTAATTAATAAATTAATGTTAGGTTATAACCATTTAAAACATGTTTTAATTAGAGACTAAGGAAGTTAGTTGAATCGTACTTCTATAAATAAAGTGGTAAATAGAATGGAAGAGAATGAAAAGAAAAAAAAAATGAGAAGATGAACAACCGTGGATGTGGAAGCAAATTAAAATTTAAACAACTTGGAAGTTTTAATATTAACATAAGTCATTCATCCTCGTCTTCATTATTGATGCGTTCTGGATCTAAACTTCAAACAGATTCGGGTCAAGTCGGTTGTCTGAGTCTAACTCCATCCACTGAATTTGGATCCTACACACAATAACTACGAATAAGAGGTCAGGTGACGGTGGAAGGAGGTTGTCCCACCGTAAACACTCCAATGCTCATGTCAACAAACAGTTTTCAAATTAAGAAGGTGAAAGTAAAGAGTGCAAGAAAAGGAAAAAGAGTGTTTGAGATGGGTAAGTTCTCTTGTTGAGAGAGGCTTTGTTGGCTCCTAAGGAGCACGGGCTCTAAGCACTATGTTCGCTCGGAACGTAGCGGCAAAGAGAGAGAGAGCGCGTTTGTAGTCTGAAAGGGCGTAAACTTTTTTGCAGAGAGCTTTTGTGGGCAAACGAGAGCGTGCCTTGGAGTGTGAACTCCATGGCCTTTTATAGTTGTTATGTTGGGCAGCATTCCTTGTGCAGAAAGACTTGATTCCCATGCTCTACAGGGCTCGTTGTCTTTTCTAGCGTGGAGCTTTTATGGCAGTAATGGCCGTTGCCTTGATTGCTTTCCTTCTGCATTTTGTGACTATCATGGTTTACAGCAAACAGGAGGAGGATTCTGACACTTTCCTTCAGGAATGCACGTTAAATCTACTAATGACTATTGCAATTGAGACTGCCTTCTATGGAGAGCATGAAATCAGGAGAGAGAACCATTGCTGGTCGTGGACGGTCACATGGGCAAAATTGGGCTTGGCCCACTTGAGGCCTGGTCTTCAGACGGTCCACTGATCTGCTTCCAGTCAATGGAAGTGTTGACCATCTCAAGAGTAAATCGTCTGTCTTATTCTTGGGCTTCTTCTAGCTCACTTGGCCTTTCATCCAATCAACGGTGAGCATTGACCGTCTAGGCATAAATGGACCATTGTGGATCTAAGCTATTCATCCTTTTTCAGTCAGCCCATTACTACCGTACTCATCACTAGCCCCCTATGCTGGTGGTCTGGGACTCCAGTCTCTAGCATGTTCAAGATGGGTTGTGAGTAGCTAGCTTGCCTACTTGAGGTGACCTGGCAAAAGAACTTGCGGAGACTCTTGGTCTTTTGATTGTGTTGTGTGCAATTGCTGACCATGACGTCCAGATTGGGAGAACTGACTTGGATGTTGATCGGATTCCTTGACTTCCTTGGCCAAAATTCAAAAGATTGATGAAGGAAGCATTGATCGGATTCGTTAACCATGTAGACCGAAATCCAGAGAGCCTCTGAGGAGGAGTTAACCAGATTCATTGACCGCCTAAGCCAAAATCTGGAGAACTTCTAAGAAGAGTTGACCGGATTCATTAACTGTTAGGGTCAATCTGGAGAACTTCTGAGGAAGAGTTGACTAGATTCGTTGACTGTTTGGCCAAAATTTGGAGGACTTGTGGGAGTTAAAATGACGCGCCATCATGCTGCTGGAATGTCAGTTGAAAAGTTGGCCAAATGTCTACATGCAATGAATTTGTGATCACGATAATTAATGCGCTAGGGGATCTGATTCGACTGCACCCGTTCAGGAAGTGACATGTGTTAGCAATGATGGAGGCACGTTTGCGAGACGGTTCATCATCTTCTGCGTTCACACTCCTTTAAGTGGTCCGTCTGTTACTTTTTAAATTTCCCACTCTTTCCTTTAACTTCTCTTCTAGAAAATTTTTCTAAGTGTTGTGCTCTCTTCCTTCTCCCGTTTCCATGGCACCTTCTGCAACTCAAATCGCTTCAGCCATCAAGGCCAGTGAGGTGAGGAGTTGTACGTCTAGTACAACATCTCCAAGTCAATTGTCTTCAAGATGGCCCGCGAGGGAGACAGGGTGTGCTCTCCTCCTGAGGGCGGCATCACCATTTTGAGTCCCACTTGAGAAGTGGGTTACGCCTCCTAGTTCCTAACGAGCTACTTCATATTCTGACCGCCCTTCGCATTTCCATAGCATGGTTCCATGCCAATGCAATGCGTTATTTGTGTACGCTGTGCATCTTTCTTCGCCAGCATTCAAAACTATTGACGATGGGAGCAGTCAAAGTGATGTTCCAGTTTGTCCAGGCTGGCAAGTGGTATCCCTATCTCCCCAAGGATTCCAAATCAGCAATGCTAGATATGATTCCCTGAAGAACTGGAGGAATTAGTTCTTCTACATTCACATTGATTTGTCCTGTCCCTTGGCCAGAGCTATGGATAGGGTGCCCGACATTTATACTGGGATGCCCACCGTTGAGGAGATTGCTGCGGTGCAGCCACTTCTAAAGCTAGTGGAGGGCCACCTTCTAGAGTTTCGGAGAGACCATTTGGTTTCTTGAGCTGAGGCTAAGAAGGAACGATGGGGACCACCTTCTCCGGAGGAGAAGATGAAGGTGCCTTCCCGCAAGAGGATGGTAGGTGCCATTACAATCGGGTCTGCCAGCACACCTTCCAGCGAGGAAGCTCCCAGAATTCCAAGGTAGAAGAAGGCGGCGACGGTGATGCCTTCTTCTTCTTCTTTCTCAGGGCCAGACTATGTTATGGCTAGCTAGTTCACTGGGACCAAAGATAGCTCCGGTGAGGGCGAAGTCCTGGCTGCTATGGAGGCATATAGATCCAGGCTGCACTCCGCTGTGAACAGCGCCATTCTTACATTGCCACAGCCACAGCACTTAGTGGTGCTATCGGAGTCACCCACGGAGCCTTCAGCCAATGGGTTGCTAGACTACCGGAGGAGCCAGCTGTCAAAGAGCTCCTGGAGGCACCTGCAGAGCTTCCTGTCATATGGGTCACTAAATTAGCCTCTCCTTTTTCCCTTACTTTCTCTCAAATTTTTCTCTCAACTTAGCCTCTCCTTTTTCTCCTCATGCATACTTATAATTTTCAGAATTGAGGAGCTGAGTCATCAGCTCAGCTGCCACCTCAATTTCCCTTTCTTGAATCCCTGCCATGTGACTAATGGATTGCTGAATCACCACTTGATTTGGCAGCTACTTACCCTTCCATTTGTTGCTTACCTATTTGCAAATTTTTAGCTAATGTGTGCTGCCTGTGTCACTCTTAATTTCTTCCCTAATGTGGTTGTGCATGCTGGTGCCATGTGTACATATCTGAATTAAATAATTCAGCTGAACTTCTCCTTACTTCCTCTTGGTTTCCTTCCTCTTTTTCCCATTTTTTCTTATTAATATATAATCTATCTTTAATTTACTATATTTTATACTTACTATAGTCTAACATGGAGTGAAAAATCCACCTAATTTCCCCGTTGGTACAGCTGGCAAATCGAATTTGTCCAAGTCCCCCTCGATTGCCAAATTTTCCCATTTTGCCTATTATTTTGAAGGATTTAATTTAAGGTATTCGGGTATGTGTTTGTAGAAATTTAGGACATGGAAGCTTAGTATAGAAACTAAAGATCATCTAGTATTAATTTCGTCCCAAATCGAATTTCTTATCATCTCCTGATTTACATCCCTGGCTTTCGGGTTTTAAGGGAAATTTAAAAGATCGGGTGTCGGGGTTTTGGGAAATGACTATATAGGAAGTTAGTCTACCTATCAATGATCAATTGAGATTTTTTACCTCAAAATCCGAATTGCCTAATACATCATGAATGAATTCCTGGCTTTTAGGTTTAAAACTTAAATTAAAGGAATCGGGCTTGAGTATGCAAGAAAACTAAGATATAGGAGGTTAGTATATTTGTCAAAGACTATTTTGGATTAATTCCAATATAATCTGAATTACATAAGTCATCCCGAATTACTTTCTTGATTTTTGGGATTGCGGTCATTACAAGATGCATCAATTCCCAATGTGGAATTCCCCTCTAATTATTCATGTACTTATTGTCTTGCTTGCGGATTTCAATATTTTCATAACTTATATAAAAATATAAAAAGCATAGAGAAGATTAGGAATTCTTACCATTAAAGAATGAATTAACTTTGAGAGCTTTCAGACACAGATTTTTTTCACAACGCATATATCGAAGCTTCCAGATCATTTGATTGGACTTATACAAACATACATAGTATTTGATTAGCAATTAAATATGAAAATTTATACAAAATATCGTCCAAAGTCCTCGGTGAACAGTGTACGGACTTCACATATCGGTTAATTCTCAAAATTGCGGACATCCAATGGGTAAATTATCGAACCCAAGGCATAAGTAACTAAAATCTCATGTCAATTTATATGTTAAACTCTAAATCGAAACTTAAACGGTGTCCGGGTGTGATTTAAGGGCTTCACAAACGAACTTTCACCTCAAACCACAAATTCGAATACCCAATCGATAAAATTACATATTCAAGTCATGGGTAACCATAGTCTAGTCCCAAATTAAGCTAAAGCCCCAAAAATCCGTAGGTTTCATGTCCGGGTATGGGGGTTAGAGTTTACATTGTCCGAACCTTACTTAAATTACAAATTGGAACTCCAAATTAACATATATGCATACTTAGGTCTTGAGAATCATAAAATATAAATCTAACCGGGTATCAAAATGAGGACACTGGAAGAAAATAAGACAAAAGTGTACGAAAATGAAAGAGAAGAGTATGAGTATACTTGCCTCAATACAATCTATCACCTTTCTAACTTGCTCTCGGACGGATTAGAACTCATGGGCCTTCATCTTCTCTTCCTCTCTCTAGTTCTTCATCCCTCTCTCTCTCCTAAAAACTGAAAATGGCCGAAAAATGACGGGAGAAAACCCTCGCGCAATATAAATACCCCGACTAGCGCTCGGTTGCCAATCGAGCGGTAATCAAGCACCTGCTAACACTGCGCCTCGAACACTCGTCGAGCACCCTTCGAGTGAAGCATTCTGCTTTTCATGCCCAGGTAACGCTTGAGCACTACTCGGGCCGGGTCAGGCCCGCATTAGGCCTACAGCAAGCCTACTTTGCATTTTTATTATCTGGGACCCATTTTGACCCTTCCAATCCAAGTTTTTACATCCTTACACCCTAATTTTGATATATAACCTTAATACGTCATGATTATCATAATTTAAAACTTCGATCTATTTTACAAATTAACATTCCACAGTTTACAATTTTGATCCCTGCTTTACTAATTCTAAAACTTTGGGCATTTCAATTTAATTCCTCGTGTATCCCTTGATATTAATTCACCTATTTTAATTTAATTACTCATCTTTTATTATATTTCGGGAACTGGTACCTTTACAGGGCCCAACCTTCTCTTAATTATTATGTTTTTTGGGACTCGGGTCATTACACTATCTGTCGTCACTATTCATCGTTGCCGGCCAACAAGGATGCCCTTTTTTATTCAAATGCAATGGATCTCTACCTTTTTTACTTTTTTTTTTCCTTTTTTTTTCTCTTTTTTATTTACTCTAAACTAGTCTTCCCCAAATCCTAACAGTTGGGCCCGACTCGATTCAACAAATTATTTTGTTCTTCAAATTTTTTTCAATTTTTAATTTATAAGATTTTTTTTTATAAAAATGTATTTATATTTATTAGGAAAAATTTTTTTAACATGTTAATATTATTAATAATTGTTATTTTGGAGAAGCGCCATAGCAGCTAAGTTGAGGAGAAGCGGCTGAGAAGCAATCGAAAACGGTAGTAAATGTTTTATTTTAGAGAGAATTTTGTAAATATATTTTTTACAAGAGAGAAATAGAAAATATATTACTTTTAAAAAGGAGTTTAATGTTGGAGTGGTGATTAATATTATAAGGTTTGATCTTTAGAAATTAAATATAAATATTATCAAATCAGTATAAATTAGGTTTGGATCTCCCTCTTTTTACTCTTTTTTTATTTAATATATTTATTTTTATTTTATTTGTATAAAATGTGAACCAGCCTAATGCACCACTCATTGATTAATCATTGCGACAATAATACAAAATATTATTCCTTAAATTTAGATAGTAAAATTTATGTTAATTTAATTTTTAAATCAAAACTAAAAATTATTTTTTTACTTTATTTTTTATATTTATAATATATTTTTTTAATTTTTATAAATATGATAAGTATAATTCTATTAAATATTTGAATGAATGAGTAACATAAGATGCACATTAAATTTAAATCATGCTAAAATTTTTAAATTTATCAACCTATTTTATATTCTAATTGATATATTGATATATTTTTTGGTTATTTTTATGAGTATAAATTAATGTTATATGATACTAAATGCTATCTAAAATTATAATTTATAATAGATTGGTGTATTAAAATTATAAAGTTTTATATTATAATAGATATTAATTATTAAGTATAATGTTTTTTTTTTATTGAAAATGCAAAATCAAACCAAATCAATTTGACTTATCTTCACCCAATGTTGTAGCACCAAGGTAAGAATAGGGGGTTGCACGCCTCTGGATACTGCAATCTCTATAAATCTTATACACCCGTTGAGTTAAAAATTAATTGGTAAATTAAATATAAAAAAATATTTTAAAAATATGACAATAATTTATTAATTTTATTTTTTATTATACTAATATTTAGATATTTTAATATTTTATAAAAATAATAAAAATATTTATATGCTATATTATTTTAATTAAATATCGACTGTTGGATAGTAAATGATTAAACAATTGGAGGGTAGATCATTGGTACTGCATGTTATAGATCTTATGGTTGGATTTTAAATAATTTTTAAAGAAATTAAAAGATTTTTTTAAAATATTTTTTTACTAAATAAATCAGATACAATTTTTTTTTACTTATATTTTAACTATATTTTTTTCTATCTATGTAACACCAGGGTAGTTCAAGAAATCAAATTTTAGTTAAAATTGTATGGTTAACATTATAATATTTCAATGGCTACATAAATTATTTATATATATTAATAAATATAAATAATAATAGATAAACAAATATATATTATATCATATAAAAATATTTTTTAAAAGAATAAATATTTTTGAGGATTGTTTTTAATTTAAAATCTCATTCCAAAGGGCCACATTAAATTCAGTTTAAATAGTTAAATTTGTTCTTAGTAATTAATGCTAAAAAGGGCCAAGGAGGCTTCCTTTAAATAGATGTTGGCAAACATCAATCTCTACATATGATCTTATGATTTGACAGAGACCTAAATAAGATGGACAAAATAAAGTTGTTTAAACAATTTACATAATTATTAATCTCTTCCAATTTTTTCACTGGGGCTTACCCCGTACAAAGTTCTTCACAAGCTAATATTAGTCCTTTAAAAATGAAATAACAATTATTAATAATATTAACTTGTTAAAAAAAATTCCTAATGATTATAACTACATTTTTACAAAAAAAAAAAAAAAAAATCTTACAAATAAAAACTGAAACAAATTTGAAGAACAAAAATTTGCTTAATCAAGCTGGGCCCAACTATTGGATTTGGGGAAGACTAGTTTAGAGTAAATAAAAAAAATCAAAAAAAAAAAGTAGAAATTCAGTGTATCTGAATCAAAAAGGGTTTCTTCGTTCATTGACAATGATGAATAGTGATGACAGACAGCGCATTTGATTTGTGATGATGAACAGTGCCGACAACTTTAAATAATAACAATGGACAACGGCAACACAAAATAAGGGCAACGGTAGCAATAACTCTCTTTCTCAAGCGATAGCAATAGCTACGACGACAATGATAACAACGACGTTGCTGAGCAAAATGAAGGAGAGAAGAGGAAAAAATGGGAAGAGAGAGAGCGGTGCTGAACAGACAAATAGAGAAGATGAACTAAAGCCAGGTTTATTTTGCCCAAAAATATTTACGGCCGTTGGATGACTTTTTTATTCAATGGCTCCATGAGCCTCCCTTTTTCTAAATAAAGCTTTTTTTATATATAATGAAAATGAGGACTGAGCGCCCCTAAGCCTCAAATTAATGGTGGCTAATCAGTTTAATAAAAAATAAGGAGAAGAAGAGGAATGGACATAAGAGAGAGACAAAGAGGAAGGAAAATGAAGAGAAATGTAGCAAAAGAAAAAGGAGTCACTGTGCAACCACCAGAAATTTGGAGCGCCAATGGGAAACAAAGAAGATGGATTCGGGCACTGGCCGCTGAACATTTGGAATAAAGCACTAGAGAACAGATCAAAGCTAGAGAGAAGAAAGGAGAGGTAAGGGAGAGAGAAGCCCCGCAGTAGAAGAGCAGCTTTGGGAGGGAGAACGAGAGAATTCAAAGTTTAAAATTAGAATTACTGTGCACTCGTTTTTTAGCTGTCAAATTATACGAAATGGACAGCCAAAATCTTGTCAAATAAAATTTAATCTCGATAATCCGATTAATTTTAAAATCAGACGGTTAAGATTATATCCTACCTAATAAACACGTGAGTCATTCGATTTTGATCAGATGGCTCACGTTGGCCTGAATTGTGTCCAATGTCTATGGTGTTAGATGCCCCCCGAATCTGAATCTTCCATTCCTCTCCCCTTCCATCTTTCTTTTCTTTTCCTCTTTCTGCTTTCAGTTCTCCTTCCATAAATCTTCCCTCACCCTCCTTCACCTCCTTCTGCCATTTTCATCCGTTTTCTTCCATTTCGTTTTCTTTGTTAAATTCTTCCGTTTCCTTTCTTCCTCTTTCTCTTCCATTTTTCTATCTCTACTGCTTCACTTCCTCTTCTTTTCTTTAAAAAGCAATGCTCTTTCGGCTCACGAGTAGCACAGAGAGAGAGAGACTGTAAGGGACGTGTGTGTCATTCTTGTGGTTTCGTTTGTCGTTTTTGTCGCCGAAGTAAAAGTTACTGTTGTTGTTGCAATTCTTGTCGCTGTTAATTATCGCAAACCAGGCTACTAAAATTATTCCTTCTCTCACAAATAAACCCTCAGATTATTTGGCAATCAATCTGTTTCCTCTCTTGCATTTCATTTTTTCTTCTTTCCCTTCCATTTCTCTTTCTTTACCGCTTCACTTCCTCTTCTTTTCTTTGAAAATCAATGCTCTTTCCGCTCACGAGTAGCAGAGAGAGAGAGATAGTAAGGGACGTGTGTGCCATTATTGTAGTGGTTGTCGTAGCCGTTGCTGTCGCTACTGTTGTCGGAGAGAAAGTTACTGTTGTCATCGCCGCTATTCTTGTCGCCGTTAACCGTCACAAAACAAGCAATTTAAACCATTCCTTCTCTTGCAAGCAAACCTTTGATTATTTGGCAAGCAATTTGTTTTCTCTCTTGCAATCAACTAAAATTCTTCCTTATTAATGTTAAAATTTGGTGCTTAGTTGCCTAAAATGCTGTGGGAACTGATTATTTTTGGGTTGGAAGTGGAATCAGAAAACAGAGTTCCGTTCTCTGTTTTGGATGTCTGACAGTTTCAATAAATAGACAAAGTGAGAAATGATTGGGGAACCAGTTATATAAATAAAAAGTTTGGGAGTTCTTTGGTGTGTATAGACATATATACATATTGTTAGGGTCGTTTTTACAATTGATATATTCCGTGACCGTATGTGACGAATCAGGTTATTTTTCCTTGAATAACCCTTCGTCAATAAAACTTCGTTAGTGCCCAGAGGTTTCTGGACGAAAGTCCGATATATAATTTGTTTTAAATTAGCTCTGCACAAGCATTCTTCTCACAGGAACTTAAGTTTGCCATATTAATCATGGCTTCAATACAGTATTCTAACCTTACTGTATTAGATCTTAGAGAGATGCCATCTAATAATCCAAACCTCGACATTTAAAATAGAAAGCGGAAGCATACTATGATACCATGAACTGCGGAAGTATAATAAAACCATAAACCATACCTATCCTCGAGTGGCTGTCCATATCAAATTCGATGTTCAAATCTTTACTGCACTTGTCTGTCTAGTCCTGCCAAGCAAGCTTTTCCTTGTTCTATCTAAATGCTTTCATCTGGGAGGAAAAAACAACAGATAGCAAGAGTGAACTTACCGCTCAACAAGTATAATCATACGTCACTATCAGATTGTGAAGAATATAACATGTTAATGAAAAGGTGCAACATGTATTTGGAATATCATCAGACAGGAGGGGAAGGAACATTTAGAAGTATCGATTTGTCATTTACCATGTCTTGGAACATTTAATTGACGTTTGAATCATGCTTTCTCATTTTACTTTACTCTTTGCGGACCAAGGCTAGTAGGTCGTACTAGCAAACGATGCGAGAGAACGAGGAAAGGATCATGACACTTCATGATCTAAGGTCGTGAGTGATTATCTTTAACGACCCATCCGAGGGGTCATGCACATCACATCGTGCCATATCGTATCAATCATCATGTCAATCATCGCCCCATTCCCTCGGGGTACCAGGGCAATCCTCGTTCTTCCACAATAGTATCCTAAGGCGTGACACGGACATCGCTCGCTTACACCAGCGACCAGAATACGCGGCCAAAGTATTCTTCGGGTTTCCACCGAGATGGACGTGTCAAACCAGAGAATACTACCCGTCCAAGAGTCCTTGGTCCTAGTTTCATTATTCTCTTTCCATAATTCCTTTGAAGGAAAGTCCACCGTATCTCATATATCATATCTCCCATCTCACGGGAGATTTCATCATCTCTCCCACTACACGGGAGGTTTCATCAATCACATATTTATTATGGACTTCCTTCCGTTTCATTTTTCCATTTGTTCTTATCTTCTTTTGAAGACTTTAGTATTATATCTCCCATCACACGGGAGGTTTCATCATTTTTCCCATCACACGGGAGATTTCATCCTTTCTCCCTCCACCCGAGAGGTTTCATTAATCACATATTCATTGTGGATTTCTTTCCGTTTCATTTTCCCATTCGTTCTTATCTTCCTTTGGGGACTTTAGCATTTTTCATTATTCATCTTTAAGCATGATTAACAGTATTCAAAAGGAATGGAAATTCTTTACCGTTGATGAGCCAATCACATGGGGGTTCTTCGGAGCCCGTTTCTGAGTCTTATAATTTCGAATGCCCATTAATCATAGTTTTCATAACAAGGGGATGCATATCTTCCATTCACTTTTCATTTACTTCAGGCGAACAGTGATAGCTTGTGAAGGGATCTGGTCATTGTGATCGGATAGAACTTCATGATGCATATCTTCCATTTACTTCTCATTTACCAGAATTAAATTAAGAGATTCGGTTACTGTGTATGGGTAGCATTTCATGAGATCGATCATTTGGCTATTATGTATGCATTGTCGGGATGTAGTAATTCATTTCTTAGCATTAGAATATTCTTTCATCATTAATCATGGCGATATAATTTTCATAGTTTGGGAGGGTATCGGAACGATAATACCATTAATAATCACAGTATGACAAATAGTGAGTATGAAAATACTTGCCTTGATGAGCTCCATATTTTCTCCAACTAGCTTGAGCTCGAAATTGGACTTGAAGCCTCCATTTCCTTCCTTCTTCTTCGTGGTTCCTCCTCTCTCTTTCTCTCTTTCTCTCTCTTCCTCTCTCTCTTCCTCTCCCCGTGCTCCCCCCTGCCCGCTGGCTGGCGGCCTTTATATAGGCATCGGGCCGCTCGAGCGCCCTTCGGGAGAGCAGCGAGCGGCGGAGTATTCTAGTGGGTTCTGGAGGGCGGCTGGCGAGCGGGAGCATTCCGGAAGGTTCTGGAAATTTCGCTCGAGCGGAGCTCGAGCTCTAGGCGAGCGAGAGAGCTTTCCAGAGAGTTCTGGAAGGTTCGCTCGAGCGGACTTCGAGCGCGCATCAGGTGGCAGGGCTCCTGGTTTCTGGGCTCGAGCGGGATTGAGCATGCGGCGAGCGGTGGAGCTTCGGTTTATGTTTTCATTATTAGAAGTCCCAGGTTTTCACCGAATTATCCAATATTCTAATATTATGTCGGGAGATATTCCTAGTCTCATATTAATTCTATTTTTGAGTTGGGAACCTCACAATTCTCCCCCACTTATAGAAATTTCGTCCTCGAAATTTAACGAACCTCAAATTCAAAGAACCTTGAGCATTTAAAATTTCCTAATTCTTCTTACCCAATGTCAAAGTTTAAGTTTGAAGTCAACTCCAATTCTGATTTGATCAAATGTTACTAAAGTTTCGAGGCAAACCTTTAATCTTAATCAGACTTAAAGTCAAAATGATTGCATTTTCACTATTTTATTAGTAATCGGCAAACCAACAGTTCTCTAAAATCCACAGCCTGCATCATAAAACTAGAATATTCGGCAACCTTGATCATAGAAGAGTCACACCGAGAAGACAATTCCTTCAATCGTCTAACTGCTGTCTCTTTTAAGGCTAATCATAACTCAAAGATCAATATAACTTTGAATCATTACCCAAAATCTTAAAATTCCAACCATCAGGCTTAAGATCCTGGGACCTGTGGGTTATGGACCTACCATGCTTCTGTTGCGCTACTTCTGATCAGTTTCCTCAAATATCCAATTATCTTATATTCAAAACTATAATCATTAATCATCCCAAAAAAAGTGGGCAGGACCTTCAATTAATATTCAGGATTTTCAGAGTCCTATTACTTTAGCATCCTCAACATTTTTCCGGCTTATTAATGAGCTGATTAAACCCAATTATGATGATATCTTCCTACAACGTTCTATCTTTTGGATTTACCAGTCATTCCAAAGTCAAATCCATAGACTTGTATCATCAATGGTCATCCTTAATGCTTTCATTCTCAAGAAAAATATTAAAGTTTTCTTCTCAACGAATCTGTCCTAATTCTGCAGATATTACTCTTAGGTTTTCTCAAGAAAAACCTCAATGGCCAATTTTTGACATACCCGTGGTAGGGTATACTAATTTGAACTTCTCCTCCACTTTTCTTAAAGGTATTCCTTATGTGAAAGTAATATAACCTGAATGTTTCTCAAAGGCATTACACCCCTTGATAGTTTGTCAAACCCATCAGGGATCAATTCAAATGTCATGATCATTAATTATCTTATCAGTTACCGAAAAACTACCTTTTATCTTTTGTTCAATTTTTCCTATGTCAAACGTCTCACTGGTGACAAATTACTTAATAATCTTGATTTGCCTCAAAATGATCAGGTTCTTTTATGCCACTAATCAGTCTCTCCCATTATCCATTACTCATAGTCCTATTGATTTCCAAAATTTTGTTACCAAAGGGCCATAAGATTATCAAGACATTTCCTTAAATTTGCATTTGTTCCTTACTGGAATCATGTGAGTTATTAATTAGTAATTTACTCATACCATGAATATTGGTAAATTCCTTAATGAAGTTACTTTAGTATAAACCCAAATATGGTTTAATGATTAAACCCATAAAATTTCATACCATGCCGATGAATTAATCTATACCCAACCGTCATTTTTGAACTTTATAGTGGCTATATCTAAATACCGTCGGGGCTACATCTTTCCTTTGATCTACAAGAGTCAAGCTATAGACCCAAAGCGATTTCAAATTTCATCAAGCCTTTACATCGTTTCACGGACTATCTTTGAGATTTTAACTAATCTTCTAATTATTTTGAAGTTTATCCATTATTTCGAAAGTGCTGGAGTATGTTACTCTAACGGTCTTGCTTAGGATTCTCAATAATTTTTATTGATTGGGCATGACCTCAAACTCATGCTTCAATTCCTACAACCCAGTTGCAAGAGGTCATCCTTGTCAGACCAACTATATCATCACTGTCATTTATCCACCGATCTATTATTAAGATTAGATTCAGTCTTATTCTCTTTAGCTATTTTCAAGTTCGTACCAGGAATTGGAAAAATTTCTACTACTAGGCACAATTTGTTTACGATTTAGATCGACCTAATAACTTATTAGCTAAATCATCCACAATGTCACATTGAGATTGGTATCACAAAGTAAACTCAACCAATCGTATCCACAATTTCTAAAATATCACATCCTCGACCCACTTGTATTGACCTTGGATCCATAATTAAATAAATCTCGGTCTCACAAAACCGCATATTTTTTCGAATCTTAAGGATGCAAGGGTTGTGTCAACAAGATTGAGAAATTTTTATTTTCTATCTCATCAATCCACATGCTTCTCTTATGCTTTATTACAACCGAAACTCTAATCCTAAGGCACTGAATTTCTTTTCTTCAAGGTTTAGAGGATATAACCCCCTCTTAAACCAGCTATCGCACAACGCAGATCATAGTCCCAAAGTCTCTTTGGAGAGGTTTGTATCCAAAAATTTTATTCGAACATCTTCCTTGTTACATCCTTTTGCCTTAAATCATTTTTGTTATTATTTCCAAGCCTAAGTCTTCCTAATTACGGCATGGCTCAAAATCCACGTATCAACATTAACCTAAAATTCTTACAGTCCGTCACGATAGGTGACCCTAATGCTTGAATTTTAAACCTTAAACCTTAGAACCTTGATATAAACATTTTCATAACTAAAGACATTCTTTAAATTTTGTGTTTGCACTATTACTTTTTGAGACATACTCCCAAAGGTTTCATCGGTACCAACATTATCCCACGAACTTTCCTAACACATGGGACCATATTGCTTAATCCTTGAGATTCGGTGGTCTTGCTTACTAAGATCAATTTTGTTTCTTATCTATTAAGGGCTGCATACCATATATTCTGACAAACATAGAGATAACCGCAGAGCATTCCCAAGTTGCAGAATTCATGTGTTCAACCTTAATATGACTTGGGATTACCCAAATGCCCCTCTACTGAATTATTTTTCAAACTGATTTATGGATTGCTATCTTAGGACGGGATGTTTTCCAAATTAATTTTTATCATACTAATCTCGAGCCGATGGCTCCACCTATTTCTTATATGCTCTTGGTTGACCTGGCAATCTTCCAAAGCAACATTCTACCCGAAGTACTTCAACCAAGGGTCGATCAATCTCAAACCTCAAATTGAGATTAGATAGCTTAGGTCTCGAATCTTTATTAATCAGTCCAAGGACCCTATTAATACCAATCAAATTCCAATATTAGGATGTCACAACACACCATCCTCCTCGACCTACAGTTAGTAACCCAATAGCCTGGACGGACTGAATCATCGAATACCCTTAAGCATTAAATCGATCAATCTCATTCTATCCTACGCTTCCGCATATGATTCAGATCAAACCTAAGGCATCTCTCCTTTTCTCTGATACCATTTGTGACGAACCAGGTTATTTTTCCTTGAATAACCCTTCGTCAATAAAACTTCGTTAGTGCCCAGAGGTTTCTGGACGAAAGTCCGATATATAATTTGTTTTAAATTAGCTCTGCACAAGCATTCTTCTCACAGGATCTCAAGTTTGCCATATTAATCATGGCTTTAATACAGTATTCTAACCTTACTGTATTAGATCTTAGAGAGATGCCATCTAATAACCCAAACCTCGACATTTAAAATAGAAAGCGGAAGCATACTATGATACCATGAACTGCGGAATCATAATAAAACCATAAATCATACCTATCCTCGAGTGGCTGTCCATATCAAATTCGATGTTCCAATCTTTGCTGCACTTGTCTGTCTAGTCCTGCCAAGCAAGCCTTTCCTTGTTCTATCTAAATGCTTTCATCTGGGAAGGAAAAAACAACAGATAGCAAGAGTGAACTTACCGCTCAGCAAGTATAATCATACGTCACTATCAGACTGTGAAGAATATAACATGTTAATGAAAAGGAGCAACATGTATTTGGAATATCGTGAGACAGGAGGGGAAGGAACATTTAGAAGTATCGATTTGTCGTTTACCATGTCTTGGAACATTTAATTGTCGTTTGAATCATGCTTTCTCATTTTACTTTACTCTTTGCGGACCAAGGCTAGTAGGTCATACTAGCAAACGATGCGAGAGAACGAGGAAAGGATCATGACACTTCATGATCTAAGGTCGTGAGGGATTATCTTTAACGACCCATCCGGTGGGTCGTGCACATCACATCGTGCCATATCGTATCAATCATCATGTCAGTCATCGCCCCATTCCCCCGGGGTACCAGGGCAGTCCTCATTCTTCCACAATAGTATCCTAAGGCGTGACACGGACATCGCTCGCTTACACCAGCGACCAGAATATGCGGCCAAAGTATTCTTCGGGTTTCCACCGAGATGGACGTGTCAAACCAGAGAATACTACCCGTCCAAGAGTCCATGGTCCTAGTTTCATTATTCTCTTTCCATAATTCCTTTGAAGAAAAGTCCACCGTATCTCATATATCATATCTCCCATCTCTCGGGAGATTTCATCATCTCTCCCACTACACGGGAGGTTTCATCAATCACATATTCATTGTGGACTTCCTTCCGTTTTATTTTTCCATTTGTTCTTATCTTCTCTTGAAGACTTTAGTATTATATCTCCCATCACACGGGAGGTTTCATCATTTTTCCCATCACATGGGAGATTTCATCCTTTCTCCCTCCACCCGGGAGGTTTCATTAATCACATATTCATTGTGGATTTCTTTCCGTTTCATTTTCCCATTCGTTCTTATCTTCCTTTGGGGACTTTAGCATTTTTCATTATTCATCTTTAAGCATGGTTAACAGTATTCAAAAGGAATGGAAATTCTTTACCGTTGATGAGCCAATCACATGGGGGTTCTTCGGAGCCCGTTTCTGAGTCTTATAATTTCGAATGCCCATTAATCATAGTTTTCATAACAAGGGGATGCATATCTTCCATTCACTTTTCATTTACTTCAGGCGAACAGTGATAGCTTGTGAAGGGATCTGGTCATTGTGATCGGATAGAACTTCATGATGCATATCTTCCATTTACTTCTCATTTACCAGAATTAAATTAAGAGATTCGGTTACTGTGTATGGGTAGCATTTCATGAGATCGATCATCTGGCTATTATGTATGCATAGTCGGGATGTAGTGATTCATTTCTTAGCATTAGAATATTCTTTCATCATTAATCATGGCGATATAATTTTCATAGTTTGGGAGGGTATCGGAACGATAATACCATTAATAATCACAGTATGACAAATAGTGAGTATGAAAATACTTGCCTTGATGAGCTCCATATTTTCTCCAACTAGCTTGAGCTCGGAATTGGACTTGAAGCCTCCATTTCCTTCCTTCTTCTTCGTGGTTCCTCCTCTCTCTTTCTCTCTTTCTCTCTCTTCCTCTCCCCGTGCTCCCCCCTGCCCGCTGGCTGGCGGCCTTTATATAGGCATCGGGCCGCTCGAGCGCCCTTCGGGCGAGCAGCGAGCGGCGGAGTATTCTAGAGGGTTCTGGAGGGCGGTTGGCGAGCGGGAGCATTCCGGAAGGTTCTGGAAATTTTGCTCGAGCGGAGCTCGAGCTCTAGGCGAGCGAGAGAGCTTTCCAGAGGGTTCTGGAAGGTTCGCTCAAGCGGACTTCGAGCGCGCATCAGGCGGCAGGGCTCCTGGTTTCTGGGCTCGAGCGGGATTGAGCATGCGGCGAGCGGTGGAGCTTCGGTTTATGTTTTCATTATTAGAAGTCCCAGATTTTCACCGAATTATCCAATATTCTAATATTATGTTGGGAGATATTCCTAGTCTCATGTTAATTCTACTTTTGAGTTGGGAACCTCACACCGTATGTAATTTTTTTAGTGTCGGGTTATGCTTCGTTGAAGTGCTGCATCAACACATTCCAGTGGCTGCTTATTCTCGAATCCACATATGTACCGTGCCTGCTTCTCGCCTGATCCCGCACGAACCCAAAAACTAGAATGTCCCCACTCGTCGGACGCTCGATACCCTCTCGAGCCTAAATTTCATAATGTACCCCGCTCGCCTGGCACTCGATATCCGCTCGAGCCCAAAATCCAGAATGGTGCCCGCTCGCTGTGCGCCTCCCTGCGCTCGAGCGCATGTAGGGTTTCACTGGAAACCTTCCGTGCGCCCGCCGCACGCACCGGTGTAACGGGCAAGTTTTTTAAATGAAATTTTGGAGCCCTCTATAAATACCCAGCTTATAGTTTGGAACCCTAACTAGTGAAAAAAAAAGACTCTGGAGAGTTTATTGCTGTGCCTCCTTTGAGAAGAGAGTTCCTTATACTCCATTGATATTGTTCCTCTTGAGAAAACCTAAAGTTTCAAGATTGATCTTCATGTTCAAATAAGTTTTCTCATCACCTTACTTTAACAATTGAAACACTGCCTTCTACCTTCGCTGGACCATTGGTTCGTGAAGAAGGAGATTTGATCATGTTCGGCTGTTCAAGTCTGCCAAGAGGAAAGATTGACGTGAAGATTAAAAGGTGTCCGGTTCCGTTGCCGCGGACAAATCCAAGGAGTTCCTTGGTATGGATCATAAGAAGGGAGTAAGTCGGCTAGGTTAGCGCGTCGTTACCACCTGGTCTATAAGTTGATTTTCATAGTGCAAGTCCTTCCCGGTCGTTAAAGCTCAGAGGATTTTTCTCGTTTACCGTGGGTATCGAGTTTTTCCTTCGTCACCAAAAAACGTGTCCTTTTCATTATTGCTCATCGTTATATATATTGTGCATGCTTGTTATCTCATTAGCATCTAGAAATAAATATTCTTTACGTGTATTGAATATTTAATTTTTACTGCTTCTGCTATTATTGCACGAGGTTAAAACTTGATTGTTCACGTTAGCACAAAAAGTGATTTTTCACATATAAATATACAAATGAGTGTAACCGTATGTATATATAAATATATGTGGGTATTTGGAAAATACATATAAATATGTGTTAGTAGAGTGTTTATAATTATTTATACAAATATCAAGGATATATACGGATGTAAATGTGATGCACATGAGTGTATTTATATGGATGATGCATATATATATATATATATGTGTGTGTGTGTGTGTGTGTGTGTGTGCATGTGTAAGTGCGTGCACATGTGTAAGTGTGTGCATTGGTCCATGCGAGCTCGCACGCCCTGGATGGTATGAAGATAGTTTATATGGATGCTTGTGGGTTCGTAAGTAATGCATATAATATATAATTATAGGGTATATACAAACAGGTAAGGGTATATATGGGTAAAAGATATGACATAAATATATATATATATATATATATATACGGACAGTGTGCGTGTGTGTCGGTGTGTGTGTGTTTTTGGCAGTGTTATATGTGTGTAGTCATGTATTATAAATTATAAGAATGAGGGTAGATATATTATATAATTTCCCTGGGATCTTCTTGGATAAAAAATCAGGATGAATTTTATTATTATAGGCTTCATTGAGACGTGACAAGTGAGAGTTAAATTATGACGTTAGTAATAAAATGTGTATGTTGGAATAGACAGGAGGATTAGGTAAATGTTTAAGGCTCAATCAATTAATTGATTATTTTGGGCTTTCTAGATAAATTTTGGTAATCAATTTTTCCCATTAATCTAGTTTACACACATGAATTTTTTGACTATCTATGGTTAAAGTAAATGAGATTATATAAAAATATATAGTACAAAGGAATACTAAACTTGAAGTACTAAACTACAATTTATAATTCTTCAATACTAATTTTCATATTACAGAGAATTGGTGTCAATTTGAATGATATTTATAGTCTTGTAAATATCATGAATGAGATATTGCTAGATTTTATATCAAGAGAGCGTTGGGTTTGACATGTAGTGGAGATGAAGTATTCTGTACTTGTTTGGGCGTGTATTACAATTGGATAACGGCAGCACATGAGAGTCATATTTTGGATTACTCAACAGGATAATAGGAATATTGTTATATGGACTAAAATTTGTTAATTGTATTTTATGTTGTCATTTTTTGTGACTGTGTCGGGTTGCTCATTTGGTCATTCGTCAGTGTATTTTACGTGTTTGGAAGCTCTTCATCAGATTTTCGTTTGAAAATTGTCATCGCACCTCTTCTAGTAACCACGGCTGCCCGTCGTCCAACTGTGACGGAACGGATTTTTTTTTTTTGCAATCCGTCATCGATCTCCTAGAATTGACACCAAGTTTTGGTGGCCAAGTTCTAGCAGATCGTGCCTTCCAAATCACAGGATCACAGATGCCGTTTAGGACTCTTACACAAAGCGAAAGTCATTCTATTATCCAATAGAAGCATTTACATTCATTCCCATAAAAATTCATTTCCGAATACAAATAGCCATGAACGTCTAATCGCAAAAGTTTATCGAGTCTAACAAATCATTACACTAATTGCTTCTTTGTGGCGATCATCCAAAATGTGCTTCTGAATCCTTACAAACCCTTCAAATAGGCTCTAATCACTCCGTCTCGTCAGGCACGAGTCCTAAATTTTCATCTGGGTAGAAAACAGAAAACGGTGAGTCGGAGCTCAACAAGGTATATGCAGATTTTTCATAAAACATTCGTGCTGTCAACAGTTATAGATACATATACATAATATCATTTGGCCAGAGTCATGCAGAACACTTAGAACGGTAAAATGTAGGAAATCATGCATCATATATATATCATACGGTAGTATTTGGCCAAACAAAAGCTAATCAGAAAGTCGGAACAGATAATATTTGAGCATAAAAGAAGGCCGGTCACCATTTAACTTCTTTTATTTATTGCTTAACGGAAGGGGGCTTTAATATAAGATAGATTGTGCGCATCTCCTCACAATCACGACAATACCACCTTGTACAAAGCCCCGAGAACGGCTCACACTTCCTCGTACAAAGCCCCGAGGACGGCTATCACTACCTCCTTGTATAAAGCCCGAAGGACAGCTCTCATTTTTGTTATCCTCGATTATCACCTTAAGGTCCTAAGGCATGCCGGAGAACCTTGTCTCCCAATGCTAAGGTCTGAACTTATCAGAAGGCCGATTCACATTTTCTTTGTTCATTACAAGCCGATTTCAACATTTCTGTTCAGATGCCGATTTTAAATCATAATACAATGTCGGTTTCAATTATAATACAACGTCGGTTTCGAAATCACAGTGCAAATGCCGATTTCAAAATACGATACAATGCCGGTTTCGAAATCACAGTGTAAATGCAGATTTCAAAATACTAAACAAGGCCGGTTTCGAAATCACAGTGCCAATGCCGTTTCAAAATTACGATACAAGGCCGGTTTTGAAATCACAATGCGAATGTCGGTTTCAAAATTACGATACAAGGCCGGTTTTGAAATCACAGTGTAAATGCCGGTTTCAAAATACGGTACAAGGCCGGTTTTGAAATTATCGTGTAAATGTCGGTTTCAATATACGGTATAAGGCCGGTTTTGAAATTACCGTGTAAATACCAGTTTCAATTGTAATACAAAGCCAATTTCAATTATTCTTGGCCGGTTTCAAAATTATAAATACAAGGCCGATTCAATTATTCTTGGCCGATTTCAAATTAATATCCCAGGCCAGTTTCAAATTAACGTGTAAGGCCGGTTTTGATATTTACTTGAGCCGATTTCAAATTATATTATAAGGCCGGTTACAAATTTGGGTAATGCAAGTGTCATACAAGCCGGTCTACTTTTTTCATTTTCATGTACTCCAGTTTAAACATGAGTTAGCAGAAGGCAGAAAGCATGCATTCAAACCAGAATACAACTTATCAAACAGTAATTAAAACAGTATGCATTTAATCTAAATGGGAAGGGAAAATTGGCAGTTTCGCTTAAAGCTGGAACTTTGGACATGGAAATATAAGTGTTTAAGCATGAACTTTAAAATCTGGGCACACGAACTTAAAAGAATGATCGTCTGATACACTTGTAATATTCTGAAGTTAAAACAAGGTATTAAATCATGAGCTTAAAAATAGGGGGGTGCACTTGCCTGACAGTCATTCGCCCACCCTTACAGACTGGAAGCTTTCTCTCTTTCTCTACTCCTTATTGTTCTTCTTGCTGGTTATTTGTGCCAGCTTCCTTGATCGAATCTGAGTATATATAGAGGAGGGGTTAGGTGGAGTAGGTAGGGGTAAGCTACCTACCTCGTACTTCTTCTCAGATGGCCAACGAGGTGGTTCACCTATTTCATTTAGTTAGGGTCTAGTTGGGTTCTAACTAATTAGTAATGTTGGTCCTTGTCTTTAGTTATCCTTAATTTATTCCAATCAATTTTTTGGTCAATGTTCAAGGTCGGCCATTGTTTCACTTCTTTTATTCAAGGCCGGTCAACCTTTCCCAAGGCAAGTCAACTCTTTGGGTTGGTCAACATTTTGACGCTGGTCAACATCCGGTAAACATTATAATTTTCGGTCAACCCTTACTCAAGCCGGTCAATATTCTAAAGCCGTTCAACCTTCTAAAAGTCGGTCAACCTTACAAGTTTCGGTCAACTTTATTTATTCCGGACTTCAAGCAGTCCAGTCCTTCTATGGCACAAACTACTCCCGTTTTACGTGGCATAAGGCCACTCCAGCCTCCGGAGTTCATCATACTCTTGATTTTAATATTTTATTCCGATTTTAAGTTTTCTTTTGAAGTTAGAATCTCACAATTCTCCCCTACTAAAAAAATTTCGTCCTCAAAATTTAGATGGGGTTACATACCTTAATCAAACAAGTGTGGATGCTTGCTTTGAATTTCTTCTTCTCGTTCCCAGGTAGCTTCTTCAGGTGAGTGATTCCTCCATAGCACCTTTATTAGAGGAACCATCTTCGTACGCAACCTTTGCTCCTTCTAGTCGAGAATTTGTAGTGGCTCCTCGACATAGGATAGATCTTTGTTGATTTCCAAGGGTTCAAGTTCAATCATGTGAGTAGGGTCATAGACAAACTTCTGGAGTATGGATACATGGAACACGTCATGCACTTCTGTCAAACTTGGTAGTAGTGCTAATCTATATGCCACTTCTCCGATCTTTTCTAAAATCTCAAAAGGGCCAACAAATCGTGACTTTAATTTTCCTTTTATTCTGAACCGTGACGTTCCTTTGGACGGTGAGACCTTTAGGAAGACAAAATCTCCTATCTCAAAGCTTAATTCTTTTCTCCTTCTATCCACATAACGTTTTTGTCTGCTTTGAGCAACCTTCAAGTTTCCATGGATCAGTTCGATCTTCTCAGCCGTTTCTTTTGTGATTTCGAGATTCAAAATCCTTTTATCTCCGGTCTCCTCCCAGTGAATTGGCGACCTTCACTTCCTTCCATACAGAGCCTCGAAAGGTGTCATACCGATACTAGCCTGATAACTGTTATTATAAGCAAACTTTACCAGTGCTAGGTAGGTATTCCAAGTTCCCTTCATTTCCAATACAGAAGCCCTCAATATATCCTCAAGAATCTGAAACTGGCCATCTGTTTGAGGGTGGTAAGTAATACTGAATTTTAATTCAGTCTCCATTTCCTTATGCAAACTCTTCCAAAACCTTGAGACAAAACTGGGGTCTCTATCAGATACAATGGAGGCAGGAATTTCATATAGTCTCACGATCTCGTTCATTTACAGTTGAGCCAATCTATCATGTGAATACGTTGTTCTGATTGCTAAGAAGTGGGCTAATTTTGTCAGCCGGCCAACTAGAACCCAAATGGCATCATGATTCCTAGGAATCCTTGGTAAACCAGATACAAAATCCATGGCAATGTCCTCCCATTTCCAGCTCGGAGTTGGCATTGGCTGTAACAATCCAAAAGGCTTCCTCCCCTCAACCTTCAGTTGCTGACATACTAAGCATCTCTCCACATAAGCCATGATCTCTCTCTTCATATTCCTCCACCAGAAGGTTTTCTTCAGATCCTGATACATTTTATTCATCCCCTGGTGGATCGTATACCAGGTCCGGTGAGCCTCCTTCAAAATCTTTTCCTTCAACCCTCTATCATTCGGTACACATAATTGGTCCTTAAACCTCAACACACCATCAGTCCGGATGTTAAAATCAGCTCAGGACTCCTTACTCAGATTATTAACAATATCCATAAGGAACGGATCGTCCACCTGCTTCTCTTTAATTTCACTAACTACTTCTGGTTGGATCTAAAGGTACGACATGAGTATTCTATTACCTCTAGCATAAAGTTGGATATCACATTGCTTTAGGTAATCCAACATCTCCATCTGCTTGAACTGTAAGTGTGCCACATAACCCGATCGACGACTCAATGCGTCTGCAACTACGTTAGCCTTTCCTGGCTTATACTGTATTTTACAGTCATAATCTTTCAAAAAATCAAGACATATCCTTTGTCTCATGTTAAGTTTCTTTTGCGAGAGCACATACTTCAAACTTTTGTGATCTGAATACAGAAGGAACCTTTCACCATACAGATAATGTCTCTAAATTTTCAAAGCAAAGACAACAGCAGCAAGCTCGAGATCATGAGTAAGATAATTCTTCTCATGCACTTTTAGTTGCCTAGATCCATAAGCCACAACTCTACCGTGCTGCAATAGTACACATCCTAAGCCCGCTTTGGAGGCGTCATAATATACCTCATATCCTCCTGATCCTTCTGGAATCACCAATACTGGAGCAGTAGTCAGGCGATCCTTCAGCTCCTGAAAACTCTGATCACATTCCTCAGTCCATTCAAATTTGACTTCTTTTTTCCACAATCGCATCAGGGGCATAGCGATTTACGAAAAGTTTTCCACAAACCACCAGTAGTAACCTGCCATGCCTAGAAAACTTCTAGTCTCTGTTACAGAAGTTGGCTTACTCCAGTAAGTAATAGCTTCTACTTTCTTTGGATCCACAGAGATACCACCACCAGAAATCACATGACCCAAAAACATCACTTTTTCTAACCAGAACTCACATTTTTCTAACTTAGCATATAATTTCTTCTCACACAGCACTTGGAGTACTATCCTCAAATGGGTCTCGTGCTCCTCATAGTCCTTAAAATAGATTAGAATATCATCGATAAAAACTACCACAAATTTATCCAGATATTACCTGAATACTCTATTCATTAAGTCCATAAAGGTAGTAGGGGCGTTTGTAAGTCCAAAGGGCATAACAAGGAACTCGTAGTGGTCGTATCTCGTTTAGAAGGCAGGTTTGGCCACATCTTCAGGCTTAATCCTCAATTGATGATACCCAGACCTCAAATTGATCTTCAAGAATACCCGGGATCCTTGCAATTTGTGACGGAACGGATTTTTTTTCCTTAAAAACTTTCGTCAATACAAGAACAAGTCTAACTTACAAGGTAAGAGTTCTGTAGAAATTTCGGCAGAGTCACCTTTGTAACTAAATAAAATTCCAAAAGTACACCCTGTATGATCAACTATTACAAGCACACAACTAACAGTTATCCACAATTCTTCCTATAGCATTCATACACAGGATCACATGTGTCATCCATGGCATAAATCTATAAAAACGTTAGCTATACTAACAGTTCAATAACGAGATGTCGTCTAGGATCTGTACAATATATCCAAAAGTTTAGAGCGGAAGCTAAACTATTAACCTACAGAAGTATAGTTTTCTTTTTACCATCACATACATCATATGCATTCTATACAAAGCCCACATGTGCATGAACATCCACAAATACAAGATCAGTATACAAAATCACATGATCAATCAAGTCTTTACGTCAACAGGCTCTCCCAAAATGGCTCCAAAATACTTTAGGTCCTCAAAAGTCTTCAGGAATTTCCTTCGGTCATTCTTTCTCGTTGGGCACTAACTCTACTGTCTCATCTGGAGGGAGAAAAATAATAAAACAGTGAGTCGGGGCCCAACAAGGTACATGCATATGAATTGTAAAACAATGATGCAGAACGGTCATATAATTGTGCAGAAACAGAACGGTTAAACTGTAATCGGTAAACTGTAAATTGTAAACGATAAACTGTAGACTGTACACTGTAAACTGTAATATAGTATAACGGTAACAGACCCTGCCAGTATACCCTACTAGCTGAGGGGACGAATAATCGAGGATAGATTGTGTTCAGTCCACACAATCCAAGGCCTATCACTGTAACATGTATATCCCATCCCGAGGGATCTCTGTACTGTATGTCATCCGAAGGTAAGCCTGTAACTGTGGTTCCTCCTGATTTTAACGCCCCGAGGAAGGGTTGACCACAAATAATTCCATGGACATAGTTATTCTCGATTACCACCGTGAAGTCCTAAGGCATCCCGGAGAACCTATCTGGACTGTAGTCAGTTCCAGGTCCTAAATAACGGTATCAGAAATAACCTCTTTATTGAAAACCTTCTTTTATAATCATAGTTTCACAATTTACTTTCAGTTAACTTCAGAACGTACATGGAATTTTCATCGGTACAAGTCCGTGCAAATTTTCAAAAACAAATTATACTGAGAGCTTCATTTCAATGTCAATTAACTTTTATATAATAGGAGCTATGGTTAGAAATCATTAAAATCCTTTCATTTCCGTACCTAGGGTTTCGCCAAAACTTCCGGACTCAAATCGATCACTAAACATGTGCTTATTCATGAAATTAATGCCATAAATCCATACACAAATACTAAATCATATAATTTAACCAAAAATCCCCAACATTTTCGAGTTAGGGTTTCACACATACTTTTGGAACCAAATCAAACACTATTTGCATGCTTGTATATGAAATCGAAACCAAAACTTGCAATAAATATGGGTAAACACAAAATCTAACCGAACAATCGAAGGAAACATGCTTCATTTACTTTAAACATGCATCAACATCATTTTAGAACATCTTTATCAACTTTAAAGTAAGAGGAAACGGTGAAAACGAAAAACAACGTCTGATGTATACTTGCCTTGGCCCGATCTACCGTTATCTTTACCGGGAGTGGATTGGAACAAGTGATTTCCCTTTCTCCTCTTCTCTTCTTCCTCTTCTTCCTCTCCTTCGTGCGTGGTCTACTCTCTCTCTCTCCCTTTTCCTTCTTTCCCTTCATTTTATAACAAAAATGAAGTTAGCACACGGGCAAAAGTCGAGACTGCACTCGAGCACGTCTCGAGAGCGCGACGAACGGGTTACATTCTGCTAAACGCACTCAAGTGCCTAGCGAGTGTGCAGCGAGCAAGGCAGACACTGGATTTTGGGCTCGCTGCAGTGCCTCGGGAGCATAGCAGGCGCCACATGGCTGCTTACTAAACTCGGATCTTTTTTTAACTTTTTACTTTCAACCATCATTTTTCACTACATATTTGGCCTTTTAATGATACTCATAATTCTAATTACTTCTAATTTTCACGTTTTCGGTTCGGGGCCTTCACACAATTAATCAAACAAATCATCAATACACGTTAGAGGATATTTGTTCTTGTTCATGACTTTGTTTAACTCACAATAGTCAACACATAGTCACAATGACCCATCTTTCTTTCTCACAAACCAAAATGGTGCTCCCCAAGGAGACACACTTGGCCTAATAAAGCCTTTGTCCAACAACTCCTACAATTGCAACCTTAATTCCTTCAACTCAGCCGGAGCCATTCTGTAGGGGGCCTTAGAAACTAGACCGACACGGGAACAATAGAAATCTCAAACTCAATCTCCTGATGCGGGGACAATCCAGGCAACTCCTCAGGAAATACATCCTCAAAATCGCGGATGTTGTGGATGTCCTTAGCCGACACCTCATGACTCCCAGTGGTGTAGGCATAAGCCAAATAAGCCTTACATCCACTTTTTACTAGATGTTTAGCATGTAAAGCCGAGATCATTATTGGCATCTTCTTTTTCTTGATGCCTTGGAAGAAGAAGGTTTCCTTTTCAGAGATACTAAAATAAACATTCTTCCTAAGACAATCAATAGTTACATGGTTCTCAGCCAGCCAATCCATCCCTAGGATCACGTCGAAACCTCCCATGTTTAGGAACACTAAATCCACAACCAAACATCTCCCATCTACTTCTACCACGTATCCAAGATATATAACATCAGTATTACGGGGAGTCCAGTAGGGGTACATACTGATAATTCATAATTCAATATGCAAGAAGTAGAAATAATATGACATGCAAACTGCAGAGAAACAAAAGAGTGGATAGACCCGAAGTCAAACAAGATGATGCAGGAACGCCACAAACAGGGAGAGTACCTTCCACGACATTTGGTGATACCTCTGGCTCCTAAATAGCTACTACAAAGGCCTTAGCCGAAACGGTAGGCTTTCTCTCTTCTAGTTTCGGGCAATCTTTGATCAAGTGGCCGTGTTGTCCGCATCTGAAACAAGCTCTCGTTGTGACGGAACGAATTTTTTTTTTTTTTTTGATTTCGTCATTCATAACACAATTGAAAATCCAAACTAAACCAATTAGATGCAACACAGGATCTCAGATGCCATCTAGGACCCATATACTTTTAACCATAATATGTATAGCGGAACTTATTCTAACATTACGGAAGCATTTATATTCATTCCAAAATATTCATTTCCGAGTACATAGCCAAATGTTTAACCATAGAAGTCCATTAAGTTATTACAATAGTATTTCTCCAAAATAAGCTTCCACGGTCTTTAGTAATCCTTCAGACAGCTCTAATCACTCCAACTTATCAGGCACAAGCTCTAAAGTTTCATCTGTAGGGGGAAAAATATGAAACAGTGAGCCGAGACCCAGCAAAGTACATGCACATGAGTAGTAAAACGATGATGCAGAATGGTCATGTAACTGTGCATAAATAGAATGGTTAATCAGAATTCAGTCCAAGAAAAATAGAGAAAACATACCTTGACAGTACTATACTTTAGAAAACGGTAGGCGGCAAACAGTAGCATAACATATCGATAATCGGTACGATAAACGGTGAACAGTACATATCATATCGGTAACAGTATTTCATATTCGATAATCGGTACTTCATATTCGGTAATCAGTACGGTACTTCATATCGTATTGGTACAGACCCTGCAAGTATACCCTACTAGCTAAGGGGGCGAATAATCGAGGATAGATTGTGTTCACTCCACACAATCTAAGGCCGGTGTCATATGGGTATCCCGAATTCAGTCCAAGAAAAATAGAGAAAACATACCTTGACAGTACGATACTTTAGAAAACGGTAGGCGGCAAACAGTAGCATAACATATCGGTAATCGGCACGATAAACGGTGAACAGTACATATCATATCGGTAACAGTATTTCATATTCGATAATCGGTACTTCATATTTGGTAATCGGTACGGTAATCATAACATATCAGTAAAACAGTAAACGATACTTCATATTGTATTGGTACAGACCCTGCCAGTATACCCTACTCGCTAAGGGGGCGAATAATCGAGGATAGATTGTGTTCACTCCACACAATCTAAGGCCGGTAACTATCATATGGGTATCCCATCTCACGGGATCGGTACGTATGCCACCCGAAGGTAGGCCGGTAACGGTATTTCCCTCTGTCCATAATGCCCCGAGGGCAGGGCGGACCACAAATAACTCCATGGACAGAGTTATTCTCGATTACCACCGAAAAGTCCTAAGGCATGCCGGAGAACCTATCTGGGCTGTAGTCAGTCCTGGGTCTTAAAATAACAGAACACTTCTTTTCTTGAAAGCCATTTTCAGTATGCCGTAGTTCATTTTCTGTACAAAATCGGAGTTCAATTTTCAATACAAGCCGGAGTTCATTTTCACGTTAAGGACGGAGCTCTTTTTCATGTGCAAAACCGGAGTTCGTTTTTCATTCAAGTCGGAGTTCCTCTTTTGACAGAAAAAGTCGGAGTTCATTTCGTGTTAAGGACGGAGCTCTTTTCGTGTACGAAATCGGAGTTAATTTTACCTTTAAAAGCCGGAGTTTCTCTTTTGACAGAAAAAGCCGGAGTTCATTTCGCGTTAAGGACGGAGTTCTTTTTCATGTGCAAAATCGGAGTTCGTTTTTCATTCAAGCTGGAGTTCCTCTTTTGACAGAAAAAGCTGGAGTTCATTTCATGTTAAGGACGGAGCTCTTTTCGTGTACGAAACCGGAGTTAATTTTACTTTTAAAAGCCGGAGTTCCTCTTTTGACAGAAAAAGCCGGAGTTCATTTCGCGTTAAGGACGGAGTTCTTTTTCATGTGCAAAATCGGAGTTCATTTTTCATTCAAGCTGGAGTTCCTCTTTTGACAGAAAAAGCTGGAGTTCATTTCGTGTTAAGGACGGAGCTCTTTTTCATGTTAAAAGCCAGAATTCATTTTTCTTTAAAGACGGAATTCTTTTTCAAAAGTCGGAGCTCAAAGCCGAACTTCATTTTTCATTAAAGATGGAGTTCATTTCACTATCAGGACGGAGTTCATTTTACAATCAGGACGGAGTGCATTTTCTTTAAAAGGGCTAGAGTTCATTTTACTATAAAGACGGAGTGCATTTTCATTAAAAGGGACGGAGCATGTTTTTCTCAAGGACAGAGTTCATTAAAAGCCGGAGTTCTTTTCCTTCTTAAAAATCGGAGTTCTTTCTTTCATAAAAGCTAGAGTTCTTTTTACATTAGGGGCAGGAGTTCGTTTTACATTTGGGGCCGGAGTTCGTTTTACATTATAGGAGCCGGAGTTCGTTTTACATTACAGGAAGCGAATATTTAATGCTGAAAGCAGGGACTCAGTAACAGAGTATACTTCAATATTCTCAAAACAAGAACTTAAAAGCAGAGCAGACGTCCGAAGTAACTTGCAATAAAGCATGAATTTCAAGGCAGAGTGCATGAACTTAAAAGTAGCGTCCGAAGTATCTTGCAACAGAACATGAATTTAGAAATAAAGCAAATTATACTTGTAATGAACTTAAAAACGGCGTCCGAGGTACACTTGCCTGACGGGCTGACTCAATTTTCCTTCCCTTCTTGCCTGACAGTTAATTTTTACTATCTTGGAGCTCTCTCTTCACTCCCTTCTTCTTCGCTCCTGATTTTTCCTTGGCGCCAGAAACTCACACTACCCTCAACCAGAGTCCGATATATAAAGGGGAGGGAGCAGGTGGGTAAGTGGAGGTAGGTTACTTGCTCGGTAATTCTTTTCAGGGTTAGGTAATTCTTTTCAGGGGAGTAGGTGGAGTAATCAGGTTGGTTTACCTACTCTATTTGGTCGCCGCTTAGTTGCCGCCTAATTAGATTCTAACTAAATAATAAAGTTTGTCTTAAGGAAACCGGACGGATTTCTTCACTTAGAAAACCAGACTGATTCTTTGACTTCCTTGCAAGGTAGGTGGAACTTGATTATTCTTTGAAAAGGGCTAGACTTGATTATTTTATGCAAAAGGGCCTAACTGGATTATTTCATGTAAATGGCCAAAGTTGATATGTTCAGGCAGGACGGACCTCTTTTCAAAAGGGCTGGAGTTGTTTTCTTCATGCTTTAAGGGCCGGACCAGATTTTAATATGCACAAAGCCGAACTGGGTTTTAATATGCACAAAGCCGGACTTGATTTTGACATGAACAGTGCATGGCCGGACTTGATTTATTCACTTAAGGAGACCGAACCTCATTTCTTTTTTTTAAAAGTCAGACCTCATTATTCACTTGAAAAGCCAGACCTCATTATTTACTTGAAAAGCCGGACTACTTTTCTTCTTAAGGGACCGGACTTCATTTTGGCACAAGAGGAGGGACTTCATTTTGGCACAAGAGAAGGGACTTCCTTTGGGCACAAGAGGAGGGACTTCATTTTGGCATAAGAGGAGGGACTTCATTTTGGCACACGAGGAGGGACTTCATTTTGGCACACGAGGAGGGACTTCATTTGGGCACAAGAGGAGGGACTTCATTTTGGCACACGAGGAGGGACTTCATTTTGGTACAAGAGGAGGGACTTCCTTTGGGCACAAGAGGAGGGACTTCATTTTGGCACACGAGGAGGGACTTCCTTTGGGCACAAGAGGAGGGACTTCATTTTGGCACACGAGGAGGGACTTCATTTTGGTACAAGAGGAGGGACTTCCTTTGGGCACAAGAGGAGGGACTTCCTTTTGGCACACGAGGAGGGACTTCCTTTGGGCACAAGAGGAGGGACTTCATTTTGGCACACGAGGAGGGACTTCATTTGGGCATAAGAGGAGGGACTTTATCTTGGCACATGAGGAGGGACTTCATTTACGCTAAGAGAAGACGGGCTTCTTTTTTTTTTTCCTCACACAAAGGCCACTCTGGTCGTCAGGCCACTTCGGCCTCACCAAACCACGCCGGACTTCAAGTTTAGGAGACAATTTTTGATTTCAAAATATGCTCTAAAGTTGGTTTGGATTTTCTTAATACATTTTCCGAATAACCTTCAATTTTCCTCGATCCTTTGATTATTTCGACTCGATGACTGGGACTTTTTATGACTTAGAATCTGGGTCGTCACACTCATTTTCTAGCGGCACGCTTGCCCCAGATGTACCTTTCCACAGGACGAGCAGTGTACAACCGAAGCCCTAGAATCGACCATTGGCTGAGCCGGCGCAACACTTTTTCCCTTCTCAATCGTCCTTGTCTTTTTGGATGACCCAAAAGATCCCCCAACAAATCCGCCACTAACACCTAGCCGACTAGCTGCCCTCTTCGCATAGAATTTCTCTATCTCCACCTCTTGTTCATAAAGGCCCACCCGATCCAATATATCAGCATACGTCTCAAACTTTAACGTGGTTAACTGTTTTCGAATATCATCCCGCAATCCTTACGGAGACTTCTTCGCCTTCCTTAATTCGTCTTCCACATAGAAAGGTGAGAATCGGGACAGCTCGGTGAACTTAGTATCATACTCCGTCACTATCATGCTTCCTTACCTTAGTCGCATAAAATCCATCTCCTTTTGGTCCCGGAGACTAGATAGAAAGTATTTCTACTGAAAAGATTCCTCAAACGTATCCCAAGTGATCATCCCGTCGGGCCTTCCTAGCGCCCTCTTCCTCATGTTCCACCAACTGTCTGCTTCGCCCTCCAATTTATACATGGCAAAGGTGACCTTTTCTTGGTCCGTACACCCAATTACTGTAAATATTTTCTTCATCCTCTTAAGCCATCTATCAGCTTCTATTAGATTGGGTTTTCCCAAAAAGCCCGGTGCCCGCTCTGTCATGAATTGATCATACGTGGTTGGAGCTAGGATAGTCGGAGCTGGCTCAGTCGCAGGAACTGGAACCATGTGCCTATGTTCGATGGATTCTACCACGGTAGTCATTCTTTCCAATAAGTCTATGTAAGCGGCCTTCCGGTCATAAGGTGTATTATGGTCATTTCTTCTCCCTCTTCCACTAGCCATCCTAAAATCAAGACAGCCACAATGTTATGATCTTAGAAAAAGGGAGTACCCTTCAATCCCAATAAAATTGTACTTAGCCAAGTTTTCTAAGGACTCTAACTACCTCAGTTATCCTTGGCCTACTTCTTTCAGAGATTTAGTACAAAGATTCAGACCTATACTTCCGCATCTGGATCAATCAATTCCTAAGGCATCTCATCTCTCTGATACCAATTGTGACGGAACAGATTTTTTTTTTGCAATCCACCATCGATCTCCTGAAACTGACACCAAGTTTCGGTCACCAAGTCCGAGCCATTCGTGCCTTCCAAATCACAGGATCACAAATGTCGTCTAGGACTCATACACAAAGTGGAAGTCAATCTATTATCCAATAAAAGCATTTACATTCTTTCCCATAAAAGTTTATTTCCGAATACAAATAGCCATGAACGTCTAATCACAAAAGTTTATCGAGTCTAACAAATCATTACACTAATTGCTTCTTTGTGGCGATCGTCCAAAAGGTGCTTCTGAATCCTTACAAACCCTTCAGATATGCTTTAATTACTCCATCTCATCAGGTACGAATTCTAAATTTTTATCTGGGGGGAAGCAGAGAACAGTGAGCCAGAGCTTAATAAGGTACATGCAGATTTTTTCATAAAACGTTCGTGATATCAACAGTTACAAATACATATACAGAATATTATTTGGCCGGAATCATATAGAACACTTAGAACGGTAAAATGCAGGAAATCATGCATCATATATATATATCATACGATAGTATTTGGCCGAATAAAAGTTAATCAGAAAGTCAGAACAGATAATATTTGAGCATAAAACAAGGCCAGTCACAATTTAGCTTCTTTTATTTATTTCTTAACGGAAGGTGGCTTTAATCGAGGATAGATTGTGCACACCTCCACACAATCACAGCAATACTCCTTGTACAAAGCCCTGAGGACGGCTCTCACTTCCTCCTTATGCAAAGCCCCAAGGACAGCTATCACTACCTCCTTGTACAAAGCCTCGATGACGGCTCTCAGTTTAGTTATTCTTGATTATCACCTTAAGGTCCTAAGGCATGCCGGAGAACCTTGTCTCCCAATGCTAAGGTCCGAACTTATCATAAGACCGATTCACATTTTCTTTGTTCATTACAAGCCGGTTTTAAGGTTTCAGTGCAGATGTCGATTTTAAATCATAATACAAGGCCGATTTCAATTATAATACAAGGTCGGTTTTAAAATCACAGTGCAAATGTTGGTTTTAAAATACGATACAAGGCCGGTTTTGAAATCACAGTGTAAATGCCAGTTCGAAATCACAGTGTAAATGCCAGTTTGAAAATACAATACAAGGCCGGTTTTGAAATCATAATGTAAATATCGGTTTTAAAATATGATACAAGGCCGGTTTCGAAATCACAGTGCCAATGCCGTTTTAAAATTACGATACAAGGCCGGTTTTGAAATCCCAGTGCCAATACCGGTTTTAAAATTACGATACAAGATCGGTTTTGAAATCACAGTGTAAATGCTGGTTTTAAAATACGATACAAGGCCAGTTTCGAAATCACAGTGCAAATGCCGGTTTCAAAATACGGTATAAGGCTGGTTTTGAAATTACTGTGTAAATGCCGGTTTTAATATATGGTACAAGGCCGGTTTCAAAATTACCATGTAAATGCTGGTTTCAATTGTAATACAAAGCCGATTTCAATTATTCTTGGCCGGTTTCAAATTAATATGCAAGGCCGGTTTCAAATTAATATGCCAGGCCGGTTTCAAATTAATGTACAAGGCCAGTTTTGATATTTACTTAAGCCGATTTCAAATTATATTATAAGATCAGTTTCAAATTTGGGTAATGCAAGTGTCATACAAGCCGGTCTACCTTTTTCATTTTCATGTACTCCAGTTTAAACATGAGTTAGCAGAAGGCAGAAAGCATGCATTCAAACCAGAATACAACTTATCAAATAGTAATTAAAACGGTATGTATTTAATCTAAATGGGAAGGAAAAATTGGCAGTTTCGCTTAAAGCTGGAACTTTGGAGATGGAAATATAAGTGTTTAAGCTGGAACTTTAGAGATGGAAATATAAGTGTTTAAGCATGAACTTTAAAATCTAGGCACACGAACTTAAAAGAATGATCATCTGATACACTTGTAATATTCTGAAGTTAAAACAAGGTATTAAATCATGAACTTAAAAACAGGGGGGTACACTTGCCTGACAGTCGTTCGCCCACCCTTACAGACTGGAAGCTTTCTCTCTTTCTCTACTCCTTATTGTTCTTCTTGTTAGTTGTTCGTGCCAGCTTCCTTGATCGAAGCTGAGTATATATAGAGAGGGGTTAGGTGGAGTAAGTAGGGGTAAGCTACCTACCTCGTACTTATTCTCAGATGGCCAACGAGGTGGTTCACCTACTTCATTTAGTTGGGGTCTAGTTGGGTTCTAACTAATTAGTAATGTTGGTCCTTGTCTTTAGTTGTCCTTAACTTATTCCAGTTAATTTTTTTGTCAATGTTCAGGGTCGGCCATCGTTTCACTTCTTTTATTCAAGGCTGGTCAACCTTTCCCAAGGCCAGTCAACTCTTTGGGTTGGTCAACATTTTGACGCTGGTCAATATCCGATCAACATCACAATTTCCGGTCAACCCTTACTCAAGCCGGTCAATATTCTAAAACCAGTCAACCTTCTAAAAGCCGGTCAACCTCCCAAGTTCCAGTCAACTTTATCTATTCCGGACTTCAAGCAGTCCGGTCCTTCTGTGGCACAAACTACTCCGATTTTAAGTGGCATAAGGTCACTCCGACCTTCGGAGTTCATCATACTCTTTGTTTTAATATTTTATTCTGATTTTAATTTTTCTTTTGAAGTTGAGATCTCACACCAACCCACGCTCAAGCTTTGCTTACAGAGTAGCCATAACTTAAGGCACGCTCGAATCTCACTTGAGAGCTGATTTTCGAGAAGCCAAGCTTGAAGCACGCTCCATCCTCCCTTGATCACCATATCCAGTAACCTAGCGCCCGAAGATAGCTCAACCCATGCTCGAGCGCAAAAAATAGTGCTGCAGCGCTCGAGGACCGCTCGAGTGTGCAACCATGAAACCCTAGCAAGCGTTTACCGCGCAGTCGAGCTACACTGGAGCAACACGGCACTCTTTCCTCCAAAAATTATAATTTAACCTATTTGTTCCGTTCCATATATAGACATGTCTAATGATTTTAACCCTAGGGCTGTGGAGCAACTTTGATCTTGAAAAACCTCTCTTCTTGGTGCTCTACTTTTGAGAAAAGTTCACTCCAACAATTATGCTCCATTGACAGTTTTCTCTCTACATCATGTTTTATCCTTTACAACTCTTCCTATCTGTTAACTTTCGTGGCGACATTGGTGGCGTGGATATTGGGCTCCAGTGGTGTATGGCAATTCAAGCGGTTTATGAGGAAAAATTAACTTGAAGACCAGAAGGTGTCTGATTTCGTTGTCGCGGACAAATCCAATGAGATCCTTAGTAGGGATTACAATGTGGGAGTAAGTTGGCTTGGTTAATGTGTCTATACCACTGGATTTGTAAGTTGATTTTTATAGTGCATATCTTTCCTGACCGTTAAAATCATGAGGGTTTTTCTCGATAGTGGCAGTTATCAAGTTTTTCCTTCGTTAATAAAAAAACACGTCTATATTACTTATTGTTTTACTTTTTATGCTTATTATTGCTTATATTATCTAAATTTAAATATTTTTTACGTGTATTAAATCTTTATATTTTTACTACTTCCACAATTTCATTAAAGGGTCAAAACTTTAGTGTGATTTAGAACAAAAAGTTTCCTTCAATTGGTATCAAAGACTTACCCCGATCCACAACCCCCGATCTAGATATATACGAGTAGATCTCTATTCGTTCCTCATTTCTTTGATGGGAGCAACTATACCTATTGGAAGATTCATATAAGAGCCTTTCTCAAATTGATGGATCAGCGCATGTAGGCTAGCACCCAAATTGAGTAGACTCCACCTAAAAGTACTACGAGTAATGAACCAAAATCTCGATCCTTATGGACAAAAGAAGAGCTTGATTTGTACAATTAGAATAATAAGGGGCTACATGCCATTTTTATGGTTGTATTTTCCGAAGAGTTTAAACGCATATCTATATGCGAGACCTTTAAAGATGCATGAGATATCATTAAGATTACCCATGAAGGAACAAAGTTAGTAAAAAATTCAAAATTATAAATGCTTACATCTAGATTTAAAGAAATCTATGTGAAAGATGATGAAATATTTGATGAATTTTATGTACAATTAAATAATATTGTGAATTTCACGTTTAATTTAAGAGAATGAATTCGTGAAAATAGAATTGTTAAAAAAGTTCTTAGACCGCTCCCTGGGCAATTTGAACCTAAAGTCATAACAATCGAATAAAACAAATATCTTGATAAAATGAAGATTGAAGAACTTATAAGATCTCTCCAAATTTATGAGCACCCACTTTCCCAATCAAGGAAGAATAAATCAATTGCTCTAAAATCTGTTAGAAAAGAGAGAAACCGTAACTACAATGAGAAGTCGTGTAACGATGAATATTTTTCCTTATTTGTTAAAAACTTTAAAAAATTCTTGAAGAAAAATGAAACCTCATCCGACCAGCCAAATGTGAATTTAAAAATATCACCTAAACCTGATAAGAAAAACCAAAATTAAATTAAAGATTTCAAATCAAAAAATATCCAATGAGTTCAATGCCATGAGTGTCAAGGTTTTTACCATTATCGTGCTGAATGTCCAAATCTTAAATGCCAATGAAGTCAAGCCTTGAAAGCTAATGTAACCTTAAGCAATGGCGAAAAAGAAGATATTGAAAGATGTATTGACGAAGGCCAAGCCAAATATATGGCTTTTATAACCTCTCTGTGTAAAAATGACAAAAATTTAGAAGAAAGTGTAGATTAGACTAGCGACTCTTAAAATGAGTCAGAAATTCAGTATTATGACCTTCAAGACACATACAATAAATTATTTAAAGGATGTCTAAAAATCCAAAAACTAACACATCCCTAAATCTAAAATTATCGAATACTGAAAAAGCAAATGTCATATTAAGAACTGAGCTTGAGAGTAAAAATCATGAATTTAAAAAATTAACTAAATCATTTACCGAAGTGATCAAGACTTTTTAATCTGGTCTTGAAACTGCTCGCAATTATCTGAAACAATTTGCAAATGGGTCTAAGCAATTTGACCATATGCTCAATTTGGGAAAAATCAAAAGAAATAAAACTGGGTTAGGTCATTCAGAAAATGCCTTGAAAACCAATGTTAACTTTAAAACTATATTTGTCCAAACCACTTCCGTCCCAAGACAAAGCAGCACAACGTTTGCCCATGTTGATCAATTGTCAAGAGTTTCTCCAAAAAATTCTACCAATATACAAAACTTTCAAAACTTAGAAAGTAGGAAAAATTTTGGTTTTAATTTCACTAGGAAGCAAAGGTACAATTCTAGCGTCAATGCTAAATTCGTCCCAATATGTCATGGGTGTAGCAATATTGGCCATATTCGCCCCTACTATCCTGTAACGTCATGTCAAAATAATTTTCGGCAAAACCCATGGATAGAGCATCACATTCATCATATCAACCTTCTAAATAATCAAGTGATGAATTTAAATAATATTATAAAATGTGGTAAGAAAATATGAATCAAGAAGAATAAGCTCCATTACCCTTTGGTCATTCGTGACAAAAAATGAAGTAGATCACTTCCTTAGAGGGAGGTTTAGTTATTTGTTTCAGGGGAAATAGGAGGATGTTATCCTTATTAGGGGGAGTTCTTTTGTAATTAGTTATTAACATTTGTATTGTTCCTCCATTATTCTCCCGAGCCCTGATTTTTTTCTGTTTGTCTCTTGCTATTATTTTTCTACTATTATCCATTTCTGCACTAACCATGGTTGTCTAGGAATAGCAGTTCTTCATTGGCTCACAGCAGTTCAGCAGCTTCTGTATATATATATCTTTTGTACTTTGTTATGTATTGTGTCGGTTGTAACTTGGTGCCAATTCTCATGTACACAGATTCTATTTCGGTAGTGTCTGCACCTGTGATTATCTTATATTTTATTTTCTTATTTTGTATGGGGTTTTATCATGGAATTGCCAAAGAGGGAGATTATTAGTCATATTTTGTGTTAGCATATTTCGTGATCGTGTCGAGTTGCTCGTTTGGTCATTCATCAGTATATTTTCATGTGTTTGGAAGCTCTTCATCAGATTTTTATTCGAGGATCGTCATCACACCTCTCCCGATAACCATGGCTTCCTGTTGCTCAACCCACGCTCGAGCTCTACTTACAAAGTAGCCGAAGCTCAAGGCACGCTCGAATCTCACTTGAGAGCCGATTCCTGAGAAGTCGAGCTCAAGGCACATTCGAGCACCGTATCCAATAACCCATCACCCGAAGATAGCTTGGCCCACAGTCGAGGGCAAAAAACAGTGCTGCAGTGTTCGAGGATCGCTCAACATGCTCTTGAGCGGTGCTGTATGTGACCGTAAAACCCTAACCAATGCTTGCTGCACCCTTTCCTCCAACGATTATAATTTAACCTATTTTTTTCATCTCCATATATATACGTGTCTTATGATTTTAACCCTTGGGCTTTGGAGCAGCTTTGATCTTGAAAAACCTCTCATCTTTGTGCTCTACTTTTGAGAAAACTTTACTCCAATGATTGTACTCGATTGACAAAGTTTCCTCTCTACATTATACTTTATCCTTTACATCTCTTTCTGCTTGTTAACCTTCGTGGTGATATCGGTGGCATGGATACTGCGTTTCAGTGGTATACGGCAATTCAAGCGATTCGTGAGGAAAGATTGACTTGAAGACCGGAAGGTATCCAGTTCCGTTATCTCAGGCAAATCAAAGAAATTCCTCAGTGGGGATCACAAAACGAGAGTAAGTTAATTTGGTTAGCGTGTCTGTATCACCCGATCTGTAAGTGAATTTTCATAGTACATATCTTCTCTAACGGTTGAAACTCAGAGGATTTTTCTCAATAGCCACAATTATCGAATTTTTCCTTCGTTCCAAAAAAGAACATGTCCTTATTACTTATTGCATTACTTTTTACCATTGTTATTACTTATATCATCTAGATTCAAATATTCTTTACATGTATTAAATATTTATATTTTTACTACTTTTATAAATTTATTAAGGGGTCGAAACTTTAGTGTAACTTAAAATGAAAGGTTTCCTTCAAAATTGATATACAGGTGGCAAGATATCATAAGATCATAGAACTAGTCACTCGTCAAACTTGCGAGTACGGGTAACTCATGGATTTACCCAATTGTTGGAGATGGGCGCATAGTTATTGGTTCACGAGAACGTATAAGATCCAAGGAGATTATATGACATATTATATAGTTGGAACCTCTATCTCTACTGTTGTTAATATTAGGATTCGGTGAAATCCAAATTGCATTCCTAATATTTTATTGTCATGTGGTTTTTGAATCATGGATACAATATATCGTTGAATTTCGAATAATTATTAATTTATCTCATGTTATAATTTATTTATATTGATATTTTTTTCGAGATATTGTGTTACATTCAATTATTATTGATTTATGTACTTGTTGGGTATTCAGCGTATCTTTATGTTTTATTAACTCCAGAGTAGAGGATTGATGGTAAGTTAGAGGAAATTAAGTATTTGCTGAAGAGATTCCAATTAAACTGCCTCATTGCTGAAAAGATTCCAAGTAGATTGCCTTAAGATATTTATTTTGTGGACATTTATTTTTATTTTATTTCCAAAATTTATTATGTATATTATATTTAATGATGCATTTATGAGAGTTATTTATGATTTGGGTTTCTGCATGGTCAGTTCAACTCAGGTTGGACGATTTGGGTCTAGGTCATCATATTTGGAGTCTTCTCATTCTTAATTAATTGATATTATATCATGTTGATATATTGATACAAGCGTGTATATGCTGCATTGTTAATTATATGACTTACTGAGTATTCGTCTTACTCTTTATTGCCTTGTGGGATCTTACTAATTTAGTTGTAAGTTCTCAAATATATAGATATAGATCAGTGGGTCCGTCTTAGATACTACACGAGAAAATTCAATATAGACTAATATTACTATATTCCTATAATAAATTAGTTTGTAAGCTTGTACAATATTATGCATAAATTATGTCAAGTTATTTTTAGTTAATATTTGATTATTGTAAACACTTGAGATTCGGAGGAATAATGTATTTATTATGGCTATCATATTTTGTTGAGATTTTTGAGATATAGCTTTTATAGCATTTCCGTATCGTGATTCCAACGGTTTAGTGGTGTTTTTGATAAACTTGATCAGGTCTTGACAAAAATGGAATGAGAAAATTAAGGTTCTATATAAACATTTGGAGACTTAGGAATTATTGATATTTGAGAAATGTTAGAAGATTTGTTAAGTATTTTGTGGTTAGACTTTAGGAGAGACCTTAAGTCTAAGGTTGGTGATACGTTTAGGACATATGATATTTGATATACTAGGTATGGAATACTTGAACGGATGTGAGATTTAGAATATTCTAATTTTGAGTCTCTTGGGATGTAGGCATATGAGAACGATAGAGAGATAGCTCTAGAAGATTGTTAGAGATTTTGATTTTGATATTGATGATTGTTGAAGAACATTAGATGATACAATATGTTTGAGGACTTAGTTTTATCCTCTAGAAAAAAAAAAAAAAATCTAAGTCGAGATATTATATTGAGTACTTGGGACTTAGTATTTACTTGAATGATTCTAAATCTATTGGTGTAACGTTATTCTAAGGTTAACCTTTCGATCGGTGAGAGGTTTCTTAGAGAGATAATTTCAACTGGCAGCTTATATGGTATTATTTTGAGGATGACAGTCTTGGAAAGGATTAGGAATCTTATTAATTGGTGATTTTCAGATGCTTATTATAGGCCGAGATGTTATTCATTATTCTTATTATATCATCTTTGAATAGAGATGGTTTAGAATAAAATTTTGCTACGGATAGAGTTAGTAATTTGTATTACTTGTGGAGCAGTTATTGAAGATTTCAATGTTAGAGAATATTTCAAGATCGAAGAATTAAAGTTTGAAGATGCTTTAATTGTTCAAAGATTTTCAGAGGTTTGTTCAGACTAATTGTTGAGACAAATATCAAGAGAAAGATTTATTTTATCATGAAACGACTTGCAATGTGGACATTAACTTCTAAACACCCCCTAGTAGGGTCAGCAAAGCATAATCAATTGAAGATGTTGCAACAATTGTTCCACTCATGATTCATCGAATCTTTCACATCGTCATGAAGAACTCTGAGTTATTTCTAAAGAGGAAGAACACTTCATTATGGTTTTGTCTCAACCACGGAAAAATGGATGGCATTACCAACAAGAACATATGTCGTTGCCAAGAAGCAAAGACTGAAAAATTGATCATGAAATGTCCAATGATTTTGAAGAATCATTTTTCACTCTGATAATCATAAGTTGCAAATCGAGGACAAGAGCATTCCAAAGACATTATTCAAGACTAGGTGCTGATTTGCACATCGCCAACATTCATGGACACTACATTGCAGACATTATGTTGTAGAGCAATCGCTGCATCTTCATATTGTCTAATCATAATTGAGTTTTCTTTAAGAAAATATCAACAAATAAAGAGTAACTAGGAAATCATTCTGAGAATTTTGATTGGAGGGTTCATTGACAAAGATTTGAAGGTAGTAACCCCTCAGGCTTCATTGATTCAGGAGTCGTCCTGCTAATGGATTCATCAAAGATTAAACTATTGCAGTTTGGGACAATTCCTGATTTAAAAGGATGAAACTTCTTAAGTTTTGATGACTATTGGATAATGAATTAAAATAGTTTGTGACCCTTATATTGGACTGTAGTAAAGTATGATCTATGGAATTTGCAAAGATCAGGTTCTTAAGTCTTAATCTTTCGCAGCCATAATCGGAGAATTGGCCAAAATAGCTAGCCGGCTGGTTAAGAATTGCTAACTGACTGGTCAAGAATCGTTGACCGGCCTAATTGCATGATTGACTGGATTGGCATATTGAGTGGTTGGAGAAGTTGATTGAATTAAGATAGAAGATCGGTTAAGATAGTGACTGGATTAAATAAGTTGACCGGTTAAGATAATTAGTCAGAAAGATAGACGACCGGATTAAATAAGTTGACCGGAGTAGATGGACAACAAGAATGAAAAGTTGACCGGTTAAAGGAGTTGACTGAAACTAGGATAGTTGACCGAAATTATAGTCGTTGACCAAAATTAAGAGTTAACCAGAATAACTATTAAATTGCAGCGTGAAAGCGATCAGAAAGAGACTGAGGTTGTTTGGGAATTAAAATGAGACCGATGACTCATAGAGACCGATGACTCATAGAGATCAAGGACTCAGGAAATAAAAACGAGAGATAGTAACCAAAATAGATAGATAACCAGAGTAGATTGATAGTAGGTATGAATCATTGACCAATTGCAAGAGTTGACCGGATTGGCTTGTTGGCTGGTTTTGATTAGAATCCGACTAGCTAAATCAGTGTAGGTGACCTGCTCCCACCTACTCCGCTGACCTTCTAGAAGGGGAAAATAGAGTAAGAAAAACAGTATTAAGTAGGTGACTTGCCTCCATCTACTCCAACCAACCCTAATGTCTATAAATACTAAACTTCGGAGTTAGAAAAAGAGTTAGGAAATCTATGAGCAAAAGGTAAGGAAAAGACGGAGAGGAAGAGTTTCAGGCCAAGTTTGAGTAAGGAAGTTCGTAGATCAGAGAATCAGGCAAATGTATCATATACTTATCTTTGGTTGTTGATAATTCTTGCCCAAATCTTTCGGATTTTATTATTCTAATACCCTTCTTCATTATGTTTCTATATAATGCATGTCATGATAATTTCTCCCTGATATTTGCTAATAGAATTTCATGTTCAGCACAAAGTTATGTTTTACATGTGGAATTATGTCTCATGGTTCATGCTTGAAAATTGTTAAAATCCCTTCTGTTTAAGCCATGATGCATAGACAAGTTATTTGCATGTTTAATTTCTGTCAACCCATATCAGTTTACTTATCTCATCCATTGCATATTTGACTACTATTTATAAAAGTAAGATTTGCTCTTTAAGAACTTCGGTCATTTGAAGCGCCCTTTAAGAACTTCGGTCATTTGAAGCCCAAGATTTAAGAAAATCGGAGTTTTGGTATTTGACGGCTGAATAGCTGCAAGCCTAAAATGCTACTAGTTTCGGATTATGATGGCTGAATAGTTGTAGACCTAAAATGTAGCCAGTTGCAGATTATAATAGCTGAGTAGTTACAGGCCTAAAATGTAACCAATTTTAAATTATGATGGCTGAGTAGGTGCAAGCCTAAAATGTAGCCAGTTTCGGATTATGATGGCCGAGTAACTACAGGCCTAAAATATAACCAGTTTTTAAATATGATAGCCGAGTAACTACAAGCCTAAAATGTAGCCGATTTTAAAGATGAAAAATTGGTTTTGGACTTAAGTTTGGTTTGGAAATTTGATCTCATGAATTTATCTTCGGCCCATGTTTTATGTTCCTAAATGCATAATGCTCTCACTCCGTCCATTTTGATTTTGATTTCGAAGTTCTAATTATGCATGTCTTTGTTTATTTATCCCTTACTGAGAAATCTGTTCGCTCGTTGCTATTTTCTTACCTTTAGATGAGCTAGAAGTTATACCAGACGAGAAAGAATAGAGCCGGATAGACTAGTTAGGCAAGACGACCGATTTGGACTCATGTAACAGTTTTTGATCGACTTGATGTATTTTTGGTCATTTTGGAGAATTTGTATAATGATTCAGCTGTATAAATTAATGAAAAATTGTATGCTTCCGCTGAATTTTATGGCTTGAGTAATTTTGGTTTCTAGTAGCATCTTATTCATTAAAGACTTCTTTCTATAGCCAACCAACCTATATTAAGGTCAACCGAGAATCTTAACCGACCAAGTTTGTCGCTGACTTGAGTAGTCTGGCCGTTTAGATTTTGTGTACGTTATCATGTTTAAATTATGTATGATTATTCAAATTTGTCTTATTTTCCTTATGTTTATGGGCGGGCGAGTGGGATAACCCAGTGGAGCTCCAATCCGTCACCCTTAAGTATGAACATTGATGGAGGCCATTAGAGAAATATGGTCACGGTCCGTCACAGATGGTATCAGAGAAAGAGATACCTTAAATTTGATCTAAATCTATGCGAAAGCTTAGAATAGATTAAGGTTGATCAAACAAAAGGATGAAGGTATATGACAACTAAGTTAGGTCGGTTAGACTTAGTTATCCTAGTCCAGTAAATTAGGCTAAGTAGGATGAAGATGTTGTGTTTAGGAAATATCGTGTCCTAGTTACTGCTTAAGCTGAATTATAATCTAACTGAGTTGCTTTTGTTTCAGAAGTCTAAGTGTTAGATGAATGAATGGCAAATAGAGCTATTATTTACAAAAAGGAACTTATGGAAAAGGAGTTTTTTAGGAAGAGAATATCTGACTGGAGTAGTTTTGGAGCCAATTCCAGTGTTGGATCTGGGAGACTGCCAAAGAAAGTAAAGCAACAGGAGTCCTGGAAGGAGTCCGGCAAATCAGCACCAACCTCAAGGGTATCAGCAAACCCGTGTCCTCATTGCGGGAAGTTGCACGGGGGCAAGTCTTGTTTTAAGATGCTGGGAGTTTGTTATAATTGTGGGCAGGTGAGACACAAGGTAAGAAATTATCCTCATTTGAAGTAAGCCCCAGTGTCCAAATCAACTGTCCCAACCAAGGCGTTTACAGTCTCTACGAAGGAGGCAGCAGTTTCAACAGATATGGTGGAAGGTAAGATTTTTTAGTATACGTGTTATTGAGTTCTGAATCTATAATTTCTTTTATATGCTATGTTTCCTAAGCTTATTCCTTTGTTTGAAAACCATACACTTATGTTAGCTATATCGATGATCATGACATTTTTTTTTATGATTAACTATGCTGAATTGGTTTGTTTTGAGGTACTGAGCTTTGATCTAATTTTGGGTGGTAATTTGATTGGCGAGCCGCCATACTAGTGTGAATTGAATTGGTAAGATATTACACCCTATAGTTAGGCTGTGAAATTTTGAGTATGAGCTAGGGTTGATCGAGGAATCAGGAAACTAGTGTCGTCTTGCCTACAATCATTTGATGAGAATATGCGCCAAATTCATTTAGCATTTGAGACCATGTTCGGAAGTCATCCTGTAGTCGCTAAGAACTCTGGCTATGTAAGTATTCCAGGATGTTTCCTAGTGGTGAAGATTAGGTGATTGACCTATTGATTAGAAATTCAAAGTTATGTCAAAATCGATACCGATCTCTAAGGATTCCGTACAGAACCAAGGAAGTATCAATTAGGTGTCGCTATGGGATACTCTAGAACCTTTAAGGTAGGTAAGATGAACTAATAATGTTAATTATGAATGAATAGGTATATCACTTGATCCTTCGTATGGTATCTTCTAAGATCAATCTGTATCCAGAGTAACAGAGTACTGTTAATTATAGACTATTGAAAATTGAGCCATGGCAGAATTTGGGATAAGATGCGGATGTTGCGAATCTCGGTGACCCCGTCTGGATTTAAAAGGTTCGCCAGTATTAGGGTGGATCTTTTGGCCACTTTTGGATCGGCTTTGTGAAGGCCTCATTGAGGAATTTATAAGATCCTAGAATGTCTGAACTCTGTTCAGGACGGTATTACAGATTAGGAAGGCTGTTGGCAGCATACCCAACTAGGTAGAATGCGAGTTTGATTAAGGAAATGTATGTCAGACATATGGGTCTTTCGATAGCGCAAATGGGATACTTTGGAGTTGGGGTCGGTGGATCATTTGGGAAAGATTGATGTCTTGAAAGACATTATAGGCATCAAGACATTTTAAGAGCCGAGGCAGCTATGCTTTTTAAGGCTGCCCAAGTGGATGAATTGACTAACGTTAGTACAGTAGTGGCCGATGACAAATGTTTTTTTCAAGGAATAAAGGATTAATTGCCAATCTTATCATTTGGGTTTACCTTTGATGGGTCAAGTGGATTTGATGCTTTTGAGGAGGGCTTGGGTTGTATTTCCCCTACATCATATATGGGAGAATTCTTTTGGGTCTAGATGGTGGGAGGTCTACGATTGGAATTGCTCCACCCGTAATATGGAATTAGCCGTTGGGACTTTTGCTTGAGAATTGATGGAAGTTATGGTAGGGTGAATCTCGAGTAGCTCCTAATATCTAAGCAATGGAGAGTTGCCTCCAAGGTATTGATGTCATAAAATTATGAGATGAGAAGCTCTTACTGTATCGACTTTGAAGTTGTTAAGGCAGCAAGAATTAAGAATACCATTTGGATAATTGTGAATCAGTAGAATAGGATATCCCACTCATCGTGAATTGGATGATTCAATCGAAATGAATAAGTTGGCTTGTCTGTATAATGATAAGTTGCTAAATATCTAGATTTTGAGATTTCGATGGCAACTTGAGGTTATATTGAAATTTTGGAATAATTGCCTCAGTTGTGTTTCCTATGCTAGTTGTAGTTCGAGGATTTTGCATTTTACCTTGGATATATTGATATCTTTGGGACCTTCATAAATCTATAGTAGCTGTGTAACCTAAATGTTTGATATAGACCAACAGAGGAATCTTACAAATTGGAATTTAGTATGCAAGTACAAGGTCCATCAGAGTAACGCAGCGGAAGCGTGGTGAGCTCATGACCCAGAAATCGCAGAATAAGATTGAGGTTCCAAGTGCATGTTCATTCTCAAAGCTTAGGAAGTATTGAAGTGAAAGCATGTTGGTTCGTTTAAAGTTTTGAATTAAGAGAGGTAGTCAATAATTGGACTTACCTTAGAATTTTGGCAAGTTATCGTGATGTCTCCCAATTACCGATGATTGAGGAAGTAGGTTTGTGAGCAGGATAACCATTGTGAGAGCCTAGATACTTGTTTTATGCTAAGGTTCTAACCAAGCTTGGATAGGAAAACATGAGATGTTGGAAATTCGAACGATTCAATTGGGTAAGGCCTTTTAGGATAAGTCATATGAATATCCTACAAAGGAACATGAAGATAGAATCTGAAAGGGGTTTTCCCCAATTGTTGAGTTTTGAAGTTCGTTAAATTTTGATGACAAAATTTTATAAGTTTGGGAGAATTGTAAAGATTGGGTTCTTAGGACTTAATCTTTTGCAGCCTTAATCATAGAATCAACCAAAATAGCTAGCCAGCTGGTCAAGAATTGCCGACCGACCGGTCAAGAATCGTTGACCAACCAAAATTGAATTGTTGACATATGTGACAGAACGTGTGAGGTTCCGGATTTGTGAACCCGACAATTATGAGGTGATTAGTATGTTAATGATCAATACTAATCTTATGGGATGATTAAGGTTTGGTATTGGAAGAAAAATCGGAAAAATCATTCGAGTCCGGGCTGCTGAAGCCCTGCCAGCGGATAAAGCAGAACCGCCCGTGGCTTGGCCGCTCACCAGCCGCTCGCTGGCCGTTTGCCGGCCGCTGGAGAGGCCGGCGCAGTATATATTCGCGCCGCGCGTTCGTTTTCCCTCATTTCACGATCGGCCGAGGGTTTTAGAGAGAGAGAGGGGCGCGACTGGAGAGAGAAGAAGGGAGATCGAGCCCGGGAGTCCGATTCCGCCCGAAAGCCAGGTATAAAGGTGAAAGCACGCGTCGAGGCAAGTGTTCTCATATCCACTTCTCGTTTTCTTTCGATGTTTTGTGTATTTTCGTTGGGTATTTTGTGTCGATACCCACGGAGAATGTTAGGATATTGAAAACCCATGCCTTGAGGTCCATGAAAATGTGGTTAGTTGTCCAATTTGTGTCCGATTCGCCCGGGTGGGTTTTACCGAAATCCTAACCTACGGGATTTTGGGGGTTCTCCGTTTCCCGGCCGTGTATCATGAAATTGACCTCAAAATTGGAATCCCCACGTCCCAATAATGTATATATGTCGGCCACGGGTCCGATCTTGCACGTTTGGACCCGTTCGCGGCGTCCGAGCCCGTTAAAGGGGTGCTGTTACTGTTCACCCGAGACCGAAGGTGGATTTTGCGTGTTGTCATCTTCGTGAAATGATGAAATGATCCTAGAATATGAATCCCCGTATCCCAATTGTACGTATATATCGACCGGATGCCGAATCTCGCAAGATTTGACCCGTTTGTGGCATCCGGGAGTCTTGAAAGAATTCCGTAATTGGTTATCCGAAATTGTGGAGTTTAATAGAAACTCGTTCGCGAAGCCCTTGACCCGCGCCCAGACACCGTTTGAGCTTCTATTTGGAGTTAAATGTATAAATTGATTTGAGATTATAGTTACCCATGCCTCGGGTTCTATAGATTACCTGTTGGATGTCCAAAATTCCGAGAATCAACCGATTCATGTACGTGTGCACTGTTCACGTGCACTGTACATGGGTACTACTCTTCCGAAAATATCGGACGATATTGTGTAATACTTCCTTGTTTAAATGCCGATTACAGGATATGTGTTTGTAGAGAGAAAAAGTTGAGGCACAACAGCAAGCACGAAGAGGAAGAAAGGGGAGAGACCACCGTTCCGATCCGATCCGGGTAAAATAATTGTAGAGCGAGCTCAGGCAAGTGTACTTCGGACGCTGCTTTTCACTGTACCAATTTCTCATGCTTTAAGACCTTTGAAAATGCTCTAAAATGTTGATGATGCATGTTTAAAGTACATGAAGCATGTTTCCTTCGATTACTTGGTTGGATTTTATGTTTATCCATGTTTACTACAAGATTTAGCTTCGAATTCGTGAATAAGCATGAAAATAGTGTTTTGATTTGTCTCAGAAAGCATGTGATGAAACCTTAGCTTGAAAATGTTGTATAGTTTGAGTAAAATGCATGATTAAGTATGTATATTTGGATTTATGGCTTGATTTCATGAAATAAGGCCTGTTTAGAGACCAATTTGTGTCCCGAAGTTTTGGCGAAGCACTAAGTATGAAAATGAAAGGGTTTTAGTGATTTTTAACCAAAGTTCCAGTTGTAAGAAAGTTAATTGACATCGTAACGAGGCTTCCTGTATAATTTGTTTCTGAAAAATTGCACGGACTTGTACCGACGAATTTTCATGCATCGTTGAATTTAATCTGAAGGAGTTTTTTGATCGTTACCATATGTACTGAAAGTGGATTTTGAAACTATGATTGCGAAAGAGGCTACTTCTGTTATAGTTATCCTAGGACCCGGTACTGACTTCAGTTCGGATAGGTTCTCCGGCATGCCTTAAGACTTTCCGGTGGTAATCGAGGATAACTCTGTCCATGGAGTTATTTGTGGTCCGCCCTGCCCTCGGGGCGTTACGGTCAGGAGGAAATTTCTGTTATCGGCCTACCTTCGGGTGGCACCCTGTTCTGATCCCCCGAGATGGAATACCCCTGTTTCTGGCCTTGGATTGTGTGGAGTGAACACAATCTATCCTCGATCACTCGCCCCCTCGGCTAGTAGGGTACGCTAGCAAGTTCTGTACTGTTCTGATATGTTACTACTTTCCGGTTCCTGATTTCTGATTTCCGTTATTGGCTCCTGTTTACTAATTCCCGTTATTGGTTACCGTACCGATTACAGTTTACTGTTACCGATTCTGTTTACCGAGAACTGATTTCTGATATATGAAAGGTATTACTGTCAAAGTATGATTTTCACGTTTCTGAATGACTTTCTGTCTAAACCGTTCATTCGCACCGTTACGTGACATTACGCATCATGGTTTTCTTGTTCATATGCATGTACCTTCTGTGGGCCTCGGCTCATTTGTTTTAGTATTTTTCCCCCTCCGGATGAGACAAGAGAGCTACTACACGATGAAAAAGAGTAAACAGAGAAGAGTTGCTTGAAGATTTTTGAGGACCGCCGCCTATTGGAGCTATTTTGGAGGAGCCTGTTGATGTAAAGGCTTAGCTAGAAACTTGATTTTTATATACTGCTCTTTTGGCCCCTGATGTTACAGAACATGTGGAATTTTGTATAACAAGCATGTGAAATGTATGTATGATAGTAAAAGAGAATATGCTATGCTTCTGCAGGTTGTAGTGTACTTCCGCTATACTCTGGATTTCTTGTGCAGGTCCTAGATGGCATCTCGTTATTTATCTGTTAGAATAGTAATTGCTTTAATGGATTTGTGCCATGGATGGCACATAGGATCCTGTGAATGATTGTTGTAGGAATTGTGAATGATGGATAGTTGTGTGCTTGTTATGGATGAATATTACAGGTTTGTATTTTTGGATTTTCATCCAGTTACAAAGGAGACTCTGCCGAAATTTTTGCAGAAGTCTTGCCTTAATTAGACCGTTAATTATGTTATCTGTTTAACGGAGGCTTTTAAGGAAAAAAAAATACGTTCCGTCACAATTGGTATCAGAGAATTGAGGTGCCTTAGGAATTGATCGACCGAAAAGCGGAAGCATAGGATTGAATCTCTATACAGAATTCCTGTAGGAATAGAAATGGGAAGTTAAGGTAACTAGGACGCTCAAGAAATTGGTTCTTAGGCGAGTGCTAAGATAGGAATGATGATTTAGTTTGATTGGTTAACTAATGTGTCATAGTTAGTGTTCAAGGAATGTCTTAATGTAAAATGTCTCGGTCTCAAGGAAATATTAGTAGTGGCTCTTAGATGAGGACTACTAATATTAGTGGCTGGTTATAGGATTGAAAGGATGATGGTGTGTAGAGACACCTTAGTGTTGGGATTTGATCGATATCAATTGGATTCTTGAATTGATCAGTGGTTGACTCGAGCCCTCGATTAAATTATCTCAGTTTGAGGTTTGGGTTTGCTAAGAAGGGTGCCGGTCAACCTAGCCAGCGGAATGAATGGAGTCGCGCCGTCAGCTCAAGGTATGTAAATTGGAGTAAATTCTTGGGCGTACCAACTCTTAAGATGATAATTCATAATTGTTTTGGGAATGTTTAAGTGTATGGACTTTGGGTAGCCCCGAGTTATATTGAGATTGCAATGTGAAATCTTAGACTTAGGATGATGCTGTGGTAACCCCCATGTCTGGTAGAAAATGTGGCGTGTTGCCCCATGCTAGATAGGAGGTGGTTTCGACCTCGGTTGGTTGACATAAGAGGGATCATGGGTCGCGAGGATTAAGAGGTATTGTCTCATGTGCTTTGAAATCTCCTTGGGTGAATGCTTTGTTTCGGTGAGACTCTCGAGAGTATGATTCGATAGTGGTTGGTTGATCGTAAGATTGAGGGATGTCCTTATTCATAGACGGATGGTAAAAAGGTCCACTGTTTTAATCTAGGGCTCTAAGGTATTAACTCAAGATGTTAAGTGTCACCGGTTGTGGTAAGAGGTAAGGCTCTTACGTGTGATATTGTAGCCCGGTATCGTTTTGGGGGATTCCAAACCCTTGGTTGCGTTGTGTTTTGAGTTATGTGTGATTGGAGGACATAGGCTTTGTGATAGCAGCAAAGATAATCTGGTATTCGGAAAGGTAAAAGGATGTACCAAGGTGGATGTTCAAGTAAGAAGTTTGGATAAATGCCTTCCCGAAGAGACTTTGGGACTATGACCTAAGTGTAAATAGCATGGTCGTTAGCTTAAAGATAGTTTGTATCCTCTGACCTTGAAGTGAAGAAATCAAGTGTCGTAGGATCACAGTTTCGATGGTGATGGTGTATGAGGGAATATGTGGATTGCCGAGATTGAAGATGAAATTTCTCAATCGTGATGTCACAACACTTGCGTCTTGAAGACCCCGATGATGTTTATGGTTTTGTGATTCCAGGGACTAAGGATCTAAGTTCGATGCAAGTGGAGTCGAAGTTGTGATACTTTGGAGTTCGTGGATACTATTGGTTGAGTTAACTTAAACCATCTTGTGGTGTCAATCTTGTCGTGACATTTAAATGATTCGGTCAGTAAGTTATCGGGTCAATCTGAATTGGGTTGGTAAACCTATTGTGCCTTGTAATTGAATTGTGCGATTTGGGGTATGAATTGTAGCCGACTAAGGTATTTAGTCTTGACCTGATCTTAATAATTGTTCGATGGACAAATTGCAGTGCTAATATAATTAGACTGGTAAAAGATAATCTCTGGCTATTAGGTTGTGGGATTTGAAGCATGAGTTTGAATTGATCGAGGTATCAAGAAATTGATATTGTCTTTCTTGTAAATCATTTGATCGAGGATGTTATCGAAAGGGAAGACTCGGTCGAGTTATCTCATGATCGGTAATTCGAGGTCGTGTCGAATCGATGCCAATCGTTGAGGATCTTAAGTAGGGCCGTGCAAGTATCGGCTTTGGTATCATGGTCGAATATTTTAGAATCTTCGAGGTAAATAGATAGACCAATAAGGTGGTTCACGAATGTCTAAATGTTTAGAAGCTTAATGATTGGATGATCAGATCTTGGGGATGGATAGACATAGTCCGTGAGCCGTTGTGAAGGCTTGATGAATTATGAAATTGATTTGGGTCCATAACGCGATATTGTGGATCAATAGGAGTTGTAGCCCCGACGGTATCCAGGTCAAGGATACGGTCACTGTAAAGTCCAGAAAACGCCGTTTGGGTTTTGTTGATTCGTTGGCGTTTCATGAAGTTTTATGGGATGATCTTTCGACCACGTCTGGGTCGATGTTGAGGTTGCTTCATGTGATAATCAAGGAATTAAGTCATGGATTATGGATGGCTGATAATTCGAATGTTCCGGTGAGAAAGGAATGCGAATTTGATTGAGAAAATGCCTTCCTAAGCTTGTGGCTTTGTAATTGCATGATTTTGAGGACTTGGGATTTTTAAGTGCGGCTGATTGAGGAGGCCGATTTGTGTCATGAAACGTGCGGTCATCTTGGATCTAATCGGATAGGGTGATTGATGTTCGTGACATTTGGGTTGACCCCTAATGGGTCTCGATAAGTTCTTGTGGAATGCAATACCCTTGAGATAAGTGGGGAGGAGTCCAGATTAGTGTTACCCCCACGTGTATGTCAGAAATTGGCCATTAAGGTTTTCATTTTGAAAACTCAGGAGTATTGTCTTCGGAGATAGGAAGATGATTATATGGCCTTGCATGTGGTCAGATTTGTTTAAAGGTTGAGAAAGTAAACGTCGGTGTCTTCCTTGCGAAGGCGGGCATCAATGTTGGAAATTGATGCTACGAGTTTTGGACTTGTTTGTCTTTGAAGTTTCATAGAAGCTGCTGAAGATGAATCGCTAGTAAGTTCAGATGACGGGGTGTTAGAATGTCGTATTCTTATCTGGTCAGTTGGCTCGTTGAAATGCCGACGGGATCATGAGGTTACTAAGTGATTGGAATTTTGAGATCTGGGCAAGAATTGAAAGTCTTGTCAACTTTTTTTGGGCGATTGTTATGATTGTGCTGTAATTTAATGATTGAGGATTAATCGAGTAGTGCAATGAGCGTTGCCAGGCCCGTGGGCCGAGAGGTTTCTAGATAAGGTCGAGGCTCTAGTGACCGATTTCTTTCGAGGCATGAAATGGATTCAAGTGAAAGGTCATTGATCCATTGAAAGTGCCGGATTGGGTTAGGAGATGTTCGGCATGATTTTAGGTCACTTTTGAAATTTGGAGGATCGTTATGAGGTCTTCCTTGTATCGATGGATGAGAGAATCGATAAGCGACCGATTTGGGCCATTTTGAAAGGCTAAGGATTTGTTTTATGACGAGAACTAGGACGAATCCAATGCTTGAGGTTCTAAGATAGGCGCTGTCCGAGAAATGATTTCAGTTTTGAGGGGTTCACCTCAGATTTGGGAGTTCAAGGCTCGTTAAATTTCGGGGACGAAATTTTATAAGTGGGGGAGAGTTCTGAGGTTCCGGATTTGTGAACCCGACAATTATGAGGTGATTAGTATGTTAATGATCAATACTAATCTTATGGGATGATTAAGGTTTGGTATTGGAAGAAAAATCGGGAAAATCATTCGAGTCCGGGCTGCTGAAGCCCTGCCAGCAGGCTTACGCTTGCTGGGCGCTCGAGCCACGGCTCGAGCGGATAAAGCAGAACCGCCCGTGGCCTGGCCGCTCGCCAGCCGCTCGAGGGGCGCTCGAGCGGTGGCCGCCCGTGGCCTGGCCGCTCGGCCGCTTTGCCTGCTGCGGCTGGAGCAGCGCAGATATATATTCGCGCCGCGCGTTCGTTTTCCCTCATTTCGCGATCGGCCGAGGGTTTTAGAGAGAGAGAGGGGCGCGACTGGAGAGAGAAGAAGGGAGATCGAGCCCGGGAGTCTGATTCCGCCTGAAAGCCAGGTATAAAGGTGAAAGCACGCGTTGAGGCAAGTGTTCTCATATCCACTTCTCGTTCTCTTTCGATGTTTTGTGTATTTTCGTTGGGTATTTTGTGTCGATACCCACGGGGAATGTTAGGATATTGAAAACCCATGCCTTGAGGTCCATGAAAATGTGGTTAGTTGTCCAATTTGTGTCCGATTCGCCCGGGTGGGTTTTACCGAAACCCTAACCTACGGGATTTTGGGGGTTTTCCGTTTTCCGGCCGTGTATCATGAAATTGACCTCAAAATTGGAATCCCCACGTCCCAATAATGTATATATGTCGGCCACGGGTCCGATCTTGCACGTTTGGACCCGTTCGCGGCGCCCGAGGCCCGTTAAAGGGGTCATACTTGTTCACCCGAGACCGAAGGTGGATTTTGCGTGTTGTCACCTTCGTGAAATGATGAAATGATCCTAGAATATGAATCCCCGTATCCCAATTGTACGTATATATCGACCGGATGCCGAATCTCGCAAGATTTGACCCGTTTGTGGCATCCGGGAGCCTTGAAAGAATTCCGTAATTGTTTATCCGAAATTGTGGAGTTTAATAGAAACTCGTTTGCGAAGCCCTTGACCCGCGCCCAGACACCGTTTGAGCTTCTATTTGGAGTTAAATGTATAAATTGATTTGAGATTATAGGTACCCATGCCTCGAGTTCTATAGATTACCTGTTGGATGTCCAAAATTCCGAGAATCAACCGATTCGTGTACGTGTGCACTGTTCACGTGCACTGTACATGGGTACTACTCTTCCGAAAATATCGGACGATATTGTGTAATACTTCCTTGTTTAAATGCCGATTACAGGATATGTGTTTGTAGAGAGAAAAAGTTGAGGCACAACAGCAAGCACGAAGAGGAAGAAAGGGGAGAGACCACCGCCCGATCCGATCCGGGTAAAATAATTGTAGAGCGAGCTCGAGGCAAGTGTACTTTGACGCTGCTTTTCACTGTACCAATTTCTCATGCTTTAAGACCTTTGAAAATGCTCTAAAATGTTGATGATGCATGTTTAAAGTACATGAAGCATGTTTCCTTCGATTACTTGGTTGGATTTTATGTTTATCCATGTTTACTACAAGATTTAGCTTTGAATTCGTGAATAAGCATGAAAATAGTGTTTTGATTTGTCTCAGAAAGCATGTGATGAAACCTTAGCTTGAAAATGTTGTATAGTTTGAGTAAAATGCATGATTAAGTATGCATATTTGGATTTATGGCTTGATTTCATGAAATAAGGCCTGTTTAGAGACCGATTTGTGTCCTGAAGTTTTGGCGAAGCACTAAGTACGAAAATGAAAGGGTTTTAGTGATTTTTAACCAAAGTTCCAGTTGTAAGAAAGTTAATTGACATCGTAATGAGGCTTCCTGTATAATTTGTTTCTGAAAAATTGCACGGACTTGTACCGACGAATTTTCATGCATCGTTGAATTTAATCTGAAGGAGTTTTTAGATCGTTACCGTATGTACTGAAAGTGGATTTTGAAACTATGATTGCGAAAGAGGCTACTTCTGTTATAGTTATCCTAGGACCCGGTACTGACTTCAATTCGGATAGGTTCTCTGGCATGCCTTAGGACTTTCCGGTGGTAATCGAGGATAACTCTGTCCATGGAGTTATTTGTGGTCCGCCCTGCCCTCGGGGCGTTACGGTCAGGAGGAAATTTCTGTTATCGGCCTACCTTCGGGTGGCACCCTGTTCTGATCCCCCGAGATGAAATACCCCTGTTTCTGGCCTTGGATTGTGTGGAGTGAATACAATCTATCCTCGATCACTCGCCCCCTCGGCTAGTAGGGTACGCTAGCAAGTTATGTCCGTTACGATATGTTCGCTTCCGGGTTCGATTTCGATTTCCGTTATTGGCTCCTCACATCGATTCCCGTTATTGGTTACCGTACCGACATGGTTCATCATTACGATTCTCATTTACCGAGAACTGATTTCTGATATATGAAAGGTATTACTGTCAAAGTATGATTTTCACGTTTCTAGAATGACTTTCTGTCTAAACCGTTCTGTTCTGCACCGTTACGTGACTGTTCTGCATCATGGTTTTACTGTTCATATGCATGTACCTTGCTGGGCCTCGGCTCACTGTTTTAGTGTTTTTCCCCCCTCCAGATGAGACAGTAGAGCTACTACCTGATGAAAAAGAGTAAACAGAGAAGAGTTGCTTGAAGATTTTTGAGGACCGCCGCCTATTGGAGCTATTTTGGAGGAGCCTGTTGATGTAAAGGCTTAGCTAGAAACATGATTTTTATATACTGCTCTTTTGGCCCCTGATGTTACAGAACATGTGGAATTTTATATAACAAGCATGTGAAATGTATGTATGATAGTAAAAGAGAATATGCTATGCTTCTGCCGGTTGTAGTGTACTTCCGCTATACTCTAGATTTCTTGTGTAGGTCCTAGATGGCATCTCGTTATTTATCTGTTAGAATAGTAATTGCTTTGATGGATTTGTGCCATGGATGGCACATAGGATCCTGTGAATGATTGTTGTAGGAATTGTGAATGATGGATAGTTGTGTGCTTGTTATGGATGAATATTACAGGGTTTGTATTTTTGGGTTTTCATCCGAGGTTACAAAGGAGACTCGCCCCGAAATTTCTGCAGAAGTCTTGCCTTAATTAGACCGTTAATTATGTTATCTGTTTGACGGAGGCTTTTGAGGAAAAAAAAAATCCGTTCCGTCACAGAACGGATCTTAATTCTCATAGAATCCTTCGTCAGACAGATACAGAGTAGAGTCCATAAATTTAAATCATTAAATTCTACAAAACTTTTGACAGAGTTCTATCTAAAATTGGACGAAAATCTAAATATACAATCTGTATATTATAACCTGTACAAGCACACACTATTCGAATACCACATTTCAGCGTACAACACACATACACAGGCCACCAATTTGTCATTTCTATCCATAGCTCAAATATAATTCTATCCACTAAATCAAAAACATATAAGTGATGCCATCTAAGACCTATACTGAATCTAGAAAACATATAGCAGGAACAACTATGCCCAACATATATCTACGAAAGTATAAATACAATTCTAACAGTTTACAGAATATGTTACAATTATTTATACATAATTTTCTTTACAAAACTCTATGGAATATGTAAAACTATCAGATTCTCAAAATACTTTAAGATAAATCTTTGAAGCTTCACCAAGGCTCCAGAACCTTCCTTGCTAATCTCTAGTTAGGCCTGATCATCCCATATCTTTTCTATAACCTTATCTAGCGGAAAAGACTATAAACAGTGAGCCGAAATCCAATAAAGTACATGCAAGTATGCAGTAAAACTTTTATATGGAATAAAATGCTGTAAAGTGGATACAGTTACATATTAAAGTATAAATACTATAAACAGTGATTTACAGAAATTATAACAAAATATAAATGTAGAAGGTTAAAGAATTGCCAGGAAACAAAAACATAACCATAAATGACGAGAAAAACATAATCCGGTGATAATCAGGCTTAAAAAATCATTAATCAGTAAACATAAATTAGAAGTCAAAAGTCGATGCAAAATCTATGAATTATAAAAAATCTCCTTTTTTTTATCAATAAGGGACCCAACCAGTAGACCCTATTAGTAGAGGGGACGAATAATCGATGATGGATTGCATTCACTCCACACAATTTAAGACCAGTATCAGTTGTCCCTTCCTATGGGACATCTCTTCTCGTAGGATTACGTACAGTAACGCCAACCAGTAACAATAACTACCCGTTACTTTAGGATTAAGTACAGTAATGCCAACCAGTAACAATAACTACCCGTTAGTTTAGGATTAAGTACAGTAACACCACATGTAACTCCATGGACAGAGTTAGACCACATATAACTCCATGGATAGAGTTATCCTTTTTACCACCATAATATTCTAAGGTATGTCAGAACCTAACCTGACTGTATATCAATCCTGAGTCCTAATTAACAGTATCAGAAATATTTTTCTTTCTTATTTCTTAATTGAAAACCTTTTTAATTTTAGAAGCCAGTCAAAGTTTCTCAATAACTCTTCAGGCAGTTTCAGAATATACAGTAACAGTTTGTAATCCTTTAAATTTACTTCAGAATATACAGTAATAGTATGAAACCCTTCAGATTTGCTTCAGAAATCCTCAAAAATTTAACAGTATAAATTTGTATAAATTCTTTAGACATGAATCACATTATCGACAGTATCTTGTTACAGATTAACTTTTACATATTAGAAATTTTGGATTAAATCCATTAAATCCTTTCAATTTCGTGCTTAAGGTTTCGCCAAAACTTTCAGACAATAAACGAACATCAAACAAATGTATATTCATGAAATTAGAGGCATATATAGTAGTACATAATAACAAGATATGAAATCTGTCCGATTAATCAAGAAAAATAGGCATTATTTACAGTAAATATGTAAAACTATGGATTTAGAGTATAAATATCATTTTTAAAATATAGAACAACTGTAAAAATAGTAAACAATATTCGAAATATACTTACCTAAACTCGATCTACAGTTACCCTTACTCTGATCGGGATTGGACAGTAGATTTTTTTCCCTTTTTCTTCTATTCCTTCTCCTTCATCTCTTCTCTCCCTCTTGTTCTGTGTCGTTGTGCTCCTGAACTAACCCATAAATCCCTTTAAAACACAAAGGAAAAGAGGGTCACGTGCGGATTATATGACTGGCACTCGATTGCCAGTCGAGCGGTGCTTCAGCATCCGCTCTCTCAGAAGTGCGCTCGAGTAGTGCTCGAGCGGTGCTCGAACGATGTGCTCGTAGCTGGGATCGCTCTTGCCCTGCCTCGAGCGGCCGGCGAGCAGTTGCCTGCACATTTTCGCGCTCAAGTGGGCACTCGAGCGAGGCTCAAGCGCCGCTCCTCCTTGCCCACTTTCGCCTCTTATTTTGTTTCGATAATAAATTTTTCACTATACTTCAACCTTAGTATGATTTTTGTCCACATAATTATTCCATAATTATCATGTTTCGAGATTAGGATTTCACATTCTCCCCCACTTATAGAAATTTCATCATTAAAATTTAACAATCCACAAATTTTATAGTTAAGATACCTTCTAACGTCTCCAAATCATTTCCACATTAAGGCGGTTATCCTAAAATAACCTTAATTCTCAAAATTGTTCTGAATGTTTAGTACTTGATTCATTCCATACTCATCTAGATCGGTCAAATTCGTAAGCAAGTTTAATTCCTTAACTATTTTCCGTCCTGGTTCTAAACCTTAAGCAAGCAAAATGTCTTACTTCCTTCAAGCAAGACCCCAAGATTGAGCATTTCTTTTGAATTTCAATTCAAATCTTAAAATATACATGTTCTCTACATTTTCGCTACGCATTCTAATTAAATCGTTTAACTCCAAGTCATCCGATTACAGTTTATCATCACTATCACGACCTAGCATTTCAATTCTTTTACCAAGTTTAGCAAAAATTCCAACATAAATTGCGAGCCACAATTAAATTTTAAAAGTGGGTTACTTTACATTCTCACCCTTTCGTTGGTATGTCCTCACTTTGACATTTCCATAAGACACATTTTCATTCTGAATAACCAAATCATGCTGTAACTATGATTAAAATTGCCCTCAAGATAGCCAAATTATGAGAATAACTCCCACAGATCCTCAATTCACCACAGAATAGGAAATCCTAACTATAACAATTCACCACAGTTCAATACAATTTTAGATCGTTACCAAAAATCTCAAGTCCTTAACAATTAACAACCTCGAAATCCTAAAGTCTCATACCAAGGAAACAACTCCCACAACCCTCAAACCGTAACAAGATCAGAAACTACAATTTATACAATTACCACAAGTTCGATGTGGCTTCATATTCATCGCCCAATTCAATACCTATACACTTAGAAACTTCAAGATTTCGAAACTCCCACACTGAGCAATTTTGGATCTTGTTGGCACACCGATAAGTCCACTGGTTAAACCTTAGCACATCCTCAAAAGTCACAATTAACGGGTTGTTCTAATATGGAACCACAAGGGCTTCCCAATTCAAAACTTCATAGTCCCAATATTTCGAACACAATTCTGTCTCCCGCTTAGAAATGCAACATTCTATTATCCCGGGTAATTAACCTCGTCCATAATTTCCTTTCTTGTTTCCTACAAAACACTAAAAACATACCAAATCTATAGACCTTTAACATCCCCTACCAATACTGATACCCATTTTTCCTCAAAATGCCCCAATCCATTTACAAAATCCTTAGGCAAGCTCACCCATTTACCATTCCCAAAGTCAGCTTTCATCATAACATAACCATTCCGATCTTTAATTTATTAGGCAAAGCTATTTCCCAAGGTAATACTCATAATCTCTCAAACAGAAACTTCCAATGATTAAATTCAAATAATGGAAGGGTAACTCTAGCTTGGGATTTCTCTCCTGCTTATCCCAAAAGTATCGATCCACAAGTGATACAGGAAATACAATCCTAGAGTTTCCTTCACAATATCAGAGTTTATCATTATAATCCTTAAGCACATTAATCTGCTCAGGATCTCCTAAGGTTCTGCAATAACATAATCATGTTAATCCTCAAAATTATTAAATCAAAATTATCTCTGAGGCAGTTCCACATATTCCTAAATGAAAATTTTTGATATCGGCTATTAATCTCAACATTCACTCTCTCCGAATCATACCAAGATCCACCTATTACAGCCTTCAGCTTTTAGGTTTACAAGCCTTTAATTTCTTCCAATAAATTATCCCTAAATCCTCAAAAATCTCATCATGAAATTTTTATTACAGGTGAGGCAATTTCACCTCACGAATACCTCCCCCACTTTGCTTATGGGTGATTATTTATTAATGCAAGATGATGAAACCCAAATCTTTCTTAATAGTGTTACCATCTATGCCAACTTCTTAGTCCATTAGCTAAATCCTGCTTTCTGGAGGCTCTAAGGCTTCCTCAACAGCATCTAACCGATGCTCTTTTAATTTCACACAATCCTTAGATACTAAAGCCAATTTCAACTGCCTCTAATCTGAAATCCGCCCATTAAAACAGTTTGATTTGGTCTTTGCCTCCAAATACATATGTTCCTCAAAACTTTCATAGCTAAATTCTCAAACGGTCATTTACTAACTTCAAAAAGGGTAGCCCGTTTTCTAATTAGACTTAACGCCTATTCTCAACTCAATCAACCTTGCTTCTTTACTCAGAATTCATGATTCGAATTAATTGGATAAATCCGAAGTGTGCCTGTACAGGGTATTGTATCCTCTTGGGACAATTTACACAAGTAATCCTCGAGTACCATCTCAATTTCTGAAATGGTTTGCATAATCCAAAAGATCCTGAAGGGATTAACATCACAAAAGCAATATCCATAATTTTCAGATATTTAACAAGTAGAAAAACACCACTGAGATAACCATTTTAAAATTTCAGTAGAGTCCCTAATTACCATTGAAACCTTAACATTTAGGAATTTAATGTTCTATTGTCAAGTTAATTCACTTATCCCAGATTAGACCACTCAGTTTTCACAATAATTTGATTAAAACCCAGGGGCTTTACCATTCAATCAACCTCAAATAAAATCATAGGGGTTCTCCTTTCATATTTTCATAACCATACTTGTTCCGATAGCGGGACCAATTCGCAGTGATCCTTCGCCAATCTTACAGATATTTTAATCTCAGAGACTCCCAATCATCAAATTATTAACTTTTGATTATTTCAATGTTCACCAAATATCCTCATCGATTGTACTTGAATCCTCAAGATTAGTTCTGGTCTTGGCACAACCTCGACAGTAATTTTATTCATCATTCAGATTAGCAAATCTTATCTTTAACAGTTTTCTAAAATTTTCTTATTCACTTAATAACTCTCCAGGTATTGCCTAATATGCCATCTATACTTAGCACTATGAAACTTCAGTTTCAGGTACCGGACTTCCTTTCAATCCGACCTGAGAGGACATAGGAAATCCTCTATCATGCAATCAAATTATCCCATGTAAAGTATTCTCTCAAAGACTTCTTTTCAACAAAATTTTTTTCCGTATCAAAACCACAACATTCCCTGCAATACCTTTTTATTCTTGAAATTCATACCCAAGGTAATCTTCACCTTTTAACTTATGTGAGGCAATATTAACTTATCTTCTTTCAAGCATATGATTATTTGTCAATACCGCCAACACCTTCGGAATCCACAAGAGTTACATCTTATCCTTAAGCCATCAATTCTATCCTATCCGTCATATCTAACCCTGAGGACATCGTCCCAAGGCCAATTGAACTTTTCTTAAACTAAACCGACTATTTAGACCTTATTTCGGTACTGTCATATTCATCACTGACTCGGCACTAATTAGATTCAAATTCTTGAGGTGCTCGTAAGCAATTTCTTCTCCTCATCCTTGCGGTCGACTAACACCCCGAAGAAAGCCTCTGTCCAAAAGTCGTGTTTTTTCTACATCCACAAACATTTCAAGATCACTAACCTCAAATAATCAGATTAGAGGGAGGGGTTAGGATCGATGCATTCTGAAATTTAAATCTTTAGGGCCAAAACCTAGCATTCCATATAAATTTTAGCCACTTTAGTTTTATCTCAACATAGAATAGTTCAACTTAAATCCTTAAACCTAAATCGATTGGTCTAGGCTTAGCCTATACTCAATATTGATTAACTTAATCACTAAGTCCTGGTTCAAGTCAATTTTTAACTTAGACAGACTAGAATACCAAAGACTTAGCTCATCATATGCCTATACTTATTTATTCAGTCAGTCAAGATCATTTTCCAGGTTTCTACATATAATTTAGATCATTTCTCATTTTATCTAATACCAATTGTGATGGAACAGATTCTAATTCTCATAGGACCCTCCATCAGACAGATACAGAGTAGAGTCTATAAATTTAAATCATTAAATTTTATAAAAATTTTGACAGAGTTCTATCTAAAATTGGATAAAAATTCAAATATACAACTTGTATATTATAACCTGTATAAGCACACAATTATTCAAATACCACATTTCAGGCTACAACACACATACAAAAGACCATCAATTTGCCATTTTCATCCATGACTCAAATATAATCCTATCTACTGAATCAAAAACATATAAGAGATATCATCTAGAACCTGTACAGAATCTAGAAAATATATAGCAAAAGCAACTATGTCCAAGATATAATTTGTGAAAGTATAAATACAGTTCTAACAGTTTACAGAACATGCTATAATTAATTATACATAATTTTCTTTATGAAACTCTATGGAACATGTAGAACTATCAGATTCTCAAAAAACTTCAAGATAAATTTTTAAAACTTTACCGAGGTTTTAGAACCTTCCTTACTAATCTCTAACTAGGCCTGATCATCCAGTATCTTCTCTATATCCTTATCTGGGGAAAAAAATAGTAAACAGTGAGTCAAAATCCAATAAGGTACATGCAAGCGTGTAGTAAAACTTTCATGTGGAATAGAATTCAGTAAAATAGATACATTTATATATTAAAGTATAAATACTATAAAATAGTAATTTACAGAAATTATAGCAGAATATAAATACAGAAGGCTACAGATTTGCCAGGAAATAGAAACATATTTATAAATCATAAGAAAAACATAATCCGTTGATAATTAGGCTTCAGAAATCATTAATCAGTAAACATAAATCAGAAGTCAAAAGTCGATATAGAATCTATGAATCATAAAAATCTCCTTTTTTTATCAATAATGGACCCAACCAGTAGACTCTACTAGTAGAGGGGGCGAATAATCGAGGATAGATTGTGTTCACTCCATACAATCCAAGGCCAGTAATAGTTATTCCTACCCGTGGGACATCCCATCTCGTGGGATTCAATACAGTAACACTGACTAGTAATAGTAACTACCCTTTAATTTAGCGCCCTGATGAAGGGCAGACCACATGTAACTCCATAGATAGAGTTATCAACGATTACTACCATAACGTTTTAAGGCATGTAGGAGAATTTAACCTGACTGTATATCAGTCTCAAGTCCTAATTAACAATATCAAAAATATTTTTCTTTCTTATTCCTTAATTGAAAACCTTTTCATCTTCAGAAGTCAATCTGAGTTTCACAATAACTCTTCAGTCAGTTTTAAAATATACAGTAACTATTTATGATTCTTTAAATTTGCTTCAGAATATACAGCAATAGTTTAAAACCCTTCAAATTTGCTTCAGAAATTCTCAGAAATTTAACAATATAAATTCGTGTAAAATTTTCAAACATAAATTACATCATGGATAGTATCTCGTTACAGATTAACTTTTACATATCAGAAATTTTGGATTAAAACCATTAAATCCCTTTAATTTTGTGCTTAGAGTTTCACCAAAACTTTCGGACGATCAATAAATACCAAACACATATATTTTCATGAAATCAGAGGCATATATAGTAGAACATACCAATAAACATAAAATCTGTTCGATTAATCAGAAAAAATATGTGTTATTTACAGTAAATATGTAGAATAATGGATTTAGAGTATAAATACCATTTTTGAGATACAGAAAAACTGTAAAAATGGTAAATAACGTCTGAAATATACTTGCCTCAGCTCATTCTACAGTTAACCTTACTCTGATCGAGACTAGACGGTAGATTTCTTCCCTTTTTCTTTTCTTCTCTTCCTTCTCCTTCCTCACTTCTCTCCCTCTCATTCCGTGTCATTGTGCTCCTGAACCAACCCCCAAATTCCTTTAAAACACGAAGGAAAAGAGGGTCACGTGCGGATAACAGAATTGGTACTCGAGCGCCAGTCGAGCGGTGCTCGAGCGCCAGCTCTCGCAAAAGTGTGCTCAAGCGGTGTGCTCAAAGTTGAGACCGATCCCGCCTTACCTCAAGCGGCCAGCGAGCGGTTGCTTACACATTTTTGCGCTCATGTGGGCGCTCGAGCAGGGCTCAAGCTCCGCGCTTCCTTGCCCACTTTCGCCTCTTATTTTATTTTGGTAATAAATTTTTTACTAGCCTTTAGCCTTAGTATGATTTTTATCTACATAATTATTCCATAATTATCATGCTCTGGGATTGAGATCTCACAACCGGCTTGATTGCATGGTTGACCAGATTGGCATATTGACCGATTGTAGAAGTTGATCAAATTAAGATAGAAGATCGGTTAATGTAGTGACCGGATTAGATTGTTAACCGATTAACATAGTTGGTCGGAAAGATAGACGATCGAATTAAATAAGTTGACCATAGTAGATGGACAACAAGAATGAAAAGTTGACCGGTTTAGGGAGTTGACAGAAACTAGGATAGTTGACTGGAATTAAGAGTTAATCAGAATAACCCTTAAATCATGGCTTGTAAGCGATCAGAAAGAGACTGAGCTCGTCTGATAGAGACCGAGGTTGTTTAGGAATTAGAATAAGACCGAGAACTCACAGAGACCTAGGACTCATAGTGTGACGGAATGGATTTTTTTTTTTTTTTTGCATTCTGCCAGCGACCTCCCGGAACTGACACCAAGGTTTCGGTGATCTAGTCTAGGCCAGTCGTGCCTCCCAATCACAAGATCACAGATGCCATTTAGGACCCTTACAGGACATCCATAAAATATGTAGTAGAAGCCAATCTAATAACTTACCGAAGTATTCACATTCATACCCGAAAAACTCATTTATATATACATAGTCATAAATGTCTAATTATAAAAATTCATATTTTTCAATCAGATCATTACAACAAAGCTGCTTCTTCCGTGGTAACTCCAAAATATGCTTTTGAGTCCTTAGAATCATTTAGGCGGAGCTCTAGTCACTCCATCTCGTCAGGCACGAGCTCTATAGTTTCATCTGGAGGGAAAAAAATAGAAAACGGTGAGTCGAAACTCAACAAGGTATATGCAGATTTTTCGTAAAGCGTTTATATTGTAAGGCAGATACAGATAAATATGTAACATTAACATTTAAAATAACAGTTGACCAGATTATGACAAATACATAATGCGAAAGAAATCAGGAAAGTCAGAGCAATCAAATTCTAAAAATCGGGACAGAAAACAGAGTCGATCTTATTATAAAAATTTCTCTTCCCTTTTATTTTTATCGGTAAGGGACATCGCTAGTGGAGGGGGCAATAAACGATGATAGATTGTGTACATCTTCTCACAATCACGACAATACCTCCATGTACAAAGCCCCGATGACGGCTCTCACTTCCTCCTTGTACAAAGCCTCGAGGATGGCTCTCACTTCCTCCTTGTACGAAGCCCCAAGGACGGCTCTCACTTCCTCCTTGTACAAATCCCCGAGGATGGCTCCCTTTCGCTATCCTTGATTACCACCATAATGTTCTAAGGCATGCCGGAGAACTTTATCACCCAGTGCTAAAGTTCGATCTTATTTATCTTGTCATAATGTCGGTTCACCTTTTTCTTTAGTTCACATTCCGGACGGACACAAAACTTTCAGTCGTCATATTACAAAGTCGATTTCAAATTTATTTTTCTTATTCCGGTCAAGTAAAAAAACTTTCAGTTGACATGAAGCTAGTTTTAAATCCATAAATCTCATTTCGGTCAATAATTCTTTGTTACGACTCAAAGCCGGTTTACTTCTTCATTTTTATATAATTTAAATTTAATCATAAGTTGAGTAGAAAATGGAAAGTAAAAAGCAGAAAGCATGAATTAACCATGAAATCAAAATCATAATTTCAATCCGATTGTTCGGCAAGCATGACATCAGAGATACAGCTTATCAAGTAGTAATTAAAACGACAAGTCTAATATATTATGTGCTGAAGCATTTAAATATAAAAAGAACACTTTTAACTTTTCTTAAAATCGGGACTTGAAAACAGAAGTAAAATCTAAGTTTAAAAAGGAAATGTACACTTACAATTTTTCTTAAAGTCGGGACTTAAAAATAGAAGTAAAATTTGAGTTTAAAAAGAAAATGTACACTTGCCTGACTGTTAACCGCCCATTCTTACTAACTTAAAGCTTTTTCTCTTTCTTCACTCCTTACCCTTCTTCCTCGTCAGAAATTTCACACCCATCCCTCAACTGGAGCTCAGTATATAAAGAGGAGGGATTAGGTGGAGTAAGTGGGGTGGGTTACCTACTTGGTACTTTTATCTAGAAGGTCAACGAGGTAGTTCACTTACTCTGATAAGATTTGGATCTAGTTGGGATCTAACCGTCTAAACAATAAAATTGGCCCTTGCCTTAAGTTTGTCCTTAATTTATCCTGGTCAAAATTTCTGAATTCGGTAGCCAATTCTAGCCGGTCAACATTTTCTTCAAAATCGGCCAACCTTTCTATTGGTCAACTTTTTTGATCAACGCTTCTTACTCAAATCCAACCAACTTTTACTCAAAGCCGACCAACGTTTCTTTTCTCTTATTTAATGTTGGTCAACATTTTAATGCCGGTCTATATCATGACACCGGTCAATATCCTAACACCGGTCAACATTCCTTAAAACCGGTCAACCCTTCGGTCAACATCTTGATGCCGGTCAACATCTTGATTACCATTACTTCTGGTCTTCCAGGGGTATAATGTCACCCCGATTTAAATAGAGATCAAAACACTCCGATTTTTAAGTAGCAATATTTTACTTTGATTTTAAGCTTCTTTGATTTCGGAATCTCACACAGAGATCAAGGACTCATAGAGACCGAGAACTCAGAAAATAAGAACGAGAGGTAGTAACCAAAATGGATATATAACCGGAGTAGATTGATAGTAGGGATGAATTATTAACTGATTGCGAGAGTTGACCGAATTGGCTTGTTGGCCGATTTTGATTAGAGTCTGACTGGCCAAATCAGAGTAGGTGACCTACTCTTATCTACTCCGCTGACCTTTTAGAATGAAAAAATAGAGTAAGAAAAGAGGTACTAAGTAAGTGACTTGCCCCCACTTACTTCCACCAACCTTAACGTCTATAAATACTAAATTTGGGAGTTAGGAAAGGAGTTTGAAAATTTGTGACCGAATGGAAGGAGAAGACGAAGAGGAAGTGTTTCAGGCCAAGTTTGAGTAAGGAAGTTCGTAGATCAGAGGATCAGGCAAGTGTGCCTTATACTTATCATTGGTTGTTGATAATTCTTACTCAAATCCTTCGGGTATTATTGTTCTAATACCCTTCTTTGCTATATTTCTGCGTAATACATGTCATGATAATTACTTTCTCATGTTTTCTGATGGAATTTCATATTCAACATATTGTTATGTTTTACATGTGAAATTATGTCTCACGGTACATGCTTAAAAATTATTAGAATCCCTTTTGTTTAAACCATGATGCGCAGACAAGTTATTTGCATGTTTAATTATTGTCAACCCATATCAGTTTGCTTATCTCATCCGTTGCATATTTGATTACTGTTTATAAAAGTAAGATCTACTCTTTAAGAACTTCAGTCATTTGAAGCGCCCTTTAAGAACTTTGGTCATTTGAAGTACTCTTTAAGAACTTCGATCATTTGAAGCCCAAGATTTAAGAAAATTTGATTTTTGGTATTTGACGGTCGAGTAATTGTAAGCCTAAAATGTAGCCAACTTCAGATTATGATGGTCGAGTAGCTATAGGCTTAAAATGTAGCCAATTTCGAAATATGATGGCTGAGTAACTGCAGGCTTAAAATGTAACCAATTTTGGATTATGATGGCCGAGTAGTTGCAGACCTAAAATGTAGCCAGTTTCGAATTATGATGACCGAGTAGGTGCAGGCCTAAAATGTCCCTAATTTCGGATTATAATGGCCGAGTAACTATAGGCCTAAAATATAACTAGTTTTGGAATATGATGATCGAATAGTTACAGGTTTAAAATGTAGCCGCTTTTGAATACAAAAAATTGGTTTTGGACTTAAGTTTGTTTTGGAAATTTGTTCTCATGAATTTATCTTCGGCCCATGTTTTATGTTCCTGAATCCATGATGCTCTCACTCCGTCCATTTTGATTTTGATTTTGAAGTTATAATTATGCATGTCTTTATTTATTTGTATCTTATTGAACAATCTCCTCACTCCTTACTATTTTCTTACCTTCAGAAGAGTAAGAAATTATGCCGGACGAGAAAGACTAGAGCCGGATGGACTAGCTAGGCAGACAACCGATTTGGACTCATGCAGTAGTCTTTGATCAACTTGATATATTTTTTGTCATTTTGGAGAATTTGTATAATGATTCCACTACATAAATTAATGAAAAATTGTATACTTCCGCTGAATTTTATGTCTTGAGTAATTTTGGTTCCCAGTGACATCTTATTTGTTAAAGGCTTCTTTCTATAACCGACCGACCTAGATCAAAGCCGACCGAGAATCTGGGCCGACCAAGTTTGTGGCCGACTTGAGTAGTCCGACCATTTGGATCCTGTGTACGCTATCATGTTTAAATTATGTATGATTATTCATATTTGTCTCATTTGCTTTATGTTTATAGACGGACGAGCGGGACAACCCAGTAGAGCTCCAGTCCGTCACCCTTAAGTATGAACATTGACGGAGGCTATTAGAGGAATATGGTCGCGGTCCGTCATAGAATTGGTTAGATAGATATCTATAAGAGTAAGTTTTTCCAATAATCTAGAGTTAATGGTGTTATAATGTCATTTAGGAATAAACTATGAAGGTTGGGATTATCAAGAATAACTTCAGATCCCATATAGTTTTGAGTAATTGATGAACAATTTGTGTAATATCATAATAGCTGTGTACGTACTGTCATAAGGATTTTTAGTGTTTATAGTGTTAGATATATATCTGTTTGATTTGAGTGCAAAGATTCAAAGAGTTGTGTCAAGAGTTATAGAATTCTTTAATATTTGTTCGATGTTCTTATTGGTGAGGAAGAATAGTTGAAAGGGCCATTCTAAATCTTGATATTTTTAGGAAATAGTGACTGCTGGAGTTCAGAAAAACAAAGAATTATAAATAATATTCAGAAGAATGTTTATCAAATCGTAGTTACCAAGGAGATGGCAGATGATGTCCTTGGGGTTTTTTCATCGACAAAAGATTAAATTTGTTCATTAATTAGAGGAGATTGACGATTAAGAGTTCCAAATGCCGATGGTATTTAGAAATAGATGGAGACGATTAGTTGAAATTCGTAAATTATTTATATAAAGTCCAAGCGGATAAAATATTTTATGTTGTCACGAAAATTCAATTTATAATGGGTGATAGAATTTCTACACTTCGAAAAGTTCACTGTCAAAAAATGCTACGCGAATCAAAAAGAAAGAAAGTTCAACTCTTGCTTCGTTGAAATTTCATGGATGAGACGACATTTGAGGTTAAATTATCATTGTTCTTGTCGAATGAGTGTGGGATGTTCATGTGATGAATAAGAAGCAACTTCGGTAAAAGTGCATGAATCGAGTTATTTTGGGTATGAATTGAAAGTCACATGAAAAATTTAGTGTCAATGGTCAAGATTTTATAGAAATATTGATTAACGGAGCAATAATTTTGTTGAAAATTTAAAATTCACAATTTTGGTCGTAAAGTGTTTTCTTATTTGAGAATTTCGACGTCACTAATTTTGAGGACATAATTCCACTAAGGGCTTGGATTGTAATACTCCAAATGTTTATAATTTTTGGGATTATGTAAATTTGATTAAATCATGAATTTATATAATGATATTGTGAATAAACTAAAAATAATAAGACATTAGAATTAATTAGAGTTTGTTTTGGCGGTAAATTAAAGGATTTATTGTAATATTTGATGGGGCAGTTAAATGATTCCTCAACTATTAGATTACTGTTATAAAATTACATTATTTTTGTTAAAAAATTCAAGTAGAAATTATGAACATGACTATTTCTGTACGGAACAAGATAAAAAATTATTAATTAATAAATTAACGTTAGGTTATAACCATTTTAAACATGTTCTAATTAGAGATTAAGGAAGTTAGTTAATTCTTTACTCCTACAATTAAAGTATTTGGTTCCTAATGTTGTACACGCCACATGAAAGTAAATTAAAGGAAGGAAAATGAAAAGAATGAAAGAATGAATGAGAATTGGAGAAATAAAGATTAAACAACTCAAAATTTCTAATACTACGGTAAGTCATTGATCTTCTTCTTTGGAAGTTATTTTCTTCTTTGATGCAAGTTCATTCATCCTTTCTAGATTATAAGTCATTTTCTTCTTGTTATAAGTTTATTTTCTTCTTGTTGTAAGCCATTTCATCTTCCTTCTTTTTTTTTTTATTTTTTGTTTCGACCATGATGTATTCATGAAGTAGAATTTAATTTCTTTTATTCAAAGTTTAATCAAAGTGTCATTATTTCATGAGTTCTAGTTGTAGCATTCAAATGCATTAGAAATTTCAAATTATGCCTTATTTTATAAAGTATTTTCCAAGTTTGGATCAATTATCTTCTCGTTTTTCAAATGACCATGAATTGCCACAGTTCTTATAGTTTTTTTTAATGATTATCAAAGTACGAAATATTCGTATTAGAGATTATGTACATCTTTAAGTGAAATATTACATAATTTATGAAAACTAAAGAAAAAATTGAGAACAAGACTTGAAAATAGAAGTAAAGTAGAAAAAAACCTGTTTATATGGAAATTCATGTTCATATTTTGTCTTTATTTATATATAATAATTGATAATATGATTAATTATATTATCCTTTGCAATTATTCAAGAATTATTCAACTTTGATGTATTTTCTCTCGGTTAATATTCTATTGACTGATGTTGTAATATTTTGAATTTTTATCTGATTAATTTGATAATTTATTATTTTAGGTAATTTAGGTATGACAAAAATTAATTAAATATTATAAAAATTTAAATAATATTTGGATTAGTTGGGCTAGCACCCAAAATACACCTGTACTATCGCCCGAATATTAGTTATATATATATATATATATATATATATAAGAGATTAAGGAGAAAAAGAAACAAAGTCAAGCGAGAGGAGAAGAAGAATAGGGGAGAAAGAGTGCCAAAGGAGTAGAGAAAGAAGGAGAAAATTTGAGGTCCCCGAGTTCGATTATGACTTCGAGCTAGTTAGAGAAATGATAGATCGGGTGGAGACAAATGTACCCATACTCTCCTCTTTCATTTTCTTACACTTTTGTTTTATTTTCTTCGGGTATTCTCGTTTTGATACCCGATTAAATTTATTTTTATATTATCCATGACCTAAGTATGAAAATATTTTGATTTTATATCTGATTTGTGAAATTTGTGCAGTTTTTCTGCACTCAAAAACCCTCACCCATGACCAGACCATTTTACCTATTTATTTTGGGTTTTATGTATGATTCGACTTTAGATAATGGAAACCCATAATTTGAGCATACACATATGTGAATTTCATACCCGATTTCGTAGTTTTAACCGGTTTTCGAATACAGAACCCTAACCCCGCGCCCCGGATGATTTCAACGATTAATTTGAAATTTTTACATAAATTGACTTTAGAATATTGTTACCCATACTATGAACATGTTAATTTATCAATTGGCTATCCTAATTGGAAGTTTTGTAACGTTTTATGCTCATTGAAACCCTAACTCGTGCTCCCTTTGAGTTTTATCCGAATTAATTGTAATTTATATATAATTTGGTTTTAAAAATTCATAATTTTAATTTTCTCAACGTGGGCACCCTGTATGTTTGGTATTTATGCCCACGAAATTACATATGATAATTTTACGTATTCCAAAAATATTATCGGATATGAACAATAATATTTAATTGTATGTACGTTAAATATATTATCTTATATATACTTCAAAAATTATATTATATACATTTGTGAAGGGATTTGACATTCAGAAACTCTAAAGTTATATATAGTTCATTACGCTAAGAATTTTTTATATGCGTCAAGCATTATGGTGGATTGTGCATGAAATTATAAGCACATGAAAATATGAACTCACGAGAACTGATTATTCATATTCGTATCAAAGAATTTTGAAAGTTACGTTTCGGTTAATGTGAAAAGAAAATTATGTATCAAATTAAGAACATGTGAGGATTTAAACTCGCGATGAATATATAAATATGAATCTAAATAAGCTTTATGGAAAAAGGAACCAATAATGGATATTCTACACTTAAGTGATTGACTTATTAACTATTCTCCAGAATGAAAAACTGATTGACTTATGAACCATTCTTCAGAATGAAGAGTTGATAGACTTATAAACTGTTCTCCAACAAAGTGGGAACAAAGAATTTTGTACATAATTTTCTAAAGAAATAAGAAACTAAGAATTTAAACCAATGATCATTCTGCAAATAGTATATTTTGACGTGTCATAGATATTATAGTGAAAACTCAAGGATTATCCTGGCCGTGTTGTGAGATCCAAAATTTAATTCTCAAATTGATATTTAAAATGTTAACCAGCCATTGTGAAGATAAATCCAAACCGACCTTGTGAGGTAATAATCCAAACCGATCTTGATGAAAAATGAACCGGCCTTTTCCATAAAATCCAAACCGGCCTCTTGTGTGATGAAAATCACAACCGGCCTTTTTGTGTGAAGAGAGTCAAGTATGGCCCTCCCTTCCTTAAGAATCACAGCCGGCCCAAAAAGGTTAGCCAGCAAGGAGTGAGCCGCTGGCAAGAAAATGGAACGATTGGCCTGAAATAAACTAATGGTAACTAAAGACAAAAGCAAACTTTATTGTTCAGTTAGAATCCAACTAGGTGGCGATCAAATGGAGCAAGTAAACTAACCTAGTTACTCCCACCTACCCCTGAAAAGAAGTACCAGAGTAAGTGACTTACCACACTTACTTCACCAAACCTTTCCTCTATATAAACCCGGTGCTGGTTGATGCGAAGGCAAGCAGAAGGAAGAGAGTGAAGGGGAAAGCTTCAGGATGGTAATATTAGGCAATCAACTCTCAGGCAAGTGTACTCTGTTTTAAAGTCTATACTTTACTACAAGTGTACATTCTGTTTTTAACTTCAGAATATTACTCTTTTTAAATCTTATTTTTAAGAATATTGCTAAGTGTACCCCAATTTTAAAAGTTCATGCTTTAAGAACTCCCATTTCTAAGTCCAGTTTTAAGAAAAACTGCTAGTGTTTCTCTTTCCGATTTAGAATGCTTACCGTTTTAAAGTTACTGCTTAAGTTGTATTTACGGTATGATGGATTTCATGGTTAGTTCATGTTCTCTGTCTTCTACATTCTGTTTCCTGCCTAAACCGAAATTGTATAAAATCTAGACTAAAAATGAAATCGGCATTGTAAGCATCAAAATCGGCCCTTTGCATGTTGAAATCAAAATCGCCCCCTTGCACGATAAAAACGAAATCGGCCTTTGCATGATAAAATCGAAATCGGCATTTGCATGTTAAAATCGAAATCGGCCTTTGCATGCTGAAAATCGAAATCCGGCTCCTTTTGCATATAACAACGAAATCGGTCCCTTTGCATGAAATCAAGTTTGGCTTTCCCTTAATGAAAAATCAAGTTCGGCTTTCCCTTAATGAAAAATCAAGTTCGGTTTTCCTTACTGAAGAATCAAGTTCGGTTTTCCTTGATGAAGAATCAAGTTCGGTTTTCCCTTGATGAAAATCAAGTTTGGCTTTCCCTTGATGAAAATCAAGTCCGGCTTTCCCTTGATGAAAATCAAGTTCGGCTTTCCCCTGATGAAAATCAAGTTCGGCTTTCCCCTGATGAAAATCAAGTTCGGCTTTTCTTGGAAAAGAACTCCGGCTCTTGAACTCTGGCTTTCGAACTTCGGCTTTTGTTGAAAAAGAACTCCGGCTTTTGTCGAAAAGACCTCCGACTTATGATAAAAAGAACTCCTACTCTTGATAAAAAGAACTCCGGCTTTTGTTGGAAAGGAACTTCGACTTTTGAGAAAAAGAACTCCGACTTTTGAGAAAAAGAACTCCGACTTTTGAGAAAAGAACTCCAACTTTTGAGAAAAAGAACTCCAGCTTTTTTTTGAGAAAAAGAACTCTGGCTTTTGAGCTGCAGCTTTTGTTGAAAGGAACTCCGAATTTCCCTTGAGGCACAACAACTTCGGCCTTTTCACTAGTATAAAGTGGTTCGGCCTCCCCCTAATGAAAAAAGAGGTCCGGCTTTCCTTAAGTGAAAATCAAGACCGGCATTGTGAACATGGAAATCCAAACCGACCTCCTCCCTTGTAAATGAAGTCTGGCTTGTGTAAGAAGAAAATTAGGTCTGGCCCTTAAAGCATGAAAATACAAAAACTTCGGCCTTCCCTTGAGGCACAACAACTCCGGCCTTCCCTTAGGTAAAATCAAGTTTGGCCTTCTCTTGTGTAAAGAAAATCACAACCGGCTTTTGTGTGAAGAAAATGAAGTCCGGCCTCCCCTCTCATACGATCCAAACAAAGATAAACTCTGAACCAGCTTTATGATCAGACGAATAAGTTCTAACTTTAGCTTTGGGAGATAAGGTTCTCCAGCATGCCTTAGAACTTTACAGTAGTAATCGAGGATAACTCTATCTATAGAGTTATTTGTGGTCTGCCCTATCCTCGGGGCGTTACGGTCAGGAGGAAAGCATAAGTTTCTGGCCTGCTTTCAGGTGGCACACCGATCCCACGAGACGGGATACTTCTGTTCAATTATCGGCCTTGGATTGTGTGGATTGAACACAATCTATCCTCGATTAATGCCCCCTCTACAAGCAGAAGAATAAAAGAAGACTTTTATAACGAAACCGACTCTGTTTTATGCTCCGACATTCTGTTCGAACTTCATCCGGCTAAGTATTGATTATAATATTACATATGATTCTATTCTGATTTTTCCTGCATTGATTACTTCAGCTTTCTGATCCGTCACTGTTAATTAATATTTATGCATCTGCCTAACAGCACAAATGTTTTATGGTAATCCGCATGTACCTTGTTGAGCTCCGACTCACTGTTTTCTATTTTTCCCCTACAGATGAAACTTTAGAGCTTGTGCCTGACGAGTTGGAGTGATTAGAGCTTGTCTAAAGAATTATTAAAGACTCGGAAGCTTATTTTGGAGAATATCATTGTAATGACTTGATTATGATTTATGAACTTTTGTAGTTAGACATTTTTTATTATGTATTCGGAATGAATATTTTGGAATGAACATGAATGCTTCCGTAGGATGTTAGACTAACTTCCGCTATGCTTCTTATGGTTAAAAGTATATGGGTCCTAGATGGCATCCGTGATCCTGTGTTGTGAATGACAAAAAAAAAACCGTTCCGTGACATTTGGTGTCAGAGAAATGGGTGCCTTAGGAATTGATCCATCGAAAAAGCGGAAGTATAGGCTTAAATCTTGGCACTAAATCTTTCTAAGACGTAGGTGGAGTGGCTTAGTCAACTAGAATCCCTAAGATGCTTGACCACTAGGGCTCAGTTTGATTTTATTAAACTAACCAATGTTCTGAAATTATGGTTTTTAGGATGGCTAGTGGAAGGACAAGGAGAAACGACTGAAACACTCCCTATGACCGGGAGGCCGCTTACATAGACTTACTGGAAAGGATGACCAACGTGGTAGAATCTGTTAAGAATAGGCACATGGCCCCAGTCCCTACGGTCGAAACAACTTCGGTCGTCCTAACTCCAACCACGTACAACCGGTTTACAGCGGAGCGTGCCCGGGCTTCTTAGGAAAAGCCTGATCCGGCAAAAGCCGATATATGGCTTAAAAGGATGAAGAAAATATTTACGGTGATCAGGTGTACGGACCGGGAGAAGGTTACCTTTGCCATCTATAAATTAGAGGGCGAGGCGGATAGCTGGTGGAGCATGAGGAAGAGGACACTGTGGGTGCCCAATGAACTAATCACCTGGGAGATGTTCGAGGAAGCATTTCTAGAGAAATATTTTTCACCCAGTCTCCGGGATCAAAAGGAGATGGAGTTCATGAGGCTAAGGCAAGGGAGTATGGAGTATGTCTGTAACGGAGTATGACGCTAAATTTACCGAGCTGTCCCAATTTTTGCCTTATTATATAGAAGATGAACTAAGAAAAGCGAAGAAGTTTCAGCAAGGGCTACGGGATGACATTCGGAAGCAACTGTCCACTTTGAAACTTGAGACATATGCCAACATATTGGACCGGGCAGTCATCTACGAGAAAGAAGTGGAGACGGAAAGATTCTTTGTGAAGAGGGCAGCCAGTCAGGCAAATGTCTGTATTGAATCTGTTGGAAGATCTTCTGGATCATCGAAGAGGACGAGGACGGTGGAAAAAGGGAAGAATGTGGTGCCGACTCAGTCGAGGTCTGAGTCTAAAACCTCGGCTCCGCACTGCACATCCTGCGGAAAAATACATCCAGGGCCGTAGTGCTGCCAAATGACAGGAGCTTGTTATAAATGCGGGCAGAAAGGCCATCTGATCAAGGACTACCCAAGAATGGAGGGAGGAAAGCCTATTGTTTCGGCTAAAGCTTTTGCAGTAACTATTCAGGAGCCTGAGGCATCACCTAACATCGTGGAAGGTACCCTTTATATTTGTGGCGTTCCTGCATCCATCTTGTTTGATTCAGGGTCTACTCATTCTTTCGTTTCTCCACGGTTTGCACGCCATATTAATACTGCTCCATGCTTATTGAATTATGAATTATCGATGTATACCCCTACTGGACTTCCCGTAGTTACTGATGTTGTGTACCCTGGATGCGTGATGGAAGTAGACGGGAAGTATTTAATTGTGGATTTGGTATTATTAAACATAGGAGGCTTTGATGTGATTCTAGGTATGGATTGGCTTGCTGAAAACCATGCCACCATTGATTGCTTTACGAAGAAGGTTTATTTTAACATCCCTGGGATGAGAACCTTCTTCTTCCAAGGCATCAAGAAGAAGGAGGTGCCTGTAATGATCTCAACCTTGCATGCTAAACATCTGGTAAAAAGTAGATGTAAGGCTTACTTGGCTTATGCCTGCACCACTGGGAGCCATAAGGTGCCGGCTAAGGACATCCACATCATCTACGAATTTGTGGATGTATTTCCTGAGGAGCTACCTGGATTGCCTCCACATCGAAAAATTAAATTTGAGATTTCTATTATTTTTGATGCCAACCCAGTCTCTAAAATCCCTTACAGGATGGCTCCAACTGAGTTAAAGGAATTAAGGTTACAACTACAGGAGCTGTTGGATAAAGGTTTCATTAGGCCAAGTGTGTCTCCTTGGGGAGCACCGGTTTTGTTCGTAAGGAAGAAAGATGGATCCTTGCGGCTTTGTGTCGATTATCGTGAGTTAAATAAAATCACGATCAAGAACAAGTATCCTCTGCCGCGTATTGATGATCTGTTTGATCAATTGCAAGGATCTCGAGTATTCTCAAAAATCAATTTGAGGTCTGGATATCATCAATTGAGGATTAAGCCTGAGGATGTGGCCAAGACCGCTTTCCGGACAATGTATGGCCATTACGAGTTCCTTGTTATACCCTTTGGGCTTACAAACGCCCCTGCTGCCTTCATGGATCTAATGAATAGGGTGTTCAGGCAGTTTCTTGATAAATTTATGGTGGTTTTTATTGATGATGTTCTGATCTATTCCAAAAATTATGAGGAACATGAAACCCATCTGAGGATAGTACTTCAAGTACTTCGCGAGGAGAAGCTATATGTTAAGTTGAAAAAATGTGAATTTTGACTGGAAAAGGTGATGTTCTTGGGTCATGTAATTTCCAATGGTGGTATTTCGGTGGATCTAAAGAAAGTTGAGGCTGTTACTAACTGGAGTAGACCAACTTTAGTAATTGAGGTCAGGAGCTTCCTTGGCATGGCGGGTTACTATCAGCGATTTATGGAAAACGTTTCACAGATTGTTATGCCTCTAACTAAACTACTAAAGAAGGAAGTCAGATTTGAGTGGACTGATGAATGTGATCGAAGTTTTCAAGAGCTGAAGGATCGCTTGACTACCGCTGCGGTGTTGGTGATTCCAGAAGGCTCAGGAGGATATGAGGTGTACTGTGAAGCCTCTAAGGCAGGCTTGGGATGCGTGCTAATGCAGCATGATAAGGTAGTAGCTTATGGGTCTAGGCAGCTAAAAGTTCACGAAAAGAACTACCCTACCCATGATCTAGAGCTTGCCGCTGTGGTATTTTCCTTGAAAATTTAGAGACATTACCTATATGGTGAAAAGTTTCTGGTATATTTTGATCACAAAAGTTTGAAGTATTTATTTTTTCAGAAGGAGTTTAACATGAGGCAAAGGAGGTGGCTTGATTTCCTAAAGGACTATGACTGTGAAATACAGTATAAGCCTGGGAAGGCTAATGTGGTGGCAGATGCTTTAAGTCGACGGTCTGGATTTGTGGCTCAATTGCAAGTCAAACAAATGGAGATGTTAGAATATCTAAAGCAATGTGATGTCCGGCGATATGCTAAGGGAAATAGGATACTCCTGTCTTATCTTCAAATTCAACCGGAGATCATTAGTAAAGTTAAGGAGATGCAGGTCAACAATCCATTCCTTGTAGAAATTGCGAGTGACTTGAGTAAGGAATCCTGAGCTGAATTTAACGTCTGAATAAACGGAGTATTGAGGTTTAGAGATCGATTATGTGTACCTGATAATAAGGAGTTGAAAGAGAAAATTTTAAAGGAAGCCCATCGGTTTAAGTATACTATACACCCTGGAACAAACAAAATGTATCAGGACTTAAAGAAAATGTTTTGGTAGATGAACATAAAGAGAGACATTATGGCCTGTGTGAAGAAATGCCTCGTATGTCAGCAACTGAAGGCTGAAAGGAGGAAACCATCCGGATTGTTGCAACCAATGCCAATCCCAAGCTGGAAATGGGAGGATATTTCTATGGACTTTGTGTCAAGTTTGCCAAGGACCCCTAGGAATCATGATGCCGTCTCGGTTATAGTCGACCGACTGACCAAGTCAGCCCACTTCTTGGCGATCAGGACGACCTACTCACATGACAAGCTGGCACAGCTTTATGTGAATAAAATTGTGAGACTTCACGGAATTCCTACCTCCATTGTGTTAGACAGGGACCCCCGTTTTGTCTCAAGGTTTTGGAAGAGTTTACATAAGGAACTACGGACTGAATTAAAGTTTAGTACTGCTTATCACCCTTAGACTGATGGCCAGTCAGAGCGGACTATTCAAATTTTTGAGGATATGCTGAGGGCTTCGGTGTTGGAAAAAAAGGAACATTGGGATACTTACCTGGCGTTGGCAAAATTTGCCTACAATAATAGCTTTCAAGCTAGTATCGGCATGGCACCTTTTGAAGCCCTGTATGGAAGAAAGTGCAGATCGCCAATTCACTGGGAGGAAACTAGAGATAAGAGAATCTTGGGTCCAGAAATAGTAAAAGAAACGGTGGAGAAAATCAGACTAATCCATGGTAACTTAAGAGTCGCTCAGAGCAGACAGAAGAGTTATGCAGACAAGAGAAGGAAAGACTTAAGTTTTGAAGTAGGAGATTTCGTCTTTCTGAAAGTCTCGGCATCTAAGGGAACGTCACGATTTGGAGTAAAAGGAAAACTAAAGCCACGATTTATTGGTCCTTTTGAGATTTTAGAAAGGATCGGGGAAGTAGCGTACCGATTGGCACTACCGCCGAGTTTAACTGAAGTGCATGATGTGTTCCATGCATCCATGCTCCGAAAATATGTTTACAACCCTACTTATGTGATTGAGTTCGAACCCCTGGAAGTCAACAAGGATCTATCCTACATCGAGGAGTCACTACAAATTCTTGATCGGAAAGAGCAAAAGCTGTGAATAAGGACGATCTCTCTGGTAAAGGTGCTGTGGAGGAATCACTTACCTGAAGAAGCTACCTGGGAGCGAGAAGAAGAAATTCGGAGCAAGTATCCCTACTTGTTTGATTAAGGTATGTAACTTTACTCAAATTTTGAGGACGAAATTTTCTTAAGTAGGGGAGAATTGTGAGATCCAAAATTTAATGCTCAAATTGGAATTTAAAATATTAACAAGCCATTGTGAAGATAAATCCAAACCGGCCTTGTGAGGTAATAATCCAAACCGATCTTGATGAAAAATGAACCGGCCTTCTCCATAAAATCCAAACCGGCCTCTTGTGTGATGAAAATCACAACCGGCCTTTTTGTGTGAAGAGAGTCAAGTATGGCCCTCCCTTCCTTAAGAATCACAGCCGGCCAAAAAAGGTTGACCAGCAAGGAGTGGGCCACTGGCAAGAAAATGGAGCAGTTGGCCTGAAATAAACTAATGGTAACTAAAGACAAAAGCAAACTTTATTGTTCGGTTAGAATCTAACTAGGCGGCGACCAAATGGAGCAAGTAAACTAACCTAATTACTCCCACCTACCCCTAAAAAGAAGTACCAGAGTAAGTGACTTACCCTACTTACTCCACCAAACCCTTCCTCTATATAAACCCGGTGCTGGTTGATACGAAGGCAAGCAAAAGGAAGAGAGTGAAGGGGAAAGCTTCAAGACGGTAATATTAGGCAATCAACTCTCAGGCAAGTGTACTCTGTTTTAAAGTCCATGCTTTACTGCAAGTGTACACTCTATTTTTAACTTCAGAATATTACTCTTTTTAAATCTTGTTTTTAAGAATATTGCTAAGTGTACCCCAGTTTTAAAGGTTCATGCTTTAAGAACTCCCGTTTCTAAGTCCAGTTTTAAGAAAAACTGCTAGTGTTTCTCCTTTCGATTTAGAATGCTTACCGTTTTAAAGTTACTGCTTAAGTTGTATTTACGGTATGATGGATTTCATGGTTAGTTCATGTCCTCTGTCTTCTACCTTCTGTTTCCTGCCTAAACCGAAATTACATAAAATTCAAACTAAAAATGAAATTGGCATTGTAAGCATCAAAATCGGCCCTTTGCATGTTGAAATCAAAATCTACCCCCTTGCATGATAGAAACGAAATCGGCCTTTGCATGATAAAATCAAAATCGGCCTTTGCATGTCAAAATCGAAATCGACCTTTGCATGCTTAAAATCGAAATCTGGCTCCTTTTGCATGATAACAATGAAATTGGTACCTTTGCATGAAATCAAGTTCGGCTTTCCGTTAATGAAAAATCAAGTTCGGCTTTCCGTTAATGAAAAATCAAGTTCGGCTTTCCCTTAATGAAAAATCAAGTTCGGTTTTCCTTAATGAAGAATCAAGTTCGGTTTTCCTTCATGAAGAATCAAGTTCAGTTTTCCTTGATGAAGAATCAAGTTCGATTTTCCTTGATGAAGAATCAAGTTCGATTTTCCTTGATGAAGAATCAAGTTCGGTTTTCCCTTGATGAAAATCAAGTCCGGCTTTCCCTTGATGAAAATCGAGTCCGGCTTTCCCTTGATGAAAATCAAGTCCGGTTTTCCCTTGATGAAAATCAAGTTCGGCTTTCCGTTGATGAAAATCAAGTTCGGCTTTTCTTGGAAAAGAACTCTGGCTCTTGAACTCTGGCTTTTGAACTTTGGCTTTTGTCGAAAAAGAACTCCGGCTTTTGTCGAAAAGACCTCCGGCTTATGATAAAAAGAACACCTGCTCTTGATAAAAAAAACTCCTACTTTTGTTGGAAAGGAACTCCGGCTTTTGAGAAAAAGAACTCCCACTTTTGAGAAAAGAACTCCGGCTTTTGAGAAAAGAACTCTGACTTTTTTTAAGAAAAAGAACTCCAGCTTTTTGAGAAAAAGAACTCCAACTTTTGAGAAAAAGAACTCTGGCTTTTGAGCTCCGGCTTTTGTTGAAAGGAACCCCGGATTTCCCTTGAGGCACAACAACTTCAGCCTTTCCACTAGTATAAAGTGGTTCGGCCTCCCCTAATGATAAAAGAAGGTCCGGCTTTCCTTAAGTGAAAATTAAGACCGGCCTTGTGAACATGGAAATCCAAACCGGCCTCCTCCCTTGTAAATGAAGTCCGGCTTGCGTAAGAAGAAAATCAAGTCCGGCCCTTAAAGCATGAAAACACAATAACTCTGGCCTTCCCTTAGGTAAAATCAAGTTTGGCCTTCTCTTGTGTAAAGAAAATCACAACCGGCTTTTGTGTGAAGAAAATGAAGTCCGGCCTCCCTTCTCATACAATCCAAACAAAGATAAACTCTAAACCGGCTTTATGATAAGACGAATAAGTTCTGACTTTAGCTTTGGGAGATAAGGTTCTCCGGCATGCCTTAGAACTTTATGGTAGTAATCGAGGATGACTCTATCCATAGAGTTATTTTTGGTCCACCCTATTCTTGGGGTGTTACGGTCAGGAGGAAAGCATAAGTTTCTGGCCTGCCTTCGGGTGGCACACCGATCCCACGTGACGGGATACTTCTGTTCAGTTATTGGCCTTGGATTGTGTGGATTGAACACAATCTATCCTCGATTAATGCCCCCTCCGCAAGCAGAAGAATAAAAGAAGTCTTTTATAATGAAACCGACTCTGTTTTATGCTCCGACATTCTGTTCGAACTTCATCCAGCTAAGTATTGATTATAGTATTGCATTTGATTCTGTTCTGATTTTTCCTACATTGATTACTTCAGCTTTCTGATCCGTTACTATTTATTAATATTTATGCATCTGCCTGACAGCACAAATGTTTTATGGTAATCTGCATGTACCTTGTTGAACTTCGACTCACTATTTTCTATTTTTTCCCCTATAGATGAAACTTTAGAGCTTGTGCCTAACGAGTTGGAGTGATTAGAACTTGTCTGAAGAATTATTAAAGACTCGGAAGCTTATTTTGGAGAATATCATTGTAATGACTTGATTATGATTTATGAACTTTTGTAGTTAGACATTTTTTATTATGTATTCGGAATGAATATTTTGGAATGAACATGAATGCTTCTGTAGGATGTTAGACTAACTTCCGCTATGCTTCTTATGGTTAAAAGTATATGGGTCCTAGATGGCATCCGTGATCCTGCGTTGCGAATGACAAAAAAAAATTTGTTCCATCACACGTGTTTTATAATAGGTGATATTCTTTGACATACCTTAATATATATAGTGGAAGGTCATTGTCTGTTTTAATTCCGCTTGTGATTATTGGCCCCATCTATGGAGATTGTATGTAGACAGCCCACCTCTGGATCTTAAATAGGAAGAGATGATTTTTGATTATGTATAAACAAACACAATTCAGGTTACGACCGACTACTTCCTTAGTAAGGCCTACTGTCCCCTAGTCTCCAAACTAAATAAATTTTTGAAATGATTTGATGACTAAGAAAAGACAAAGAAAATGAACTAAAAAAATTTAGAACGAATCATGAAAACATTCTTTTCTTAATCATTATTTATAGTCTCCTATGTATTTCTATTCATTCATATATGCATTATTATAATTTTGAATATGAAATTTTGCAGGACCTTTGATGTATATATATGTGTCTTACTGAGCTTCTAGCTCACATTTGCTATTTTTCTCCCTCCAATTTAGTAATAGTTGCACCCGATAAAGTAGGATAGAGGATTGAGTCGGCAAGACACGAGGATGTAGAAGATGACCTTATAGACTTAGTTATGTGGTCTTGTACCTTCTGATAAATTTTATATATAGATGTATGCATACGATAATGATGATATACACGTAGTATAGTTTCTGCTATATTGATAAATATATATACTTTTACGGGTTATTATGGTTAGTTTGGACACCTAGTGGCATCTATTCTGAACCAACGTCGTACTGAAATTATGACGTTGGTGCCACGTGTAGTTGTGTGGCTTTTTGGATCCTGTGTTTGTGAAAATTTGTGAATTATATATATTATATAAGATAATTATAGGTTTTTGTATTGGGCCGACGATTATACACAGTCGAAACTTTGCCGGATTTTTGGTTGAAAATACGGTAGGTCATAGATGCAGTGTTCAATTGTCAAGTTTTTGTTGGAACAATTTTGTTCAATTTTTATATTTTTTAAATTTTGGCAAAATTCATGGATTTTAATAGTTGATTCTTATTATCTCTTGTTCATAGGACTTTCTAAATATTGTATAAATATTATTTTTTGAGTTTGAGACATTTCTTATTGAGTTACTCATTTGGGAACTGTAAAATAGTTTATGGTGCCTTGACATTTGATTAGCATGCGGCCAACATTTAACCGCTAGTTTCATGGTCTTGATACTCAACCTCACATTTGAACGTCACTCTCACATATTATTATCTAAGTCTTGGAGTAGTCCAATTTTCTTGGATTTCAATATTTGGTCTTTGATTTTTTAGTCAAGTACAAGAATTGTTTCATTTGACTTGTGACTATGATTAAAGTTAAAAAATATTATATGAAGATATTACAATATTAAATAAATATAGAATTTGAGATACTATAATATAGTCTATAATAGTCTATAATTTTTTGAGATAGATTTTCATATCACGATAAATGTTGAGGCTAGATATTAAAGTAAGATACTTATAGTCATATAATCATTATTTTTTGATAATATAGGTTGAATATCGAATTTTTATGATATCAATTGGATATTGACGGGAGACTTTGGATCCACTGCATACCATGGAGTTGGTTGCAAGTACTGTATAGTCATGTGTTAGTAACAAGCAGGATCTTGAGATGTCCATAATCACACAATAATAGATCCAACTATTTGGAGGGTATTAGTGTGTTGGCCGTTGGTCGGTGATAAATAAGATCCATAAGAAATTGTTAGTATATCTTAGAATTTTTGTCCTTCAGTTTTAGTTTATCATATTTTGAATTATTTGAATTATTTATCATGCGCACATGTATTTGTTATGAGAGATATTATTATTTAATTTTTGCATTATTACTACATTAATCACCTACACGATACTTATTTATCATTGGTAAGCCTGTGTCTTTACTATTGGTCAACTTGTGTTTTGGTGGTCCCAGTTAGGTGTTCTCGATTGCTAGGATTAGTATGGTCGATTTTGTTTTAATTTATACATTAATTTAATCATTGTGTCTCGACTAAAACATATGCTTAGGGGTAGTAGTTCAAACTCTAATATGATAACTAATTTAAGGGAGTTATTAGTTATATTCGCGAGTTAAAATTATTCTCGATGGATTATTCCTACATAAGTAGAAGAAATATATAAAATAGGCACTTTTAATTTTAAAATACTTTCAGCAATTAAAGATTATGAACAAACTATATTAATAAAAAATGAATATGAAACCTCTAAATCATGTACTAGTATTAGATATTAATCTACATAATCTCAAGAAACACGACATGTAGAGAGTAAAAATTCTATCCCAGAAATACTTATGTAACCAACTCTTCAATCTTCAACTTTATCTAATATGTAATCTATCAATATAATTATTCAAAAAAATAAATTTATTTCAGATATAGAATCATTAATAAAAGAATTTATATTAGAAAAAAATAATTATTTAAAAAAATAACATTTTTAAATTTTCTAATAAAGAACAAACTAAAGAATATCACATTTTATGGAAGAAAATAATAAATTTATGTAAGTAAAATTTATTATTTGTTGAATGGTTTTTACCATATCATAAAACTGTATAAAAAGATAATCAAATTAATGTCAACAAATGCATAACAACGCAATGAACAACAATGAGTAGATGGTAAATCACTCTTAATTTTAAATATTATAGCTTAACAAGTTAATAGAATTGAATATATGATTCAAACTAAAGTGGAATCTACATCTTCATATCAATTTTCACATAGTATTTCACCTTTACTAAACTCATCATATACATTACGAAGTGATGGGTATGCCGGGAATGGGCTGGACCCAGAAAGTCAATGGAGGCCCAAACAACGGTCAACATTCTAACGACCCAATTAGAAAGCGGGCCCAAAAACTGAAAAGCCCAGGACGGTCAACGTTGACATTGACCGTCCGGGTGGCCAACTCTCAAGCAGACGGTCAACTCAAACGTTGATCGTCCGCGTTATGCGCATTGGGCCAAAAGAGGCTTTTCTACAATAATAGGCTTGTCTCACTCAGACCCATGGCCCATCAGGCGGCTAACAACAGACATCCTTCACAAGGGCGGCCAACACGCACGCAGGCGGTCAACTCAAATGTTGACCGTCCGCGTTTTGCTCATTGGGCCCTAATAAGCCCTTCTACAGTAACGGCCTGACCCGTTTAGGCCCACGAATCATCAAAGGCCAACAACGGTTTTCTAAGGACATTCCACGATCCCAGCTGGCGCCAAAAAAGATATTAGCAATATTGGCGCCTCCCATATAAGGAAGGCGCCAGATTTCTCCAAATCTTTGCCAGCCTAGGCTTTCCAACGGTTACATGCACGGAAGGAAAGCGCATGGTTTGGAAAGCTGTTGGCCGTCTCACAAGGAAACAATCTTGATCAACTTGGCAACTGGCATCTACTCCAGAAGGCAAGCCAGCCAGCAGATCAGGAAGGCAATCACTCCTTCCAAAGAAAGAGGATCGCCCTCTCAGCTACAAAAGAAGCCATTGAATCATCATTCAAGGCACGCCTTCAATAACGCATGCTTTCGGCAACACAACACAAGAGCTTTCATTGACGCTTTCAATCACTGACCAATTGCATACGCCTGCTGTAATATGAATGAATGCTCTCAGTGATCTGCCTCTCTGCCACCTTCATCCTCCAAAAAATCTCAAGGCAACAAGCGAGCCCACACGGCCGTTTATTGCATTCCCACCTCCCAGATTCAAGAAGACCTCACGTCTCTCTTACATCTGGGTCAAACACTCTTTCTCTTTTTCTCTCTCTCTCAGTTTCAATTTCTTTCTCTCGAAGACTGTTTTACTGACTTGAGCGTCGGAATATTTTCGGTAGGATAATTTTTCACAGAACATGCTGACCTCTTGTTCTATTTAGTGGTGTGCAGGGTCCAACTCAGGGAATGGAGCCGGAGTCAAGACAAGAGGATCATTCGAATCTGTTCAAAGTTTGAATCCAGAGACGCATCATTGGCGCCGTCTGTGGGAAGCAATTACAAAAGCCTACCACTAAAAATCGCACAAACTCTCTCTCTGTCTCCTTCTGATTCTACAATGGTGAACACGAGAGCCCAAGCTAGCAACCCCGCTAGAGACACTACTAACCCCGACCAGGACCATGCTACTGGTGCCATGGTAAACGGGGCCACGGGCGGAGTTCCACCGCCTTACTTTTAGCAACTGGTGGAGCAGATGCAGGCCAACAATTGCCTACTCTAGCTGCTTTGCGCGCAGAACGAGCAACGATAACAAGTGACTCCACCAGCAGCCATTCCTGCTCCTACCACCAAAAGGGGTAGCCAGAGGAAGAAGGGGCCGGCCAAGAGGCCCGAAAGGACTAGAGACAGTCTGGCTCCAGCATCCTCCCACGTTCCCGGCCAGAACAGGCCTATGGAACACTCTGGGAGTATATCCCCGCCAGAGAGCCCAGAAAGAAGAAATCCCCGATACTCTCGGGTAGAAGACAACCACGCGTCCAGGAGCAAGCCTCCAGGACTACCCGATCCACTAGAGGCAGCAGCCGACTGGCTGCTAAGCCCGCCAGAGACAAAACAGAGTTGAGGGATTACCTCAACTCCAAACGATCAGCAAACGTCGCTCACACCGATCCGCAGGTGGACAAGATCTGGAACCGTGTGTTCCAAGAGGAGGAGCACGCCATCGACCTGGACCGATCTCCTTTCACTGCGGAGATCCTAAGCCGTCCACTGCCATCAAAGTTCAAGATGTCGTCCCTTGACTTATACGATGGGGGCAGTGATCCGGTTGGCCACCTGGATCACTTCACACCCATCTGAGTCTACAAGGGCTAGAAGACTCAGCGATGTGCCACTGCTTCCCGCTCACGCTGAAGGGAGACGCTCGAATCTGGTTCTACCACCTCCCTTCAGGTACCATCAGCAGTTTCCATGAGCTCACGGACCTCTTCCTGGCTCAATACGCTTCGAGCCGACGGGAAGAGAAATAGCCATGGCATCTCTCCTACATAAAGCAGAAACCGGGAGAGAACCCACGGCGCTTCTTGGGTCTCTTCGTGGCAGAGGCCAGAAGGATCCCCAGGATCACAGAGGAGATGAAGCTGGGCAGTTTCATCTCTGCTCTTACTTACGGTGACTTTTTCAAGCACCTTGCCCATAAAAATCCACAAACCTTCCACGAGGCGGAATCCATCACCAGGGCTTACGCTACAACAGAAGAGGCCAACGAGGCAAAACGTCCAGAGCGGGCGGATCAGCCTCGGCCGTTCCCTGGTGAAGGGAAGAGAAAGTACAGCGGTGGAGAACACTCCCGCCAAAAGCAGCGCCGGACTGGGCCCCCAGAACACAGAGATTATGGGCCCACCAGTTTCACACCTCTGACAGATACACGCGCCAACGTCCTCATGCAGATCCGTGGAGAAAAATTTCTGAAGTGGCCCTCAGCTCCGTCCTTGTGCGCCAGGAATCCGATACCCAGCAGCCGGTCTACTATGTGAGCAAAACATTGACCGGCCCAGAAATGCGCTATCCACGTGCTGAAAAAATGGCCCTAGCACTTATCTTCGCAATGCGGAAATTGAGGCCATACTTTTAGGCACATTGCATAGTGGTCCTCACTGACCAACCACTGAAAGGCATACTCCAAAAACCAGATGTTTCGGGATGGCTGGTAAAGTGGGCGATTGAGTTGGGTGAGTTCGACATCGAATTCAGACCCAGACCTGCCATAAAAGCGCAGGCTCTGGCTAACTTTATTGTTGAGACCATGACCCCAATTCAAGAAGAGCAGCCCACAAAAAATGCGAAACAACCTGACGAAGTCCCAGAATGGACACTCCACGTGGAGGGATCATCCACGGACAGTGGCAGCGGAGCAGGGGTGGTCCTTACGACCCCTGATGGATTTGAAATCAATATTCCCTAAAACTTGACTTTTCGGCGACCAACAACGTCGCCGAGTACGAATCCCTGCTAGCCAGCCTACGATTAGCAAGGGAGTTCTCTGCCAAGAGGTTAGCAGTTTACAGCGACTCCGAACTAATCGTCAACCAGGTCAACCGGGGCTTCGAGGCAAACAACCCTTCCTTGGCCAAGTACCTGGCAAAGGCAAGGGAGGCCATCCAGGGTTTCGACAAATTGACCCTGGTTCACGTTCCTCGAACTGAAAACTGAAAGGTAGATCGGTTGGCTAGGGACGCTGCTACCGAAAACCCGGAACAGTATTCGAGGGACATGCGTGAGATTTTGAATGCTCCCAGCATAGAGAAACGGGAGGTAATGCAGATTTCCAAAATGAAAAACTGGATGATGCCCTACCTTAGATATTTGGATGACGGATCGCTCCCAGAGGATGCTGAAAGGGCCAAGCGAGTTAAAAAGACAGCTGGGTAGTACACGGTAGTCGATGGGCGGCTGTATCGCCGCGGATACTCAACTTCGTATCTCCATTGTCTATCTCCCGAGGAGGCCGACTACGCGCTGGGCGAAGTTCACATTGGGATCTGTGGATCACACGTAGGCGGAAAAAACCTGGCCTTTAAGATCATGCGGTAGGGCTATTATTGGCCCTCGATGAAGAAGGACGCGCTAGAGTTTGTAAAGAAATGTGAAAGCTGCCAGCTTCACGGCAACCTTCACCACCAGACGTCCGCTGATTGAAGTCACTTCAGGCTCCGTGGCCCTTCGCGCAATGGGGGCTCGATATTCTCGGCCCATTTCCCATTGCCACGGGGCAAAGGAAGTTCATCATTACGGACATCGACTACTTCACCAAGTGGGTCGAAGCAGTCCCGCTGGCAAAAATCACGGAACACAATGCACTGAAATTCCTTTGCCAGAGTATTGTCTGTAGGTTCGGCATCCCAGAAGTCGTAGTGACAGACAACGGGACCCAATTTTCGGGGAACGCTTCACCAAGTATTGCGCCAGCCTTGGCATCAAGTTGGTCCACACTTCGGTGGCATACCCCCATGCCAACGGACAGGTGGAGGTCACCAACCGTACGCTACTCCACGGGTTAAAGACTAAGTTGGAGGATGCCGGGGGCTCCTGGGTTGATGAGCTCCCTTCCGTTCTCTGGTCTTATCGAACAACCCCGAAGGAACCAACACGCAATACACCCTCCAGCCTCTGTTACGGGACTGAAGCGGTGATCCCTGTCAAAATCGAACTGCCAAGTCCTAGGGTGGAGTCTTTCGACCCACAGACCAACTCCCAGAAAATCATGGAGCACTTAGACTTGCTAGAGGAAGCCCGCGACTCCTCTAGAATACGGACAGCAGCGTACCAACATCGAGTTGCCCAATACTACAATAAAAAGGGGAAAGCCCAGCAGTTCGACGTTGGGGACTTGGTCCTATGAGGCGTCAAGGCCACAGGCAAGCTGGCCAGCCGCAACAAGCTCTCTCCCAACTGGGAGGGACCTTTCCTTGTCTCCGTCGTCCTACGAAACGGAGCATACAAGCTCCAAAACCAGGACGGAAAGTTGGTCCCGCGAACATGGAACATGATCCACCTTAAACGTTACTTCCAATAAAGAACCCAGGAACGCACTCACCCACTTGTGTGCATTCATTCGCATGCTTGTTTTAATTTGACAAAATAAGTAGTTTACTTAGCATATAGGACCCTAGTCTTTGTGCATGTATATTCTGTGTTTGCCTTGCAGGTTTATCCGACCTAAACTGCCCCTAAGTCGGGAGGGTCTTCACCCTCTCGTTAAACCCTGGTCATCCAGATGGCCCAGAAGCGATCTGAAACCCTGGTCATCCAGGTGGCCCCGAAGCGGTCTAAAACCCTAGTCTTTGTGCATGTATATTCTGTGTTTGCCTTGCAGGTTTATCCGACCTAGACTGCCCCTAAGTCGGGAGGGTCTTCACCCTCTCGTTAAACCCTGGTCATCCAGATGGCCCAGAAGCGGTCTGAAACCCTGGTCATCCAGGTGGCCCCAAAGCGGTCTGAAACCCTGGTCATCCAGGTGGCCCATGAGCGGTCTGAAACCTTGGTCATCCAAGTGGCCCATGAGCGGTCTGAAACCCTGGTCATCCAGGTGGCCCATTAGCGGTCGTACTAAACCTTGGTCATCCAAGTGACCTGATAGCGGTCTAAAAACCTTAGGGGGCAAGTATAGTGAGAGGACCCGGAATCAAAAGTGCGATAACTAGATGTAATTAAAATAATTAATATCATTAAGAGGCCATGTATGTAGTGAAAACGAGGTAGTTAAAAGTAAAAAGCTGAAAAATACCCGAATTCAACAAGCAGCCCAGTGGCACTCGTTGGGCGCTCGAGCCCTTCTATCTGACGGAAAAACCAGTGGCATTTCCCAATCACTGCCGCTCGCTGGCCGCTCGAGCTCCGGTCGAGCGGCAGGCGTAGTATAAAAACGCGCCCAGCTCTCTCCTTTTCATTTCAGCACCACTTTAGGGTTTGAGGAGAGAGAGAGAGAGTGCCGTTCCTAGGGAGAGAAGGGTAGAGAACGAAGCCCGGGAGCCCGAATCCATCCGTGAGCCAGTTATAAAGGTGAAAGCCCGTGACAAGGCAAGTGTACCTTGGACGTCGTTTTCTATTTTTACCGTTTATCTTGCTTTAAAGTTCGTGGAAATATTATAAAAAATGATGTTGAAGCATGTTTCCTTCAATTAATCGGTTAGATTTCATGTTTGTTCATATTTATTGAAGTATCTGGCTCCGATTTCATGCACGAACATGTGTTATGTGTTTATTTTGAAATTGAAAGAACATAGCCAAACCCTAACTTGAAATTTTGGGGATTTATGGTTTAAATGCATGACTGAGTGTACATATTTGGAATTATGGCCTGGATTTCATGAAACAAGACTTGTTTAGAGACCGATTTGTGTCCGAAAGTTTTGGCGAAGCACTAAGTACGAAAATAAAAGGGTTTTAATGATATTTAATCGTAGCTCCAGTTATATGAAAGTTAATTGACATCAAAATGAAGCTTCCGGTATAATTTGTTCTCGAAAATATGTACCGACCTGTACCGAGAAAATTTCCATGTATGTTTCAAGTTAGCTGAAAGTGTATTGAGGAAAAAGCACTCCGTCCTTTTGACTAAAAAGCACTCCGTCCTTTTGACTAAAAAGCACTCCGTCTTTTTGAGTAAAAAGCACTCCGGCTTTTAAGCACTCCGGCTTTTGAGCACTCCAACTTTATGAACTCCGGCCTCAGTGTAAAATAAATTTCGACTTTTAAAGTATTCCAGCTTTCAGTAAAAAAAAGCACTCCGGATTTATGAAACTTCGGCTTTTAAAAGTACTCCGTCCCGTTAGTGAAAAGCACTCCGTCCCTTTTAATGAAAAGCACTTCGTCCTCTTTGTGAAAAGTACTCCGTCCCTTGAGTGAAAAACACTCCAGCTTTTTGAGCACTCCGGCTTCTGAGCGCTCCGACTTTTTAAGCACTCTGGCTTTTGAACACTCCGGCTTTTGAGCCCTCCAGCCTTTGAGCACTCCGGCCTTTGAGCACTCCGGCTTTTGAGCACTCCGTCTTTTTGAGAAAAAGCACTCCGGCTTCTTAGCACCCCGCCTTTTGAATACTCCAGCTTTTGAGCACTCCGGCATTTTGAGAAAAAGAACTTCGACTTTTTGCACTGAAAATGAAACCAGCTCCCTTAACAAGAAAAGAGCTCCGGCCCTTCCTTAATAAAAATCTAAACCGGCCCCAAGTATACTGTATGCCATGAAATCGAAACTGGCCTCATGCGTATTTTGAAATCCGCTCTAAGTCTATTTCTGTTTCTATTATTTTGGACCCAGACTGATATGCAGTCAGGTTAGGTTCTCCGACATGCCTTAGGACTTTCCGGTGGTAATCGAGGATAACTCTGTCCATGGAGTTATTTGTCGTCCGCCCTGTCCTCGGGGCATTACGGTCAGGAGGAAATTTCTGTTACCGGCCTACCTTCCGGTGGCACACTGTTTTGATCCCTCGAGATGGGATACTTCTGTTTCTGGCCTTGGATTGTGTGGAGCGAACACAATCTATCCTCGATCACTCGCCCCCTCTGCTAGTAGGTTACGCTAGCAAGATCTGTATTGTTCTGCTATGCTAACTGCTTTCCGAATTCTGATTTCTAATTTTCGTTATTGGCTACTGTACTGACTTCTGTTACTGGTTACCGTATTGATTATAGTTTACTATTACCGATTTCTGACTACCGATTTCTGTTTACCGAGTACTGATTTTCGATCTTAGGGGATGATTTCTGTTTATTGATTTCTGATTTATGAGTACATTACTGTCAAGTATGATTTTTCTACTTTCTGAATTGCTTTCTGTCTGAACCGTTTTATTCTGCACCGTTACATTACTGTTCTGCATCAAGGTTTTACTGCTCAAGTTCATGTACCTTGTTGAGCCTCAACTCACTGTTTTAGTATTTTTTTTCCCTCCAGATGAGACAGTAGAGCTGTTACCTGATGAAAAGAAGTAGACCAAGAGAAGCTTTTGAAGGTTTTTGAGGACTTAGAGCATTGTGGAGCCGCTTTTTTAAGAGCTTGTGAATGCAAACACCTAGCTAGAAATGTGATTTTTACATACCGATTTTCATATCTATTGATGTTGTAGAACATGTAGATTTTTATATGAAAAGCTTATGATATGTATGTCGGTAAAAGAAAAAGCTATGCTTCTGCAGGTTCTTAGTTTACTTTCGCTATATACTCTGAATTTACTGTGCAGGTCCTAGATGGCATCTCGTTACTAAATTGTTAGAGTAGTAAATATTTTTATGAAATTGTGCCATGGATGGCACATGTGATCCTGTGAATGTTTTTTGTAGGAATTATGAATGATGGATAGTTGTGTGCTTGTTATGGATGATTATATAGGATTGTATTTTTTAGATTTTTCATCCTACTACAAAGGAGTCTCTGTCGAAATTTTTGCAGAAGTCTTGCCTTATGTTTTGACCGTTAATTGTGTTTCTGTTTGACGGAAGCTTTTAGGGAAAAAAAACCCGTTCCGTCACATTTGGTATCAGAGAATTGAGATACCTTAGGAATTAATCGATCGACAAGCGGAAGCATAGGTTTTGATCTCTGAATAGAATTCCTGTAGGAATAGGTATGGGAAGTTAAGGTAACTAGGACGCTTAAGAAATTAGTTCTTAGGCTAGTGCTAAGTTAGGAATGATGATTTAGTTCGATTGGTTAACTAATGTATCCTAGTTAGTGTTCAAGGAATGTCTTAATGTAAAATGTCTCGGTCTCAAGGAAATATTAGTAGTGGCTCTTAGATGGGGACTACTAATATTAGTGGCTAGTTGTCAGGTTGAGAGGATGATGGTGTGTAGAGATACCTTAGTGTTGGGATTTGATTGATATCAATTGGGTTCTTGAATTGATCAATGATTGACTCGAACCCTCGGTTAATTTATCTCAGTTTGAGGTTTGGGTTTGCTGAGAAGGGTGCTGGTCAACCTAGCCAGCGGAATGAATGGAGTCGCGCAGTCGACTCGATGTTAGTATGACTAGATTTAATTTCGGGTATATCAAGTCCTAGGATGACAATACATAAATCATTTTGGAAATACCTAAGTGTTTGGACTTTTGGGTAACCCAAATCCTATTGAGGTTGAAATGTGGATTCTTAAACTCAAGATGACGTTATGGTGATCCCATGTCTTGTAGAAGATATGGCGTGTTGCCCCATACTAGATAGGAGGTGGTTTCAACCTCGGTTGGTTGACATGAGAAGGATCATGGGTCTCGAGGATTAAGAGGTATTGTCCTATGTGTTTTGAAATCTCCTTGGGTGAATGCTTTGTTTCGGTGAGACTCTCGAGAGTATGATTCAATAGTGGTTGGTTGATCGTAAGATTGATGGATGTCCTTATTCTTAGACAGATGGTAAAAAGGTCCAGTGTTTTAATCTAGGACTCTAAGGTATTAACTCAAGATGTTAAGTGTCACCGGTTGTGATAAGTGGTAAGGCTCTTACGTCTGATATTGTAGCCTGGTATCTTTTTGGGGGATTCCAAACCCATGGTTGCATTGTGTTTTGAGTTATGCGTGATTGGAAAACCTAGGCTTTATAATAGCGGCAAAGATGATCTAGTATTTGAAAAGACAGAGGTCATATCAAAGTGGATGTTTATGTACGAATTTTGGATAAATGTCTTCCCGAAGGGATTTGGAACTATGATCTAAGTCATAGATAGCATGGTAGTTGAATTAAGGATAGTTCGTATCCTCTGATCTTGCAGTGAAGAAATTCAGTGCCATGGAATCAGAGTTGGGTGGTGATGGTGCATGAGGGAATATGTGGATTGCCGAGATTGAAGATGAGATTTCTCTATTTTGGTGTCACAACGCCTGCACCGTTGGGGTCCTGATTATGGATAATTTTTTGATTCCTAAGTTTGTTTCATTAAGGATCTAAGTTTGATATAAACGGTATTAAGGTTGTGACGTTTTCCCTTGAGTTTGTAGATGCGATTGGTTGGGTCGACCGGAGTTGTATTAGTAAGTGTATTATGTCTTGCAATGGAATTGTGTGATTTTGGGTATGAGCTTGAGTCAGCTAAGGTACTAAGTCTTGATCTAATCTTAATAGTAGTTCGGTGGGCGAACTGCAGCACTAATATGGCTGGATTGGTAAATGATAGCATCCGACAATCAGGTTGTGGGATTTGAAGCACGAGTTCGAATTGATTGAGGTACCAACCGGTTGATGTCGTCCTTCCTGTAGAGTGCCTAATGAGAATCTGCGTTAAGTCTAATTAGTTTATGCAGCCACCGCTTGAAGTTATTTTGTGGTCATTGAGGAGCTTCGGCCGTGTGACTAATTGAGGATGATTATAAAAGGGAGATTAGGTTGACTTATCTGTTGACTAATATTTTGGAGGTTGTGCCGAAATCGGCGGCGATCGTTGAGGATTCCATGCAGAGCCGTGGAAGTATTAGCTTTGGTATCATTGTGAAATGTTCTAGAGCCTTCAAGGTAAATGAGATGGACCACTAAGGTTGTTCGTGAATTTCGAAAATGGGGTTGCCTAGGAGATTAGTGATCTGTCAAGTGGACCTTGTGAATGGATAGGCATAGTTCGAGGGCTGTTGTAAAAACTCGATTTCTAAAATCAATTGGGTCCATAGCATGTTAATTGTGGATTAATGGAGGATGTAGCTTGGCGGTGTTCAGGATGAGACTATGGCCACTACGAAGTTTAGAAATCGCCTTTTGGGTTTTGTAGGTCCATTGGCGTTTCATGAAATTTTATGGGTTGAAATTTTCGGCCATATTCGGATCCATGTTTAGGTGACTTCATGGATGAATTCAAAGGATTAAGGGGTGTATGCACTTTGTTTACGGATTAAGTCCTGGATTGTGGATGGCTGATAATTCGTATATCCCATTGAGAAAGGAATGTGAGTTTAGTTGAGCACGTGCCTTATTAAGCTTGTAGCTCTTGGGTAGCATGGTTTTGGGATCCATAAGATTTTAAGTGATGACTAATTGGGGAGACCGATTAGTGCCATGAAAGTGTATAATCATTTTGAGTCTAACTGAGATTGTTAAGTGACCTGACAAGTATTCCTTGAGGAGTTTAGTGTCAGTGAGACGTTCGGCATGGGTGAGATTTGTAATCGTTAGAATAGAAGATACAAGGTAGTTTCCCGAGACCGAATAGGGCTAATTGACATTCATGTCATTTAGGTTGGCCCCTGATGGGTCTGGTGAGACATCGTAGAATGTAATGCTTTTGTGGAAGGTTAAGATTATGTTACCCTCACGTCTTAATGGTTGAATACCTTTGATTTAAGTGGGGGAGAAGTTCAGGATTAGTGTTACCCCATATGTAAGTCAGAATCAGCCATTAAAGTTTCCACCTTGAGAACCTATGGATATTGTTTTCAAGATAGCCATTATTTAAATTTTAAGAGCCAGAATGATTGTATCGTTAAGAAGGAAGACCATATGATTTCGCATGTGGACAGGCCTGTTTAAAAGGACGAGGAAGTGAACCTCGGTGTTCTCTTTGGGAAAGCAGGTATCAATATTAGTAGTTAATGCTTGTGAGTCTTTGACTTGTATGTCTTTGAAGTTTCAAAGGAGAAGTGAAAGATAAATCGCGTGTGAGTCCAAATGATTGGATAATAGGATGCCATGTTCTTGAATTGAGAGACAAAACCGTATTTGATATTTGGGAGCTAGGAGTTCATGAAATATGAAGTCCTTATGGTTTGGTTTACGATGATTAGGGCTACCCACTTATCATAATTATAGTAGACGTGTTCGGCTGGAATCAGTTGGCTTGTTGGCATGCCAACGGAATCTTAAGGTTACTAAGTAATTGGAATTTTAAGATTTAGGGTAATGATTTAAAGTTATGTCGACTCTTTGGGTGATCGTTATGATTGTAGCCTTGAATGTGGCTGTAGTTGGATAATTCGGGGATTTGTCCTTATGGTATGGCTATCCTAGGATCGTATTAATCAGAGTAGCGCAGCGTAAGCATTGTAGACCCATGGCCCAGAGATTTCTAATTAAGGTTGAGGTCCCAGTGACCGAATTCTTTCGAGGCTTGGAATGAATTAAAGTGAAAGCTCATTGATCCGTTTGAAGTATCGGATTGGATTGGAATAATGTCCGACATGATTGTAGGTCACTTTTGGAATATCTAGGAATCAATATGAGGTCTTCCTAGTGTCGATGGTTAAGAGAATCGGTAAGTGTCTGGGTTGAGTCGTTCGGAGAGGCTGAGGGTTTGATTTGGGATGAGGATTAGAACAATTCAATGCTTGAGGTTCCTAAAATAGGCATTGTCCGAGGAAATGATTTCTAAATGTAAGGAGTTCACCTCGGGTTTGGAAATTCAAGGCTCGTTAAATTTCGAGGACAAAATTCCTTTAAGTGGGGGAGAGTGTGAGGACCTGGAACCGAAAGTGCGATAACTAGATGTAATTAAAATGATTAATATCATTAAGAGGCTATGCATGTAGTGAAAACGAGGTAGTTAAAAGTAAAAAGTTGAAAAATACCCGAATTCAGCAAGCAGCTGAGTGGCGCTCGAGCCCTTCTATCGGGCGTAAAAACCAATGGCGTTTCCCAATCCCTGCCGCTCGCTGGCAGCTCGAGCTCCGGTCGAGCGGCAGGCGCAGTATAAAAACGCACTCAGCTCTCTCCTTTTCATTTCAGCACGACTTTAGGGTTTGAGGAGAGAGAGAGAGAGAGTGCCGTTCCTAGGGAGGGAAGGGTAGTGAACGAAGTCCGGAAGCCCGAATCCATCCGTGAGCCAGTTATAAAGGTGAAAGCCCGCGACAAGGCAAGTGTATCTCAGATGTCGTTTTACGTTTTTACCGTTTCTCTTGCTTTAAAGTTCATGGAAATGTTGTAAAAAATGATGTTGAAGCATGTTTCCTTCGATTAATCGGTTAGATTTCATGTTTGTTCATATTAATTGACGTATTTGGCTTCGATTTCATGCATGAACATGTGTTATGTGTTTATTTTGACATTGAAAGAATATGGCCAAATCCTAACTGGAAATTTTGGGGATTTATGGTTTAAATGCATGACTGAGTGTATATATTTGGAATTATGGCCTGGATTTCATGAAACAAGACTTATTTAGAGACCGATTTGTGTCCGGAAGTTTTAGCGAAGCACTAAGTATGAAAATAAAAGGGTTTTAATGATATTTAACCGTAGCTCCAGTTATATGAAAGTTAATTGACATCAAAATGAAGCTTCCAGTATAATTTGTTCTCGAAAATATGTACCGACCTATACCGAGAAAATTTTCATGTATGTTTCAAGTTAGCTGAAAGTGTATTGAGGAAAAAGCACTCCGTCCTTTTGAGTAAAAAGCACTCCGTCCTTTTGAGTAAAAAGTACTACGTCCTTTGAGTGAAAAGCACTCCGGCTTTTTAAGCACTCCGGCTTTTGAGCACTCCAGCTTTATGAACTCCGGCCTCAGTGTAAAATAAATTTTGGCTTTTAAAGTACTCCGGCTTTCAGTAAAAAAAAGCACTCCGGATTTATGAAACTTTGCTTTTAAAAGTACTCCGTCCCGTTAGTGAAAAGCACTCCGTCCCTTTTAATGAAAAGCACTCCGTCCTGTTTGTGAAAAGTACTCCATCCCTTGAGTGAAAAACACTTCGGCTTTTTGAGCGCTCTGGCTTCTGAGCGCTCTGGCTTTTCAAGCACTCCGGCTTTTGAACACTCCGCTTAGAGCACTCCGGCCTTTGAGCACTCCGGCTTTTGAGCACTCCATCTTTTTGAGAAAAAGCACTCTGGCTTCTGATCACCCCGACTTTTGAACACTCCGGCTTTTGAGCACTCCGGCATTTTGATAAAAAAGAACTTCGACTTTTTGCACTGAAAATGAAACCGACTCCCTTAACAAGAAAAGAGCTCCGACCCTTCCTTGATAAAAATCTAAACCGGCCCCAAGTATACTATATGCCATGAAATCGAAACTAGCCTCATGCGTATTTTGAAATCGGCTCTAAGTCTATTTCTGTTTCTGTTATTTTGGACCCAGACTGATATGCAGTCAGGTTAGGTTCTCCGGCATGCCTTAGAACTTTTCGGTGGTAATCGAGGATAGCTCTGTCCATGGAGTTATTTGTGTTCTGCCCTGTCCTCGGGGCGTTACGATCAGGAGGAAATTTCTGTTACCGGCCTACCTTCCGGTGGCACACTGTTCTGATCCCTCGAGATTGGATACTTCTGTTTCTGGCCTTGGATTGTGTGGAACGAACACAATCTATCCTCGATCACTCGCCCCCTCTGCTAGTAGGGTACGCTAGCAAGATCTGTACTGTTCTGCTATGCTAACTGCTTTCCAATTTCTGATTTCTGATTTTTGTTATAGGCTACTGTACTGACTTCTGTTACTGGTTACCGTACTGATTACAGTTTACTATTACCGATTTCTATTTACCGAGTACTGATTTCCGATCTTAGGGGATGATTTCTGTTTACTGATTTCTGATTTCTGATTTATGAAGTACATTACCGTTAAAATTGATTTTTCTGCTTTCTGAATTGCTTTCTGTCTGAACCGTTCTGTTCTGCATCGTTACATGACTATTCTGCATCATGGTTTTACTGCTCATGTGCATGTACCTTGCTGAGCCTCGACTCAATGTTTTAGTATTTTTTTCCCCACTAGATGAGACAGTAGAGTTGTTACTTGATGAAAAGGAGTAGACTAAGAGAAGCTTTTGAAGGTTTTTGAGGACTTAGAGCATTGTGGAGCCGCTTTTTGAAGAGCTTGTGGATGCAAACACCTAGCTAGAAATGTGATTTTTGCATACCGATTTTCATGTCTATTGATGTTGTAGAACATGTAGATTTTTGTATGAAAAGCTTATGATATGTATGTCGGTAAAAGAAAAAGCTATGCTTCTGCAGGTTCTTAGTTTACTTCTGCTATATACTCTGGATTTACTATGCAGGTCCTAGATGGCACCTTGTTACTAAATTGTTAGAGTAGTAAATATTTTTATGGAATTGTACCATGAATGGCACATGTGATCCTATGAATGTTTATTGTAGGAATTATAAATGATGGATGGTTGTGTGCTTGTTATGGATGATTATACAGGGTTGTATTTTTTGGGTTTTTTATCCTACTACAAAGGAGACTCTGCCGAAATTTTCGCAGAAGTTTTGCCTTATGTTTTGACCGTTAATTGTATTTCTGTTTGACGGAAGCTTTTGAGGAAAAAAAACTCGTTCCGTCACATATAGCACACGCGACGACCTCCTCTCGGGGAGCAGCAACGTCAGTCAACGACGGTCGAAGGGAGAAACATTTCTTCTCCAACATTGGCTGCCCAAGTCATCACTTGTACAGCGCCACCGGGTTGGTTAACGTAACCACCTACCCAACTTAAGGATACTATTCCTTAGCCGGCCATCCAACCAGGTTGGCCACCCCACGCAATAACCTTCTCAACGAAAGGATAGCGTGATTGAACAGTGACGAGAAGCGCTCCTTCTCCAATGCTGACTGCCCAAGTTACCATTTGGATAGCACCGCAAGGCTGGTTAACATAACCACCTGCCAAGCCTAGGGACTTAGCTCCTTAGGCAACCAAGCAATGGTCGCCGGCTAACCAGGTTGGCCGCCTAATGTAATGATCCACACAAACACAAAAAGCAATAAAGATAATGGATACCAAATTGAAAAGAATTTCCATTTTATTGCTTAGAAAGTGTATTACAATTTACACAGGATCCAAAAACACAAAAGAAGTACAAAAGGCTATAAAGGCGGCGGACCACCTTGGCTGTCTCGGGGCTCTCCTACGAAGTCTTCCTTACGTTGCGCTGCGCGGTTACTCTGATTAATAAACTCAATTGGGAAGTCAGGATCGATTAACCGTGCAACGCGCAGTCCAATGCTGAGCCCCTCCAACAACCGGGCATGCAGTGCGCCCCCGATCTCATGGAGGCTGATCCGAGTGGCCAACTCGTTCTCTGAGGCTGTGGCCCTGTCGGCAAGGCGTTTATTGCTCGCCTTAAGTCGATCCTCCTCCTCCTTCAAGTGAGTGACCACAGCCTTCAGCTTAGTATTTTCTACCTCCATGCCCGCCATGACAGCCTCAAGAGCAGCGGTCTGCTCACGGAGCTCCCCTCCTGAGGCAGCCAGCTTGGCCTCCAGCCAGGCGATCTCAGCCTCCCGATCCGCAATGATGCGATCACGTTGCTCCACTTCCCGGGAGAAAGATGAGATCAACCTTCTTGATTGCACAAGACAGAAGCGAAGTGTGAGTTACAAACACAAGAAAGAAAGAAATACAAGGGAGCCGTTACAGAAATCATACCTCATAAGTCTTCCTCAAGGGCCTCACAGGCCTGGACTCTAGGCCTGGCCCAGCTGGCTGTGGACCGGTTGGCGGTGGACCAGGAGATGACGAACCAGGAGCATCCTCTCGTGCCAAGCACGCCGCTGCCTCATCCAAAATGCAGTCCAGAAACTCATCATCATCAACAGCAGCGGCGGGCTCCTCTCTTGCAGCTTCTGGAGCAGCCGCAGCAGGCCTATTCCCCTTGGCTACCCCTGGAGTGGTTGCTGGAGGATCAGCCCTCGTCAACAGCTCCACAATAAAAACTCGTGAGCCCTCAGCCATGTCGCGAGCCGGCTCCTCCGCGGACTCCATCCAGGCAGCGCCTGGGACCACCAACGTCGCAGGCTGGGCCAGGATGACTCCTTCGGCCTCTGCCAACCTATCTTCAATAAACCTCCCAGCTCCAGCAGTGCTATCGGATCCGCCGTAGATCCCGACAGCCACGTAATCAAGGTGCAACGAAGATGAGGAAGGCGTCCTAGTTGCCCTCTCAGAAAACTCCTCCTCCGTGCGCCTTGGGCGGATGATCACGCCCCTTGATTCCTCAGGATTCATCATCCTAACTGGAGGGTGTGGCTTCTGAACCGGTGATGGCGGCCCCCAGTTGACCTTCTTGGACTCCGCCCAGGAGACCAAGAAGTCCCTCTTAAACTCATTTGGATTAGCTCGTATGGCCTTGGCTAGCCATTCGTAGGCGGCGCAGTCCGCCGCAGACGGCATACCAGAGTACACCTCAGGAATCTCGCCCCAGCTCCTCGCGAGAGGCCATTCCTCCCCCACCTTCACGAAGAATAACTTGTTTTTCCAGTTCTTCAGTGAATCGTGAATGGCCGTACTAATCTTTATTCCGGTACGGGGAGTGACCGATATCCACTCGCTCCCAGGGTTCAGTTTAAACACAACCCTAACATCGGTCATCCTAAATTTGTGGCCAAGTTTTCGAGAGAAAATACACAGGGTGCAGAGATACCTCACGGCGTCGGCGTGAAGTTGGGCGATGGGTACTCGCAAAGCCTTCATGATTGATTCCATCTCCTTCGGCAGCGGCAGGCGGAGGCCGCTCCTCAGATGGGCCTCGTAGACGGTAATGTACCCCTCCGGTGGGATAAAGGCTTTGTCGTCCTTGTCCGAAATTTTCCAAGCCATCTCCTTGGGGATGTTGAACTCGACGCACAATGCCTTTATATCGTTTTCTCTCAAGACGGACGAGAAATCTGCCACAGAGGCCATGATCGAGTAAAAGCTAGGGTTTGTCAGAAAGGTTTGTCTGAAAAACGAGAAGAAAGAAGACGACAGGCTGAAGGCGTAAATGATTTCAAAAATATGGAATGGAGACTTAAATGCCAAGCGTGAAATCCCTCATTAAGGACACCGTCAGTCCTGCCACGTGTCATCTCCCTACTTGACCCTGCAAAAGGACGGATCTCTGGCGCAGAAACCCCTCATTAAGAATGCCGTCAGGATCGCCACGTGTCACCTCCCTACTTAGCCTATAAAAGGCGGATCTCCGGCGCAATAATGGCTAGGATCTCCGCCCAACCAAAGGGAGACACGTGTCGCCTTCTGCCCTGTAAACCGGCCAAAGGCTGGCAAAAAACTCTTCCAGAATTGACCAAAACGGTCAACAATTCTGGTACTCCGGAATTGACCGAGACGGTCAACAATTTTGGTGCTCTGAAATTGACCAAGACGGTCAACAATTCTGGTACTTCGGAATTAACCAAAATGGTCAACAATTCTAGAGCTCCGGAATTAACCAATACGGTCAACAATTCTTGTCAAACTCTCCTTTAAGCTTTTCATGAAGTTACACGAGATCCTCGAAGCAAGGAAAGGCATCCCATCATTAACATACTGGAAACCAGGCTTCTGGCCACTAGCATGGGGGGCTAGTGATGGGTATGTCGGGATGGGTTGGACCCAGAAAGTCAATGGAGGCCCAAAACAACGGTCAACACTCTAACGGCCCAATTGGAAAGCGGGCCCAAAAACTGAAAAGCCCAGGACGGCCAACGTTGACGTTGACCGTCCGGGCGGCCAACTCTCCAGCAAACGGTCAACTCAAACGTTGACCATCCGCATTACGCGCATTGGGCCAAAAGAGGCTTTTCTACAGTAATGGGCCTGTCTCACTCAGGCCCATGGCCCATCAGGCGGCTAACAACAGACATCCTTCACAAGGGCGGCCAATACGCACACAGGTGGTCAACTCGAACATTGACCATCCGTGTTTTGCTCATTGGGCCCTAATAAGCCCTTCTACAGTAACGGGCCTGACCTGTTTAGGCCCACGAATCATCAGAGGCCAACAACGGTTTTTCAAGGACATTCCACGATCCCAGCTGGCGCCAAAAAGGATGTTAGCAATAATGGCACCTCCCATATAAGGAAGGCGCCAGATTTCTCCAAATCTTTGCCAGCCCAGGATTTCCAACGGTTACATGCACGGAAGGAAAGCGCACGGTTTGGAAAGCTGTTGGCCGCCTCACAAGAAAACAATCTCGATCAGCTTAGCAATTGGCATCTACTCTAGAAGGCAAGCCAGCCAGCAGATCAGGAAGGCAATTACTCATTCCAAAGAATGATGATCGCTCTCTCAGCTACAAAAGAAGTCATTGAATCATCATTCAAGGCACGCCTTCATTAACGCATGCTTTCGACGACACAACACAAGAGCTTTCATTGACGCTTTCAATCACTGACCAATTGCATACGCCTGTTGTAATACGAACGAGTGCTCTTAGTGATCTGCCTCTCCGCCACCTTCATCCTCCAAAAAACCCCAAGGCAACAAGCGAGCCCATACGGCCATTTACTACCTTCCCACCTCCCAAATTCAAGAAGACCTCACGTCTCTCTTACATCTGGGTCAAACACTCTTTCTCTTTTTCTCTCTCTCTCAGTTTCAGTTTTTCTCTCGAAGACTATTTTACTGACTTGAGTGTCGGAGTATTTTCGGTGGGATAATTTTTCGCCGAACACGCTGACCTCTTGTTCTGTTTAGTGGTGTGCAGGGTCCAACTCAGGGAACGGAACCGGAGCCAAGACAAGAGGATCATCCAAATCTGTTCGAAATTCGGATCCAGAGACGCATCACTAAGTAACGATATTGCTCAATTACCACAAAAAAGAACGGATGTTATTTTAGAAAAATAAACACAAAAAATAAATAAATTAATACCATCATATTTAACTAATATCTCAAACATAATAAAAAATGTACAAACTGTAAATCAAACAATAGTTCAAGAAATTTTGAATTAGATTTAGAAATAAATAAAATAAAATATAGGAGAAATACTCCCAATCCTCCTAGACTTACTCCTCCCGATATTCAATATAAAGAAAGATATCAATTTCAAGGTAAAAAATACTCAACTAAATCCATCTATGAATGAAACATAGTTGGTAAAATGCTATATGATATGGGCATATTAGCAACTGCTTATAAGCACAATAACAAATAGGGGAACATCAAGTTTGAAAACTTATTATTATTGATTTTACTGGCATTTTTAAATTCTGGTGGGACAATACTCTAACTCAACAATAAAAAAATTATATTTTAAATTATACTGTACAAATTCAACAAGCAAGAGTTAATGGAGAAATATAATTTGTACGACAAAAAAATTGTGTTGAAGTTCTTATCGTCACAATTAGTCAGGTCTTTATTGGCAATTCTGAGAATGAAATTAATAGTTTCAAATTTGTTTTGACTAAATTATGATATCCAACACTTAAGATTTTAGATAGTATAAAAATTATTAAATCAAAGTGTCATTATTTCATGAATTCAAGTTATAACATTTAAATGTATTAGAAATTTCAAATTATGCTTTATTTTATAAAGTATTCTCCAAGTTTGGATTTATTATCTTCTTTTTTTTTTTTCAAATGGCCATGAATTGGCATAATTTTTATGGTTATTTTTAATGATTATCAAAGTACGAAATATTCCTCTTTGGGATTATGTACATATGTAAGTAAAATATTACATAATTTAAAAAAACTAAAGAAAAAAAATTAAGAATAAGACTTGAAAATAGAAGTAAAGTAGAAAACAATATGTTTATATGCAAATTTATGTTCATATTCTGTTTTTATTTATATATAATAATTGACAATATTATATTAATTTTTGAAAATATTCAAGAATCATTCAACTTTGATGTTTTTTTTTTTTCTGTCAATATTCTATTGTTTGATGCAATGTTTGATTGTTAGTAGTTATTTGTTGGAATAATTTTGTCCTATTTTTTTTTTTTTTACTTTTTTACATGTTTTGGCAAAATTTGTAGATTTTAATGGTTGATTCTTGTTATCTCTAGTTCATATGACTTTCTAAATATTGAATAAATATTATTTTTTTAGTTTAAGGTATTTCTTATTGAGTTACTCATTTTGAAATCATAAAATAGTTTTTGGTGTCTTGACGTTTGGTTAGTGTGTGACCAACATTTAACTGCAAGTTTCATGTTTTTGACGTGCGATTTTACGTTCAAATGTCAATCTTCACGTATTATTATCTAAGTCCTAGAGTTGTTCTATTTTCTCGGATTTCAATATTTGGTCTTTGATACTTAAGTCAAGTATTAGAATTATTTTAATGACTTAAGATTATGATTACGTTTAAAAAAATTATATAAAGACATCATAATATTAAAAATATAGAATTTATAATACTATAATATAGTCTATAATAGTCTATAAATTTTTGAGATTGATTTTCATATCATGGTAAATGTTGAGGCCAAATATTGAAGTAGAATACTTATAGTCATTTAATCATTATTTTTTGATAATATTGGTTGAATATTGATTTTTTATGATATCAATTGGATATCAATGGGAGACTTCAAATCCACTACATACCATGGAGTTGGCTGAAGGTATTGTATTGTCACGTGTCAGTAGCAAGTAAGATCTTAAAGATGTCCAAAATCAAGGTCCATAGGAGATTATTGGTATATTTTTGAGTTTATAACCTCGGTTGTAATGAGACATTTAGATTCAATATTTATACATTTTATATCAAAGTCTTAAATCTTTCCCATCATATTATTATTTGGTATGTCATTTGGATTTACAATTGATATCTCATATCTTTCATTCCATATAATTGATTTCACATCATATTGATATATTGATGCGAACATGTATACATTATATTATTAACCATATAACTTACTAGATATTCTGCCTACTTCTAACTATATTATTAGATTTTACTAATTTACTTATAGGTTCTTGGATATATGAATATAGATCGGTAAGTCCGTCTTAGATCTTATACGAGAAGATTCAAGATAGACTAATATTATTATATTCACATCTTTTATTAATTTGTAAGTTTGTTCAGTATAATATATAAATCACATCAAATTATTGTTAATTAGCATTAAATTATTCTCAAATACTATTAATATGATAATAAAACTCTGCAATTGTTGGATAAGACCCCTAGCACATCTTATAAATTTTAAATTCTAGCTAAAACTAGAAAGTGGTGTCACTAGAACAGTCGTATTGATCGACAAAACATTCCAAATAAGTTTGGCATTCCAAAGTTATGTTACATTGAATTTCTTCTAATTTCTTAAGGAGTCTGTCAAACTCTTTTAGTGTTTCTTTGTTTTTATGGGTCTTGATTAGCGTTAGTCGAAAACATAGATATTTGTTGGACACATGTATTATAATTGATATCATCTAAAATAATTTAATAGAATGAGCAATATCATTTAAAGAAAAAAATAATGATGGCGATCGAACAATGAGAAGCCGATGACATGGTGATGACCAGCACTGAAAACGACACCGGAAAAGTCATTGGCGCTAGAATCTCACCGGAAAAGTTGCCGGAGTGGGAACTGGGAATTTTCAGATGCGTCAGCACCGGAAATGGGATGAATTTTCAGATTGAAAAATCACCAGTCTTAACAGGTTAAAAAATATTTGGAGAAGTTCAAACAATGCATTATCCGACAAACAAATCGAATATTTGAAATCAGCTTCCTCGTCAAAATATTTAGGGTATTTTTGGATATAGAAGAAAAGAAAGAAAATTTTCAAAGAAAATAATTCTGAGTGTTTTAATTGGACATATATATATAGTATCACTATTTTATTAAAAATTACAATCCATTTAAAATCAAGTGACACGGAAGGAAAAAAAATCAAAATTTTATATTAAATGTATATGTTTTTCTCTGTTTTTGTTTTTTAATAATTAAATAATAAAAAAAATGTTTTTAAAAATTTATTTTCTTTTCAATATGAGTATTCATATTATCCTAATAAAAATATTACTTTTTAAAATTTTTAACTATTTTTTTTTTTTTACATATATACATTTACACTTAAAAAGAAGGAATTAAGGAGGTGTTCAGTGATGGTTTTCATCATTTTAATGCATTATTTTTCAGATTTCTTTTTAAATAAATTAATTAATATTCTTTGCGTTCAGATGGATGAGAAAAATTCTAAAGATATAAAGGAGATTCCTGAAATTGATGTGACAATCCTCGATATAAAATTATAGAAAACATTTAGAATGGCTACCGAGTTTAATTATTAAATTATCCATAAGTTTTTTTGTTTCGCCCAAATTTAAAATATTGGTATTTCGTGATATTGTTACTATATTTTTTTTCACACAAATTAAGTGCTAATTTAATTTGATATAAATGTGAAGTCTTATCTATAATTTAAATATTATTTTTTCAGGGTAGCGACCTAACTGGTGCGCCTCCTTTCTCGAAGCAACGCGCCGGTTCGTCAACTCCTTGCTAATTCCGTGGCTAATTATTTTTTCCCTGTAATTCGCTTGTCAAATCTGGCGGATTGAAAACGCTTAACCCAAATCCACGAAACAAGCCGATTAGAAGAAAAGGAAAACGCTCGACCCACTTCAATATGAATTAATTAAATAAGCATTCACCAATAATTTCGTCAGCTCTGATCCGTTGCAGTTGAGGCGGAGAGAGGCGAGAGAGATGGACGAGATATTGACAGAAGATGAAGCGCTGCAGCCAGCGAATAAGAAGTTAATTCAATAAAGCTGCTTTCTTTTACTCTTGCGTGGAAAGTCTTGTTCCCCAATTTGATTTTTTCCCCTCAGTCTATCTTTTCCTTCATCTTACACGAAATTAAGTCTTAGCAAAAATAAAATAAAATCTTCGATTTAGGTTTTATCCGCGCCAAACCTTCAATTTGTGGGTTTTGGTATAAATCTGTGTCTTTTCCTCATCTGGGTTTCTCTCGATTTTCTGCCGCACCTGCTCTTCCCTTTGCCTCACTCGTTCACTCGACAGTCTATAAACTCCGGTGAAGATCGGCCTCTTCTTCATTCGACCCGTGCTGCTGAGTATAGTGAGTTTCACTTTTCGATTTTAAATCTTATTATTGGAACAACTACTTGTGTTTGTTAGAAGTGAATTTTTGAGTTCATTTCAGTTATTTGTAGCTCGTAACTTCGCTCTATATTTTGGCATTCTTAATTGCATCTTACTATAGTGGATTCTTGGAAGTGATTTGGTTGCAGATAGGAAATTACTGTTCGGGTAGACTATTAGGAGTGGTTTGATCACCAAAGTGGACTGAATAATGAAAGGCAGCATAAATTAAGCCTTTTTCTCTCCGGTTCTCACCTAAGGGGCCTTTTTTTTTTTTTTCTTGAATCTGAGGAACAAGTGGGAAAATCTGGATCTGAGAATTATGTCACATGATAATGAGAATGTCAAAGAGGAAATTGAAGAAGTTAATGGTCATAAATCCAAGGCTCATAGTCCTCTTCAGAGCTCATCATCTCTGAGGGAGCTGCTGAGCGATGATACTCCAAAGGATAAGAAAATTGGTCTATTCAGCAGTTACAATTTTGGAATATTGGGTTCCCCAACAAGGAAATTCTGGCAGATTGCAGATGAGAGGGACCAGGTCTCTCGTTTTGTGCTTCCTCCTTCTACCAGTCATGGTCTCAGGGAAAGATTAAGAGGTGTTTTTCCTCGGAAAATTGATTGGGAATCTCTTAGGAATATCTGCAATGAATGGTTTAGAAACCCAATGAACATGGCCCTCTTTGTCTGGATAACTTGTGTAGCTATTTCGGGTGCAATTTTATTTCTTGTCATGACAGGGATGTTAAATAGCGCCTTACCGAAAAAATCCCAAAGGAATGCTTGGTTTGAAGTTAATAACCAAATCCTCAATGCCTTGTTCACGCTTATGTGTTTATACCAACATCCCAAAAGGTTCCACCACCTTGTAATGCTGTGTAGATGGAAAACAGAAGATATTTCCAGACTTAGAAAGATTTATTGCAAAAACGGAACTTATAAGCCTCATGAATGGGCACACATGATGGTGGTTGTTATACTTCTTCAAATCAATTGTTTTGCTCAGTATGCCCTGTGTGGCCTCAATGTGGGATACAAGCGATCTCAGCGTCCAGTAATTGGAGTTGCAATTTGTATCTCCGTCGCAATTGGTGCTCCGGCCATTGCGGGAGTTTACTTGATTGCCAGCCCTTTGGGAAAGGAGTATGATTTTCACTCTGACGAAGAAGCGCAGGTGCATCTTTCTGCTGGTAAGCAACCGGCACAATTGAGATTGAAGTCCTTTGAGAAGAGGTTCTCATTTGCAGCAAGAGATGAATGCATGATTGTTGAAGATCGACCGAGATGGAGAGGTGGAATTCTCGACTTCTGGGATGATATTTCCTTAGCTTATCTATCTCTTTTCTGCAGTTTCTGCGTTTTTGGATGGAACATGGAGAGATTAGGTTTTGGCAACATGTATGTTCACATTGCAACTTTCATTCTGTTTTGTACCGCCCCATATTGGATTTTCAACCTGGCTGCCATTAATATTGATAATGAGGTCGTGAGGCATGCTTTAGGGGTTACGGGAGCACTCCTTTGCGTGTTCGGTTTACTCTATGGTGGATACTGGAGGATGCGGATGAGAAAACAATTTAACTTGCCTGGTTATAACTTCTGCTGTAATAAACCTGCAGTTGCCGATTGTGCTTTGTGGCTCTGCTGTTGTTGGTGCTCGCTCGCCCAGGAAGTGAGGACGGGAAATGTTTACGACATCGTGGAAGATAAATTCTACAGGAAACAAACAGATGAGAATATAGAGATGGTGGGTTCGCTGTTGCCTTGTGAAGGTTCTTCCAGTCCAGTCATGATCATGGCTGCTAATTATTCGAGTCCTGGCAGTGGTTTGATGGGCCACCTCGGTGCCAGAAGTCAGCTTTCTTCTGTTGACGAGGAGTCTCCTGCAGAAGGTATGGTGAAGACATTGAAACCACCATCTCCATTATTGATTAAAAGAGAAGGCAGTTAAGGCTATCTGTCATTGATGAGTACATAGATTATCTGTGACATATGGAATGCTTTCAAATATTGATGTGATTATATGATTTCTTTGTGCGCGCGCTAAAGATAGTGGACAGTTTCTTTTGAGCGTATGCTTCTCATGCTTGGCAGTTTTCATCATTTTAATGAATTTTCTTCTTCCTTCATTACTGGCTGCATCATAAAGCGGCAGTTGTCTGGCTTTAATATCATGCATCAATGACATATCATATGGTTTCTATTCATGAAAGCAGTCTCTCTCTCTCTCTATCCGTGTGTGAAATGGAATTCTGTTCTTAAGATTAGTTTGACTGTATGGAGGAGAAATTTCCCGTGCAAAATGTGACAGGATCTACAAAACATTCCATTTAATTAAAAATTGTACTAATTTCCATGAACGGGGTAAGGAAGTGTATGCTGGGACATTTGCCAGGTGACGATCAGCATTAACTAAGAAGAATATCAGAGCTCAAATTGCAGGCAAATCAAGTTAACATATCCACGGAAATGTTAATAAGATGAAAGATAAATCATAGATCAACTAAGACCTCGCAAAATTTGTTATAAATCAGATTGTGACTGTAATTAAGTTAGCAAGTTAACATCTCCAATTAAGGCAATTAAGTATTGTGATTGTAATTATGAGTCAGATAGATATATAGGCTATCAATGGGATAACGTTGGTATTGTACATTTTGTATATTTTGTACGTGGAAACTTGAAAGATAAACAAGCTGTGAAGACCTAAACTCAAACTACAATACCCAACTTGGATTGCTCATGTAGAAACCTCAAATTATAGAAATCATCAAATATCTATCATAAATTTAAACAATTATAAAATTAGTTTCTCATTTAAGTATTGTGAAGATAACGAATAATAAAAATTTTAATCATCAAGGGCTGCAATCTGTGAGAAAACAACCACATCAAGCCTATATAATAACATATCCTGTCTATTATCAAAAGAATAATAGCTACTACTATTTAAAATCCTTACTACCTAAAAATTTTACAACAAATGAAGGATACCTCATTAGCGCTACGTATTCAGCTCAAATTTGGAGTCAATATAAGGGTGAGTCGAATGTCTAATAAGTGATAATAATTTACAATGTATAACAATTAATAATAATCTTGAATAAAAAATATAGAAAATACATAACTAACAATATAAATATTAGTAATAAATTTTATTTGAGACTATACAATTTGTCATAACCATGACTTAAAGGTAATAATAAAAATAGATCTCATCGGATTCGTATATCATAAAGATAAAAGGATTTCACATAATCGGTATTTCATCAATAATGCTCGGGAATCTCCTAGAGTCCAACATAATGTGAAAGATAGAGATTTTCTAGTTCGGATATCAACACGAACTACTTGGACACACCAAATTCGACTGCAATAAAAATATCGTAGATACCATAGAATGCAAATCTCACTAAATCTCACTCATTGATTTTACTGAATATAATTTAGAGATTTCACTGAATTATAAACTTAAGAGGTATTAATAATAATAAGATGTCATGAAAAATTTCTAAATCTTATTCTATTATTGTCACCAAAGGTCAGGTATGTCCACCCTCGTCAGCTAGGTATGTATTATGAGATAATCGATACTTGTAAGTTTGACATGTTACTAAACCAATGGTTTACCGAGACTTTGTCGAATAAAATATAAATATCTGATCAATGCACATTTTTCTGCCCACAAGAAATGTAACGAATCAGAATTAAGTAGATCAAATCAATAAATAATTGAATTCTAAATAACAAGTAATTAAATTCAAAATTAAATATCTAAAATAATAATAATAATAATCAAACTCAATAATCATGATAGGACCTTATTGAACAACCGTCCGAATAATATAAATACGACCTATTTTATAATCATCACAAGGAAAGTGACAAATCAACCATGATCATGTTCAATACATAACATAATATTCTAATTACTTTCAAAATATAACAATGGGCCTATATTTGGCTGATTTTTAATAACCAAAATATAATTCGATCCAAAAGAACCAAAATACAACCAACGCTATCTATCTAAACAGATACAATACTTAACAGAAAATACAAGTCCACGCCAAATTTCGACCAGCTCCTATGATAAGTCCAAGCCTTCTACTCTAAAAAGAGAAAACAGAAAATGTGAATTAAAAACTCAACAAGTATCACTTATACATAAAATAATACATATATACATATCCACAATCAAAGGGAGGGTGGAATCACATAATAAATCGTGTAAAATAGCTCATGGGATCGAAAAATTTACTAAAAGTTTGTGGGTAGTCTCATACTCAAATCGTTTATCATATCACACCGTCCGATTGAAGCGATACCCGCAACCAATCACGATCCGGAGTTAAACATCATATACATAAATAACGGCTACAATTTAAACCTACAACTTTGTGCCATCTTATTTCATTATTATTTGCTACATTTTAACTCTACAACTACTCGGTCATCTTTTATTATTATTAGTTATAATTTAGACCTACAACTTTCGGTCATATTATTATTATCGGTCATAATTTAGACCTGCAATTCTCAATTATCTTTTTATCATATTGGCTACAGTTTAGACCTATAACTCTTAGCCAATTTATTATCATTATCTGCTATATTTTAGGCCTATAATTCTCGGCCAACTTAATATCATTATCGATTACAATTTAAACCTATAACTCTCAACTATATTATTATTATTATTAATTATATTTTATGCCTATAATTCTCAGCCATCTTAATATTATCATCACACATCCGATCACTTATTGGATGGCTTATTGAATCACTTATTGATTCATGCAAGCCTTGGACCACCATGATCCTATATACATGTCGACCCACTCGGTCCTTGAATCATCACGGTCCCACACACATCAACCCATTCGAGTCTCGGACCACCACGGTTTCACACACATATCAACCCAACCGAACCTCGGACTACCATGGTTTCACACACATCAGCCCACCCGGGCCTCGGACCACCACGGTCCTACACACATATTGTAACATCCTCAATAATTTTAATTTTATTTTCGAGGACGAAAACCTTTTAAGGGGGAAAGATTGTAATATCCCAAATTAAAAAAAAATATTTATAAGTTAGTTTCGATAATTATTCATAATTACTTTTAGACTTAAAATCTTATAATTGGACTAACATTTAGGCCTAATAAATTTGATAGATTAATGGATTGGGCCTGAATATTTAGACCGTTAATTAAAATTTAGATTAAATAATGAATTAATTATTCGTTGACGAAATATATATATATATATGTACGAATAAATGAAATATTAGAAATTTAGGTTAATGTCTTAAATAGTGGTAATTAGATAACTAACTAAATAATAAATATTTTAAAGAGAGATAAATAAATATACATAAATAAATATATTAAAAAAATATACTAATAAATAATAATAATGATAATAATAATAATAATAATAAACATATTAATAAATAATAATAATAATAATAATAATAATAATAAATGTATTAATAAATAATAATAATGGTAATAATAATAATAATAAATATATTAATAAATAATAATAATAATAAATAATAATGATAAAAATAAAAATAAATAATAATAATAATAATAATAATAACAATAAACAGAAAAAAAAAAGAGGAAAACGGGGGGAGAGAGAGAGGAGGGAAACGAACGAAGGAGGAGAAGAAGGAAGGAGGAAGAGGAGGGAAAGAAAAAAGAAAGAAAAGAGGAACGGCGAGCGAAATTTGCGGCAATGAGGAAGGAAAGAGTTGATTTTTCTTTCGTTATTTAAGGAGAAGTTGAGGAAGGTAGTGGGAGAACAAAACCCTAGCTGTCGTTGTTGTTCTTCGCCGCTGCCGCTGCCGCTGTCGTCGAATTCGCCGTCGTCGATTTGTGGAGTTGCCGCCGTTGCCGGAAGAAAAGCAATGATTGAGGCAAGTGAAATCCTGTTACTGTCATTTCTCCTCTAATTGCAAATGAATCATCATTATTTCGCTTCTTCCTTCATTGCAAGTATAATTTCTAATTTCTGTCAGTAAATCGTTTCTTTTTTCTCTCTGATGCTCATTCATGCAGTAATTGGTTGTATCTCTGTGAGATGGAAATTGGGATCGAAAACAGAGCATTTGCTCTCTGCTCGATCGCTTCAGGAAGTGGAACGGTGAAAATTTGTACTAGGCTTTGGTTACGTGAATGGGTATTGCTAGTGGGTATAATCACGCGTGGATAATTGGGTGTATGTATTCATATGTGTGCGGGTGTGTAAGTGCAGGAGTGCATTGTGTATGGTTGTGTGAGTCGATGGTGATTCGATCGATTTGTGTGTGTGGGTGTTCTGTGTGTGCTCTGTGTGGGTGGATGCGTTGACAGTAAAGGTGATTCTATTGATGCTATGCGTGTGTGAGTGTGTGTAGGAGCATATGTGCTGCTATGGTAGGTGTGAACGGTTGAGTGTAGCTGTGTGTGTATTTTGTGTGTGATGGGTGTGGGTGTGGTATAGAGAAGCAGCAGCTGACGCTGCTGTGTGAGCTACCGTGTGTGTGCAATGGTGAGGGTAGTGGGTGTGTGCTGTGTGTGCGAGTGTGCAAGTGTGTATATGTATGTAAATGAGTGGGTTGATTTGGTTTGAGTGTGTGTGCGTGTGGAGTAGAGTTGGTGGATGGCAGTTTGTGTGTACACGTGTGTATATGTATGTGTGTGTATATATATATGGGTGTATATATATATATATATTGTATACATGTGTGTATATCTGTGTGTGTGTATATATATATGGGTGTATATTGTTATATATATATATATATGGGAGTATATTGATGTATGAGTGTAGATATATATATATATATATATATATGCAATTGTGGGCAAATACTATATATATATTGAGTAGGAATATATGTTGAGGATAGATGTTAATGAAATGGATATAAAATATGTGGAAAGGGGTTGTGTGTGCGAGAACCGGTAACGTGACCGCGAATGTTTAAATTATTACAGATGGACAACCTGTTTATGTTGGAATTAGTTACTTCATGTGATAAATTAAATGTTGGCCTTGGTAGTAGGCATTGAACAGGAATAGAATGAAAGAACAGTTAAAGTGGTTAAGTATATAAATAATAATTCGGTCTATATTTATTCTTATATCTTTCTGTGATAAATTCCCTTGTGTTAGATTTGATGGAGTTAGTACGGTCTATGTCAGCACCAAACGACGTTCTTATTATTGATGTTGTAAAACTTTCTTTGCGTTATACTCGATTGTGTGAGTATTAGAATTGTTGGTTTTCTACGGTCAAGGTAAAGGAAAGCGTATGAAAATCCTAAGGTTTCTAGTCAAATGGAAGGTTACGACACCTTAGCGTGGTCTGCACTTATCCAATACTAATTTCCATATCATGATGATAATGAGGTATGTTTATCGTGAAGGGATGCTTATAGCCACGTGACCATCGTAGGAGATGATATCAGGGATATCATTTGACGAAGGGTATCACGGATGGTATTGGCATGCTACGGGTATAGCCTCTGGGAGGACTATAGGGGTAATTGGATACCATGGATGACTTCATTGCACTTACCTAGCCGTTGGGGGCATAAATGCGCGGCTGTTGGTTCACGGTAGCAGAATAAGATCCAAGGAGATTCTTATTATCTTGTACAATGGTGACATCAATTTGAGCTGATAATAAAATTCTTATTATCTCGTACAATGAATCAAGATGGATGCTTATAACCTAGTGACCATCGTAGGAGATGATATCTGAGATATCATTGGCGAGGAGTATCGGAGGTGGTATCGACAGGCTATAGGTACATCCTCTAGGAGGACTGTAGGGGTACTTGGATACCATGGATAACCTCGTTGTACTTACCCAACCGTTGGGGGGGTAAATATGTGACCTTTAGTCCACTACGGTAGAATAAGGTCCTTGGAGACTGCTGTCGTTCATACAGTTGTGACATTGTATTGAGCTGATGATCGGATTCGACGGAATCCATGTTGCTTCCTTGATACTTAGCCGTTCACGTGGCCTTCGGGTTGTGGACACGACATGTCATTGAGTCTCGGATAGTGGTTGATCTATTACCTGCTATTATTGATTATTTTATTGTCCGAGATGCTTAATTGTACTCATCTATTGTTGATTATATTACTTACTGGGCATTCAGCTCACTCTTTTATTTTATTAGCTCTAGATTAGACAGGTTGATACCATGATAGAAGAGATCGCGTGAGTAGACTCCAGGCAGAGGTGATCTTAGAGATTGAGGCTTTCCGGAGAGAGACTTAAGATCTTGGTTGTTTAATTACTGTTTAACTTTTATTAGATTTCTCTATGAGGATTGATATTTTTGACATTGATGTCATTTATTGAAGTTATTTGTTATTATTATGGATATTTATGTGATGATACATTTATGATGACTGTGGATTGTGTCTTAAATGATCTTATAGAATTCATTAAAGTTGTTTGATAACGCGTAATTGATGATTTTGGATGACTTAAGATTTTTACCATGACGGTCCGGGTTGGGTTCAGGGATTCGAGCTCGGGTCGTCACACATATCAACTCACCAAGGCCTCAGACCACCACAATTCTACACACATATCAACCCACTCGGGCTTCAATCATACCATTTTTTGTATAAATATACTGATACATGAATATATATAGTCCATATATTTTTCAAATTTTCATAAAAATAATAAAATCCTCCAAAAATCACAAAACTCATACATAATCACCGAACGACTCGTAAATCGGACATGCATGTTCAAAATAAACAAATAGGGTCTATAAAAATAATATGTATATTAGTAAAATTTTTAAACAGCAGTCAAAACATATTAAATACTAAAGTAGACGAAAGATAAGGATTATAAATACTCATCTCAATCTCATACTAGCAGATAGATAAAATGATACTCTGAAGTACTCGACCAATACCTTCTCACTCCTCCTCCCCTGCGCGCCCTTCTTTCTCACTTCTTTCTCTCTCCTGCCACGTGCCTCTCCTCCCGTGTTGCACCTTTGCCTTCACCCGCATGTCGCTTCCTTCCTTCTCCCTACTATGTGCAAATCAGCCCTCTCTTCTCTCCTCCTTTTCTTCTCTCTCTCTCTCCTTCCTCCTCTGTGCACACCTATTCTCTCTCTTTTCTTTTCCTCTCTGCTTCTGCTTTCGCTGCACACTTCTCCTCCCCCTTTTTATCTTCTTTTTTTTCTTTATTAATAATAATATTATTATTACTATTATTATTATTATTTTCCTTCTCTTTTCTTTTATAATCAAATTGGCGCTTAGGGCTAGTACAAGCGTACCTCGAATTCTAGTCCAACTAATTTGAATATTTTTTAAAATTTTATAATATATAATTAATTTTTATTATATTCAGATTACTCAAAATAATAAATACATCCAAAGTATATTAAATAGAATTTGGGATATTACACTTTGCCCTCCTTATAAAAATTTTATTTTTAAAATTTACATATTTTAATCATTATATCGATCCTCAACAAATAAGAATATTCTCCGAGACTTATCCTCGAGCACCTACAATACTTCCTTAATTGGAAGATTACTCGAAAGCCTGATGACTAATGGAATCATCTTATTTCTCAACATCAGATCCATTCTATTCTAGAATTTGAACCGAACCTCAATATAAAACAATTCTCGTCGACCAGTAACAGCTCAAACTTGATCACATGCGAAGAATCACATACAAATTTTCTCAATATACATACATAGAACATATCATAACAATCCACCCAAACTCAGAGGCAAGCCAATTTATAGGCCACCTCTCTAATCCAATGAAAACCACAAATGGCTCAATACACTTTGACTTAATTTACCCTTCTTCCTCAACTTCAAAATTTCTTTTCTTAGGGATACTTTCAGAAGTATATGATCACCCACATTGAATCTCAAATCGAATTTTGAGACCTATAGGCCATGCGCCCACACACATCCATTGCGCTGCTATGATTGATTATCTATCTGCAGTTGAACGCTATTTTAGAATTCAACTTAGCTTATGTTAGGCAAACTTTTCCCAAATTTCATCACAAATTTTGAATTACAATCGAAGACTATTAAAGTTAGAATACCATACAACCTTGCAATCTCATTGATATACTAACAAGCCAACTTATATCTCGAATATGCCATTCTGACTGACAATAAATGAGCCGACTTTGACAATCAATCTACAATCTCCAGTTGACATCCAGATTCTTTGACATCCTGGGCAAACTTAAAACAAAATTTATCGAAACATACCTCTACTTCTAGCTGAGAATTGACAGAGTATATAAAATCCTGGAAGCTTCTCATGCTCAACTTCCACCTGATAACGCACATACACCTTGCCACATATGTTTTTTTTTTACCAAAAAAAATATATACCACAATCTCATGCCTCATATTCTGCCACCAAACACTCTTCCTCATATCCTGAGACATCTCATTCATTCCGGAATAACTCATATACCTTGATCTGAGGGCCTTATTAAGAAATTCCTCATTTAATTCCTTAATATTTGGAATATGGATCTTATCCCAAAAGTAGAGAATCTCATCAGCTTACACACTAAAATCCACTCATGACTCGAGACCCATATCTTAGATAATTTCTATCAAATATGAATCATTCATCAAATACAAGGCTGCACCAAGTGTAACAGCCCAGATTCTAAAATATAGAAAGTCCAAGTCATTAAGTCAATATAATCAAAGGGTAAAGGAAAATTAATCCGGTCAACTTCAGTTGACCTAGAGTGATGATGGAACCATGCCAAGTTTGAAGGAAGATTTATCCGGTCAACTGGAGTTGACCGGCAAAGATGAAGGAATGAAGGAAAATTGAAGTTTATCCGGTCAACTGGCGTTGACCGTAAATGTAAGGAGAAATTAATCCGGTCAATACCAGTTGACCGAAAATGTGAAGGGAAACTTATCCGGTCAACGTCAGTTGACCGGAAGTGATGATGAGCGATTATAAGAATTGAAGGCAAAATGGGATAATTTATGTGACCAGAAAGTTGAGGAATTTCTAGAGATCATGATCTCCGGAAGAAGAAGGAGAAGAAACAATGATTTTCGGAGACCTTGATCTTCGGAAGATAAGAGGGAACTGTGAATTCCGGAGACGTTTGGAGACTAAAGTTTTCGGAGACCTTTGGATGATCTCCGGAGACATTAAAATTTGGAGGATAAAGTTTCTGGAGACCTTGATCTCCAGAGACGATTGAAGTTTGGAGACTTGGGAGTTTAGAGAATAAAGTTTCCGGAGACCTTGATCTCCGGAGACGTTATCAAAGGCTAAAATTTCGGAGACTTTAATCTCCGGAGACGATAAAGGGAGAGACTTCCAGAGACAATTAAAGAGTTTTTCGGAGACTATTTCCAGAGGCCATTGAGGAGTCTTCAGAGACGGTTTTTCGGAGAAGATTGATTAGTTCTCCCGAAACGATTAACGAGTGCTTTTCGGAGGCCATTAAGGAGGCTTCCGGAAACGATGAACATAATTTTTGAAGACAATTATGTGAATTCGGGAAATGAATTTGGGACAATTCTTCCGGAGACGTTATTCGGGCAGGATTGAATGAGAATTGGAGATGTTCTTCTGGAGACCACGATTCCAGAGGACTTGTTTCCAGAGACCATTCCCAGAGACCACTGAGGAGCTTCTGGAGACCTTAAACATAAGACCTTAGATAATAATTTCAGAGATGATTCCAGAGAGAACTAAGAGGCGATTTTCAAAGAAAATTTGGGAATGTTTTCGGAGACCCTAGACAATGACTTCCGGAGACGATTTCCAGATGGAAACTGAGGAGTTTTCTGGAGACCTTTCCGGAGGCCATTGAAGAGTTTTTCAGAGACAATACCGAAGATACTGAATGCGATTCTGGAGGTGATATGTGATAGAAAAAGGAAAACTAACGAAGAGTTGGCTGTCCGATTGACATGATAACTGATTATGAGTAGCGTTAGGGCGACCATACCTAAGTAGGTAACCTATTCCCAACCACCCCACTGACCTTCTAGGACGGCAAGGGGAATAAGCAAAGAAGTACAAGCGGTTGACCTGCCCTACCTACTACCGTCAAACCAGAGGTCTATAAAACAGAACTAGAGAATTTAAGGAAACGTTGAGGGAAAGCTCTTGGCTAAGCCTTTTGGTGGAAGAACTAAGAAAGAATTCCACGCCGGCTCTAAGTTAGGAGATTCAGGCAAGCATACTCCCTGTTTTTGAGTTCATGACTTAATGCAAGTGTACCCCCTGTTTTTAAGTTCATGGTTTAATGCAAGTGTACCCCCTGTTTTTAAGTTCATGGTTTAATACAAGCGTACTCCCTGTTTTTAAGTTCATGACTTAATGCAAGTGTACCCCCTATTTTTAAGTTCATGGTTTAATACAAGAGTACTCCTTATTTTTATATTCATGACTTAATGCAAGTGTACTCCCTGTTTTTAAGTTCATGGTTTAATGCAAGCGTACTCCCTGTTTTTAAGTTCATAACTTAATGCAAGTGTACCCCCTGTTTTTAAGTTCATGGTTTAATGCAAGTGTTCCTCTTATTTTTAAGTTCATGGTTTAATGCAAGCGTACTCCCTGTTTTTAAGTTCATGACTTAATGCAAGTGTACCCCCTGTTTTTAAGTTCATGATTTAATGCAAGTGTACACCCTTTTTTATGTTCATGGTTTAATGCAAGCGTACTCCCTGTTTTTAAGTTCATGACTTAATGTAAGCGTACTCCCTATTTTTAAGTTCATAACTTAATGCAAGTGTACCCCTTATTTTTAAGTTCATGGTTTAATGCAAGTGTACTTTCTGTTTTTAAGTTCATGACTTAATGCAAGTGTACCCCCTGTTTTTATGTTCATGGTTTAATGCAAGTGTGCCTCCTGTTTTTAAGTTCATGGTTTAATAAAAGCGTACTCCCTGTTTTTAAGTTCATGACTTAATGCAAGTGTACCCCATGTTTTTAAGTTCATGGTTTAATACAAGTGTGTCCCCTGTTTTTAAGTTCATGGTTTAATGCAAGCGTACTCCCTATTTTTAAGTTCATGACTTAATGCAAGTACACCCCCTGTTTTTAAGTTCATGATTTAATGCAAGCGTACTCCCTGTTTTTAAGTTCATGACTTAATGCAAGTGTACTCACCTTCTTTTTAAGTTCATGTTTTGATGAATTTATATTAAAGTTTGACGAGGAATATTGTTAAGTTTTTACGTGAAGCATGTTATGGTAATTTGCTTTGATCATCTGTTATTTCATGATGTCTGATTAGCTTACTTAAATGCACAAAATATGGTTATTTACCGATCTGCATGAACTTCGATATTTACATGATTTAAGAAGTCCGTCTATTGCACGTTTACAAAGATCTCTGGCTTTTGTTAAAGGACCTCCAGCAGTTTGATGAAAATGACCCCCTGTTTTAAGACATTAAAAGAAAGACCTTATGGTGTCCGGTTATTTGCATATTTGACTTGGATTTTCAAAAAAGCATGATTTGCGGAACTAAGTATTTGATGGTCGAGTAGTTGTAGGCCTTAAATGTCACCGTTTGATTGGTCAAGACTGCGGACCTTAAATGTAGCCATTTGATTGGTCAAAACTGCGGACCTTAAATGTAGCCGTTTGATTGGTCAAGACTGCGGACCTTAAATGTAGCCGTTGGATTTGGTCATGACTACAGACCTTAAAGGTAGCGTTATAGAATTTGATGATTCAGAGGGTCGAGACTGCAGACCTTAAATGTAGCCGTTATTGAGATATGATGGTCGAGAGTTACAGACCTTAAATGTAGCTGGTTTTTTACGGAAATAAATTTGGAAACAAAAGAATATTTTTGGAAATCAAATTGCATAAAAATGACTTTGGAATCTGTTTTCATGAAACTGCATTCTGTCTTGCATGCATATACGCCTCTATTACATTCTGTCTGTTTGCCTCACTGTTCATGACTATGCATGATTTATGCATGAGTACCTTGCTGGCTCTCTAGCTCACCCCTTCTATTTTTTAGATGATGATGATGACGAGTTTATGCCGGATAAAAAAGAATGAGGTCCGATGGACTAGATAGGGAGGATAGCTGGCCGGAATTTAAGTAGCAAAGGAGCAAAATTGATGTTTTCGCTTATGATGTTTTGGAAAATATTTGTAAAATACTTCCATTGCTAAAATTTAATGAATATTAGTTTGCTTCCATACGCTGTTATGGTCTGAGTGATTTGCAATTCCTAGTGGCATCTCAGTCCTTTTTTTCGGAACCTTCATGTCCGACCGACCTCGTCTTGGCCGGTCAAGAGAGAACCCACGACCCCCTGGCCGTCAACTCACGAAGTTGGGCCTTACGTGATCCTGTACATGCGATGTAAAGTATTTATAAAAGAAAAGAAAAATTTTAAGTCCACCTTTTAAACCAGAGTATATGATCGGTTTCGATCGACGGACGGCTGCATGCGCTGGAATGTGGTCGGTCCGTCACACCAAGAGACATGATAATATCATCTTCGCCCCTAGGAAAATAACTAAATAGTACAATTTTTATTTCATCCAATATCTCTCATTTCTTGATCATTAGATGCACCATCAAACACGAAGACTTCTGACCTAAAATATTAGTTATTATATTCACCTTTCTCGACTACTACTGAATCTCACCCTCATAATTTTTAAGCAAATCCATCCACCAATGCTTCTACATGAGCAATTCCTTCGGCAAAAATAATTACTTCAAGCCTTCTATGATTGGAATAAACCATAAACTTCTCTTTATACTAATAATACCTCCAAATCTTGAAAGCAATACGCGGTTGCCAACTCAAATTCATGCGTTGGATAATTTGGTTTGCAGAACTTCAAATGCCTTAACCCATAGGTAACCGCATGGCCATGATACATCAACAAACATCCCCAAACTTCTCGTAAAAGTAGCACAATACAACACAAATCTACTTGATCCATCAGAAATCAACCAAAATTGGTGCAGACGTCAATCTATTCTTTAACTCATGAAAACTCTTCTCACAATCTTCATCCCAAATGAAAACTATTCGTACTGTGCCAATTTAATCAGAGACACCGAGATCCCCAAAATTTTAACAAATTCCATATCATATCTAGCCAAACCCCAGAAACACCGCACCTCCAAGACATTAGTCGGCCTTTCCCAATATGCCACCACTTTAATCTTCTCTAGATCTATAAATATATATCACCTATAGCAATAATTTGACCGAGACTAATTCTTTCTTCAACCAAAACTCACATTTATTCAAATAACCACCTTCCTCTCGAGGTCTTATCCTGAAGGCCATATCAGGCACATCCTCTCGCTTAATACTCAATTGGTGGTATCTTGAACGCAAGTTATTCTTTAGAAAACATCTGAGCTCCTTACAGCTCATTGATCTATCTTTCTTCACCAAAAAGCACATAAGCTCTCCACAACAACGCACCATATGAAACCTTTCAACAATAAATACTGCAATTGTTGCTTTGATTCCGTTAATTCAGACCAGGCCATTCTTTGTGGAGTTCTCAAAAGTGTTACTGATCCTGACATAACCTCAATAGCAAACTCAATTTTTCGATCCGATAAATAATCCAAACTAATCCTTCAAAGAGAAAGCATCTTCAAACTTGTATACAATTGGAATATCCTCAATGACCACAGAATGATTCCCGAATGTCGTCACATATAAAACCTTTCTTCAATAAATACTGCAATTGTTGTTTCAATTCCTTTAATTAAGACGAGACCATTCTTTGTAGAGTCCTCAAAATTGATGCTGATCATGATATAACCTTAATATCAAACTCAATCTCCCGATTTGATAAATAATCCGGACTAATCCTTCAAAGAGAAAGTATCTTCAAACTTGTATACAGTTAGAATATCTTCAATGACCACAGAATGACTCCTGAATGTGACAGCATATGCCAAATATGCTCAACATCCATTTTCATTAAATAATTTACATGAAAAGCCGAGATCAATCCCATCATCTCACCATTAATTCATCCTTGAATTTTGAAAGATTCATAACCCCAGAATACTGAATAGAACGGTCTTGCCGAAACAATCTGCCATGACTAAGAGATCGGCTCTAACATCACGAGTTGTGGCGGCAAATACCTACTAGGAGTTGCTGTCTTCCTATTTGGACACTTCGGATTCGGACAATCCTTTGACAAATGACCCATCTACCCACAATTAAAGTAGACTCCACTCTAATGAAAACAAACTCATCCCGCATGATTTTTTCCCACAATACTCGCAGGTAAATCTCATGAACTAGAATTTCAGAGGAGAAGACTTCACTTCCACTGACTTTCCTTTGCCTAGGGTTCTAGACATCAAACAAGATATCCAACGAGATACTCTACCCTTTGAGCTCTAGCCTCGATACTCTGACTTATTTTTAAAATATTTCTCTCGGAACTACTCTTACTCAATTAATAGAACCTGATCTAGTACCTCACTATGAGTCCGTAATCAGAGTGGCACCAACTACTTTCAGATTAAATCTTAAAGTTCCTGCATGAATTTTTGGGCTCTCAGGGCCTCATCCGTTACCAAATAGGAAGCAAACCAAGATAGCTTCAAGAATTGTGTGTCGTACTCAGCTACCGTGCTACTTCCTTGCTGTGGCATGCTGAACTCAGCTCCCTTAATCTCCCTGATACTCAATGGAAAGAAATTCTCCAAAATGACTCCAGGAAGACACCCTGAGCTATCTCCTCATACTCCAGCCCAAGATATGACACTGAGTGGCCCACCATCAGCCAGCCTTGCCTTCTAGCTCAAATACAACAACTTAACTTTATCCTCATACAGGGAGCCAATCATCTCAAATATCTTTTTCATCTTCTAGATCAAATCTTCAACCTTGATCAGATCAAATTTTGCAAAAATTTCGAAATAAGACCACTCTTAAATAAGTCAAATAGACTCCCAAAAACTCCCACCTTTTCACCAAAGAACACCCTTTGACCTGCCAACCTTCGTATAGTAGGTAAATTCTCAATCAACTACTAAATCATACAACCCCTTACATCGCTCATGTGACCCATCATAGCCAAATGACCAATTTTCAATTCGAACTCGAACCTTCACTGTGACGACCCCAAAAATCCTAACCGGAAATCGGTAAAATTTTGGTTGTAAAGCAGCCTTTAGACTAAATATAAACCAGTACAATAACCCTGTACAATATATATGTTACACAACAACCATCAAATGATTCAAATGCCACAATATATTCGTGGCACCAACGTTATAACTCCAGGTACAATGTTGGTTTATAAAAGATGCCACTTGATACTAAAATACAAACCATAATTACCTACAGAAACATATATATAACCGTCAATACACAGTGGAACTAAACTATTTATACATCATCAATCCAATATATATAAATCATCAAAATATACAAAAATCCTCCAGGCATAAGTACAAAACCACAATATCTAGGTCCACAAAATCTTTTTCTTTGTCCAGAGCCTAGTCAATTGCTAATCTCTACCCCATCTCACCGAGTTTAAATTCGTACTCATCTGAAGACAGATTTAATAGTAAGGAATAAGCCAGATACTCAGTAAGGTATAATATAATTAAGGACATAAAGTAATATACTTAAAATAAAATAAGAGAAGAAAATATGAGTATAATATAAATGTATAAACATGAAACATGATTAAATACGTTTTTTAGGACACCTTTGTTTTTTCACATTTTATTACTGATTCCTTTAGATTCTAAAATATATAAAATTATTTTTATCTTTATGGACCAGGGCCAGTAGACCTTAACAGCTAACGGTGTGGCCGAACGAGAAAAGGAATATGTATGCTTCCACATATTCTAAGGCACTATCCACAAAATTTAACACCCCATGGTAAGTAGTATACCTTTTACCAGGTATATAGGGCTATAAAGCTTATGCTACGATAACTCCCGTGGCCTAGAGGCAATCTTCGTGTTACCATAGTAATATCCTAATGCATGTCAAGGAATACAACCATCTGAATATAAATTCTTAATCCAGTTTTATGATTACTTATTCTTAAGAAAAATTTTATACTCATTCTTAACACTTTATTCTCACTCCGTGGAGAACGGTTTATTAAAGCTTGACATATTATGAAATTTTCTTCTTATACTTTTCATGACTTGTATAATTCTTATGAGCTTAAGTTTTCAAATAACTTAAATACATGCACTATTATCATAAAACTTGAGAGAATTAAAAATTCTTACACAAAATATCATATACAATTTACAAGTAAATAAATATCAAATAATTAAGATAAAAACGTTCATAGAGTTAGGTTTCAATTATCTAAAGTCAAATCATATATAAACCCTAAATTACATGGGTAAAAATATCGGGGCGTGGGTTAGGGTTTTACATGTGCACAAAACCACATAAAACTACCAAATCGGACACCCAATTGATAAATCATCATGCTCAAGATATAGGTATCAATTTTCTAAAATCAAATCATGTATAAATCTCAAAATAGACTGATAAAAGCATTCGGGCACGGGGTTAGGATTTCATGTACGAAATACCGCATAAAACTTAGAAATTAGACGTGAAATCAATATATATACATGTTCAAGTTATGGGTATCATAAAATAAAAATATGGACGAGTATCAGAACAAAAATATCAGAAGGAATCAGAATAAAAAGTGAAACAAGAGGAAGAAAAGTATATGAGTGCACTTATCTCGACCCAATCTGTAACTTCTCTAACTAACTCTAAGCCAGAATCGGACCTGAGAGCCTCGATCTCCTCTTTCTCTCTCTTCTCCTTTGCATTCTCTCTCTCTCATCTCTCTTAGAATGCCAGAACATGATGCAAAAAAACCCTAACGCACGTTTATATTGCAAGCTGACGCTCGAATACCAACCTGATGCACTTTAGGCGCGTTGCTCCTAGTTCCAGTGCCTACTGCCGGCATTCAAGCACCTGGCAAGCGTGGACCTGTTGGAATAGGCGCCCTCAGAGCCGCCTCGGGCACCCGGCGGGCATCCCTCTCCGATTCCTCTTACCACTCCCGAAACTTAATTTTTTCACATATATTAAACCTAATCTTGATTATATTTCCTTAATTACTCCTAATTACTATATTTGAAAATCGGTACCTTACAACTCTCCTCCACTTATAGAAATTTCGTCATCGAAGTTTAATGAACCTCAAAATCTAACAATCGGGAAAAGTCCTTTTAGATTTCTCCTTCGTGTTCTTATGTTACATCTTTGATTAAATGACTTATTCTAGAAAGTCTTAACTAATTGAATTATTTTTATTCCCAATACCTGATATTTTCTATCTAAATCTAGGTTGGAACATTATCATAAGACAAATTCTCAATATCTAACAATGGTTTAATTTGATCACATACTTCATCAATCATCGATACATGGAAGACTTCATGATCATCCACCAAATTTGAAGGCAACCCAAATTTATTAACTATTTTTTCGACTTAATTCAAACCTCAAACGAACTAATGAATTTCTATTTTAATTTATCCTAAGCCTCAAAAATGATGATTTACTTGGAACCTCAATCTTATTCTAAAATCTCTAGGCGATGGGCCCACAAGCTCCTACTGCACTACTCTAATTGATCATTTATTAGCGTACTGAAATCAACTTACAATTTTTATCTATTGATTCATATTAGACACCTAGGTTACACAATAGTTATAAACCTAAGAAAATTTCAAAGATATCGATATATCTAACATAAAATCCCTAATCCTCATATTATAGTTAATTTAGGAAATACAATTAAAGCAATTATTCCAAAAATTTTAGTACAGCCTCAAGTTACCACCAAAGCTTTGAAACTCAAATACTCCGCAAACTTACTATCTTGTTGGCATGCTAATGAGCCAACTTGTTCAATCCAAACGTATCATCCAAATTCACAATAAATGGGACGTTCTTGTCAGCTAAATTCATAATTGTCCAAATAGCACCCATAAACCTTGCTGTCCTAACAACCCAAAAACAGAATCATGAGGGCTTCCATCTTGTAATTTCATAGTTTTAATACTTCGAATATAACTCTTCTTCCTAAAAACCAAAAGCAAGGCACCCAATTTACTCAAATATTAGGATCTGCTCGTGAATCACCCTTCAACATCTCCTATGAAGTATCAAAAATATACCAAATCTAAAGACTCCTGACATCAAACTATAGGCATCAATATTCACTTTTCTTAAAAAATATCGACATTCACCTTCACAATTCTTAAACAGATTTACTCACTTGCACTATCGCATGACCATCCCCTCTTGCGAAACAACTACTCAAACCTTTAGGATCAATTAGACAATAATTACCTCCATAAGTAATGTGACGGAACGAATTTTTTTTTTTCTCAAAACCTTTCGTCAAACAGAAACACAATTAACGGTCTAAGCATAAGGCAAGACTTCTGCAGAATTTTCGGCAGAGTCTCCTTTGTAACTGGATGAAAAACACAAAAATACAATCCTTTATAATAATCCATTATAAGCACACAACTATCCATCATTCACAATTCCAACAACAAACATTCACAGGATCACATGTGCCATCCATGACACGAATCCATAAAAACATTTACTACCCTAACAGTTTAATAATGAGATGTCATCTAAGACCTGCACAGTAAATCTAGAGTATATAGCGGAAGTAAACTAAGAACCTGCAGAAGCATAACTTTTTCTTTTACCGACATACACATCATAAGATTTTCATACAAAAAAATCTACATGTTCTATAACATCAATAAATATGGAATCAGTATACAAAATCACATTTCTAGCTAGTTGTTGGCATCCAGAAGCTCTTTAAAAACGAATCCACAATGCTCTAAGTCCTCAAAAAGCCTTCAGAAGCTTCTCCTGATTTACTCCTTTTCATCAGGTAATAGCTCTACTGTCTCATCTGGAGGGAAAAAAATACTAAAATAGTGAGCCGAGGCCCATCAAGGTACATGCATATGAACTATAAAACGGTTTTGCCAAAACAATCATATAACCATGCAGAACTAGAATGTTTAATCAAACATCATATACATGTAAAGACATACTATAACGATATTAAATCTCATGCTTCATAAATCATTACACTATAGACTGTAAAATAATAACTATAAACTTTACTGATGCATGGTAAAACTGAAAATAATACTCTATACTGTTACTGACATCTTTTCACTGTATACGATTCATTATCATATTTTTATCAGATGATACTCTATCATCTTTCACTGTACAATACATTTTCATCTTTTATTGTGATATATCTTAACAATTTCAGATCCTACCAGTGTACCCTACATGATCGAGGATAGATTGTGTTCAGTCCACACAATCCAAGGCCTATCATGTCATAGATATCCCATCCCGAGGGATATCTGTACTGTGTGCCACCCGAAGGTCAGCCTATGTCCCTCCTAGCTTAACGCCCTTGAGGACAGGGTAGACCATGAATCGCTCCATGGACAGAGCTATCCTCGATTACCACCATAAGTCCTAAGGCCACACCCAAGAACTTAACTGGATTGTGTCAGCCTCGGGTGCCAAAATAACTGTAACGAAAATCAACTCTTTATCAAAAATCCCATTTTCGAAATCAAACTTTCACAACACAATTTCAGCACTTCTTTAAATTTACATGAAAATTTTGTCGGTATAAGTTTGTACATATTTTCGAAAACAAACTATACGGAAAGCTTCATTTCGATGTCAATTAACTTTCATATAACAGAAGTTACGGTTAAAACTCATCAAAACCTCTTCATTTTCGTACTTAGCACTTCGCAAAAACCTTCGGACTCAAATCGATCACTAAACAAGTCTTATTTCATGAAATCAAAGCCATAAATCCACATATATATACTCAATCATGCATTTAAACCATAAATCCCCAAAATTTCGAGTTAGGGTTTGGCCATGTTCTTTCAATGTCAAAATAAACACATAACACATGCTCATGCATGAAATCGGAGCCAAATACTTCCATAAATATGAACAAACATGAAATCTAACCGATTAATCAAAGGAAAATATGCTTCATATACTATAAACATGCATCAACATCATTTTCGTCCACTTTAAAGCAAAATAAATGGTAAAAACGAAAAATAACATCTGAGGTGCACTTGCCTTGACGCGTGCGTTAACTTTTATAACTGGCTCACGGGTGGATTCGGGCTCCCGGGCCTCATTCTCCCTTCTTCTCTCTCTAAAATCGGCGCTCTCTCTCTCTCTCCTCAAACCCTAAAGTCGTGCTGAAATGAAAAAGAGAGAGCTGGGCACGTTTTTATACTACGCCTACCGCTCGAGCGGCCAGCCAGCGGTAGGGATCCGGAACGGCACTGGTTTTCCTGCCCCATAGGTCGGCTCGAGCGGCCAGCGGGCGACAGGGATTCGGAATGGATCTGGTTTTTCCGCCTGATAGGTGGGCTCGAGCGCCCAGCGAGTGCCACTCGGCTGCTTGCTGAACTCGGACATTTTTTCAACTTTTTACTTTTAAGTACCACTTTTTCACTACACACTGAGTCTCTTACTGATTTTAATCACCTTAATCACATCTAGTTATTACATTTTCGATTTCGGGTCCTCACATTCTCCCCCACTTAAAGAAATTTCATCCTCGAAATTGAGTAAAGTACATACCTCAAGGGAACAAGTGAGGATACTTATCTCGGATCTCCTTTTCACGCTCCCAAGTGGCCTCCTCCGGTGAATGATTCCTCAAAGCACTTTCACCAGGGGGATGGACTTCGTTCGCAATCTTTGATCCTTTCAGTCTAAGATTTACAGTGGCTCCTTAATGTAGGACAAGTCCTTGTCAATGGACAAAGTCTCGTAGTCAATCACATGCGCTGGATTGTGGATGTACTTTCGAATCATCGATACATGAAATACATCGTGTAGGCCCACAAGAGTCGATGGTAACGCCAACCTATAGGCTACCTCCCCGACCCTTTCCAGAATCTCAAAAGGGCCAATGAACCGGGGTTTCAACTTTCCCTTTACTTTAAACCGGAATGTGCCCTTTGACGGTGAGACATTTAGAAACACATGATCTCCTATGTCAAAACTCAGCTCTATCCTCCGCTTGTCCGCATAACTCTTCTGTCGGCTCTGAGCAACCTTCAAATTATCATGAGTCACCTTAATCTTCTCGGCTGTTTCTTTCATAATCTCCGGGCCCAAAATTCTTTTGTCTCCAATTTCTTCCCAATGAATAGGTGACCTACACTTTCTCCCATACAACACCTCAAATGGTGCCATGCCGATACTAGCTTGGTAGCTATTATTATAAACAAATTCAGCTAGGGTCAGATGAGTATCCCAAGTTCCTCCTATCTCCAAAACAGAAGCCCTCAACGTGTCCTCGAGAATCTGAATGGTACGTTTAGATTGGCAATCGGTCTAGGGGTGATACGCAGTACTGAACTTCAATTTTGTCCCCAACTCCTTATGCAAGCTCTCCTAGAACCTTGAGACAAAACGTGGATCTCTATCGACACTATAAGAGGCAGTAACTCCATGAAGCCTCACGATCTCATTTACGTACAATTGAGCCAATCTATCACGCAAATAGGTCGTCCTGATCGCCAAAAAGTGGGCTGAATTCGTCAGCCGATCAACTATAACCCACACAGCGTCATGATTTCTCGGGGTCCTCGGTAAACCCGATACAAAATTCATAGCAATATCCTCCCATTTCTAACTCGGGATGGGCATTGGCTGTAACAGTCCAGAAGGCTTCTTCCTCTCGGCCTTTAGTTGCTAACACACTAGGCATTTCTCCACATGGCCCATGATATCCCTCTTCATGTTTCTCTACCAAAAAGTCTTTTTCAGATCCTGATACATTTTATTCATTCCCGGGTAGATTGTATACCGAGACCGGTGAGCCTCCTTCAAGATTTTCTCCTTCAATCCTTTATCATCCGATACACATAATCGATCTCTAAATCTCAATACACCATCAGCCCGGATGTTAAAATTAGCTCGAGACTCCTTACTCAAATCATTAACAATATCCATGAGGAATAAATCATTCACCTGCTTCTCCTTGACTTCATCAACTACCTCTGGTTGAACCTGGAAATACGACAGGAGCATCCTATTATCTTTGGCATAGCGTTGGATATCGCACTGCTTCAAATAATCTAACATCTCCATCTGTTTGACCTGTAGGTGCGTCACATAGCCCGATCGGTGACTCAAGGCATCTGCTACCACGTTGGCCTTTCCTGGCTTGTATTGTATTTCACAATCATAATCCTTTAGGAAATCGAGTCATCTCCTTTGCCTCATGTTGAGTTCCTTTTGTGAGAATAAGTACTTCAAACTCTTATGATCGGAATACATAAGAAACTTCTCGCCATATAAATAATGTCTCTAAATTTTCAATGCAAACACCACAGCAGCAAGTTCAAGATCATGGGTAGGATAATTTTTCTCGTGCACTTTCAATTGTCTAGATCAGTATACCACGACTTTACCATGCTGCATCAACACACATTCTAGACCCGCCTTAGAAGCGTCGCAGTACACCTCAAAGCCTTCAGAACCCTCTGGAATAATCAGCACCGGAGCGGTGGTCAAAAGATCATTTAGCTCCTGGAAGCTCAGATCGCACTCTTCTGTCCACACAAACTTAGCATCTTTCTTTAGCAACCGAGTCAGAGGCATAGCAATCTGAGAGAAATTCTCTACAAAGCGCCTATAATATCCCGCCATACCTAGAAAGCTCCTAACCTCAATCACAAAAGTTGGTCTGCTCCAACTTGTAGCAGCCTCTATTTTCTTGGGATCTACAGAAATGCCACCATCAGAAATTACATGTCCCAAGAACATCACCCTTTCGAGCTAGAACTCACACTTACTCAGCTTGGCATACAGTTTCTCATCGCGGAGCACCTGAAGTACCTTCTTCAAATGAATTTCGTGCTCCTCATGATCCTTTGAATAAATTAAGATGTCATCAATGAATGCCACCACAAATTTATCCAAGTACAGCCTGAAAATCCTATTCATCAAGTCCATAAATGCAGCTGGAGCATTTGTAAGGCCAAAGGGCATGACAAGAAACTCATAATGGCCATAACGTGTCCGAAAAGCTCTTTTAGCTACATCCTCCGGTTTGATCCTTAGTTGGTAATAACCGGACCTCAAATCAATCTTTGAAAACATTCGCGACTCTTACAACTGATCAAATAAATCATCAATGCGCGGTAGAGGGTATTTGTTTTTAATCGTGACTTTATTGAATTCACGATAGTCAACACACAAGTGCAAAGACCCGTCTTTCTTCCTTATAAACAATACCAGTGCACCCCAGAGAGATACACTCGGTCTGATAAAACCCTTATCTAACAGCTCCTGTAATTGCAACTTCAACTGCTTCAATTCAGCCGGAGCCATACGATTGGGAGATTTCGAAACCGGACTAACACCAGGAACAATAACAATATCAAATTCAATTTCCCGGTGTGGAGGCAATCCAGGTAACTCCTCTGGAAATACATCCTCAAAATCACAAACAACAAGGATATCCTTAGCCGGCACACTATGGCTCCCTGTAGTATAGGCATATGCCAAATAAGCTCTACATCCTGTGACGTCCCACGTCATACGTCATTGTACTTATCATTAATATTATTATTATTATTATCATAGACAGGATCCTAACATTAGCCATAATTTATACTGGCTCTAATATCACATTAATCATTCATGATATTAGCCTAAATTAAAGAAGATGCTTACTAAACATCCATGATAATTTAAATCTGACAGAAGCATAGATTCTATATCATAACGGAAGCAACTCCATTATCATCAAAATACAACATATCTAAGATACAACTTTATACAATACACACATATTGTTTATTTTTTTTCCTCTTTTCATCATCTCAAGTACAACATATGTGTCATGACAAAATTATGACCATCTCAACTTCTTTCCTAATCCTGTTCGTCCTTCATCATTTCTTGAAACTCGTCTGAAGGGAAGTGAAAATAGCAAGCGAGTGAGCCAAATGCTCAGCAGTGTACATAACATACAAAGGCATGCATTTTATACAGAAGATACATTACCATATATATATAGGAGCAGATACATGAAATGCAATGCATTTACCTTTCTTTGTTTCTCAACTTTTATTGACTGTATTTATTTTTCTTTATCTTTAGGGACCAGGGCCAGTGGGCCTCACTAGCTAACGGAGCGTATAAATCGAAGAAAGGATTGTGTTAACCCACACAATCTAAGGCAAATATCCTAGCAATAGGATAGATTGTGCTTACTTCCACAATCGGGATTGTGCTTAATTCCACAATCCAATTCTTGTCCTCCTTCTTACACCCCGAGGCGGGCGGTACTACCTATAATCCCGGTAGACGGGGCCAAAACGGACGAACCGTACAAAAACAATTCTTCGATTTTCCACTGTAATATCCTAAGGCATGCCAGGGAATATCACCATCTGAAAAAGATCCATGGTCCAACTTTTCTTTTTCAACTTTGAAGGGATCTCATATAACCAAACTTTAGCAAAACTTAACTGAACGTCACTGGACGTAACTGAATGTTTTCATATTTTCATAGAGTCCCTTCCAAACTTTCATGAATATAGTTTAACATAGTAAACGATATCCAAATATAACATTTCATAGGCCTTGAACATGCAGAAAAATGCATATAAAACTTTATTCCATACTTAGTGTCTTTCAATCTACTTGATAGCCAATTAATTTACCGGAACTTAAATAATTTAGTTCAATACTTATTGATGTTAGTAAGTCAAGTCGGGGAAGGTCTTGAATATTTTATTCATATTCCGAAAATCTCCCGGTTCATGTGAACCGGTTCGATTGAGGCTCGGGATCGGGTTTCATAATTATTTTGCTCCCGAATTTGTTTATAAGTATCCCAATATCCTTCTTAGGTCTTATTGGTCCTTGGGTATGTCAAATTTTAATCAAATTTGGGCCCAGTTCGACCCTTTTTAATAAAGGGCTCAAATTACCAATTAAGCTGAACCGGTTCGGGAAAGCATTTGAGCGACCGGTTCACTAAGTTATATAGCCCATTTTCAAGCGAACTTTTTACAAAACATAAACATGGGTCTGAGCTAGTTCGTGATAAAATTTGAGCCGGTTTGGTGATCGGATAGTGGCCGGTTCAGTCTGCCAACACAGACTGCCCATTTGGGTTTCAGCAGAACTGTCCAGGATAGTTCTGCTTCCTTAATTTTTTTATGGTTCAATCGGGCCTATTTTTGATCAGTTCTGGGCTTCCTCTTGTAGCCAAGGGACTTATGTTTGAGAATAAATTTGGCTTAGGGCCGGACCAAGTCAAAATATTGACTGGTTCAGATCAAATTTCCAGAACAGATTCTGCATCAGCATCAGCTGATGCGGACAGATTTTGTTCCAACTTTGAGGGTCCGAATCATATTTAATTTGGATCCGATTTTTATGAGGAGACACTTGAATATCACCTCCAAGGTCTTAGCTAACTTCTGGCACCGATTTGGCCCATTTTGGGTTTGGGGTGTATTTTATTTAAAATTATTTTCCCAACTGCTCAAAGAAGCAGTCCAGTAAGACCCTTGCTGTTCATGGGTCCGGTTCAGTATCCGACCCATATTTTATTGGGCCGTCGATTTACATGGTGACAGTCCACACCTAATTCTAGCAAATCGAGTTGGGTTGGACTCCGGATCAATCCATTTTTGGGGGTGTTTGGCTAAATTTCAGAAACTGAAATTTCAACATCAGCAGAACCAGTAGGCTGATTCTGCAGCCGAGTTTGGGTCCAATTTTGAACCCCTTATTAAACGTTTTAGAGGCTCATTTTTTTCCCACTTTTACTTCATTAAATAAGGATCATTTGACCAGTTTTGGTCGTTGGCTAATTCGGCCATTTAGGGGTCGAAATGAAGCAAACATCAGGAACTGCCACAGCAGAACCCGATTTTGGACACTATCATGTGTCCAGGGCCGGTTCACCCATTTGTAATTTTTTTCTTGCAGCTCCTCATGAATTTATGATAACTAAGGAAGCATATGTAAGTATTGGATCAACAATACTCAAGAGAAAGTAGCCAAAAATTGCTCAACAATCAAAGAAAGGGTCGAAGTACACTTGCCAGCAAAATTTCAGATACTCCCTTGCTGTCTTTGGTTTTCTTTCTTCTGATTTTTCTCTCAGTTTTCCTTTCTGTTTTTCCTTCTTCTCTCCCATGTTTTCCTCTCTTTTCTTCTTCTCTTTTACTCACATGTTTCTTATAGTAGGAAACTTAAGTGGCTGAGTCATCATATCATCCTTGCTGTTTATTCCCCCTCTTCCCACGTTTGTTGTTGGCTGTCCCAAGCAGGCTGCTGCCTGCTGTCCCAAGCTCCCCCTCTTCCACGTTTGCTGCCTGCTGTCCCAAGCTGGCTGCTGCCACCTTCCCCTTCCCCTAATTTAATAGTCCAAATATTAGGGAGGTAGACAGCTGTAAATCTCTTACTAAAATATATGTATATCATGTTAATTGGATGGTGAAATGAGGTTAACGTGGACCCCTCCTTGCTGAATTGGGCCTCTACTTTGTGCTGAAGCAAATTTCATGCTGAATTCTTAGGATTCAGCTAAGTATAAGGCCTCCTTGGTTGTTGAATATTTTCCATTTTGCCGATTATCTTGAAGGATTTATTTCAAGGTGTTCGGGGATGTGTTTGTGGACATTTAGGACATGGAAGCTTAGTATAGACACTAAAGATCGTCTAGTATTAATTTTGTCCCAAATCAAATTTCTTATCATCTCCGGATTCACATCCCTGGCTTTCGGGTTTGAATAGAAATTTAAAAGATCGGGTGTCGGGGTTTTGGAAAATGACTATATGGGAAGTTAGTCTATCTGTCAATGATCAACTGAGATTATTTACCTCAAAATCCGAATTGCCTAACATATCCAGAATGAATTCCTAGCTTTTAGGTTTAAAACTTAAATTAAAGGAATCATGCTTGACAATACAAGAAAACTAAAACATAGGGGTTTAGTATATTTGTCAAAGACTATTTTGGATTAATTCCATCATAATCTAAATTACATAAGTCATCCCGAATTACTTTCCTAGTTTTCGGGATTGCGGTCTTTACACATCCACTACTCTTCAAATGCTTGGCATGTAGAGCAGAGATCAACATAGGTACCCCCTTTTTCTTAATGCCTTGAAAGTAAAAGGGCTCCATCCCAGGAATGTTAAAACAAACCTGCTTCAGGAAACAGTCGATACTAGCATGGTACTTGGCCAGCCAATCCATCCCAAGGATCACATCAAAATCACCCATGTCCAATAATACTAAATCCACAACCAGATGGTTCCCATTCACCTCAACCATATATTATGGATACATCACATCAGTAATCACAGATGATCTGGTGGGAGTATATACAGATAATCCACAATCCAAAACACATGGGGCAGATACGATATAGCATGCAAATCGCAGAGAAATAAAGGAATGGGTAGACCCCGAGTCAAATAATATGGATGCAGAAACTCCACAAACAGAAAGGGTACCTTCCACTACGTTTGGAGATGCCTTTGGATCTTGAATAGTCACTGCGAAGGCCTTTGCCGAGACAGTAGGCTTCTTTCCATCTAGCCTCGAAAGTGATGGACAGTTTCTGTACAGATGGGCCTTCTTTCCACAACAAAAACACGCTCCCGTCAATTTACGGCATTCATGTCCCGGATGTCTCCTCCCACAGAAAGTACAATCATCCGTCGACACTTTAGTACCAGTTACTGACTGAGCCGATACAATACTTTTTTCCTTGTCAGCCGCCTTGGTCTTCTTGAACGGTCCAGAAGACCCTGCAGTTGATCCTGTACTTACTCCTGCTTAGCTGACGGTTCTCTTTGCATAGAACCTTTCCGTTTCCGCCTCCTTCTCGTAGATTGTTGCTCTGTCCAAGATCTCGGCATAAGTCTGGAATTTTAAAACAGACAACAACTTTCTAATATCATCTCGTAGCCCTTGGAGGAACCTTTTAGCTTTCCTCTGTTCGTCCTCTACATAAAAGGGTGCAAAACGGGACAACTCTGTGAACTTGGCATCATATTCTTTGACGGTCATGCTCCCTTGTCTCAGCCTCATGAACTCTTGCTCTTTCTGATCTCGAAGACTGGACGAAAAATACTTTTCCAGAAATGCCTCCTCAAACATCTCCCAGGTGATAGCTTCATTGGGCACTCCCATCGCCCGTTTCTGTATGCCCCACCAACTATCCGCTTCACCCTCCAGTTTATATGCAGCAAAAGTAACCTTTTCTCGGTTAGTACAGCCAAGCACATCGAATATCTTCTTCATTCTTTTCATCCATATGTCCGCCTCAGCCGGATCAGGCTTTCCTAGGAAGCCCGGTGCTTGTTCAACTGTGAACCTGTCATAAGTTGTAGGTCCAGGAGGTGCCGGAGCTGGCTTGGGTGTCAGAGCCATGTGCTTTTGCTCAACATGCTCTACTACATTAGTCATCCTCTCCAGTAAATTGATGTAGGCCGCCTCTCTATCATAAGGCGTGTTAACGCCACCGCGACCATTTCTCCTACCTCTTCTACTTGCCATCCTATAATCAAGGCAAACACATGTATATAAGGACAAAGATCCAATGAATAAGAAAGAAGTATTCAATAACTTTAAGAAATTTTTAACCAAGCCTAACAACCGATCCCTTAAGGGTCCCAACTGTCTTAGCTTCCTTTACCTATTCTTATAGGTATTCTATTCAGATATTCAAACCTATGCTTCCGCCTTTTGATCGATCAATTCCTAAGGCATCTCAATTCTCTGATACCAATTGTGAAGGAACGGATTTTTTTTTCTCAAAACCTTCCGTCGAACAGAAACACAATTAACGGTCTAAGCATAAGGCAAGACTTCTGCAAAATTTTCAACAGAGACTCCTTTGTAATTGTATGAAAAACCTAAAAATACAATCCTGTATAATAATCCATTATAAGCACACAACTATCCATCATTCACAATTCCTACAATAAACATTCACAGGATCACATGTGCCATCCATGGCACGAATCCATAAAAACATTTACTACCCTAACAGTTTAATAATGAGATGTCATCTAAGACCTGCACAGTAAATCCAGAGTATATAGCGGAAGTAAACTAAGAACCTGCAGAAGCATAACTTTTTCTTTTATCGACATACACATCATAAGATTTTCATACAAAAAAATCTACATGTTCTATAACATCAATAAATATGGAATCAGTATACAAAATCACATTTCTAGCTAGTTGTTGGCATCTAGAAGCTCTTTAAAAACGAATCCACAATGCTCTAAGTCCTCAAAAAGCCTTCAGAAGCTTCTCCTGGTTTACTCCTTTTCATCAGGTAATAGCTCTACTGTCTCATCTGGAGGAAAAAAAATACTAAAACAGTGAGCCGAGGCCTATCAAGGTACATGCATATGAACTGTAAAACGGTTTTACCAAAACAATCATATAACCATGCAGAATCAGAATGTTTAATCAAACATCATATACATGTAAAGACATACTATAACGATATTAAATCTCATGCTTCATAAATCATTGCACTATAGACTGTAAAACAATAACTATAAACTTTACTGATGCATGGTAAAACTGAAAACAATACTCTATACTGTTACTGTCATCTTTTCACTGTATACGATTCATTATCATATTTTCATCAGATGATACTCTATCATCTTTCACTGTATAATATATTTTTATCTTTTATTGTGACATATCTTAACAATTTCAGACCCTACCAGTGTGCCCTACTAGCAAAAGGGACGAATGATCGATGATAGATTGTGTTAAGTTTACACAATCCAAGGCCTATCATGTCATATATATTCCATCCCGAGGGATATCTGTACTGTATGCCACCTGAAGGTTGGCCTATGTCCCTCCTGGCTTAACGCCCTTGAGGACAGGGCGGACCATGAATCGCTCTATGGATAGAGCTATCCTCGATAACCACCGTAAGTTCTAAGACCTCATCCAAGAACTTACCTAGACTGTAGTCAGTCTTGGGTCCCAAAATAACTGTAACAAAAATCATCTCTTTATCGAAAATCCCATTTTCAAAATCAAACTTTCACAATACAATTTCAGCACTTCGTTAAATTTATATAAAAATTTTATCGGTATAAGTTTGTACATATTTTCTAACACAAACTATACAGGAAGCTTCATTTCGATGTTAATTAACTTTCATATAACAGAAGCTATGGTTAAAACTCATCAAAACCTCTTCATTTTCGTACGTAGCGCTTCGCCAAAACCTTCGGATTCAAATTGATCACTAAACAAGTCTTATTTCATGAAATCAAAGCCATAAATCCAAATATATATACTCAATCATGCATTTAAACCATAAATCCCCAAAATTTCGAGTTAGGGTTTGGCCATGTTCTTTCAATGTCAAAATAAACACATAACACATGCTCATGCATGAAATCGAAGCCAAATACTTCCATAAACATGAACAAACATGAAATCTAACCGATTAATCGAAGGAAAACATGTTCATATACTATAAACATGCATCAACATCATTTTCGTCCACTTTAAAGCAAAATAAACGGTAAAAACGAAAAATAACGTCCGAGGTACACTTGCCTTGACGCGTGCTTTAACTTTTATAACTGGCTCACGGATGGATTCAGGCTCCCGGGCCTCGTTCTCCCTTCTTCTCTCTCTAAAATCGGCGCTCTCTCTCTCCTCAAACCCTAAAATCGTGCTGAAATAAAAAAGAGAGAGCTGGGCGCGTTTTTATAATGCACCTGCCGCTCGAGCGGCCAGCGAGCACTGGGCTTTCGGCACCCAGCCCTCTAGCGGCCGGGATCCGAAACGACACTAGTTTTCCCGCCCGATAGGTCGGCTCGAGCGGCCAGCGGGCGGCAGGGATTCGGAATGGATCTGGTTTTTCCACTCGATAGGTGGGCTCGAGCTCCCAGCGAGCGCCACTCGGCTGCTTGCTGAACTCAGGCATTTTTCCAACTTTTTACTTTTAACTACCACTTTTTTACTACACACTTAGCCTCTTACTGATTTTAATCACCTTATTCACATCTAGTTATTACGTTTTTGATTTCGGGTCCTCACAAGTAATACCTATAAATCTTCAAAGTAAAGACCTCAACTATTTACTCTAAACTATGAGTGGAGTAATTCTAATCATAGACTTCCTACCAACTTAACCCAAAGGCAACTACCCATATACAATGCAGGAAAATATAATCCTAAATCTTCCTCAAAAATATCACATTTTCTTATAATTCACTTGATCCATTAGGGATCAACCAAAATGACATAGTCGATAATTTATCCTTCATTCCTCAAAAACTATTCTCACATTCCTCATTTTGACAAATACCGATCGCTTCCAGGCCGAATGTCCCACGGATGCTGCAATCCTCAATGAACACTTAACAGATATCTTACCTGATTCAATTAGACCTAAGAAAATTGTACACTTTCGTGACATCAATCAGTCTTTTCAAAATTAGTCATCGCTCAAATCTTTACAGAATCACATTCATGATATCAAAGAAACCACATACCCATTATAACACTTCCCCTAATCAAACTCATATTCTTTTCTCAATTAAGCACACAACTAATTGTCTTTCACAATCCATGATACAGTCCTCAAATAGAGTTCATACACCCCAATAATTCTTTGAGTTCATTAGTGCGGCTACCGCAAAATTGACGTAAATATGGCCAGAAGATCTAACCCATAAAATCCACAAAATGCCAGTGAACCTATAAACCCAAATGACATTATCGAAACTGGTAACGGTAGTATCTTTATCCTGAATGCTGCCACGGCACAACTCTCAATTATTCACAACTGACAACACTATGGATACAAATCAATTTTAGAAAATACCAATCCCTTACAATAGATCAAATAAATCTCTTATTTATTTTTCTAATACCCGTTTATCAAACCATTCATCTCCTGTACAACCTAAATTTTCAGTCATCCACAAGTAACCTCATCGGTTCATCTTACTCATCCCAAAAGTTCTAAAGCATCCCATAGCGAGTACCCAATTGATGCTTATTCAATTCTATATAAAATCTTAAAAAATCGGTGCCGATCCCGATACAACCTTGACAGCAACCTCGATTTACCTATCAAAAGATAAACTAACCTAATTCTTTCCTACAAGAAACATTCTCGAATACTTACACAACTAAAAATTCTCAGTGACCACAGTATGACTTCCAAATGTTGTCTCAAATGCTAAATAAACTTGACACATATTCTCATTAAATGACTTGCACATAAAACAATACTAATTTCGTCGCTACCCGATCAACTCTGCCTCACACTCAAAATTTCACAACACAATTACAAAATATAATATCCTTATTGACACAATTCATACCAGTATAGTGACTCACCACCCAAATTACGACCAATCATATCAAAGCTTGGTACCACAAAATAAATCAAATTGGCCCAACCAATCATATCTAGGAACCGAAGAAAATGTCGTAGACCATCATACAACAAGTATATGATCTATGATCCATGAACAAACTGTAAAGACCGCAATCCCGAAAATCAGGAAAGTAATTCGGGATGACTTATGTAATTCAGATTATGATAGAATTAATCCAAAATAGTCTTTGACAAATATACTAAGCCCCTATGTCTTAGTTTTCTTGTATACTCAAGCCCGATTCCTTTAATTTAAGTTTTAAACCTGAAAGCCAGGAATTCATTCGAGATGTGTTAGGCAACTCAAATTTTGAGGTAAATAATCTCAGTTGATCATTGACAGATAGACTAACTTCCTATATAGTCATTTCCCAAAACCCCGACACCCGATCTTTTAAATTTCTATTCAAACCCGAAATCCAGGGATGTGAATCGGGAGATGATAAGAAATTTGATTTGGGACAAAATTAATACTAGACGATCTTTAGTGTCTATACTAAGCTTCCATGTCCTAAATGTCCACAAACACATCCCAGAACACCTTGAAATAAATCCTTCAAGATAATCGGCAAAATGGAAAATTTTCAACAACCAAGGAGGCCTTATACTTAGCTGAATCCTAAGAATTCAGCATGAAATTTGCTTCAGCACAAAGTAGAGGCCCAATTCAGTAAGGAGGGGTCCACGTTAACCTCATTTTACCGTCCAATTAACATGATATACATATATTTTAGTGAGAGATTTACAGCTGTCTACCTCCCTAATATTTGGACTATTAGATTAGGGGAAGGGGAAGGTGGCAGCAGCCTGCTTGGGACAGCCAGCAGCAAACGTGGGAAGAGGGGGAATAAACAGCAAGGATGATATGATGACTCAGCCACTTAAGTTTCCTACTATAAGAAACATGTGAGTAAAAGAGAAGAAGAAAAGAGAGGAAAACGTGGGAGAGAAGAAGGAAAAACAGAAAGGAAAACAGAGAGAAAAATCAGAAGAAATAAAACCAAAGACAGCAAGGGAGTATCTGAAATTTTGCTGGCAAGTGTACTTCGACCCTTTCTTTGATTGTTGAGCAATTTTTGGCTACTTTCTCTTGAGTATTGTTGATCCAATACTTACATATGCTTCCTTAGTTATCATAAATTTATGAGGAGTTGCAAGAAAAAAATTAAAAATGGGTGAACCGGCCCTGGACACATGATAGTGTCCAAAATCGGGTTCTGCTGTGGCAGTTCCTGATATTTGCTTCATTTCGACCACTAAATGGCCGAATTAGCCAACGACCGAAACTGGTCAAACGATACTTATGTAATGAAGTAAAATTGGGAAAACAATGAGCCTCTAAAGCATTCAAGAAGGGGTTCAAAATCGGACCCAAACTTGGCTGCAGAATCGGCTTACTGGTTCTGCTGATGCTGAATTTCGGTTTCTGAAATTTAGCCAAACACCCCCAAAAATGGATTGATCCGGAGTCCAACCCAACTCGATTTGCTAGAATTAGGTGTGGACTGTCACCATGTAAATCGGCGGCCCAATATAATATGGGTCGGATACTGAACCGGACCCCTGAACAGCAAGGGTCTTACTGAACTGCTTCTTTGAGCAGTTGGGAAAATAATTTTAAATAAAATACACCCCAAACCCAAAATGGGCCAAATCGGTGCCAGAAGTTAGCTAAGACCTTGGAGGTGATATTCAAGTGTCTCCTCATAAAAATCAGATCCAAATTAAATATGATTCAGACCCTCAAAGTTGGAACAAAATCTGTCTGCATCAGCTGATGCTGATGCAGAATCTGTTCTGGAAATTTGATCTGAACCAGTCAATATTTTGACTTGGACCGGCCCTAAACCAAATTTATTCTCAAACTTAAGTCCCTTGGATACAAGAGGAAGCCTAGAACCGATCAAAAATAGGCCCGAGTGAACCATAAAAAAATTAGGGAAGCAGAACTATCCTGGACAGTTCTGCTGAAACCCAAAGGGGCAGTCTGTGTTGGCAGACTGAACCGGCCACCATCCGATCACCAAACCGGCTCAAATTTTGTCACGAACTATCTCAGATCCATGTTCATGTTGTGTAAAACTTTCGTTTGAGAATGGGCTATAGAACTCATTGAACCGGTCGCTCAAAGTCTTTCCTGAACCGGTTCAGCGTAAATGATAATTTGAGCCCTTTATTAAAAAGGGTCGAACCGGTCCCAAATTTGACTAAAATTTGACCAACCCAATGACCAATAGACCTAAGAAGGATGTTGGGACACTATAAAAAAAATTCGGGCTCAAAATCATTATGAAACCCAGTCCCAAGCCTTAACTAAACCGGTTCGCATGAACTGGAAAATTTTCGGAATATGAATAAAATATTCAAGACCTTCCCCAATTTGACTTACTAATATCAATAAGTATTGAATTAAATTATTTATGCTCCGGTAAATTAATTGGCCACCAAGTAGATTGAAAGACACTAAGTACGAAATAAAGTTTCATATGTATTTTTCTGCATATTCAAGGCCTATGAAATATTATATTTGGGTATCGTTTGTTATGTTAAACTATATTCATGAAAATTTGGAAGAGACTCTATGAAAATATGAAAAAATTCAGTTACGTCCAGTGACGTTCAGTTAAGTTCTGTTAAAGTTCGGTTATATGAGATCCCTTCAAAGTTGAAAAAGAAAAATTGGACCATGGATTTTTTTAGATGGTGATATTCCCTGGCATGCCTTAGGATATTACAGTGGAAAATCGAAGAATTGTTTTTGTACGTTTCGTCCGTTTCGGCCCCGTCTACCGAGATTATAGGTAGTACCGCCCGCCTCGGGGTGTGAGAAGGAGGACAAGAATTGGATTGTGGAATTAAGCATAATCCCGATTGTGGAAGTAAGCACAATCTATCATATTGCTAGGATATTTGCCTTAGATTGTGTGGGTTAACACAATCCTTTCTTCAATTTATACGCTCCGTTAGCTAGTGAGGCCCACTGGCCCTGGTCCCTAAAGATAAAGGAAAATAAATACAGTCAATAAAAGCTGAGAAACGAAGAAAGGTAAATGCATTGCATTTCATGTATCTGCTCCTATATATATATGGTAATGTATCTTCTGTATAAAATGCATGCCTTTGTATGTTATGTACACTGCTGAGCATTTGGCTCACTTGCTTGCTATTTTCACTTCCCTTCAGACGAGTCTCAAAAAATGATGAAGGACGAACAGGATTAGGAAAGAAGTTGAGATGGCCATAATTTTGTCATGACACATATGTTGTACTTGAGATGATGAAAAGAGGAAACAAAAAAATATATGTGTATTGTATAAAGTTATATCTTAGATATGTTGTATTTTGATGATAATGGAGTTGCTTCCATTATGATATAGAATCTATACTTCCGTCAGATTTAAATTATCATGGATGTTTAGTAAGCATCTTCCTTAATTTAGACTAATATCATGAATGAATAATATGATATTAGAGCCAGTATAACTTATGGCTAATGTTAGGATCCTGTCTATGATAATAATAATATTAATGATAAGTAAAATGACGTATGACGTGGGACGTCACAGGTGGTATCAGAGAATATTTAAGGAGATGCTTTAGGTTGATCGATCATAAGACGGAAGTATAGGAATAGTTTGGACTAGATTTAACATATTTTAAATTTTTGGGTTAAATGTTATGGTAGATAAACATTCGTGAACTGAATAAGATCACGATCAAAAATAAATATCCGTTGCCACGGATTGACGATCTATTCGACCAACTGCAAAGGACTCAAGTATTCTCCAAGATTGATCTTCGCTCTGGTTACCATCAATTGAGGATCAAAAAGGAGGATATCAAAGCGCTAGGACAAGGTATGGCCACTATGAATTTCTGGTTATGCCTTTCGGACTAACTAATGCCCCCGCAGCCTTCATGGATCTAATGAATCGGATATTTCGACCATATTTGGATAAGTTCGTAGTTGTATTTATTGATGACATTTTGATTTATTCTAAGAATTCTAAGGAGCATAAGATGCATCTGAGGATGGTGCTCCAAATTTTGCGAGAGGAAAAATTATATGCCAAGCTGAAGAAATGTGAGTTTTGGCTCAAGGAGGTAACATTTCTGGGCCATGTTATCACCCAGAATGGTATTTCTGTCGACCCAAAGAAAATTGAAGCAGTTACTGGTTGGAGTCGACCTACCACAGTAACTGAAGTGCGGAGTTTCTTGGGCATGGCAGGATATTATCGCAGATTTGTGAAAAATTTTTTCAAGATCGCTATGCCACTTACCCGACTGACTAGAAAGGAAGTTAGGTTCGACTGGACAAAGGAATGTGAGCAGAGCTTCCAAGAGCTAAAGAAGCGCCTAACATCCGCTCCCATTCTCACCATTCCGGCAGGAACAGGTAGGTTCGTAGTATATTGTGATGCCTCTAAAACTGCATTAGGCTGTGTTCTAATGTAACATGGGAAAGTCATAGCCTATGCATCACGACAGCTAAAAGTTCATGAGAGGAACTACCCTACTCACGATCTAGAACTGGCGGCCGTTGTTTTTGTTTTAAAAATTTGGAGGCATTATTTGTATGGTGAGAAGTTCCTGGTATCTTCAGACCACAAAAGTCTGAAGTACTTATTTTCACAAAAGGAACTAAATATGAGACAAAGAAGGTGGATCGATTTTCTGAAAGACTATGATTGTGAGATCTAATATCAACCCGGCAAGGCTAATGTAGTAGCAGATACTTTAAGCCGCCAAACATGTCTTTTAGCAAGGTTGCAGATAAAGGAGATGGAAATGCTGGAGAAGAAGCAGGAATGTGATATCCAGCGGTATGTAAAGGGCAACCAAATGATCTTATCATATCTTCAGATCCATCCGAAAATATTACAAAGGATTAAAGATAGCCAAATGAAGGATCCATTTCTAGCAAAGATTGCCGGAGATATAACTCAGGACTCTCAAGTTGACTTTGATATCCGTGCTGATGGAGTCTTGAGATTCCGAGATCGACTCTGCATGCCGGATGATCAAGAAATTAAAAGAGAAATTATGAAGGAAGCCCATCGATCACGGTACACCTTCATCCGGGAATCAATAAAATGTATCAAGACATGAGAAAGATGTTTTGGTGGAGAAATATGAAACGGGAGATTGTGAATTACGTTAGGAAGTGCCTAGTTTGTCAACAGCTCAAGGCAGAGCGAAAGAAGCCATCAGGCTTATTACAATCACTGCCTATTCCTAACTGGAAGTGGGAAGACGTCTCCATGGACTTTGTTTCAGGATTGCCAAAGACCCCCAGGAATCACGATACTATCTGGGTCATTGTCGATCTGTGAGGTTCCGGATTTGTGAACTCGACAATTATGAGGTGATTAGTATGTTAATGATCAATACTAATCTTATGGGATGATTAAGGTTTGGTATCGGAAGAAAAATCGGGAAAATCATTCGGGTTCGGGCTGCTGAAGCCACGCGTGAGCTTGCGCTTGCTTTGGGCGCTCGAGCCACGGCTCGAGCGGATAAAGCGAACCGCCCGTGGCTGGCTGCTCGCCGCCGGCCCTTCGGGGCTTCGAGCGGTGGCCGCCCCATGGCACTGGCCGCTCGGCTGGCCGCTCGCCGGTTGCTCGGCGGCCCGGGCGTGATATAAAACACGCCGCGCCTTCGTCTTCCCTCATTTTCGCACGGGCCGAGGGTTTTTGAGAGAGAGAGAGGCGCGCGTCGGGAGAGAGAAGAAGGGAGATTGAGCCCGGGAGTCTGATTCCGCCCGAGAGCCAGGTATAAAGGTGAAAGCACGCGTCGAGGCAAGTGTTCTCATATCCACTTCTCGTTCTCTTTCGATGTTTTGTGTATTTTCGTTGGGTATTTTGTGTCGATACCCACGGGAAACGTTAGAATCATGAAACCCATGCCTTGAGGTCCAAGAAAATGTAGTTAGTTGTCGAATCGTGTCCGATTCGCAGGGTGGGGTTTTGCGAAACCCTAACCTACGGGAATTTGGGGTTTTCCGTTTCTCGGCCTCGTATCATGAAATTGACCTCAAAATTGGAATGCCCACGTCCCGATGATGTATATCGTCGGCCGGCGGGTCCGATCTTGCGTTTGGACCCGTTCGCGGCGTCCGAGCCCTTTAAAGGGGCTATTCACCATTCACCCGAGACCGAAGGTGGATTTTGCGCATTTTCACCTTCATGAAATGTTGAAAGGACCCTAGAATACGAATCCCGAACCCCCGATTGCGTGTATATATCGGCCGGATGCCCAATCTCGCAAGATTTGACCCGTTTCGTGGCATCAGGAAGCCTTGAAAGAATTCCGTAATCGTTAACACGAAAGTGAATGGGAAGTTGCATACTTCCACCCTCGTGTTAAGATAAATCGAACCCGAATGTGAAATATCATGTAAGAATTGTGCGTACAAATCCACCGGACGGCCGATCTCAAGTATCAAACCAGGTATGCGGCGTCCAAGGTGGCCAAAGAGAAATCGATAATGTTCACCCAAAATGAAATGAGAAATGTAAAGTGATATGTGATTATAATCGTAATGAAAGTAGCGTTTAACTGATTAAACGTAAAAGTAAGAACCTGAATATGAATCCAGGTGTCTTTGGAGGCAAGGGAATGAGTCCCGGAGGTTCCAAAATGACATGTGATCATCTGAGGTATGAAATCTAGTCTCTCTTGTGGATTTGGAACGATTGGTTTTGGATTAAGGGAATTGAGTCCCACAGATTGTGATTAAGGGAATTGAGTCCCATTGGATATTGTGGTTGTGATGTGAATGGAAGGGAGTCCACATTGTGCTTGTGATGATATAATCTCTGGATGGAGATGTGTTTGATGATGTAATCTCCGGTTGGAGATGATTGTGATGGGAATGAGATTTCCGAGATGTGATTGTGTGGCAAATGTGGATTTCCCTCTCCAAGTGTCGAACCTAATCTTGAAACTAGGACCACGAGTCATATGGGCAATATTCTTTAGTGTACCATGTCCATCGTGGTGGGAACCCGAGGGATACTTGGCCACGTATTCGGCCGCTCGTGTGAGCGGGTGATGTACGTGGTACGCTTTAGGAAACTTTGTGGAAGAACGAGGATTGCCTGGACCCCGGGGTGTGGGGTGTGTCGGCCACGCTACATATTGAGATGTAGTCCTCGAGATGATTGTTGCATGGATGCAACCAGGGTCGTGTGCTACCGGACCGAAAGTAGTAGCCGTGGCTTTAGAATGTGTAGCGAACACATTCCTGTCCTCGTTCTCTCGCATTGTTGGTTAGTACGATCTACTAGCCAGGGTCCGCAAAGATGATATAATAATGAAAATGAATAATGTCCAATCGATGAACCCGTGAGTCAAGTGATTCAAGATAGAACCGTGAAACTGTAATGAGAACCGTGAGAATCTTGTGAATCCAAATGATGACCAATTAGTGTAATCGTGAGAATGGTAGGAATCAAGCGATTCCAGTTGTTCCTGTTCCCTCTCCTGTTCCCTGATTTTGGAAAGTATGTATTCCCTTCCGTTTCAGTCATTGTTCATGCCTTGGAGGAGTGTTTATGATTACATTTGCTGAGCTATTAGCTCACTCTTGCAGTTGATGTTTTTCCTTTCAGATGAGAACACTTAGCGGACGCTGGATTGGTTAGAGCAAGGAGAGAGGCTTGCTTGATGTGACTGGCTGGACGGCGTGTGATCAGAAGATTTGGACATAGAGTTGGATCGGACTGTGGACAGCCACTCAGTGTTGGGCGTGGCTCGTGATAGTTATTGTTTTGTGGTTTTATTATGCTTCCGCAGATGTATGATGATTTAGTTATGCTTCCGCGTTTGTATTTATGTTTTGAGTTTGGTTTCATACTAGATGGCATCTCTCTAGATCCAGTATAGTAGATATGAGTACTGTATTGGAGCCATGGATGAATGGCAGAGTTGTGATCCTGTGTGGCGTGTTGTAGGCTTTGAGTTAAGCCTCTGGATTAGATGCGTGCTTGTATAGAATGATATTTAAGCAGGTTGTATTTCGGTTTTCGTCCAGTTGCAGCGGAAACTCTGCCGGATTTTCTGTAGAGTCTATAGGTTAATTATGGGCTTTAGGGCATGTGTAGTCGTTGACGGAGGTTATTCAATGGAGAATAATCCGTTCCGTCACACGATCGACTGACCAAATCTGCTCATTTCTTGGCAATTCGGACAACATATTCCCATGATCGGTTCGCACAACTGTACATCAATGAGATTATCAGACTCTTTTTTTTTTTGGTAAGTAAAATTGTGTTAAGGGTAAGCTTTTTATAGTGACTGGCCCCACCGCACTCGCTGCCCCATAACCCAGAAACCCCTTGCGGGATTTTTTGGGAGGCACAGTACCACTTGGTGCTTCCGCGGGGGATCAAACCTGGGTGGGGGAGGCACACTTCCGTGTGTTTAACCACCAGGCCAATTCCGCTTCGGCAATTATCAGACTCCATGGAGTGCCAGTATCTATTGTGTTCGACCGTGATTATAGATTTGTTTCAAAATTTTGGGAGAGCTTACATCGAGAATTGGGAACAAATCTAAAATTTAGTTCGGCATATCATCCCCAAACTGATGGGCAATCTGAGCGCACAATCCAAACTCTGGAGGATATGCTGAGAGCCGCGGTGCTAGAAATGAAAGGTAACTGGGATGACCATCTGGCCCTGGCTGAATTTGCCTACAATAACAGTTATCAAGCAAGTATTGATATGGCATCGTTTGAAGCATTATATGGAAGAAAATGCCGATCCCCTATCCATTGGGAAGAAACGGGTGACAGACGACTTCTTGGCCCTGAAGTCATCCAAGAGACTTCTGAAAAAATTAAAATAATTCACGAAAAATTGAAGACGGCTCAAAGCCGACAGAAAAGTTATGCGGATCGCAGGAGATCAAATCTGCATTTTGCTATTGGCAATTTTGTTTTTTTGAAAGTCTCGCCGTCAAAGGGGACTTCTAGATTTGGTCTCAAGGGCAAGCTGAAACCAAGATTTATTGGCCCATTTGAGATTTTGGACAAAGTCGGAGAAGTGGCTTATCGTCTGGCTCTGCCACCTAATTTATCTGAAGTACATAATGTGTTTCACGTCTCTATGCTTCGAAAATATGTGCACGACCCAACTCATGTGATCGCCTATGAGCCCTTGAATATTGGGGAAGATTTATCATATATCGAAGAGCCAGTGCAAATTTTGGGACAAAGGGATCAAGTGCTCCGATCAAAGACTATTCCTTTAGTCAAAGTTTTGTGGCGAAATCACTCCCAAGAAGAAGCTACCTGGGAACGAGAAGATGAAATCCGCGCCAAGTATCGTCACCTCTTTCCCTAGAATTGTATTCTCTCCAAATTTCAAGGACGAAATTTTTGTAAGAAGGGGAGAATTGTAAAGACCGCAATCCCGAAAATCAGGAAAGTAATTCCGGATGACTTATGTAATTCAGATTATGATAGAATTTATCCAAAATAGTCTTTGACAAATATACTAAGCCCCTATGTCTTAGTTTTCTTGTATACTCAAGCCCGATTCCTTTAATTTAAGTTTTAAACCTGAAAGCTAGGAATTCATTCGGGATGTGTTAGGCAACTCGAATTTTGAGGTAAATAACCTCAGTTGATCATTGACAGATAGTCTAACTTCCCATATAGTCATTTCCCAAAACCCCGACACCCGATCTTTTAAATTTCTATTCAAACCCGAAAGCCAGGGATGTGAATCGGGAGATGATAAGAAATTTGATTTGGGACAAAATTAATACTAGACGATCTTTAGTGTCTATACTAAGCTTCCATGTCCTAAATGTCCACAAACACATCCCCGAACACCTTGAAATAAATCCTTCAAGATAATCGGCAAAATGGAAAATTTTCAACAAACAAGGAGGCCTTATACTTAGCTGAATCCTAAGAATTCAGCATGAAATTTGCTTCAGCACAAAGTAGAGGCCCAATTCAGCAAGGAGGGGTCCACGTTAACCTCATTTCACCATCCAATTAACATGATATACATATATTTTAGTGAGAGATTTACAGCTGTCTACCTCCCTAATATTTGGACTATTAAATTAGGGGAAGGGGAAGGTGGCAGCAGCCTGCTTGGGACAGCAAGCAGCAGCCTGCTTGGGACAGCCAGCAGCAAACGTGGGAAGAGAGGGAATAAACAGCAAGGATGATATGATGACTCAGCCACTTAAGTTTCCTACTATAAGAAACATGTGAGTAAAAGAGAAGCAGAAAAGAGAGGAAAACGTGAGAGAGAAGAAGGAAAAACAGAAAGGAAAACAGAGAGAAAAATCAGAAGAAAGAAAACCAAAGACAGCAAGGAGTATCTGAAATTTTCTTTGGCAAGTGTACTTTGACCCTTTCTTTGATTGTTGAGCAATTTTTGGCTACTTTCTCTTGAGTATTGTTGATCCAATACTTACATATGCTTCCTTAGTTATCATAAATTTATGAGGAGTTACAAGAAAAAAATTAAAAATGGGTGAACCGGCCCTGGACACATGATAGTGTCCAAAATCGGGTTCTGCTGTGGCAGTTCCTGATGTTTGCTTCATTTCGACCACTAAATGGCCGAATTAGCCAACGACCGAAACTGGTCAAACGATACTTATGTAATGAAGTAAAAGTGGGAAAACAATGAGCCTCTAAAGCATTCAAGAAGGGGTTCAAAATCGGACCCAAACTCGGCTGCAGAATCAGCCTACTGGTTCTGCTGATGTTGAAATTTTAGTTTCTGAAATTTAGCCAAACACCCCCAAAAATGGATTGATCCGGAGTCCAACCCAACTCGATTTGCTAGAATTAGGTGTGGACTGTCACCATGTAAATCGGCGGCCCAATATAATATGGGTCGGATACTGAACCGGACCCCTGAACAGCAAGGGTCTTACTGAACTGCTTCTTTGAGCAGTTGGGAAAATAATTTTAAATAAAATACACCCCAAACACAAAATGGGCCAAATCGGTGCCAGAAGTTAGCTAAGACCTTGGAGGTGATATTCAAGTGTCTCCTCATAAAAATCGGATCCAAATTAAATATGATTCAGACCCTCAAAGTTGGAACAAAATCTGTCTGCATCAGCTGATACTGATGCAGAATCTGTTCTGGAAATTTGATCTGAACCAGTCAATATTTTGACTTGGACCGGCCCTAAACCAAATTTATTCTCAAACTTAAGTCCCTTGGATACAAGAGGAAGCCTAGAACCGATCAAAAATAGGCCCGAGTGAACCATAAAAAAATTAGGGAAGCAGAACTATCCTGGACAGTTCTGCTGAAACTAAAAGGAGCAGTCTGTGTTGGCAGACTGAACGGCCACCATCCGATCACCAAACCGGCTCAAATTTTGTCACGAACTATCTCAGATCCATGTTCATGTTGTGTAAAACTTTCGTTTGAGAATGGGCTATAGAACTCATTGAACCGGTCGCTCAAAGTCTTTCTGAACCGGTTCAGCGTAAATGATAATTTGAGCCCTTTATTAAAAAGGGTCGAACCGGTCCCAAATTTGACTAAAATTTGACCAACCCAATGACCAATAGACCTAAGAAGGATGTTGGGACACTATAAAAAAAATTCGGGCTCAAAATCATTATGAAACCCAGTCCCAAGCCTTAACTAAACCGGTTCGCATGAACTGGAAAATTTTCGGAATATGAATAAAATATTCAAGACCTTCCCCAATTTGACTTACTAATATCAATAAGTATTGAATTAAATTATTTATGCTCCGGTAAATTAATTGGCCACCAAGTAGATTGAAAGACACTAAGTACGAAATAAAGTTTCATATGCATTTTTCTGCATATTCAAGGCCTATGAAATATTATATTTGGGTATCGTTTGTTATGTTAAACTATATTCATGAAAATTTGGAAGAGACTCTATGAAAATATGAAAAAATTCAGTTACGTCCGGTGGCGTTCGAGTTAAGTTCTGTTAAAGTTCGGTTATATGAGATCCCTTCAAAGTTGAAAAAAGAAAAATTGGACCATGGATTTTTTTAGATGGTGATATTCCCTGGCATGCCTTAGGATATTACAGTGGAAAATCGAAGAATTGTTTTTGTGCGGTTCGTCCGTTTCGGCCCCGTCTACCGAGATTATAGGTAGTACCGCCCGCCTCGGGGTGTGAGAAGGAGGACAAGAATTGGATTGTGGAATTAAGCATAATCCCGATTGTGGAAGTAAGCACAATCTATCCTATTGCTAGGATATTTGCCTTAGATTGTGTGGGTTAACACAATCCTTTCTTCGATTTATACGCTCCGTTAGCTAGTGAGGCCCACTGGCCCTGGTCCCTAAAGATAAAGGAAAATAAATACAGTCAATAAAAGCTGAGAAACAAAGAAAGGTAAATGCATTGCATTTCATGTATCTGCTCCTATATATATATGGTAATGTATCTTCTGTATAAAATGCATGCCTTTGTATGTTATGTACACTGCTGAGCATTTGGCTCACTTGCTTGCTATTTTCACTTCCCTTCAGACGAGTCTCAAAAAATGATGAAGGACGAACAGGATTAGGAAAGAAGTTGAGATGGCCATAATTTTGTCATGACACATATGTTGTACTTGAGATGATGAAAAGAGGAAACAAAAAAATATATGTGTATTGTATAAAGTTATATCTTAGATATGTTGTATTTTGATGATAATGGAGTTGCTTCCGTTATGATATAGAATCTATACTTCCGTCAGATTTAAATTATCATGGATGTTTAGTAAGCATCTTCCTTAATTTAGACTAATATCATGAATGAATAATATGATATTAGAGCCAGTATAACTTATGGCTAATGTTAGGATCCTGTCTATGATAATAATAATATTAATGATAAGTAAAATGACGTATGACGTGGGACGTCACACAAACAAATAAACATATGAAACACAAATGAAAATATAGATTCATAATCCAAAATAACACATACTGAAATGTTAAAATTTAAAAATCTTACCTTCTACCATGGTAGACAACACTTCTACACCTTGTGCCTACACCGCAAATCCTGATCCAAGGCACTGGATTTATTCGTTGTCCGACCCATGGAATAAAGATAATCCTTGATCATGTGGCCGACTATCCACAATTTAAAATATGCTCCCAAAAGGTCATCAAAAAATATTTATCCATAAAAGTATCTTCGAATATATTCCATGATATCTCTTTATCCTTCCGACCCATAACTCTTTTCTCATCAACCACTCATGGTTGGTTTCACTTTCTAATTTATATAAGGCAAATATTACCTTATCTCTTTCCGAACATTAGGTCATCGCAAACACTATTCAACTCTTAGGATCCACAATTCAACTTCTGCAGGATTCGTGCCACCCAAAAATTTAGGTACTTGATCATTATTATTCAATTAATCATAAATTAACATCCTTGGATTCGCTAACACTAGAAATCGACTCCAAGTTATTCTGACCTTGAGTCATCGATTCTGCCTTATATATCTCACTTGCCATGCTATTCAGGCATCCCCATTCCTAATCCTCTAATCAAAATCAACCTAAATTAATTATTAAGGTATCCCCCTTTCAACTTCTCTTTCTCCCAGCTCTTGTCCAAATTAGATCTTTCAAGACTTTCAAATTTTGACATTCTTCCAAATAATTTTATATACTCTGCTTCTCGATCTTGGGGTTGTCCACCACCACATGCAATTTTTCGTGTAAGTGCAATTGGTCAACTGCTAATATCTTTTCTGAAATAAAAACAATGCAGGTTAGCTCACAATTCGAACAGTAATCAGGACACTGCAAGCTAGACAACCAATTTTAACTACTGATCCTGACTTAGTTCTAATCTAAGTTACATAAATTAGGATGACTAAAACTATCAAATCTAACTTAATCGTCCTACGCCTTCATCTACTTATTCAATCTTTCTTACTCTAATATAAGTTTTCGTATAAAATTCAGATCAAACCTAATGCATCTCCTTTCTCTAATATCAACTGTGACGACCCCAAAAATCATAATAAAAAATCGGTAAGGTTTCAACTATAAAACGACCGTTGGACTAAATACAAACCTGTACAAAATCCTGTACAATATATATATAATATAACAATAACCATCACAGGATCCAAACGCCACAATATATTCGTGGCACCAATATCATAACTCTAAATATAACGTTGGTTCATAAGAAATACCACTAAGTACCAAAATATAAATCATAATTACCTATGAAAGTATATATATATATATAACCATCAATACATAGCAAAATTAAACTATCTGTACATCCTCAATACAACAGAAACAAATCATCAAAATATACAAAAGTCCTCCGGGCATAAGTACAAAACCATAATATCTAGGTTCACAAAATCTTCTTCTTTGTCCAGAACGTAGTCAACTGCTAATCTCTATCCCATCTCACCGAGCTTAAACTTGTCCTCATCTAAAGGCAATGAAAACAGTAAGGAGTGAGCCAAATGCTCAGTAAGGTACAATATAACCAATGACATAAGCAATATATTCAAAATAAAACAAGACAAGGGAATAGAAGAATAATATAAATGCATAAATATGAAATATGATTAAATGTGTTTTTCAGAACGCCTTTATCTTTTCACACTTTATTACTGATTCATTTAGGTTTTAAAACATGTAAAATTATCTTTATCTTTGTGGACCAAGGCCAGTAGGTCTTACTAGCTAACAGTGTGGCTAAACGAGGAAACAAATATGTATGCTTTCACACATTCTAAGGTACTACCCATATAATTCAACACCCCGTGGAAAACGATATACCTTTCACCTAGTATACGAGCCATAAAGCTTATGCCACCATAACCCCCATAACCCAAAGGTAATCATCGTACTACCACAGTAATATCTTAAAGTATGTTAGGGAATATTATTCTTTAAATTTAAATTCTTGGTCCAGTTTCATGAATACTTATTCTTAAAAAAAATTTCATACTCATTCTTAACACTTTGTTCTCACTCCCTGGAGAATGGTTCATCAAAGCTTAGCATATCATAAAATTCTCTTCTTATACTTTTCATAGCTTACATAATTCTTGTGAGTTTAAGTCTTCACATAACTTAAATATATGCATAATCATCATAAAGTTTGAAAGAATTAGAAATTGTTACCATAATGAGCCAAACATAACTTTAAAGTTTTCGAATGTCAAATCCTTTCATAAACAGTTCACAACATAATTTTTAAAATATACAAAATATCATATACAATTTACATATAAATAAATATCAAAAAATCAAGATAAAAACGTTCATAAAGTTAAGGTTTTAATTATCTAAAGTCAAATCATACATAAATCCTAAATTACACTGGTAAAAATGTTAAGGCGTGGGTTAGGATTTTTTATATGCACAAAACCGTATAAAACTATTAAATCAGACAAACAATTGATAAATCATCATGCTCAAGACATGGGTATCAATTTTTCAAAGTAAAATCCTGCGTAAATCTGAAAATTAATGGGTAAAAGCATTCGGGCGTGGGGTTAGGGTTTTACATATGAAATACTGCATAAAACTTAAAAATCGAATGTAAAATCAACATATATGCTCAAGATATGAGTATCACAAAATAAAGTACAGATGGGTATCGGGACAAAAATATTCAAAAAATTTCGAGCAAAAAGTGAAACAAAAGGAAGAAAAATATATGAGTACACTTGTTTCAACCCGATCTATAACTTCTCTAACTAGTTTTAAATCAGAATTGGACTAAATAACCTCGATCTCCTCCTTCTCTCTCCCTCTTCTCTCTCGAAATGTCAGAAAATGACGCAAAAAAACCCTAATGTGTATTTATATCGTGGGCTAGCACTGCTCCTGGTTCCAGCGCCTGCCGCCGGCGCTCGAGTGCTTGGTAGGTGCGGGCCTGCTGGAATGGGCGCCTAACTGGCGTCCCCCGCCAATTCCTCTTACCGCTCCCAAAATTTAGTTTTTTCACATATATTAAATTTAATATTGATTATATTACCTTAATTACTCCTAATTACGATATTTGAAAATTGATACCTTACATTCACAATCCAAATTTCTATTATCCATCATAAATGGTACTTATCATACCATATATTCAATTAATTATTTATCCAAAATGATCTAAAACACCTCTCCTTATAACTTTTCACTGGTACCATTTATAACAAATTAGAATTAAGTAGGTCAAATTAGTAAATAATCAAATTTCAAATAATAGGTAATTAAGTTCAAATTAAATATCCAAAATAATAGTAAAACTGAATAATCCATTACATGACCTTATCGAACAACTATCTAGATAATGTAAATATGACCTACTTTATAATCATCGTAAGGGAGGTGATAAATCAATTACGATCATACTCAATACATAACATAATATCCCAACTACTCCCAAAATATAACCATAGGCCTATAAACATAATCTTTATATTACATTAATTATTCCTAATTACAATATTTGAAAACAGGTACCTTACATTCACAATCCGAATTTCTATTATCCATCATAAATGGTAATTATCATACCATATATATAATTAATTATTTATCCAAAATGATCCAAAACACCTATCCTTATAACTTTTCTCTGATACCATTTATAACGAATTAGAACCAAATAGGTCAAATCAATAAATAATCAAATTTCAAACAATAGGTAATTAAATTCAAATTAAATATCCAAAATAATAATAATAATAATAATAGTAAGACTAAATAATCCATTACATGACTTATCAGACAACCGTTAGGATAATATAAATACGGCCTACTTTATAATCATCGCAAGGAAGGTGACAAATCAACAATGATCATGCTCAATGCATCACATAATATCCCAACTACCTCCAAAATATAATCATAGGTCTATATTCGGTCGATTCTTAATAACCAAAACATAATCTAATCTAAAAGAACCAAAATGCAACCAACGCTATTTATCTAAACAAATATAATACTCATCAGAAAATACAATACCACATTGAATCTCGATAAGCTCTTGTGATAAGTCCAAGCCTTCTGCTCCGAAGAGAGAAAACAGAAAACGTAAATTTAAAACTCAATAAGTATCATTTATACATAAAATAATATATACATATATGTGTCCACAATCAGAGGGATGGTGGAATCATATAACAAATCGTATAAAATAACACATGGGGTCCAAAAATCCATTGAAAGTCTGAGGGTAGCCTCGTACTCAAATTATTTATCAAATCATACCGTCTCATCGGAATAATACTCGCAACCAATCACGATCTGGAGTTAAACTTCAAATACATAAATAACGGCTACAATTTAAGCTTGCAACTTTGTGCCATCTCATATCATTATTATCAGTTATATTTTATATCTGTAACTACTCGGTCATCTTTTATCATTATTAACTATAGTTTAGGTTTACAACTCTCGGTCATCTTATTATCATTATCGACTATAATTTATACCTATAACTCTTAGCCATCTTGTTATTATTATCGACTACACTTTAGGCCTGCAACTCTCAGCCAACTTATTATCATTATCGGTTACATTTTAGACCTGTAACTCTCGGCCAATTTATTATCATTATCGAGTATAATTTAGGCATGCAACTCTTAGCCAATTGAGTATCATTATCGGTTATAGTTTAAGCCTGTAATTTTCAATCATCTTATTATCATTATTAATTACATTTGAAGCCTGCAGTTCTCGACTATATTATTATTATCATCATATATCGATCACTTATCGAATGCCTTATTGGATCACTTATCGATCCACCTGAGCCTCGGACCCACCCAGGTCTCGAATCACCACAGTCACACACACATATTGACCCACTCGAGTCTCGAACCACCACGGTTCCACACACATATCGACCCATCCAAGCCTCGAACCGCTACGGTCCTACACACATATCAGCCCACTTGGGCCTCAAGCCACCATGGTCCTGCACACATATCAACCCAACTGGGCTTTGTTCATGCCCCTTTTTATATAAACATACTGATACATGAATATACACAATACAGATATTTTTTGAGCTTCCATAAAAATAATAAAACCCTCCAAAAATTATAAAATCAATACATAATCACCAAACAACTCGTAAATTAGACATGTATATTCAAGATAAACAAATAGGGTGTATAAAAATAATATGCATGTTAGTAAAATCTTTAAATAGTAGTTAAAATATATCAAATGCTAAATCGGACCAAAGATATGGATTATTAATACTTATATTAACTTCATACTAAGTAGATCAGACAAAATGATACTCTGAAATACCTGAATAGCACCTTCTCTTTCCTCCTTCCCCGAGCGCCCTTCTCTCTCTCCTCTTTCTCTCTCCTACCATGCGCCTCTCCTCCCATGTCACGCCTCTACCTTCACCTGCGCGCCACTTCCTTCTTCCTCCTCCCTATTGTGTGCAAATCAGCTCTCTTCTCTCCTTTCTTCTCCTCTGCGCGCGCCTCTTCTCTCTCTTTTCTTTTCCTTTCTTCTTCTGCTTTTGTTGCACGCTTCTCCTTCCACCTATTATTATTATTATTATTATTATTATTATTATTATTATTATTATTATTATTATTATTATTATTATTATTATTATTATTATTATTATTATTATTATTCCCGTACTCTTTTCTTTTATAAGCTCGAGTGCCAACACAAGCACTCCTCAAGTGCCAACTCAATTGATTCGAATATCTTTTAAATTTTTATAATATGTAATTAATTTTTATCGTATCTAAATTACTAAAAAGAATAAATATATTCAAATTACATTAAATAGAATTTGGGATATTACAAAAGGTATGGGAACAACTATATCCAACTTTCTTCTACCAACCAAGGAAAAAAGAATCATCTCAATATATCAAATCCAGCATCTTTCGTTGCGATATCTCTTGTTGCCATACCATATGATAATTATACGATTATAAGTATCGGTCCATATTAAGTAATTTTTTTCATCATCATCATAATATAAAAATTAATATCGGATAACTATTATCTACACTATGATTTCACAGATTATATATTTCTTGATATCATAGTATTTTTATATTTTTTTACATTGATCGTAAGAAGTCAATAGCATACTCAAGTAATTGAGTATAACGCAAAGGACTCCATAATGTGCAATTATAGAAATATTATGCATTACTTATGAAGATCATACTCACGCAATCAAAGTTAACACACAGAATATCATCGCCAAGAGAAATGAGAAAGATCTATAGATACACTAAATATCTTTCATTTAGAATCCTACCGGTGTACGATGGCCCACTGAACCAAATGACTTAGAAGAAAATGCTACTTAGACACTAAGTCTAAAAATAGACTAAAACTCATTCAAGTTATCTGGCATTCAAGTGTTTGCTTACATCCCACAACATAAAACTTTAACTATTTATCACTAAATTTATCATTTTGTTAAAATCATTTATAAGGCCATAAATATGTAAAATATATTCTATAATATCACCGCTAAATATCTCATGAAATGCCACCATCATCCAAATAACTTAAAAGAAGATGCCATTTAGACACCAAGTCTAAAAATAGACTAAAATTCATTCAAGTTCTCTGACATTCAAGTATCCGCTTGCACCTTGCCTCATAACATTTTAACTATTTATCACCGAATTTATCACTTTATTAATCTCATTTATAAAACCGTAAATATATAAAGTCTATCCTGTAATATCACTACCAAATATCTCATGAAATGCCACCACCGTTCAAATCTGACTTGACACTCAATTTCGGTAGAAATATGACTACAACAAAAATGGGTTTTAGATTCAAAGTTTGGGTTCAAAACAGTCAATATTGCTTATTCATCCATTCATTGCTATAATTTTGGGTAATTGAAATTTTATTTTGTTCATACAATATTAATCTATACATATTACAGTATAATGAGTCTAATTAAATAAGTCCAAATGCATGAGTTTAATATATAAATGATTATCCCAAAATTTTGAACAGATTCAGTAAATCATACTGAGATAGATTTTGTGATTGTTATCACATATTCATCCTTCTGTTTCTACAACTGTGACGGAACGGATTTTTTTTTTTTTTCTCAAAAGCTTCCGTCAAACAGATAACATAGTTAACGGTCTAATTAAGGCAAGACTTCTGGCAGAAATTTGGCAGAGTCTCCTTTGTAATTGGATGAAATCCCAAAAATACAAACCTGTAATAATCATCCATAACAAGCACACATCTATCCATCATTCACAATTCCTACAACAATCATCCACAGGATCCTATGTGCCATCCATGGCACAATTTCATAAAACATTTCTTGCTCAACAGGTTTATTAACGAGATGCCATCTAGGACTGCACAATAAATCCCAGTATATAGCGGAAGTAAACTAAGAACCTGCGAAGCATAGCATATTCTCTTCTACTATCATACACATCATATGCTTTCTTTACGAAAATCAACATGTTCTAGGACATCAAAATCATAAGATCGTATATAAAATCATGTGCAACCTGGGCCTTTACGTCGACAGGCCTCCAAAATAGCTCCACTATGCTATGGTCCTCAAAAGCCTCAAGAAGCTTCTCTCTCTGCTTACTCTTCTTCGTCGGGTAAAAAAGCTTTCTTGTCTCATCCGGAGGGGAAAAACACTAAAAGCAGTGAGTCGAGGCCCAGTAGGTACATGCACGTGAGCAGTAAAACCATGATGCGAGAACGGTCATGTAACTATGCACAATTTTAACGGTAAATCATAATATAACCCATGAAACAGAGAAATCATGCTTTGGACGGTATTAAATTCCATAAATGAAATCGGTGAGCGGTATGCGGTGTACGGTATTCCGTAAACCATAAACGGTCATCGATGTCGGTACTTCATATTGATGTCAGTGCGGTAACATATCATATCGGTAAAGCGATGGCGGTACATCGTACTCGATGTCAGTACGGTAACATATCATATCGGTAAAGCAGTAAATGGTACATCGTATTCGATGTCGGTACGGTAACATATCATATCGGTAAACGAAGAAACGGTGCATCATAACATATCGGTGCGAGACCCTACTAGTATACCCTACTAGCCGTGGGGGCGAATAATCGAGGATAGATTGTGTTCACTCCCACCTGATCTAAGGCACATGTGGTAATATCCCATCTCACGGGATCGCAGACGGTGTGCCACCCGAAGGTAGGCCGATGACGGTATCCCTCCCAGAGGCAACGCCCGAGGGCGGGCGGACCACAAATAACTCCATGGACAGAGTTATCCTCGATTACCACCGAAAAGTCCTAAGGCATGCCGGAGAACCTATCCGGATTGTAGTCAGTCCCGGGTCCTAAAATAGCTGTGACGGGAGTCATTTCTCTATCAAAAATCCCATTTTCAAAATCAAGCTTTCACATCAAAACACTTTCAGCTAACTTGAAACATACATGGAAATTTCCTCGGTGCGGGTCGGTACATATTTTCAGAAACAAATTATACTGGAAGCCACATTTCAATATCAATTAGTTTTCATATAACAGAAGCTACGGTTAATACTCATCAAAACCTCTTCATTTTCGTACATGGGGCTTCGCCAAAACCTTCGGACTCAAATCGGTCTCTTACATGTACATATTCATGAACTTAACATCATAGATGCCATGCATATACATTAAATCATGCAATTTACTTAAGCTACACCACATTTTCGAGCTAGGGTTTCATCACATACTTTTCAAGAGAAATTGAACACCATTTTCATGCTCCTTCACGAAATCGAAGCCAAATTTTGCAATAAACATGGATAAACACAAATCTAACCGAGTAATCGAAGTAAACATGCTTCATGTACTTTAAACATGCATCATCAACATTTAGAGCATTTTCAACGGTTTCAAAGCACGAGAAATCAGTCAGTAAAAAAAGCATTCCAAGTACACTTTTCGAGCTCGTTCTACCATTATTTTACCGGATCGAATCTGGTTGTGGTCTCTCCCCTTCCTTTCTCGTCGTGCTTGCTGTTGTGCCTCAACTTCCTCTCTCTACAAACACATATCACTTAATCGGCATTTAAACAATTACGGAATTATTTCAAGACTCCCGGATGCCACGAAGCGGGTCAAATCTTGCGAGATTCGGCATCCGGTAGATATATACACACAATTGGGACATGGGGATTCATATTCTAGGATCATTTCATCATTTCATGAAGGTGACAACACGCAAAATCCACCTTCGGTCTCGGGTGAAAAAGATATGGCGCCCCTTTAACGGGCTCGGGCGCCATGAACGGGTCCAAACGTGCAAGATCGGACCCATGGCCAACGTATATACCTTATTGGGACGTGGGGATTCCAATTTTGGGGTCAATTTCATGATACGAGGCCGGGAAACGGAAAACCCCCAAAATCCCGTAGGTTAGGGTTTCGGTAAAACCCACCCGGGCGAATCGGACACGAATCGGACAACTAACCACATTTTCATGGACCTCAAGGCATGGGTTTTCAATATCCTAACATTCCCCGTGGGTATCGACACAAAATACCCAACGAAAATACACAAAACATCGAAAGAGAACGAGAAGTGGATATGAGAACACTTGCCTCGACGCTTGCTTTCACCTTTTTAACTGGCTCGAGGTTGGATTCGGGCTCCCGGGTCTCGTTCTCCCTTCTTCTCTCTCTAAGTCGGCGCCCTCTCTCTCTCCTCAAACCCTAAAATCACGTGGAAATGAGAAAGAGAGAGCCGCGCGGGTTCTTATGTATCGCGCGGCCGCTCGAGCCCCGCTCGGAGCGCCAAAGCACAGCAAGGCGGCCCCACCTCGAGCGGGGTTCGAGCATGCATTGAGCGGGCTTGCTACTGGTTTTGTGCTCGATAGGACGGCTCGAGCGCGCGGAGGGCGCTCGTCGGCTCGCGTCAAGCGCCTGCGACAAGCCTACGTTGCGTTTCGCCATTCGGGACCCGTTTTGACCATTCTAACCCAATATTTCACATCCTTGGACCTTATTTTTGATTATATAACCTCAATAAGTCATGATTATCACAATTTAAAACCCGAATCTTGTCAACGAATCAACATTTCACCACTTACGATTTCGGTTCCCGATTTACTAGTTCCGGTTCTTTGAGCTTTCCAATCCATTCCTCCCGCATCTTTTGAATACAATTTACCTATTTTAACTTAATTATCTCCCAATTATCATATTTAGGAGCTCGGGTCGTCACAACAACTTTAGTTAATTGAATGTGACTTCCAGTAATGTAGTTTTAAACTACATATTTTATAGAATAAGATTAATAATGTTATAACTATAAATATATTTATTTATTTGATGCTTGAGTGGCCCGAAACTGTAGCCCCTATGTGAAAAAACTAGATTTCAGCGGTCCTCAACTACTTTTATTACTCGATTTCTATGATCTTGAAAAATTGGAACCAAGCATCATTAATGCGATGTTAAATTGCGCATGACTTTAATATGTAAATGATTATCCCGAAATTCTCAACAAATTCAGTAAATCATACTAAGACAAATTTTGTGATCATTATCACATATTCATCCTTTGGCTTCTACTACTTCAATTAATCAAATGTGAATTCCAGTAATATAATTTTAAACTGCATATTTTATAGAGTAAAAATGATAATATTATAGCCATAAATATATTTAATTATCCAATGCACAAGTGGCCCGAATATGACCCGAAACCATATACCATTTGTGAACAAACTAGATTTCAACGGTCCTTTAACTACTTTTGTCACTCAATTTCTACAATCTTGAGAAATCGAAACCAAGCATCGTCACTGCAATGTTAAACTGCACATTTCATAGTATGATAACACCAATTTTAAAGGTATAAACAAATTAATTAAATGCTTGAAAATGATTTTTTTTAAAAAAAAAAAACTGATTTTCTCTTTTTCTTTTTCATTTGAAAATAGTGTTAAGTATTGCAGATTTATAACCTTCAAATTTCAAAATAATATTGACAAAAAAGGATTATTTTAAGGAATACAAAATGGGTACATTTCTAATCAATAAGTTTCCCCAATATGATACCAGCGGTGAGGAAAAAACAGAGAAGCATTGAAGGACAACTAGAAATTTTAGAAATTAAGAGAAAAAAGGGGCAAGACGACAATGTTACACAAGAGAAAGGAGAAGTCAGATTTGGAAGCACCCAATTAAAAACTCAAGTTAGAGTTACCGAGGGAAACACTTGCTCTCTTTTTCTTCAAAAGACAATCTGTCCTCTAAAGCCAAATACACCAAAATTTATAGCCTCGTGAGACCAATTTACTAATTACTTGTGACTCCCATGCGCACATAATTTTCATAGCTTCCGAATCTGAGCGGCTGATTTTCGGCTTAGAAATTCTTATCCCAAGGCTTATTATGGCTGCAGGTCGAGGGATTAAGGACTGCAGCTCATATCCTTCTCCTGCATTAGTGAATTTCTCCCCTTATATCCAAGAAGTATCCAAGAAGCCCATGTTTGGTTGCTGTTTTTTGGTTTCTTTTCCTTCTTCTAGTCCTCTTTTTTTTTTTTTTTTTTTTGAATGGCTTGGTGATCCTCCTGGGTCACATTATGTAAAATATCAATGCCCAGCACACAGCAAATGCAAAGACAAAAAAGAGCGGCAAATAGATCAGTGACTGATAGAACCCATAGAGCTCTAGAAGTTGCTCAACGTATCAAATAGAGGGAGAAGCATCATTATACATAGAATAGAAGCAAAGATTATTTTAACAGCAAGTGAATAGTTTCGAGATTGGATTGATAACTTGCAAGGTGATAGCACCTAGAGGATATTAGGAGTTTCCACTTGCAAGCAGATGAAACTCACGAGAATTGAGGAGTATCACTTTGTTACGCGCCTTCTGTTTTTTCCTTTTCTCTTTTTTTCCTCCCCAGTTTTTCTAATTTTTCCTCCTTAATTCTGTTATTTTGCTTTATTCATTCAGAATTTTTGTTTGGGTTTGTCAGTTAGATTCCAACCAATTCAGTTAGATTTTTAATATAAATATAAGCTCGTGGCTATAGTAAAAGAAAAGAAAGAATAGTTTTCCCTTCTTCTATGTCTTCATCTCTCTCTCTCAGTATCTATCTGTGTCCTCGGTTTCTCTATCTGAGTCCTCGATCTTTTCCCTCTGCTCTCTTTGATTTCCCTCTATCCCTCGTTCCCCCTCTGTCTTCCTCATCCTGAATTCCCCTCTCCCTCCACTCTCCTCACCTCCGACTCCGATTTACTAGCCGTCGCCGTTAAGCACACATCATTGGTACTTTCATTAATGGCAAAGGACATGGTGCTGATGTCTAAAGAACGAGCGCTTGGCACACTTGACGCTTCCATCGCCAAGCTTGCCAACGCGATGAAGGATTTTCGGCGGGCTACCGACAGACTCGTCGCACACACTTTCTCCATGGCTTCCACCATGGCACAAATCCAGTCTTCCGTATCTGAACTCCGGCCAACGCTCACAAGATTTGAGCGAAAAACTCTTCTACCGGTGAATCCTTCACCATCCGTGGCTGCTCCATCCATTGCTTTTTATCCTCCACTTCAAACCATACCCCTATGGCTCACAATGCCACCACCAAACAAACAAATCTCACCGTCCAAGTTACTGGGAGCTATCGGCATGATACATTTGGTAGATGACAAAGTGGATGCAAGCCAAGCGAGTCCTCCAGCATCGTCGAAAACCCTACCCCTCCTTCCACATGCATCATCATCCGAATCCGAGGAGTAAAATGGTGGTACTAAACTGGTTGAGAAGGCAAAGGAGACGGTGAAGTTATCGAGTATCAATAGCAGGGTTCTGATGTTGTGCCGAAGCCTAAGGGACAGCAACTTTCTCAGTACGTCAGAGTGAATCTCAAATGTTACAAGACGACTGACATGCTTTCGATACCAAAATTTAGCACCGTGAACCAAATGAGTTCGGGAAGCGGCGTCACCAGTAGTGACGTTGATAACTCAAAGAAGAAGGCCTGAGCTGGCAGTTTAAAAGCAACATTTCACCACACTTTTTCCTTATTCAACCTTGAAGGCATGGTTCTTTTGATAAATAGAGTAATGCTACGTGCCTTCTGTTTTTTCCTTTTTTCTTTTTTCCTTCTCCAATTTTCCTGATTTTTTTTGTTGGTTCTATTATTTTGCTTTATTCCTTCTGAATTTCTATTTTGGCTTGTCAGTTGGATTCCAATCAATTCGGTTGGACTTTTAGTATAAATGTAATGCTCGTGGCTACAATAAAAGAAAAGAAAGAATAGTTTCCCCTTCTTTTGTGTCTTTGTCTCTCTTTCTCTGTATCTTTTTGTGTCCTTGGTCTCTCTCTCTCTAAGTCCTCGGTCTTTTCCTCCTACTCTCTCTGATTTTCCTCTATCCCTCATTCCCCCTCTGTTTTCTTCTACCTAAACTGCCCTCTCCCTCCACTCTCCTTGCCTCCGACTCCGATTTACCGGCCATTGCCGTGAAGCACGCATCACACTTGCCTCACTTTTCCCGTAGCAACAGAACAGCAGCTTAGCTGCGCAGCAGCGACTTCGTGGATTTCCGGTAGCAGAAATCCAGCAAACACCCATGGCTTCTAGCAGCCTTCAGAGGCCTCCAGCAACTCTCATCAATGGCCGAATCAAGGGAGAGGAGGAGAATTCAAGACCTACGTAAGAATTAGAACATTCTTTCATCACTCTCTCTCTCACCAAACTGCATTCGGTTGTGCAGCTCGCTCTCTCTCTCCTTTATGATTTCTGCTGGTAACAGAATGGCAAAGAGGCTGGCTGAAGAAGGAAAAGTGTGACATCTGGTGGGTTGATCCAAATCTCCAAATATTACATGGGTGGAGAAGGTTAAGTAATTAAAAATATAAGTTCCAAAGTAATATGCGATGAATTAGCATAAGAGAATATTAATATTATTAATTTCTAATTTAGTAAATAATAATATTATATACTAAATTTAATCACACAAAAATATTCATATGCCGAAGGTAATACCTTAATTTAGTATATAATAATATTAATTTTTCTAATTTAATCACACAAAAATATCTTAAATATGTCGAAGGTAAAGTTATACCATTACCGAAAATTTCATCGAAATGCATTCTAGATGACATTGCAAATCCGATGTATTTAGGCTTTTCATTAGGTCATTCTAGGTTCGATTACAAACTATTAGATATAAAAGATTTTATTTGTATATTAATTCTCTAATTAATGTCATCTACAGCTCATGGGTCCAAATAATTCAAATTGAAATATCAGAGTATTATATAAATTCATCTGAAAAACTACCAACTTATAAGTCCTACAATCCAGGAGTGAGATTCTCTAAAACGTTAAGGCCGTGAGTAGCCAGGAGGGCCCACTTGGACTATAAATAAAGTGATCATTGGGAAGATACAGGCATTCAACGTAATTTGTCGTGGTATCATAGAAATAGAACCTAGAATTCATTCTTTTCAATTTTCATGGATACCTCTTTTGGTACCACTGTTTAGTATTACCCTCAAAAATGATATTTAATCTTAAAGATTAATTTACTATTAACTTTTTAACTCATGTGTCATGGTATCAACCCATTTTAAAAAATTATAATTTTTCATGGATTATCTAAATTAAATCAGGTCATCTATAATAACTTCCTTTCAATGTAGATGTACAATGTAGACATTGAAAAAGATTGATCTCTATACTGTCATCCTTTGTGATTGTTCTATTTTCACCGGATTGGAAACAACCTGATTATGAAATGATTAAATATTAATGTATCGTTCATCATCATCAAATCATCCAATAATAAAAAAAATAAATTTCTTATTTTATAGGTACAAAGACCCCAATTGCTTGAATTTCACATCTTGTAAAACCTCACTTTTGCTGATCTCATTACGCTTAATGAATTTGATAATTTTGATTGTACTAACTCTCATACTATGATTAGAACAACAAAATATATACCATATTAGATTTTGTTTTTAAAATAACTTATAAGAAATTCAGAAATCAAACTTCTTCTTGCATGGATACTCTAACATTCTTTTGACAATCTCAAACATGTAAGTATTAAATAAGCCTATAATTCCAAAGAAATTTTGGAACTATCTTATTAAGAATTAGATTAAAAATACATACTAAGAACTTAAAAGTTTTCATCTATAAAAAATTAGATAAAAACAAATTACACAGTATATTCTGATGGGTACTGATACCCAAGGCCCACGTTGAAGATCCATTTTCCTAGAATTGGGCCCTAATACCACAGAGGCCTAGGCACCAGAGTTGGCCCACGAAGCACAATGGGCTTAAAATCCATTGTAGCCCGAGAGCTCAAAGTCCACCCGGACCAAGATGGGCCCTGGACGGTCACCGATCTCGCCTGCAAAGATGGCGTGCCAGAGATTTGGTGGCTGATCTGTCAGACAGTAAAGAAAATGATGGACACAAGAGCATGCGGCCCTGCAAAGGAAACGTCACACCAGGCGGACGTACACACAACCTTCCTGGCACGGTAGGGCGGATTCGCAAAGTTGGTGACAAGATTTCCTGCACACGCCAGTGCCACGTGACTGCCCTATGTAGAAGATTTCGACCACTATATAAGCTTTCACTTTACACCTCTTAAAGGATCTGATTTTTGGGAGAAAAGAGAACTCTGTGCCCTTACATTTATAAAGAGAGATAAAAAGAGAAAGACGTGAGCATATCTTGTAATCTCCTTGTATCCATACACATTATAGTGAAACAAGTTCCTGGATCTACAATCCTATAATTTTTTTCTCTCATTTAAGAAATGGTTTTCCATGTAATATCCTGTGCATTATTCTCTTCTCCTCCTCTCTCTACCACCCAGATCACATTCACTAATCTAAGAAGATAACTGAATTATCTTTATATTGCATAGATTTCGTCCGAGTGCTCCAAAAGATCCAAGTGGTTATTTAGGCCTTCATCCGTGCGATATTTGGAATCCAAGGACGCAACATTGGCGTCATCTGTAGGAAACGTGAAAAAAAGTCTAGCGTTTCCTTTTAAACACTCAATTCCTTACACAAAATGGTAAACGCTCGAGTCCAAGCCAGTGACCCCATCCAAGATGCAGCCTCCTACGACAACTGCCCTCCAGCAAACAACGAGATGGGTGACCGCCCAGGCCCTTGTGTGCAGGTGCTAGCAGTCAGAGTGGACGATCTTTCAAGAGCCATCCAAATCCTCTACTCAAAACTGGACAGACAGTCAACGGGAGCGCTACCCAAGGCCTCACAGACCGTAACATCTCAAAAAAAGGGGAAGGAAAAGAAGTATCACAAGAAGCAAGATAGCCAGTGCGAGGACCCAGGGGCACGGGCTGCCTTGAGCAACAAAGTCCCACGACAACTTGAGAGTCGCTTGGGTCTTTGGATCCAAGAGGATGGCCCAAAAGGACCAGATCCTCATCACCCTCACTACGACCGAGAGGCCACCTTTTAGAAGGGATCCTCTTGTAGAAGGATCCTTACAAAGGGAAACAACTGCGCAGAACAAAAGGCTACGCTAGCTTCTTGCGAGTTGTGGGATTATCTCAACGAAAAGAAGGCAATGGCTCAACCTCAAACAAAGAGGAAGCTTAAGAAGATTTGGAAACGAGTCTTCGAAAAAGAAGCCAACGACGCAGTGAGGCTAGAAGGTGAAGAGGATTTCTGCCCGAGGACGGTGGAAGGAAAAAGAAAGAGCGGGGACCTTCAAGATTCTCAAAAATTGTCAAAGCAGCACGTATCTGAGCAGGTCGTTCAAAGGAAGTCTAAGTCATCAAACCTGACTCCATTAAACGATTCGCATACCAACGTCCTGAGGCGAATCCAAAATGAAGTATTTCTAAAGTGACCCAAGGCATTAATGAACCAAGATGGGGGTGATCAGATAAAGTACTGCCACTACCATCACCGCCAAGGTCACAATACTGAGAGCTACTGAATGTTGCAGGTGGAGATCTAAAGGCTGATCAAACAAGGCTACCTCAACCATTTCCTGCAAAGACTCTGGCAAATTTCTGGAATAGTAGAAGATAGTGAAGCCGACCGGCCAAGAGAGGGAACATCATAAGCATGGTATCCCCACGATCAACCCAAACGACAATGCACATAGGCTTCGGGAAAGTCTAGACGCACCTGAAGGGGCTCAAAGCATGGCAAAGTTACGAAAAACCATGTACCAACAGGAATAGTTGAACATGCCTACGACTAGGAGAAGGGTCCGAGGACGTAAGCCTGCAAGGATCACAAGACCAATCTAACCTGAGAAACCAAATTGGCTTTAAAGGCCTAAGGACTTGGACTCACGTCTCCAGGGGTCCGAGAGGTTGACGTGGCCAAGAGCCTAAGTTAGTCCAGGAGGCCCGAGGACTAACGTTCACGTCCCAAGAGACCCAAGAAGCCGATTTGGCCAAAGAGGTTAAATTGGCCTCAAAGGCCCGCGGACTTAGGTACTCGTCTCAGAAAAATATTATTAATAAATATATGTACAAATGCCTAAGAAAGGCAAAAGGCATCATTCCATGTACTTGTAGAACATCTGGTGGATATAATGAATTCCTTTAACTTGTTTCATGTCTTGCATTTTATTAAATAACTGCATGTCACCTCATTGATCTACAAGATCTAGGCTACCCCTAAATCAAGAGAAAGCAACCCTTTCGCTTGCTCTAAAACTCGGCTGTAACCGAATGGCCTAAGAAGTCGTACTTAAAACTCGGCTGTGACTGAGCGGCCCAAGAGGTCGTATTCAAAACTCATCTGTAACCAAGCGGCCCAAGAGTCATACTAAAAACTCGACTGTGACCAAATAACCCAAGAGGTTATACTTAAAACTCGGCTGTGATCGAACGGCCCTAGAGGTGGTACTTAAAACTCGGCTACGTCCAAACGGCCCAAGAGGATATACTTAAAACTTGGCACGGTGCTAAGCAACCGTAGAGGTTGAACTAAAACTTAGGGGGATTGAAACAGTAAGTATGCAACGACCCTAAAGATAGCATCTTCAACCTGAAACGGTCGAAAGGTTCGGACATTAAGCTTGCATAAGACTAACTTATTTAACTATGTCACAAAAGAACCAAACACACTCGTGCAATCCAAGTAAAGGAAAAAAGTGCTTAAACTTAAGCAATACAAGTTTTATTCATATATGTAATGTGTGTACAACAGTGTGGTATAGGTATAAAAAAATACATGTACAACAAGACACACGAAGGGGCTGAGGGTCCTTCCTGCTCCGAGGACTCTAGCTAGTTGGATGGCCTTGACTGTGAAGGCTCAGAAGATCTCTAATGGTTTGGGTGGCCGTTCAGGTCATTCTTACGCTAAGCACTAGAGTTCCTCAGGTTAAAGAGAGTGACTGGAAACCTTGGAACCAAAAGCTTCATAACCTGATGGCACATATTGATGGCGTCCCAGTGCTTACGCTGGAGAGCCGGTGGGATGTCTTTAGGCTTCAATGAAGTCCTAAGCTCCTGTTCCAGCAAGAGGTTTCTCCCTCGAAGGACAACATGCAACCTCTCTTACTCCTTGAGCTGGCCTTTCAGGGTGGAAATACGACTTTCGGTTTCGGCAAGCTTGAGCTCTAAACTTTGGACATGTCCCCTCAAGGACCTGGAAGCTTCAAGCTCTATGCAAATCTAGGCAACCTCACTAATAATCACGCCAAGGCCGCCGTCCATATCCTAAAACTGCAAAGGCGAAACAAGTCAGTGAAGCGTAAATAAATGAAGACAAAGCCGAGATGAGGATAAAGGAGTACCTTAGTCACAAAAGGACTCCTAGAAGAGCTCTCCCTTCTGGGGACTTCAGGCTCCCCAGGTTCTGTGGCAACGGCCTCCTGCACCACAAAAATCTTAGCCCCAACTTTTGTTCCAACAGCATGTGAGGCCCCTACACTATCCTCGACCAAGGGTTCCTCAGAGGCCACGGGTGGCGTCATCATCATGCTGTAAACTTGGATATCAATGCATAGGGGCTCTACAGTCGCACAATCTCCTCAGCCTCAATAGTCTCAGAATATATCGTCGCAATCATCACTACTGCTTCATCGACCCAAGTCGCCTCAGCCATTGCCGCAACCTGCTCCTCAACGATGTCTTCAGACAGACTATTCATCCAATCCGAGACCTTACCAGTAAAAACAGAGGAGATATCAGGCACGGGCTCACAGAAAGGAGGAGCCATTGGTGACTCTGTGTGCAAGGCCGCAGCCTCAAGAGACTGCTCAGCAAGCCTCACAATCACTAATGGCCCAGCGTCCCCAATTTCTCGAGCTGGCACCTTATTCCTGAACAGGCGCTCAATGACGGCTTGGTCATCATCGGAGGAAGAGGGAAACTCAACTACCACCGTCAGATCCTCCAAGGTCTCAATTCAATGACTCTTGGTTGTCCGCTCGGACGCCTCCTCAATCCTCTGAGCCGGGCACTTGTTCTTCTGCTTCTTTTTCGCAGGAGCAGAGGGAGCGCTGGAGCCCTCAGGCTGGTCTCCCCACTTCGCTTGCACAAGGACTCGGGTTTCAACCACTTATTCTTCTTGTCTTCATGAAAAAAACCAGGCTAGCCAACAGCAAATCTATGAAGCCCTTCACAGCTGCCCGCTTGTCAGGTGTGCAATCCTCAAAATTCGGACTCCACATTTTCCCACACATTAGAGATGGCCCAGTGCTCATGAACACCCAGAAAGAAAATTTTGTCCTTCCACCATTGGTAGAATTAGGATTCCCCCCACTGACGGCAAGAAACTCGGGGCGAGTGGTGGTCACAATCCAATCCTGAGTATGGGAAAACCTCAGGATGGCTTTCAATGCTATGACATCGAAGAGCTTTTCATGACAGCACGCAAAGACACAGAGCAAGACTAGTTACCTGATGGCGTTTGACTAGAGCCTAGCAACGGGGACTTTCAGGTCCCTCATCATCTCGTAAAACTCAAGCACCATAGGATAACGAAGGCCACCTTCAAGGTGGACTTCATAGACGGTAACGAAACCGTCGGGAGGACTACAAGCCCTTTCGTGGGCCTCAAGAACCAACATGCCCATTGAACTAGGGATCTTGTACAGCGCCCTGATGGCCTTGAGGTCTGCCAGAGTCAGTGCAGAGGCGAAGTCCTTTACCCCTGGCACCATCGGAGGATTACCAAAAGTGGCAGCAAGAAAGGCAAAGAGAAGAAAGAAGGAAATCGTTGAGAACGCAAAGAAAGTCTGAAGATTTGGAAACTTTCAGCAAAATACGCGAATGGAAACTGTGGGGGAAGGAAGAACTCGAATACCCGAAATTCAAAAGGCGCGCATATTAATTGCCTTGCCACGCATCAGCTTCCCATGCGACAAAGGCAATGATGGCATCCTCCTTCCCAAGGCAGCGAAGTGGCGCGCACTTAATGCTCAAGTTTAGTGCGCTTTAAATGCACCAAGTGGTGGCGCGCACCGAGTTCTTGGACTCAGAAGGAGTTCTCAAGACATACCTTCTTGAAGCCTTTGGTCTCATAGAGCCCAAAGACATTTTGGATCTTCTGACAAATACGCGAAGACGGCTATCACCTAGAAATGCCCAGCCATTCCTAGATCCAAATATTCCTCGGACATTCTGTCCAGACCATTGACTCAATATTCCCTGGACATTCTGCTCGGACTAAGAACCTCACAGAGCTCTTGGACATTTCGGTCCTCACATCCCGAACTCTTGTTTCCAGACATGCCCGAGGACATCAATGGACTCGGATGCATGTGCCAACAGTGACTAGTTGGCGGAGTGCGCCAGCATCTCAGACTCGAAGAAAATTTTCAGGCAATCGTCTTAGGACAGTTATCTGAAGAGGTCCTCAAGCTACTTGATCAAATCACTGTTCTCCAAAAGCGTCCCCGGAGTTCTCACTCTCAAGCGATGTCCTCGGATATTTTGCCAAAGAGAAGGATGCAGACTGGCCTTTATATTAGGACGCGTTCGCATCATACTTGAAACATTCCTACAGACAAAAAACATGCCAAAGATTGAAGTCTTTGAACCTTTGGTAGGGGGGCTAGTAATTGGTATTGATACCCAAGGCCCACGTTGAAGATCCATTTTTTTGGAATTGGGCCATAATGCTATAGAGGCCCAAGTGACCAAGGCGCAAAAGCTGGCCTACGAAGCACAATGGGCTTAAATCCATTGTGGCCCGAGAGTTCAAAGTCCACTCAGATTAAGATGGGCCTCGAACAGTCACCCATCTCACCTACAAAGATGGCGTGCCAGATATTTGGTGGCTGATCTGTCAGACCGTAAGGATAATGATAACCACCAAAGCACGCGGCCCTGCAGAGGAAACGTCACACCAAGCGAACGTGCACGCAACCTTTCCGACACGGCAGGGAGGACTTGCAGAGTTGGTGGCAGGATTTCCTGCATATGCCAGTGCCATGTGACAACCCTATGTAGAGGATTTTGACCACTATATAAGTTTTTACTTTACACCTCCCAAAGGATCCTATTTTTGAGAGAAAAGAGAACTCTATGTCCTTACATTTACAAAGAGAGAAAAAAAGAGAAAGACATGAGCATATCTTGTAATCTTCTTATATCCATACACGTTATAGTGAAACAAGTTCCTAGATCCAAAGTCCTGTGATTTTTCTTTATCATTCAAGAGAGAATTTTCTACGTAAAATCATGTGCATTATTCTCTTCTTCTCCTCTCTCTACTGCCCAAATCACATTCACTAATCTAAGAAGATAACCAAATTATCTGTTACACGGATTTCGTCCAAGTGCTCCAAAAAATCCGAGCGGTCATTTGGGCCTTCATTCGTGCGGTATCTAGAATCCGAGAACGCAACATATTCTTATAGAGAGAAAATTATTTTTAAATTATTATAATGTCCCTCTCTTCATTAAATTGTAACTTCAACGGACATGTTTATTAAAAAAATTATAAATTCTCTATCAATAAATAAACAAATAAATAAAATATATACCCAAAGTATTGCTATAAGGAGATTTAATAAAATAAATAAAATACATGTCACATCCCATAAACTATTTACAGAATTCAGAATGTAAAATAAACTAACACACTGATTCTCAAATTTGGTTCAGCCGGATCAACTCTTCTGTCTTCCTTCTCTGTCTTTTTTTTTTTTTTTTCTAATAATGTAATGGTCATAACGAGTTAATATTCTATTACATGAAAATAACCAATAAAATATATATATTTTTAATTTTATTTGGTTTTCTTCGGACAAAGCATTAGGCGAGACACATATGATGATAATAGATTGTCACAAAACTCCACACTGGCAGATGATCCTTACTCAAAGTCTATCTCTGTAGGCAACCATAGAGTTTAAAACTCCCATTTAGCTTCTTAAATCTAAAGAGAAGTTTGGGGCTTTTTTTCTTTTTCTTTATTATTTTCCATTGTTTGACTTATTTACACTTTCGCCATTTTGTCCTAACTCCGCAAACTCATATATTAAAGATAAGTGTTTAGAAATCACCTAATTGACACCCTGAAAACACCCTCCCGTCTATGAAAATATCTATTATTATATAAGCTTGTTAATATGAATCGATAAATAAGATTATAAGTCACGAGATGCCCATGAGATTACCCAAAATGAAAACCCCTTTATCAACCACAGCAGCCAACCAACCACAGACAGGTTTTCCCTAATTATGCCTTTAAACCGCCTGCAGAAGGGAAAACGAACCGAGTTATAAAACTGACAAAAAGGGGCACGCCAGGCATTTGATTTTAAGGCATCAAGGTTAGCCATGGAGACCGATGGCTCCTGAAACACAATGGCAGAAGAGATAGCAATTCCAATTACTGAACACAACAACAAATGCCACACTCACTCTTGACAAATACTACACAGGTCCTATTCCGAGAAACAGGTAATCATGTTTATAAAATGGTACACATTTCTGAGAGCATTCATCACAAAAGCAAAAACAATCCCCGTTTATTTTCAGGTAAGCAACCTGCGCAGAAATCCAATCACCAAATATCAATTAGTAACAAGCCATAATCAGTGCAACACTCCCAACATCCAGCTTCATAGTGATGATCTCCCAATGCGATTATGTAATGGCAAAATGTTCAACTGTGAGGAACAAACCAAGTAGTTTCATGTGAGATCGACGTCTCCAACAGCCTTCAGGTTCTCCTTCACCCTCAGGAGAAGGGTTGTCTTCCACGCATCCTGTGCAGCAGCAGAACAAACACAAGCAGAAAAATGACATCAGAGCAATGTGAGTGCAGTAGAAAACGAACACGTTAGGGAGAAATATTAGGAAAAATATGTCTACCATGAGACAACTATTAGGGATAATGGGGGTTTTATATTTGGGATAATAGCCTCATTAGGGAGAACACTGCACAATCTCCCAGAGGTAACAACTGCCTTTGTAATTTAATTTGGGGAATGAATGATGGACTGAGTTTTGTCAGACGAGATTTCCAAGGAAGATCAGCGGTGCTTGTTAGCCTCTCCGTAGGCAGTGAGGAAGGTATATCGACTTCATTTAATGTGAGGCCTTTCAAAGCTTCTGGCTCTCATGGATTGTCGTTGGACAAGCTTAAAAGGGTGCATTCACACCAGATCAATCTATTTAGGACAAGCAGCACATGAAATGTGTGTTTGGACAAGCTTATTGAGGTCTTTTCCACTAGATAAGGGAACATTTGGCCAAATCATCCTTTTAGAAAAGTTCTAACAGCTCTTTTGGAGAACTTATTAAATGATAAAACAGAGCTTTTAGGATCTATATTATTCTAAAAAGTTTGAAACACTTAATGTTTAGATTTTACAATAAAATCACAAGGAAAAAAAATGATGGAAAATGTTTATTATTATATTCATATTTGAGTTTATTTCATTTTCTCTTTTTCAAATTTTTCCATTATGTTTTTCTTTCAAATTTCCTATAATAAACCAGAACATTAGCAGATTTTAGCTACTGTAGCTTCAGAAGAGCTTTCCAAGAAAACTTTTAAAAGCAAGTAGCAGCTAGTGCAAATGGATCCCATCTCTTTCTTTCAAAATGAAGGGAAATCAGAATGGACTTGGTTTTAAACTAGATATGGAAAAGGCATATATGATAGAGTACAATGGGTTTAGATTGGAAATTCAAAAAAAAGAAAAAAATGCTTTAAATGATAATGAACTTCACAATGGGAACCTCAGATGTTCATTTTTCTCTGCTTCTGTGCATTGCAACTATACTTGAGCCTTCTGTCACACTTCAAGTGACATATCTCCCCAATCAACCACAACAGCAGTTCAACACCTTAATTACTAGACCCTCCAGTCCATAAGAATTCTTTTTCCAAACGATCGGCCAAGTATCAATTTTGCTTAAATACATCTGCCAAATCAATATGAGATTTGCAAGTATATTCCATGTCATCTTGCCAACGAATGGTTCTATCATTGCTCAGTCTTAATTGGAATCTGTTTACAAAGTTTCTTCAAATCAAACTTTCGACAGGCAAGAGAAAACATACCAGTGGGGTCATGCTATCAAATTCCTTGACCACATCAGTAAATTTTGCAACATCTTCGTCGTCAATCGAAGCAGCCAAATCCTGCCATCATAAACACCTTTAAGCTAAGAGGGGATCCAATTTTCTAACCCAAGATTATTAAATGGTGCTGATAAGAAAACAAAAGCAAAACACACTATTAAGATATTCAGTGAATAACAATATTTTACTCAGATCCATCAAGGCACTAAAGAACGGTATGTAAAATGATCCAACACGTCAATTTGACCAGACATATCAGACAACAATGGAGCATGGGGAGGAGAAATGGTCTACCGTCCTCATAATCTCAGCCCTTTTGTAGTTCGGCAGACTTGTGTTTTCTATCTATGACTCTATGCCTTAAGATACATGGACACCGATAAGGGACACAACCATGACATGATATTGACACACTAACACATTTTTCTAAGAATGAGGACAAAATACGTTGGAAATATATTAACTAAAAATCATAATTTATTTATAAATATGAGAAACATAATTAATCAACAATTCTATTTTTTACTAAATATTAATAAACAAAAACTGCATATATTTTGTAGGTAACAAAATACATGTTTCGTATTTCATCATTTCAAAAAAATTGAATACAAGAGAGCCAATATAAAGAGTTAGTACCATAACATACATTACATAATGAAAAAAAGCAGACGACAATGGGGGCCTAGGTTTATAATTATTTCCAAGTCACCAAATGATTCTAATTTTCTTTAACTTATATAAAGAATCCTATTTTTTCTGAAAATTCTATAAAATATCTTAATGTGTCCAAAACTTGTCATAGTCAAAGGAGATAAACAAAAAAATATATATTATGAGACATGTTGGACGGCAGGCTAGCTTTTGGAGAAGTGTCAATGCTTCTTAGACTATGGTTTCTTCCTATTTGTTTTGCCAAGCAAAAGGTAGCCATGCTCTGGCACATAAATCCTGTGAGATCTTAGACTAGTCATTTGGTAATCATGACACAGGAAGCAGTCCAAATTCCTTATATTTGTTCCGGTGTTCTAACATATAGCACCCCGTAGTCTGCCTTTTACTTTTATTATCTTATATTTTTGGGGGCTGGGGGGGGGGGAGGGGGAGGAGAGGAATATGTGAAACAAGACGTCAGACATGAAAGAGCAATAACATACAGCCAGGAATCTGTATTCACGTGTCCCTCGAAATGTAGGATCCATTTCCTGCAGAAGCAATGCGAATGTCACAAAACTAAAGTCCATATCAAGTGCTCCTGATTTAAATTCCCTACATAACTTTACCTAACAAAACAAAGGAAAAGGTATTGGGCAAAAAAAAAAAAAAAATCAAGATTCTTAATAAGAACAGATCTTAAACCTGATATTTCTCTAACGCATTGGTCACTGAAACAACATCACCCTTACAGAGATGGCAAATACCAGCATTGAGAAGGTGACCCTTTACTCCATATTTGAGCAAGTTATTATTCAGAGATTGCTGTGCAATGTCTTCGTAAATTTCAATTGCCTTTGGATATCTAAAGGAAATTTAAACATCCAGTCCATATTAACAGTTTGTTAATAGCAGTTGAAAAAAACAGCATGGATGAACAGAAACTGGGCTCTCCGATTACAACATGTACACCACTGTTCCAAAATCAATGTTAAACATTTATAAAAAGAAAGCAAATAATACTAAAGCATGGATGATACAGCTTACACCCATGATGTAAACCAACAGAAAACTCTTCAACATGACCACTATTAATGAAGCATTAAGTTCCACTTGAGAGACATGAATCCTTTCCCACCATTCCTTTCAATTAGAAACCTCTTTCATACCTAAATATTAATAAAGGGATGGGAGGGTATTCTAGAGCTGCAATTGTGGCCAAAGAGATCTTATATTGTAAGATTTCAGGTTTTGATGTGATCCTGTGGTTGATAAAACTTGATGGTACAAACATATAGAAAAAGGAAACTTGCATGATGCCAAATCTCGGTTTTCAAAAAAAACTTGGAAAACAAACAGTTTTTAGTTAATCCTTCAAGGCTTATAGGGTAATCAGTAGGAGTTTAGAGGAGTGTTCAGCAATGAACCAACATTTTTGCGAAAACAATTGAGGAAACTTGGTCGAATTTCAAATATGAATGCTGTGGTGGATAAGGGAAGAGACGAGTACAAGAAAATCACACAGTAACCAAGAAATCAGGCTTAGGCTGGTGAATAGATCAAAATAAACTACAAAATTTTCAAGTCCAGAAAGAGAAGTGTGTGTGTGTGAGTGCTTTTGTTTTTTTTTCCTTTTTTTTTTTTGGGGGTTCAGTTTTAAGGGGCCAATCATCAAACAAAAATGCTATCAAACCTGCTTAAAGTCCATATATGAACTACAAACTTCCATTATGGTATTAGATCAGTTTGGGAGTTTGGATGAAAATGCCAGGCCTGAGTTGATAACAATGCTGCCACCCACAAACAATTAACACAAGTAAGAAAGCTAATCAAACACATAAGATAAAATTTGGGCACATCTGTGCAAAGGCTCAGCTTGGTGCTTCATATGATAGTGGCGGACAGAAGCCTTATCATTGCAGCTCATGAACTCTCAAAAATAGAAATTTGGTGACAATTAGCAAAAGTGCACTACCATGAACTCAAACTATTATAAATGTTTTGGAAGGTGGATTTAGTAAACCTGATTTGAAGAATTAAGATTATTGCAGGGGCTAGTGAGGCATTCTAATAGCTTAGCTCAAGGCATCTAGCGACACATTTGAGAACAATAGCTTGAGATCAGGGTGAAGCTCAGAATGTTGATGCTGAAATAGAGGGGGAAGCCACTGAGTTAGACCAAAGAAGTCAAGAAAACAAATCAAACAGCTTAGGTTACTGTGTAGTAATTAAAGAACATGAAGTCTCATATGGGTATGATCCTGCAAAGGTGACCTGCGCAAAAATGCTGAGATGTATAAGAGCAGGTGGGGGGATGGTTGAAAATTCCACAATGTTCATATATAATGACTGGTATTAGGTGTCCAATTTGCTTCATAGGAAGATAAACAATTTTGTATTTCAGCTTCCAAACTTTCAATTTTGAAGGATGGGTACAGAGCAACTTCACCATTTACTCTCCCTAAAATTCATATAAATAGAGAAGATATTTCAAAACAATGTTTAATTATGTTGTGATAATGTTATCCTGACCCTGCCTGGGTTATGCATATACATTCCTATTGGAAAATAACATGTTTCTACCTACCCAAAATAAAAGTAGTAGAAGAACAAAAAGAAGATGCCACAATGGGTAGTTCCCAAATAGAATTAGAATTATAGTTAATTTAATGGTTCCATCATCCAAGGTTTATTTGATGCCATTGGAAGATAGGGAAAAAATAATCTCTCTCTCTCAGACACACACAGTCTCTCTTTCTCTCTCTCTCTCTCTCTCTCTCTCTCTCATCCTTTGTGTTTTACATGCTACTAATGTTTACTTTTGGGTTTCCAAATGTAGCAGTGATTTTCGGTCGCATTTGGGTAGCAATAAAGGATCAATCTCAGTCAAAGAAGCTTCAAGGACAAGATATGAATCCACTATCTTGCTCGTTCTTCATGATCCATCTCACATTTCATGGAAATGGAGTTATTCAGTTCACGCATGGGAACTCTGATATGCTACGTTATCGGATTTCAACTTGGTGGTTGAGGAATACCAAATTGTTGGTTTTCATCTTCATTTACTCTAATGCATGATGCATTCACAGAATGGGGCAGTTCACTACTGCTGAATGAGGTGCACTTTTGTCAATAGCGCTGAGAAGGACGAATCTACAACCTACACTTTTCTCATCATATACTTACAGGATTCACAAACGCAACAAATTATATTAGATTAGAGCATCCTGTTTCTCAGAGGGATTAGAGGAGGTGCCTATCTACAATTGTCGACTCTGAACAACCCTAATCAAAATGCATACATAGGGGGATGTAATAAATAGCATTGAGAAGGACAAATACATATCCTACATGTTTTTTGTCCTATACTATACAGGATTCCATTAAAATGCAAAAAATTACCTCGGGTTAGATGAGCCTGATTAAGGTAAGATCAGGATTTGATTATTTGTCACTGCAATTTAGTCTCATATCTGGAGTGTGGTTTTTCTAGAAAGAGATAACGTCATCAATGATAACCTGTCAATATACACTTTTTGCTCAACAATTAACATTAAACCTCATTCACATACTCGCCCCCCAAAAAATTATGAACCTCATTCCTAACTTGGTCACTCCTAAGGAACCCACCACTTGGTTTCACCTTAACTTTGCTGACATCTTTGTTGCAACATGAATCTATCTAAGAATTATGTCATTTTCTTAGTGTTTCTGTTTATTAATTATGCAACTTTTCTTACGTCTTTGAAAGATCACTCCCTCTACTAGGAAAACTTAAGAGGAAGTTGGCTTCTTGGAAAATAATCACCTGTCCATGGTGGGGCAAGTCATCCTTGCTATTGAAACCATTCTGGTATACCAAATATAATGAAGCCTGATCCCCAAATCCATTTGAATTGAGATAGATAAAAACATCCCAGATTTCTCTTTTTTATTCAGTTAAAAATGTAATGATACTAATAGAGATGCCTAGGTGACATCAAGCAAGTACAACTATTCTCAAAGAAACAATAAAAGCAAAATGGCACATTACAATCTGAAGCTCTAAATAAAATCTGCCAAGGGATAAGACGAAGGGTACTGCCCTGAAGACTACAGAGGCAGAAGATGGAAAACCATGGAAGTCAACTCCACAGTAGACTTCCTGTTATATTCAAATGCTATTATGTTTATTTTCTTCCGAATAAATTTCTAGAGGAATGCATCTCCATATCTTTCCGTTTCATTTGCTTCTAATAAACCATTTCCATGACAAAAAAAAAAAAATCATCCAGTATCAAGCAAGATTGCACCCAACAGATAGCCATAGCCCAAAAAATGGACCACAGAAAATAGCACATGGCCAGACAGGAATAAATGCTGGACCAACTAATTCTTTCATTTTACAAGTAACTATTATTTGATAAACTGAACCCTTCCTCTGAAGATTATCAATGGTGATGTAAGACAAGGAAACATTTCCAGGAACCATACACTTCGAGATGAATGTATATGGGAAACAAGAATCAACATCAGAAAATCATTAAAAAAAAAAGTGGCAGATGTGAAGATACCAGACTTATCAAGTTTCCAAAAATGCCATCAAAAGTCCTAGGTTGCACAATCACATCAGATCACAGACATAAAAGATTCACCAATCCTCAGAATCGGCATAATCAAATGCACTCTGATTCAGACTCAAACAACAAACCAACCTTCCATTCTCCAAGCCTGCACCGTTATTAACAGCTGAACACCAGATGGACGCTAGATGGAAAACAAAATTGATGATCCCCATAAAGGGGCGACATCTTGCAAGCTGGCTAAATCATAAGCCAACAACACCAAGCTCCTACTTGAAGTCCAGGAAAATCAATATGGCCTGTCAGTAACAAATACTGCTGCAATAACCAATCTCCATAAACAGTTCTTTTTCAACTGCAATGCTTCAAAATCCATTTTTCATAGAGGGGCTATTGGAATGTTGCTTTGGCCACAAGCCACCAAATTTCAATGGTTCTTTTAAATCAAATCCCATCTCACCGGATGACACTTCAAGTATCATCGCACTGACCAAAATGTTTCATGAGCCCTTCAAGCTCATTAACCACTGAAGATGGAATAGGGAAAAGAGATATGAAGTAGGCAGTAGGTAAGGCTGCCAAAATGCTTTTAATCAGCATGAGTTGGCCTCCTAGACCAATATTGTTTCTTCCACGAAGAAAGCCTTTTCACAAATTGACCACCAGCCCCAAGATGAAAACTTATGATTTGGACCAAGAGGTTGGTTATTCGGGTATGAATTATACCAAAAGGGAAAGTTAAAGCAATATCCAAGTTAGTAATACAAAAATGATCCCGCTTACAACCCAAGATCAAAGCAATATCACCTCCATTAGGAATGTCTTCTACTAAAAAGCTCCAATTTAGTTTTCCTCAAATTCACTTTCAAAACCGACAACACTTCAAAGGCCAACAAAATGGATATTAAATTCAGAAAAATATATTCACAAGCATCATGAAAAACGATTCTATCATCAAAAACCGAAAGATGAGAAAGCTCCAAACCCTGGCCATTAACTGCACCCCAGTAAAAGCATAAATGAAATGAAGCAATTCAAGGCTTCCATAATCAAGATGAAAAAAAGGTGGGAAGAGTGGATCACCCTGCCAAAGAACCCTAGAAAAGCCAGAAATTCCACACGGTTCTCCATTAATGATGATGGATAAATTGTCAGGGATTTCATTTGGACTGCAACCCCATAAAAGACACGGACCAACATGTCAACTACACTATCCTTGCCCTCTGAATCAATTGGATACTTGAATATCTGCCAAGCCTCCAGAAACAACCCTGCCCACCAAACTTCTTAAGGCTTCATGAGGAAAAGGAGGCTCTAGTGGGTGAAGAATAAGTCCCTTTATCCCAAGTACAATAGAATGAGTATAAAAGGGGGTTTCTAACTTTTGGTGAGGGCTTCATGCCACTGACCCCAGAATGTCTCCTTTTGAGAAGACCTAAGTGGTCATCTATTCACAAGCATCATGAAAAAGGAATGTTATCAACAACCAGAAGAGGGGAAAGCTCCACATCCCAACCATTAACCACACCCAAGTAAAAGCATATATGAGGCCTTGATCCACAGCCTTTTGAATGAAGCAATTTGAGGCCTCCATAATAGAAATGAAAAAAGAGGGAAGAGTGGGTAACCCTGCCAAAGAACCCCAAAAGAGCCACAAATTCCACATGGTTCTCAATTAATTTTGATGGAGAAATAGTCAAGGATTTCATGTGGATTGCAACTCCATAAAAGATAAGGACCAACATGTCAACTAGACTATCCTTGCCCTATATTTAAATGGATGATTGAGCATCTGCCAAAGCTTTATAAACAACCTGGCTCACCAAACTTCTTAAGGCTCACTGAGGATAAGGTGGCTCCTGTGGGTGAAGAGTGAAGACCCTTTATGCCAAGTACAACAGAATGAGTATACAAAGGGGTTTCTAACTTTTGGTGAGGGCTTCATGCCACTGACCCCACAATGTCTCCTTTTGGGAAGACCAATGGGTGGGCCACTTAAACCTACATCAGATGACTTATGGTAGGCTTATTCTATTGGCACTTCCTTCAATGTGGTGAGCATTAGAGACAATAGGGGAAGCTTCCTTGCCAACTGTTTTTGGATAACTTACCAAAAAAAAAAACAGTTTTTGGACATGAGCAACCTCATCAAAGGCAAACTCTATACTATTGAAGCCAATAAATCGCATTTGAGCTGTGACCCAAATTTTTGGTGAAGTCCTACATGCATTCAATTTCCCAGCAGTATTGGGAATCACTCCATACTGGTCTATTCAGGATTCTTTTCTTTCAAGGATCAAAAGGCAAGTATTGAGAGCACCTTATCCAAAGTATGGCTTGGAATGCCAGCTTCATTCACGCTGCCACTCTCATATGGAAGAGAAGAACTGGGGTGGTTTTCTAAACACCAGGTAATGATCTTTAGCTTACATATCCTTACCATTGCACAAGTAAAAGAATGGTGTCATATAGAGGCAACTCTAGGTCCACTAAACTCCAGGTCACACAGTGAGACCCTAATTAGTGCTTGGGAACTCCAACCTGGGGGGGTATTCAAGCTTAACATTAGTGGGCCTTCTCAAGATGCCATGTACTGTAAGTGAACAAGGAATCATTTGAAACAACAAAGGGAATTCCTCTCAATATTCAGAAGGGAAATAGGAACAGATGTAGTCATACGGTGGAAGCATAGGCCCTCAGTGACAGGATACAGCCAACACTGGATGGCTGGACCTCTACATATCCAAGCTTTGCACTTGAGGCTAAATGATAGTCAATCTCTTCGTCCTTCATTATCCACTCTCTCATGAGCTCACTCCTATTTTCTCTCATCGCCAGTTGCTGTCAAGGAGGTTAGAGGAAGTCAGGAGATCACCCAGACCAGAGAAGGGAATCAGCATGACAATGCACACACTAACAATTTAACAGAATCTAACCCATTTTATGTTGTTTTCTTCACAACTGCTTCATTTCCACACTGCTACAGAATAGAAATGTCTCAGAACTTACAAAGATTGCTCTTGTACTTAAGTCTGATATTCAATGTAGGAGATTTGATTAAAATTGAAAAAGGAATATGAATCTAGGAGGGAAGCAATATCTAATCTAATCTGGCAGCCTAAACAACTGTGCAAAAATGGCATTTATGCATGCATTCGTTACAGTTAAAATCTGAATTAAGTTATGATTTTAAATTGAACACCAGAAAAATGGACAGACTTACTGTTCCAGTTGGGCAGCATATTGTGCAACCTTTTGCCTGCTCTGGTTTGCAGAAGTAGTCACTTCTTCACTTTGGAAAAGATCAGCAGTTTTTTCAAAATAGGCAATGGCCTGTTCCAGATTTTGCTCAGACTCATATATCTCAGCAATTTCCTGCACATAAGAAGATGAATGGCAAGTCAAATTAATTTATCACTATTTGTCTATGGTCATTGAAATGAAATCATTGTTTAACAGTCTTAAATGAAAATAAAGGTAATCTTCTACAAGTATACCAAAATCGCATAATTCATTAGCAACTATACCACAATTTGTTGGTGTCAATGCTCGAGTTGCAAGCATTACATAAAATGAACAACAAAGAAGTTGGTAGCACAAAAGTGGAAACAAATTCATATTTATCAGCAAAAGGTCAGCAAGATATTGGCATATCCATACAGAGATATCAAGGACATTTAAGAAAACAGTTTATCACATACAGATCAGGTCTAACAAACCTTACCTTGCAGTATCTTGCAGCCATATTGAGTCTTCCCATTTCAAGGAAAAGATTAACTGATTGCTCCAAGCAAGATATTGCCTCTGCAGTGTATCACATGCTCAAAAATGTTTATAACTTTGCTCACTCATTTGGAAATACAATCAATCTCACAACAGATCCATGTGATGAAAAGAAAACAATCATTTATGAACAAGCATAACACAGATATATGAAATATATATTTTTACTGTACCAATTAAGAAATACACTTGCTTTTTTATGTATGTCAAAGCATTTGTTTACAGTGATTGCAAATAAACTAATAGAACAAAAGCAAACAATCGCTTCCTAAAGGGTGGCCAAATGCACAAGGATACCACAAAGTACGCTTCATGAAGAGTTGGATGTACATAGCCTTAATTGTGTATTTTTGATAGACTATGTTAGCTCTTTGACTAGTGGATTTCAAGTCACAATGGAATAAAACAAGCCACTGCTCCAAGGTTTACCTTTGCATGTAATATTTTCATTATTAAAGGTAAAATTATATTCATCCAGCAACACTAGCCTTTCTTTCACTACTCTCTCCCTTTGTTAAATTCTACCTTTATATTCTCTTATCACCTAGGGAAAGGGAGATGAATTGAAACAGTTTAAAATGCTTGTGTAACAAACAAAGGAGAGAGAGGAACCCAAACCAATGCTACAATATCTGGAACATATTGAAGGCAACCTGTCAAACTTCAAAGTAACTATACATGTCAGGTCCTTTTCCTAAGCATATTTAAAAACAATTCTTTTGACTGTTAGACATGTATCAGGATTCACACACAAATCTCAATGCAAAGGGTCAAAAGACTTGTTTTTGTACAAGCTGGACCATAAAATATCTTCTTTCCGCAACTACTATGAAGTCTAAGCTTGTGCAACCAAATTTTTTCCATGTCATTGCTGCATCATTTAGTGGGACTTCCATCTAGGCAATCATATAGACTCCAGAGTAAACATTAATTTGTGATATCGTGTGCCACATCCTCTTATTTTGCCTTTGTACATTATATATAAATAGAATTGGATCAATCCCCATGAGTAGCAAGGATCAAACTAGCACTCTTATTCTATTAATACATGTATGCCAAAACACATAGTGCCCAAACATTCAACAAGAAGGTGACATTGAAATTTCAGTATCACTAGCTTTTACCTATTCATTAAAGAAAAACATAGGATTCAACATGCAAATTCTTTAGAAATTGAACCCTTTCTGATGTTTGTGCCTTCCACAATTAACCCTAGGCCCCCAACCAATGAAAATTTTAATGACAGCACCTTTTTGGCCATAAAAGATTGAGCGCATTGTTACAGGTTTAAGTCAAAGTTATTTTCAAATTTCTGAAAAGGTAACTATACATGCATGCACTTATGCTTAAATGATAATTCACACTGGAGATGCACAGGTGACAAGCATGATTTACTCTCCCCCCTCCTCCTTTCTCATTCTATCTCCCTTAGGTATGGGAGAATGACCACAATTCAAATGCAATAAAGTAAACAATATATTATGACAACAGAACCACAAAAGTTAGAAGCAAAACAGGGAATCAAGCATAGCTTGGTGGTTGGCTAACCACTTAACTATGCTAATAACCTCGGTTCGATTATAACAACTCTTCCTCATTTTAACTATAAAGATGAGGGAAAAGAGCTCAAAAGTGGTTAAGAAAAGAAATTCAGCAAAGGATGAACAATGTATAGTAAGCACATACTAAAAAAGAAAAGATTTTTTTTTCTTTTTTTCTTTATTTTCTTCTGATAAGTGCTTGCTGGAAAAGGTTACATATAACAAATGTTTTGAAGTGTTTCTAGAAAATTTCAAACTTGGAACCTTTTAAAAAGGATAAAAAGGCTTTTAGAGAAGCACAAAAGTTAAGGTTCAGGTTAATGTATCTTTTATATCTTTTCCCTACTACCAAAAAGTATAGACATTGACTCAACGCAGCTCAAGCTATAGAAGAATAGGCCATGGCCACGGATAGACAAAATTGTTAACTAGAATGGTACAATGTGTTAGAATAAAATTTGAAATGAATTTAGTTTGAATTTTAGCATTGTAAAAAAATTAAACACTCTATCGTAAAAGCTGAAAAATTTTAATACATACTAGTGCTAAATACCAAAAGACCTATAAACCTCTTTATGAGAAAATGAATTCTTGAAATCTTCTTCTATTTTCAATTGTTGTATTATTACTATTAATTATTTACTTATATTTTCGCAATTTCAACTAGCAATTTTCTAGTGTTTGATAATTTGACACTAGCATAGTTTCCGCGTTACGTCCTATGATTGACCCCAACACTTAAGAGCACTCCTGGGTTAACTTAGCTAGCATCCATTCCCACAGAAAATCGGACGCACCACATGGTTTTGTAGCTATAAAAATTAGACCGTGACGGCTAGTATTAGAAACTGACTTATAAAATGAGCAGTAAGAAAGTTCTTCATTTTTCAAAAATCACATACTATGGATAGTGATGGCCATAGTGACGCCACAACCAGCTGCTCAACTGACTCCTAAAATTCATCCGACCGTAGTGACTCGTCTTGATGCTATTAAGAGAAGGGTGATTGAGCTCAAAACCTAAGATGTCTTTCGATAGTATGGAAAGATAGCCTCATATAGCCTCACCGTGCAGTTGAGATCCCTAGAAAAGGTGGTTAAAGATCTAACGGGTGATGTTTGCGGCTCCATAAGGATGTTGTAAGACAAGAATGCCAAACTCACCGGTAAGGTGAGCCTTCTAATACACACTATCGGGACTGATGGTAGTGGCCTCAGCGGTGACAAAGTCAAGCCTCTGGAACCTCGCTCATATGGTGGCATGCGAGATTCGAAGGAGCTTGACAATTTCATCTTCAATCTGGAGCAATACTTTAGGGCTGTGAAGATGGACTTTGATAAGGCAAAAGTTTCGACCATATACCTGATCAGTGATGCCAAACTATGGTGGCACACCAAATATGAAGAAACGGCCCAAAGTAGATAAAACATCAACTCATGGGAAGACCTCAAAAGGGAATTAACTGCACAATTCTACCCTGTGAATACCAAGTTCACGGTACGAAAGAAGCTTAAACGGATTAAGTACACATGGACAATCAAAGATTATGTTAAAGCTTTCTCGGTATGCATGTTGGATATTAAAGACATGTCTAACAAGTATCAACTCTTTCATTTCATTGATAACCTGCAGTGGTGGCATAGATGGAACTGTTCAGATAGCATGTGCAAGATTTGACTTCCTCCCAAAATGCAACTGAAAAGCTTGTCGAATATGCCATTGAGAGGGGCAATCATAATTAAGGGAACGGTGGTAATTCCTTAAAAAAGCCTAAGTAGAGTGCATCCAGCGTCAATAAGTCGGAGTTCAAAGCCAAAAGTGGGGGAAGTAGCTTTTAGAAGAATTCATCACTAGCAAACTCTTAGAGTTCCAAGGGAAGCATCGATACGTTGATGAGTAAAAAGGCATCTTCTAGTGGGTGCTGCCTATATGATGGGCTGCATAAGGTGGCACAATATCCGCACGAAAGATCTCTGAGTGCACTACATGAGAAAGGTGATCCACTGAAGTTAGGAGATAATAAGAATGATGGGGACCAAACACGCATTGGCATAGTCCACCTCTTATATGCCATGGAGAAGCATGCCTAAGAATCCACAAAATCCATAGACGTGATATATGTGGAACTGTAAGTGAATAGAAGAAGTACCCACACCATGATAGACATGGGTGCAACTCACAATTTCATGGTTGGGATAGAAGCAGATCGACAAGGGTTATAGTTGGAAACAGACGGTAGAAACATGAATGCCCTAAACTCAAAGGCAAAGCCCACCCTTAATGTTGCCAAGTCGGTACTAGTGTGACTTGGAGAACGGAATAGGAAGCTAAATTTTACAACAGTACCTATGGATGACTTTAACAACTCACAATTTTACAACAAAATGCAATGGACTTCCTTAAAGCAATTAAGGGAGTGCTCATACCTTACTTAAATTTGGTGCTCCTCATAGGCAAGATCCATGTCTGATGAATGCCTGTAAAAGGCCAAAAGAACTTGAGAGGAAGGGCAAGGACATGGTACTATCTATACTCTAACTTAAGAAGGGTCTGAAGAAGGGCAAGCCTACCTTCTTCGCAACATTGTCAGTGGACAAAGACATCGAAGTTGGGTCTCTACTACGGAAGTTAGCCTACTAGCGGAGGAATTTAAAGAGTTGATGCCAATAAAATTGCCCAATGTTCTTCCACCTCGGAGAGCAGTGGATATCACCAGATCGAACTAACACTAGGGGCGAGGCCATCTGTGCGAGAAGCATAAGGATGGCACCTCCAAAGCTAGTGGAGCTAGGAAAACAATTGGATAGGTTAATTAACTTACAGTTCATTCGCCCTTTGAAAGCACCTTATGGGACCCCTGTTTTATTTCAAAAGAAGTAAGATGGGAGTCTATGTCTCTGCATTGACTACGGGACCCAAAATAAGGTGATGATAAAGAACCACTATCCAATTCCTTTAATCACTGACTTGTTTGATCAATTAAGTAATACAAAATACTTCATAAAGCTCGATTTGAGATCAGGTTATCACCAAGCCAGGATCTCAACGGGAGACAAGCCAAAAACCACGTGTGTTAAAAGATATGGAGCTTTTGAGTGGCTTGTAATGCCCTTCAAATTGACCAACTCCCGAACAACTTTATGCACGTTGATGAACCAAGTATTTCATGAATACTTAGACCAATTCTTGGACGTCTAGTTGGACGATATTGTCATATATAGTTCAAGCCTTTCACATGAAGCATCTAAGATTAGTATTCAAGAAGTGTGGGGCAAGGTCATATCAAAATTTATCCAAAGAAGATGCAAACTATCTCAGATTGGCAAGTGCCAACTAGTGTGAGCAAGCTGCGCTCATTCCTTGGCCTTATTAACTACTATTAACGATTTATAGAAAAGTATTCAAAGAAAACAATACCTTTAACGAATTTAGTTAAGAAGGACAGGAAATGGGAGTGGACGAAGGAATGCTGGCAAGCATTCAAGAAGCTCAAGGGTACAGCAATGAAGGAGCCAGCATTAGCTCTTCCAAATATTACTAAGCACTTTGAGATGCAAATTAATCTGTCAAACTTCGCTCTCGGAGGGGTCTTATTACAATAAAGCCATCCAATAGCCTATGAGAGTAGAAAACTAAATAAGGCTGAATAACGTATGCAGCCCAGAATGAGTTGCTAGTGATTGTGCATTGTCTGAAGACAGAGACATTATTTGCTTAGCTCCAAATTTGTGGTGAAAACTGACAACAGTGTTACCAGTCATATCCTTACCCAACCGAAGTTGACATCAAAGCAAGCTCGATAGCAAGAGTTCTTAACAGAATTTAACTTGGTGCTAGAGCACAAATCCAGATGCTGCAACCAAGCCGCAGATGCCTTTCGTAGAAGACCGGACCTCACCGCCTAATCTCTAGTAGCCCACCAATTGATAAGTGAGATTGTCACAACCATCAAAGAACAGGTAAAATTAAACATTGAAAATGATCCAATGGTCGTGACACTACTTTGACTTATCTGGGAAGGCAAGATTCAAATATTCTGGGCTAACAATAGATTGATCTTCATGAAAGGATGCCAAATGTTTATACCCAAGGCTAGAGGACTGAGAAGGATGCTCCTCAGATAGTGTCATGACACTCCGTAGGCTAACCACCCAAGGTGGCAACGTACCCTAAATTTGCTACAGAAGGGCTATTATTGGCCACAAATGAAGAAGAATGTAATAAGCTACACGAAGACATGTATTACCTATCAACAAGATAAGGATGAACGTTAGAAGACAGCAAGGTTACTGGAATCCCTTACTGTACCCAATAGACCCTGAGAAAGTGTTTCTCTAGACTTTATCATAGGGCTGCCCAAGGTGGGTGAATTCTCATACATCTTGGTGGTAGTGGACTACTTCTCAAAGTAAGGTACTTTTGTTCCGACAACAAGAGATCGTTCAAGGGAGGAAACAACACCCCTTTTTTCAAACACATCGTTAAATATTGGGGAGTACCCCAAAATATTGTGAGTGAGCAAGATAGACGCTTCATCAAAACCTTCTGGTCAAAACTCTTTAGACTACATGGTTCAGAATTGAATATTTCATCAAGTTACCATATTCAAATTGATGGTCAATTGAAGAGATTTAATGGCCTACTCAAAGAATACCTGCAGCATTTTGAGTGCCAGGTTAGATTTATTGGATAAAATCGTCAATGTTGCTTAATTTTGTTTTATCACTCAAAAGTACAATTCTTCAAACAAAAGTCCTTTTGAAATTATAACAAGTCAACGGCTGCTTATTCCACACACCGTGAGGCTAAACCATACAAAGGAAAGTGTTCTCGAGCTTACAACTTTGCTATCATGTAATCCATAAAAAATCCTGTCGATAAACTATATTTCGTGATTGACATGTAATCCATGCATACCATTTGGCGATGTCTTCTTGTAGCAGTGAGCAGCATCAGCATAAGCATTGGCTGCTTCATGTTTACTATCCAACTGCATATATGAATTGAAATCATCATGTTATCGTCAATGTCCATATAAATTGAAAAGTAGCTTTATCCCCCTTAACTGTATCTGGTTACCTTCAAATGACAGTTAGCCAATTTGACATAGGTTGCACCAGCTCTATCCCCTGGAATGCATGTAAAACTGACAATATTATGGCTCTATAAGCACATGGCCAAAATAAACAGTGAATGTGGCACATAAAAGAACACCAGAAACATACAACCAGTACAAAAAGCCAATCATCTAGAAATGTGCATAATTTGGTCTATATTGTAAACTGAACCAAACCAAACAGTAATTTCAAGTGCAGAGCAGCTTAGGATACCAAAAAATCAGTTCCAGGCCAGCATTCAGCTAAATGAATATAGAGTATCAAATAGAATGGGCAATGTTTAGGAAAGCTCAACGGATTAAAGATTGGAATATATTAAAGAAACAGAAGACATCATGAAAAAAAAAAAATGTGGCCTTTTAGGATCTACGTCTACTAACCATAATAAGTTGCTTAGAGCTCCCCCTCCCCTCCCACTTCCCATCCCCAAAAATGTTACAACAATCAATAGACTGATAGACCAAGTTTAAGGCAAGCAATTTCAATATTGAAATCGATACCATGCGAGTTCGTCAGAACTCCAGAAACTCTACCATAAGCTCGTTGAGTTATGAGTCTTCCAATTATAATTTCCACTCTTTAATCTAAAGTCGCATCCAAAATATATGAAAAGCATGGATTAGAAAAATCATTGTGAGAACAACAAGACTAAGATCATTGATTACATTTTCAATATAAAGCCCGCAACATCCAGTCGTTCCCAAATTAAGTCCAGTCCAACACATTCTGACACCGGAAACCTACACTTACCTAAAAACTAAACCAATATCTCAAAATAACAACCCGACAGATATGCCAAATCAATCGATCGAGAACCCAACTCGGACAAACCCCAATCATTTGATTTCAGATATCTGACGCTTTAAAAAGCAGTAAATCTATAAAAATTCACAGAAAAGCAAACAAAATAAGATTAACGGGCAAACAGGGAGAGAGAATACAAGATTTGGCAAGCTTGAACGAATTGGCTGCTTTCTCATATAAATCAGCGGCATCTTCGTGTTTGTTGCCGAAGATTCCCCAACTGTTAAGCTTTTTCTCTGCCTTCTTCTCAAATTCGTCTCCTTTCGTAATCTGATCAGTCATGGCGACCTCTACTCGAGCAATTGCGGTTCCAGGTTGAGAATTTGATGATACAGAGGGCTGCTCAAATAGAATTGAAAGACTTCGATGATACATAAATATATATAGTTATACGTATGTGTATATAATTGAATGGGTCTATCGGACCAAATGAGAGCCCAATTTTTCTAGCGGGCCCAAACAAGAGCCCCAATTTTCTAGCTGGCAAATGGGTCTGAGATGGTCTAGCCGATTACTGTTCACAGGAGAATGGGTCGGATTGAATTGAAGAAAAATTCCAACGAATACTTCATTCCAATAATCCAAATCTAACCATAAAGTTTCTAATTAGGTTAAAGCTCGATAATTTGAGTTATGTCTAATTTGAAATAACCCTCATTTAGAGCAAATCAACTATTCAAAAACTCAGTTAAAAATTTGAGTTCGGTTTTGAGTTAGTCTTTTGAAATTTAAAAGTTAATTTCAAACCTAATTCTTAACTTACCAATTTAACAAATTGAAACTAGATATAGTCACTCCAATTGATTTATAGTTTCATGTGTGATAGGTTAATTATTCGTAAGTCAAGCATGACACTAAATGATGTATCAATTATACAAAAAAATAACAATATTTTAAATTGTAAAATAATTAATCCAGATGGATCATTAGTTTAATGATACATAAATGATAAGTTTTTAAAAATTATTCGGAGTTATCTGATAACTTAAAATGAGTAAGAGCATCACCCTTTTAGCTTTCTTATATCAAATAATTTAACGCTACTCCTTGATGCAAGAAAAGAACATTATCTATAACAATTAATTTTTTATTGAAATTGATTAAATCAAATAAGAATTCAAAATGACAAATTAATCGATTAGTATCAATCAGTTCTCATTATACATTCAAATATTTATTTAAAATCTTCATATATCTATCTCAAAATTGTAAACAGTAATTAATATATATATTGTGAGATTTCAATTTTTAAAATATAATATTTAAAAGTAAATAAATTAATATAATTAAAATTAAACTTAAAAGAATCCGAAAAATTAGCATCGGAAGCAAAATAGAGTCGGGAGAACCGGAGCTCGAGGCACGCCCAGACGTTTGGCAGAATGGCCGCACCCGAGGCACGTCCAAGGCGCCCTTGAGGCCCATTTTTCAGAATAGACGCGTTCGACACATGCCCGATGAGCTCTCGAGTGCGGATCTCTGGGTGCAGTAGCGCCCAATCAGCACTCGACTGACATTCGGGTGCTAATCTCGACATAAATACCCATGACGCAATTTTTCAATCATTTTTTCCGGAAGAGATATAGAGAGAGGAGAGAGAAAGAGCGTGGAGGAGAAGAAAGAGATGGAGGAGATCAAAGTACAGAGTCCGTTTCCGACTTAGAACTGTTAAAGAAGATATAGATTAGGTCGAGACAAATATACTCACATGCTTTTTTTTCTTTTGTCACACTTTTTATTTCATTTCTTTCAGGTATTTTTCTTTCGATATCCCTACAAGCTTATATTTTGTGATAACTATGTCTTAAGCATGTATATTTGTTGATTTAATGTCTAATTTGGGTGTTTTATGCGGTTTGGTATTACGTGGAAACCCTAACCTCGCGCCCTTGTTTTTATCCATTTATTTTAAAATTTTTATTTGATTTGACCTTAGAAAATTAGAACCCTAACTTATGAACGTGATTATTCAATATTTATTCACATGTATTTTGTATATATTATTTTGTATATTTCAAAAATTATGTTGAATGCTTTGGTGAAGGAATTTATTATCCGAAAGCTACCAAGTTCTATTTGGCTCAACGTGGTAAAGAATTTCTAATTTTTTTTTTTGAGTTTTATATTAATTTGTGCATGTGTTTGAAGTCATGATAAGATTTAAGTTCCCAAACAAATGACAATATGTATTTGTATTCAAAAAATATAAGAATTATGCAGAGTATATGAAAAAAACTTCACAATTTGATATGTTGATGATTTATTCTCCAGGAAGTGAGAACTTTGTGTAAGAATATAGTAGACCTTCCTTTAAGAATAAGTAATCATGAAAATAGATCACGGATTTATATTTTAAAATGTAGTATTCCTAACACACCTTAGGATATTACAGTGATAGACCAAAAAATGCTCCTGGGCCGCGAAAAATGCTATGGTGGCATATGTATTATCAGCCCTCATATATCGGGTGAAAAGTATACCGTCCGCCACGGGATGTTAAAATTTATGTATCGTGAGTAGTGTGTTAGAGCGTATGGATGCATGCATATTCTGTTCATCGTTCGACTACTTCGTTAGCTGGTAAGACTTATTAATCTTGATCCCTAAATAATGAATGAATTTCTACATATTTTAGAATCTAAAAGGAATTAGATATAAAATGAGAAAAAATAAATATGTTTTGAAAAATACATTTGATCATGCTTCATGTTTATGTATCTATATTATACTTCTATATTTCTTCTTTTGATTTATTTTGAGTATAATACTTATTACCTTTGATTATATTGTGTCTTACTAAGTATTCGGTTCACTTCTTACTATTTTCTTACTTTCAGATGAGTATGAGTTTATACTCGATGAAGCGGAGTAGGGATAAGCAATTGGCTAGGTTAAGAACTTGGAAGATGATTTTGTAGACGTAGATTTTATGGTTCTGTACTTTTGTATCAAAGGATTTTTGTATATCTTGGAAGGATTTGTATTGATATATCTTGTTTATATTGATGATAGACAGATAATTTAGTTTTTGTTGTGTATTGATAATTATATAAGCTTCTGTAGGTTATTACAGTTTGATTTTAGGTACCAAATGGTATCTTTATGTGCCAACGTTGTATTCAGAGATACAATATTGAAACCATATATTGGATTGTGGCTTTTGGATCTTGTGTTATATTTGTGGCTATATGCATATATTGTACAGGTTATATTTAGTCTAACGGATATTTTACAAGTGAGATCTTATCGATTTTCAGTTAGAATGCGGTCCGTCACACACACACACACATAAGCTACTTATCAAAAACTATATGATGGGCTTGGCAATCCATGAACTTGCCCTGATCTAACCCGCAGGAGATTGACGGCCCGATGGAGCTTCCTCCAAGCCCAAGGCCCAACAAGCACCGCAGATGCCCCAAGTAGGTCAACCCAAAACATTTCAGTAAGGACTGGGGCAATTAGAGTTGCACGTCTCGCTACGCCCATGATTGCCCCTCCTGCACAGCCACTGACACCTCAACAATGTAGTGCGCGGAAAATTTTTCATAATGTAACCATAACAACTACCCTAACAGCTCAACAAATATTCTCATAATATTACCTCTAATTACGCATCACCTCATAAGGGTAGTTACAGTTCAACGAATCTTTCGGAAAGGCAATTGCTATGCGTCGACATCTAGCATCGTCCTGAAAATGGAAAGAATGTCCTAGGATGGCCACGATTTCTATATGCGGCCCACGCACGATCACGACGACAACTCAACAGATCTACCAAAGCAGTTGACGCTAGCCACGAATGCCGCATCGACTCTAATTCTATAAATACCCCTTCATCCTTGTGGGAAGGGGGACCAAACAATTCTTACTCTCAAGCACTCCTGAAAGATCGAAGAGCTCTCTCTCCCTCTCAAGCCACTCATCCCACGAATGCACTCCCTCCACCTCAAAGCCGCTCCCTAACCAAGTGTACCATCGAAACCCAATCCTCCATTTCTAAACCGCTCTCCAACTTAGCGCACCCAAAGTCTAACCCTCCGCTAACACTCTATCCCCCGAAATATGCATCTAAGCATCATTTTTACACATCCTTCTATTTTTCTATCTGTTTGAGAAAATTATCTAATATGAGTATCGAAAGATATATTAAAAAGCGAGTCCTACAATCCTCTAACCTCTTATTTGTTAATTGTATTGCATAAAATTTAGATTCAAAATAATAAGGATCGAATCCACTTTAACTTGACTCCAGGGAAGATTAAGTGGTACTCTAACTCGTTCGATAATCTGAATTTGGGAGTACATCATTAGCGCTGTTTGTGGAACGACTAAAAAGTCTAACCACCACTTCTACGAAAGTAAATATGACTAATGCCTAAGAACGAGCTAGCGCACTTTCCATAGGCGTCATCTCCCGTGGCCACAACCCCTTTGTGGGTAGTCATGAGGACAACTGACCCCTGAGGTGCAGATGCTCGCCGCCCAGATATGAATCGTGTTCTTAGTGGCCCCAAACCATTAGTACTCTCACCAAGGTGCAATGTTGAGGGTTTCTCCCTCCGACTCCGAAACCTCAATGTCCAGAAGGAGGAACCAGAGAGGAAAACAGCCTCCTTAGAAGATCCAATGGCCTAAGGACCTTGTGGCCCAGGCGACCACCAGCGACAAGGTCTAGCCACTGCCAAAGGGCCGACCGAGTCATGAGTTATGGGATGAAGGCCAAGAGCGGCATAATCCACACCGCTCCCATGACAACAGTAGGCCCCTTGCCCATGAAGAGGTTCCATGAAGCGCCAGCAGGTACCTCACCAACCTAGCCAGGTTGTCGTTCGTGGTAGAGATCCGATCATCACCATCTTCCCGCAAGATTGGGGAACCGAGCCTGGAGCCCCACAACCAAAGTTTTAATCTGGTTCTCTACTTAGATCACTTCTATGCTTTCTTAGGCCTCTGGAGCCTCGTGGATCCCCAACACATTGTAGGCAACAAGTTGGAACATCCTTTGGGGCAGCAAAGTCAACGACCATGCACATATAGTGTTTCATACCAAAAGATGTTGTCAGCACACTGAGTGACATCCCCCTCAATACCTGTGGGTTGCATGTTAGCAATGAAAGCCTAGCATCTAAATTATGCAGCCAATTCAACACGGCAAACCCAATCCTTTGGGGTGTAGAAGCCGTAGGTGCAAGACCGTCTGGCGGAGTGATCGGTCTCCTTCTTGTCAGGGGTTGTTTCAAGCCTTGATAACCCTCCAAAGTAAGGTGCACGTGCTACATGCCCGGAGTAGAAAGCTGGTCCCGTGAGCCAAGGGCGCCCTCCACCCCAAAAGGTGCAATCGACGATTTTTTGCCTAGCGTAGAAAAGCCAAGTGCATCCATGTGGGTTACTTAGAGTGTTATAAGCATGGTTATTTGCTTGTTCCATTCATCATGCCAATCATATGAATACTATATTTGTATTAATTCAAAGATCTAAACTGCCCCTAAGTCGAATAAACTTCTTCGTCCGTGCCTCAACTGGCTATGACCCAGTCCAAAAAACTTGGTTCCAACAACCGAGCGGCCTAAATGCAATTGAATCTTGAACCTCGATTCGAGCAATCGAGTGGCCCAAACGATGTCAAATATAACAACCCGAGGGGTTTGCAGACCAAGATTCGGACTCCCCATCAAGCGGATATTAAAACCTTAAAGAACTTTTTAGCATACATGCAACAACTTCCTTCAGCAGGGATGAGCACCATCAGTCAACAATAATCAGTAAACTAAGACCTAACGTACAAAAGTTATGACATCCTCTAATAGGACCGAGAGCCAATAGTTATGTGCAGGCGATGACCTAAACTTTGCCAAAGCTCGATGACTGCAACTATGAAACCTAGTCAGTCCTTGTGAGGCTCACCATAATCGTGCCATGACGTCTTTCCACAGAAAAGAGCACAAACGGATGAACGTATCCGGTCAAATTTAGTAACGATAACTATAAGGCTTAGCTGACAATCACATTCTCTTGGTGCCACAACCTCCTCATTAGAAGCGAGTACAATCGGGCATTCGCGTCCACCTAAGCCCGGCAATGATAGCTATAAGGCTTAGGGGACGATTGCATTCTCTCAGTGTCACTACCTCCTCATAGGAGCGAGCACAATTGGACAGATGCATCTAACCAAGCCCGGCGGCAACGACAATGATGCTTAGTGGTAAAATAGAATCAATGTCAGACAAAAACAAATTAACACATGCTCGAAGACAAATCAAGACACTAGCAACAAAGATTAAAACAATCTAGTTGATATGTTGAATATTCAAAGGATACATCAAGAGTATCAGCCAACCTCAAAAAAGAATGTAAAGAGCTACCTACACCTACAACTTGAATGACTACCTTAGGGTTGGGGACCCCTGGTATGTGTGGCACAAGCCCCTCCTACCTTTGGATAGTCAGCCAGGTCAAAACTCCCCTACAAGCCAGGCATTCTCATTTTGGAGGACTCCAAGTTGCCGTTGTGCCTCCCAAACTCATCCTCGAGCGAGGCGATCTAATCTAGAGCCTGAGTGTTCACCTCTGAGAATTCTTGGGATCTCACCTCTGACTTGAACAGCTTCCGGTCGACGTAGACCGCCCGCTCTTCACTATGTAAATCCTCGGCGATAGTAGTATTCGTCCGGTGCTCCATATCCTTCATCACAGTAGGATCTAGGCGCACTCCGGATAGCCGTCAAATCTTGGTATCCCTCAAGTGCAGCACTCTCTCCACCACTCAAAGTACCTCCTAAACCTGCCAATCAGCAAGATACGGTTAATCAATAATAGCAGCAAAAAGTGCAATAACAGAGTAAAAAAAACCCATGATATAATATCTCATGGTAAGTTGGCCCCTCCCCAGTGCGACGAGTCAAAAGAATCCTCAACTCCAACTTCAACAGGGATTGGCAAGGATCGCAGAGATGGCACACCATGGGGGTGTGGCACCTTGAAACCTGGTGAACGATTGACCCCTCGAAGTCCTCGGGAGCTCAAGCATCAACTCTTCAGGACAAGATGCCCCTCCACAGCATCCCCAACCTCTGGGCCATCTCCAATCACTCCTTCCTCCATCTGAGTGCTTCCAACACCATCCTCGGTAAAAACAATGGGAGAGGTAGATGAAAATGTCCTCGGAAAGGAAGTCACGAAAATTAGGGTCTCCTACTCGGCCGCGGCTACAACATCGATTTGTTCCCTTGGCTCGCTAACTAGGTGATCCCTCACTTCATCAGCGAGATTAGCAGAGGGATCACCACTCTCAAACCATTCGGATGAGTCACTAAGTTCGATGCTATGTGATAAAGACTCTTCCAAGTTTGGCCTCCTTGATGACTTGCCGGCAATCAGAGCAGGCTCCAACACGTAGGCTGCATCGATCCGCCGGCACTCCTCGAAGAGGGTAGGCATCAAAGAAGCCACCTCGTTAGAGGCCCACTCAAGAGAGTTCTGAAAAAGCAAACTCCTATACTTCCTTTTGGGATGGTGACCCGACGTGGCAAAGGTGTCACCGTCCTCCATCTGAACCTCCCACTACACTCTGTCTAACGCTCCTTGGGAGACCCAGTGATCATTGCAGTGTAGGATGCCAACGCTTCCCTCAACCTATGACATTAGCGGCCTCGCCATCAGCTCCTCACCGAGCAGGACATCCCCAGTGTAGGTGTCATTGACCATGCCCCATTGATTCGGGATGCTCTAGTTGGCACCAAACGCCACGAAGAAGAGTGCATCATCTATCCCATTGCCAGATCCAGGTTCCCCTAGTTATCTCAAACCTCACACGGGGGGTGAAGAAAATCTAGTTAGCCTCTTAGTTGACGTGAAAGATCACCTTCAAGGTCCAAACATTTATAGGGAGCCCATTCATGTGAAAGAAGATGTACATAGTCACCGGATACTAAATGATGTTCTAGTGAAGATGAGCCACAGGGACCTCTAGAACCCTCAGAATTTCACTCAACTCAATCATAAATGGAATGCGGAGTCCAGCCCTCAAATGCTACTTGTAGACAGTTCTAAACCCCAGATGAGGAAAATAAACAGTGTCATAAGCACGAGGTACAAATTATCGCATGACACTCAAAATGCGATATCAGCTATACAAAGACTTTATCTCCCCGCTAGTCAACGTAAACCAAATATCAATGACACTTTAGAAAGCCATTCAAAGGCTTTGCAAACCAGAAATGAAGAAAATGGCGTGCTAGGTAAAGATTTTCAGTGAAGCAAAGAAATGCAAAAGTGGCTGTGGCATAGTGCTTAAATAGCCATAGCCTCGGTCCAGAAGTGACATTGTTTCAGGGAGCCAGAGAGGTGCACCTCTGTGATGACTACAACACGTGCCCACATTGTAATATGTCGTGACACGTCGATTTAATAGGTTAGTCATGTTGATTAACGCTCTACCTCCCTATGCAATGCGCTGACAACCTAACGGCCTAGGCACCTAGACTGGCAAGTCAACAACACAATCCAAGCAATGATGCCCTAACACATTCCCTGTTTGAAGCGATAACAAATCAGTGATGTGCAATCTTGGTAGGCTCGAGACTGACTACCCAACACCCATCCCAACATAGCCTCCGGGATGGCTGGTCGTGGGGCGAATTGCTAGAAGACCAAGCCACCGGCGGTCCAGATCATCAAGTTTTCAAAAATACTGTAGCAAAACGTAGTGCCCAAGAGTTTCAACTATTCACACCATACAAGAGTATTGGAGCCATACAATTGAAAGCAAATAATGCTCAGTAGTTTCATTCATTAATTCTTTTTATAGAGTACAAGCTTGCAATAATGGACATATGATTCAAAAGGAAATAAAAATAAGTGGAGCAATGACCCGACTACGTTTTGCCTACCCATCCTTCAGGGAAGATAGCTGCGAGAGGAAAACACCCAAGTTAGCCACTACAGCATCTGACCCACGAAGGGAAAGCATGTAGAAGCCCTCCCTTGCAATAACGAGGCATAAAGTACCAATTCTCACTCGGGCAAGCAACGACTAAGAATCATCCATAAAACCATCCGTAGCCGCACAATCTGCGAGCCTCTACAACTAACGCCAGACCCAATGCAGTGATGACAGCCAAAGGCTTGATGTGGACTTGATGAAGCTCCTCATCTAGCAATCCCAAGATCAATCTTCTCGTAGGCAACCTAGAATTGAGTCACTTGTCTCGAGGGGATAGGGTGTCACCCTCTCCCATCGAAAGGACTGAGCTACCTTTCCTTCGAGGCCGCCTCGGCAAGGACCACTGTGTCCTTACTAGGGAGAGGTGAAAGCCGGCCGCCAAAGCCTGGGCCTTGTTCAGTGTAATTCGAGGTCAGTTTAGGCCGAGCCCAAAAGAGGAAAACTAAGACAAAATTTCAAGCGCATCTTCAACTCCAACTTCGAACAATGGTGAAAATCTCCACCGATCCCGACTGGCAGTTGTATGGGCTACATGCTAGCTTCGAACTCTCATGCCACTTAGTTAGTGAAGACGATTCGTAATGTAAGGTATTAGGAGCCCCTCTACTTATAGCCGGAGGAGGAGGTCATCTAACATTAAATTGAGAAAATTGCACTGACGCTAGAAGTTCACAATTAGCAGAGGATCGCCAACAACAAAAAACAAAATCGACACTAAATCTTGCCAAGTAGAGCAAAAATATGCAAGACACCTAGAAAAGAAATACATGTAAAGACCCACACAGCAATGTCCCATCATGAAATGACAGGGGTTGAAAATTTAAACCTCCCTACATGGGAGGTTAGTGATAGCTCTGGTGATCCATGAATCGGCCCTAAATCTAACCTGCAGGAGATTGATGGTCCTATGGAGCTTCCTCAAGCCCAAAGGCCCAGTAAGCACCACGGATGGCTGAGGTGGGTCGACCCAAAACTATTTAGCAATGAGCAGGCAATTAGGATTGCACACATTGTCGTGCTTGTGGTTGCCCCTCCTATATAGCTGTCGACACCCTAACAACGCAGCATGTGCGGAACTTGTCATAACGTAACCACAACAACTGCCATGATAGCTCAACAAATATTCTCAGAATATTACCTCTAATTACACATCGCCTCAGAAGGCTAGTTACTGCTCAACGAATCTCCCCAAAAGGTAATTGCCACGTAATGATATCCAGCATCATCCTAAAAAAGGAAGGAATGTCCCCAGATAGCAACGATTGCTATATACACCCCTTGCACGATCACAGAAACAACTCAACAGACCTTGTTCAATTGCGAAGGTCACATCGATTATAATTCTATAAATACCCCTATGAAAAAGGGGATTGAATAATTTTTACTCTCAAGCAATCCTGAAGGATCGGAGAGCTCTCTCTCCCTTTCAAGCCACTCCATCCACAAGTGCACTCTCTCCTTCTCAAAGGTGCTCCCCAACCGAATGCATCACCGGAGCCCGATTCTTTATTTCTAAGTTGCTCCCAATCGAGCGCACCAAGAACCAAGGCTTTCGCTAACACTTAATCCCTTAAAACATACATCTATGCATAATTTTTTTACATATCATCCTATATTTCTATCTGTTTGAAAAAGATTTTTGATTTAAGTGTCAAAAAATATATTAGGGAATGAATCCCGTCATCCTCTGACTTTTCATTTGTCAGTTATGTTATATAGGATTCAGATTCAAAATAACGATGATCGAACCCACTTTAACTCGAGCTCCAAAGAAAATCAAGGGCTACTCTAACTCGTTTGATAATTCAGATCCCGAGATACATTACTATATAAAATACTTATTTATATATACTAAAAGATTTTTAAAATATCATTAACATATTTGTTTGAATTTTTAAAAATTTAGTCCACCATAAAAATCCTTAAAAAAAAAAAACAAGTGCATAAAATATATAGATTTACTTAAATTATTCGATTATTTTAATTAACCTTAATTCTTCACAGTCCACGTGTTGTAATGTCCCTCAACACATCATCCCCCTCTGCACGGTGTCTTATCACTCAACTTTACAGTTAATTGATTTGTTTTCATTGACCTCCATGCATGTGAATGTACTTCCCACCCAAAAAAATAAATAAAATAAAAATAAAAATAAACTCACGTGACCTTTCGCATGCAAGTCACAGGATTCCTATAATTCCTCCATTTATCTACGGAAAATAACAGAACATGTATAAAGAGGGTTACGTGCACCTCGGCAGCCGTCCCACAGATGGACGTACGATATCAAATAATATTATAATATTATTTTTAGAGAGGTCACGAGAAGCGTTGAGTGAGTAAATAGATATTTCATGCATTTCATGTTAGTATATGATTGGGACCTCAAAATATGCTCTTATGTTTGGCTTTATTAATTTTTATTCGAAAGGTTTTGGATTTTCTTATCAAATGATATATTTTAGTCCTATTGTTGGTGTGGATGGCCCAATGAATTGTCATGTCATAAATATACGGCGTAACAATTGACAAAAAAAAGAACAAAATTTTAAGATTTATCTATTTTTTAAGCTTTTAGTATGATAGGAGGGCTATTATCATCTAGTGCAATGATAGGTTTAAATTATAAAAATAATATTTTATATAGCTTAAAAAGATATCGTGTATACTAGATTTATATTAATGGAACTCTTTTCAAAAGTAATTAAATAATCTACTGTATTATATTGTATTGTATTGTATTCATTTAAGGTTTTGATTTGGTAAGGTTTGTGCATTTATATTAAACTAAATTAAAATAATATTAAAGATATATACTCTATTTTATTTTATATACAATTTTACCATTAATTTTTCTTTCCATTACATTCTCAACTGTTCTTTGACATCAATTTCATAGTAGGGTAAAATTGATCATATTTTGACTGATAATGATAGTAAATGATACTAGAAACTTTTATTTCTATAGTCAAAAAATAATATTCATTTTAGAGGTTATTTAGTAATTAACCTCCACAACAAAACCTTTATGTACAACGAGAAAATACTAAACTAAAAAAGTATAATATTTCTTTTATATAATCATTGGATTTTGAGTCACCCATTCATACATTTCACACTCAATGGACGAATTTTTAGGAATACGTGCAATATTTAAATGAGACCCGTTGGAGTGGATGTGTCAAGGGTAGCATGATTTATGCGTAAGGATTGTAGGAGTGACAAAATTTAGTAAAGGTTTGCGCTGAGTCTTTCTTTGAGCAAGAATTATTTTCGGCAATTTTGAGAGTAATCATATTTAATTGACGAATGATAGACGCTTGTACACGGTTAGGATAAAAGGGGCATGCCCAAAGGACCCACATGCATCAACTCCAGTTTTTACATCTGAGATTCGAACACCAACTTTAAGTATAAAAATCTTACATAATTTTTAGTTTAAAAAATGAAATTATTTTGAACATAAAAGTATCGTATGAAAGAGAGAAGAGAGAAAAAAAAGATGAAGAAAAATTTTGACATCCAGTTAATATTCAATTTATGTTTTATGTTTTTACCAATCTTGAATATATTGCTCTAGTTTATTTTCAGAATATATTTTCACTTTGGTTACTTCTTTTTTAGTGTATTTTTTCTTATGTAATGTAATGTGTGTTGAAATTCAAACATTATTTACTCAAATATAATAAAAGGATTTCAGATGAAGTTATATTTGTAACCAGTAATTTCATAATAAATTTATTTAAAATTTATCATATAATTTTTTTTAGTTAAAAAAATTCAAAAATTATTTTCACTATGTATGTTGCATACGTGTTTTTTCTTTTGAGGAAATCCCAACAATAACTTTCCCAAAAGTTTGCAGATGACTAATAACATTGCGTCCGTGTTCTTCGCTCTGAAACATGTCTATCCAATGAAGTCTGATGAAGAATATCTTTCTCATGATATCCAACCCTTTTATTTTATTTTTTTTACAAAAAAATAAAAAAAAAAACACTGATTTATAATAGGAGTTGCTCGCCTTAAAGGAAACATATCTCACGTTCAAATCTCCCAAGAAATTTGTCTGATAGCAGTGTAACCTTCTTTCCCCGAAACAAATTTTTAGATATATTAATTAGAATTTGCCTTAAAAAGCGTCATAATCTCCTTTTGAGCTTAATTTTCTAAATAATTGTTTAGGACTTTGAAACAAGCTTCCAAATACGGCCAAACACTATGCCGTACGTGTATATATGTACGAGGTTAAGGTATTTTTATACAAATATAAGCTAACGTAATAATATATTGTCAGGCTATATGAATGTATCCAGTGAACTATTACAGATGTCGACATCTTTTCAAAAGTTTAAATGTTTTTATTTTTTGTAAAGTTGTATTGAGGTTCTTGGATTATCAGCATTTTAAACAAGTTTTCGATAAGCAGGAGCCGTATGAATTGGAAGATTGAAGAACTCAAAATAACTGAAATTATCAAAAATAAAAGGAATGAAAAGGAAAAAAGAACAAAATTCCGCAACCATCCCTTTCCTCCCTCTAACTCCTCCGCACTGGCAGCCTTTCTCAGCCGGCAGCTTCCATGTTCCACTCTTTCCAATCACCGGCCACCCTTCCTACTCCCCTGCTCCCACCTCCGTTTTCCATTCCCGGTTCCCTTCTCTCTCTCGTCCTCCACTTCGTATGTGTGTGTAGGGAGATGAAGAAAGGAGAGGGGGAGAGACCCACCGGCGGGAATCGGTTGGGCGGTGGCGTTGGGTCGTGAGGGTTGTGGCAAGGGTGGGAAATTTTTTTTTTTTTTCAAAAAATAATTGTAAGTCGTTTATTCTTAAGACTTCAGATTTTTTTTTAATCCTTTTAACCCCGTAATTAGGACTTCGTTAATTTTTATGTTAATCACTATTCTATACATATATATATATAAAGTAATATATTTCTTAATTTTGGTTCCTTTTTTGTATGTGTGGATATTTGAAATATTTCAAAATTTTAATTTTGGGTTATTCGAACCATAATGATCAATAGAGATTATTAAATAATAAAATAAATAAACAAATTGGGTTTTTTAAAATTGATAGTTTTACAGCTGAGATTAGACTGACATTTAGAGAGTTTAGATATATTAGATTCATGAATACCTTTGAAAGATATTTTGATAATTTTATTGAGAATGGTAGATGTAACTTATGCTGTGATAATTATTAATTTGAATTTTTTGTAATTATGTTTGGATGATTAATAAAATTTTAATTTCAATAATACAAAATCGTAATGGTATCACTAAAGCCCAACATATCACTTTGAAAAAGCACGTTTTGTGCTAACGTGTTTCGACCCTGTTAAAAGTATAGCGGAAGCAGTGAATAACAATAAATATCTAATACACGTAAAAGATATTTAATACTAGATGCTAACAAGTTTAACAATCATACACGATATAAGTAGCAATAAAGATAAATACTCAATTTTTTGGTGACGAAGTGAAAGCTCGATACCCACGGTATCGAGAAAAACACTTCGAGTTTTAACGGCCAGGGGGAAAGCAATGCACTATGAAAATCAACTTACAGACCGGGTGAAAACGATGCGCTAACCTAACCAACTTACTCCCGTCATGTGATCCCTACCAAGGAACTCCTTGGATTTGCCCGCGGCAACGGAACCGGACACCTTCCGGTCTTCACGTCAATCTTCCCTTTCGTGCCACTTGAATTGCCAATCACGATCGGATCTCCTTCTTCATGAACCAATATCTCCAACGAAGGTAGAAGAATGAAAGTTTGAATGGAAAAAAGAAAAAGAAAAATGGTGAGAAAACTCCTTAGATCATGAAACTCAAAGATGTCTTTTGATTTTCTCAAGAGAAACTAAATCAATGAAGCATGTAAGGTTTTCTTCTCAAGTTTAATGGCTTCACCAGATGTAAACAAAGGTTGTGGCGTGCTTAGGGTTTCAAAAAAATAAGGTATGAATTTATAGTAGAACAAAAAACGCGTTCAAAAATCTGCCCGTTGCACCGGCGCTCAAGCGGAACTCGAGCGCGCGGCGGGCAGCCGTAGGGTTTCATGAGAAACCCTGCGGGCGCTCGAGTGGACGGAGGGCGGGCAGCGAGCGGACGACCTACTGGATTTTCGATTCGAGTGGCTAGCGAGCGGAAGGCGAGTGGCCACCCTACTGGTTTTTGCGCTCGAGCGGGAATCGAGCTCATGGCGAGCGGGCAGTCTTTGAATGGGCTCGAGCGACTGGAGGGCGGACCGAATGGACTTTAACCCGACAACCCACAACCTGACATCAATATAATAATATATATAGTCACGGAATATGCTAATTAGACAAAAACCTCTAACACACTTAATTAATCTAATCTCCTAAATGTTCCTAAGGCATGCCCCTGCGGCCATTATAACTAATCCAGCTGATCCCACTGTCTATAATATATATATATATATATAAACCGACGGCCTAATCCTCACTTCTTCCACTATCAATCGATTTCCATTGTTAACTACGCCCTGCTGTAATTTTGGGAAGCAATTTCTCAAGGATTTGACCTCATATTTGATTGGAAGAATAAGATATGAATAAAATGAAAATAAAATAAGAATAAAATTTTTATTATCAGGAAATAAATATTTTTTTATTTAGTTACAAATTTAATTGAGAATAAATATTTTCGAAGAATATTTATTTCCATATTTATGGGAATAACTATTCCCATTATTATTATCATTATTATTATTATTATTATTATTATTATTATTTTGTAATTATTATTATAATTATATTTTATTATAATTATTATTATATTTAATTACTATTATAATGTTTTATTATTATTATTATTATTATTATTATTATTATATATTATTATTATTATTATGTGTTATTATTATTATTATTATCACTATTTCCATCTTATTCATCATACTATTCTATAAACCAAATAAAAGAATATTAAGTCCCACATTATTCTATTCTAACAACTAAATATAAGAATAACAATTTTAACTATATTTTTATTCTATTCTATTACGTGAATTAACTATTCTATTCCCACCTTATTTCATTTTAACAACCAAATATATTGTCACGTCGTATAGCCCAAGAGTTAGTTATAAGATCCAAACTATAAGATCCAAACCCCAATAGTTATATTAAAAATGTCAAATTTAACTAAATTCAGAAATTTTTGATATTAGTTATAGATTTAGATAAAAAATTAAATATTAACTAAAGTGAGTTACGTCGTATAGCCCATTAACCCACACATAAACATATTTCAGATGGAATAATTATGCCTAGAGGGTATATGAGTGGCGCTAATGCATGCATAAATCAGAAAGTTGACATCCAATACATGCCTGTTGGTGTTCACACATAAGCTTGCATTTACCTATGCACTTGACTCGGACCTAACCAACACGCATACATTAGTCCATTACAAATAGGCATTTTAATCAATTTTAACTCATTTTTTGTTAAATTTGAAAGCAGTATGAAAGAAGATGATGAAAAGAAAAAAAAAGAGAGAGAAAAGAAAGTAGAAAGTGAATCCAAATTAATTTTAAATAAAAGTCAAGTAAATATTTGATAAATTTAAGTAAAGTTAAATACTTCTTAATCATTTTTTTCTTTGTTGTCATTTTTTTTCTAAAATTTTTGAATATTCCACACTTAAATACTTATATATGTGATATTTTATTACTCCTTTTGATTTTATCATGCATGAATGCCAATTTGTTTTCATTTTATAAAATTTTAGAAAGTTTATACTTTAAAATTATACAAAACATGTCAAAATTCTAAAAGTTTTAATAATGCATTCTTATATGTCATTTACCCTTTCACATATTCCTACATGTCATTTACTTGTAAGTAAATTGATAAAACTCTACTTTAATATTGATAAAAGTATTCGTTTATTTGTCTTGAGGAAATATTTATATATTTATATTTTAATAAAAAATTTAAATTTTGATTAAATAAAGATCATTATAAAGAATTTATGAAAGATATTCGGATATATTGTAGTATATTATTTCCAAATCAAATATCGAACCTAACATACATGGATTGAAAAGTGACATTTGATTTTGATAATAGGAAATAATATATAATCAGTTCACTAACTTGTCATAAATAATGATGTATACTTTTGACAATATAGAAACAATTATAGCTAGAACTTCAATATTCAATCTTTATTGATGCGATCATCATGAATTTTTTGTTCTTATACGTGTGAACGAGTTTTGCATGATGCATGATTTTACTCATTTATATGAATTTTGCATGTTTTACATTTCATCTGTTCTTATAGTTTCACAGGTTTTAGATTCTACATGTTTGTACCATTTTGGCATACTCAACAATTTTTACATAATTTATCACAATTTTAATATTATCGATATTAGGTTTTTAATCATGATTATTATCATTTGTATTTTTGTTCATTATATATATATATATATATTACACATACTTTATTCAACATTATATTAGTTGTTGTCACATTTTACTAACCTTCTAGTCTAGTGAGCTTGAATATAATTGCAAGAATGCCAAATGATGGAGAAGCTTATCACACCCTCGATCTCAAGGTTCAATTATTATCTACATAATCTTTAATTATCTTTAAGTATATTTAAAGTCGTTAATCATTCAAAATTTATATTTATCTCTTTCAACCAAAAATTTAATTACTTTGTCAGAATATAACCTACCAGTATCATAAACCAACGAAATATCTGAATAAAGATAGATCAAATTACAAAACTCGAAATGCTACATCCTAAAATAGCTCTAAATACAAACACATATGACATCGATTATTCATAAGGAAAAGTATATATACTAAATCAAAATAAACGAAAACATAATTTAATCGAATCGCTATCAATAACCAGAATTCCAACTCACCTGCCGACATCATACATTATTGAGAACCAATTATAATTGAACTTTAAATAAATGATGTCTATTATATAAACTATTGTTCTGGTAAAATATTTTATACAAAAATTAATATGTCAATTTCTAAACTATTTTTGAACCGTGTCTTGCCAAATCTTGTCACTTGCAAATATATCTTGAACTCTTTAATTTAAAAGGTTAGTTAAAAAATTAAAATAAGAGTGAATCAATTATTCAATAAGATATATAATTTTTATAATTGAACATATATACATACATCAAAAACATGCTGCAATAAAAGATGATCAAAATTAGAAATAATAGTATGAGTTTATAAGCATATTATTCAAAGGTATCCCCTTTCAAATTCTCATTCTCCTGGTTCACGCTTGGACTAGATCCCCCAAAGCTTTCAAATTTTTCCATCCTTCCAATCAAATTTATATATTTCGTTCCTCAATCTTGCAGTTGGCTACCGCCACATGCAGTTTTTTGTTTGGGTGCAATGAATCAGCTGCTAATATTTTTTCTAAAATAAGAACAACACAGGTTTACTCACAACTTGAACACTAACTAGAACACCGTATGCTAGAAAATCAAACTTAACTACTGATTTTGATTTAGTTCTACCCTAAGTTATTTAAACTAAGATAACTAGGACTATTCGGTCTAATTTAATCATCCTACGCCTTCATCTACTTATTTAATTTATCTTACTCTAATATAAACTTTTGTATAAGATTCAAATCAAATCTAAAATATTTCATTCTCTAATACCAACTATGAGTACCCCAAAAATTCTAACAAAAAACCAACAAAACTTTGGTTGTAAAACGACCATAAGACAGAGAGATACCATTAGGTACCAAAACATAAACCATAATTACCTGCAGAAATATATATATATAACCATCAATACACAGCGGAATCAAACTATCTATACATCCTCAATTCAATATATACAAATCATCAAAATATACAAAAATCCTCCAGGCATAAGTACAAAACTACAAAATCTAAATCCACAAAATTTTTTTTGTTATCTAGAGCCTAGCCAACTGCTAAACTCTACTCCACCTCATCGGGTATAAGTTTATGCTCATCTAAAGGTAAGAAAAATAATAAGGAATGAGCCAAATGCTTAGTAAGATATAATATAAATAAGGACAATAAGTAGTATACTTCAAAATATAGGAAGGAAATAGGAGTATAATATAAATACATAAATATAAAATATGATCAAATATACTTTTTAGAATATATTTATCTTTTCCATTTTATTTCTGATTCATTTAGGTTCTAAAATATGCAGAAATTTTAAAATTTTTACGGATCAGAGCCAGTAAACCTTACTAGGTAACGGAGTAGTCAAATCAAGAAAAAAATCATATTATTCCACATGATCTAAGGCACTATCCACGGACATTGAATTTCACGTTCCGTGGTGGACGGTATACCTATAATCCTGGATATATTAGGCTAATAGTCCTTATTCTTATGCCACTATATCTCCTGTGGCCTAGGGCAGTTTCTCTATTTATTACTGTAATATCTTAAGGCATACTAGAAAGTACTACTCTCTAAAATATAAATTTTTGGTCAAATTCTATTATTACTTATTCTTAAGGGAAGGTTCTACTATAATTCTTATACAAAGTTTTTGCTCATTGGAGAACAAATCATCAAATATAACAAATTATGGAGTTTTCTTCGTATACTTTACATAACTTGCATAATTCTTGGATACAGATACTGATAATCATATTGTTGAGCATACTGATACATATTTTCATATTCTTATAAGTTTAAGTCTTCACATGCCTTTAAATATATGCCCAAATTAACTTAAAACTAGAAGCATTTAATAAATTCTTACCACAATGAGTCAAATATAACTTTAGAATTTTTGGACAATAAATCCCTTCATAAATGATTTACAACATAATTTTTAGAACAAACAAAACATCATATTCGATTTACATGTAGATAAACATCGAATAATCAAGATAAAAACGTTCATAAAGTTAGGGTTTCAATTATCTAAAATCAAATCATACATAAACTTTAAATTATACGGGTAAAAATGTTGGGACACGGGTTAGGATTTTTCACGTGCACAAAACCGTATAAAACTATCAAATTGGACACCCAATCGATAAATAATCATGTGCAAGACATGTGTATCAATTTTCTACAGTCAAATCATGTGAAAATCTCAAAATAAATTGGTAAAAGCATTCAGGCGTGGATTAGGATTTTATATACGAAATATCGTATAAAAACTTAGAAATTGAACGTGAAATTGATATATATACATGCTCAATATATGAATTCTATAAAATATAAACTTGAATGAGTATCGAAACGAAAATACCCGAAGAGAATGGAACAAAAAGTGCCAAGAGAGAAAGAAAAGTGAAAGGAACGTTTCGTCCCAAATCACACAAAAGTTTTGACCCCTTAATAAATTAACAAAAGTAATATGAAAATAAATATTTAATACATGTAAAGAATATTTTAATCTATATGAAGTAAACAACATGTATAAAGTGGAAAGTAGTAAATAATAATATAAAGACGTAATTTTTGGTAACGAAGAAAAACCTTGATAACTATGACTATAGAGTAAAAAACCCTTTGGGCTTCAATGGTTAGGGAAGATATGCACTATAAAAATCAACTTATAGATCAGGTGGTAACGACATGCTAACCTAGTCGACTTACTCGCATCATGTGATTTTTACTAAAGAAATCTTTAGATTTACCTACGGCAACGAAATTGGACGCCTTCCGATCTTCACGTCAATCTTTTCTCATGAACTGCTTGAAGATCCAAATACCACCGGAACCCTTTCTTCACACTACCAACGTCGCCAACGAAGGTAAATGGGAAGGAAGAATTATATCGGTAAAGTGAAAGTGGTAAAAAAACCGTTAACACTAGAACACAATAATATAATTAGGATTTTCTCAAATGTAGCAAGAATAAAGTAGTAGAATATTATTTTCTTTCAAAGTGGGTGCTCCAAAATGCATAAGTACGAGTTAGGGCAATTTAAGGAAGGAAGAAAATATGTAGTGAGGTTCGAAAAGCACGTTTAAAAAAATGACCGTTGCCGCGGCTCGAGCGCATGGCAAGCGCACCTAGGGTTTCAAGAGGGAAATGCATGGGCGCTCGAGCGAGTAGGTGGTGAGCTCCGGGCGCAAGGTTAGTAGTTTTGGGGCTCGAGCGAATGGCGAGCGTACAATAGGCACAAGGCTATCGGAATTAGGGCTGGAACGAATAGTGAGCACATAGCAGGTGCAAGGCTCCTGAAATTGGGGCTCGAGTGAATGATGAGCGCATAGCAGGCGCGAGGTTACTAGAATTGGGGTTTGAGTGTAGATCAGGCGAATAGCAGGCGCAAGATACCGGGAATTGACAGCCATGGAAATAAGTTGATGCGGCACTTTAATAAATAAAACCCAACATCAACAAACGACCAAATATGGTCACGGAATATACCAACATGAAAATGAATCTAACAATCTCCTCCTTTAGCAATTCCGTGACAAAACCACATAAAGTAAAAAATACATAAAGTAAAAAAAATAAGAGAAGCACGAGTTTAGACACCATTGAGATGGAACCCGTGTATATAAAAATTTAAATCTAATGAGAAACAAAAATAATACAAAAAGTAGATTAGCAAGGACACAAAAACTGCTGTGCTAATACTGTAGTTGTTATGTTGATACTATAGTTGTGGCGTCTGGATAACCATAGTTAGTATAAATAGACATAATACAAATAGAGATAATATGTCTATAGTAACATAAAAATAAAAATAAGACAATCATGCACAGTAGCATATAATAACATAAATGACAAGAAAGAACATGAAATTAATGAGGTCATCAAAACTAATGAAGTCAGCAAAACTCGTAAAAACATCAAGACAAATAAAGTCATCACAACTTTTCCTGAATAACACAAAAAAGCTCCCCCTAAACAGTACATATAAGAATGTCTCCCCCTAACAAAAATAGTAAAAATATGGTCTTTTCCTTTTTGTCACGAAGTGCCAAAGAGATGATATCACTTAGACCCGGATAAGTCGCCGGAAGAATAATGACTAAATTGATGCCGCAAATGGCTAAGCGCCGTCTCCTGAGTCGCCAAGCTGGAGTAAAGATGCTCAAAACCGGCAAGGAGATCCAAACGTAGCTGAAATTATGAAGCATAAATACGCTCTTGTAAGGAATAAAGATGCTCAAAGCGATTCGCAAGGCGAGACATCTGGCCCATCAAGGCTGTGGAGGAAGAGGTGGAGTGCCGGGGAGAAGCGGACGGTCCCAAACCCGAGGGGTTAGGGTAGGACGAGGTGGAGCAAGATGGTCCACCCCCAGGTTGAAAAGAAGGCACCTCAGGAAGAGGCTTATCTAACGGCTCACTAGGATCCTCGGCGAAGCGGTGAGCATGTGATTGGCTTTGGGTAAAAGTGGTGGAGGTGATAGAGTGTGCAAGATGCAGACGAGGAAGATCGGAAAAAGAAAGGCCTAGTCCAGTAAGTAGCCGTTGAATAAGACAACCATGGGAGAGGTTTTCATCCTTGCGTGTGTTAAAGTGGGAGAGGATGTGAGAGTAGAAGTGGGACGACAAATAAATAGGTCGCCTACTCAAGAGAGTATAAAGAAAAAGAGTTTTTTAAAGAGAATGGAGGAAAAGTAAGTGATAGGAAAAATATTTGTGAGTATAAAGCGACTCATAACCAGGAGTCGAGGGGAAAAAAGTAAAGTTTTAAAAGATCGCCCATTCTACTCCATGGGTGAACCATGAAGGAATGTAGCGATCTCATTAGGGCATGGCCTGGAGAGCGGAGTGTAGGGGTAGTCAGGATTTTTCACCCGAGGAAGTTCGAGAACCCGTGTAATCACATTCGGGGTAATTCGAAGGTGTCACCCCTGCAAGAAAGTCAAAAAGAAAGTGAGAGATGATTCATGAATATTGGAGTAGAATTCTTGTATGATAATAGCAGAAAGAGCAATTAGATTGGTGAGAACCGGCTCCCAATGACAGTCGGTGAAGACAAAAGAGATGGAGGGGTTGCAAAAAGTAAGGTAGACTTCCCATTCAAGGGAGAGTAGCTGTTGAGACATGTGCGTGGTGAATAGGACCTCAGTCTCGGGACTGATGAAGCGATTGGGGGTGAAGAGCCCACTCAGCCGATTACGCTCGTCAATTGATTTGTGAGCAAATGATTTTCCTGTGCCCGACATCTGAAATGCACATATAAGAGAGAACTTTAAGAACACTGGAATAATGTTACACCGGAGCCTCATTTGTTTTTTATGAGTGTGGTGCTGTGTGTGTGCATGGTGAAAGAAGCAACGCTTGGCGCTTGGCGGGCACAAGGCATGCGCCTGATGAGCAGCACCAAGAAATAGGGCAATGCTCCAGAAGCAAGCTGTCATGGAAGCACGCGAACCGCAGGGCTTGCGAGAGAGGTCGGGTCAGAACCGCGGCTAGCACCGCCCAATGCCGTGAGGTCGGCAAGAGTCACAGGCTAGGGGAGGCACAATGGGTGCCAGGATTCACAAGGAAACAGGGGAGGCACCATGGGCACCATGGCTGGACGCACAAGATCCGCACGCAAATTGGTGGATCTAGAGTGAAACGGTAAGAAATTGGTAAAATCGGCTGAAATGGGAGTAACCCATGAGGAGGTCCTACAAAATAAGTAAGGGAAGAGGGGCGAGGCCTCCATTAATAGCGAAGGAGGCATAGAAATGCAATGATGAAGAGGAAAGAGGAGATTACTTGGAGAGATGCCCACAATTTGAGAGAAAGGAAGGTGGATCTGGAGGTTGGTGAGACAGAGAGGAGGCTAGAGAGAGCGAAAAATGACCAAAAAAGAGAGTGCTGAATGAGGGTTTTGGCAAGGTGCTTGTGACGTACCGGATTATTCTTCTTAAATAACATCCGTTAATGGTAATATAAACTTATGCCCATAATTTATCATTATGGATTCTACAGAAATTTCGACAGAGTTTCCTCTATAATTAGACGAAAAACAAAAAAATACAACTTACTTAAAATAGCTTGTACAAGTACACAACTATCCAATAATCAATATTTTAGTCTATAACACAATACACAGGATCACAATCGCTATACCATCCATGGCTCCAACACAGTACTCCTATCTACCATGTTGGGTCTAAAGAGATGCCGTCTAGGACTAAATGAAATCCAAAACATTAACATAAATGCGGAAGCATAGCTAAATCTAGAAACCTGTGGAAGTATAACAATAACCATAAAATAATAATAAATCACATTAATTCAACTAGACTATTTATAGTCCATTACAACAACATATCCAAAACTTCAAGCCTTCGACATCTAACTAATCTCCCCAAGCAAGTCCCTTTCCTTACTCTAACTAATCAGGCGCTAGTTTAATGTTCTCATCTGGAAGGAGAAATAGTAAGAGTGAGTGTACAGCTCAACAAATGTAATCATACATCACTAACAATAGCAAATAATAGGAAAAATAGTAACTGGGTAGGGGAAACATATAACTTGAATAAAAGGAAGCAGCGAGGAGAGGGGACATCTGGGATCATCTGGTTCGCATGTTTGTTCCGGTTACGTCCATTCATTTTCATTACTTTCATTAATCTTTGCGGACCTGGACTAGTAGGTCGTACTAACCAACGATGTGAGAGAACGAGGAAAGGAATGTATCTGCCATACATTCTAAAGTCGGCTATATTTTAGGTCTACAGCACTCGATCATCGCCTACATTTTAGATCTGCAGTACTCGACCGTCGGCTACATTTTAGGCCTACAGCACTCGACCATCTCAACTCGTCCCATATCCCCCGAGGACCACGACAATCATCGTTCTTCCACAGTAGTATCCTAAAGCGTGCCACGAACATCACCCGCTTCCACGAGGGGCTAGAATATGTGGTCAAGTATTCTTTGGGTTTACACCATGATGAACATGGCAAACCAGAGAATACTACCCCTATGAACCATGGTCATAGTTTCAGGATTAATCCTTTCTTGAGGGAAGATCTACCACAAGTACATCACATTTTCCAATCAGAAAATCACATTCCCATCCTTATCTCCATCCGGGAGATCAAATCCATCACATATCGTACTTTGGTGGATTCCCCTTCATTTACTTGTTCGGTTCTCATCTTTCTGTGGGACTTAATCCCTTTTAACAATTCATTCCAAGTTCACAAGAGAGTTTGAAATTTCTTACCTCTGATGGTCAAATATCATCTAGAAGCCTCCGGGACGCATTCCCTTAATTTCGGTGTACAAATATATATTTTCGGGGCTTACAATTTAACATGAACATTTAATCATACGTTTCATCACAATTGAATAGAGGTAGAGTATGCAAATTTACACTTAATTTTAGGATGAACAGTGTCAGGCCACTTTTAGAAGGCTCGGACACTGTGAACGGGTCGAATCTTGTGAGGTCGATCGTCCGGTCGATATATATACACATTTGGGACGTGGTGATTCATATTTTTGGGGTCAATTCAACATAATACGAAGGTGGAAGCAAGTAAATTCCCCATTTAATTTCGGATGAACAGTAACGGTGCATATTTAGAGGGCTCGGACGCCACGAACGGGTTGAAACGTGCAAAATCGATCGTATGGCCGATCGATATACATAATTAGGTAGTGGTTATTCATATTTTGAGGTCGATTCAACATAATACGAAGGTAGAAGAATGCAATTTTCCCATTTCATCTCAGATGAACAGCAACAGTGGCATTTTAGAGGGCTCGGACGCCGCAAACGGGTTGAAACGTGCGAGATCGATCGCGCGGCCGACATATATACACATTTGGGATGTGGTGATTCACATTTTGGGGTCAATTTTATAAGATTCGGTGTGGAAATAAAAAACCCCCAATTCCCGTGGGTTAGGGTTTGGTGGAACTCCACCTACCGGAACGGTGAGTAAATCGGACAATAAACTACGAAATCCTTCGTCTCAAGTCATGGGTAATACATTTTTCACGATTTAGGTGGGTATTGACACAAAAATACCCAATGATAAATGAAAAATATCGAAAGAGAAAAATTAGTGAGTATGAGAACACTTGCCTCGACACGTATTAACACTTTTATAACTAGCTCTCGGACGGATTTAGACTCCACGGGCTCAATCTCCTCATTTCTCTCTCTAAAATCGATGCCCCCCCTCTCTCTAGAAAGTTTTGGAACGTGGAAAAATAAAAATCGCAAAGTAGCACGCGGCTTTAAAACGGACTGACGCTCGAGCGCGCAGCGAGCGCAGCCTTACTACCCAGGCCGGCTCGAGCGCGCGGCGAGCACGCGGTAAGCACAGACAAATCTGGATTCTGTGCTCTCTATGGGCTCGAGCCCCCAGAGGGTGCGGGTCAGGCCCGCAGCAAGCTTGCAGAAAACCCACTTCCCGTTTTTGCTATTCGGGACCCGTTTTGACCATTCTAACCCAATCTTTCACATCCTTAGACCTTACTTTTGATTATATAACCTTAATAAATCATGAGTATCATAATTTAAAATCCAAAATCTTATTTACAAATTAATATTTCACGGCTTACAATTTCCATTCCTGATTTACCAATTCCGGCTCTTTGAGCTTTTCAATCCAATTCCTCCCGTACCTTTTGACCACAATTCACCTATGTTAACTTAATTACTTTCTAATTATTATATTTTTAACCTAAAACCCCACAGCGCTAGCTGCTCGCTGGAAGATAAAAGCGACAGGCAGTGGCGCTCGAGTGCATGGAAGGCTGGCGCACGCAATTTGCGCATGCTTTTTTATTATTACAATTTTTATTTAAAGGTTTAATTTATTATGATTGTTATAATTTTTTAATTGTTATGTGTTTTTATTTTTTAAAAAAATGAATATAAGTCATTTCTCAGGAGGCGAACAAATACCGATGGTTGTTCTCAAAAATTCAAAACACACACTATCCAAGGGTTTAGTGAGGATGTCGGCCAGTTGATTGTCGGTCGGAGTATGCTCAAGAGAGATGACTGAGTTTCTAGGAGCTCACGAATGAAATGATACCGAATATCAATATGTTTGGTGTAGGAGTGCTGAACAAGATTTTTAAAAATATTGACAGCACTGGTATTGTCACAGTAAATGGTCATAATGTCCTAGACAATACCGTTATCAAGAAGCATTTTTTTATCCATAGGAGTTGCGTGCAGCAACTCCCTGCGGCAATGTATTCGATTTCTACGGTAGATAATAAGATGGAATTTTGTTTCTTACTCATCTAAGCCATCGGTTGGAGCCAACATAGAAACATTCACCGGAGGTGCTTCTTTGATCATTAACATTTCCAACCCAATCGGCATCGAAATATCCTGCCAATGCGAAATTAGAGTCATTAGAGAAGAAAATCTCATAATTAGAAGTCACATTGATGTAGCAAATGATACGGTTAACTACACTTAAATTGGGTTCTTTTTGGATTAAATTGATATCGGGCACAGATACCAATACTAAATGCAATGTTGAGTTTGTTAGCGGTTAAATATAGGAGATTGCCAATCATACTTCTATAGAGAGTTAGATCAATGCTCTTTCTTGCAGGATCACGATCTAGTTTTGATGAAGTGCTCACGGGTGACTAGGTATGTTTAGAGTTATCAAGATTGAAATATTTGGCAATATCCTTGGCATATTTGGCTTGAGAGATAAAACTACTGTGAGAGAGTTGCCGCATTTGTAAGCTAAGAAAATATGTAAGTTCTCCGACCATACTCATTTTGAATTTCGAGGCTATGCAGTCAGCAAAAGAATGAGTATGGGAGTCAATGGTAGCACCATAGACAATGTCATCAATATAAACTTGGGCTACCAATATACATTTTTTGGTCATTTTTACAAATAAGGTTTTATCAACACTACCATGAACAAAACTATGATCACTAAGGTACGATGTGAGACGCTCATACCAAACTCTTGGAGCTTACTTAAGTCCGTATACGGCCTTATTAAGTTTGTATACATGGTCCGGAAATGCAAGATTCACAAATTCCTTTGGTTGCTCTACATAGACTTCCTCTTGAATGAGACCATTTAGGAAGGCACTTTTCACATCCATTTGATATAATTTAAATCCTATGATACAAGTAATAGACAGAAGGATACAAATAGATTTGAGACATACTATAGGAGCAAAAGTCTCGTCATAATCGATGCCCTCCACTTGTGTATATCCTTGAGTAACAATGCGAGTTTTATTACGGGTGATATTTTTATTTTCATCGGTTTTGTTTTTGAAGATCCATTTGGTCTCGAGGATATTTGTATATGTAGGTCAAGGAATCAAGGGCCGTACATCATTTCTCACAAATTGATTTAATTTCGCATGCATGGCATTTGTCTGGCACTCATCGGACAAGGCCTTTTCTACCTTTTTGGGTTCTATATGAGATACATAACAGGTATAGGCGAGCAAGTTTAGAACAAGGTGGCACAGCCTCATACCTTCACTCAAATCACCTAACATAAAGTCTTTTGAATGATTTAACTTTATCTTGATAGAAGGTTCATTTATAGGAATGATATTAGGAGATGCTTGCGAAATATCAGGAAATTCCGAGTCAGGTGAAGATTCAACTTGATCATCCTCTTTATTAGAACAATCACGGGTTTCAACATACTCATTTGGGATATCATTCACAACAACATAGTAGATTCCATAACGGTTTGAGTGCGAAAATTGTAGATCCAATAGGCTCGACTAGTTAGGAAATATCCCAAGAACAATTTTTCATCACTTTTTGAGCAAACTTACATAAATTTTTCCTATCCCGTAAAATAAAGCATTGACTATCGAAGATATGAAAATACTTAACGTTGGGTTTCCTTCTTCTCCAAAATTCATATGGAGTTGTTTCTGTCCTATGTATTAGGTAAACCCGGTTTATTATGTGACAAGCCCTACTCACGGCCTCGCCTCAAAAGTGTATGGTAACATTCTTACATTGCATCATAGTTCTTGTCTGTGACGAAACAGGTCCTGATTCTCCTAGGACCCTTCCTTAGACAGATACAGAACAGAATCCCTAAATTTTCATCAGTGAATTCTACAAAAATTTTGACAGAGTTCTATCTAAAATTAGACGAAAATTAAAATATACAGCCTGCTTATTTACACCTATATAGAGCATACTTGATATCCAAACTTCAGACTTATGACCACAACACAATCACAGGACCAGTACAAGTATGTAATTAACCAAATATCATAATTCACATCCTACAACACGCATTCACAGGACCATAAGTGTCATCCATGGCTTTAATTTAACAACCCTATCCACTATACCAAAACTCAAACAAGAAATGCTATCTAGGACCTCTATAGAAATCAGAAAACGTATAGCGAAAATAACTATACCCAAAATATAATTTGTGGAAGTATAAATACAGTTCTAACAATTTACAAAATATGCTACAATTATTTATACATAATTTTCTTTACAAAACTTTATGGAACTATGTAGACCTATCAGATTTTTCAAAATACTTCAAGATAATCTTCAAAGTTTCACTGAAACTCCAGAACCTTCCTTGCTAATCTCTATTAAAGCCTGATCATCCAGTATCTTCTCTATATCCTTATCTGGAGGGGAAAAAATAAAACAGTGAGTCGAAACCCAACAAGGTACTAAAATATACAGAATATAATACTCTCATGCAGAACATAATGTAGTAAAGTGGATATGGTTATATTTAAAGTATAAATGTGATAAGACAATGATTACAAAAATATTAGTAGAATATAAATGTAGAAGATCATAGAAATTGCGTAGGAAATAGAAATATATACATAAGTCATGAGAAAAGTATAGTTCCATATAAACAGGTCTCAAAAAATCTAAATCATGCTTTTAATCTATAACATGAATATGTTAGGGTAGAAAATTACATTAATATCAGAACAGAAGAACAAAAGCAGATCATGAAAATAAGAATAAAGAATTATTCTACTTAATGATGTATCGGGGTTCATAAAAAGTTTCAAATCCCACTTGTTTCTTCAAAAATCCAGTTTAATATCTTAGGGACCCAACAAGTGTACCCTACTAGCCGAGGGGATGAATAATCGGGAATAGATTATATTTCCGCCACACAATTAAAGGCCAAAAACTGTGACGATAATAGGGACCAATTTTATTTTTGGGCACACAAATTAAAGCCAACAGAGGATTTCTGACATTCAGAGTCAGTTCCAGTAACGCTCCGAGGAAGGACAGACCACGTATAACTCCATAGACAGAATTATCCCCGATTACCATTGTAATATCTTATGACATACCAGAGAACCTCACATGGCCATATATCAGTCCTAGATCCTAATTAACAATATCAGAAAGCATATAATCTATCGTTCTTCAGAAAAATCAGTCAAAATCACACGATTAATCTTCTGAATGCTTCAGCAATTCCACAGTAACTTATCAGTACGGTTATGTGTAAATTATTCAGATGTAATTTGTAGTATGGGCAATACTCTTTTACAAAACAACTTTTTCATATCAGAAATTATGGATTTAAAGCACCAAATCTTTAATTTTCTTATCTAGAGTTTTGGTCAAGCTTTCGAACATAAATCGAGTACCAAATACATGACTTTTCATGAAATCGAAGCTATATATTGTCACACATATAGATAAATATGAAATCTATCCGAACAATTTATAGAAACAGACTTTATTTATACTGAACATAGAGAAATAAGGTTTTAGAGCATAAATACAATTTTAGAGATATTAAAACACTGTAAAAATGGTAAATAACGTCAGAAGTACACTTACCTGAGCTCGATCTACAGTTATTCTTACTCGGATTAGATTGGTAGATTTTTCCCTCGTCTCTTCTCTTTTTCCTCTTCCTCCTCCTATTCATGCTTCTGCTGCTCGTTCTCCCCTCTCTCTTCTCAAATTTCCTCTTTATAAACTAAGAAAGAGGGTCATGTGGCTCACCTGAGGGCCAGCGCTCGAGCAGACCTCGAGCAGCCCCTCTCGTAAAATGGCACCCAGGTTGGCGCTCGAGCCCACGGCGAGGGTCAGCCCCCCTTTGGCCGGTTTTGCTCCCTTTTGCTTTGGTACCAAATTTTTCACTATACTTAAACACAAATATAATTTTCATCCACATAATTATTTCACATAATTATTTCATAATTATCACGTTTCGGGATCGGGATTTCACACTCTTCCCTACTTACAGAAATTTCATTCTCGAAATTTAACGAACATCGAATTTCACAATCAAGGAACCTTCCTAATATATCCAAATCATTTTCAAATTCAGGCGGTTATCCTAGAAAAGCCTTAATTCTCCAAATTGTTCTGATCCTTATTATTTGACATGTCTTGTTAGGATCAAAATTTACTAAGTTCGAAGACAAATCTATTTCATTAGCCATTTTTCTAACTTAGTTTCAAATCTTGCACAAGCAAAATGCTTCATTTTATTTCATAGTGAACCTCAAGATTGAGCATTTCCTCTGAACATCACTTTAGACCTTAATACATAGATAGGTTCATCACTCTTCCGTTGCGCCACTCTGATCAGTCATTTAGTTTTGAATTGTTCGATTTTAATTTACCGTTACTATCACAACCTAGCATCACAATTCCTTTATCGAGCTTAGTCAAAATCCTAACATAAATTTCAAGTCACAATTAAACTTCAAAAGTAGGATACCTAACATCTTCTTCACTTTATTGGTATGTTCTCAATTCGACATTTCCATAAGACACATATTCCATTCTGAATATCCAAATCATGTGGTAACCATGATTAAAATTGCCCTTAAGATATCCATATTACAGAATAATTCTCATAGATCCTCAATTCACCACAAAATAGGAAGTCCTAACTATAACATTCACCATAGGTTTAATACGATTTCAGATCGTTACCCAAAATTTCAAGTCCTTAACAATTAACAACATCAAAATCTCAAAGTCCCATACCAAGGAAACAACTCCTACAAACTCTCAAACCGTAACAAGATCAGAAATTATAATTTATACAGTTACCACTGGTTCAATGTGGCTTCAAATTCATCGCCCAATTCAATACCTATACACTTAGCAACTTTAAAACCTTGTCGGTATATTAATGAGTCAACTAATTTGACCCAAATATGTCATTCAGAATCACGATGGGTGGGTCGTCCTAATCATCTTAAAATAAAATCATGAGGACTCCCTGATCCATGATTTCATATCTTTAATGTTCTGGATATAATTCTTTTCACCATTTCTAACTTAGCCTATTGCCCAAAATCTCTTTGATTAACTTAGTTATGATTCGACATAAAGTTCAGATTACAAGTAAACCTTGAATGTAGAACACTTCACATTCTTATTCTTTCGTTGGTAAGTCCCCAAGCTGATATCCTCCTAAGTCCTTGAATTATCACAAGATTCAGAAACTATAATTATATCAGTCTCCAAAAAGTTAACATCAAGTATAGAACATCAATCAAATCTCAAAACTCAATTAGTAGCTCACAATCTCGAGGTTTTCTTACTTCAAAATTTCATAACTCTAATGTTTCAAATATGGTTTATATCCCAATTCTAGAATACAATATCTAATTACCCCAACACTCTTAGTCAACATTATTTGCCAGTACAAAGGTCCATTACTCTTAAAGATATTGGGGCTCATCACTGAGATTCTTAGACAGGTTTACCCGTTCACAACATTATATGATCATCCTTCTTTAGTGGTGCAACCATTTGCTTTCAAAGTTATTCGAACAAAAAACTAATTTCGGAGGCAAGGCCTACAATTTCTTCAAATGGAAGCCTTAATTATCTTCTTTGACCCTCAGTAGAATAACGCTGATTGTGGGCTTTTCTTTTACTTACCTTAAGAACAACCCATCCCTAAAATATAGAAAATATAATCCCAAAGTGTCCTCAAAATATCTTATTACATACTTTATTTTTTCTTTATGTTATATTTCCTTAATCTTCAAATTCATGGAACAACCTGTACAATTTCAACAAATAAAAACCTCATTAATTAATTTTAACAATGACCGGGCAATTTCGATTCACTGACTTCTTTCTTAATGATATTTCATCCTACCACAATACATCAGGCCCATCAGGGGTCAACCCTAAGCAAGCAGTTGACAACGTTACTCTAAATTCTTCAAAGGTTACCTATATAGATCTTCATCGACTTGTTTTTGGCCATCTCATAAACTCCTCCCCCACTTGGGTTGAGGCTAATCACCTAAATTTAAGTTAATTTTTATTTTTACTTCCTCAAATTCAAATTGTGCTATCGAAAATATCATCTATAATGGACCGTATGTTTTGCTGAAAATTCAACAGAGTTTCCTTCGTAATACGGTCGTTGAACTATACAAAAAATATAAGATCCCCTAAGATATCCATTACTGCCGATATCTGATAGCTTGCAACAATCTTAACACATTTCTATACAGAATCCCAATATCACAAGTTTCATAAGTATTTCTACAACACAACCATTGAACAATAATGTATATATGAAATATAATTTATGGAAAATTAAAAGCATAAATGAATCTCAAATAAAGCGTGAATCAACATTCCATGAAAAGAATACCTTTTTCCACTTTTTACAATGTTTTAGCCTCCTAGACTGTCACTGCAAAAGATTTTGCTGAAACTCCAGACTTCTTCACTTCCAATCTCCTTGGTAGTGGGCAGTTTTTAACCAAGTGACCTTATTGCCCACATCTAAAACATATCTCTGTCTGATTTTCAGTAATCTCCTTTCCTGTTGTAACTATCTTTGCCTTTTTAGAGGGCCTTAAGGATCCCACATTCGTATTTATACTATAACTTGCTCGGCTAGCTGCCCTTTTAGCTGAGAGCTTTTGAATCTCCAACTCTCTTTCGAAAATTAGTGCTCTATCCAAGATCTCTGCATAAGTCTGAAACTTTTGGGTCACCAATTGCCTCTTGATCCCAACTCTTAATCCTTACTAAAACTTTTTAGCTTTCCTTCCTTTGACCTCTACGATATACAGTGCATACCGAGATAGTTCAGTAAACTTTACATCGTATCCAGCTACAGTACGGTTTCCTTGCCCGAGTCACATAAATTCTTGTTCTTTCTGATCTTGGAGGCTCGAAAGAAAATATTTTCTCATAAAAGTCTTTTCAAACTATCCCAAATAACATCATTTTTAGGTACTCTCAATGCTCTCTTCTTCAAAACCCACCAACTGTCCGCCTCTCCGTCTAATTTGTAGGTTGCAAATGTAACCTTTTCCTTATCAGAGTATTGAATCACTGTAAATATTTTCTCATAAAAGTCTTTTAAAACATATCCCAAATAATATCATTTTCAGGTACTCCCAATGCTCTCTTCTTCATAACCCACCAATTGTCTGCCTCTCCGTCTAATTTGTAGGCTGCAAATGTAACCTTTTCCTTATCAGAATATTGAATCACTGTAAATATTTTTTTTATTTTCATAAACTAAATGTTTGCTTTCATCGGGTCTGGTTCACCAAAAAATTCGGAGGCTCTTTCTTTTCTAAGTCTATCATAAGTTGTCGGAGCCATGTGGCATTGCTCCATTGCTTGGATTGCATTTGTCAACCTTTTCAGCAAATTCAAATATCTAGTCTCTCGATCTTCTGGGGTATCGTTGCCACCTCAAGCATTATCCATTCTTCTATTTGCCATACTAATATCCTATAACAGAAATATTGTAATATCAATTACCCTTAATTAATTAAATCAAATGGAGGAATTAAATTGTTGCATTCATAAGAAAATTCTTAGGGTTAAACCTTAAACATTCCATCCAAACTTATCCATCCTTATCTTGTCTTAGCTTAAGACAATTAATTTGAATCCTCAAATTTAATATTGATCAACCTAGACCTAAAATCACTGTCGATCGACTAATCATTACGTTCCAATTCAGGTCAATTTTAACTTATGCAAGCTAGAACACCTAGGATTTCCTACCCTAACTTATTCAGTCTATATCTATCTCTACCTATTTAGTCAGCCATGATCATTTCCTAAACTTTTGTTCATGATTCAGATCATTCCTAAGACATCTCGTATTCTCTGATACCATTTGTAATGAAACGGATCCTAATTCTTATAGGATCATCTGTCAGACAGATACAGAATAGAACCTATAAATTTTCATCAGTAAATTTTATAGAAATTTTGGCAAAATTCTATCTAAAATTGGACAAAAATTAAAATATGTAACCTACTTATTTACACCTGTACAGAGCATATTAATATCTAAACCTCAAACTTTTGACCACAATACAATCATAGGACCGGTACAAGCACGTAACTAACCAAATATCAAAATTCACATCCTACAACACACATTCACAGGATCACAAGTGTCATCTATGACTTTAATTTAACAATTCTATCTACTATACCAGAATTCAGACAAGAGATACTCTCTAGAACCTGTATAAAAACCAGAAAACATATAGCGGATACAACTGCGCCCAAGATATAATCTGTAAAAGTATAAATATAGTTCTAACAGTTTACAGAACATGCTACAATTATTTATTCATAATTTTATTTACAAAACTCTATGGAATAATACAGAACTATCAAATTTCTCAAAATACTTCAAGATAATCTTCGAAACTTCATCGAGGCTCTAGAACCTTCCTTACTAATCTCTAACTAGGCCAAATCATCCAATATCTTCTCAATATTCTTATCTAGAGGGAGAAAAATAAAATAGTAAGTCAAAATTTAGCAAGGTTCTCAAACGTGCAGAATATAATGATCTCATACATAACATAATGTAGTAAAGCGGATACAGTTGTATTTAAAGTATAAATGCGGTAAGATAATGATTACGAAAATATTAGTAGAATATAAATGTAGAAGATCATAGAAATTGCCAAGGAAACAGAAATATATACATAATTCATATGGAAAGCATAGCTCCATATAAACAGGTCTCAGAAAACATAAATCATGCTTTCAGGCTATAACATGAATATGTTAGGATAGAAAATCACGTTAATATTAGATTAGAAGAATAGAAACAGTTCATGGAAACAAGAATAAAGCAGGATTCTACTTAAACATGTATCAGGGTTCATAAAATGGTTTCAAATCCCAATTGTTTCTTCAGAAAATCCAATTTAATATCCTAGAGACCCAACTAGCGTACCCTATAAGCCGAGAGGGCAAATAATTGAAAATATATTGTGTTTCTGCCACGTAATCAAAGGCCAAAAACTGTGACAATAATAGAGACCAATTGTGTTTTTGGGCACACAAATCAAAACCAATGGAGGATTTTTGACCTCTAGGTCAGTTCCAGTAACGCCCGGAGGAAGGGCAGACCACATATTGCTCAATGGATAGAGTTATCTCCAATTACTACCGTAATATCCTAAGGCATGTCAGAGTAATATCCTAAGGCATGTCGGATAACCTCACATGACCGTATATTAGTTTTGGGTCCTAATTAATAGTATTAGAAAGCTTAAAATCTATCGTTCTTTAGAAAATCAGTCAAAATCACACAGTTAATTTTTCAATATGCTTCAATAATTCCACAGTAACTTATCAGTATGATTCTCTGTAAATTATTCAGATGTAATTTACAGTATAGGTAGTATTCTTTTACAAAACAACTTTTACATATCAGAAATTATGGATTTAAAGTACTAAATCTTCAATTTTCGTATCTAGGGTTTCGGTCAAGCTTTCGGACATATATCGAGTACCAGATATATGATTATTCATGAAATCGAAGCTATATATTGTCACATATGCTGATAAATATGAAATCTATCCAAACAATTTGTAGAAACAGGCTTTATTTATATTGAACATGGAGAAATAAGGTTTTAGACCATAAATACAATTTCATAGATATTAAAACACTGTAAAAACGGTAAAAACTGTTCGGAGTATACTTTCCTGAACTCGATCTACAATTATTCTTACTCAGATCGGTGGATTTTCTCCTCCTCTCTTCTCTTTTTCCTCTTCCTCCTTCTCCCCTTCGTGCCTCTGCTGCTCGTTCTCCCCTCTCTCTCCTCAAATTTCCTTTTTATAAATGTAGAAAGAGGGTCGCGTGGCTCACCCAAGGGTCAGTGCACGAGCGGTCCTCGAGCAGCCCCTCTCTCAAAATGGCGCCCAGGTTGGCGTGCTCCTGCTCCGCCTAGGATGCCCTTCAAGCGTGCCCTTCTACATTTTTGTACCTCACCGGCTCTCGAGCGCACGGTGAGCGCTGGTCCCCCCTTTGGCCAGTTTCGCTCATTTTTATTTTGGTACCAAAATTTTCTCTATAATTAAACTCAAATATGATTTCATCCATATAATTATTCCATAATTATCACGTTTCGGGATCAGGATCTCACAAGCTATTTCTTGAATAACCCGATATTTTTATTCAACAATACCATTTTGTTGAGGGGTGATAGGGGATGAGAATTCATGGTAAATTTCTTCTTCATTACAAAAATTTTCAAAACTGAAATTTTCAAATTCCTTTTTATAGTCACTTCAGATTCTTACGATAGAAGTTCCTTTTTCATTAGTGAGTTTTTTACACAAAATTTTTACGTGATCAAAAGTATTAGACTTTTCTTGGATAAAGCCTATCCAAGAATATCTAGAGTAATCATCAACAACCACTAAAATATACTTTTTGCCCTCTAAACTTTCAGTTCTAGAAGGTACCATAAGATCCATATGAATCAATTCAAGGAGATGTGATGTGTGAATGTCACTAAGAGATGAGTGACTCATTCAAATTTGTTTTCCTAGTAGACAAGAACCACACACATGATGTTTGACATTTGGCAATTTAGGAAGCCTTTCAACACAGCTTTTCTTCAAAATTTTAGGCAGAATTTTAAAATTTAAGTGGCTAAGACAGCGATGCCACAATTCTGTAGAATCAATGTTAGCAAGGTTGCATCCTAGAATGTGGTTTGGCTTGGTACCATAAAGATTGTCAGGAGTTCTCTTACCCTCTAAGACAATCGAGCTATTTGTGTTGTAAATGCTGCATTTATCTTAAAAAAATCAGACTTCAAAGTTTTCATTACAGAACTGGCTAATTCTCAAGAGGTTGGATTTTAACCTTGAGACATACAAGACATTACAAGGTTTTGTGAGTCCAGAAATATATATCAGACCTCGGCCAAGAATGGGAGCTCTAGCGCCATCACCAAAGACAACTGTCCCATCAGGATAGTTTGACAACGAGAAAAACATGGCTTTATTTCCACACGTGTCTAGAGCATCCACTATGAAAAGGATGCTTTGTCCCAAATTATACAATAAAGTTTTGACCCCAAGCAGGATTGGTAGAAGCAATACAAAATCAAATATTCAATACACGTAAAGATTATTTATATCTAGATGTCAAGAACAACAATATATATAAAACGTATACAACAATAAGTAATAGTAAAAAGATAATTTTTGTTGACGAAGGAAAAACTCGATATCAGCAGCTATCAAGAAAAACCCTTCGGGCTTCAACAGCCAAAAAAGAAATGCACTTTGAAAATTAACTTATAGATCAGATAGTAATTACGCACTAACCTAGCCGACTTACTCCCGTCTTGTGATCCTTATTAAGGAACTCCTTGGATTTGCCCGCGGCAACAAAACCAGATACCTTCCGGTCTTCTCGTTGATTTTCTCTCATGAACCATTGGAACTCAATTTCCACACCTCCAACGTTACTCACGAGGGATTATAGGTCAAAACAAAGGTGTATTCAAATAGTATGAGAGGATGAGAAAGTTTTGACAAACTAATAATGTAAATGGTGAAGCTTTCTCTGGTGGGCACAAACTCTTTTTGCACAAAGTAATAAACGTAGCCTTTTAGTGTCTCAATTTTCTTTTTCAAAAACCCTAGAGATGAAAAATAAGGGTTATTATATAGAGGAGCCCAAATGGTTTATAAAACAAAAGATCCGTTAGACACAAAATGCCTCCGCTACTCAAGCGCAGCTTGAGAGTGAAGCGAGCGCAGGTTAGGGTTAGGTCATTTTGTGCCCTGGCACTTGAGCACAGATCGGGCACACGTTGAGCGCCCCAATTTTGGAAAACCTGCCTGGTTGGTGCCTCAGGCGCTCATCAAGCGCACGGTTCTGGAAAATGGGCCTCATTGGTGCCTCGAGCGCCCCTCGAGCGCATGCTTCTGGAAAAAATGCCTCAGTGGAACCTCGGGCGCGCATCTAGAGTGGTGCCCCAGGTTGGCGCCTCGGGCATCAATCAGGTGTAGGTCTTGGGGAAGGTCGGAACGAAAGACAGGGAGGCGGGAACGCTTAGGATGTGACGCATATGACCTTCAGGCATGAAACTGAGGAAGCTCCACCAGGCAAGAATAATGTCATAGATACCGAACGCTCCCACATGGTCACAGAATATTCCAATACACAAGACAACTAAAACAATATCAAAGTACCACAGAGACTGATTTTGGACTTTCAAGGCAATGCGAGCAACATTACATGAATAAGTTTTAGAAGAGTTTATCAGCTCACTTTTCTTAACCCATAGTTTTCTCCCCAAATTCACTTTTTGATTCAACCCTTTTACTTGTTCATTCAGTTGGTAAATGTGATTAACAAGTTTGTTCATTTTCATTCTGTATCTTTGGTTGTACAGAAGAATCATGGTATAGCAATGGGGACGAATGTGACCAATTTTCCCACATGCATGGCAAGTAGGCATAAACTTAGGCATGGAAGGAGAATTCTTAGACCTTTGGTTGAAATAGGTATTTGTTTTAATTGACTGGTGAGTTTTAGTGGGTTTGTTCATGACCTTTTTGCTATATGGATTAAGCAAATGATTTGAGTCAAATCTTTTCTTTACATATTGAGGCATCGACTTAGTGATTTTAGATGTGTTCATATTTTTGTGTGGAATTTTTATGGCAGGAACAAAGATAGTTTTAAGTTGTAGGACGTGTTGAAAAATTTTCTCAACATACCCCAAACTCTTTTTATTTCCAATAACTTTCCCAAGCCCCAACATGTGATTAAGTGTTTGGATTCCACTTAAAAATTTTTTCATATTGTTCTTAGTGTTTTCAAGCTCCACTTCTAAGGATTTAATTTTAGCGATTAAAGAACTGCTTTTCATTTCCAGTTCATGATAAGCAATAGTGGCACTCTTCAATTTGGTCATAACTTCTACCTTTTCTTTTTCCAATTCAATAAGCTTACTATTTAAAGTTTTATTTGTTTTCTTTACTTTTAAGCATTTCCTAAAAAGTTTGTCATATACTTCTTGAGGCCTATAAAATTCGTTATGAGATTCTTCATAGGAAGATCTGATTGTTTAGGTGACGCACTAGTATCTCCATCACTACTAACAGTAGATGTCTTGAAGGCCATATAATTCACTTCATTATTTTCAGAGGATTTTTTATCGTGATTTTTGTCATCTTCATCGTCCGTTAGAAACACATTTAAAGCTTTTCCCTTCTGACACTTGAAATTAGGACACTTGGTCCGGATATGACCAAAGCCGTGACATTCATGGCATTGGATACCTTGGGGTTTCTTATTGTTGGAGTCTTTATTTTCCTTTTTCTCTTTCTTAGTTGAGGTATGAGATAGATCATTTCCTTTGGAGGTTCAATTACTGTTCTTATTTTTGAAGATTTTTTTTAAATTTTTGACAAACGTGGCAAGGTTCTCATCACTATATGACTCTTTGTCCGAATGACGATCTCTCTCTTCCTTTACAGTTTTAATGGCAATTGATTTGTTTCTTTTTTATTAAGGAAAAGTGTGCTCATATATTTGAAGGGATCCAAAAAGTTCTTCTATTTTTAATTTATCTAAATCTTTAATCTCTTCAATAGCAGTAACTTTAGTTTAAAATGTTCAAGCAAAGATCGTATAACTTTTTGGGCAATTCTATTCCAAGGAATACGTTCTCCTAAATTGAATGTAGAGTTTATGATGTCATTTAATTTTATATAAAATTTATCAAATGTCTCGTCATCTTTCATTCAAATTTTTTCAAACTTAGTGGTGGGTATTAATAATTTTGAATTTTTAATCAATTTAGTTCCTTCATGGGTAATCTCAAGAATGTCCCAAGTTTCTTTCGATATCTCACACAAAGGAATGTGCTTAAATTCTTTAGGAGGTACGTCCATAAAGATCACATATAACCCCTTACTATTCCAATTGCAGGCATCAAGTTCTTCTTTAGACCACAATGATAAAACTTTTGGTTTAGCACCCATGGTGCTTCTGGGCGAAGTCCACCCAATTTGAGTACTAGCTCAGACATGTTCATCCATAAATTTAAGAAATGCTCTCATACGTACTTTTCAGTACGCGTAATTGCTCCCATCAAAGTAGGGAGGAACGGACAGTGACTCACTAGTATGCATCCAAATTGGGGTCGCGGATCATGGTGAGTCTTTGATACCAATTGAAAGGAACGTTTCGTCCCAAATCATACAAAAGTTTTGACCCCTCAATAAATTAACAAGAGCAGTATAAAAATAAATATTCAATACACGTAAAGAATATTTCAATCTAGATGAAGCAAACAAGAATAAGTATAAAGTGTAAAGCAGTAAATAATAACATAAAGATATAATTTTTGGGGATGAAGAAAAATCTCGATAACCATGGCTATCAAGTAAAACCCTTCGACTTTCAACGGTCAGGGATGATATGCAATATAAAAATTTACTTACAAATCGGGTGGTAACAATGCGCTAACCTAGTCGACTTACTCCCATCACATGATCTCTACCAAAGAACTCCTTGGATTTGTCCACGACAATAAAACCGAACGCCTTTCGATTTTTACGTCAATCTTTCCTCACGAACTGCTTGAAAAACCAAACATCACTAGAACCCCTTCTTCACACTACCAATGTCTCCAACAAAGGTAAATGGGTAGCAAGTGTTATATCGGTAAAGTGAAAGTGGTGACAAAATCGTTAATACAAAAACACAATAATATAATTGGAGCTTTCTCAAATGTACCAAAAATAAATTAGTAGAATATTGTTTTCTCTCAAAGTGGACGCTAAAAAATGCATAAGTAAGAGTTAGGGCAACTAAAGGAAGGAAGAAAATACATAGTGAGGCATGAAAAACACATTTAAAAAAATGACCGCGCTCGAGCGCAGCTACGAGTGCACTTAGGGTTTCAAGAGGGAAATGCATGGGCCCTCGAGCAAGAAGGCGGCGAGCTTCGGGTGCAAGGTTACTGGTTTTGGGGCTCGAGCGCATGGTAGGCACAAGGTAACTGGAATTGAGGCTCGAGCGAATGGCGAGCCCACAACATGCGTGAGGCTACTGCAATTAGGGCTCCAGCGAATGGTGAGCATACAACAGGCGCAAGGCTACCGGAATTGGGATTCGAGCACAGATCAGACGAACAGCAGGTGCAGGACACCGAGAATTGACATCCATAAAAATAAGTTGATGCAGCACTTTAATAAATATAACCCGACATTGACACCACCAAATATGGTCACGAAATATACCAATACAAAAATGACCCTAACAAAAAGTATATGGGTGCACTTGACTCGACTTGATCTACAACTTCCTCAACTAGCTCGAAGTCAGAATCGAACCCGAGAGCCTCGATTTCCTCCCTCTCTCTCTCTCTTCTCCATGGATCCGGCACTCGATCGCGCATTGGGCACGCTTCGTCGGGTGCAAGTCAGGCTTGGGGTAGGCCTGCAGCGAGCCAACTTCACGCACGCGCCATCTGGGACCCGTTTCGACCCTTCTAACCAGATATTTCATATTCTTAGATCCTAATTTTGATTATATTAGTTTAATAAATCATGATTCTCATAATTTAAAACTTAAGTCTTATTTACGGATTAACATTTCAAGGTTTACATTGCCGGTTCCTAATCTTGTCAATTTTGGATTATTGGGCTTTTTAATCTATTTTCTCCCACATTTTTTGACCTTGATTCATTTATATTAAATTAATTACTCCTAATTACCGTCTTTTGGAAACCAGTACACGTGAGGATGGTGTGGTCTGACTGCTCTTCTTCTCTAAATCGATCTACCTTACCCTCTTAGGCTGTCTCCCAAAACTCACACTAGAGCTGGCACCAACACTACTTCTACCTAACATCCTCTTCTTAATGGATTCCTCCTTTGCAAACTCTTCTCATGGATCAGAGCATGATCCAACACATTGGCATAAGTCGTCAACTTCAAAGTTGCCAGCTGCTTGCGGATATCGTCTCTTAGGCCTTAGAGGAACTTCCTCACTTTTCTTTTTTCATCATCCACCATATAGGATGTATACTGAGACAATTCCGTGAATTTCGTGTCACTAAACCACTAACTGACTACCTTGCCTCAACCGAATGAACTCTTCCTCTTTCTACTCACGGAGGTTGGATGGAAAATACTTTTGCGTAAAAGCTTCTTCGAATATGGGACAGGTAATCTCATTCTCTAGCACACCCAAAGCCCTCTTCTTCATCTCCCACCAATGATGTGCTTTACCCTCCAAGCGATAAGAAGCAAATAACACCCTGTCCTCCTCGAGACAACATATGATAGCAAATACCTTCTTCAATCTCTGAAATTAAGTATCAACCTTAATTGAGTCTGGCTAACCCAAGAATTCAGAAACTCTCTCCTGGATAAACCGGTTGTAAGTAGACGGTCCAGGATTGACAGAAGCTTGTACCGGAGCTGGGACAGGCATGGGAGTAAGATTTCTTTGCCTGATATTCTCAATGATATCGGTCATTTTACCCAATTGATTCAAATACTCCGCTTCTCTATCACGTGGCTGGCCTGCCTCCATGTGTCGATCTCCGTCTAGGTGGCATTATTGGCTACTGATATCTTTTATGAAATAAGAATGATACAGGTTAGTTCGCATGTCAGACACTAAGACATAAGAATCTAGGCAATTAAACGTAACTAATAGTCTTAAAGGGCAAACTAAGATAACTAGAACTATCCGATCTAGTCTAACCATCCTATACCTACATCTACTTAGACAGTCTAGCCTATCTTATCCTAAGTTTCGGCATAAATTTCAAATCAAACCTAATATGCAAGTATGTGTCCATCAAAATATACAAAAGTACTCCATAAAGTATAAAATCACAAAAGCTAAGTCCATAAAATAATTCCTTCGTGTCCACAGCCTATCCAACAGCTTATCCCTACTCCGTCACATCGGGTATAAGTTCGTACTCATTTGGAGGTAAGAAAAATATAAGGAGTGAACCAAATGCTCAATAAGGCACAATATAATCAAAGACAATAAACAATATACTCAAAATAAATCAAAAAAGAGAATAGGAGCATATTATAGATGTGTAAATATGAAAAATGATCAAATACAATTTCTGGAACTCATTTTCTTTCACATTTTATTTCTTATTCCCTTAGGTTTCAAATCATGCGGAAATATCTTTATCATTATGGATCAGGGCCAGTAGGCCTTACCAGCTAACGGTGTAGCAGAACGAGGAAAGAAATGTGTATGCTTTCATATATTCTAAGGTACTATCCACACAATTTAACACCCCGTGGTAAGCGGTATACCGTTCACCGAGTATACAGGGCCATAAAACTTATGCCACCATATTCGTCGTGGTCTAGGGACAATCCTTGTGCTACCATAGTAATATCTTAAGGTATGCGAAGAAATACTACCCTCTAAAATATAATTCCTTGGCCCAATTTTATATTTACTTGTTCTTAAGAAAAATTTCATACTTCATTCTTAACACTTTGTTTTCATCTTGAGAGAACGGTTCATCAAACTTACATATCATGGAATCCCCTTCTTATACTTTTCATAATTTGTATAATTCATATGAGTTTAAGTCTCCATATGACTTAAATTACATGTGTAATTAACATAAAGCTTGACAAAATTAGAAATTCTTACCACAAGGAGCCAAACATAACTTTAGAACTTCCGGACAATAAATCTCTTCATAAACGGTTCACAACATAATTTTTGAAACCCATAAATTATCGTATGTGACTTACATGTAAATAAATATCAAATAATCAAAGTAAAATCATTCACAAAGTTTGGGTTTTAATTATCTAAGGCCAAAATATGTATAAATTTAAAATAAATTGGATAAATACAAAGGGGGCATGGATTTCGTAAAACAATATACCACATAAATCTTAGAAATAGAATATGAAATCAACATATATGCATACTTAAGACATGGGTATTATAAAATAAAAGTATGGACGAATATCGAGATGAAAATATCCGAAGGGGACAAAACAAAAAGTGAAACAAGAGGAAGAAATGCATACGAGTGCAGTTGCCTCAACTCGATTTATAACTTTTTTAACTAACTCTAAGCTAGAATCAAACTCAGAAGCTTCGATCTCTCCCTCTCTTCTCCTTCGTGCACTCTTTCTCTCTCCTCTCTCTCAGATTGATGAAAAAATGATGAAAGAATAAACTCTCGTGTGTTTATATCGCGGGCTGACGCTCTAGCACGACTTAGGCACACCCGACCTCAATTTGTCCCTGCTGCTAGTGTGACAAATTGAAAATTCTACCGAAAATTCAGTAAAGTTTCGTTTATAAAATGGACGTCTGGCTAAATACAAAACCTATAAAAACCCTGTACTGAATCGATAGCATACATACAACATAAACACAGGATTCCAATAGCCACAACAAACACACGAGCAGCACCGATGTCGTAACTCCAATACTACGTGGGCTTAGAAAGGATGCCAGCTAGGAACAAATTACAACAATAAAAAATACCTGCAGAAACTACTACATCCATCAATGAACAACGAAAACTATCTATACATCCATAATCATCATGACATACATATACTTAACCATAAGTATCAAATAATTATTATAATATCCATGCCTTATACAAAACAACAAAACTAAATCCTTGAAAGCTCCCCACTCTGTATCAGTTTCCTATCCTGCACTTACAACCTATTCGAACTCGTCGGGCATAAAAGCTTGCTCATCTGGAAGGAAAGAGAAACAAGGGTGAGTTAACAGTTCAGTAAGTGCATCATAATTAAAAGTAGTAGACAACATAAGTAAGATAAGCAAGGAAAAAAGAAATAATCATGAAAGAAATGCATAAACGGGAACATGATCAAATATGTTTTAGAATATGATTTACTTCTATTTGGGATATACTTTATGCATGATTATTCATCTTTACGGGCTAGGGTCAGTAAATCTTACTAACTAAAGGTGCGGGAGAATGAGAAAAAGACCATTATACCCCACATGATCTAAGGTCATAAGCTTCTATTATCAATCCAGAGGCGGACTATCTACATATTGTGCTTATAGACGGGCCACAAGGCCCCCACAAGATTTTTCCCGAGGCCCAAGGGTAGTCCTCATCCTTCCACAGTAATATACAAAGACTTGCCAAGAGTATTATCCGCTAAAATATGCGACCAGGATAATCTTTGAGTCTCTATTGTAATGCTATTAGCAGGCCAAAGAGTACTACCTCTGTATCACAATTCAATAATCATAGTTTTACGGGTTCTTATTCATTTGAGGAAAGGTCCACCACAATTCAATTCACAATATCTCCATCCGGGAGAACCATTCGATCACATATCACATTGTGGACTTTTCTCCAATTACATATACGATTATTATCTTTCCTTCGAATTTAAATCTTTTCTCAAGTCAATTTGGATGAATGGATGTCACAATGTATAGAAAAGATTAGGATTCCTTACAACATTAGGCAATTATCACTTTAGGGTCCTTCAGAACACATTTCCTTACAAACAGAGTACAAACACATATTTTCGGGGCTTATAATTGAATATATACGATTAGACATAACTTATATAACAATTAATTACAATGAAAGCATATACATTCACAATTAGGCTCAGGTGAGCAGTAACAATGTCAATTTAGAGCATTTGGATGTCGCAAACGGGTTGATACTTGTGAGATCAGACGCTCAGCCGATATATAGGCATAATTGAAACATGGTGATTCATATTTTGGGGTCAATTTAACATACAATCAAAAGGAAGGAAGAAAATCCCAAATCGAGCTTAGTTGGGGTTTGTCGAAGCTAAACCGAGCCAAACGGGAGGGAAATCTGACAATAAACCATAAAAATTTTAGGTACTACTCATGGATCACATATTTTCACAATTTGGGTGGGTATCAGAATGATAATACCCAATAAAAAAAGAATAAAAATTGAAAAAGGAGATAAAAAGGGTATGGAAGCACTTTCGTCGACCAAATTTACCACTTTTGTAACTAGCTCATGAACGAATTCAGACTCCAAGACTTCGATCTCCTCCTTTCTTTCCCTAGCCTTTGTTCTCTCTCTCTCTCTCTCTCTCTCTCTTTCTCAAAAATAGCCGAAAATGGCCTCAGACGAAACCCTCACAAACTTAAATACTCTAACTGGCACTCGAGCGCCAGTCGAGTGGTAATCAGGCGAGACCATATTGCCAACACTGTGCCTTGAGCACTCGTTGAGTGCCCTTTAAGCGAGGCATTTTGCCAAACGTGCCTAGGCCGATGCTCGAGTGGCCATCGAGCGCGGCCCTTCTGTTATATCAGCTCGGGCCTCGCCTCCGGCGTCCCTCAGGTGCTGCGATTCTACTATTCGTACTCGAGTAGCGCCTCTGGTGGTCATCAGGCGCCGAGCACAAATCTCTCTATTTTGCTTCTGGTCTTAATTTCTCCCACATTTTAAGTCTAATTTTGATTATTATCATTTTCATTACCTTTTAATTATGACGTTTTAAAATTGAAACATCACAGCTGGCGCCTAAGTAGCCAGCAGGCGTGGGCCTACTGGACTGGGCGCCCTTAGTGCCACCTCAGGCACCCAGCGGGCATCCCCCACTGATTCTTCCTACTTCTTCCAAAACTTAATTTTTTTACATATCTTAAGCCTAATTTTAATTATATTATCTTAATTACTCATAAATATGACATTTTAAAAATTGGTACCTTACACACATCGACAATTGTATAACCTTGGAGTATGTGTAAGTTAGAGTCTTAACTAAATATTAAAGCATCAAAATTGACTTTCAAAATTTAGAATCTAGACTAAATTATCAGTATAGAAACTAAATCACTACCTAAATTATAATATTATTAATTTAACTAAAAATAATAACATAAAACTAATGTTTTGTTTCCAAAAATAATACATCAATTCGTTCTTGACACCCTAAATCTAATATCTAAATAGTTGTCCTCCAAACCAATCACCTATAGGTTAGGTTAGCTAGAGTTCAATAATCTAAAAGATTAGTAAATAAAAGTAAGAGTAAGATAATTATTCAATAAGACATATATAAAAATTTTAACATGTGGGTATATATACCAAACGAACATGTGAGATAATAACATGATCAAAACCCCCAAAAGTCGATAATATTATTTTACAATATATTATGTGTAATTCAAAACTATGTTCAATAACACACTGAACTGCGCAATTATATAATCATGCTAAAATTCATATTTTCTCTATTAAACTTGTCACTTATACAAATATATGAAATATCCTAAAATTATGCAAATACATAGAGAATCAAGGATTGGTGATAATTTCACCAATAAAAAACAAATATTGAAGTCGAGTTATGAATATTTCTGCATAACCAAAAGTCATATGCCACTGTTTAAAACTTATAGATAAGCTATTTATATATCTTTATAGATAGAATCGAATGCTATTTTTTGACCTACAAATGATAAATTAATTTAATTTATTAATAATATATTTGTATATATTCAAATATATTTTGTTAATTCTCTACAATAGTCCATACTTAATTGAACTAAAAAACTCTACTTAAATACGAATATATTCTTCAATTTTCTTATACTGAAAAAATATTTCTTCATTATCAAATCTTATATAGAGTTTTCTTTTTACGTTCCTTCAAATATATAATAAGTGGTAACTTTATTATTAAATTCAGAAGCATGTAAAAGTATTTGTATAGAAATCAAAATGGCTTTGCAATCTTTCAATATTTTCATGAAATTAGGAATGTGCAACACATTAAAGCTGAATAATTTAGAAATTAAACATAATTTATATAATTTTTCTCAAATATAAAACATGCATGCATAATTATATGGTGATTTAAAACATGTAAAACTATATAATTAAAAATTGAAGGTATGTAAGAGCAATATTACAGAAACATAATATTTAAACATAATTTGTATGGATTTAAGCTATGTATTTCATAAAAATTATATAAAATGGGAGTAAAATTACATATATATATATATATAAGGTAATAACATTTTGCTATAAAAATAGTATATGTATAAGTATTTAAAATAATAAATATTTAAAAAATAAAAAAAATCTATAACAAAAGGAAAAATTTGAATGTACTTATTTTTATTTAAATTTAGTCAAGGAACTCTTTAATTTCTCTTAATTTTTTATTCTCTTTTTTCTCTCTCCTTCCATTTTTTCTTCCCCTCTTCTCTAAAAAATCTCTTGAAAATGATCCAAAATTAGTCAAATAGTCTATTTATAGAAAATTAATTTATGTACACTGATCAAGCACCGTTAAGGAGTTAAGGCACAATCCGTACCGTTGCACGAGTATTTACCAAATGAACATCAATCACCAATATTCTGTCCTAAACATGAGCATGCATTGATCGAATGCACATTGAGTATAATTAATTCACCTAAAACACGCACGGGTACTACAAAGGTATTCTTTAGACGTGTCTTTACTGTTTAAAATATGTATAAGTAAAGGTTAAGTGCTAATCAAATGTCACTTGACTTATTTCGATTAAAAAATTAATTTGATCTAAAATTTCAATTAATACTAATAATTTATTAGTTTAATTTAATTAATTATTATTAAAATAATATTTTAAAATTTATACCTTAGACCCATGAGAAAGCAAGTTACGTGCCTCTTTAATCATTATAAGTTGATTGAATCTTGTATAACTTTAATGAGTGAATTGTACAAGAAGGGACCCTCCACATAGACAAGTTTTGGGCCCTACAATTTTCCTGAACAGTAACTAAAGTTGAGTTGGCAGATGAACAATGACAGTGTGAGAAAATAAGTTTCCAAACAATTTTTGACCAAACTATTTATACATTTAATCATTCTATTTATATCATTTAAATTAATATTCTCATAAAATGAAATGTGTAATTTAATATTATCTTGACGAGTTTTGCTTTTACTTTCACAAAATTATAGATGACGAGTGATGAAAGTGAGTTGATAAATGCTAAAATTTGGTTTATACTGCCATTATTAAGGGAAAATAGAATTTCAAACTATTTTTCGCCGAACTACTTATAATTTTAATTGATATATTTATGTATTTTAAATTCGTTTTCTTGTACTATTAAATGTGTAATTTAATATTTTATTGACGAATTTTGATTTTGATACCTCAAAATTATAGAAATCAAATGACGAAAGTAGGTTGAGAAACACTAAAATCTAAATATTTTACCATGGGTTGTGGTTTCGGGTTATGTTCGAACCAGTCATTTATTTGATAAATAAATATATTTATGACTATAATTTTATTATTCTTACTCTATGAATTACGTAATTTGATACTTCATTTTGGAACTGCTGCTGTGTGGTTGGCGATGGAGCTCAAGGTTTAGGCAAGCGAAATTCTTAATTCCTCATGATCTCAATCATTACGCAAGTGTAATTCCATCTTCTTGCATATGATATGCTCATTTTCGTGACCTCAAGTGAACTCCAAACACTGAATTCCATCTCTTATAACTTGTGTTCATCATGCTGGATGAGCAGCTCACAGTCCAATGAGAAAGCAAGTTAGGTGCCTCTTTAATCATTATAAGTTGCTTGAATCTTGTGTAACTTTAATAAATGAATTGTAAAAGAAGGAAGCCTCCATATGAGACAAGCTTCAGGTCCAACAATTGTGACACACCATATTTTCTAATCGGAAACCGACATGGTTCCAATTGTAAAACAGCCTTCTAGGTACACATAAGCCTGTACAATATACAAATCTTCAATAAAATCCACAAAACAAAGGATCCACAACGCGCTATAACCTTGTGGCTCTGACAACAACCCAAGACGTTTACCCTGTTGAACAAAAATCCAGGAGAATGCCTGCAATTGTCATCAAGCCTGCAAAATTATTTCTTAATCCAATATATATACACATACTACATTTGTTCCCAAATATATGTCGATTTTCGTAGCTACAAAAAAAAAAATACATATATATAATCTTCCTGTCCAAAAAATTATTACTATACCAAATACAAAAGACAATACCTAAATTAAATCAAATAATATCCCAAGCTTTAAATATAGGCATTGACATTTCAAATCCTGCTAGTTGGTTAACATCTCGTGTTGATCATCTGAGGGGTTAGAAAAAATAGTAAGGAATAAGCCAAATACTCAGTAAGGCATATATGTATATATTAAAGAACATACAATTTCATAATTCAAACATAATACTGCATTTTGGAAGAAATAGGGACAAATGAATAATCATCAAACATGATAAAAAAGAAATACATCCATAGGACATTCAAAATTTCCTTTGATTTATTTCTTTTTCTTTACTTAATTATCAAATCGTGCTGAAAACTCATTTTCATTGGGAATCAGGGCTAGTAGTTGACTTAAGGAGCGGTCGATCAAAGCCTGGATTATATTTTCTCTTACACAATTAAAAGCCTTCTCCTCCTATTTATGACCCATAGATGGGCTGCCTATATACAATCCCTATAGACGAGGCCTTATCCGTAAGCGGCCCATAGCAAACAATGATCTTCCGTTATAATATACTGAGGCATACCGAAATATACCATTTGAAGAACATTCCTTGGTCCAATTTTTTAATTTGTTATTTTCTTAGAGAATTCTGTTCTTAAGTCCGTATATCCTTCGTTCTCGCCTCTTTTGGAGAACGATCCATAAGTCCTTAACTTAATTATAGAATATCCCTTCATAACTTCTTTCTTTTTCCATAAAGCTTGTACATTATCCTTTCCATGTCCATTTCTTAAGTATGAGAATTCTTTAATAATGCAGGTAAAATTAAAGTTTATAAACAATAAAAAGGAACATGCTATATAAACATTAAATACAAAATATATTTGAGAGCACAAAAATGATATGAAAAAAATTTGAAAATCACAAATTTGAAGCATAACCATGTAGAAATAAAATATTTAACCTCTAAAGATGGAGAGAAAATTTCTATAGCATGCATATTTTATAATACAAGAAAATAAACGATAGTTTTTGACAAATCTTTCTATAACAATATAGGGAAGTAACAAATATGTATATATTTCATGTTCTTACTTCAAAATCCCATCTAAGATGAGTATTAGAACATTAATACTCAAAATGAATAGAAATGAAGATCAAAAACCGAAGAAAAAGCTTAGAATGTATTTACCTTAGCCCGATCTACAAATTCCCTTACTCGGATCATTCGGATTCAAGGTCTTGGGACCTCTCCTTCACTTTTCTCTATTCATTCCTTTTCCCCTTTAGCTCTCTCTCTCTCCTCCGACTCCCTTTGGTGCGAAAAATGACAGAAAAGGGAACAAGTGTGTCTTATAACCACTCTAGCACTTGAGCGCCAGTCAAGTGCCAATTGATCGCAACGACACCCAAAGGTCTATGCTCGAGCTCTCGTCGAGCGAGTTTTAAGTGGAATATTTTGCTAAACGTGCCCTGGGCTCGCCTCGGGTACGGCCACTCTGCCAAACTCGCCCTGGGCATGCCTCGAGCGCCACCCAGCCTCCCTATTCCATATTTGCTTCCGATAATTTTTGGCGTACTTTAAGCCTAATTTCAATTATATTAATTTAATTACTTCGTAATCATAACGTTCTAGAAAATGGAACCTCACAACTTTCCCCCACTTATAAAATTTCGTTCTCAAAATTAACGTATTTTAAGAAATTAAATACATATACATACCTCAAAATAAGTTGGAATAGTTTTCTCAAATCTCATCCTCCTTCTCTCAAGTAGCCTCCTCTAGGGTGTGGTTGCTCTATAGGACTTTGACCAACGGAATTGTTTTCGTTCGAAACACTTGATCCCTTCAATCCAAAATCTGCATAGGCTCCTCGACGTATGACAAGTCCTTGCTGATCGATAGAGGCTCATAATCGACGATGTGGGTGGGATCATAGACATACTTCTGGAGCATTGACATGTGGAAGACATTATACACCTTGCCCAAAATCGATGGCAAGGCCAATTGATAAGCCACCTCTCCCACTTTCTCCAAAATCTCGAATGGGCTAATAAACCTCAGTTTCAGCTTCCATTTAATTCCAAATCTCAATACGCCCTTCGACGGCGATAGCTTCAAAAAGACAAAGTCCCCGATTTCAAATTTTAGCTCCAATCAGCTAGCTCTTTCGTCGACTCTGGGCCACTTCAGCTTCTCATGGATCAATCTAATTTTATCAGATGTCTCCTTAACAATTTTCGGCCCCATAAGCCGTCTATCACCTGTCTCCTTCCAATGAATCGGCAATCAACAGTTTCTTCCACACAGTGCTTCGAAGGGGGCCATCCCAATATTTGTCTGATAACTATTGTTGTACGCAAACTCCGCCAAGGCAAAATAATCATCCTAGTTGCCTTTCAGTTCTATCACCACGACCCTTAATATGTCTTCTAAAATCTGAATGGTTCGTTTAGACTGCCCATCCGTCCACGAGTGATAAACTGTACTAAACTTTAAATCTGTCCCCAACTCACGGTATAAACTTTCCTAAAATTTTGAGACAAACCTTGGGTCTCAGTCTGACACGATAGTCACCGAGATTCCATGCAATCTTACTACTTCATTAATATACATCTGGGCTAACCGGTCCCTCGTATAAGTTGTCCAAATGGCTAGAAAATGCGCCAATTTTGTGAGCCGATCGACAATCACCCAAAGGGCGTCATGATTCTTAGGCATCCTTGACAATCCTAACACGAAATCCATGGATACGTCTTCCCATTTCTAATTAGGAATAGGCACTGGATGCAAAAGACCAGATGGCTTTTTACGCTCGGCCTTCAACTGCTGACAGGTCAAACAACTCCCCACAAAGGCCACAATTTCTCTTCTTATATTCCTCCACCAAAATATTTTCTTTAAATCCTGATACATCTTATTAATCCTAGGGTGGATCGTATACCCTGATACATCTTTCATAATTTCTTTATTCAATTCTTCAAAATTAGGCACACAAATCCGGTCTCGAAACCTTAAGACTCCGTCGGCTCGAACACTAAAATTAACTCTAGAGTCTTGATTTAAATTTCCAGTAACATCAGCTAAGAATGGGTCACTTCTCTAAACTTTCTTGATTCACTCTAATATCTCTGGCTGGATCCGAAAGTATGATAGAATAATCCGATTTCCTTGGGTATGTCTCCAGACGTCACAATGCTTCATGCATTCTAACATCTTTAACTCCTTAATCATCAAGTGAGCCACGTAACATGTCTGACAACTCAGAGCATCAGCTACCTCATTGCCCTTGCTCGGCTAGTACTGGATTTCACAAACAAAGTCGTTTAAATAGTTCATCCATCTCCTCTACCTTATATTCAACTCTTTTTGAGAAAAAAGATACTTGAGACTCTTGTGGTCTGAATACACTAAGAATTTCTTACCGTACAAATAATGTCTCGAGATCTTTAAGGAGAAAAATCCAGGATATCACCTTTTCACGTTATATTAGAACACAACCCAAGCCAGTCCTGCTCGCATCACAATAAACTTCAAACCCTTTGGAACCTTTCGGAATCGTCAGGGTCCGGGCGGATATTAGTCGGTCCTTCAACTCTTGGAAACTTCACTCACATATCTCCATCCAAACAAACTTAACATCCTTCCTTATCAATCGGGTCAGCGACATAGAAATTCTAAAAATATTTTCCACAAAACTCTAGTAATAGCCCACCATCCCAAGGAAACTCCAGACCTCGATTACCGATGATAGTTGGCTCCAACTAATAACAGTTTCAATCTTTTTCGGATTCACAGAAATGCCTCCCTTCGATCTAACATGACCAAAAAATGTAACTTCCTCTAGTCAAAATTTATATTTCTTTGATTTAGCATACAACTTCTCTTCCCTAAGTGTCTGGAGCGCAATCCCCAAATGCATGACATGCTCATATAATTCCTCAAAAAAATCAATATATCGTCAGTGAACATAGCAACAAATTTATCCAAATAGAGTCAAAATACCCAATTCATCAAGTTCTTAAAAGCAACGGGGGCATTTTGACAATGTAAAAGGTATAACTAGAAAATCATAATGCTCGTACCTCATTTGAAAAGCCGTCTTTGCTATGTCCTCCTTCTTAATCCTCAACTGGTGATATCCCGAATGAAAATCAATCTTTGGAAATACTTGTGTTCCTTGCAGTTGATCAAACAGGTCATCAATCCTCGACAACGGATACTTGTTCTTAATGGTGATCTTATTTAAGTCCCGGTAATCAATACAAAGCCGCAACGATTCATCATTTTTCTTAACAAACAACATCAAGGCACCCCAAGGGGATATGGTCGACCAAATAAATCCCTTGTCCAAAAGTTCTTGCAGCTGCTATTTCAATTCTTTCAATTCGGCAAGTGCCATCCTATACGGTGCCTTTAAGACTAGTGCCAAACCAGGAACAGTCTCAATCTTGAATTTAATTTCTCAATTGGGTGGCAGCCCAGGCAATTCTTCGAGAAAGACATCTTAAAACTCGCTAACCATCGGGATATCCTTACCCAGCACACTATGACTTCCAACCGAGCAAGCATAAGCCAAATATGTTTGACATTTGAAATTCATCAAAGAACAAGCGTACAAAGCCGAAATAAAACAAGGTGGTTCCTCCCGTACCACGCCTTGGAAATAGAGTTTTTCACATCCCAGGATGGCAAAGTGAACTTGCTTATGAAAATAATCCACATTGGCATGATAACTTGCCAGCCAATCCATATCCAAGATCACATCAAAGTCTTGCATCTCCAATAAAATCAGGTTCACCACCAATTGCAACCCATTAATCCAGACTTCACACCTCGAATACAAGATATCCATGATCACCGACGATCCTAAGGGCGTAGAAACAACCAAAACATGATTCAAAATTCTCCGAGGGGATGACAATTTACTTGCAAATCTTGGGGACACAATGGAATGAGTGGATACCAAATCTTAAAGAACATGTGTAGGAGTATTAAAGATAGCGATGGTACCTTCTACCATATTTGGCGACGCCTCTGCATCCCGGGCTGTGATTGTAAAGGCCTTCCCTGAAACAATTGGCTTCTTCTCCGCCGACTTCCTACGAATGGGGCAATCTTTAATCATGTGGTTGGACTTGCCGCAATTAAAGCAAGCCCTCAAATGTTTGTAACATGTCTTCTCTCTATGGAACCTCCCGCAGTACTCTCATGCATTAGCAGTCGCCAGCGGATTTGGCTTTGCTAACTGCTCTGCCTTCCTCTTCCCTTTATCTTCTGGTTTCGTCTTCTTAGGAGGTCCTCCTGACCCCAAGCCTTGACCAGTGGCTAAACCTCCACAAAATCCAGCCTTCTTACTGAAGTATTACTCTCGCTCTAACTCCTTCTCAAAAATTAAAGTGCGGTAAAAGATTTCCTCATAGTTGCACAACTTGTGTATGACCAACTGCTTCCTAATGTTGTCCCTCAACCCAGATTGAAACTTCTTGGCTTTCCTGGCTAGGTCATCAACTATATGCAGGGTGTATCGGGACAACTTTGTAAATTTAGCTTCATACTCAGCTGCGGTCTGATTTCCTTGCCATGGCCGTGAGAACTCGTCCTCTTTCTGCTCTTGTAAGCTGGTTGGAAAATATTTATCGAAGAATACATCCTTGAACATTACTTAGGTTATATGGTCCTCTTCATCAAGGTCCATGGCTCTCTTCTGCATTGACCACTAGTGGTCAGTTTCGCTTTCCAACTTATACGTTGCGAAAGTCACCTTATCTTCTTCAGGGCAGTGAATAACGGTGAAAATATTCTCCATCCTTCTGATCCATGCCTTCGCCTTAGATGGGTCTCGACCTCCCAAAGCTCCGGAGGTCTCTCATTGTTAAACCGATCAAAAGCTGTAGCTCTCAAGTTTGTTGGAGTTGGAGAGGGGATTGGGGCTAGCGCAGGATGATGATGTCCCTGAGCCATCATCTCCATAATGTCAGTCATTCTTCTCATGATATTAAGATATTCCTCCTCCTAGTTTGGACAAGAACCGGTCCCAGAGCTTCTTCCTCGGCCGAACATTCTGAATCCCTATCAACATAACATCAACAATAAAATTAGATTTTCATACCCAATCTAACAAAATTATTTAAACAAAGAATCCGACCTATGCGTCGAGCCTAGTTAGGTCAACCTAAATCTTGAACCAAATCAATCGACCCAAATCAACAAGCATCTCTTGAACCATTCTCTGATACCAATTATGGCGTACCGTATTTTCTAATCGAAAACAGGCATGGTTTTGATTGTAAAACAGCCGTCTAACTACACATAAACTTGTACAATATGCAATTCTCTAATAAAATCTACAAAACACAGGATCCACAATGCGTCACAACCTTGTGGCTTCGACAACAACCCAAGACATTTACCCTGTCGAACAAAAATCCAGGACGATGCCTGCAATTGCCATCAAGCCTGCAAAATCATTTCTTAATCCAATATATATATAAATACTACATTTCTTCCCAAACATACATCTATTTTTGTAGCTACAAAAAAAATATATACTTACAATCTTTCTATCCAAAAGAATCATTACTATACCAAAATACAAAAGATAATGTCTAAATTACACCAAGTAACATCCCAAGCTCTAAATCTAGGCATTGACTCTTCAAATCCTGCTAGTCAGGCAACATCTCATGCTGATCATCTGAGAGATTAGCAAAAACTGTAAGGAGTGAGCCAAATGCTCAATAAGACATATATGTATACATCAAAGAACATGCAATTTCATAATTCAAATATAATAGTGCATTTCGGAAGGAATAGGGACAAATGAATAATCATAAAATATGATCAGAAAGAAATACTTCCATAGTACATTACAAATTTTCTTTGATTCATTTTTTTCTTTACTTAATTATCAAATCATGTTGAAAACTTATTTTCGTTGGGGACTAAGGCCTATAGGCTTTATTGACTTAAGGAGCGGTCGATCGAAGCCTAAATTGTATTTATTTCTACACAATTAAAATCCTTATCCTCCTATTTATGACCCAGAGGTGGGCTATCTATATATAATCCCTATAGATGAGGCTTTAACCGCAAGTGGCCCATAGCAAATAATAATCTTCCACTATAATATATTAAGACATGCTGAAATACACTATCTGACGAATATTTCTTGATCCAATTTCTTAACTTCTTATTTCCTTAGGAGATTCTGCTCTTAAGTCCGTATATCCTTCGTTCTCACCCTTTTTGTAGAACGGTTCAAAAGTCCTTAACTTAATTATAAAATATCCCTCTATAACTTCTTTCTTTTTCCATAAAGTTTGTACATTTTCCTTTCCATGTCTATTTTTTAAATTTGAGAGTTCTTCAATAATGCAGGTAAAATTAAAATTTTTAAACAATAAAAAGGAACATGCTTTATAAACATTAAATACACAATATATTTGAGTGCACAAAAATGACCTGGAAAAATTTAAAAATCACAAATTTGAAGCATAACCATATAGAAATAAAATATTTTACCTCTAAACATAGAGAGAAAATTTTCATAACATGCATATTTTATGATATAAGAAAATAAACGGTAATTTTTGGCAAATCTCACTATAAAAACATGGAAAAGTAACAAATATGCATATATTTCCTGTTCTTATTTCAAAATCCCATCTAAGATAAGTATTAGAACAATAATATTCAAAATGAATGGAAATAAACAACAATTATGGAAAAACAAAAGCTTAGAATACACTTGTCTTGACCCAAATTACAAATTTCCTTACTTAGATCATTCGGATTCAAGGTCTTGGGACCTCTCCTTCACTTCTCTCTCTTCTTTCCTCTTCCCCTTTGGCTTTCTCTCTCTCCTCCTGCTCCCTTTCGTGCCAAAAATGGCGGAAAAGGAAGTAGTGTGCCTTATAACCACTCTGGCTCTTGAGTGCCACGACACCGGAAGGTCTGCACTCGAGCGCTCGTCAGGTGAGCTTCAAGTGGGGCATTCTTCTAAACACCCTGGGCTTGCCTCGGGTGTGCCTCAGGCGTGGTCATTCTGCCAAACACGCCTTGGGCGTGCCTCGGGGGCGACTTAGGCGCCGAGCCTCTTGATTTTATATTTGCTTTCGATACTTAATTTTTTACGTAGTTTAAGTTTAATTTTAATTATATTAACTTAATTACTTATTAATCATAACGTTCTAGAAAATGGAACCTCACAACAATCTTCATGAATAGTAACTAAAGTTGATGAAGAAGATGAACTGTGACCAAAAGAGAATCAATTTACGAACTATTTTCGAACAAATCATTTATACATTTAATCAATCTATTTATATCTTAATTTGGTGTTTTAATAATATGAAATGTGTAGTTTAATAATATGTTGATAAATTTTGATTTCTTGAAGTTGTATATATTGAGTGGCAAAAGTGAGTTGATAAACACTGAAATCTGGTTTAAATTGCCAGTATTGAGAAAAATAGGATTCCGAACTATTTTTTGGTCAACTGTTTATACTTTTAATTGAAATATTTATGCCTTTCAAATTGGTTTTCTCGTACTATAAAATGTATAGTTCAATATTTTATTGATGAATTTTGATTTGAATGCCTCAAAAATATATAAATTAAATGATGAAAGTAGGTTGAGAAATATTTAAATCTACATATTTCACTGTGGGCTGTAGTTTCGAGCCATATTTGGACTAGTCGTTCATATGATAAATAAACACATTTATGATTGCAATATTGTCATTCTAACTCTATGAATACGCAGTTTGATAATATATTATTGGAAGTTATATTTGATTACCCAAAGTATTAGAAATCGATTGACAAAGATATGATGATGATTATAAAAATATGTCTCAACTCATGCCTTGTTGAAGTTGATGTGAATTTTGAATTAATTATTTATATGTTAAATTTATAGATTCCTGTATATGTAAGTATTGTTCTTGCACTATGATATACATAGATTAATATTCTATTGAAAAAATATGGTTCTGATTATGTGAAGATATAGCAAATGAGTGATGAAAATGTGATAATGGAAATTGAAATTGACCACGATTGAGCCTGTCCCTGTTGTCCTAATTTTATTGGAATAGAGGAGAAATTACTGTTTTCTTTATGAATTGTTAGCATAATTAATTATATTTAAAGTATAATGTTAGTGCCTTATTATTGGGATGTAAATGTTTGATCTCTCAGTTTTCTTGGGTTGGTGACGAGCGCGAGTGGCGCAAGATTGATGCTTGAGTGCCAAGTCAATTTAGAATAAAATTAGTGATTGTGAGTTTTGATTTGACAATGATAAATTTAAGTATATTTTTATGGAATTAAAAATAGGATTAATGAATTTGTAAGTTGAGTAATAGTTCAATAAGTCTTATGAGTTGGTGTGAGAGTAGGTGTTCAAACGCAGAGAATTTAATTGAGTTTTAGTTCAATTCTAAACTTGGTGTCTAGGTGGCATCATGTTATGAGTTGTATGGCTTAGTAAGTAGCAGTAGACCAATGAAATGGCAGGATTCCGATACTTAATATATCTATGGACCATTCTTTATCTTTTTGGTGATGCTCTTCTTTATACTAATTTTTATTATATGAGTATGGTCCTTATTAGTATCAAATGACACTCTATCATTGTACGTTGCAGAGTTTCTTTGCATTATACTTGACTCTGTGAATTTATTAGCAGCTTCTTATGATAAGGTAAAGAATATTATATAAAAATACTATAGTCTCAAGAAGTATAAAATATGCGAAACTTTAGTGTGATTAATGATCGTTCAATATTAATTTTTGTATCATGGTGGTGGTAAGATATATTATTTAGTGTTGAGGGATACTTGTAGCCATACAACCATCGTAAAGTATAGTATCGAAAGATATCACAACGATGAATACTCAATCTGATATATTTGGATGATTTTCATACCCTTTATCAATGGAGAAAATTTGAGTATTATATTCTCATATTTTTCAGGGGTGGAGGGAATCTAAGTGATAATATTCTCATCCCATTTGTGGGTGGAGAGAATCTTAGTGGTGATATTTTTGTACCCTTTGTGATCAAAGGAAATCTTAGTGGTCATATTTTGGTGCCGTTTGTTGGCAAAGAAAAGTTAAGCATGATTTTTCCCATTCCTTGTGTGGCAGAAGAATTGCACACCTATGAAATGTCTGTACTTTATATGACAAGGTTTTGATAGACCAAGAATTCAGTCACATGTCAAACTTGTAAGTATTGATTACCTTGTGATACATACCTAACTGATAGAGTATAGACTTAAGCAACCGTTAATTCGCTATAACAAAATAAGATTTAGAATATTTTCATGATATTTCATTATTATTGATACATTTTGAGTTTTAAATTTAGAAAATTTATGAATTGTATTTAGTAGAATTCATAAGTTAGATTCAATGAAATATAGACTTTGTAACATCCATAATATTTTATTATTATTTAGATTCGAATATTCAGGTCACTTGTACTGATATTAAAACAAAGAAAATCTCTACTTTTTTTGTGATATTTAGACTTAGAAATTCCTTGCAAGTTATATATGGGATTCATATTCTATCAAATCTTGTTGTCTTTGTCATATGCGAGTTTAGTAAGGTTCTTATTATTTCTTTTATGTCATAGTTATAGTGAGTTATACAGTCTCAAATAAAGTTTCTTGTTGAGCTTCATATTACTATTATTGTATTCGTATATTTTGATATTATTTATTCGAGACAATTACTAATTATTATGTGTTATTGATTATTACTACTTGTTGAGTATTTGATTTACCAGTACATTTTATTGATTTTAGATTTTATTTGAGTACATAGCACTAGCGAGAGATCATTCATTTCCTGAAGGACTTATAGGAAGTAAGGATTTTGGAGACTAGTGATTGTTATTTTTTTAGTGATGGATAGGATTTATTATTGTAGAGACTCAAAAATTATTTGACTTATTTGATACTAATTTTCATATCATGGTGGTAATAATATATATTACTTAATGTGGCTAGATACTTATAATCATATGGTCATTATATGATATGGTATCGAGAGACATCACAGTGAGAAATATTAGGTTTGACATATTTGGGTATTTTTGTACTATTTGTGGATAGAAGGAATCTGAATACTATATTACTATACCCTTTGTGGGCATAGGAAATCTAAGTGGTAATTATGATGTCTCAAAACCTCATCATGATATTAATTAATGGAATTAATTTATCTAATACTAATTGTTCATATTATTAGGTAAAAATTTTAAAATAACGATAGATGTGAGTTTTATGTCGATATTACAACTGATCCAAATGAAATAAATATAATAAATAATCTAACCACAGGATCTGAAGCGTCACATCGGCATGTGGCTGAAAAATAAATTGTAACAAGAAGTCAATAGATGAGTAAGAAGTTATGTCTGAATCATAATCTGAATTAACTACATCCATATTATCATATTTTCTTTTATACAAAAATCATCATCCAAAATAACATAAACACCATTCTTTTAAAATTCTAAACTCATTTTTTCTCAAATCAACTCCTTCAAAATCCTCGCCTTTCATATGCATTAAAACATGAATTTCCATAATAATTATCCACAGTTTCCAAATTTTATTTTTCCGTTCTAAATCAATCATGTTATGTAAAATCATGTAATTCTTGTGGATTAAACGTTAGTAACGCCTTATTGACTAAGGAGTTGATAATCAAAATCTGAATTATATTTATTTTCACACAACTAAAAATCTTACGATACTATTTAAGGCTCGTAGGTAGGCTGTTATATATATCATCTTATAGATGGCACCAAATGCTACTTTTACCCACAAACGACAGGTTTGAACATTAATCGCCAAAATAATATCCTAAAGTAAACCATAATATACCACTACAAATATATTTGCCATGGTATAATGTATAAACAAATATATTTTCTCATTCTAAAAAAAATATTTTAAAATTCTTAACAAATTATAGAATTTTTTCTTCAAATTTCTTTAATTTTTTATTACGAAATGCTTAATTTTTTTTTTAAAAAAACTTAGATGCACTTAATTTAAAACATATAATGTTATATAATAAGATTTTTGAGCAAAGTTATAGGAAAATCAGTAAACTTTCTGAATTCAATATTTTATTTCAAATATCATACATGCGGGGACAAATAAATAAAATCTCAGGACATGTAGAATATACAGTAAATTTACATATGCAAAAATATTATTTATAAATTTAAAATATACAATAACTATTTAAACATGATTTCAGCACATATATGTGTGAAATTATAGAGAAATAAGTTGATAATTCAAAATATATGAATTAAGAATATAAATTTTATAAATATTACAAAGAATAGAAATAGAAATTCATACATGTGAAGTATAAACAACCTAGTTATAAAAAAAGTTATATATGAATATTTAAAATAATAAATATTCAATGAAGTGAGGAAAGATAAGTAACAAATGAAAGAATGCTTAAGATACATGCAATAGCCGATTTACCGTCCAGTTAATTTAGTATTATAAATTTATTTTGGATATATTGGAATAATTGTGTAATATAGATTTGAAGAAAATTTAGGGTATAAAAGCAATTTCGATGCTTGAGGTACTCCCGACACGTGCTGGTGTGAATTTGGTAGAATGGGTGCACCCAAGAGCATCTGAGACGGTGCTCGATTGCTGATTCCAGTGTGCTCATGCTCGAGGAGTGCTTGAGGTGGTGTTCGTGTATCGGTGGGGTTAAGCGCAGTGCCTGATGTGCGCTTGAGCAGCGTTAATGCGTTTATTCAATTATATAATGGGCAACGCATGCTGTTTCGATCATTTCACGCAGGAAAGAAGAGAAAGGAGAAAGAAGAGCAAGAGAAGGAAGAGAGAGGAAGAAGAACAAAGGTATTTATACTCGGTGGATTTGATATAAATGCATCTTATTTTACTTACCCCTACTTTGTCTATTCATCAATGCATGTAGATTTGTCGGAGGATTTGAGATTTTATTTTGATTTTATAAATATTTGATAATTTTATTTATTTTGAGAAAAATAAGTAAATATTTTGAGCTATTATATGTATGTAGAAGTATATTTGTAATGAAAAAGTCATAAAAATTTACAAATGGATCGTACATGTGTTATCCATGCATTGTGCTTTGGGTTGGGTTTTATCTTCGTTATGTGATTTGATATGTATACTTTTTCCAACGTAAAACGTTTTGTATTTGACCTTCTCGAGTAAAAGCTTGACCTTTTTAGTGGTAGAAAAGTTTTATAATATGTGATATAGAGACCCTCCCTGATTGTATTTTTATAAAACTTATTGTAAGGAATTAAATAAAACTAATATATTCAGACGCCCTAATATATTCAGACAGATTTGAGGAGTGCACTCATTTTAGGAGTGAAAAAAGATAGTGACTTCATCCCTATCTATAGAAAAAATATATAGACGACTCTACCTACGGGTTAAAATAGTAGTAATATAGTTTAATTTTACTGGTAGTATGTATAATCATTCCTTAAAATCAGTCTTTTTGTCTTTAATTCTCCAATTTGAACATATTTTAGATTTTGATATATTTTACCTCTATTGATTTAAATACTCAAGATTTTGATTGAGATTTGCAGATTTTGCTCACAGTTGGGATTCAGTTGATTTCGCACACTTAAAAAGGGACGGAGTGCTTTACTTTCACAGGGACGGAGTGCTTTACTTTTAAAGGGACGGAGTGCTTTACTTTCACAGAGACGGAGGGCTTTACTTTCAAGGGGACGGAGTGCTTTACTTTCACAGGGACGAAGTGCTTTACTTTCACAGGGACGGAGTGCATTGTAACGACCCAGCTTCTGAAGCATGGAAAATCCCAGTCATCGAGTCAAAATAATCAAAGAATCAATCCAGTTTTCTAAGTGAAGAAATCAGTCCAGTTTCCTTAAGGCAAAAATCAAGTCTGACTTTGTATAAGAAAATGAGCACTCCGGCTTTTAAACACTCCTGCCTTTGAGCACTCCAGCACTCCGGCTTTTTGAGGAAATGTTCTCCGATTTTGGATTGAAGATGAACTCCTGTTTTGTATCAAAAAAAAAGGGAACTCCGGTTTTTAATATGCTCCGACTTTTGGGGAAAAACAACTTAGGCTTTTGAACTCCGCCTTTTGTTAAAGAACTCCGGCCTCTGTCTAAAAGAACTCAAGCATTTTAAGTAATTCGGCCTTTAAGTTAGTCGCTCAGGGCTTTATGACAGAATGAACTCCGGCTTTTAGGTTAGTTCACTCCGGCTTTAAGAAGAAATTGACCGAATTTGTAGATGTTGACCGGAATTGAAGAGTTGACCGAATTTAAAGGAGTTGACTAGAATGAGGATATTACGTTGACCGGCTTTAAGTAGGGAAGTTGACCGGAATAAATTGATGGCAACTAAAGAAAAAGGCAAATTTTATTATTTAGTTAGAATTCAACTGGGCGACGACGAAATGGAGTAGGTAAACTAATCCAATTACTCCCACCTACCGTCTGCAAAGGAGTACAGGAGTAAGTTACTTACTCCACTTACCCCCACCAAATCCCTCCTCTATATAAACCCTGCGCTGGTTGGTGAACCAGGCAAGCAGTAAGGAAGAAGTGGTGGAAGGAAAAACTTCGACGGTAATATTGGGCAACCGACTGTCAGGCAAGGAGGGAAGAATTTTGAGTCAGCCCGTCAAGTAAGTGTACCTCGGACGCCGTTTTTAAGTTTATTACAAGTGTATTCTGCTCTGTTTCTAAATTCATTCTTTATTGCATGTTATTTCGGACAATGTTTTTAAGTTCAGTTTTTAGTTCATTTGCAAATGTACTGCACTCTGTTTTACTGCAAGTAAGCGGACGTTAACATGTTTTTAGTTTTCGTTTGAATCTGTTCTGAAGTTCGTGATACCTGTTTTCCTACATTCTGAACTTACATGAAATCCGGACTAAAGGTTACAACTGGCATTTGACATGTGAAATGAAACCGGCATTCTGCATGTAAAATGAAACCGGCATTTGACATGTAAAACGAAACCGACATTTGACATGTAAAACGAAACCGGCATTTGGCATGAAATTGGCATTTGCTTGAAAATGAACTCTGGCTTGTTAAAATGAAGTCCGTCCTGTGTTAAAATGAACTCCATCCTGTGTTAAAATGAACTCCGACTTGTGTTAAAATGAACTCCATCCTGTGTGAAAATGAACTTCGTCCAGTGTCAAAATGAACTCCGTCCTGTGTCAGAATGAACTCCGACTTTTGTTAAAATGAACTCCGTCCTGTGTTAAAATGTACTCTGGCTTTCAGTAAAAAGGCACTCCGTCCCAAAAGCACTCCGGCCCCAATGTAAATTGAACTCCGGCCTTGTATTAGGAAGATGGACTCCGTCCCTTGAGGGAAAATGAACTCCGGCTTGTAATCTAACTTTGAACAGAAACTGAAAATGCACTCCGGCCTTGAGAAAATAAGCTCCGTCCAGTGGTAAAAAGCACTCTGTCTTGTTAACGAAAAGCACTCCGTCTGAAAAACACCCGTCTGAATAGCACTCCGTCCCAAAAGGCAATCCGTCCAAAAGCACGCCGTCCAAAAGAGAGGTCCGTCCTTTTGAAAGAGCTCCGTCCAAAAGAGAGCTCCGTCCCTTAAGAAAAGTACTCCGTCCAAAAGAGTTCCGTCCCTTAAGAAAAGTGCTCCATCCAAAAGAGCTCTGTCCCTTAAGAAAAGTAATCCATCTAAATAGTATTTCGTCCATTGAGTAAAAAGCAGCCGTCTGAAAAGTACTCCGTCCTTTGAAAAGTACACCATCCCTGTGAAAGTAAAGTACTCCGTCCCTGTGAAAGTAATGAGCTCCGTCCCTTACAAAAGTACTCCGTCCAAAAGAGCTTCGTCCTTTTTGAAAATATGTCGTCCAAAGAGAGCTCTGCCCAATTGAAACCAAGATCTCCGGCTTTTTGAGCACTCCAGAACTCCTGCTTTTGCACTAAAAATGAATTCTAACTCCAAACTGAAGAAGTGCACCGGTTGTACTGAAAATGAAACCGGCTTCAAAAGAGTTTCGGCCCTTGATAAAAATCTGCACCGGTCCCCAGGAAAATATGTTTCCGAAAACATGTCCAAAGATCTGCACGGGTCCCCAGTAAAATATGTTTTCGAAAACATGTCCGACCTTTCCTTGATAAAGATCTGCACCGGTCCCAAGTATAATATGTGGATACTTAAAAATAGCTAAAGATATATTATACAAATCTGATTTCAGTAAGGGACTTTTGATAAAAGATGAATGATAGCCGTCCTCCGGGCTTGGTACAAGGAGGGAATGATAGCCGTCCTCGGGGCTTGGTACAAGGAGGAAATGATAGCCGTCCTCGGGGCTTAGTACAAGGAGGGGAATAATATAAAGTACCGTTTACCGATATATTATAGTAAAATGATGATAATGTACGGTACAATGAAAAGATGATAATGAATTGTATACAGTGAAAATATGATAGAGTGAACAGTATAGAGTATTATTTTTAATTTTACCATGCATCAGTAAAGTTTATAGTTATCGTTTTACAGTCTATAGCGTAATGATTTATGAAGCATGAGATTTGATATCGTTTGATTAAACATTCTGGTTCTGCATGATTATATGATCATTTTGGCATAACCGTTTTATAGTTCATATGCATGTACCTTGCTGGGTCTCGGCTCACTGTTTTATGTTTTCCCCCTACAGATGAAGCTTTAGAGCTTGTGCTTGACGAGTTGGAGTGAATTGAGCTTGTCTGAAGGATTAAAGCCCTCGGACGCTTATTTTGGAGAAATATTAATTGTAACGACTTTATAGACTTTTGTGGTTAAACATCTTGGCTATGTACTGGGAAATAAATATTTTGGAATGAGTATGAATGCTTCCATAAGTATTAGAATAACTTCCGCTATTCTTATTATGGTTGAAAGTATATGGTCCTAGATGGCATCTGTGATCCTGTGTCGCACCCAATTGGTTTGGTTGGGTTTTCAATTGTGTTTCTATTTGACGGAAGCTTTGAGGAAAAAAAATTATATATATATATATCCGTTCCATCACAGTGCTTTACTTTCAAAGGGACGGAGTGCTTTACTTTCACAGGGACGGAGTGCTTTTACTTTCAAGGGGACGGAGTGCTTTACTTTCACAGGGATGGAGTACTTTACTTTCAAAGGGACGGAGTGCTTTACTTTTACAAGGACGGAGTGCTTTACTTTCAAGGGGACGGAGTGCTTTACTTTAACAGGGACGGAGTGCTTTTTACTTCTGGGGGGCGGAGTGCTTTTTACTCCTGGGGACGGAGCTCATTTTCAAAGGACGGAGCTTATTTCTAAGGGCGGAGCTCATTTCAAAGAACGGAGCTCATTTTTCAAAGGACGGAACTCATTTCAAAGGACGGAGCTCATTTCAAAGGACGGAGCTCATTTCTCAAAGCCGGATCTCATTTTCTATTACGAAGCCAGAGTTCTTTCTTTCATTGCATAAACTCAAAGCCGGAGTTCATTAAATCCGGAGTTCGTTTAAAAGACGAAGTCCTTTTTCTGAAACAGACGGAGTACTTTTTCAGTTTCAGTTCAAAGTCAGAATTGCAAGCCGAAGTTCATTTTCAGTTTTAATTCAAAGTCAGAATTACAGGACGGAGTTCATTTTAACAAAAGCCGGAGTTCATTTTGACAAAGGACGGAGTTCATTTTGACACAGGACGGAGTTCAAAAAGACGGAGTTCATTTTGACACAGGACAGAGTTCATTTTAACAAAAGCCGGAGTTCATTTTGACACAGGACGGAGTTCATTTTAACAAAAGCCAGAGTTCATTCTGACACAAGACGAAGTTCATTTTCACACAGGACGGAGTTCATTTTAACAAAAGCCGGAGTTCATTCTGACACAGGACGAAGTTCATTTTCACATAGGACGGAGTTCATTTTAACACAAGCCGGAGTTCATTTTAACACAGGACGGACTTCATTTTAATAGAGCCGGAGTTCATTTTCAAGCAAATGTCGTTTTCATGCCAAATGCCGGTTTCGTTTTACATGTCAAATGCCGGTTTCGTTTTACATGCAGAATGCCGGTTTAACCTTTCGTCCAGATTTCATGTAAGTTCAGAATGTAGGAAAACAGGTATCATGAACTTCAGAACAGATTCAAATGAAAGCTAAAAACATGTTAACGTTCGCTTACTTGCAGCAAAACAGAGTGCAGTACATTTGCAAATGAACTAAAAACTGAACTTAAAAATATCGTCCAAAGTAACTGGCAATAAAGCATGAATTTAGAAACAGAGCAGAATACACTTGTAATGAACTTAAAAACGGCGTTCGAGGTACACTTGCCTGACGGGCTGACTCAATTTTCCTTCCGTTCTTACTGCTTGCGTTTTGCCTTTTGCCAAACGCAGCCACCCGACTGGGGGTTTATATAGAGGAGGGGTTTGGTGGGGTAAGTGGGGTAGGTGACTTACTTTGGTACTTGTTTGCAGACGGTAGGTGGACTAACTAGATTAGTTCATCCACTCCATTTGGTCGCCGCCTAGTTGGATTCTAACTAAATCCTACAGTTTATTCTTTGTTTATCCGGTCAACTTCTTATCATTCACTCCGTCCATCACTTTCTCACCAACTTCGGATTTCTTTTCCGCAAATTTCACTCCGGACTTCAAGGACACTTCGGCCTCATTTCGCACAATGCACTTCGGCTTCAAGGCCGCTTCGGCCTCCTCATGCATTCAAGTCAACATGCGTTGACCGGATTATGCTTTCCTTCATACATTCCGGTCAACGTGCGTTGACCAAATTCATCCTTTTTCCAACTTTTCGGTCAACATGCGTTGATCGGGCAACCCTCAATTTTCCTGGATCCCTTGATTACTTCAATTTTCCTAGATCCCTCGATCATATTGGCTCGATAATCGAGATTTTCTATGTTTTAGAATCTGGATCGTCACAGAAACTGTGTTATCAAATTATGGAAGGCCTCTAAAATTGTCTGAAAGATTGATTGTATGAATTTGGACTTGGTCTCGAGATATGATGAATTTTGATTATGAAATTATGAGTAAATACATTAAGTTAAACTAAATTGATAAGAAAATCGAATCTAAAATTGTTGCACAATTTGATAAGGTTCTCCGACATACCTTAGAACTTTATGATAATAATTGAGGATAACTCCATCCACGAAGTGATATGTGATCTGCCTCTCCTCTGGACGTAATTAGAGGGTAAAGACTATTGAACATTTGAACCTTTGAAACATGAGTGAAATGAAATGGAAATAAATATTATCGAACCTTTAGTCTTTGATTGTGGGGATTGAACATAATTTATCATTGATTATTCGACCTCTCGGCTAGTAGGGTGTACTAATTGGGTCCCTGGAATAATGAACTAGAATTTTAAAGAACAAGTGAGATTTGAAATTGATTTATTAATTTCGATACATGTTTATATTGATTTATGCTTTCTTCCTGATTCCATGGACGTCTCTATTCGTCAGACATTCCCATGATTTTTTACTTTATTGTACTTATGTTCTACATAAAAATATTTCACTTGTATGCTTTTATAGTATCTTGTTGGGTTTCAGCTCACTCTTGTAATTTTTTTCCTTCTCTAGATGAACCAGTAGAGCTATTACTGGACAAGTAGGAATAGTTAGAGCCTAATGAGGAGCTGGACAGAATTCTGAAACTCTAAAGATTTTGGGAGTTTGATTGTTGCAACTGTAAATGCTTTATTTTGTGAAAGAAAACTGTATATAAATAGTCAAGGCATGTTATGTGTTTTGTTGGAGCAATATATTCTTTTTGCTTCTACAGATTGATTTATGGTTATTGTTACATTCGTATTATTTTTGATATTTAGATTTGTTTTGGTCTTAGATGATATCTCTTTTAGATCCAATACGGTAATTAGAAGTACTATGTTGGAGCCATGAATGATATGGCGTTTGTTGATCCTGTGAATGTGTGTGGATGTGTAGTGGATTTCATTTTGAGGATTGTCTATGTATATGTCCATCGCAGATTGTATTTATTCAAGTTATTTGTATGGTTTTGCCACATATTTAAAGGAAATTCTACCCGATTTTCTACAGATTTTCATGTTATTTAATTATGGGCCTTAGTTTGTTATGTTTATTGACGGGGGTTATTGGAGAAAAATAACTCGTTCCGTCACACTATCCATATGCCATTTTATCCATGGCTCTAACACAGTATCTCAACTACTATATTGGATTACAAAAGAGATACCATCTAGGAATTTATACAAAACCTAACATTAAATCAGCGAAAGCATTCTATATCCATAAATAAACAATGAAAGTATAACAATGATCTATAACAATTAAACAATAAGCCATATCAAAATTCACTATATAACATTAAACTTAATAAACTATTTACAAAGCATTATATCCACTACATTCTAGATACTAGGTCCTTGATGTCCAGTAATCTTCTTAGCAAATCCCTCTCCTTACTCTATCTAAGTGGGTGTCAACTCGTGGGTCTCATCTGGAAAGAAAAAAAAGTAAGGGTGAGCTAACAGGTCGGAAAACGCATCATAATTAAAAGCGGTAGATAACATAAGTGAAGATAAACAAGCGAAAGAGACATAATTATGAAAGAGATGCATAAACGGGAACATGATCAAATATATTTTGGAATACAATTTAATTTTCTTTGGGATATACTTTATGCATGATTATTTATCTTTACGGATTAGGGTCAGTAAACCTTACTAACTAAAAGTGCGGAAAAATGATGAGAGAAATGTGTTACTCTATACATTCTAAAGTATCAGCCATATTTTAGGCCTGTAACTACTCGGCTATCGGTTACATTTAAGGTTTGCAACTACTCGACCAACACATGTTGCCTGTAAATAGGCCAAACACCATGTAGCATAGTGGTGTACCTATCACCCGGTTATATAGGGCCAACAAAACGCTACCCTAACCTCTCGCGGTCTAGAAGCAGTCATCGTTATTTCATAGGAACATCCTAAGACTTTTCAAGAGTATTACCTGCTACAATACGAGGTCAGAATAATCCCTGAGCCACTACTATAACACTAATGGCAGGCCAAGGGATATTACCTCCATATCACAATTTGGCCCTAATTTCATAGTTTATTATTCATTTGAGGGAAGGTCCACCACGATTCAATTTACAGTATTACCATTTGGGAGACCATTCGATCACATATCACATTGAAGACTTCCCTCCTATTACATATACGATTATTATCTTTCCTTCGAACTTAAATCTTTTACAAGTCAATTTGGATACATGGATGACATAATGCATAGGAAAGGTTAGAATTCCTTACAATCGAAGAACAGATTGACATAAAGAGCATTCGGATGCAAAATTTTTGCCACAATTGAACAACCCGAAGCTTCCAAATTATTCGATTGAACTTATACAAATGTACATATGACTTAATCATTAGTTAAACATAGAAAAATTATGCAATAGATCGTTCAATGTTCTTGGGTAAACAGTACCCGTATGAATAGTGCATGTGAACAGTATTCGGATACACATATCGGCTAATTCTTGAAATTTCAGGCATCCAACGAGTGCATCATCAAATTCAAGGCATGGGTAAGCATAATCTTAAGTCAATTTATGCATCAAACTCAATTTAATCCATTAAATGGGGTCTGGGCTAGGGTTAAGGTCTCCTCGAGCAAAATTCTACATAAAACCTCAAATTTGAATACTCAATCAATAAAGTAACATATCTAAATTGTGGGTAATCATATTATAACCCCAAATTGAGCAAAAATCCAAAAAAACACGTGGGTAATATATTCAGGTGTGGGGTTAGGGTTTCCCTTGTCCGAAAACCTATCAAATCTACAATTTTAGAGATCAAATTTACATATATGCATGCTTAGGTCTTTGGAACTATAAAATACAAACATAACCGGATATCGAAACGATGATACCCGAAGAAAATAAGACAAAAGTGCAAGAAAAAGAAAGATGATGGTATGAGTGCACTTCCCTCGACCCAATTTATCACCTTTCCAACAAGCCCTCGGACGGATTCAAACTCGTGGGCTTCCATCTTCTCCTTCTCTCTCTAACTCTTTGTCCCGCTCTCTTTCTCTCAAGTATAGAAAATGGTCAAAAAATACATATGGGAGAACTCTCGCGCATTTAAATACCCTCACTAGCATTCGAGCGCTAGTCGGGCGGAGACACTCTGCCAGGCCAGCACCTCGAGCACTCTTCGTGTGCCCTTCGGGTGCCACGTTCGGAAATTTGTGCCCGGGTGGCACCTCGGGCGATAGTCGGGCACTTGTCAGACTCGCATCAAGCCTGCAGCACATAAACGTTGCATTTTTGCCATCTGGCACCCGTTTTGATGCTTCTAATCCAATTTTTCACATCCGTGAACCCTAATTTTGATTGTATAATCTTAATAAACCATGATTATCATAATTTAAAACTCAGAATATTATTTACTGGTAAACATTTTACGGTTTACAATTTCAGTTCTTGATTTTACCAATTTCGGATCTTTAGGCTTTTCAAACTAATTCCACCCGTACGCTTTAACCTCGATTTACCTATTTTAATTCAATTACTCATCTTTTATTATATTTTGGGAATCAGTACCCTTACAGAGCCCAACTTACTCTTAATTATCATGTTTTGAAACTCAGGTTGTTCCACTCTCCCCCACTTATAAAAATTTCATTCTCGAAATTTAGCGAACTTCAATTTCGACACTAAAAAGCAGTAAATCGTTCCAAACCTTTCGTAATGCTTTCGAAACATATCCTTGATTGGGGATTACCCTAGAGAACTTTATCCATACAAATTTTCCAAATTCTCAACATCTAATGCTCCCATATCAAAAATTGAGGCTGAAAACTTATCGTAAGACAAATCCCTAACTTCCTACAACGACTTAATCCCGATTACATACTCACTTCCTCAATAATCGACACATGGGAGATGTTATGAAAATCCATCAATTTTGAAGACAAGTCCAAACTTCAAAGGAGCCTAACACAGAATTTCAAACGTCCAGTAGACCCTTACTTTGATTCATCCCAAGCCCCGAAATGACTATTCACTCGAAACCTCAACCTCATTCTAAAATTTCTGAGCCAACGGACCGCATGCGTTTACTATGCTACTCTGATTAACCCTAAATTAAAACATCAAAAGTCTCATGCAATCTTATATTCATTGAATCAAATCGGACACCTAGGTTACTTAGCAGCCACAACCCCAAGAAAAGTCCTAAAAAACATGAACACAACTAGGGCAATGTCCTTAATCCTCAAATTATGATTAACTTAGAACACACAATTGAGAGGATCACCTAAAATTTGGCACGGCCTCTAAACTACTACCTAAGTCTCGAAATATAAATGCCCAGCAAACTCATTATCTCGTTGGTATACCAACAAGCCCATCTAATTGACCCGCATACATTACCCAATTTGCGACAGTGGATTGTCCTTGAAAACTCATTCACAATTATTCAAACACTCAAAGTCCTAACCATCCTAACAGCACTAAAGAAAAACTACAAGGACTTCTCATTCTACAATTTTGTAGTTCTAATACTTCGAAAGTGATTCTGACTCCCAAATCAAGAGCACCATGCCCATGGCCCAAATATGGGAACCTACACGTGACTCACCTTTCACTGTCCCTACGAAGCCTTGAAGACACATTAAGTCTAAAGACTCCTAACATCAAATTACAATACCAATGTCCTCTTTCCCTAAAAGATATTGGGGTTCATCATTACAATTCTTATACATGTTCACTTATTTGCACTAATGCAAGATCATATCCTCCAAATGACATGACTACTCAAACTTTTAGGATTAGTTAGACAATAACTACATCCGTAAGCAATGCCTATAAATCCTTGAAGCAGAACTCCAGCTGCAACTCCAAACCACATTTGGGGTAAGTTCAATCATGGGCTTCTCCCCCACTTAAATTCGAGGGTGGCTAACCACACATGATACAGGAAAGGCATAATCCCAAACATTCTTCGAGGATACTACATTCAACCGCAACATGCTTGATTCATCATGGTCAACCCAAACGACATGGTCCTCAGTTTACCCTTCAATCTTTGAAAGGCATTCCTATCTGACTCACGCTGACAGATATCATTCGCTACTAACTCACACGCTCTGCAAACAAAGTAAATCCTCAGGGGCACTCAACGGGTATCTTATCATATTAAGTTGTGACCAAGGAAACTGCGTACCTACACTACACCTCTCAGTCCTTCCTAATCCATAACATAGTCCTCGAATGAAGTTCACACTTCCTATGATTCCTTAAACTTGACATTGGGGCCTTCACAACAATAGTCCAAACATGGCCGAAAGATTCAACCCATAATATTTACAGGTATGCCAATAAATCTACAAACTCAAACATTATTGCCTAGACTTACAACGATAATTTCTTGATTCCTGAATGTTGCTACTGACACAACCCCTATTTATCCTCAATTGATAACATTTCGACTACAAACTGACTTTCAAAAGCTCATACCTCGGCAAAAGGTCAAGCGATTCATCTATTCGCACTGACATGATAACTTGTCAACCAAACACCACCAAAGTAAGACCAAGGTTCAGTACTACAAAATAATCCAAGTCAACCCAACCAATCGTACCTACAGACATGAGAAAATGCCACAGGCACCAGCATGACTAATATTAAACCTAAATCCTTTAATAAATGAACTTAGGAACACAAACAAAATATATATACTCAAAATTCCAAAATATTACATCCATTGAAATGTCTAGGTTCGAGAATCCTTTCTTCCACCGCGGTCAACAACTCCTCAATACTGGTGCCATTACCACGGAACCTTGATTCCAATGCACTAGACCACACCTCCATTCGACTCGAGGAATGTGGACAATCCCTAATCATGTGGTCAATCCCTAATCATGTGGTCGAACTGTCCCCAAATTGAGACATGCTCTCAAAATCCCATTGAAATAACATATTCATTTGTAAAGCATCCCCAATATCTCACATGATATATCTTATCCTCGAGGCCCATGATTATTTACACGCTAACAACTCAGGGTCGACTTCCCCTCCTATCCGACATGGGGCAACATTACCTTATCTTCCTTCGAACTCTGAATCACCATCCTCATCATCTCAATCCATAGGACTCATATCGCAATCTCTGTAGAATCCGAGCTACCCATAGGTCTAGGTACTTAATTATTACTAAGTCGATTATAAATCAACATCCGTGGATTCACTACACCAGAATTAATTCTAAATTATCTTAACCTCAAAACATTAATTCTACCTTATCCACATTCCTGTTAGGTTGATCAGGTATCCCTTCTTAACGAATTACTAGTCAGAGGACCTCAACAAAGAACTGATCAAGCCTAAACTTCGAACCCAAATCGATTAACCTAGACCTCGAATCAATGCCAATTAACTCAAGCACTAAATCGACACCAATCAAATTTGAACCTTAAGATGCCTACCAACAAATCTCTCAACCTCACAGCCAACCACTACCACAAATGGATTTTCACCTAGGTGCCATAGCAGTTACTAATATCCTATCTGAAGACAATAACACGGTCAAACTATTCGTAGGGTACTATCTAGGGTGCAGGAGCTAGACAACCAAATTCATCCTCTATCTCTAACTTAGTTTAAGTCTAAGCTAGCCAATCGAAATAACTAGGACTATCCAATCTAACTTAATTTATCCTACGCCTACACCTACTTATCCAATCAATCTTAATTGATCCTAAGCTTTCGTATACAATTCAAATCAAATCTAAGGTATCTTTTTTCTCTGATACCATCTGTGACAGAACGGACCATTATCCTCTAAAGACCTCTGTCAATTACATACTTAACCTGATATGATTAATATGCCCTTAATTTAAAACATTAGTTTCTGCAAAAAAATCGGGTACAGTTTTCTTTAAAAATGGATAAAAACCACACATGTAACTTGTATAAATAAACTTGTACAAGACATATACATAATAGACTCCAACATTTCAACCACATCATACGCACAGGATCCCATCCATATGCCATTTCATTCATGACTCCAACACAGTATCTCAACTACTATATTGATCAAAAGGGAGATACCATTTTGGAACTTGTACAAAACCTAACATTAAACCTACGGAAGCATGCTATATCCATAAATAAGCTGCAGAAGTATAACAATGATCAATAACAATTAAACAATAAGCCATATCAAAATTCACTGCATAACACTAAATTTAATTAACTATTTACAAAGTATTATATCTACTACATTCTAGATACTAAGTCCTTGATGTCCAACAATCACCTTAGCAAATCCCTCTCATTGCTCTATCTAATTGGACGTCAGCTCATGAATCTCATCTAGAAGGAAAAAGAAGTAAGGGTGAGCTAATAGCTCAATAAGTGCATCATAATCAAAAGCGGTAAACAACATAAGCGAAGATAAGTAAGAGAAAGAGACATAATCATGAAATAGATGCATAAACGGGAACATGATCAAATATACTTTGGAATACAATTTACTTCTCTTTGGAATATACTTTATGCATGATTATTTATTTTTGTGCACTAGGGCCAGTAAGTCTTACTAACTAAAGGTGCAGGAGAATGATGAGGAAAATGTGTTACTCTACACATTGTAAAGTATCGGCTACATTTTAGGCTTGCAGTTACTCGGCTATATTTTAGGTCTGTAACTACTTGACTATCACATGTTGCCTGTAAACAGGTTGAACCCCACGTGGTATAGCAGTATGCCTATCACTCGGTCATACAAGGCAAATAAAATGCTACCCTAACCTCCCGCAGTCTAGAGGTAGTCATCTTTCTTCCACAGTAACATCCTAAGGCTTATCAAAAGTATTACCTACTACAATACGCAGTTAGAATAATTCTTAAGTCTCTACTGTAATACTAATGGCATGCCAAGGGGTATTATCTCCATATCACAATTCCATGGCCCTAGTTTCATAATTTTTTATTCATTTGAGGGAAAGTTCACTATAATTTAATTCACAATATCTCCATCCGGGAGAACCATTCGATCACATATAACATTGCGGACTTTCCTCCAATTACATATACGATTATTATCTTTCCTTTGAACTTAAATCTTTCTACAAGTCAATTTTGATGCATGGATGACACAATACAAAGAAAAGATTAGAATTCCTTACCATCGAAGAAAAAGATTGATATAAAGAGCTTTTGGATGTAAAATTTCTTCCACAATTGAACAAGCCGAAACTTCCAGATTATTTTATTGAACTTGTATAAATATACATATCACTTAATCATTAGTTGAACTTGGAAAAATTATACAATATATCGTTCAATGTCCTCGGGTGAATAGTACCTACGTGAATAGTGTACGTGAACAATATTTGGATGCACATATCTGCTAATTCTTGAAATTTTGGACATCCAACGGGTGCATTATCAAATTCAAAGCATGGATAAACATAATCCTAAATCAATTTATGCATCAAACTCAATTTAGTTCATTAAATTGGGTCCGAGTGTGAGTTAGGGTATCCTCAAGCAAAATTCAACATAAAACCTAAAATTTGGATATCCAATCAATAAACTAGCATATCCATATTGTAGGTAATCATATTCTAACCCTAAATTGAGCAAAAGTCCCAAATATTTATGGGTAACATATCCGGTCACGGGGTTAGGGTTTTCCTTGTCCGAAAACCTATCAAATCTACAATTTTGGATATCAAATTTACATATATGCATGCTTAGGTCTTGGGAACTATAAAATATAAATTTAACCGGGTATCGAAACGAGGATACCCGAAGCACATAAGATAAAAGTACAAGAAAACGAAAGAGGAAAGAATGAGTGCACTTACCTGAACCCGATTTATCACCTTTCTAACTAGCTCTCGAACGGATTCAGACACATGGGCCTCCATCTTCTCTTTCTCACTCTAACTCTTCATCACTCTCTCTCTAAAATATCAAAAATGGATGAAAAATACGCATGGGAGAACTCTCACGTTTTTTAATACTCCGACTAGCGCTCGAGCATCAATCGAGCAGTAATCAGACAGAGACACTCTACTAGGCTAGCACCTCGAGCGCTCTTCGCGCGCCCTTCAGGTGCCACATTTGGTAATGACCAACGCCCAGGTGGCACCACAGGCGCTAGTCGGGCGCTCGTCAGGCACTCGTCAGGCCCACACCGAGCCTGCAGTATGTAAACGTTGCGTTTTTGCCGTCTGCACCCGTTTCAACCTTTCTAACCCAATTTTTTATATCCTTGAATCCTAATTTTGATTATATAACCTTAACAAGTCATAATTATCATAATTTAAAACTCATAATCTTATTTACAGGTTAACATTTTATGGTTTACAACTTCGGTTCCTGATTTCACCAATTCCAGATCTTTGGGCTTTTCAAACCGATTCCTCCCGTACCCTTTGACTTCGATTCATCTATTTTAACTCAATCACTTATCTTTTATTATATTTTGGGAACTAGTACCCTAACGGAGCCCAACTTCCTCTTAATTATTATGCTTTGAAACTTGGGTTGTTACACTCCCCCCCACTTATAGAAATTTCATCCTTGAAATTCAGCAAACTCTAATTTCGACACTAAAAGGGGGTAAATCGTTCCAAACCCTTCGTAATGCTTCCAAAACATATCCTTGATTGGGGATTACCCTAGAGAACTTTTGTGAGGTTCCGGGTTTGTGAACCCGATAATTAAGAGGTGATTAGTATGTTAATGATCAATACTAATCTTATGGGATGATTAAGGTTTGGTATCGGAAGAAAAATCGGAAAATTATCGGGTCCGGGCTGCCGGGAGTTTCGCAAAGAAGCTTGAGGCTTGCTTGGCGCTCGAGCCGAGGCTCGAGCGGTGGAAGCGAGAACCGGCCCGTGGCTGGCCGCCGCCAGCCCGCTCGATGGGGCGCCGAGCGGTGGTCGGGCAAGAGAGCACGGCCGCCGCTCGGCCGCCGCCGCCGCTCGAGCGGCCGGCGCAATGATATATTCCGCCGCGCGATTTGTTCTCCTCATTTTTCGATCGGCCGAGGGTTTGGAGGAGAGAGAGAGGGGCGACCAGAGAGAGAGAAGAAGGGAGATCGAGCCCGAGAGTCCGATTCCGCCCGAAAGCCAGGTATAAAGGTGAAAGCACGCGTCGAGGCAAGTGTTCTCATACCCACTTCTCGTTCTCTTTCGATGTTTTGTGTATTTTCGTTGGGTATTTTGTGTCGATACCCACGGGGAATGTTAGGACATTGAAAACCCATGCCTTGAGGTCCATGAAAATGTAGTTAGTTGTCCGATTCGTGTCCGATTCGCCCGGGTGATTTGCGCCGGAACCCTAAGCTACGGGATTTTGGGGGTTTCCCGTTTCCCGGCCCCGTATCATGAAATTGACCCCAAAATTGGAAAGCCCACGTCCCAAATATGAACATATGTCGGCCGCGGGTCCGATCTCGCGCGTTTGGACCCGTTCGCGGCGTCCGGGCCCTCTAAAGGGGCGCTGTTACTGTTCACCCGAGCCGGAAGGTGATAATCGCGCGTTGTCACCTTCGTAAAATGATGATGTGATCCTAGAATATGAATACCCGTACCCCAATTGTGTGTACACATCGACCGGATGCCGAATCTCGCAAGATTTGACCCGTTCGTGGCATCCGGGAGCCTTGATAATGTCCCGTTGTCGATAATCCGGAAATGAATGGGAAGTTGTGTACTTCCACCCTCGTGACAAGTAAATCGAACCCCAAATGTGTAATCCTGTGTACAAAATGTACGCACGAATCCACCGGACGTCCGATTTTCCAAGTATCGAACCGTAGACGGCGTCGGGTGTTCCAAGAGAAATCCGATAATGTTTACCCAAAACGAGACGAAATGCAAAGTGAAATGTGATCCTAATTGTAATAAAAGAACGTTTAAATGATTAAACGTGAACGTAAACCCCGAATGTGAATCCTTGTGCTGGAGGCAAAGGAATGAGTCTCGGAGGTTCCAAAGTGACTTGTGATCATTTGAGGTAAGAATCTGATCTCTTTTGGGAACTTGAGTTGATTATGGTGACTAAGGGAACTGGATCCCGTAGAAAGTGGAAGCGAACTTGTGATGACTTGGATTAAGGGAATCGAGTCCCATTGGATATTGAGATCCTTGACGTGCATGGAAGGGAGTCCACATTGTGCTTGAGATGATGTGATTGATGATGTAATCTCCCGGTTGGAGATGATTGTGATGGGAATGAGATTTCCCGAGATATGATTGTATGGCAAATGTGGATTTTCCCTCTCCAAGTGTCGAACCTAACCTGAAACTAGGACCCCGAGTCATATGGGTAGTATTCTCTAGTGTACCATGTCCATCGTGGTGGGAACCCGAGGGATACTTGGCCACGTATTCGGCCGCTCGTGTGAGCGGGTGATGTAATGTGGTACGCTTTAGGAAACTACCGTGGAAGGACGAGGATTGCCCTCGGACCCCGGGGTGTGGGGTGTGTCGACACTACATATTGAGATGTAGTTGTCGGTGATGATTGTTGCATGGATGCAACCGAGGGTCGTGGTGCTACCGACCCAAAGTAGTAGCCGTGGCTTTAGAATGTGTAGCGAACACATTCCTGTCCTCGTTCTCTCGCATCGTTGGTTAGTACGATCTACTAGCCGGGTCCGCAAAGACGATGTAATAATGAAAATGAATAATATCAATTGATGAACCGAATGAATCCGGTGACCCAAGATACGAACCGTAAGAACCGCGTGAAACAAAAGAATTCAAGATGAAACCATGAGAATTGTAGGGATCAAGTGATTCCAGTTGTTCCTGTTCCCTCTCCTGTTCCCTGATTTTGGAAAGTATGTATTCCCTCTCGTTTCAGTCCTTGTTCATGCCTCGGAGGGGTGTTTATGACTACATTTGCTGAGCTGTTGGCTCACTCTCTTGCATTTGATGTTTTTCCTTTCGGATGAGAACACTTAGTCGGGCGCATGTAGATAGAGCAAGGAGAGAGACTTGCTCGATGAGATTGGCTGGACGGCGAGTGCGCGAAGGCTCCGGACTTAGAGTTGGATCGGATTGTGGACGGCCACTCGGGGTTGAGCGTGGCTCATTATTGTTATTTTATGGTTTTATTATGCTTCCGCAGATGTATGATGATTTAGTTATGCTTCCGATCGTATATTTATGTTTGGAGTTTTGTTTAATTAGATGGCATCTCTCTAGATCCAGTACTGTAGGTTGTGTACTGTGTTGGAGCCATGGATGATATGGCAGTATTGTGATCCTGTGTGGCGTGTTGTAGGCTTTGAGTTAAGCCTTTTGTTTAGATGTGTGCTTGTTGCAGGATATTTTAAGCAGGTTGTATTTTTGGTTTTCATCCAGTTGCAGAGGAAACTCTGCCGGATTTTCGGTAGAGTCCATAGGTTAATTATGGGCTCTAGGGTGTGTTTAGGCATTGACGGAGGTTATTCAATGGAGAATAATCCATTCCGTCACAACTTTATCCATTCAATATATCCAAATCCTCAACATCTAATGCTTCCATATCAAAAATCGAGGTTGAAAACTTATTGTAAGACAAATCCCTAACTTCCCACAACGACTTAATCTTGATTACATACTCACTTTCTCAATCATCGACACATGGGAGATGTTATGAAAATCCATCAATTTTCAAGACAAGTCAAAACTTCAAAGGAGACTAACACAGAATTTTAAACGACCAGTAGACCCTTACTTCGATTCATCCTTAGGTCTGAAATGACTATTCACTCGTAACCTCAATCTCATTCTGAAATTTCTGATCCAAGGGCCCACATGCTTTTGCTATGTTACTCTAATTAACCATTTATTAAAACATTAAAATTCTCATGCAATCTTATATTCATTGAATCAAATCAAATACCTAGGTTACTTAGCAGCTATAACCTAAGAAAAGTCCCAAAAAACATGAACACAACTAGGGCAAGGTCCTTAATCCTCAAATTACAATTAACTTAGAACACACAATTGAGACGATTACCTAAAATTTGGCATTACCTCTAAATTACTACCTAAGTCTCGAAACTTAAATGCCGAGCAAACTCATTATCTCGTTGGTATACCAACATGCCCATCTAATTGACCTGCATACATTACCCAATTCGCGACAATGGACCGTCCTTGAAAGCTAATCCATAATTATTCAAACACTCAAAGTCCTAACAATCCTAACAACCCCGAAGCAAAACCACAATGACTTCTCATTCTATAATTTTGTAGTTCTAATACTTTGAAAGCGATTCTGACTCCAAAATCAAGAGCACCACGCCCATGGCCCAAATATGGGAACCTACACACGGCTCACCTTTCACAGTCCCTACGAAGCCTTGAAGGCACATTAAGTCTAAAAACTCCTAACATCAAACTGTAATTACGATGTCCTCTTTCCTTTGAAGATTCGTGGGTTCATCATAGAATTCTTATACAGGTTCACTCCTTTGCACCAACACGTGATCATATCCTCCGAATGACATGGCTACTCAGACTTTTAGGATTAGTTAGACAATAACTACATCCATAAACAAAACCTATAAATCCTCGAAGCAAAATTCCAGCTACAACTCCAAACCACATTTGGGGTAAGTTCAATCATGGGCTTCTCCCTCCCTTAAATTCGAGGGTGGCTACCCACACACGATGTAGGAAAGGCATAATCCCAAACTTTCCTTAAGGATTCTACATTCAACCGCAACATTGTCACGACCCAGGAACATAATATACGTTGGTCAAAAATAAAATCAATAATAATATTTCCATCAACCATAAAAATCTAACCCGTGCGTGACAATCCGAATTCATAGAGGACTCGATATAATAAAACCCGAACAATATCTCATTAGATATAAATCCAGACAATATAATACACGACCTGCTATCCACAATCGCAAAGGAGGTATGGAACATAACAACTCATCAACATTTCCCATACAAGGATTAGGGCCATCATCCGACCGTAAACAATAACCATAACACATCATCGGGATCAGAAACATACCAACATAAATATCTCCACTCGTCGAAAGAGATATGCCACCTCAGATCACATCTGAACTCCTGCAAGCATATCCATGCCACAGTCTGAAGGGATAAAGTATGAAAATATGAGTTTACAGCTTAGCAAGTATTGTATATATGTAAACAGTGCATATAAATCAAATGGAAGGATAACAATCACAACCGTGTCAAAACAAAACACAAGGTCCGTGAAATCCCTTAAAACCGAGGAGATGTCTCATACTAAATCGTCGTTCGTATCAAACAGTTCCTCTGGGACATGATCGTAATAAATAACGATTCGATCAAATATCATAGATGATATCATATCATATGATCTGAAGTCACATTACATAATCGTGACCATCACCACATCCGTGTGGGACACATACTATCATCTGGATCTAAATCTTATAATGCAAAAAATGAGAGAAGACCGCGAAAACTAAAATATAAATCAAAACACATTCTGGGTTTATCATATATTTATACGTATGAGACATTCCTATCACGCAATTATGGGCAAATCAGTGTATCTCAAAATCATCCTCCACCCAAATACATGTAGAACTACAAAGCGTGCATAAAATTGGAGAACCAAAGATAAATAATTCCAATTTGAGGAATGGTTACCCTCGTCTGGTAGCCACGGCTATATGGGCTATGATTTAGGCCAGTAGCTCAAGGTCATCCATGTACTCTGTCTCCTATAGATTAGAAACTTATTCACTATATTTTATCACTCGCGACTTTGGGTGCAAAATCAAGTTTTAATTATATATATTAGAACATCCGAATATATTAGTTTTTTAATCAATTCCTTACGATGATTTTCATTTAAATACACAGTGGGGCAGGTCAGCTACTAAACGTCTCAACCTTCCTTCCAGCAGAAGTTGGCCATATCATATACGTCCCCGTCCAGACTAAACCTCCCAGTCGAGAGCGGTACCAATATCTCATGCCTCGTATCACATAGAATGACCCATCGAGTCTCAAATTGCCATGGTCCCAGAGTGACCCCGCCCCCGGCAACATGCATATAGACCAATGCACGGCCTGGTTCATGGTTCCACAACATACGGATGCACAAATATACATATATACCATCCAAATATCTGAAAACCCTCCAAATCATAAATACCAATGTAAAACTACCGCACAAACGATAAAACATACATGCATGTTTATAAGTAATAAATTGTGTGTATATAAAATTATATGCATGTTAGTAAATTCTCTAACAGTAGTAAAACACATCGGAAATTAAATCAGACCAAGAATAGGGTTAGAGGATACTTGCCTTGACTTTATATTTTACAGATGTGAAGAAAGGATATCCTAAATCACCCGAATTAGGCATTTCTCCCTCCTGCCTCACGCGTGCCAGCGCGCTGCCCTTCCTCTCTCCTCTGCGCACAGCCACCGCGCCGCTGCCTCTATTGCCGCCGGTTCTCTACCACTGCTCCACTGCCGTGTCGCCTCATGTGGCTGTCGCTAGCCTCCCCGGCCTCATCACGCCGGCACTGGCACCATTGTGCTGCCACCCTTGCTCTCCTCGTGCAGCTTCAACGCTAATCTCCTCAACCCACGACTACCGTGAGCCGCCACTGACCACCAGCTAGCTGCCATCACCACCAACCCCTTCTCCTCTCTCCTCCTCTCCCTTCTCCTCCTCCTTCTTCCTTCCTCTGTGCAAACCCTAGTCCCCTTTCCCCTTTCTCTCTCTTATTTTCTTTTCTTTTTCTTTCTTTTATTATTATTATTATTATTATTATTGTTGTTATTATTATTATTATTATATGTTTTATATATTTTATATTATTATTATTATATTTTATATTTTCCTTTTTCTTTTATTCTAAAATCAAAATTAGATTCCGAACAACAGCACGGATGCGCTCCGCACCTCCGATCATCCCTAACAATTTTACAATATTTTAATTTATTTTCACCACGTTCGAAATATTCAAAATTACAATTAATATTAAAATAATTCAAATGGGATCCAAAATATTACAAACATGCTTGATTCATCAAAGTCAACATAAATGACATGGTCGTCAATTTACCCTTCAATCCTTGAAATCCATTCCTATCTGACTCACGTTGACAGATATCATTCGCTATTAAGTCACGCGCCCTGCAGACATTGTAAATCCTCGAGGGTCACTCAACGGGTATATTATCATATTAAGTTGTGACCAAGGAAACTGCATACCCACACTAGACCTCTCAATCCTTCCTAATCCATAACATAGTCCTTGAACGAAATTCACAATTCCTATGATTCCTTGAACTCAACAATGGGGTCTTCACAACAATAGTCCAAACATAGCCAGAAGATTCAACCCGTAATATTCACAGGTATGCCAATAAATCTACAAATCCAAACAGCATTGCCTGAACTTACAACGACTATTTCCTAATTCCTGAATGCTGCTACTGACACAACCCCTATTTATCCTCAATCAATGACATTTCGGCTATAAATCGGCCTTCGAAAGCTCCACACCTTGGCAAAAGGTTAAGTGATTCATCTATTCGCACTAACACGATAACTTATCAACCAAACACCACCAAAATTAGACCAAGGTTCGGTACCACAAAATAATCCCAGTCAACCCAACCAATCGTACCTACGGACATGAGAAAATGTCATAGGCACCAGTATGATTAATATCAAATCTAAATCCTTTAATAAATGAACTTAGGAATACAAAGAAAATATATATACTCAAAATTCCAAAACAGTACATCCAATGAAATGTCTAGGTTCGGGAATCCTTTCTTCCACCGCAGTAGACAACTTTGCAATACTGATGCCATTACCACGGAACCTTGATTCCAATGTACCATACCACACCTCTATCCGACCCGAGGAATGTGGACAATCCCTAATCATGTAGTTGAACTGTCCCCAAATTGAGACATGCTCTCAAAATCCCATTGAAATAACATATTCATCCATAGAGCATTCCCAACATCTCACACGATATATTTTATCCTCGAGGCAAATGATTCTTTACACGCAAACCACCCAGGGTCGACTTCTCCTCCTATCCAACATGGGGCAGCATTACCTTATCTTCCTCTGAACTCTAAATCACTATCATCATCACCTCAATCCACAGGATTCATATTGCAATCTTTATAGAATCCAAACTACTCAAAGGTCTAGGTACTTAATTATTACTAAATCGATTATAAATCGACATCTTTGAATTCGCTACACCAGAATTAACTCTAAATTATCTTAACCTCGAGTAATTGATTCTACCTCATCCATCATACTTGCTAGGTTGATCAAGTATCCCTTCTCAACGAATTACTAGTCAGAGGACCTCAACAAAGAACTGATCAAGCCTAAACTTGAAACCCAAACCGATTAACCTAGATCTCAAATCAATGCCAATCAACTCAAACACTAAATCGACACCAATCAAATTTGAACCTCAAGGTGCCTGCCAACAGCTCTCTCAACCACACGGCCGACCACTGCCACGAATGGATCTTTACCTAGGAGACATAATAGTTACTAATATCCTATCTGAAGCAATAATGCGGTCAAACTATTCTTAGGGTACTATCTAGGGTGTAGGAGCTAGACAACCAAATTCATCATCTATCTCTAACTTAGTTCAAGGCTAAGCTAGCCAACCGAAATAATTAGGACTATCCAATCTAACCTAATTTATCTTACGGTTACATCTATTTATCCAATCAATCTTAATTGATCCTAAATTTTCGCATACGATTTAAATCAAATCTAAGGCATCTCTTTTCTCTGATGCCATCTGTGATGACACAGGCCATCATCCTCTAAAGACCTCCATGAGTAACATACTTAACCAAATACGATTAATATGCCCTTAATTTAAAATATTAATTTCTACAGAAAATCGGGTAAATGTTCCTTTAAAAATGGACAAAAATCATATATGCAACCTATATAAATAAATCTATACAAGACATATACACAATAGACTCCAACATTTCAACTACATCATACGCACAAGATTCCATCCATATGTCATTTCATCTATAACTCCAACACAGTATCTCAGCTATCATATTGGATCAAAAGAGAGATGTCATCAGGAACTTATACAAAACCTAACATTAAACCTACATAAGCATACTATATCTATAAATAAACTGCAGAAACATAACAATGGTCCATTAAAATTCACTACATAACATTAAACTTAATCAACTATTTACAAAGCATTATATCCACTACATTCTAGATACTAGGTCCTCGACATCCAGCAATCTCCATAGCAAATTCCTCTCCTTGCTCTATCTAATCAGGCGTCGGCTTATGGATGTCATCTAGAAGGAAAAAAAAGTAAGGGTGAGCTAACAGTATAGCAAGTATATAATAATCAAAAGCGGTAGACAATATAAGCGAAGATAAATAATGGAAAGAGACATAATCATAAAAGAGATGCTTAAATGGGAACATGATCAAATATGCTTTGAAATATAATTTACTTCTCTTTGGGATATACTTTATGTATAATTATTTATCTTTATGAATTGGGGTCAGTAAGCCTTACTAACTAAAGGTGCGGAAGAACGAGGAGAGGAATGTGTTATTCTACATATTCTAAAATATCGTCTACATTTTAAGCCTGCAGCTACTCGGCTATCAGTTACATTTAAGGTCTGTAACTACTCGACCATCGCATGTTGCTTGTAAATAGGCCGAACACCACGTGGTATAGCAGTATGCCTATCGCCCGGTTATGTAGGGCCAATAAAATGCTACCCTAACCTCTTGCGGTCCAAAGATAGTCCTTGTTCTTCCACAATAACATCCCAAGGCTTGCTAAGAGTATTACATATTACAATACGTGTTCAGGATAATCCTTGAGTCTCTACTATAATACTAATGGTAGGACAAGGGGTATTACCTCCATATCACAATTCCATGGCCCTAGTTTCATAGTTTCTTATTCGATTGAGGGAAGGTCCATTATAATTCAATTCACAATATCTCCATCTGGGAGAACCATTCGATTACATATTACATTGCGGACTTTCCTCCAATTATATATATGATTATTATCTTTCCTTCCAACTTAAATCTTTTCACAAGTCAATTTAGATGCATGAATGACACAATGCATAGGAAAGGTTAGAATTCCTTACCATCGAATCATAGATTAACTTAAAGAGCTTTCGGATGTAAAAGTTTTTCCACAATTGAACAAGTCAAAACTTCCAAATTATTTGATTGAATTTATATAAATATACATATCACTTAATCATTAGTTAAACATGGGAAAATTATGCAATATATCGTTCCATGCCCTCAAGTGAACAGTACCCGTATGAACAGTGCATGTGAACAGTGTTTGGATATACATATCAGCTAATTCTTGAAATTTCGGGCATCCAACGGGTGCATCATCAAATTCAAGGCATGGGTAAACATAATCCTAAGTCAATTTATGCATCAAACTCAATTTAATCTGTTAAACGGGGTTCGGGCGTGGGTTAGTGTCTCCTCGACCAAAATTTCATATCAAACCTCAAATTCAGATACCCAATTAATAAATTAACATATCCAAATTGTGGGTAATCATATTCTAACCGTAAATTGAGCAAAAGTCCTAAAAATTTATTTGTAACATATCCGGGCATGGGGTTAGGTTTCCCTTATTCGAAAACCTATCAAATCTACAATTTTGGACATCAAATTTACATATATGCATGCTTAGGCCTTAAGAACTACAAAATACAAACTTAACCAGGTATCAGAACGAGAATACCCGAAAAAATAAGACAAAAGTGTAAGAAAAAAAAAGAGGAGGGTATGAGTACACTTATCTCGACCCGATCTATCACTTTTTTAACTAGCTCTCAAAGGAATTTAGACTCATGGGCCTCCATCTTCTCCTTATTTCTCTAACTCTTCATCCCTCTCTCTCTCTAAAATATCGAAAATGGCCAAAAAATATGCACAGGAGAACTCTCGCGCGGTTAAATATCTCAACTAACGTTCGAGCGCCAATCGGGCGGAGACACTCTGCCAGGCCAGCGCCTCGAGCGCCCTTTGGGCGCCACATTCGGCAATTTGTGCCCGGGTGGAGCCTCGGGCACTAGTCGGGCGCTCGTTAGGTGCTCGTCAGGCCCGCATCGAACCTGCAGCGCATAAATGTTGTGTTTTTGCCATTTGGTACCCGTTTAGACCATTCTAACCTAATTTTTTTACATCTTTGGACCCTAATTTTAATTATATAGTCTTAATAAGCCATGTTTATCATAATTTAAAATTCAAAATCTTATTTACAGGTTAACATTTCACGGTTTACAACTTCAATTCCTGATTTTACCAATTCCAGATCTTTAGGCTTTTCAAATCTATTCCTCTCATACCCTTTGACCTCAATTCACCTATTTTAACTCAATTACTCATCTTTTTTTATATTTTAGAAACCGATACCCTTACGGAGCCCAACTTTTTCTTAATTATCATGTTTTAAAACTTGGGTCATTATAGATCTACCGGTTTTCTTACTTGGATCATCTAGATTCAAGCTCTCTGTGCCTTTCATTCACTTTATCTTTCTTCTCTTCCCTTCCACGTCACCTCTCTCTCTCTTATCTCTGCAAATGTCGCGCAAAAATGGCAAAAAAGGAAGCAGGGGGGGCTTTCAACTACTCTGACAGTCGAGCACCGCTCGGGCACAAACATACTAAAAATTACACTCGAGTGCACCACGAGTGCTCATTGGGCACGATGGTTCTAGAAATTGTGCCTTGGGCACGGATCAAGCACTGGTCAGGCACGATGATTCTGAAAATTGTGCCTAGGCTGCGCCTTGGGCGTTCCACTGGCCTGCACCAGGCCAAGTTATCCGGGTCAAATTTTGAACCTTTCAATCGAATTCTCACATCCAGTATCCTTAATATTAATTATATTGACTTGGTAAATCATGATTTTATGAAATCTGAAAACTCAAACATTACAGCATCAGTCACTATGACAAAATATAGTGGCACATGAGCGTCACATCGATCACATGTCAAGCGCTGACATTCTACGCAATGTGTTCAAATATCCTTCGGATGTGCATTGAGTGTAAGCTAATTTGAAAAATTCGCTTGACATTCAATCAGAAGGTCATCAGGCGCAACTTTTCTACTCAGGACACACGTGTTCATGTTAGACGCCAGTTAAACATCCTTCAACTTAATGTAATCTGGTCCAAAATTTGATTTGACCCAATTTTTTTACCTTTGACCTTAATTTTATTTATCCCAATTTAATCAATTATAATTAAAATATAAAATTCAAAACTCATTCTTTATAGTAATAATCTCGTATCCTCTATGGATGGAGAGAACTTTTGTGGTGATATTTTCATACCCTTTATGGATGTAAGAAATCTTAGTAGTGATATTTCCATACTCTTTATGGACGAAAGAAATCTTAGTAGTGATATTTCCATACACTTTGTTGGCGGAGAAAAGTTGGAATGCTTATTCCTATACCCTATATGGGTGAAGGAAATGTATACTTGTGAGATGTCTATACTTTGTGTGGCAGACTTCTTGTAGAACATAGATTTGATTTTTAATCAATAGAGTATAGACTAATGCAACCTTTAATTTTTAATAACAGAATAAAATCTAAAATTTCTTTTATGATACTTCATCATTACTAATACCTTTTGAGTTTCGGATAAGAAAATTTATAAGTTATACTCAATAAAATTCATATATTAGATTCAATGAGATTTAGACTTTACAGAATCCATGATATTTTATTATTATTGAAATTAGAGTATCAAGATCATTCATGCTAATACTAAGACTCAGAAAATCTCTATTTTCTTATGATATTTGGAATGGAAAATTTGGAATGGAAAAATTTCTGTCGATTATTGATAATATTTAAATTCTATCAATTAGTTTTGTTTTCACGATATGTGATTTTGGTGAGACATTCTTATTGTTTCTTTCAAGTCATAGTTATGGCGAGTTTTAAAGTCTCCGATGGAGTTATTATTGAGCTTTATATTGCTATTATTACATTCGTATATTTTGATATTGTTTATTTGAGATAATTATTTATTATTATATGCTATTAATTATTATCACTTGTTAATTATTTGACTCACCATCACATTTTATTGGCTCTAGATTTAGTTGTGTACGTAGCACTAGTAAAAGATCATTCATTTGCTATGGGTCTTGTAGGCAGTGACGATTATTGAGACTGGTAGCTATTATATTTTTTAGTGATGGATAGGGTTTTAATGTTTTAGAGACTCAGGGATTATTTCAGGACTATATCCCTTGACTCCTATTTTTTTCTATGTTGGTTGTATTTCTGTCACTTTGATGAGAAATTAATTTTTTGTTGGTAAACATCTAAATTTATGCTGGATATTTGAAGACTTATATGTTTTGAGATTTTTGTGAGAACGGTCCAAGTCGGATTGAGGGGTTTTGGTTCGGGTCGTCACAATATCCGTAAAGCATGCAAAATTTAATAAATGGTTGAAGAAGTTTATTTTGAAGAGATCCGATTCATTCGGATAAATTAAAAAAAATGCGAATGCATGGCTGACATGGTCGGTCGGTCATATTCATCAAACAAAAGGGGGAAAAAAAGTGAAGGAGTATGATTGAAAAATCTGCACAAGTGCGAAGGCAAGTTTTTTTTTAAATAATAATAATAAATTTGGGGGATAAGTAGTGTGATCGAAGGCGACAAGTGTGGGAGTAAGATGACAATAAGTAGAATCTAAGGCAGTCTGTGATTAAGCAAGCTAGCTATGCGAAGGCAGAAATGTCGTGGAAGGGACAAAGGGCTGGAGGCAGAGTATGTGTATGGAGTATGTTGTTCTGTTGTAATGATTTATGACACACATGTGAATAGGAGGGTACATACGTGATTTGTCCGTGGAGAATGCAGACAATCTTCCAAACAACTCAAAGATCATGCAAGCAGCTCCAGAACTATTCTATCTAGAAATAATATGCTAACATCACATCTCCTTAATATGGGGCGGGTTATCCTGACGCTAGCCTCGCACTCATATTTGCCTTGGTGAGTTCGAATACTTTGGTTCGATTGGGGAAAGAGTAGTTCGGACGTATGGTAAAAAGGGAAAAAAGAAAAGAAAAGAAAAGGGTGGATGGAGTGTTGGATGAAGCCAGCACTAAGTCACTGAAATTGGGCGTTTTCCCATAAAGAAATGAGTATGCATTGCTACGGCGCATAACTCCATCCTCTCAAGTCACCCAACAAAATGACTACATGTTTGGGAACAACTGTGATTCAAAGTGCAAAAGCCAATAAGCACAAGGATTATACAAATTTATACTGGGAGGTAAATAAACTTAAGAAAAACTCTATAAATACTAAAAATGAGAGTAGAGTGTTTTGTTTCATTTGGATGAGCTGTTGTGTTTTACTATTAGAGTGGGAAGAGCTGTACTGTGTACCGACTGTGATTTTTCCTTCTATTTTAAAGTGTTTTCCACATAAATTTTTCAGTGTAATGTTGATCCTAATTTTTTTGATTATACTGTGTTTACTTGCTTTTATTTCCTGCACTTGAACTAAAACTGAAAATTTTATATCACTCATTAATTCCAACACCTACATATGCAGACCCACTACTCATTGGAGTTTTCTTTTTGAAATTCGAGTTTCATATGAAGTTATTTAACTCATCTCCAATACCATATATGTCTATTTTAAACGTCATGTATGTCTATATATAAGAAAATTTTCAGCAGAAAAAGTACTTTCATAAAAAATATATTTTAATAATACTATTGATGATTATATCAGTTAAAATGACATATAAATGACTGAATATATAATATACATTACAGTTATTACATAATAAAAATTTTGTAATTTAGACTGAGAGCAAGTATTTTAATGATGAAGTCCTTCTCGATAGTCAACTAGCCAGACTGTGGAGGTATATAATAAAATTAAAGCTCTAAAATTTGTTATCATATAGAAGAAAACTATATGCATATAAAAGCACTAAAATCTATTTAGATGAAGAGTTATTTATTAGGGTTTGATCGGATAATTTGGAATAATGACTGACCCATGGTCAACGGGCCCAAAACCACCTACCGACGGCCAACTTAAAACGGCCCAATACAGACGCTGATGGCCCAAAAAGCCAAAAAGGCCCAAGACGGTCAATGCACACACCGTCTAGACCCACTGCGCCTAATCATATAGACTGGCCAACTCGAACGTTGACTAAAATCATCAGAAGAACCCGAAAAATAAAAGGCTTTTTATGGGCCTGGCCCACTTGAGCCCACAATCCATCAGAGAGCCAGCAACGGCTCTCCCAACATCTTCCACGATCCCAGCCGGTTTCCAAAATGAACATTGACAAAATCGACACCCCTCTCGTAAGGAAGACGTCAGATTTTTTCAATCTCTTGCCAATTGGGGCACTCTAACGGTAAAATACACAGAAGGAAGGTAGGCAATTTGGAAAGCCACTGACCGCCATGAAAGAAAACTATCTTGGTCCATTGGACAACTGGTATCAGCCCTAAAAAACAGGCCAATCAAGAATCACGCAAGGGATCACTCTTTCCAAAGGAGGGAGATCACCTTGTCAACCATAAATAAGCCCTAGAATTCTCATTCAAGGCACATTATCTGTTACTCACGCTAACTTTTACTCATACAAACTTTTACTCACACAACGCCCACAACGACAACAGAGACATACTTACAATTTTCTACTCTCTACTGACATCCAAAAAATCCAAGACATATAAACGTGCTTCTGACAACCGTTTACTGCCTCCCCACCATCCAGATTCAAGAAGACGGCTTTGCCTCTCTTTCTTCTGGAGATCCACACATTCTTGCTCTCTCTCTCTCTCTCTTTCAATTCTCAGTTTCAGTAACCTTCTTATATTTCGATGGCTGTTTACTAATTTGAACGTTTGAGTGTTTTCAGTGGGATAGCTTTTCGCCAACACACTGACATCCTATTCGTCTTAGTGGTGTGCAGGATCCAAACTTAGTGAACAGAGCAGGAACCAGGACAAGTAAATCAGCTCGAATCTGTTCGAAATTCGGATCAAAAGACGCAGTAGGGTTTTTTTTCTAAAGTAATATAAAGATTCAACCATTAATGATTTTGTATTTTTACATGCACCATGGAGTAAATTCTTCTTTGCTTTAAGTATGAATTAAGCACACTATTATCATTTAATTAATAAAGTTCATATAATGTAAGAGTTTAAAGAGTGTAAGATGTGAAATTTTATATTTCAACTTTAGAATTTCTTTATAAAACTAGCCATTGAACTCGAATTATAAAGCAAGCAAAAGGTGGTAGAACTATCTATATTTATGAGGGAAATTTGTCTAGGTGAATATCATATGGAACGGTAAAGATGTTTGATCGGTCGTCATCGGATTTAAGCTGTGAGTCAAATGCTTGTAATGGTGAAGACTTCTACGGGGACGTAACTTATATATGAAAACAAGGGAACCTACGGAATCAAATTGGAGTAAATATCTCATCATTCGCAATATCATTTTGCATGTTCCTGTACAACTAAATACCCCAAACAAATGTAAAAGTTGCACTTATCCATATTGGAAATATTAAAAAGAGATAAAGAATTTTTTTTATATTCTTGCATATTTATAACTATATAATAAATTATTCTTTTATAGAAAAAAGAAACAGCCTAAATTAAGAAAGTGATAATAATTATTTTTATATAATTAATCTAAATTAACAGATATTAATTTATTTAGGAAAAATATTATATATATTTTAATATATATAAATAATATAAATTAGTGGATATTAATTCTTTAATTTAGAAAAAATATTATATATAATACGTTCTTAGATTCATATTACCAAACAAATTAGAGAGCTGCTTAATCTCTCCGGTATGTTGAATTAAAACAGGTTCGGTCTCTATTATTTCAAACTTAGATCCTATACATCACAACTAACAAATAAGAAGTCAAAGAATAGTGGGATTTGCTCCCCAGTATGTCTTTTGACGCTCAAATAAAAAAATCTTTCTCAATTAAATAGAAAGATAAGAGGATTAATGAATAATGTGTAAATACATATTTTGAAAGATTGAGTGTTAATAGAGAGTTAAACTCTGATAGATGTGCTCGGCTAGGGAGTGACTTAGAGATGAAAAAATTGGCTCTAGTAAGTACACTTTAGAGAGTGGCTTTAAGATGGATAACTAAACTTCAATAGTGTACTCAGTTAAAGAGCAACTTAGAGATATAGGATTGGGATCTGACAGGTATGCTTGGTTGGAAAATGGCTTTGAGATTGACTATGTAATAGCTGTTGTATGCCGAAAGGAGAGATCCATTGTTTGGGCGTCTGAATTTTTAGTGTTAGGACCGATTGCTCGAATAGCATGTAGATCGTCAGACCTTCAAAGAGTCTCCAGAGTAAAGGTTCCATAACCGATTGAGAGGGAGACTTATTCTCTCTTCCTCATCTCCTGAGCTCTCCCCCGTTCCTAAGGAGGGGAAGTATTTGTAAGGAGAGAAAGAGCATCGACTAGCTATCTTTGGCATCATGGTTTTTGTACTCATGAATAGCCGACAATATGCGCCTGCCACTGGCGCTTTAATTTATTGGGTTGCTCCTTACGATAGCCTACCTATCCCGGCCTACAAGTTGCGCACCTATAGGTGTGTGGTGTTACACACTAGCAGCAGCTATAAGAGTTTGTTTGTTGAGTTGAAACTGTTTAGTTGTGCTTGTGGGCCTGCCCAGCGGGCGACTCCAATGACTTATATATCGCTAGGTAAATTTGGGTCGTACTATATGCGCTTTTTATAATGCTTTTCTGAGTCTTGAACTTGGAGAAACCTCAATCAGGCAACCGCTTCTCTTGCAAGTAGATTCTGGGCCGACTTAATAAACTGTTAAACCTATCAATATAATATCCTAATATATATGTGCGTGTATGTGTGTATTTATATATAACAAATGTATAACATGGAAATATACTTAATCAAATTGAAGTAAACATGTCATTATTCACAACATCATTTTGCAATTGACACCCTAATCAAACGTAAGAATTTCAGTGATCTATACATATGAGTTTACTTATTATATTTTTTTTTCTTAAAGCTATGTATTTCTTTTAATATTTGATAACAATATAATATAAAATAACACTTTTGATGTATTATTGTAAAATTTTTTTATTTGTGAGATCATTTTTTTATGGATAATGAGAACAATTATAAAATAGATTATTGATTTTTTTTTCACACCGTGTGGGGAAACCTACACTTATGTCACGTCAATTTAAGGGTTCTCCTTCGTAGAATGATTGGGAATCCCTCTATCATGTCCATAGGCCGCTGGTCATTGAATTTTTATAAAATAACCGTCCTTATTATATTTTATTTTAAATAATATAAAATAAAATTTTTATTATTGAAATGTTAAATTATCACAACACACATATGATGAAAAAAAAGCATTAATAATAAAATAAATTATCATTATAATTTTTAAAAACATTTAATCTTACCGGTTAAATTTTTAATATAATTGCACGAGCCACATAGGTGGCCCAATGCGGGGCCAATAACTCAGGTACCATGGCGGTCGAGTGGCCACCAATATTCCAAGAATGTGCAATCCAGCAACTATCATATAGAGCAACCGCTACATTTACCTTAGTGATCAAATGTGGAATATTTGAGTTAGCATTATTAAACAAATCCTTTTTATTTGGTACGCTTTACAGATTTATAAGCGAGAGAATTATTTTTGGAAAAATACTGCAAAGAAATAGTTCACCAATATTGTTTTTTATTTATTTTTTGTACTTCCACGGTCGTGAATTGGCTCCTCGTTCTCTGTTCACCATCCAAAATAGACAGCTTGGATCCCTGCAGCTCAGGTCCATGGCTGGAGACAGGAATCATGCACCTAAACGGTACTTTTTACTGTACAATAGATTATCTTCTATTGATTCAATCCAAATATAAATTTATTAACTATAAATAAAAATATGTGATTGCACTTTTGAGATACAGTTTTAAAGATAAAGTCATATTTAAAAAGTTGACAAAAACGAGACCGGCCTCAGAAATGAGCAATGATGTCATTTGAGAGAATTCGAATCAGTGCCACAATATAATAGTAGAATCACCTTTTTTTTTATTAGGATTGTATTATAAAAATAAATTATTTTACATAAATTAAATAAAGATATAACATTTGGCCTATAAATAAAATTTTTTTATTTTTTATATTTAAAATATCTTTTTAATAATAAAATCGTATAAAGATAACCTTAGTAATCGAATATATCTCAACGTTCTCTTGAAACAAATAATATTTAGTATGAAAATAGACCAAACCTCAAATGTCAACACTTTCAATAAAAAATTATACTTCTAAAAATTCAGTTAAAATAATTTTAAATAATATCTATCTCATCTATCAATATATTCTTATATAATAAGTAAATAAATAAAGTATACAATCTAATGATCCCCCAACCCCCCCGGCGAACAGCACCCCTCATCAAAATAGGCTTTCTCGTAATTTTCAAGAGCCCTGTTGTGGGGGAAAGGCCAGGGGACAACAGTACTCTTCCACTCAGGGAAATTATGTACTACGTTGGGATATTCTTGCTTTTAAACACTTTATATTTAAATTTGAAAATTTGTTGAATGAACTAGCTACGAAGATTAAAATATCTAAACGCCATCCTAATTATTTATTGTATTTTATTATAGAATTATATAATACTTCAAATATATTATATAGCTTTTCTTAGAAATCTAATATCATCTCACCAGATTTCACAGAAATTTTATTGTAGCGAAACTCTATAATAGTTTAGTTTGTATCCGAGAAATTATCTGCCCTCTGTTTGTGTAATATCATTGGATCAGATGCAAAATCAATATCCGTGAATTGTAAGGGGATTGTGTGAATGCGCGGGTTAGATGAATAGGTGTACATGTAACACTACTAATGCTCCACTAATAATATATCAGATCACATTAGAATTCTATAATTAAATATATTTGAATAATAATGAGTTTAATAATATGAACGTAACTTTAAATTTGTAGTAAAGCATACTTGGATAATAATGAGCTTAATAATATGAATATAACTTTAAATTTTTTTAAGAAAAATAAGTTAATAAATTGTAGTAATGATAATTTTATCAATTTACTGAGCAAACGAGCAAAATTTTCATGAATAATAAAATTCTTAAAAGTAAATTAAAGTTAATGTAATTGCACTAACAAAAATAAACATTTTGATAACTAACAACAAAAATAATAATTTAAAAACTATAAAATACTACTCTCTCTCTTTCTCTCTCTCTGTGCCGACTCTAACTTACCCCTAAAGCTCCTAAAATCAACTCTCCTAGATTAATAGAATGCAGCGTCGATAAAACCTAGCATGTCCAAGAAATGATCATACATCTTTAACTGTGTCGAGATTGGACAAATTTTCAGTCAATTCTATTTTATATTTATCTACCTCCATTCTATCAGATGAAATTATGTATCACAATGCTATCTCTTGATTGACCGTAAAATGACATTTCTCCTAATTTAAAATAATATTACTCTTCTCACATTTTCTTAAGATTTTATTTTTTAAATAATTTAGACAACTATTAAGGATATTTACAGAACATATAATATATTTTTTTACAAACTGTTCAATTATATTCAAATTTGTAGATTTACAACTCCATGGCTTCATTGCTGCACAGTTTATCTAGATTCTTATGAGAGAATTATAACGCATGCAATTTAAATAGTATGTGTAGCAACAATAAAATCTAAAAAATAGGGCCAAATTCCGAGTACAAGTTCCAAAATTAAATTGATTGAGATTGATAATTAATTGAACAACTTGATTGTAATAATATAACATTTTGTATTGTTCATTTCAATCATCGACTAGGAGTTATACAATAACCCAAACATACCATATATATTGCTGAATATAATCAACCATCTTATGCATTTTAATGGCCAACAAAATTAATTACATATATATATATATATATATATATATATATATATATATATATATATATATATAATAAGTGACAAGATTGGTACAAAAAAAAAGTGAGTTCCATAACAAATTGTTGGCTTGTGACGATGGGTTAGAAGGCACGTGTGGAGAGAGAGAGAGAGCGAGAGAGAGAGAGAGAGAGGATTGGATTCCAGCAAACAGAAAATAGAAAACCCCCCGTGAGGAGTGTTTGGAGGCATCCATAAATCACAAATAAACATCCAATTTGACGCTTCCTTCTCTTCTCTCGATGGCTTCTCAGCTCTCCTTTTTTCAATCACGAGCTCTTGGTTCTCTCTCTCTCTCTCTCTCTCTCTCTCATATTCTTATATGCCTCTCTTTACCAATTTATCCTTTTGTTTTGGAGCTCTAAAACCTCGACTAGAAGGTAAGTGAATAAACCTATAACGATGACAAATCCGTACATACTTTGTTGATAAACATTATCGCTTCGTACCAGCCTCCATGGTTTTTTATTAGTAATTAAGGTGTATATTGCATCACATTATATACAATTAATCTTAGTCACCCAAATTATAAAGTGAGATCAGTGAGAAATTAATATTACCCTAAAAATTTGAGACAAACAAAATACAAAATGGAGACTAATGGCCTCCCCCTTCCCTCTCCCAAAAAAATGGGAAACCAAAAACTGGGGGAGTGGGTCCATATAGTATAGTTCTTGAAGGCTCATTGCTGCTTCAAATATTTTTTACAGCTAAAATAATTTAGATAATATGAATTATCTTCTCACTATCAAATAAACAACTTAATAAAAAAGATAAATGTTCATATTCCTTTAAATATAATAGATAGTGGCTATAAATGCTATCCTTACTTCAATATAGTTAAACAGATTTTATCTTTTATTTGATCACAATATAATTGATAATCTTATTTTTATCTTTATACGAATATGAACATTAAATTTTGCTATAATTAAACTTTTGATACTACCTTAATGATTTTGTTAATTAATAATATGGGCATGATCAAAGCCTGCATATTAGTGCAAATATCTTCAAGAGATTAGATTTTTTTAGAAGTGGTTGTTTTTATTTTGAATAAAGGGGAAAGGCATGATTTTCAGACCCCAAAGAACTATTCTAAATAATATTGCAATCTTTGTAATAAGGCAGTTGGATTTGGGATAAAATTTTATATAGTTTGATTCAATTAATATGATGTGACAACATCACTAGATTTTTCCACATCCGCACATATTCATACGAACAGCAGGGGGGGGGGGGAAAAAAACTCATTTTATGGAAATTTTTGAGTATAAAACTATTGTTGACATTTAGCTTAAAATTTTAAGTTTTTAGTATTGTTATTTTCTTAACATGTGGCCAAATATTATTTTTTGATAAAATAATCTTAACATGTGGCCATATATGCCCTCATTTTCTTAGGAAATTATTTCAGTAAACGGTAAAAGATTTAGTAATTTATTATTTAATCTACATTTCAAAGACTAAGGACAATGGTGTAAAAGATTATTCATGGGCTTTCGGTGAATATTTTAAATTTTAGTTTTTTTTTTTTGGGGGGCTGGGGGAGAAAATATTTTTCTCCCCATGGTTTATCTAATTATTTCCTTCACCTGAAAATCATTTTGATCATAGCTCAATGAAAGCCAACTAAAAATTCCAATTGTAAGTGGGCTGGATGATACCTATTCTTATTAGTTTTGGTTGAGATAATCAGATGATGAGCAAATTAAGTATCCCAAATTTGGAATTGGCAGTGTATTATCATTTTTATAGAAATAAAAATAGAAATAGAGAAATTTATTTTTTCAAATTTTAATCGTATATTTAAAATAAATAATTATAATTTAATTATATTTTAAAAAATTAAAAATTATTTTTTAAAAAAATAATTAAATAATAATTATTTATTTAAAAATAATAATAAAAATAAAAAGGACGAACTTTTTTATCTTTTCAAGATATAAACTCCCCTCAATCATCCATATTAAAAGGAAAAAAAAAACACATTTCTCTTATTATTTTTTAAATCCCTAATGAACTAGTCATTTAGTGATCCAAATAAACCAAATCCAAATTTCTTCTAAGCAGTGGTTTTTCGCAAATTATAACAAAGGGTAAATTTGTAATTTGAAGGGGGAAACCATTTATTGGCTGGCTAGGAAACCTGAGAGATGGAGCAGCAAACAGGAGATGGTATTGACAGGAGCGCTGATCTCATCCTCTTTTAAATGACCCCTCAGATCCTTTGCTGCTTGCAAGATAGGAAGATGAACAAGAAGAAGGCCTAGAGAAATCACAGATTTCTCACAGAGACAGAGAGAGAGAGAGAGAAAGAGAGAGAGAGAGAGAGAGAGAGACGCCATGGTTTCGAGGGAGCACGAGGGAGCAAGCCTGCATGAGAAGCTGCAACTACTTCGTTCCATTACTAACTCTCATGCAGTAATCAACCTTCTCTGCATACCTCAGGCTTGCCTTTCCTTTCATTGGCTTTCACTAACCTATCCCCATATCAATACCTCTTTTCCACCTCAATATTTGTAGAATTTTCTGCAACAAAACCCTATTCTTCTGCGTTTTTCCTGCACTCAACAACCTATACTTTTGAATCCAACCAAAAACTAGTATATTTTTGCTCCTCAATCTGTAATTACATACTTCGATTTGGTAGTCCTCAGTTTAGAGGCACTTGACTATCTTGTTAACTTCTTTTCTCCTCTATTTTACGTGTCTTTTTTCGGCTTTGAGTGCTCTTTCTATCTCATTCGTTCCCTCCATCTGTTGGTTATAATCTCTCCCATTGTTAAACTACATCATCAATTAAGTAATCGAATGTGAATTTATAGTGATTTGAATCAACAGGACTACTTGTTAGAGTCATTAACCTTTCATTTCCAGCCTTTGTTTTTACCATGGTTTGTGAGTTGCGTTGAAGGCAAAAAAAAAAAAAAAAAAAATCTACGGCATGTCGCGACCGCTACGATCAGTTTTTCCCTTTGAAGTAACCAAATGGATTGGAGTGTCTAGTTAAATCCAAGGATCACGTTTTCATTTGTACTCGTAGATGTGTACATGTGTACAAGATAAAAGTGAATAGTTATAACAGCTACCACTTTCTCTTTTATTGCAATTTTATTCCTTCTTTCGTAGCCCCCCTTGGACTATATAGCACGAGTGAATTTAACTTCTTTCATATGATAAATCTCCAACAACGACAAGATTTTTCGAGAACATGAGACCTCAGCTTGTGCATTTAAAAATAATAATAATAATTTGTACACTCACATGGTTCGACAAGGGAGAATGAATACAATAATCTGATAAAAAAAACTTATATTAAAAACTGAATCCTGCAGGTCTGATTCTTGGCTTGGATTCTTGTAATTTGTTGCAGCTAGACCAAACTTCAATCATAGTCGACGCGTCGAAGTACATAGAAGAGCTAAAAGAGAAGGTAGAGAGGCTTAATCAAGGCATAACGAGTGCCCAAAGTTCAAGCAACCAAGACCCATTGCCTCGGGTACTGTTCATCTAACTCATAATTTCTCCTCCACTTCATATTGCAAGTTTATATTTCAAGAGTATTCTTTTAACGACTTTGAAACCTGATTCTAAAAGACTTTATTCAATAGATTCTATGAAAAATAAATAGTGTACGGTGATTTTTTTTTTTTTATGTAAAAAGCCAGAAGGTGGCTCGATATAAAATATTGGGAGCTTATTGACTAATATGTTTCCTTGGGAGTTTAATAATTTAATAATAACTGATCCAATATATGATCGTAATATGTCTATATGGTAAGAAATTATTTTTTTTCCACTTTCAATTATCTTATAAGAGGGTTTTGTGTTTAGTACAAGCAATATTGTGATGTATCAATCAATTAATCATGAATTTGAATTATTGACATTGTTGCATTCCAGGTTGTGGTGGAGAAGCTAGAGAAAGGATTCGTGGTGAAAGTATATTCCGCAAAGAGCTGCCGCGGTCTACTGGTTTCGATATTAGAAGCCTTTGATGGAATGAGCCTCAATGTACTCGAAGCTAGGGTTTCCTGCGCAGATTATTTCCAATTGGAAGCCGTTGGTGCACAAGTAATTACCTTTGGCCTCTTCATTATACTACTACAAGTTAAAATCCATACATAAATTTTGTATTAATCAAAAAAGCTATAATGAAAACCTAGGGCAGATTTTGTCGGGGCAGAGCTATTACAAAAAACATCACCCATGATCTTTTGGGCGGGTAGCCTCGATATAATTCTTTGGTATCGACAAGATTTGCTTTCTATATTGGTTATAAAATTATTTTTGAGTATTTTATCTAATAGTTTTAAATTTTAATTTTATTAGTTTTTAATATGGTATCAAAATTCTATTGATAAGGTATTTATCAGTTATTCAATTCTTAAATTTTTAAATAATAAACTTTCAACATCTATTATGCAACGATCTTATGTTTAATCTGTGATTCAAGCCCGAGAGGGCATTTCTGTGAGGAGTTGCATTAGAATATTAAACTAGTCTTGTTTAAATTTTCAGTCTTGTTGGCTTCTTAATGGCAGATAATTGAATACTATTTTCTGCTATTTGATATTGCAATGGTTAATGAAGAAAGCATACATGTGTGTTGGGTGTCTGTAGAGTGAAGAAGCAGTAGAAAGCATTGATGCACAGGTCGTGAGAGAAGCCGTACTGCAAGCTATCAAGCATGGCATGGCAGATAGTGATCAAGACTAATAACTCTCGATTGTATGGTCTTTTGCTCTTATTTAATCTGAGTAATTTCTTTTGAAATTATTTGTTGGCTTCTGTAACAAAGCATTGGGGGTTTTCACAACTATGAAAATTGAAAATCTTGTCTTCCTTGACTAAAATCCGTAGCATACTTATTTTATAACTTAAATTTTTGAAACCAATTGTTACAATCAACTAGGGGTATCTGTTGTGGTAGTTTAGAGAAACTGAGGATCATAGTATAAAAAAATATTTCATTATTATTTAAAAATTATAGATTAAAAATAAAAAAAATAGTTTCTTTTAATCATATGAACAATTGGAGAACTTGCCTCTCTAAAAGGGGGTAATTTTAATTTCTCTTAATAATAACCATTTAATATTATAGTATTTTCTTTTGAAAAAAGAAAAGCAAGTTTTTTATAATTTTTTTTTACAAAAATTTTAACTGTTTAATAATAATTAAATATTTGTAATTAAGAAAAATTAAATTAGTAATCTATTTTAGAAAGTTAGAGACCCTATATTCATCATATAATGGCAGACTTCCATATACAGTGCTGCCCCTGGTATTTGACGTAATGGTCTAGTTAAAGCCATGAATAACAGGTTGGTTTTTGATGTGGTGGTATAAAGTTTTCATTGTATAATTTCCTCCCTATGTCCATTCAAATTAAAATTAAAAAATAAGAATATAATTAAAAATATATTTTGACGCAAGCTATAACTTGCGATCTGTCTTTACAATACTTTTCGAAAACACTGTAATATATATTTTTTTTGGTAAGTAAAAAACACTGTAATAATCTCTATTCCACTGGCTAATTTTTTTTTTTCCCAACTTTCCACTCTTTATTTTTTTTTATTCTTTTTGGGGTTAAACAGCCCAACACATAGACAATTTCCTGCAATAAATCATATACTGCCATAGCGTAGCAAACAAGAGCCCTCTTTTAAAGATCGTTACATCTGCTTAGGTCTTTTTTTAAAAAAAAAATTAAAAAAAATATTTATAAAATATATAGATTATTAAATTTATATTTAATAATATTAAAACAAAAATTAAAGGACTATACCTTAGAAGTGAGGTAATGACCTCCAATTCTTTGAAGTGCTTATTCTTCTCTTCCTCTGTTTCAAATCGAATATCTTCCTTGACGGTCAACATTAAACTTACCGGTTTTGAGTATTTGATTGCTTTTTGTTCTCCCTAAAAATTGGATTAATGTCTAATTTAGCAAGTAGATATTTGAAAAATCATGTAAGTTATTTTCCCAACTATCAATTTATATTCAGAAAAATAAACATTCAAATGTTTAGTTTTACTAACAAAAAAGAGTCAAATAAGATAGTCAATCCAGGATATCAGAAATTAAGGTTGTTTATATATTAGATTTTTTTTATTGTGGCCACTAGAAAAAAATTATATGCATGTAACTTTAATTTTATTATTTAGTATAAAAATATTATTTTATAATTTAAATACATAATCTCTATCATTATAATAAATAAATATTTGAACGTTCACTCTATACCTACCATACAAAAAATAAAAAAACATAAGCACAAAGACTTTGTCATCATTAAGTTTGGAAACAATCCCGCTTGGTCTCGATAGGCCTAGCAGATCTAGGGCCAGTCCAACTTATAGCCCAATTGGCATGCATTCGAGAAATGGTCCCAAGATATACACATAAATCGATAATTTCTATAAATTTGGATATGAAATTTATGTATAATCTAGCTATGGGCATCATATATACATGCATAGGTCGGATATCGGGTTAAAAATATCAGAAGAAAAGCGAACAAAAATCAAAGAAAACGGAACAAAATGGGTATGAATACACTTGTCTCGACTCACTCTATGATTTCTCCAACTAGCTCGAAATCGGAATTCGTCCCGAGGGCCTTCGTTTGGCCATTTCTCTTTCTTCTCCCTCTCTCTCTCTCTCTCTATCTGTGCACTTTTGATTTTTCCTTCTCCCCACCCATAGCCGCAACGAATATAAAAAACCCGTATGCGGCTTTAACATGTTTTGGCACTCGAGCGCGCTTCGGGCACTAACACGCTGGAATTGTGGCTTGTTAGGGGACTCGAGCGCACGAGGGGCACAGGTCAGGCCCGCAACAAGCTAGTTTCGCATTTTTACCGTTCGGGACTCGTTTTGATCATTTAACCCAATATTTTACATTCTATGACTTTAATTTTGATTATATTAACTTAATAAGTCAAAATTATCATAATTTAAAACTTGAAATCTTATTATGACGGAACGAGTCCTTATTATCTAAAGACCTTCCGTCAATAAACTAACAAAACTAATATCCATAATTTTAAATCATTGAATTTTGTAAAAATTCTGGTAGAGTCTCCTCTAAAATTGGTCAGAATCCATACAAATAACTTGTATTTTTCACAATTTGGACAAGCATATAGATAAATAGATTTCCATATTCATTCATTACATAAACACAAGATCAACAAAATGCCATATCAATGGGTCCAACACAATACTCCTAAACTACCGTATTAGATTTAAGAGAGATGCCATTTAGTACCATAACAATCTAAACATCAAAATAATGCGGAAGTGACTAAATCCACATGTTAACTTGTAGAAATAAGAACAATACATCCAACATAATATTATAGCATTTTACATTATCATAATCTACAGCGTTCATATCAAAATATTAGCTATATGCATCCAAAATCCTTTGAAGAACCAAAATCTTCCAAGGACTTCAAAACTCACAAGCTTCCCTTCTTTTAGCTAGTTCTAAATTTGATTCTTATCAGGCTTCTACTTATTTGAAGGAAAAAACAGAAAGTAAGGGGTGAGCTAGTAGCTCAGTAAATATACCCAAAATCGTAAGAATATATATAAATCATGTAAACATATACATATAGAACGATAAATAAACATATAAGAAATATAAGAATCAAATACGAATACGGGCAAACCATAAACATGAAGAAAATGCATAATCATACGAAAATTTCTCATTTCTAAAATTTTGGATCAAAAACACAAATTCTTTATTTATTCTTAGTTTAGGGTCCTTATCTGAAAACGATTCAATCATAATTCCTCAGTTCTTAGTTTAAGGTTCATGTAATTTAACTTCTCGTTTAAAATTACTATTCTCCATACTTTACATCTCGAGGCAGGATGGCAATTTTTATTTTAATCGTTATTATCTTCCATACTTTACATCCCGAGGACAGGATGCTCATTTTTAGCCTAATTTTTTATCTTTCATACTTTACATTCCAAAAACAGGATGATTCTTTTTTATTTAATTATTATTACCGTCTATATTTTATATTCCAAGGACAGGATACTTGTTCTTTGGTTTAATCATTATCCTCCATACTTTACATCCAGAGGATATGATGATTTCTTATTCAATTTAACTATTTTTTTTTCATATTTTACATTCTGAGGCAGGATAATTCTTTTAGACCTGATTTTTATTATTTAGTGCCTCGATTGAGAGACGGACCACACATCACCCAAAGGACGAGGTCATTTTCATGTTATGCTGGAAAACTTTATCTGACTATACGGTTATCCTAGGTCTGATCTTTCTACTGATTTACTTAACTGGAGGTATCCTTATCCTTATTTCTCTAATCATAACTCATCATGTCTCAAAAACTATTCTAATTCATACAATTAAAATTTCAGTTAACTTTAGAGCTTCTCGATAATTTAACGGTACAATTTCATATAAAATCTTTAAGTACAAATCGTTAGATAAGCCTCATCAAATCTCTAACTAACATTTCAATCTCAAGATTTAAGATTTTCAATCACTAAATCCCTAGTTTTTGTCCTAGGGTTCCATATGAAGCTTCCGGATATAAATCGGACACAAAACATATACTAAATAGTAAAATTGAAGCCATAAACCTTAATAATCATATATAAATACAAAATCTATCCATATTTATCGCCAATACATCACTATTTTTGAGTTTGGGTTCAGAGCAAACTATCCATACACAAATCGAATACAAAACATAAGTCATTCCACAAAATCGATGCCACAATTCGTGATACATATACATAAACATGAAATTTAATTCAAGAGTCATGAGAATTATGTAACATTCATAGCAAATCTTAGAGGGTGAGAGTTTTAAAGTATAAATATCAAAATGGAGATATTAAACATGGTAAAAACGAAAAATAATGTTTGAGGTACACTTACCTTCGCCCGATCTACCATTTTCCTTACTCTGATTGGACCGAAATTGGCAAAAAATCCCTTCTCGTTTTCTTTCTCCTCCTTCCTCCTTGCTGCTCTTCATGGTCATTCCCTTATTCTTCTCCCCCATCCCTTTTTATAACAAAAACGAAATCAGGTCGGTGAGAAAAATTGCATTTGCGCTCGAGTGCCTAGTGAGCGTGCAGCGAACACACATGTACTGGATTTGATACCGTCCAACTCGCTCGAGTGAGTGGCATGTGAGCCCCGTTCCGGAGCAATCTGCTTTTTGTACTCGTTGCTGGGCTTGAGTTAGTAGCGAGCCCAATTCTACTACTTGCTGCACTAAGGCAAATTTTTTACTTTTCTCAATTTTACTTATCTCAAAGTTAATTATACTAATTTGATTACTGGAATTATTATGTTTTGGGAACTCGGACCTCACACTTATTCACGGATTAACATTTCATGATCTATAACTTTGGTTCCTAATTTTACCAATTCTGAATCTTTGGAGTTTTCAATTCGATTCCTTCCATATCTTTTGATATTGATTCACTTATATTAACTTGATTACTCATATCTACCATATTCTAGGAACAGGTACCTTACAACTCTCCCCCTCTTATAGAAATTTCATTATCGAAATTTAACGAACTTCAAAACTTAACAATAGAAAAATAGACCATTCAGATTTTGCCTACACACTCCCAAATTACTTTCCTGGAGAGATGCTTATTCATTGAGAGCCTTAACCATTTGAATTATCCCGATTCTTAGTATCTAATGTCGTTTATCTAAAATTGAGTGGGAACCTTGCTATAAAACGAATCCTCAATCTCCCACGATAACCTACCTAAATTCAAAGGTAAGCCTAATTATTGACGACCTCTCCACATGAAGTGGGATTTCCCGAAGAGGAAGTAGCAGAAGGAGGGTGGAAGTGAGCATGAAGAGAGGAGGGATCATGATGATAATTGGACCTCTATCATTTTCTGTGGAGACCTTCTAGTTATTCACACGGGGGAGACCTGGAGCTTACCGAGCCATGTGTCACGGATCGCCTTCATTCTACTTAATATTCGTGAATACTTAAATATATTGATACGTCGTATTACATAAATAATATTTAATCGTTATACACAGGATCCATATAATTATCACATCCTAAGCGGTTCCAATACTATATGAATAAAATATAGTGTCGGACTCTTCAGAGATGCTTACTAGAAACCCAAATTCATTACCTTAAAATTTCGAGAACGTATAAATAATAACCATAATAGCAAATCGCAGACGCAAAACAATTGAATAATACCAAAGTCATGTTCATTTCATTACTAGATAGTTACAAAATTTTATACACCCACTACATTTTCATCAAAATACATTAAGAATATACGCCCAAACCTCTCTGGTATTTACTCTTACTCATTGGGTATCAACTCCTAATCATCATTTGAAGGGTTAAGAAAAAAGTAAAAGAGTGAATCAAATGCTCATCAATGTACATATAAGTAAAGATATGTATATTTATATTTAAAATAGACAATTATATTAGAGGAATAGGGTTCATCTAAAACATACATGAAATATTATTTTCGTTAACTTTTTCTTTACTGAGTCTTAATTTTTATTTGTCTTTAGGGATTATGGTAAGTAGGCCTTACCAGCTAATGTAATAATTAATCGAGAAAAAGATTATGTATACTCCCACACAATCTAAGGCCAGACCCTCCTATTTAGCACCTAGAGGTGAGCGGTTTTTAACCTAGTATACAAGGCTATAACTTACGCCGCCAAATGTTCCCCCATAGCTGAGGGGTAGTCCCTAATTTTTCCTCTAATATTTTAAGGTATATTAGGGAATATTATCCACTTAAAATGATCCATTAATTAAGTTTTTTATCCCATTTTCAAAACCTCATATAGAAGCTTTTACCTTATTCTTAGGACATTTTCCTTAATTTTCTCAACTTTGGGAGAAAATATTTCTCATTCTTGGAACATACAAAGCTTTCATATAATTTTTCATAATGTCGAACATATGACCATAAAATGCAATAACTAGAAATAAATCGTAAATCGTAACAGAAATTAATACATTTTTTAATTTCGTAGCTTTAACCATAAACTTTTACATGTGTTAAAATTCAGATTTAACATGTTATATATTTGGTTGCTAGTTCGGTAGTTGATTTTGGGCCAACTCGGGTCAATTTTTTCAACTAATTTTTGCATAATTTCTTAAGGACTCGGTTATCAGTTCGTGATTGATTTAATGGTTGGTTCAAGGGTCGGTACATTCTAATTTGTTTATAATTTATAAACCGGCTTGATTAACCGGTTCAATGGTTCATCACATATTTGTGAGTAGAAAATTTCAGCTTGCTGGCCGATTCATCTAACTAGTCTAAGGCCTAGTTCGGGTTTTATTTTTACTAGTTAATACTTTAAAATTACACCTATTATCTTATTAAACATTTGGGTGCTGGTTCATCTGGTTTGGGAATCAGAACTGAACCGGTTTAGTGGCCATAATCCCAGCAACCACTAGAAAGCTAGTGGCCGATTTTGGCACTATCTAGGGCTCGGTTCAGTAATCTTTTCAAGGAGTTTGGGGTAGCCGGTTCACTGGTAGATAGGTTAGCCTTAGTATATTATACTTTGGGTGGGCCGGTTGCCGGTTCAGCCGAATTGGATTTGGTTCGGTAAATTTTCTTGAACCTGCTAGGTTCAGCATTAGCATGGATGTTAAGGGGCCAGTTCCATTATCATTGATTTTATGGCCAATTCGAGACCAGTTCTTGACCAATTCGGGGACTCCACTTATAGTTAAGAGACTTATTTTTACGAATTTGTCTGGTTCATGGCCAGTTCAAGCTTATATTTTAGCCTGTTCGGTTCAAATTTGTAACAGGAGATTCTACATTAGTACTTCCTAATGTAGCCGGCATCTGGTTTTGTTTTGGTGACCGGTTTGTGATTGATATAGGGTCAATTTTTATTGGGTGACACTTTAATATCACGACAAGGTACTTAAGTCATTATGGCTGCTAGTTTAGCCAATTTAGGGTTAGGTTTATCGGTTGCAATTTTAGATATCAACCTGACTGCTAAGATTAGTCTAGTTGTTGATGTGAGACCCAGTTCAGCGATCGGTTCAACCCATTTTCATGAGCCGATTTGTCATAGCATAAATAAGAGCTTTAGCTCGTTGGTCACTGAATTTGAGCCAGTTTGGAGATCATTTGGTCATTGGTTCAGCTGAATTAAAGAAACTGGTTCAACTACTTGTTTTAACTCAAGAATTCAGCGGTGCATATCTCATGTTAAGATGATGATATGATCAACAATTCTAGACAAACTAAGTATTAGAACAATAATACTTATGGATTTAACAATAAATAGCAATAATTGAAGAAAGGAATTCAAGTACACTTGTAAAAATATTCAGCTAAACCCCCTTCCTTCTACTACTTTCAGTTCTGCCCCTCACTTCCCCTCTGTTTCTTTCTGTTTTCCTTCTGAATTTTCTCCCTTTCTTTCACAATTTTCTTTCCTTATTTCTTCCTCTCTTCCTCACATGCCTCTTATAAATTTTAGGAGCTGAGATGCTGAGTCAACAGCCTTGCCAGCACCACCTAAATCTCCTTCCTAAAACCGGCTGGGTGTCCTTAATCAGCTGCTGAGTAATCCTTTAATTTTCTGGCTTGTTAGCTTAGCTTTTTACCTAGGGAGGGCTTTAATTGGTGGCTAAATCTTAGTGATATAGGCTGCTTATGCTTGCTGAGGTGACCTGCTCCCTTTTGCTGAAGTTTTACTGCTGCTGATGCCGTGGGAAGCTGCTGCTGTCGTGGGAAAGCTGCTGTTGCCGTGGAAGTTTGCTTCAGCTGCTGGAGTTGGCTGAAGTTTTGCTAAAGTAAGAAGCCATGAGCTGCTTTTACTTCCTCCAAATTTACTAAGTATGGTGAAGCTACTGTCTGAGTTGTGCCGTGGCTAGAGAAATCCAAAATTTTGGTGTTGTGGGCTGCTGCCATGGGGATTTGAAGCATGGAAAAATCAGATTTAATGTTATTTACCAACCGAGCATTTATGTGTCACTCCTGCCCAAGCCCTTCCTCATCATTTGGATTTTAATTCGGTTGCTAATTGGATCAATTTCGACGGCTAAATGATCTTCTCACTCTTCGGAATTTTTTCGGTTGCCTTTCGGGTATATTAATTGTGTTTATGCTGGTCCATTTGATTTAATTTACACTGTAACTGCATCAAAGGATAAATATTAGTATAGTTGAATATGATCCTTACAATCCTACAGTCCTTATAAAAATTTCATTCTCGAAATTTAAGAACTTTACATACCTCAAAAAAACAAGTGAGGGTACTTATTATGGATTTCCTCCTCCCGCTCCCGTGTGGCTTCCTTATAAGAGTGATTACACCACAGAACCTTGACCAAAGGAATAGTCTTGGTACGGAGCACTTGGTCTCTTTGTCCCAGGATTTGCATGGGTTCTTTTACATAAGACAAGTCTTCTTCGATTTTCAGAGGCATGTAATTCATAATGTGGGTTAGATCGTGCACATATTTCCAAAGCATCAACATATGGAATATGTTGTGTACTTCTAATAAATTTGGTGGCAAAGCCAATCGTTATGCAACTTTTTCAACCATTTCCAAGATTTCAAAGGGACCGAAAAATCTCGATTTTAATTTTTCCTTTATCTCAAATCTAGTAGTCCCATTTGTTGGTGATACTTTTAGGAAAACATAATCACCAACAATAAAATGTAAATCCGATCTCCTCCAATCAGTGTAGCTCTTTTGCCTAGTTTGAGCCACCTTCAAATTCTTATAGACTAGTTTGATTTATTTGGACATTTCTTTGATGATATATGGTCTTAAGAGTCATCCATCTTCTGTTTCTTCCCAATTGATTAGAGACCAACATTTCTTCCCTTAAAGAGCCTCAAATGGAGCCACCCTAATGCTTGATTGATAACTATTATTATAGGTAAATTTAGTTAATGCTAAATAGTCATCCCAATTACCTCTCATTTCTAGGACTGAAGCTTTCAACATATCTTCCAAAATTTGAATAATCCGCTCTAATTGTCCATCGGTCTACGGATAAGCGGTACTAAAATATAGTTCTGTTCCCAACTCCCGTTGTTGGCTTTCCTAAAATTTTGAAGCAAAACGTGGATCTCGGTTTGATACAATGGATGTAGGTACACCATATAATCTAACAACTTCATTAATAAAAATCTGAGCTAATCGATCCCGTGAGTAAGTTGTTCAGATAGCCAAGAAGTTTTTTGACTTCATGAGCCTATCGACAATCACCTAAATAGTATCATGATTTTTGGATGTCATCGGCAAACCCATTACAGAATCTATTGTTATGTCCCCCCATTTCTAGCTTAGGAATGGCAGTGGTTGCAGTAATCAAGATGGCTTCTTTCTCTCCGCTTTGAGTTGTTGGAAATTAGACATCTCCCTACATAGCTCATAATTTCTTTCTTCATATTTTTCTACTAAAACATCCTCCTCATGTATTGGTACATTTTGTTAATTCTTGGATGAACAGTGTATCGAGATTGATGGGCCTCCTTCATATTTCCTCCTTTAATTCTTGATCATTTGATACATAAACCTATCCCGAAATGTCAAGACTCCATCGGCAAAAATATTAAAATCAGTCTTAGAGTCCCGAGTTAAATCTCCAGCAATATCTGGTTGAAAGGGATCTTTTATTTGGCCATCCTTAATCTTTTTCAACATCTCTGGTTGGATTTAAAGATACGATAAAATCATCCAATTGCCCTTAACATACCACTAGATATCACATTGCTTTATATTCTCCAGCATTTCTATCTCCTTAATTTGCAACCTTACTATAAAGATTGTTCAACGACTTAGGGTATTTGCTACTACATTGGCATTTTCTAGTTGAGATTGGATCTTACAATCATAATTATTTAAAAAATTGACCAATCGCCTCTTCCTCATATTCAGTTCCTTCTATAAAAATAAGTACTTCAAATTTTTGTGGTCTAAATATATTAGAAACTTCTCACCATGTATATAGTGACTCCAAATTTTTAGTGCGAACATGATTGCTACTAGTTTCAAGTCGTGAGTAGGATATTCTTTTCATGAACCTTTAGCAGCCTTGATCCAAGGCTATGACCTTCTCGTGTTGCATTAGAATACAGCCTAACCCAACGTTGGAAGCATCACAATAAACTATGAATCCACCCGTTCCTTCCGGAATCGCCAGAATTAGAGTAGATGTTAGCTAGTTCTTTAGCTCTTGAAAACTCTGCTCACATTCCTCCATCCAGTCAAACTTAGCTTCCATCTTTGTCAACTGGGTAAGTATAATGATATAGATTCTAAAACATAGTAAATCTCAGTCACTAAGTTAATATAATTAAGTTTAGGGTATGTGAGATATTGATTTTTATGATGTGGTAAAAATGAGTAGTGAGGTTTTGGATTTTCAAAATATGATAATTGGAAGGTATACTGCAATTTTATCAAGGACGGCCAACAATATTAAGAGCCAAGGACAAAAGAAATAATGCCCGAGGACCTGTGCAAAAATAACTGGACAAAGAGTTGGTAACCGGCAGAAAACTGGAGAAAAAATTGTAATATATCGATTTTTGAAGATCTTCGATAATCAAAAATATTAAGTTATGAAGACATGATTTTTCATTAATACATTTAATAGCTAATGTGAAAGTGATGAGAGGATGAGAGGGAGAGTCCAGTCAACTCATGTTGATAGGCTGCTAGGTGACATAAGGCTGGCCACCCAAAGCATTAGGATGCCCAAATAACCACTATGCATCCTTGAGGCCAAATGCCCGGTCACCAAAATATTCGGTCAACGAGTTGACCGGATAAAATGGAAAAGTAGTCGGTATGCTTTGCACCATAGACTAACTGGAGTACGCAAAATGCTGGCCCGCTTTTGAAAACAAATTGGCGGGCAACTTTGCAGAGACTATGAACAACTTTCAAAGACCATAAACAGTGGAGACCACGAACAAATATTCGGAGACCTTAAATGCCAAAGGAATTTTCGGAGACCTTGAGGATGATATCTAGAGGCCTTGAATGCCAAAGATAATCCGGAGACCAAGAGGGATTTTTGAAAATGATTTTCGGAGATGATGATTTTGGAGACCTTGATCCTCCAGAGACGATGATTTCGGAGATAATAAATCCGAAAATCATGATTTCCGGAGACCTAGACTTCTGGAGACAATTAAGTAAATATTCGGAGATGATAGAGTAAGTTTCTAGAAATGGAATTCAGAGTAGATTGAGTAAATTTCTGGAGGTGGAGTAACTCTTTAAGAGGAGACAAGAATAAAATATCGGTAGTAGGTGACCTGCTTCCACCCACTCCGCTAACCTTCTAGAAAGGAAAGGGGAACAAGCAAAGAAGTATAAGTAGTTAACTTATCCCACTTACTACCACTAACCCTAATGCCTATAAATATTAAATCTGAGGATTAGGATAGAAGATTTGGGGCAATTTTTGGGTAAAAGCACGAAGGACTTTTGGCTAGATCTAAGTAAGAAAATTCATAGAACCAATTCTAGGCAAGTGTACCCTATGATTTTACGCTTTAGTGTTTTCATGATCTATTGAGTAAGTTTCTATTTCTATGAGAATTATATTATATTATTTGCTTTCTGTACGTCTAAGTTTGGCTAGCAAATATCGAATGCTTATTTATTTTATATCATTGGTGACATTCATGAACGTAAACATGCTCTCATGAAAACTTCAGTTATTTACACATAAATGAAGTCCCGCATTGGCATGTTTTAAGAAGTCTGGTTATTTGTTGATTTGCATGAGTCTGGTTATTTGCACTTCTAAGGAACTTCGGCTATTTAAACTTCGGATTATTGCTTGATAAGAACTTGAGATTTCTGGAAGCGTATGATTCACAAAATTGGGTGTTGAACGGTCGAGAGTTGTAGGCCTTAAACGTAGCGGTTTTACTGGTCAAGAGCTACAGACCTTAAATGTAGCGGTTGTGTTGGTCAAGATTACGAACTTTAAATGTAGCATTTGATGAGATACGATATGGAATATGACGACCGAGAGATACAGGCCTTAAACGTAGCGGTTTTACTGGTCAAGAGCTATGGATTTTAAATGTAGCAGTTGTGTTGGTCAATACTACGGACCTTAAATGTAGCGTTTGACGAGATATGACGACCAAGAGCTTTAGGCCTTAAATGTAATGGTTTTACTGGTTAAGAGCTACGAACATTAAATATAGCGGGTTTTTAGCGTTTAGCTTTGAATCAACATTTGGCCATGAATCTGCATATGCTTTGGAAACCACTTCGTATAAAAATGATTTCTGCTTATGTTTTAGCTTTTATGGAAATAACTTCGGCCCATGTTTATGTTCTGTATGCACTCTATTCTTATCCTAATTTCTGTTTGAAGTCTTGTATTTAGGCATATGGGTATCTTGCTGGGCTTTTTAGCTCACTCCTCTTCTATTTTTCAGACGATGATGAGTTTATGTCGGACGAGAAGGAATAAAGTCTGATGGACTAGTTAGGCAAAAAAGCTGACTGAAATCAAGTAGCAGTGCATGAGTGATATTGATGTAAATCCCTTTTGGTTATTTTGAAAAATTTTGTAAAATAATTCTGCTGTAAAATTTAATAGATATTAGTATGCTTCCGCATGATTTTATGGTTTGAGTAATTTTGGTTTCTAGCGGCATCTCATGTGTTTGGCTGACTGACCTAGATCCACGGATGGTTAAGATGTTGACCAACCTAAATTGACCGACCCACTTAATTAGGCCGACTCAGGAGCTTCGACTTTATGCGATCCTGTGCACGCGATGTATAACAAAAGAAAAAATTTAAGTCCACCCACATAACTATATATGAACACGGTATAAGTTTGGTTTTGACGGAGGCCAATATGGTGGCATATAGCCATTCCGTCACAGTAAGAGGCTGTAATGTCTCGATTTTCAAATATCCTAATGAAGGTCATATAATGGTCATATAATTAAGATTGGGCTTAATTCGTGTAAAAAATAATAAATTATGAAGAAATTATAATGGCCAAGAAATTATTATCTGCTATGGACAAGAAAGTTGACCGTTGAATTTCATAGTTGACCGAATTGTTGACTAGCAGGATGTAAGGAAGAACCCGGTCAACATACGTTGACTGGTTGATATACATAATGACCGGCTAAGAGAGAGAGAGACTAAGAAATGTTAAAGGTAAAAGTGACTGGTCGACACATTGACTGGCTGATTAGGATTTTGCCTGGTTTACATAATTTGCCTGATATGACAAAATGGCTGGAATGAATATGCAGGAGTGGCCAATTTGCGAGGATTGGGCAAAATGGCAGATCGGGCAAAATACCCGGAATAGTGCAAAATGCTGGAATGGTGCATTTGGCTGAAATGCATAATTTGCCAGCTATAGTGCACTTGACCGGAATGCACAATTTGCTTGCTATGGTGCAAAATGCCGGAATGGAGCATTTGGGCAGAATGATACATTTTGGACGTGTTGGTATATTTTGTCGGAATGAAGCAAATTGATGAAATGGAGTAAAATGACCGGTATACCTTGTAGAAAAAAATGACTAGTATGACAAAATGAGATAAAATTACCAGTTTGCAGCAATTTAACGGAATTGGTGGAATTACCGATTTGTAGGAATTTACTGGTATGGATGAAAAATGTCGCTATGCTTTTGAAGAAAATGACTAGTTGCAAATGCTGGTATAAATTTTGAGGAAAAATGTCTAGTTGTCAAAATATCCGGTCAACACTCTCTCAACCGGCAGACTGTGAGGTAGAATCTCGTCAGCACCCTGTTGATTGGTTAGGCAAGGTAAGGGGAAATGATCTGGTCAACTAAAGGTTGACCGGCTAAGAGAGGCCAAGACATGATGAGGAAACAATCCGACCAACTGAGAAAGGAGAATGGATTTCTACCGGAGAGGATTGAATGAATGTTTAGAGACGATTTCTAGAGAGGACTGGGAGGAAATCCGAAGACGATTAAGTGAATTTTCGAAGACGTTTTTCGGAGAGAATTTTTGGAGAAGATCCCCGGAGTAGATTGATAGAAGATGGCTGAAGTAAAATAATGAATGAATCATTAATCAATTGTGAGAGTCCACTGGATTTGGCCTATTAACCAATATTGATTTAAGGTCGGAATGGTCCAACTAGAGTAGATGAACTGCTTCCACCTGTTTAAATGATCTAGAATTCTCTAGAAGATGAAATGAGAAAAAAATATCTGAAGTAGGTAACCTGCTCCCACCTACTCCGTTGACCTTCTAGAAGGGAAAATAGAGTAAGAAAAGAGGTACGAAATAGTTAACTTGCCCCTACCTACTCCCATCTACCCCATTGCCTATAAATACTGAGTCTATGGGTTTGAGAGCAAAGCTTCAGAAGCAAAGAAAAGGGGTATGAAGAAGATAAAAGAGGCAAAAGAAACGAAGGAGAAGAAAGGAAGGTAGAAAATCCGATGCCGAAATTAAGTAAGGAAATATGTAGAAAAGGCTAAGGCAAGTGTACCCAAGTTTTTACTAAATTCATGTTTTGAATATGATAAGCATTATTGCTTCAATGCTTTTCTTCAAGCATGTCGTAATGATTGCTTTCTTATGCTCATCGCATGTGGTATGTTTACATGGGATTTTGTGCTATGATCCATGCTTGAATAATGTTAGAATTCCTTTTTGTTTATGACCAAAATAGAATTATGAGTATTAGCATGTTGATGATGTTTATGGATGTAAGCATGTTTCCTTAAAGAACCCCAGTTATTTGCATATAAAAGAAGTCCAATTATTTACATTATTGAGTAACTTCGCCGATTCATGCACTTAAAGAACTTCGGTCTTTTGCATGTTTAAGAACTTCGGACCTCTGTGCATTGTGAACTTCGGACGATGCTCTTTAAACTTCAGATTTTTGGAAGATCATGATTTACGAAAATGGATTTTGGGCGGCTGAGAGTTGCAAGCCTTAAATGTATCGGTTTTGTTGGTCAAGAGTTACGGACCTTAAATGTAGTGATTTTGGACAGCTGAGAGCTGCAGGCATTAAATGTAGCGGTTTTGTTAGTCAAGAGTTACAGACCTTAAATGTAGTGGGTTTTCAACATTTGGTTTGGATCGATTTTTGACGGAAATTGGTTTTGGAAGTGAAACATGCTTTGGTAACAATTTCTCATGAAAATGACTTTGGCTCATGTATTATATTTTCATGAAAAACACTACAGCCCATGGTCATATTTCGCATGCATATGGTTATTATTTCGTTTTTTTAGTTCGGTGAATATATATATATATATATATATATATATATATGCATGTTTTCGTTTATGGATGCTTTGTTGGGTTTTTGCTCACTCCTCTTCTGTTTTCTAACTTTCAGATGATGATGAGTTTATGCCGGACGAGAAAGAATAGGATCGGACGGACTAGTTAGGAAGGAAAGGTTGATTTAGATGCCTGTAGTAGCTAAAGATCGACATTGATGTATTTTGGGACAATCTGGAATCTTTTGTAAAATGATTCCGTTATGAAAATATAAACGATATTTAGATGCTTCCGCTAACATTTTATGGTTTGAGAAATTTTGGTTTCTAATGGCATCTTAATTCGTTTGTTTTCTTTGGTTTCATGTGACCGACCTAAAATCCTCAAACGTCAAGATGTTGACCGACCTAGTTTGACTGACCTACTTATTAGGCCGATTCAGGAGCTTCAGCCTTATGCAATCTTGTGTGCATGTGTGATGAAATTTAAGTCCACCCTTCTTTATTGTCACTTATGCAGAGTATATTATCAAGTTATATGTTGGTCTTTGTATGTGTTCAGTGACAGAGGCCATATGGTGGACTGTGGCCCGTTCCATCACAGAGGCTTAACAATTCTAGAGAAATTCTCTATGAATTTGTGATAGTAACCTACCATGCCTAAGAAACTTCGAACTTTAGTTACCGCTGTAGGTCAGCTCCAACTGGTAACCGCTTCAACCTTCTTTGGGTTAGCTGAAATACCTCCTTTGGTAATAACATGGCCCAAAAATGTCACCTCTTCAAGTCAAAACTTACATTTTTTTAGTTTTGCGTATAACTTTTTCTTTTGAAGAGTCTGGAGCACAATTCTCAAATGCATCTCATACTCCTCATAACTTTTGGAATATATTAAAATATCATCAATGAACTCAACCACAAACTTATCAAAATTCAATTGAAATACCCGACTAATCAGATCTATAAAGGCTGTGGGAGCATTAGTCAATCCGAATGGCATAACCAAAAACTCATAGTAGTTGTACCTTGTTCGAAAAGTAGTCTTTGGCACATCCTCCTATTTGATCCTCAATTGATGATATCCAAAATGAAGATCAATCTTGCAGAATATTTTGGTTCCTTGCAGCTAATCAAATAGAACATCAATCCGTAACAACGGATATTTGTTCTTGATCGTGATCTTGTTTAGTTCATGATAATCAATGCATAATCGCAAGGTCCTGTCCTTTTTTACAAATAATACCGGTGCGCCCCAAGGAGACACACTTGCTTTGATAAAGCCCTTATCCAGTTATTCTTATAATTGCTACTTTAACTCATTTAGCTCAACAAGCACCATTTTGTACCTGGTACAAGCTCAATTTCAAATTCTATTTCTTGATGTGGCAATAAGCCAGGCAATTCTTTGGGAAATACATCTTCGAATTCACAGACCACCAGAATATCCTTGATCGGCATATTGTGGATTTCAGTAATACTAGCGTAAACTTGATAAGCTGACATCTACTTTGGATCAAATGCTAAGCATGTAGGGCAAAAATCAATATGGGCATCTCCTTTCACCTGATCCCTTAAATATGAAATGGTTCACATCTCAAAATAATAAAGTAAACCCATTTGTGGAAACCCATTTGTGGAAGCAATCTCTACTAGCGTGATAATTTGCTAGCTAGTTTATTGTGAGGTTCCGGATTTGTGAACCCGACAATTATGAGGTGATTAGTATGTTAATGATCAATACTAATCTCATGGGATGATTAAGGTTTGATATCGGAAGAAAAATCGGGAAATTACCAGTCGTCCGCCGCTGGAGCCGCCGGCGAGAGCTCGCGCTTTGGCGCCGAGCCGAGGCTCGGCGGATAAACGAGAACCGGCCCGTGGCTGGCCGCCGACAGCCGCCGATGGGGCGCTCGAGCGGTGGCCGGTGGCAAGACGGCCGCTCGGCCGGCCGCCGAGCGGCGGCTGGCAGATATAAACGCGCCGCGCCCTCTTTTCTCCCATTTTTCGATCGGGACCGAGGGTTTGAGGGAGAGGAGGCGCGATTCGGGGAGAGAGAGAAGGAAGGAGATCGAGCCCGAGAGTCCGATTCCGTCCAAAGCCAGTATAAAGGTGAAAGCACGCGTCGAGGCAAGTGTTCTCATACCCACTTCTCGTTCTCTTTCGTTGTTTTATGTATTTTCGTTGGGTATTTTGTGTCGATACCCACGGGGAATGTTAGAATATCGATACCCATGCCTTGAGGTCCGAGAAAATGTAGTTAGTTGTCCGAACCGGGTCCGATTCGCCCGGGTGATTTGCGCCGGAACCCTAACCTACGGGATTTTGGGGGTTTCCCGTCTCCCGGCCCCGTATCATGAAATTGACCCCAAAATTGGAAAGCCCACGTCCCAAATATGAACATATGTCGGCCGCGGGTCCGATCTCGCGCGTTTGGACCCGTTCGCGGCGTCCGAGCCCATTAAAGGGGCGCTGTCACTGTTCACCCGAGACCGAAGGTGGACTTTACGCGTTGTCGCCTTCGGGAAATGTTGAAAGAACCCTAGAATATGAATACCCGTATCCCAATTGTGTGTACACATCGACCGGATGCCGAATCTCGCAAGATTTGACCCGTTCGTGGCATCCGGGAGCCTTGATAATGTCCCGTTGTCGATAATCCGGAAATGAATGGGAAGTTGTGTACTTCCACCCTCGTGACAAGTAAATCGAACCCCAAATGTGTAATCCGTGGTGTACAAATGTACGTCACGAATCCACCGGACGTCCGATTTTCCAAGTATCGAACCGTGTATGGCGTCCGGGTGTTCCAAGAGAAATCCGATAATGTTTACCCAAAACGAGACGAGAAATGCAAAGTGAAATGTGATCCTAATTGTAATAAAAGAACGTTTAAATGATTAAACGTGAACGTAAACCCGAATGTGAATCCTTGTCTTTGGAGGCAAAGGAATGAGTCTCGGAGGTTCCAAAGTGACTTGTGATCATTTGAGGTAAGAATCGATCTCTTTTGGGAACTTGAGTTGATTATGGTGACTAAGGGAACTGGATCCCGTAGAAAGTGGGGCGAACTTGTGATGACTTGGATTAAGGGAATTGAGTCCCATTGGATATTGAGATCCTTGACGTGCATGGAAGGGAGTCCACATTGTGCTTGAGATGATGTGATTGATGATGTAATCTCCGGTTGGAGATGATTGTGATGGGAATGAGATTTCCGAGATATGATTGTATGGCAAATGTGGATTTTCCCTCTCCAGTGTCGAACCTAACCTTGAAACTAGGACCCGAGTCATATGGGTAGTATTCTCTAGTGTACCATGTCCATCGTGGTGGGAACCCGAGGGATACTTGGCCACGTATTCGGCGCTCGTGTGAGCGGGTGATGTCTGTGGTACGCTTTAGGAAACTACTGTGGAAGGACGAGGATTGCCCTGGACCCGGGGTGTGGGGTGTGTCGACACTACATATTGAGATGTAGTTGTCGGTGATGATTGTTGCATGGATGCAACCGAGGGTCGTGTCTTACCGGCCAAAGTAGTAGCCGTGGCTTTAGAATGTGTAGCGAACACATTCCTGTCCTCGCTCTCTCGCATCGTTGGTTAGTACGATCTACTAGCCGGGTCCGCAAAGACGATGTAATAATGAAAATGAATAATATCCATTGATGAACCGAATGAATAAAGTGACTCCAAGATACGAACCGTAAGAAGCGTGAAACCGATGGTCAAGATGAAACCATGAGAAGCGTAGGGATCAAGTGATTCGATTGTTCCCATTCCCTCTCCCGTTCACGATTTTGGAAAGTATGTATTCCTCTCGTTTGATCCTTGTTCATGCCTCGAGGGGTGTTTATGATTACATTTCTTTGAGTGTTTGGCTCCTCTTGCTTTGTTTGATGTTTTTCCTTTCGAGATGAGAACACTTAGTGCGCATGTAGATAGAGCAAGAGAGAGACTTGCTCGATGAGATTCGGGCTGACGGCGAGTGCGCGAAGGCTCGGACTTAGAGTTGGATCGGATTGTGGACGGCCACTCGGGGTTGAGCGTGGCTCATTATTGTTATTTTATGGTTTTATTATGCTTCCCAGATGTATGATGATTTAGTTATGCTTAGCGTCTGTATATTTATGTTTGGAGTTTTGTTTAATTAGATGGCATCTCTAGATCCAGATCCGATCGTAGGTTGTGTCTCGTGTTGGAGCCATGGATGATACGGCAAAAGATTGTGATCTGTGTGGCGTGTTGTAGGCTTTGAGTTAAGCCTTTTGTTTAGATGTGTGCTTGTTGCGGGATATTTTAAGCGGAGTTGTATTTTTGGTTTTCATCCGGTTGCAGAGGAAACTCTGCCGATTTTCGGTAGAGTCCATAGGTTAATTATGGGCTCTAGGGTGTGTTTAGGCATTGTGGAGGTTATTGATGGAGAATAATCCGTTCCGTCATGTTGGTATCGAGAGAATAAGAGAGATGCCTAGGTTTGATTCAATCGTATGCGGAAGCTTAGGTTTGATAAAGATTGATCGTTTTTCGCGAATGAAGGCTGTGAGGACTGAGTTAGTCCGGAGGTAGTTTTGGTTACCCGGTCCTAGAACTTCGACTAGCGCTAAGTTAGAAGCGATAATTTAATTCGGATGGCTAGCCTACACGTCCTAGCTTGTGTTCTAGGAGTGGCTTGATCCGAATTGTTTCGGTTTCAAGAAAATATTAGTAGCGGCTCCTGAATGGGGACTACTAGTATTGGATTGCCAACTGTAGGTCGAGAGAAAGATGGTGTGTCGAGACACCTTAGTGGTTGAATTTGATCGGTGTTGATTGGACTTTTGAACTGATCAGTGTTGCTTCGAGGCCTAAGTTAATTGATCTCGGTTTGAGGTTTAAGTTTGATCGGTTCTTGGTTGAAGTCCTTGGATCGGTACTTTGCTTCGAAGGGTTGCCGGGACAACCTAGAGAGTGTGATGAATTGGGTGGAGTTAAGATCGAGCATATGAAGCTCTAAGTTGGAAATTCATGAAGTGTCTGGACTTCTTGGACGTCTAGATCCTTAAGATTGAGATGTGGATTTTGAGGTTGAAGATATCGTTGTGGTGACCCCATGTATCGATAGAAGACACGGCGTGTTGCCCTGAATGGATAGGAAGTGAAGTCGACCTCGGGTGGTTGACGTGAGAAAGATCTTGAGTCTCGAGGATTAAGAAATATGGTCCCATGCATTATGGAAGCTTCTTGAATTGATTTTGTGTCAATGAGACTGCGGGATCGCGTCTCATTAGTGGTTTATTCGATCGCGAGATTTAAGGATGCCTTTAGTCATGGACAGGCCATGAGAAGGGTCAGTGTTTATATCAGGATCCTATGATATGAACCCAGGTGTTAATGTCGCCTTTCGTGGCAGGAGGAGAGCTTCTGGGGTTTAGTATTGTGACCTGATGTTGTTTTGAGAATTCCAAACCCATGTTGGGATTGTGGTTGAGATTGTGTAATTGGGAGGATCTAGGCTTGGCGGTAATGTCAAGAGCGACTTAGTATTCGGAAGGGCAAGGAAATATGGCAGCGGCTATTCATGGATGAATCTTGAATGAATGCTTTTCCGAAGAGATTTTGAAACTAGGATCTAAGTTATAGATAGTACGGGTGTTGGATTGAGGATGGTTGTATCCTCTGATCATGGAGTGAAGAAATCCAGCACCGTAGGATCAGAGTTCGGCGGTGATGGTGCATGCAAAAATTTGTGGATTGCCGAGTTGGGAGATGAAATTTCCCAAGCGTGATGTCACAGCACGTGCTTCTTGGGGACCCTGAGTATGTTTATGGTTTTGTGATTCCAGGGGTTAAGGATCTAAGTCCGATACAAGTGGTATCGAGGTTGTGATATCATTGGAGCTTGTGAATATGATTGGTTGGGTTAATTTGAATCGTCTTGTGGTGTCAATCTTGTCGTGACGTTTAAATGATTCGGTCAGTAAGTTATCGGATTGATTGCCTAGTAATTGAATCGTGCAATTTTGGGTATGAACTTGAGATAGTTAAAGTGTTAAGCCATGATCTGATCTTAATAGTAGTTCGGTGGACGAACTGCAGTGCTAATTTGGTCGGATTGGTAAAAGATAACATCCGACAATCAGGTTGTGGGATTTGGAGCATGAGTTTGAATTGATCGAGGTATCAAGAAATTGATATCGTCTTTCTTGTAAATCAATTGATCGAGGATGTTATCGAAAGGGAAGAGTCGGTCGAGTTATCTTATGATCGGTAATTCGAGGTCATATCGAATCAATGCCAACCGTTGAGGATTTTAGGTAAGTAGTGGAAGTATCGGCTTTGGTACTATGGTTGAATATTTGAGAACCTTTGAGGTAAATAGATGGACCGATAAGGTGTTTTTATTTAATTTCAAAATTGGCTAGGAGACTAATGATTGGATGATCGGGCTTTGCGGACGGATGGGCATAGTCAAGTGAGCCGTCGTGAAGGCTTGATGAATTCTAAAGATCGATCCGGGGTCCGTAATGGGACCGTTGTGGATCAATAGGAGTTGTAGCCCCGACGGTATCCGGGTCAAGGAAACGGTCATCGCTGTAAGTCGAGAAAACGCCGTTTGGGTCTTGTTGGATCGATGGCGTTTCATGAAGTATTATGAGATGATCTTTCAATTAATGTCGGGGTCGATGTTGAAGTAGCTTCATGTGATAATCGGGAATTTCAAGGATATCGATGGTGTGTGCAATCATCTTTGATCTAATTGGATAGGGTGATTGATGTTCGTGACATTGGGTTGACCCCTAACGGGTCCAGATGAGTTCTCGTGGAAAGTAATATCTTTGAGTTAAGTGGGGGAGGAGTTCGGGATTAGTGTTACCCTCCCACGTGTACGTCGGAAATTGGCCATTGAGGTTTCTTTGAAAACTCGTGAATATTGTCTTCGGAGATAGGAAGATGATCATATGGCCTTGCATGTGGTCAGATTTGTCTAAAGATTGAGGAAGTAAACCTCGGTGTTTTCCTTGGGTCAGTAGGCATTGATGTTGGAAATTGATGCTACGAATCTTGGACGTGTTTGTCTTGGGAGTTTCATAGGTAATGTGAAAGTTAAATCGCTTGTAAGTCCAAATGATTGGATGTTAGAATGTCGTGATCTTGCTGGAAGTTAGAATCGTATTCGGTTTTGGTCAGTTGGCTCGTTGATATGCCAACGGGATCTTGAGGTTACTAAGTGATCGGAATTTTGAGATCTGGGCAAGAATGGAAAGTCTTGTCAACTTTTTGGGAGATTGTTTTGATTGTGCCGTAATTTAATGATTTGAGGATTGATCAGAGTGCGCAGAGTAAGCGTTGTGGGCCCGTGGCCCAGAGATTTCTAAATAAGTTTGAGGTTCCAGTGATCGATCTCTTTCGAGGTTCCAGTGATCCGATTGAAGTGTCGGATTGAGTTGGGAAATTGAGGCTTGTTAAATTTCGGGGACGAAATTTTATTAAGTGGGGGAGAATTGTGAGGTTCCGGATTTGTGAACCCGACAATTATGAGGTGATTAGTATGTTAATGATCAATACTAATCTCATGGGATGATTAAGGTTTGATATCGGAAGAAAAATCGGGAAATTACTCGGGTCCGGCCGCCGGAGCCTCGCCAAAGAGCTCGCGCTGCTGGCGCCGAGCCGAGGCTCGAGCGGATAAAACCGAACCGGCCCGTGGGCTGGCCGCCGCCAGCCGCTCGATGGGGCGCCGAGCGGTGGCGGTGGGCAGCTCGGAAGCCGCCGCCGCTCGAGCGGCCGGGCGCAAAGATAAAACGCGCGCGCCCTCTTTTCTCCCATTTTTCGATCGGGACCGAGGGTTTGAGGGAGAGGAGGCGCCGATTCAGGAGAGAGAAGGAAGGAGATCGAGCCCGAGAGTCCGATTCCGTCCGAAAGCCAGGTATAAAGGTGAAAGCACGCGTCGAGGCAAGTGTTCTCATACCCACTTCTCGTTCTCTTTCGTTGTTTTATGTATTTTCGTTGGGTATTTTGTGTCGATACCCACGGGGAATGTTAGAATATCGATACCCATGCCTTGAGGTCCGAGAAAATGTAGTTAGTTGTCCGAACCGGGTCCGATTCGCCCGGTGATTTCTTAGGAACCCTAACCTACGGGATTTTGGGGTTTCCGTCTCTCCGGCCCCGTATCATGAAATTGACCCCAAAATTGGAAAGCCCACGTCCCAAATATGAACATATGTCGGCCGCTGAGTCCGATCTCGCGCGTTTGGACCCGTTCGCGGCGTCGAGCCCATTAAAGGGCGCTGTCACTGCTCACCCGAGACCGAAGGTGGACTTTACGCGCGTTGCCTTCGGGAAATGTTGAAAGAACCCTAGAATATGAATACCCGTATCCCAATTGTGTGTACACATCGACCGGATGCCGAATCTCGCAAGATTTGACCCGTTCGTGGCATCAGGAGCCTTGATAATGTCCCGTTGTCGATAATCCGAAATGAATGGGAAGTTGTGTACTTCCACCCTCGTGACAAGTAAATCGAACCCCAAATGTGTAATCCGTGTACAAATGTACGCACGAATCCACGGACGTCCGATTTTCCAAGTATCGAACCGTGTATGGCGTCAAGGTGTGTCCAAGAGAAATCCGATAATGTTTACCCAAAACGAGACGAGAAATGCAAAGTGAAATGTGATCCTAATTGTAATAAAAGAACGTTTAAATGATTAAACGTGAACGTAAACCCCGAATGTGAATCCTTGTGCTGGAGGCAAAGGAATGAGTCTCGGAGGTTCCAAAGTGACTTGTGATCATTTGAGGTAAGAATCTGATCTCTTTTGGGAACTTGAGTTGATTATGGTGACTAAGGGAACTGGATCCCGTAGAAAGTGGAAGCGAACTTGTGATGACTTGGATTAAGGGAATTGAGTCCCATTGGATATTGAGATCCTTGACGTGCATGGAAGGGAGTCCACATTGTGCTTGAGATGATGTGATTGATGATGTAATCTCCTAGGTTGGAGATGATTGTGATGGGAATGAGATTTCCCGAGATATGATTGTATGGCAAATGTGGATTTTCCCTCTCCAAGTGTCGAACCTAACTTGAAACTAGGACCCCGAGTCATATGGGTAGTATTCTCTAGTGTACCATGTCCATCGTGGTGGGAACCCGAGGGATACTTGGCCACGTATTCGGCCGCTCGTGTGAGCGGGTGATGTACGTGGTACGCTTTAGGAAACTCTTTGTGGAAGGACGAGGATTGCCACGGACCCGGGGTGTGGGGTGTGTCGACACTACATATTGAGATGTAGTTGTCGGTGATGATTGTTGCATGGATGCAACCGAGGGTCGTGTGCTACCGACCAAAGTAGTAGCCGTGGCTTTAGAATGTGTAGCGAACACATTCCTGTCCTCGTTCTCTCGCATCGTTGGTTAGTACGATCTACTAGCCGGGGTCCGCAAAGACGATGTAATAATGAAAATGAATAATATCCAATTGATGAACCGAATGAATCCAGTGACCCAAGATACGAACCGTAAGAACCGCGTGAAACCAGTAATTCAAGATGAAACCATGAGAACTGTAGGGATCAAGTGATTCCAGTTGTTCCTGTTCCCTCTCCTGTTCCCTGATTTTGGAAAGTATGTATTCCCTCTCGTTTCAGTCCTTGTTCATGCCTCGGAGGGGTGTTTATGATTACATTTTTTGAATTTGTTGGCTCTCTTCTGTTTGATGTTTTTCCTTTCAGATGAGAACACTTTTGGCGCATGTAGATAGAGCAAGGAGAGAGACTTGCTCGATGAGATCATTTTGGACGGCGAGTGCGCGAAGGCTCGGACTTAGAGTTGGATCGGATTGTGGGCCACTCGGGGTTGGCGTGGCTCATTATTGTTATTTTATGGTTTTATTATGCTTCCAGATGTATGATGATTTAGTTATGCTTTGCGTCTGTATATTTATGTTTGGAGTTTTGTTTAATTAGATGGCATCTCTCAGATCCGATCGTAGGTTGTGTCTTGTGTTGGAGCCATGGATGATATGGCGATATTGTGATCCTGTGTGGCGTGTTGTAGGCTTTGAGTTAAGCCTTTTGTTTAGATGTGTGCTTGTTGCGAGGATATTTTAAGCAGGTTGTATTTTTGGTTTTCATCCAGTTGCAGAGGAAACTCTGCCGGATTTTCGGTAGAGTCCATAGGTTAATTATGGGCTCTAGGGTGTGTTTAGGCATTGACGGAGGTTATTCAATGGAGAATAATCCGTTCCGTCACATCTATCCCCAATATTGCGTCGAAATCATACATGTCCAATAAAATTAAGTCCACTTCCATTCTCAACCCATTAATTGCCACTACGCATTTTGAGTATATAATATCGTTAATGAACGATGATCTCGTAGTGTTGACACTACTAAGAAGAAGTCTAAAAGTTGTGTAGATGATGCATGATTGCATACAAATTGAGAAGATACAAATGAACGAGTGGATACCGAATAAAATAATGCATGGGCCGAAACATCACAGATAAGAATAGTACCTTCGACCACATTCGGAGATGTTTCTGCCTCCTGTATGGTGATCTCAAATGGTTTGCTCGGGATGGTGGGCTTCTTTGTCTCGGTCCTCTTTGGATGGGGACAATTCTTTATGCCATGGCTTGCCTGACTACAGTTTATAACAGACTCTAATAATTTAAAGCATGGTTTGTCACCATGTAATTTCCTTCAATGATGACATGGAGTTGCCACTGCTTGCTAGCCTAGTGCTGCCTGTTTACCTTTCTTCTCTTGCTCTGCCTGCTTAACTCTCTTCGGTGGCCTTCCCGATCTCGAACTAGAACTCACACCTACATTGCCACAATGAGACATTTTCTTTGTGATGAAATGGATTTTTTTTTTCGTTCTCTAATGAATTTTGCCAATGATCATACAAAACTGAAGCCCAAAATAACATCTTAGAATTCTAAGAAAAAATAAACAGAGTTTTTCCTAAAATTGGGCTAAACTGATACAATCAGCCTGAATTGAACATATAATTATAGAAAATAATATACATCAACACACTTTTTTATCACAGACACAGGATCTTCTAACGCCATATACACAACCATGGCTCTAAATTGACATTCTAGTCCACTACATCGAATTTTATACAAGAGATACCATCTAGGACTGTACAAATCCAAAAAGCAGATAGTGAAAGCAGAACTATTTTCATAAAATAAACCTACGGAAGCATAATTTATTATTTCAACAAAATGAAAGGCCTACTATGACCATTTATATATAAGCAATATCCATCCACAAGTAAAATATTACAAGCAAAACTATCAAAATTTTCAAAATCTTCAAGATGACTTAAAGGCTCCAAATCTTCCTTGCTAAACTTTGCCTGTTCTTGCTCGTCAGGAATCGATTCTACTGTTCATTTAGAGGGGAGGAAAATAATAGAGTGAGTTGAAGCCAAGCAAGTTACCGTAAAAGCATGTAAGTAAAATACTTTCATGTAGAATATAAGTACAGATAAGCAAAATCATGGAATTATTCAAAGAACAGAAACAAATAAGGAAACAAGAGAAAGTAGAAATCAGTATAACATGCTTCGGAAATCATAAATCAGTATAACAGGCATTAGAAATAAGAAACCGGTATCAAACTCTGTAAATTCTAGAAATCCCACTTTACTATCCGAAGGACCGCACTAGTAAACTCTACTAGCCAAGGGGGTGAATAATCGAAGATAGATTGTGTTACGCACACAATCAGAGGCCAGGAATAGAATAAGAATATCCCTTTTGGTGGGATTATATACAGGAATACCTCTTAAAGGTAGGTCACACACAGCATTCTATCCTTTAGGCTAACGCCTTGAGGAAGGTCGAACCATTTATAACTCTATGAACAGAGTTATCCTTGATTATCACTGTAACATTCCAAGACATGTCGGAGAACCTTACCTGACTATATATCAGTTCTAGGTCTAAATTAATAGAATTAAAAATATCTTTCTTCTTATTTCTTAACTTTTAACTCATTGTGCTTCAGAAAGCCAGTTAGATTTATATACATAACCCTTCAGATAGCTTCAAAAATTCACAGTACTATAACAGTACAGTTCCATGAAAATTTTTTTCAAATAAAAATCATAGCATGAGCAATAACCCTTTATAACTCAACATTTACATCTCAAGATTTAAGGATTTTAAACATCAAATTCCTAATTTTCGTTCTAGGGTTTCACACAAATCTTCCGATCTTAAATCGGATATCAAACACATCTTTATTTATGAAATCAATGCCATAAATCAAAATACATATACAAAACCATGCATTTAAACCAAAGATCTCCAAAATTTTGAGCTAGTGTTTTGCACAAAGCTTCTGGACTTAAATCAGACACTAAACACATGTTTATTTATGAAATCAATACCATATATCACAACACATATGTGTAAATATGAAATATATCCTAACAATTAAGAGAAACGTGCTTTATTAATATTAATGATGGAGGAAGAAGATTTTAGAGTATAAATACCAATTTAGAGGTATTAAAAAGCGGTAAAAACGGAGAATAACGTCTGAGGTACACTTGCCTTCACCCACTTTACTGTTTTTTTCACTTTGATCAGATGAAAATTGGTGGAGAACTCTTTCTCTTCTCTTTTCCTTCCCTTCCTCCTTTGTGCTTCTGCCGTTCGGGCCTCGAGTTCTCTCCCCCTTTCCTTTTTAAAGAAAAATGAATCAAGTCGGCTGAAGTGAAATCACGCCTTTGCTCGAGTGCACAGCAGGTGCGTAGCGAGCGTTAGCTCTCGGCCAGGGCCTCGCTCGAGCACCTCAGGTGAGCAGTGAGTGGGGCTTTACTGGTTTTTGGCACCTGCTTCTGTGCTCGAGCGCGCGGCAGACGCCGTACTATTGGACAGCATATCAGTATACAACATCCCTATTTTCTTTCCTTTTACTTCCGAAACTCATTCTCCCATGTATATTTAGTCTTATCTTAGTAATTATTATTTTAATTACTTTTAAATTATTATGTTTCGGGATTGGGATCTCACATTCTTCTTGAAAGATTCCTCCTTTTTAAGCTCCTTTTCAAATATTAGAGCTCAATCCAACACTTCTCCATAAGTCTGTAATTTCATGGTTGATAATTGCTTTCTGATATTATCTTGCAATCCTTGTTAAAATTTCTTCGCTTTACTTATCTCCTCCTCCACCATTAAAGAAGCATAATGAGATAGCTCAGTAAACTTTCCTGGTGGTTGGAGGAAAAATAATTCTCCAGAAAAGATTATTCGAACATTCCCTAAATAATCTCGTTCTTGGGCATTCCTAGAGCTCTTTTCTTCATTGACCACTATTATCGGCTTTGCCTTCTAGTCGATATGAAGCAAATAAAACCTTATCCTCCTCAACACATCGAATAACAGAGAACACCTTTTTAAGTCTTTGAATCCATGTCTCTACCTTGACCAGATCTAATTTGCTCAGAAACTCGGGCACATGTTTGTTTGTAAAATGATCAGAAGCTAATGTTTTGGGATTTACAACAGGAGTTAGAGCTGGTGTAGGAGTTGGAGCTAAATTACACTGCTCCATTGTCTCCATAAAATTTTCCATTCTCCCTAGTAGATTTAAATATTCTGCTTCTCGATATTGACATCTACTGGCATTGCCTCGGATACGTCTTTGTCTATCTACCATTTCTATAATCCTAATAGTGCCAATTTAAAAATTCAGGTTAGATCAAGCTTATGAACTAACAACTACTTATTTTAAGGCCATCACTAGAATTTACACTAATTTTCCTATTATCGCTAACTAGTTCAGCCATAAATATCCAACCAAGTCTAAGCTTCTACACAAGATTAATTAATCCTAAAGTATCTATTTCTCAGATATCATCTGTCATAGATCATCTGCCTTCTACTTAATATCTATGAATACTTAAACATATTGATTCGTCGTATTACATAAATAATATTTAATCATTATACACAGGATCCACATAATTACCACCTCCTAAATTGTTCCAACACTATACAAATAAAATATAGTATCGGACTCTTCAGAGATGCTTACTAGGAACCCAAATTCATTGCTATAAAATTTTACGGAAGTATAAATAATAACCATAATAGCAAATTGTGGACGCATAACAATTGAATAATACCAAAGTCATGTTCATTTTATTACTAGATCAGTTACAAAATTTTATACGCCCACTACATTTTCATTAAAATACATTGAGAACATACGCCTAAACCACTCTGGTCTTTACTCTTGCTCATTGGGTATAAACTCCTAATCGTCATCTGAAGGGTTAGGAAAAAAATAAAAGGGTGCGTCAAATGCTCATCAAAGTACATATAAGTAAAGACACGTACATTTATACTTAAAATAGACAAATATATAAGAGGAACATGGTTCATCTAAAACATGCATGAAATATTATTTTCTTTAACTTTTTTTTGTTGAGTCTTAATTTTTATTTGTCTTTATGGATTAGGGTAAGTAGACCTTATTAGCTAACGGAGTAGTCAATCAATGAAAAGATTATGTATACTTCCACACAATCTAAGACTAGACCCTCCTATTCAACACCCACAGATGGGCGGTATACTTTTAATTCAGTATATGGGGCTATAACTTATGCCGCCAAAAGTTTTCTTATGGCCGAGGGGTAGTCTTTGAATTGTTACTGTAATATCTTAAGGTATGTCAGGGATGTCATCTGGTGAAAATGATTCATTAGTCTAATTTCTTAACCCATTTTAAAAATTTTATATGGAAGCTTTTACCTTATTCTTACTACTTTTTCCTTAATTTTTTTCACTCTGTGAGAAAATACTTCTCATTCATGGAATATACAAGGTTTCCATATAATTTTTCATAATATCGAACATATGACCATAAAATATGATAACTAGAAATAAACTATAAATCATAAAGAAATCAATGCATTTTTTGATTTCATACCTTTAACCTTAAACTGTTACATGTGTTAAAATTCAGATTTAATATGTGATATATTCAGCTAATTTGGTTATCAGTTCGATAGTTAGTTTGGGGCCAACTCGGGTCAATTTCTTCAATCAATTTTTGTACAATTTTTTATGGATTTGGTTATCAGTTCGTAACCGATTTAACGGTCGGTTCCAGGGTCGGTCCCTTCTGATTTTTCTATAATTTGTAAACCAGCTTGATGAACTATTTTAATGGTTCATCACACATTTGTGAGATAAAAATTTCAGCATTCTGGCCAGTTCATCTACCTGGTTTAAGGCCCGATTCGGGTTTTATTTTTACCGATTAATAATTTAACATTACCCCTATTATCTTAGTAAATTTTTGGGTGCCTGTTCATCTAGTTTGGGAACTAGAACATAATCGATTTAGTGGCCATAATCCCAACAACCACTAGAAAGTTGGTGGTTGATTTTGGCACCATTTAGGGCCCGGTTCAGTAATCTTTCCATGGAGTTTGGGGAGGCCAGTTCATTGTAGATAGGTTAGCCTTAGTATATTATACTTTTGTTGGGCTGGCTACCGTTCAGCCGAATAGGGTCGATTCGATCAATTTTCCCTAACCTACCAGTTCAGCATTAGTACGATGTACCGTATTTCCAATCGAAAATCGGACAGAATTCCAACTGTAATACAGACGTTAGACTATATAAAAAAACTAGTACAATCTCCTATGACATCATATAAAAACCAAAATACTCTAACATCTAGACCAATACATAACAATCAACAAAGGATCCAAATTGCCACAGTTATTTTTATGGCTCTAACATCTTATCTCCAGACAAAACATTGGACACAGAGAGATGCAATTAGGTACATGATACAAATCATAATAACCTGCGGAAGCATATATAGATATCCATACAAAGCGGATTATACTATCAGTTCTACACCAGTATATTACAGATACATGTATATCTCATAATACAATAATCATCCTTATATGTATACAAAACTACAAAGTATAAATTCTTGATATGATCTTCTAGGTCCCAAGCTTAGCCATCATTTAATCATTACTCCGCCTCATCAGGTCAAAATATGTGATCATCTAAAGGTAAGGAAAAGCAGCAACGGTGAGCCAAATATTTAGTAAGGCACAATATAGTAAAAATAAATGCAGTATACTCAATATAAACCAATAAGAAGGGAATAGAAACAAGATGCATAATGTGAAACATGATCAAATATATTTCCAAAATATAAAAACTTTTCACATTTTATTTCCGATTCTTTTAGGTTTTAAAATATAGAGAAATCTTTGTATTCTTTTCAGATCTGAGCTAGTGGGTCTTACCAGCTAATAGAGCAGATGATCGATGAATGGAATGTGTATGTACCCACACATTCTAAAATGCATACCACGAATCTCAAACTTTAACATCTTGTGGTGGGCGGTATATCTTTTGCCGATATACAAGGCCAAATATGCCACCAAAGTATGTCCCGTGGCCCAGTAGCATTCCTCGATCTACCACTGTAATATCCTAAGACATGCAATGAAATACTATCCTTTGAACAAATTCTAAGACAAAAATCATCAAACAAACTTAACTAATGAGTCAAATAACATTCTCATCTCGTTTCTCAAAGTTTACAATAATTTTCAACTTCCATTTTCGAATTAGGGTTTAGGGTAAAACTTTCGGATGTAATCGAACACAAAATTCAATTTCAAAATCGAAGCCATACATCATCATCTTAGTGCCTAAATATGAAATCTATCCAATAAATCATGAGAAAAATGCATCGTTCGGAGCAAATCTTAGAAAAAGAGAGTTTAGAGCATAAATGCCAAAATGGAGATCTCAACAAGCAATAATAGAGAAAAATAAAGTCTAGAGTATACTTGCCTCAACCTAATTTATCAATTTTCTTACTCTGTTCGGATTGGATGTGGTAAAAAATCCCTCCTCATTCTCTTTTTATGAGATTTCGATTCCAGAACATGATAATTTTGAAGTAATTATGTAGATGAAAAATAGATACCGAAGTAAAAAGGAGCAAATAGGAAGAAAATGGGATTGGTGCTTGAGCGGTGCTCGAACACTGGTGAGGCACAATTTTATGAACCCGGCCGCCTGATGGCCCCTCGAGGCAAGACAGGAGCGGTGCAAGCTACAAGGGTGGTGCTCAACGGGCGCTCGAGCACCAACCCAGGCGCCATTTTTCGAGAGGGAGCACTCAAGGACCGCTCGAGCGCTGGTCCTTGGGTGAGTCACATGCTTGCTTTCCTTCGGTTTTAAAAGAGGTAAATTGAGAGAGCGAGGGGCTCATTTGGGATAGAACAACAACGGAGCAGTGACAGGAAGAGGAGAAGGAGGAAGGAGAGAAAAGAGAAGAGAGGAGGGGGAAATCCACTGTTCTGATCCGATTAGAGTAAGAATAACTGTAGATCGAGCTCAAGTAAGTGTACTTCAGACATTATTTATCGTTTTTATAGTGTTTTAATATCTCTAAAATTGTATTTATGCTCTAAAACTTTGTTTATCCATGTTTAGTATAAATAAAGCTGTTTCTGCAAATTGTTCGGATAGATTTCATATTTATCAGCATGTGGACAATATATAGCTTTGATTTCATAAAATATCATGTATTTGGCACTCGATTTATATCCAAAAGCTTGACCAAAACCCTAGATACGAAAATCAAAGATTTAGTGCTTTAAATCCATAATTTCTGATATGTAAAAGTTGTTTTGTAAAAGAATACTGCCCATATTGCGAATTACATCTGAATAATTTACAGGGAACCATACTAAAAAGTTACTGTGGAATTTCTGAAGTATACTGAAGGGTTAACCATGAGATTTTGACCGATTTTTTAAAGAACGATAGATTATAAGCTTTCAGATATTATTAATTAGGACCCAAGACTGATATACAGTCATGTGTGGTTCTCCGGCATGCCTTAAGAGATTACGGTGGTAATCGGACATAACTCCATCCATGGAGTTATATGTGGTTTTCCATTCCTCGGGGCATCACTGAAACTGATTTTAGAGGTTATAAATTCTCTGTTGGCTTTGAATTGTGTGCCCAAAAATACAATCGGTCCCTATTATCATCACAGTTCCTGGCCTTTGATTGTGTGGTGGAAACACAATCTATTCCAAAGTATTCGCCCGCTCAGTTAGTAGGGTACGCTAGTTGGGTCCCTAAGATATCGAACTAGAATTTCTGAAGAAACAAGTGAGATTTGGAACAGTTTTATGAACCTCGATGCAAGTTTAATAGAATCATGATTTATTCCTATTTCCATGAATGGTCCTATTTTTCTGATATTAGCATGGTTTTCTATCCTAGAGTATTTATATTTTGCATGAAAATATGAATTAAGATTATCGAGACCTGTTTATGTGAAAATTATGCTTTCCTCATGATATTGTATGTGTTTCTGCTCAATTACAGTTATGTTTTGTCTAAAAGCATAAATAATGATTACCGAGACATATTCATATTGAACTATACTTTTCTCATACGTTTTGTATATGTTTTGTTCTCTAACCAGTTTATAGGACCTTCTGTATTTATATTTTGTATGAGAGCATTATATTCTGTATGTTTTGGTACTTTTCTGGGCTTCAACTCACTGTTTTGTTTTTCCCCTGTGACGGAATAGATTTCTTTTTCCTCAGAGCTTCCGTCAAACAGAAACACAATTGAAAACCCAACTAAACCAATTGGGTGCAACACAGGATCACAGATGCCGTCTAGGACCCATATACTTTTAACCATAATAAGTATAGCGGAAGTTATTCTAACATTTGCGGAAGCATTCATATTTATTCCACAATATGCATTTCCAAGTACATAGCCAAAAATGTTTAACCATAGAAGTCTATCAAGTCATTACAATAATATTTCTCCAAAATAAACTTCCAAGGTCTTTAATAATTCTTCAGACAAGCTCTAATCACTCCAACTCATCAGGCACAAGCTCTAAAGCTTCATCTGTAGGGGAAAAAATATAACATAGTGAACCGAGGCCCAGCAAGGTACATGCATATGAACTGTAAAACGGTTATGCCAAAACGATCATATAACCATGCAGAATCAGAACGTTTAATCAAACATCATCTAAAAAGTAAAAATATACTATAACGATATTAAATCTCATGCTTCATAAATCATTACACTATAGACTATAAAACAATAACTATAAACTTTACTGATGCATGGTAAAACTGAAAACAATGCTCTATACTGTTCAGTGTCATCTTTTCATTATCATCATTTCATCAGATGATACTCTATCATCTTTTCACTGTACAATACATTTTCATCTTTTACTGTGACATATCTTAACAATTTCAGACCCTGCCAGTGTACCCTACTAGCGGAAGGGGCGAATGATCGAGGATAGATTGTCTTCAGTCCACATAATCCAAGGCCTATCATGTCATATATATCCCATCTCGAGGGATATCTGTACTGTGTGTCACCCGAAGGTTGGCCTATCATGTCATATATATCCCATCCCGAGGGATATCTGACTGTGTGCCACCCGAAGGTCGGCCTATGTTCCTCCTGGCTTAACGCCCTTGAGGACACGGCGGACCATGAAACGCTCCATGGACAGAGCTACCCTCGATTACCACCGTAAGTTCTAAGGTCTCACCCAAGAACTTACCAAGACTGTAGTTAGTCTCGGGTCCCAAAATAACATAAGCAGAAATACTTCCTTCTTAAAAGCCATTTGGAGTTCATTTTCAGTTTGGAGCGGAACTCATTTTTAGTGCAAAAGTAGGAGTTCCGGAGTGCTTTTTAACAAAGCCGGAGTGCTTTTTAACAAAGCCGGAGATCTTGGTTTCAAAAAGGCGGAGCTCTTTTTGGACAGAGTGCCTTTTGGACGGAGTGCCTTTTTGGGCGGAGTGCTTTTTACTAACGGAGTGCTTTTTACTCAAAGGGACGGAGTATTTTTCACTACCGGACGGACTGTTTCTCGGGACGGAGTGCTTTACTTTCAAAGGGACGAAATGCTTTTTCCTTTAAAACCGAGGTGTAAATTCCTTCTTAAAAACGGAGTGCATTTCCTTCTTAAAATCGGAAGTACGTTTCCTTCAAAACCGGAGTTCGTTTTCTTCTTAAGGCCGGAGTTCTTTCTTTCATAAAGGCGGAGTGCGTAAACTCAAAAGCCGAAGTTCATTTCTCTTAAGGACGGAGTTCATTAAAGTCGGAGTTCATTTCTCTTAAAGGACGGAGTTCATCAAAGCCGGAGTTCATTTCTCTTAAAGGACGGAGTTCATCAAAGCCGGAGTTCATTTCTCTTAAAGGACGGAGTTCATTAAAGCCGGAGTTTATTTCTCTTAAAGGACGGAGTTCATTAAACCGGAGTTCATATCTCTTAAAGGACGGAGTTCACTACACCGGAGTTCATTTTTCTTAAAGGACGGAGTTCATTAAAGCCGGAGTTCATTTCTCTTAAAGGACGGAGTTCATTAAAGCCGGAGTTCATTTCTCTTAAAGGACGGAGTTCATTAAACCAGAGTTCATTTATCTTAAAGGACGGAGTTCATTATACCGGAGTTCATTTCTCTTAAAGGATGAAGTTCATTAAAGCCGGAGTTTATTTCTCTTAAAGGACGAAGTTCATTAAAGCCGGAGTTCATTTCTCTTAAAGGACGGAGTTCATTAAAGCCGGAGTTTATTTCTCTTAAATGACGAAGTTCATTAAACCGAAGTTCATTTCTCTTAAAGGATGGAGTTCATTAAAGCCGGAGTTCATTTCTCTTAAAGGGTAGAGTTCATTAAAGCCGGAGTTCATTTCACTTAAAGGACGAGTTCCATTAAACCGGAGTTCATTTCTCTTAAAGGATGGAGTTCATTACACCAGAGTTCATTTCTCTTAAAGGACGGAGTTCATTCAAGCTGGAGTTCATTTCTCTTAAATGGCGGAGTTCATTAAACCAGAGTTCATTTCTCTTAAAGGACAGAGTTCATTAAAGTCAGAGTTCATTTCTCTTAAAGGACGAAGTTCATTAAAGTCGGAGTACATTTCACATTAAGGCCGGAGCTCATTTTCTTATACAAAGCCGGAGCTCATTTTCATATTATGGCCGGAGTTCATTTTAAAGCCAGAGTTCTTTTTCTAACAAAAGGACGGAGTTCTTTTTGACAAAGGTAGAGTTCAAAGGCCGGTGTTCATTTTGCTTTAAAGCCGGAGTGCTTTTTCTCAAAGGGACGGTGTGCTCAGACTATTTTTCACTCAAAGGACAGAGTTCATATAGAAGGCCGTGTTCAATTTCAAGCAAATGCCGTTTTTATGCCAAATGCCGGTTTCGTTTTACATATAAAATGCCGGTTTCGTTTCACATGTCAAATGCTAGTTGTAACCTTTGGTCCGGATTTCATGTAAGTTCAGAATGTAGGAAAACAGGCGTCATGAACTTTAGAACAGATTCAAATGAAAACTAAAAACGTGTTAACGTCCGATTTCTTGCAGCAAAATAGAATGCAGTATATTCGCAATGAACTAAAAACTGAACTTAAAAACAACGTCAAAGTAACTTCTGTTGCCCACTCGGTGCATCAAAGTTCTTCCCTCTTTCTTCGCTCCTTATTCTCCCTTGGCGCCGGGAACTCACACTCATCTCTCAACCAGAGCTTATATAAAGAGTAGGGAGTAGGTGGGGTAAGTTGAGATAAGTTACCTACTCGGTACTTGCCGTTAGTGATTTGGTGGAAGTAGCAGGTTAGTTTACTTACCTCAGTACTTCTACCCAAGGTGTGATGAGGTAGTTCACCTACATCATTTGGTCGAGCCCTAGTTGGATCCTAACCAAATAACAAGGTTGCTTTTGTTTTTAGTCGCCGGTCAACTTCTTCAAAATCCGGTCAACGTAATTCTCTCAAATCCAGCCAACTCTTTCAAATCTGGTCAACATCTCTAATTCCGGTCAACTTCTTCTTACTATTCACTCCGTCCATTACCTTCTCATCAACTTCGGATTTTATTCTCCTTGCACCCATAATTCTACTCCGGCTTTACCAACACACAAGGTCGGACTTGATTTCAGCTTAAGTGAAAGGCCAGACTGCTTTTACACTAAGGGAGGACGGACTTCTTTTACGCTAAGAGAAGACGGACTTCTTTTTCCTTACACAAAGGCCGGACTGTTTTTACACTAAGGGAGGACAGACTTCTTTTACGCTAAGAGAAGACGGACTTCTTTTTCCTCACACAAAGGTCACTTCGGTCGTCAGGCCACTTTGGCCTTACTTCACACAAAACCACTCCGGACTTCAAGTTCAGGAGACAAATTTCGGATTTCAAAATATGCTCTAAGGTCGGTTTGGAACTTCTTATTACATTTTTTGGTCAACTCAGTTGACCGGATAACCTTTAGTTTTTCCTCGATCATTTGATTATTTTGACTCGATGACTGGGACTTTCTATGCTTCAAAAGTTGGGTCGTTACAATCTCCCCCACTTATAAAAATTTCATCCTCGAAATTTGATAATCCTTACGGTCTTATAATCACACGTATTCTTTCATCCAGAAGTTGTTCCCTCAGACAAGGATTACTCTAGGAACCTCATGCATTGAATCATCCTAATTCTTATCACAAAATAAATTCCTTGTCTCTCATAACGGCTCAATCCAAATACTTACTAATTTTCTCAACCATTGATTTAAGAAAGACCTTATAACGATCCTCAGAATTCCAAAAGTGACCTACCAAAATGCTGGCCATTTCTCCAATTTAATCTGATACTATGAATCCAATGGACTTCCACTTTAGTTCATTCCATGCTTCAAAAGAATTCGATCACGGGGACCTTAACTTTACTCTTAAATTCCTGAGTCATGGGTTCACGCTAGGCTACCCTGACTTAACAGTTCTAGGATAGTCATATTATGAAGACAACCCTAAAATCCTCAGACTACTGCCACATTCTGGGTCACAGTCATAACAATCACCCGAAGAGTCAACATCACTTTTAATCATTACCCAGAATCTTAAGATCCCAATTCATGAACATGGCATCCTATCACCCAATTTTCTGGACGCACTCACGATTTTGCTTTTACATCTCCCATGAAATGTCAAAGACATACAAGTCTAAAGACATACAAGTCCAAAGACTCACAGCATCGATTGCCAACATTGATGCCTGCTTTCCCAAGAAGAACACCGAGGTCCCCTTTTTCAACCTTTGAACATGTCTGTCTATATACAACATCATATGATCACCCTTTTTAATGGTACAACTATCTTGGCTTTTAAAACTTTAGTTAATGATTATCTTTAAAGACGAAGCTATAAGTTTTCAAGGCAGAGACTTTAGCTGCTAATTCTGACTTACGTTCGAGGTGACATTAATCATGGACTTCCCCCTTACTTAAATCAAAGGCATCCACCTATCACGTGGTGAGGGTAACATAACCTTATCGTTTCTCAAGGGATTCCATCCAACGATAACTTTCAGGGATCAACCCAATGACATAATCGTCATTTACCCCTACCTGATCTCTGAAAACTAGCGTTTATCTTTCGTTCTGAAAATTACAAATCTCTCTAAGCCAAACGTCTCACTTGAATTGCAATCCTCGAAGAATACTTGTTGAATCACTTAATAGCTTTAGTTAGACCCAAGATGATCATACGCTTTTAGGACATTAATCGGTCTTTTCAATAGTCATCACTTAAAATCTTTATAGATCCCAAGGTCACGCTTCCAAAGTGTTATAAGCCTAACAGGGCATTTCCTCCACAAAACTTCATTACTCATCTTTTTGAAATTCATAAACCCTATTAGTCCATCTTATCTACCTTGAGGTCGTCGGATATTTTATAATAATACCAAAATCTATACTTCCACGGCTTTACATGGAACTCTCAATGACAACCTCAAATTATCGGTCAACAGATAAGTCAACCTAATCTTCCTTTGATTCAACTTAACCTATCATAAGCTTCCGCTTTTCGATCAATCAATTCCTAAGGCATCTCGTGTGACGACCCGAGTTCCTGCAAGTTAAAATAGGTAAATTGTATTCAAAAGGTACGGGAGGAATGGATTGGAAAGCTCAAAGAACCGGAACTAGTAAATCGGGAACCGAAATCGTAAGTGGTGAAATGTTGATTCGTTGACAAGATTCGGGTTTTAAATTGTGATAATCATGACTTATTGAGGTTATATAATCAAAAATAAGGTCCAAGGATGTGAAAGATTGGGTTAGAATGGTCAAAATGGGTCCCGAACGGCGAAAACGCAACGTAGGCTTGCTGCAGGCTTAACGCGGGCCAAACCAGCGCCCTCCGCACGCTCGAGCCCTCCTATCGAGCACAAAAACCAGTAGCAAGCACGCTTGATGCATGCTCGAGCTCCGCTCGAGCGGCAGGCTGCCAGAACCCTTGCCGCCTGCTGGCCGCTCAAGCTCCGCTCGAGCGGTTGCGCGATATATAAAAACGCGCGCGGCTCTCTCCTTCTTATTTCCACGCGATTTTAGGGTTTGAGGAGAGAGAGAGGGTGCCGACTTAGAGAGAGAAGAAGGGATAACGAGACCCGGGAGCCCGAATCCAACCTCGAGCAGTTAAAAAGGTGAAAGCACGCGTCGAGGCAAGTGTTCTCATACCCACTTCTCGTTCTCTTTCGATATTTTATGTATTTTCGTTGGGTATTTTGTGTCGATACCCATGGTGAACGTTAGAATCGTGAAACCCATGGGTATGGGTTGAGGAAAATGTAGTTAGTTGCTCAGATCGTGTCCGATTTGCCCGGTTTAGTTTCACCGAAACCCTAACCCACGGGATTTTGGGGATTTCCCGTTTTTCGGCCGTGTATCATGAAATTGACCCCAAAATGTGAATCCCCACATCCCAATGATGCATATATATCGGCCGTGGGTCCGATCTCGCACGTTTTGACCCGCTCGCGGCGTCCGGGCCCTCTAAACGGGCGCTGTTACTGTTCACCCGAGACCGAAGGTGGAATTTGCGCGTTGTCACCTTCGTAAAATGTTGAAATGACCCTAGAATATGAATCCCCGTATCCCAATTGTACGTATATATTGACAGGATGCCGAATCTCGCAAGATTTGACCCGTTTGTGGCATCCGAGAGCATTGAAAGAATTTCGTAATTGTTTATCCGAAATTGTGAAATTTAATGGAAATTCGTTCGCGAAGCCCGTGACCCGCGCCCGGACACCGTTTGAGTTTCTATTTGGAGTTAAATGTATAAATTGATTTGAGATTATAGTTACCCATGCCTCGGGTTCTATAGATTACCTGTTGGATGTCCAAAATTCCGAGAATCAACCGATTCGTGCACGTGTGCACTGTTCACGTGCACTGTACATGGGTACTACTCTTCCGAAAATATCGGACGATATTGTGTAATACTTCCTTGTTTAAATGCCAATTAAAGGATATGTATTTGTAGAGAGAGAAAGTTGAGGCACAACAGCAATCACGAAGAGGAAGAAAGGGGAGAGACCACCGTTCCGATCCGATTCGGGTAAAATAATGATAGAGCGAGCTCAGGCAAGTGTACCTCGGACATCGTTTTGCGTTTTTACCGTTTTTCTTGCGTTAAAGTTTATGGAAATGTTGTAAAAATATTGTTAAAGCATGTTTCCCTCGATTAATCGGCTAGATTTCATGTTTGTTCATGTTCATTGAAGTATTTGGCTCCGATTTCATGCATGGACTTGTGTTATGTGTTTAAATTGACCTTGAGAGAACATGGCCAAACCCTAACACGAAAATTTGGGGATTTGTTGTTTAAATGCATGATTAAGTATGTATATTTGGATTTATGGCTTTGATTTCACGAAATAAGGCTTGTTTAGAGACCGATTTGTGTCCGGAAGTTTTGGCGATGCACTAAGCACGAAAATGAAAGGGTTTTAGTGATTTTTAACCAAAGTTCCAGTTAGAAGAAAGTTAATTGACATCGATGTGCAACTTTCAGTATATTTTGTTTTTGAAAACATGAACAACCGTATACCGACAAAATTTCCATGTGAATTTTAAAGAAGTGCTGAAATTGTGATGTGAAAGCTTGATTTTGAAAATGGGATTTTTGATAGAGAAATGACTCCTGTCACAGCTATTTTAGGACCCGGGACTGACTACAGTCCGGATAGGTTCTCCGGCATGCCTTAGGACTTTTCGGTGGTAATCGAGGATAACTCTGTCCATGGAGTTATTTGTGGTCCGCCCTGCCCTCGGGGCGTTACCGTCTGGAGGGATACCGTTACAGGCCTACCTTCGGGTGGCATACCGTACCGATCCCGTGAGATGGGATATTATCGTTACAGGCCTTAGATTGTGAGTGAACACAATCTATCCTCGATTATTCGCCCCCACGGCTAGTAGGGTATACTAGCAGGGTCTGTACCGATATGTTATGATGTACCGTTTACTGTTTTACCGATATGATATGTTACCGTACCGATTATCGAATATAAAGTACCGATTGCTGATGACTTATGATGTACCGTTTACTGTTTTACCGATATGATATGTTACCGTACCGATTACCGAATATGAAGTACCGATTACTGACGACTGTTTATGGTTTACGGAATACCGTATAATCGCATATCGTTCACCGATTTCCGATTTATGGAATTTAATACCGTCATAGCATGATTTCTCTGTTTCATGGATTATATTCTGATTAACCGTTCTATTTGTGCATAGTTACATGACCGTTCTACATCATGGTTTTACTGCTCACGTGCATGTACCTTGCTGGGCCTCGGCTCACTGTTTTAGTATTTTTTCCCCCTCCAGATGAGACAGTAGAGCTTTTACCTGACGAAAAAGAGTAAGCAGAGAGAGAAGCTTCTTGAAGACTTTTGAGGACCATAGCATAGTGGAGCTATTTTGGAGAAGCCTGTCAACGTAAAGGCCTAGTTGCATATGATTTTGTATACTGATCTTGTAATTTTTGATGTCCTAGAACATGTTGATTTTTGTATAGAAAGCATATGATGTGTATGATAGTAAAAGAGAAAATGCTATGCTTCTGCAGGTTCTTAGTTACTTCCGCTATATACTCTGGATTTTCTGTGCAGGTCCTAGATGGCATCTTGTCATTTGACTGTTAGAGTAGTAAATGTTTTATGAAATTATGCCATGGATGGCACATAGGATCCTGTGAATGATTGTTGTAGGAATTGTGAATGATGGATAGTTGTGTGCTTGTTATGGATGAATATTACAGGTTTGTATTTTTTGGGTTTTCATCTAATTATAAAGGAGACTCTGCCGAAATTTCTGCAGAAGTCTTGCCTTATATTTAGACCATTAATGGTGTTATCTGTTTGACGGAAGCTTTTGAGGAAAAAAAAAATTATCCGTTCCGTCACATCTCGACTCTCTGATACCAATTGTGACGGAACGGTTTTTTTTCCTCAGAGTTTCCGTCAAACAGAAACACAATTGAAAACCCAACTAAACTAATTGGGTGCAACACAGGATCACAGATGTCGTCTAGGACCCATATACTTTTAACCATGATAAGTATAGCGGAAGTTATTCTAACATTTGCGGAAGCATTCATATTCATTCCAAAATATTCATTTCCAAGTACATAGCCAAAAATGTTTAACCATAGAAGTCCATCAAGTCATTACAATAATATTTCTCCAAAATAAGCTTCCAAGGTCTTTAATAATTCTTCTGACAAGCTCTAATCACTCCAACTCGTCAGGCACAAGCTCTAAAGATTCATTTGTAGTGGAAAAAATATAAAACAATGAGCCGAGGCCCAGCAAGGTACATGCATATGAATTGTAAAACGGTTATGCCAAAACGATCATATATAACCATGCAGAATCAGAACGTTTAATCAAACATCATCTAAAAAGTAAAAACATACTATAATGATATTAAATCTCATGCTTCATAAATCATTACACTATAGACTGTAAAACAATAACTATAAACTTTACTGATGCATGGTAAAACTGAAAACAATGCTTTATACTGTTCACTGTCATCTTTTCATTATCATCATTTCATCAGATGATACTCTATCATCTTTTCACTGTACAATACATTTTCATCTTTTACTGTGACATATCTTAACAATTTCAGACCCTGCCAGTGTACCCTACTAGCGGAAGGAGCGAATGATCGAGGATAGATTGTGTTCAGTCCACATAATCCAAGGCCTATTATGTCATATATATCCCATCTCGAGGGATATCTGTACTGTGTGTCACCCGAAGGTTGGCCTATCATGTCATATATATCCCATCCCGAGGGATATCTGACTGTGTGCCACCCGAAGGTCGGCCTATGTTCCTCCTGGCTTAACGCCCTTGAGGACAGGGCGGACCATGAATCGCTCCATGGACAGAGCTACCCTCGATTACCACCGTAAGTTCTAAGGTCTCACTCAAGAACTTACCAAGACTGTAGTTAGTCTCGGGTCCCAAAATAACATAAGCAGAAATACTTCCTTCTTAAAAGCCATTTGGAGTTCATTTTCAGTTTGGAGCAGAACTCATTTTTAGTGCAAAAGCAGGAGTTCCGGAGTGCTTTTTAACAAAGCCGGAGATCTTGGTTTCAAAAGGGCGGAGCTCTTTTTGGACGGAGTGTCTTTTGGACGGAGTGCCTTTTTGGGCGGAGTGCTTTTTACTAACGGAGTGCTTTTTACTCAAAGGGACGGAGTGTTTTTTACTACTGGACGGACTGCTTCTCGGGACGGAGTGCTTTACTTTCAAAGGGACGGAGTGCTTTTTCCTTTAAAACCGGGGTGCAAATTCCTTCTTAAAAATGGAGTGCATTTCCTTCTTAAAATCGGAAGTATGTTTCATTTAAAACCGGAGTTCGTTTTCTTCTTAAGGCCGGAGTTCTTTCTTTCATAAAGACGGAGTGCGTAAACTCAAAAGCCGGAGTTCATTTCTCTTAAAGGACAGAGTTCATTAAAGCCGGAGTTCATTTTCCTTAAAGGACGGAGTTCATTAAAGCCGGAGTTCATTTCTCTTAAAGGACAGAGTTCATTAAAGCTGGAGTTCATTTCTCTTAAAGGACGGAGTTCATTAAAGCCGGAGTTTATTTCTCTTAAAGGAGGGAGTTCATTAAAGCCGGAGTTCATTTCTCTTAAAGGATGGAGTTCATTAAAGCTGGAGTTCATTTCTCTTGAAGGACGAAGTTCATTAAAGCCGGAGTTCATTTCTCTTAAAGGACGGAGTTCATTAAAGCCGGAGTTTATTTCTCTTAAAGGACAGAGTTCATTAAACCGGAGTTCATTTATCTTAAAGGACGGAGTTCATTACACCGGAGTTCATTTTTTCTTAAAGGACGGAGTTCATTAAAGCCGGAGTTCATTTCTCTTAAAGGATGGAGTTCATTAAAGCCGGAGTTCATTTCTCTTAAAGGACGGAGTTCATTAAACCGGAGTTCATTTCTCTTAAAGGACGGAGTTCATTACACCGGAGTTCATTTCTCTTAAAGGACGAAGTCTATTAAAGCCGAAGTTCATTTCTCTTAAAGGACGGAGTTCATTAAAGCCGGAGTTCATTTCTCTTAAAGGACGGAGTCCATTAAAGCCGAAGTTCATTTCTCTTAAAGGACGGAGCTCATTAAAGCCCGAGTTCATTTCTCTTAAAGGACGGAGTTCATTAAACCAGAGTTCATTTCTCTTAAAGGACGGAGTTCATTAAAGCCGAAGTTCATTTCTCTTAATGGATGGAGTTCATTAAAGTCGGAGTTCATTTCACAATAAGGCCGTAGCTCATTTTCTTATACAAAGTCAGAGCTCATTTTCATATTAAGGCCGGAGTTCATTTTAAAGTCTGAGTTCTTTTTCCAACAAAAGGACGGAGTTCTTTTTGACAAAGGCGGAGTTCAAAGGCTGGAGTTCATTTTGCTTTATAGCCGGAGTGCTTTTTCTCAAAGGGACGGCGAGCTCGAAATATTTTTCACTCAAAGGACGGAGTTCATATAGATGGCCATGTTCAATTTCAAGCAAATGCCGGTTTCGTTTTACATGCAAAATGCCGGTTTCGTTTCACATGTCAAATGCTAGTTGTAACCTTTGGTCCGGATTTCATGTAAGTTCAGAATGTAGGAAAACAGGCGTCATGAACTTCAGAACAGATTCAAACGAAAACTAAAAACGTGTTAACGTCCGATTTCTTGCAGCAAAACAGAATGCAGTATATTCGCAATGAACTAAAAACTGAACTTAAAAACAGCGTCCGAAGTAACTTGCCTGACTGCCCACTCCAGCTGCATCAAAGTTCTTCCCTCTTTCTTCGCTCCTTATTCTCCCTTGGCGCCAGGAACTCACACTCATCTCTCAACCAGAGCTTATATAAAGAGGAGGGAGTAGGTGGGGTAAGTTGAGATAGGTTACCTACTCGGTACTTGCCGTCAGTGATTTGGTGGAAGTAGCAGATTAGTTTACTTACCTCAGTACTTCTACCCAGGGTGTGATGAGGTAGTTTACCTACCTCATTTGGTCGAGCCCTAGTCAGATCCTAACCAAATAACAAGGTTGCTTTTGTTTTTAGTCGTCGGTCAACTTCTTCAAAATTCGGTCAACGTAATTCCCTCAAATCCAGCCAACTCCTTCAAATCTGGTCAACATCTCCAATTCCGGTCAACTTCTTCTTACTATTCACTCCGTCTATTACCTTCTCATCAACTTCGGATTTTATTCTCCTTGCACGCATAATTCTACTCTGGCTTTACCAACACACAAGGCCGGACTTGATTTCAGCTTAAGTGAAAGGCCGGACTACTTTTACACTAAGGGAGGACAGACTTCTTTTACGCTAAGAGAAGACGGACTTCTTTTTCCTCACACAAAGGCCGGACTTAATTTTAGCTTAAGTGAAAGGCCGGACTATTTTTACACCAAGGGAGGACGAACTTCTTTTACGCTAAGAGAAGACAGACTTCTTTTTCCTCACACAAAGGCCACTCCGGTCGTCAGGCCACTTCGGCCTTACTTCACACAAAACCACTCCAGACTTCAAGTTCATGAGACAAATTTCGGATTTCAAAATATGCTCTAAGGCCGGTTTGGAACTTTTTATTACATTTTTTGGTCAACTGCGTTGACCGGATAACCTTTAGTTTTTCCTCGATCCTTTGATTATTTTGACTCGATGACTGGGACTTTCTATACTTCAGAAGCTGGGTCGTTACATCCCCCTTCAGATAAGCTATAGAGCCATTCCTAAGGATCATGTGTAGATAGAGATTAGCAAGGAAGGTTTTGGAGCCTCGGTGAAGCATCAAAGATTATCTTGAAGTATTTTTGAAAATGTGATAGTTTTGCATGTTCTATAGAGTTTTGCATAGGAAATTATGTATAAATAATTGTAGCATGTTCTGCAATTGTTCGAGCTATATTTATACTTCCGTAGATTATATTTTGGGTATAATTGCTTCCGCCATATGTTTTTTGGTTTTATACAGGTCTTTGACGGCATCTCTCAAACAAATTCTGATATAGTAGATAGAATACTTGATCTAAAGCCATGGATGATATTTGAGATCTTGTGAATGCGTGTTATAAGAGAATTGTGGTATTTTGGATAATTGTATGCTTGTACTGGTTCTGCTTTTGTGTTATGGTCATACGTTTGAGGCTTGGCTAATGAGTATGCTCTATACAGGTGTAAATAAGCAGGTTGTATTTTTGGTTTTTGTCTAGTTATAGAGGAGACTCTGTCGAAATTTTTTTATAAGTTAATGATTTAAATTTATGGATTCCGTTCTGTATTTGTTTAACGGAGGGTCAGTGGGACAAAATCGCACTTGCGCTCGAGCGCCTATTGAGCGCGCAGTGAGCGGAAGTCATCAGGAAATGGCACTCTCCGGGTGGCTCGAGCGAAGAGTGAGCTTGGACCCATATGTTTTTAGCACCTCCTTTTGCGCTTAAGCGAGCAGCATGTGTGGGCTTTTTCGGAGCAATCTATTTTTGGAGCCCTCTGTTGGGCTTGAGCCTGCAGCGAGCCTAGCCCTGTATCAACCTGCACTATGATAATTTTTTCAATTTTTAAAAATTTACTTATCCCAAATTTAATTACATCAATTTTATTACTAGAATTTACCATATTTTGGGAACTCGAACCTCACAATTCTCCCTAACTTATAGAAATTTCGTCATCAAAATTTAACGAACCTCAAATTTCCTTAATCGGAGGAAACCTTTTTAACGTTCCCAAGTTATTTATTCAATTAAATGATTATCCTAGAAAACCTTAAGCATTCAAATTGCCTTGATCTTTAGTACTTGATTCATTCTATAAATATGTAGATTTATCAAATTCGAAGGTAAACCAAATTCATTAGCTACTTCTCCGACTCAGTTTAAAACTTCAACAGTCAAAGATCCTTACTTCAATTTATGCTAAACCTTGAAAATAATCATTTCTTATGAGCTTCAAATCGAACCTTAAAATATATGGATTCACCACAACTCTGCTGCACAACTCTAATTAATTTTCTAACTACGAACCATCCGATTGTAATCCACCACCAAATCCAATTTAACTTGATACCCACAATTCTCCAATCAAGTTTGGCTAAGATTTTGGCATAAACCTCAAATTGTAATCAAACCCCAAATCAAAAATACTCCACATCCTCATTAATTCATTGGTATAACAACAAACTGACATTTCCCTAAAATAGATAACCCATGTTAAACACTTAGTAAACAAATCCCAAAATATCCATATCATGTAAATAAATCTCACAAATCTTCAAATTACAGCCAAATTAGAAATTTCAATCGTAGCAATTATCCAAAAATTTACACAGCCTTAGGTGATCACTCAAAGCCTCAAACTCAAAAACTTAACAATTTTAGGATCTCATTGGCACACTGATAGCCAACTGATTCCATCCAAACGCATTATTCATAATCACAATGGGTGGGTTGTCCTAATCGTCATGAAACAAAACCGTGAGGACTCCTTATTCCATGATTTCATGTCCTTAATGCTTCATATACAGTTCCCTCTTCCAAAATCAAAGTAAGGATCCCATATGGAGCACCAAGAACACATTAAATTCAAAGGCTTCCGATATCAATTATCGATCACACTCTTCACTTTTCCTCAAAAGACGCTAAGATCCACCTTTACCATCCTCAACTTATCGCCTGCACTATCGCATACTCATTTCTTCTTTACGATAGAACTCCTTAAACTTTTAGAACTATTAGACAATAATGATCCCCCATAAGCAACACCTATAAATCCTCAAGCAAGGAGCCCAATGACTAACTCCAACTATGGGTGAAGCAATTTCGAATCATGGGCTTCTCCCCCATTGATTCAAGGGTAGCCACCTACCACGATGCAGGAATAACATAATCCTAACCTTCCTCAAAAGCATTACATCCTAATATGACTTACCAGACCCATTAAGGGTCAACCCAAACGATATGGTCAACAATTTACCCTTAATTTCTCAAAGGTTATCTTTACATGTCCCATTTCTATGAATACCAATCACTTCTAAGCCAAACACCTCACGACTCTACAATCCTTACGGAATACTTATCCGATTTAGTCAGACCCAATATGACTATACATCTTTATGACATTAATCAGTCTTCTCAATAAGCTATTGCTATCGAAGAAGCCTCATGCCCACATCACATTCTTCCTTAGTTGAATTCATATTCCTCTCTCTATTGAGCATATGGTTGACTGCCTTTTATAATTCATGAAGTCCACAAAAGGCCATCAAATCAAAATGGCATCACCCAATTTTCACAATTATCAGACTAAAACCCAAGGACTTTACCGTTTGATCAACCTCGACCAAAATGACAAGGATTTCTCCTTTCATATTTTCATAATCACACTACTCCGATATTGAAACCTGTTCGTGGTGACCCTTCACCTTTCTTATGAATATCTATATCTTAAGACTCCCAATATCAAATCATTAATTTCTTAGTTAGCCTAATTTTTAAAATTTCCCAAATAATCTCATCGATTCTATTTGAATCCTCAAGATTAGTGCCGATTTCAGCACAATTTCAACAGTAACTTTATTTGCCAGTCAGAAGATGAGACAGACTAATCCTCTCTTTTAATAGTTTCCTCTAATTTTCTCATCCGCATAATGACTTCTAGATATAACCTAATATTCCATCTACACTTGACACATATTTTCATCATATACCTTGTAGTTATAGTGATATTATTTTTGTTACCTTTTTTGTGACTCATCTGATACTTTAAAACCTATGACCCTGATTGCAAATTAGAATACTCTTTTCAAAATTATCTATACTAGTGTGGTAATTTGCCAACCAAATCGTCTTAGTATCCCATCTAAGTCAAGTATTTCAAATTAGATCAATTAATCATTCACAATCCCAAACCGGACATCGGAACACATGATTCTATCAGACAAGGATTTACCTATTAGGGGTTGACATCGTTAAAGTTCTTTCTAGAAATTCGGACACATATAAAATTGCACTTAATCTTTGGGTCACAAACTTGTCATGTAATTTTAACTTCTAGACATGCCAAGTATTTCATGAAGAAAGGGAGTTCTTCTAAAATTGCCTTCAAAACTTTCTAAGGGATGGAGTGCGTTACTAGCAAACCCACCATCAGTCTTGCCTTACACTCAACTTATGGCAACGAATTAGCTTCATCTGGGCAACCAAAAGCCTTTTACACTTTCTTTTATTTCCTCAAGCTCAATATCAACATTGACCTTGATCGGATTGAACATTTTCATATAATGCTTTGAAGGACGCTTCCTAAATTGTTCATCCTTTATATTTCCATAGGAACCCAAACGAAATTATCCTCCTGGCACCATATCCATTCGCTCGGATATCTATTCAATTATCCACTTATTATAAGCCTCAAAAGAATCAATCCAAATATTCATTTGATAGTCATAATCCCAAACAAATTAGTGGCAATTCAATTATCCCAGAACCGCTATCCTCAAAGCAGATTTCAAATCAGATTTCCTACTCTAAAGACTCAAATCAAACTTCATAACCCGGAGCTATGGTCTCATAGACTTCCAAGTTCTGTCGTCTTCCATTCACTTTGAATTCGAAAACAAAAGTAATTCTATTAGATCAAAATTCAAGCTTCAGCATTAACTAGGACATGAAGCTTCTTAGACACAACATCCTGATCCTGTTTGATGGTAGCCCACTTTGCCGGACTAGAATGGTTAAGTCTAACCGATATATATTATGCCTTCATCTACTTATTCAATCGATCTTATTCTAACCTAAATTTCCTCATAAGATTCAAATCAAACCTAAGGCATCTTTTTTCTCTCTAATACTAACTGTGATGGAATGGGTCTGTAACGACCCAGCTTCTGAAGTATAGAAAGTCCCAGTCATCGAGTCAAAATAACCAAAGGATCGATGAAAAACTAAAGTTTATTCGGTCAACGCAGTTGACCAAAAAATGTAATAAGAAGTTTCAAACTGGCCTTAGAGCATATTTTGAAATCCGAAATTGTCTCCTGAACTTGAAGTCCGGCATGGTTTTGTGAGGCTAAAGTGGCCTTGAAGTCCGGAGTGGCTTTGTGTGAAGTAAGGCTGAAGTGGCCTGACGATCGGAGTGGCCTCTGTGTGAGGAAAAAGAAGTCCGTCTTCTCTTAGCGTAAAAGAAGTCCGTTCTCCCTTAGTGTAAAATAGTCCGGCCTTTCACTTAAGCTAAAATTAAGTCCGGCCTTTGTGTGAGGAAAAAGAAGTCCATCTTCTCTTAGCGTAAAAGAAGTCCGTCCTCCCTTAGTATAAAAACAGTCTGGCCTTTCACTTAAACTGAAATCAAGTCCGGCATTGTGTGTTGGTATAGCCGGAGTAGAATTATGGGTGCAAGGAGAATAAAATGATAATGGACGGAGTGAATAATAAAAAGAAGTCGACCGGATTTGAAGAAGTTGACCGGCAACTAAAAACAAAAGCAACCTTGTTATTTGGTTAGGATCCAACTAGGGCTTGACCAAATGAGGTAGGTAAACTACCTCATCATACCCTGGATAGAAGTACTGAGGTAAGTAAACTAACCTGCTACTTCCACCAAATCACTGACGGTAAGTACCGAGTAGGTAACTTACCTCAACTTACCCCACCTACTCCCTCCTCTTTATATAAGTTCAGGTTGAGAGATGTGTATGAGTTTCTGGCGCCAAGGAAGAATAAGGAGGGAAGAAAGAGGGAAGAGCTTTGAGGTAGCTGGAGTGGGCAGTCAGGCAAGTGTACCTCGAACGCTGATTTTTAAGTTATATTTTTAAGAATATTGCAAGTGTACTCTGCTCTGTTTTTAAGATCATGCTTTAAGAATATTACAAGTTTATCCCCTCATTTTAAGATCATGATTTAATGTGAGTATATGCATGTTTGGATCGCAAGTATATCTGATTCTTGATGAGCATATGTTACGGTATGTATGATATTTGTTCTGATAATTGATTTAAAGAAGAATCCCTGTTAACCATATTTAAAAGAAGCTCGATTTTCCTTGATGAAGAATCAAGTTCGGTTTTTCCCATAATGAAAAATTGAGTTTGGCCTTCCCTTGTATAAAGATGAAACCGGCCACCTTTGAAGATGAAAATAAAATCGGCTCCCTTGATGTAAAATGAACTCTGGCTTGTAATAAGAGAAATGAACTCCGGCTTTAATGAACTCCGGCTTTTAAATGAACTCCGTCCGTTTAAGAAAAAGAACTTCGTCCTTTTTGATGAAAAAGTACTCCAAAAGAACTCGGGCCTTAAAATGAACTCCCGCCTTAATATGAGCTCCGGCTTTGCATAAGAAAATGAGCTCCGTCCCTTGATGTGAAATGAACTCCGGCTTTAATGTGAAATGAACTCCGGCTTTTAATGAACTCCATCCTTTGAGAAAACGAGCTCCGTCCTTTGAGAAAACGAGCTCCGTCCTTTGAGAAAACGAGCTCCGTCCTTCGAGAAAACGAGCTCCGTCCTTCAAGAAAATGAACTCCGTCCCCTTGAGCCAAAAGGCACTCCGTCCAAAAAGAAGTCCGTCAAAAAAGAAGTCTGGCTTTTAATATAAAATAATCTCTGGCCGTAATAAAGAAAAAGAGCTCCGGCTTGTATAAGAAAAAGAACTCCATCCTTTTGTTGGAAAAAGAACTCCGGCCTTAATATGAAAATGAACTCCGGCTTCTGTGCACTTCGGCTTTTGAACACTCTGGCTTTTGAGCGCTCCTGCATTTTGAAAAAAAGAAGAACTTCGCTGATAATGAGACCGGCTTCCCAAACGAGAAAAGAGCTCTGGCCCTTTCCTGAATAAAATCTAAACCGACCCCAAGTATAAATTATTTCTGAAAATATATACCGACATGTACCGAGAAAATTTTCATGTATACTTAAAGATAGCTGAAGATATATTATGCAAGTCTGATTTCAAAAAGGGATTTTTGATAAAGAAATGGTTTCTATTTCTGTTATTTTGGGACATGAGACTGACTACAGTCTAGGTAAGTTCTTGGATGAGGCCTTAGAACTTACGGTGGTAATCGAGAATAGCTCTGTCCATGGAGCGATTCATGGTCCGCCCTGTCCTCAAGGGCGTTAAGCCAGGAGGAATATAGGCCGACCTTTGGGTGGCACACAGTACAAATATTCCTCGGGATGGGATATATATGACATGATAGGCTGACATTCGGGTGGCACACAGTACAGATATCCCTCGAGATGGGATATATATGACATGATAGGCCTTGGATTGTGTGGACTGAATACAATCTATCCTCGATCATTCGCTCCTTCCGCTAGTAGGGTACATTGACAGGGTCTGAAATTGTTAAGATATGTCACAGTAAAAGATGAAAATGTATTGTACAGTGAAAAGATGATAGAGTATCATCTGATGAAAAGATGATAATGAAAAGATGACAGTGAATAGTATAGAGCATTGTTTTAGTTTTACCATGCATCAGTAAAGTTTATAGTTATTGTTTTACAGTCTATAGTGTAATGATTTATGAAGCATGAGATTTAATATCGTTTGATTAAACATTCTGGTTCTGCATGGTTATATGATCGTTTTGGCATAACCGTTTTACAGTTCATATGTATGTACCTTGTTGGGCCTCTACTCACTGTTTTATGTTTTTTCCCCCTACAGATGAAGCTTTAGAACTTGTACCTGACGAGTTGGAGTGATTAGAGCTGTCTGAAGGATTATTAAAGACCTCGAAAGCTTATTTTTGGAGAAATATTATTGTAATGACTTGATGGACTTCTATGGTTAAACATTTTTGGCTATGTACTTGGAAATGAATATTTTGGAATGAATATGAATGCTTCTGCAAATGATAGAATAACTTCCGCTATACTTATCATGGTTAAAAGTATATGGGTCCTAGACGGCATCTGTGATCCTGTGTTGCACCCAATTGTTTTAGTTGGGTTTTCAATTGTGTTTCTGTTTGACGGAAGCTTTGAGGACAAAAAAAAAAAAATCCGTTCCGTCACAGGGTCATTTTTCTTGAAATGACCTCCGTTAATTCATACTTAAACAAATTAACCAAAAACACTATAAATTTAATTTGTTGAATTCTACTGAAAATCGGGCAGAATTTTCTCTAAAATTGACAAAACCCATGCAAATAACCTGAATAAAGATAACCTGCACAAGACATATACATAGACAATCCTCAAAATTAAATCCACTATACCTCCACAACACATTCACACAATCAACAAATGTCATATCATCCATGACTCCAACACAGTATTCTTAACTACCCTATTAGATCTAAGAGAGATACCATCTAGAACGAAGACAAATCCAAATATTAAAAATAATACGGAAAAAACTATAATCATAAATCAACCTGCGGAAGCAAAAACAATACATTCATTGAAGTACAAAAGCATTCTATATCATCATAATGTACAACATTCATTCCAAATACTGGCTATATACATTCACAAGTCCTCAAAGATTCAAAACCTTCAAAAGCCTTTGAGCTCCACAAGCTTCTTCTAGCCAAATCCTATCTTTGGTCCTTCCTATTAGGTTTCAGCTTATCTAGGAAGAGAAAAACAAAAGCAACAAGGATGAGTCGAAACCCAATAAGATACCATAAAAATAGGAATATGTAGAATTCGTATAAACATATATATATATAATAGAAGGAAATTGACATGACATGATTACGAAACAAAAGACATGCAGAAATAGGAGAAAGCATGGAACGAATTAGAAACATGAGTTTAGAGACGAAAATTCTGTTTTATTTGTTATACTTTTCCTTTGGTTATTTCCTTTAGTAATCTAAATCAGAACATGTACCGAAAATCAAAGATCAGTTCAAAACCTCGTTTATGCTTTATTTTAACTTTCACTATTCAAAGGGACCTGAGCTAATAGACCCTACTAGATAAGGGAGTGAATAATCAAGGATAGATTATATTCACTCCACACAATCCAAGGCCAAAGTTTAAAAATTCTAATTTCCCAATGTTTAAAGATCAAAAGTTTCTATCCTCTCAATTTAGCGCCCTGAGAAGAGGCGGACCAAATATCACTTCATGGACAGAATTATCTTCGATTACCACTGTAATATTTTAAGACATACTAGAGAATCTTACTTGACTACAAAACAGTCCTAGGTCCAATTTTCTTACTGACTTAGGGTATTCTTGTACTTTATTCTTAGTCTTAGCTCATCATGTATCAAAGGCCACTTTAAACTCATACAAATCGAACATTCAGATAATTTCTGAAAGTCTCAAAAATTAACAGAATAGCCTTTGAACAAATTCTAAGACAAATATCATCCAACAAACTTAACTAATGTGTCAAATAACATTCTCATCTCATTTTTCAAAGCTTACAATAATTTCCAACTTTTATTTTTGAATTACGGTTTAGCGCAAACTTCTGGACATAAATCGAACACAAAATTCATGCCAAATTACAAAATCGAAGCCATAATCATCATATTAATGCCTAAACAAGAAACCTATCAATTAATCACGATAAACATGCATCGTTCGGAGCAAATATTAGAAAAAGAGAGTTTAAAGCATAAATGTAAAAATGAAGATCTCAAATAGCAATAATAGAGGAAAATAAAGTTTAGGGTACACTTGCTTCAGCCTGATTTACCGAGTTTCTTACTCTGAACGGACTGGATGTGGTGAAAAATCCCTCCTCCTCTTTTCTTTTCTTTCTTCTTCGTGCTTTTGTTAGTCGAGCCCCAAAACCCTTCCCTCTTTTCCCCTTTTTATAAATGAAAATGAGAGTTGGTGGGACAAAATCGCACCCGCGCTTAAGTGCCTATTGAGCACGCGGTGGGCGCAAGTCATCAGGAAATGGCACCCTCTGTGTGGCTCGAGTGAATTGTGAGCCTGAACCAATCTGTTTTTAGCACCACTTTTTGCGCTTGAGCGAGCGGTGTGCGTGGGATTTTCCAAAGTAATTTGTTTTTTGCATCCTCTGTTGGGCTCGAGCCTGTAGCAAGCCCAGCCTTGCATCAACCTGCACTATGATAAATTTTTTAATTTTTTAAAATTTACTTATTCCAAACTTAATTATATCAATTTAATTACTAAAATTTACCATATTTTGAGAACTCGGACCTCACGCTTGGCATGCTAATCAAGCATTCCCATTCCTAATCCTCGGATCAAGATTAACCTAAGTTAACCCCTAAGGTATTCTCCTACAACTACTCTATCATGTAGTTGACCACCTCCATGTGTCGACCTCTGCCTCGGTAGCAAGGAGTCAGCTACTAACATCCATTCTGAAACTAGGATGACATGGGTTAAATTGTAACTCAACTCGAATATTAACCAGGATACTATACACTAAGTGGTCAAACATAACAAATTAACCCTTACTCAGTCCTAGTCTGAGTGAAATATCTTAACTTTATTAAGGCACTAACTAGGACACCACAACTAGGCAATGACACCTAACTACTGGTCCTAACTTAGTCCGAGTCTAAGCAGATCACTTAACTTGATTAAGATAATAGCTAGGACACTGCAACTAGATGATCAAACTTAATTATTGATCCTGACTTAGTTCCAGTTTAAGTTATACAAACTAAGACAATTAGAACTATCCATTCTATCTTAATCATCCTACGTCTCCATCTACCTATTCAATCTTTCTTATTCTAATCTAAACTTCCATGTAATATTCAAATCAAATCTAAGATATTTTTTTCTCTCTGATACCAACTGTGACATACCATATTTCCAACCAAAAATCTGACAGAGTTTCAATTGTAATACGGACGTCAGACTATATAAGAAAATATGTACAATTTTCGGTGACATCATATAAAAACCAAAATACTCCAACATGTAGACCAATACATAATAGTCAACATAGGATTCAAATTGCCATAGTTATTTTTATGGCTTCAATGTCGTATCTCCAGACATAACATCGGACACAGAGAGATACAACTAGATACCTGATAAAACCACAATAACTTGTGGAAGCATATATAGACATCCATACACAGTGGATTATACTATTAGTTCTACACCAGTATATTATAGATACATGCATATCTCATAATACAATTATACAATTAAAGAGAACATTTGAAAGGAGGGTACTTAATTATCCTAACTTTTCCCATGTTCACTCATTCGGCCTTGACTCATACTGCCCTAGGCTTCCACATAAATTTAGATCCATCCTAAGGCATCCCTTCTCTGATACAAACTGTGATGGACCGGATTATTTTTCTCAAATAACCTCCGTCAAGCATAATAATAAACTAGTATTCTTAATTAAAATTATTAATTTCTGTAGAAAATTAGGTAGAATTTCGTTTGTAAATCGAATATTTGCCAAAATATAAACACCTGTAAATCAACCCTGCACAACAATCTACAACAATTCACAATAAAATTACAAGTCTCAATGCTCAATACACTACACAAGATCTAATCGCCACATCAACTGAGGTGGCACTGACATCATAACTCAGTATAATGCCGGTGGGGAAGGATGCCTACTAGGAACCTTGATCATAACCACAATGAGAAAGTGTGATGACCCGAGCTATGATCCCTGAACTCGACCCGGACTGTCACGGTTAAAATCTTAAGTCATCCAAAATTATCAATTACACATCATCAATGAACTCAACATCATTAAAAATTATCATCAATAAACCTCATAAATACACCATTAATTAAATATCTATAATTGTAATAATAAATAACTTCAATAAATGATATCAATGTCCAAATTGTCAATCCTCATAAAAATCTAATAAAAGTTAAACTATAACCGAAGTAACAAAAATCTTAACTTTCTATCTTGAAAGGCTCGATCTCTGAGATCACCTCTGCCTGGAGTCTGCACAGCGATCTCTTCTATCCTGATGTCAACCTGTCTACTCTTGAGCCAATAAAACACAAGAGTGAGCCAAAACCCAGCAAGTGATAACAATAAAAAATGCTAATAACAATAACGATCTCGGATATCACACTACAAAGGTCTCAACATACTCTAACAATCTACTATATCCGAGACCGATTACAACGCGTCGTAAATACGACTCTAGACAAGATAGGTCTCACTTGGCCCGTCTATCCAAAAACAACAAGAGTGCCAATAATCAATGGTAATCCCTTGGAATCTGACATCAACGATGATTGGGAATTTCCCTGGTCCATATGTCAGTTAGAACGACCAGCATAATCACGATAACAATCAATATGGATTCTACCGAATCTGAATATCTCAGAATCCACACAAGGATACTACCAACACAACAAATGAGGTACTAACAATCATAGAAAATCACAAGAAAACTCCTGGATCTTATTCTGCCACTGTGAACCAAAGGTTGCGTATATCCCCCAACAGCTGGGTACTTGCATGGACTACTAATGCTAACAAGTTTGACCTCCGACTAAAATCCATGGTCCATAGAGACTCTGCCAACAAAGTACAGACGTCTCCCGAGCATGCTCATCATGCTCATCTTTCGACTCTACCAGGTGTGGAAGATACCTCACACGTCAAACCCAGCATCTCCCGCTATGATATCCTCGATATCATGATCTATGATGTTCACATGGCCATAAGCATCCCGCCGAACTAGGCAATGTACCTCAACACCACTAGGACACGGAAATCAGTATCAGATAAGCGTAGACCACATTTAAGTACCATAGCCTCCCATTCGACCGGATACTTTAATGTTTTCATACACCGTCCTCAACCTTCACCGTAGGAAGCCAATGAATTTAAATACTCACACACTGAGTATAACACAAAGAAAACTTTGCAACATCAACAATAGAACGTCGTTCGGTGCTGATCAGGGACCGTACTCACGCCATCAAATCTAGTACAAAGGAATTTCTCATAGCACGAATAATAGATAAACTCAAACCAAGATATTATATTTTACTCAATGCAACTATTAAACTATTCTTCCATTCTGTTGCATTACAATATCTACAGCTAAGGCCAACAATCTCTATTTTTATTAGATTCCATCTCTAATTAACTTTGCAAGGTTCCAACAAATTCATTGGCAATATTAATTTCTTTATACGATCAGTATAACTTTGAACATTGGCCAATATACCTTTATAAATACAACATACACAAACTGTAAATATCCTCTATGCTCTTTACCATCTTTATTTTCATACATACACGTATAACCACACATTAACATACATACATACATACATACATATATATATATATATACACATATACACACGAATGCACCCTCAGACATGCATGGCAGCACAACTGCTTTCCTCACACTCAATTCACACACATATGCACACACGCACGGCAGCAATGCTGCCTCCCTCACACACACATGCACACAATGCACACCGCCTTCACTGCCATCACCAATTGCGAACACTTCATGCACCTCCATCACGCACTACAGACACAGCCTGCACACACACACACACATGGCAACACACCCACACATACCATACACCAACGGCTACACACTGAGCCGTTCACCCACACACGACACACTCCCACGACAGTAGCAGCAGCTACACTGCCTCATGCTCACAGTCGCACACACACACACACACACAGCCAGCACCTGCATACACACACACCAACACCAACCCTCATAGAACACCCACGCATAGAACACCCACACTCACACACGGTTACACACATACGGTCCACAGGTACGTATATACATACACACACTGCTACAAACCCCCACACCCATCAGTACAGTTAAACGTATGTATGCACACCCAACCGTATACACACACACATACACACACTCAAATACACACATACGGCTACACAATCAACCGTATACATTCACATTCAACACTTTTAATCACCAAATCACTGCGTCCCTTCATCACAAAAACCTCGGCCAAAACAGAACATGATGCTCTGTTTTCCTCAATTTCTGTCTTCTTGACAATACTCTCCCAATTTCAATAGCAACAAGAAAATTGGAAGAAGAGGAGTAGATTGTAATAGAGGAACATTTATTTTGCAAAGCAGGAAGAGCAATGGCACAAAGAGGAGATTCACTTGCCTGATTGAACAGAGGTGGCGAGGGTTTAACGGTGCGGTACAAATTGGCAATGGCGGCACCACCAACCAACGATGGTGACCACGACTGCAGAAGCGGCAACTTCGTCGCAACTCACGACGGTGATTAGCAATGGCAACGATTAGGAACAAAGGCGATGACCACACGGCTCCGTTTTCTTCCCGTTTGTCTTCTTCTGTTCCCCCTCCTAACCCTACCATCTCAATATATAGTGAAAGGTGGATCTAGGGTTTTTGTAGAGTTTCCTTATGGGCATTCTTCTCCTTCCTTCTCACCGCCCTCAAACATCTCCCAGGTAATGACATCATTAGGCACTCCCATCGCCCTCTTCTACATATCCCACTAACTATCACCTTCACCTTCTAGTTTGTATACCGCGAAGGTGACCTTTTCCCAATCGGTACAGCTAATCACAGAGAATATCTTCTTCATCCTTTTTAACCACACGTCTGCTTCCGCCGGATCAGGCTTTCCTAGGAAGTTTGGTGCTCGCTCCGCTGTGAATCTATCATATGTCATAGGACCAAGAAGTGTCGGAGGTGGCTCGGGTGCAGGAATCGAAGCCATATGTTTTTGCTCGACAGATTTTACCACATTGGTCATCCTCTCCAACAGATCAATATAAGCGGCCTCTCTATCATAGGGCGTGCTAGCGCCACCGCGGTCATTCCTTCTACCTCTTCTACTTGCCATCCTATAATCAAGGTAATCACAAGGTTATAGGGGCAAGGATTCAATGGAATGAGAAAGAAATATTCAACAGCTTTAAGGAATTTCCAACCTAGCCTAAGAACCAATCTCTTTAGGGTCCTAGTTGCCTCAACTTCCTCAACTTATTCCTATAGGAATTCTGTTTAGAGATTCAATCCTATACTTTCACTTTTTGGTCGATCAATTCTTAAGGCATCTCAACTCTCTGATACCAAATATGACGGAACAAATTTTTTTTTCTCTAAAGCTTTTGCCAAGATAGGAACAAGATTAATGGACTAAATTATAAGGCAAGACTTCTGTAGAAATTTCGGCAGAGTTTCCTCTGTAACTGGATGAAACTCTAAAAATACACCATGTATGATCAACTATTAAAGTACACAACTATCAATTATCCACAATTCTTCCTATAACATTTATACACAGGATCACATGTGCCATCCATGGCATAAATCTATAAAAGCGTTAGCCACACTAACAGTTCAATAACGAGATGCCATCTAGGACCTGGATAGTATATCCAAAAGTTCAGAGAGGAAGCTAAACTAATAACCTGCAGAAGCATAGTTTTTCCTATTTACTGTCATATACATCATATGCGTTCTATACAAAATCCACATGTGCATGGTCATTCATAGACACAAGATCAGTATACAAAATCACATGATCAGTCAAGTCTTTACGTCAACAGGCTCTCCCAAAATGGCTCTAAAATGCTTCAGGTCCTCAAAAGTCTTCAAAAATTTCTTTCGCTCACTCTTTCTCGTCGGGCACAAACTCTACTGTCTCATCAGGAGGGAAAAAAATAATAAAACAGTGAGCCGGGGCCCAACAAGGTACATGCATATGAGCGGTAAAATAGTGATGCAGAATGGTCATATAACTATACAGAAATAGAATGGTTAAACAAAACATAATCTAGGAAATAGAGAAAGCATACTTTGACGATATTAAACTTCAGAAATTAGAAATCAGTAGTCGGTAAATGATAATCAGTAAACGGTAATCGGTAAACAGAAAATAGTAATCAATAGTCGGTATTTAGTAATCGGTAAACGGTAAACAATAATCGATACTCGGTAGACGGTAAACGGTACATAATAATCGGTACAGTAAACGGTAACAAAACGTATTGATAATAGACCCTGCTAGTATGCCCTACTAGCTGAGGGGGCAAATGATCGATGATAGATTGTGTTCACTCTACACAATCCAAGGCCTATGACTGTAACAGAGGTATCCCATCTCACGGGATCGGTACGGTATGCCACTCGAGGGTAGGCCGGTAGCTATGCTTTCCTCTTGATTGTAATGCCCCGAGGAAGGACGGACCACATATAACTCAATGGACAGAGTTATCCTCGATTACCATCGTAAAGTTCTAAGGCATGCCAGAGAATCTATCTGGACTGTGGTCAGTCTCGGGTCCTAAATAACAGTAATGGAAATAACCTCTTTATTGAAAACCTTCTTTCGTAATCAGGGTTTCATAATTTACCTTCAGAATGTTCATGGAAATTTCATCGGTACAAGTCCGTGCAAATTTTCAAAAACACATAATACCGGGAGCTTCACTTCAATGTCAATTAACTTTTATATAACAGGAGCTATAGTTAAAATTCATCAAAACCCCTTAATTTTCGTACCTAAGGCTTCGCCAAAACTTCTGAACTCAAATCGATCACTAAATATGTGCTTATTCATGAAAGTAATGCCATAAATCCATACACATACATTAAGCCATGCAATTTAACCAAAATTCACAATATTTTCGAGCTAGGGTTTCATCACAGACTTTTGGGACAAAATTGAACATAATTTACATGCTTATTCACGAAATCAAAGCCGAAACTTGCAATAAACATGGATAAACACAAAATCTAACCGAACAATCGAAGGAAATATGCTTCATTTACATTAAACATGCATCAACATCATTTTAGAGTATTTTTATCAACTTTAAAGTAAGAGAAATTGCTAAAACAAAAAATAACATTCGCAGTACACTTGCCTTGGCCCGATCTACCGTTATTTTTACCGGGTGTGGATTGGAACAAGTGATTTCCCCTTCTCCTCTTCTCTTCTTCCTCTTCTTCCTCTCCTTTGTGCGTGGTCTGCTCTTTCTCTCTCTCCCTTTTCATTTTCCCCTTCAATTTATAATAAAAACGAAGTCAGCACATGGGTAAAAGTCAGGGCCGTGCTCGAGGGCGTCTCGAGTGCGCGGCGAGCGGGCTACATTTTTTCAGTGCGCATTGGAGCGCCCAGCGGGCACGTGGCGAGGGCAGGGTTACTGCCAGGGGCTCGCTCAAGCACACCTGGCGTGCGGCGAGCGGACAGCCACTGGAATTTGGCTCTCGCTGCAACGCCTTGGGCACACAGTAGGCGCCACTCGGCTGCTTGCTGAACTCGGGTATTTTTCCAACTTTTTATTCTCAACCATTATTTTTCACTACATGTTTGGCCTCTTAATGATATTCATTATTTTAATTACTTTCAATTATCACATTTTCGGTTCCGAGGCCTCACACTCTCCCCTACTTAAAGAAATTTCATCCTTGAAATTAAATAAACTACATACCTCAAGAGAACAAGTGGGGATACTTGCTTTGGATTTCTTCTTCGCGTTCCCAAGTGGCCTCCTCCGGTGAATGATTTCTCCATAGCACCTTCACCAGGGGAATGGTCTTCGTACGCAACCTTTGATCCTTTCGATCTAAAATTTGCAGAGGTTCCTCAATGTAGGACAAATCCTTGTTAATAGCTAAGGATCCGTAGTCTATCACGTGCGCAGGATCGTGGACGTACTTTCGAAGCATCGATACATGAAACATATCATGTACGCCCATTAGACTAGGTGGTAACGCTAACCTGTAGGCTACCTCCCCGATCCTTTCCAAAATCTCAAAAGGGCCAATGAACCGCGGCTTCAACTTCCCCTTTACTCCAAACCGAAACGTGCCTTTGGATGGTGAGACCTTTAGAAATACAAGATCTCCTACCTCAAAGATCAATTTTATCCTTCTCCTATTTGCATAGCTTTTCTGTCGGCTTTGAGCAACCTTCAGGTTATCATGAATCAATTTAATATTTTCCGCTGTTTCTTTCATAATCTCTGGGCCCAAAATCCTTTTGTCTCCAGTCTCCTCCCAATGAATTGGCGTCCTATACTTTCTCCCATACAACGCCTCAAAAGGTGCCATGTCGATACTAGCTTGATAGCTGTTATTATAAGTGAATTCAGCTAGTGTGAGATAAGTATCCCAAGTTCCTTTCATCTCCAAAACAGAGGCCCTTAACATATCCTCAAGAATTTGAATGGTATGCTTAGATTGGCCTTCAGTCTGGGGGTGATATGCAGTGCTGAATTTCAACATTGTCCCCAACTCCTTATGCAAACTCTCCCAAAACCTCGAGATAAAACATGGGTCTCTATCAGACACAATAGAGGTAGGAACTCCATGAAGCCTCACGATCTCATTCACATACAATTGAGCCAATCTCTCACGCGAGTAGGTCATCCTGATCGCCAAGAAGTGGGCTGATTTTGTCAACTGATCAACTATAACCCATACGGCGTCATGATTCCTAGGAGTCCTCGGTAAACCCGATACAAAATCCATGGCAATGCCCTCCCATTTCCAGCTCGGGATTAGTATCGACTGTAACAGTCCAGAAGGCTTCCTCCTCTCAGCTTTCAGCTACTGACAAACAAGGCATCTCTCCACATAAGCCATGATATCTCTCTTTATATTTCTCCACCAGAAGGTTTTCTTCAAATGCTGATACATTTTATTCGTCCCCAGGTGGATCGTATACCGGGACCGATGAGCCTCCTTCAAAATCTTCTCCTTCAACCCTCTATCATCCGGTACACATAATCGGTCTCTAAACCTCAAAACACCATCAGCCTGGACGTTAAAATTAGCTCGGGACTCCTTACTCAGATCACTAACAATATCCATAAGGAACAAATCATTCACCTGCTTCTCTTTAATTTCACTAACTACTTCCGGTTGGATCTAAAGGTACGACAGGAGCATTCTATTACCTTTAACATAACATTGGATATCACATTACTTCAGGTAATCCAACATTTCCATTTGTTTGATCTGCAAGTGCGCCACATACCCCGATCAGCGACTCAATGTGTCCGCAACTATGTTGGCCTTTCCTGGCTTGTACTATATCTCACCGTCATAATCATTGAAGAAATCAAGCCATCTCCTTTGCCTCATGTTAAGTTCCTTTTGCGAAAACAAGTACTTCAAACTTTTGTGATCCGAATACACAAGGAACCTCTCATCATATAGATAATGTCTCCAAATTTTTAAAGTAAAGACAACAGCAGCAAGCTTGAGGTCATGACTAGGATAATTCTTCTGATGCACTTTCAGTTGCCTAGATCCATAAGCCACAACTTTACCGTGCTGCATCAATGCACATCCTAGACCAGCCTTAGAGGCGTTGTAGTACACCTCAAAGCCTCCTGAACCCTCCGGAATGATCAGCACTAGAGCAGTAGTCAAACGATCCTTTAGCTCCTAGAAGCTCAGATCACACTTCTCTGTCCACACAAACTTAGCCTCCTTCTTTAGTAGCCGAGTCAGAGGCATAGTAATTTTTGAGAAATTCTCTACAAAATACCTGTGATATCCCGCCATGCCCAGAAAGCTCCTAACCTCAGTCACAAAAGCCGGTCTGCTCTAGTTTGTAACAACCTCTACTTTCCTGGGATCTACAGAAATGCCACCATCAGAAATCACATGCCCCAAAAACATCACCTTCTTGAGCCAGAACTCACATTTACTCAGCTTGGCATACAATTTTTTCTTGCGGTGCACTTCAAGTACTATCCTCAAATGAATCTTTTGTTCCTCATAATCCTTTGAATAAATCAGGATATCATCAATGAACACCACCACAAATTTATCCAAGTACAGCTTGAACACCCTATTCATCAAATCCATAAAAGCAGCTGGAGCATTTGTAAGGCCGAAAAGCATAATAAGAAACTCATAATGGCCATAACGTGTCCGAAAAGCAGTTTTAGCCACATCTTCCGGCTTGATCCTCAATTGGTAATAACCAGACCTCAAATTAATCTTTGAAAACACTCGAGATCCTTACAACTAATCAAATAAATCATCAATACGCGGTAGAGGATATTTATTTTTAATTGTGATTTTATTCAACTCATGATAGTCAACACACAACCGTAAAGACCAATCTTTCTTCCTCACAAACAACACCGGCGCACCCCAAGGAGATACACTTGGTCTGATAAAGCCCTTCTCTAACAACTCCTGTAATTGCAACTTCAACTCCTTTAATTCAGCCGGAGCCATATGATAGGGGGCTTTAGAAACTGGACTAACACCAGGAATAATAACAATCTCAAACTCAATTTTTCGATGTGGAGGCAATCCAGATAACTCCTCTGGAAATACATCCTCAAAGTCACAAACAACCAGGATGTCCTTAGCCGGCACACTATGACTCCCAGTAGTGCAGGCATATGCCAAGTTAGCTTGACATCCACTTCTCATCAAATGCTTAGCATGTAAAGAAGAGATCAATACAGGCACCCCCTTTTTCTTAATGCCCTGAAAGAAAAAGGGCTCCATTCCGGAAATATTAAAATAAACCCTCTTTAGAAAACAGTTAATACTGGCATGGTATTTGGCCAGCTAGTCCATCCCTAGAATCACATCAAAATCACCCATGTTCAACAACACCAAGTCCACAATGAAACGGTTCCCATTTATCTCAACTATACATCCCGGATACATAACATCCGTAACCACAGGAGATCCAGTGAGAGTACTCACAGATAATTCACAATCAAGAATACACGGGACAGATACAGTATAACATGTAAATCACAGGGAAACAAAGGAATGGGTAGACCCCGAGTTAAATAATATAGATGCAGAAACTCCACAAATAGAAAGAATACCTTCCACAATATTCGGAGATGCCTCCAGATCCTGAACAGCCACTGCGAACGCCTTTGCTGAGACAGTAGGCTTCTTTCCTTCTAGCCTCAGAGGTAGTGGACAATCCCTGTACAGGTGGCCATGCTGCCCACATTTGAAACACGCTCCCGATAACTTACGGCATGCTTGTCCCGGATGTTTCCTCCCACAGAAGGTACAGTCTTCAGCTGACCCTCTAGTACCGTTTATGGATTGAGTCGGTACAACACTCTTTCCCTTGTCAGCCATCCTAGTCTTCTTGGACAGTCCAGAAGACCCCGTAGCAGATCCGATACTCACTCCCGCTCGGCTAGCGATCCTCTTTGCATAGAATCTCTTTGTCTCTTGTTCTTTCTCATAAATCACTGCTCTGTCCAGGATCTCGGCATAAGTTTAGAACTTTAAAACAGACAATAACTTTCTAATGTCATCCCGTAGCCCTTGCTTGAACTTCTTCGCTTTCCTCTGTTCATCCTCTACATAGAATGGTGCAAAACGGGATAGCTCGATGAATCTGGCATCATACTCTTTGACCATCATGTTTCCTTACCTCAATCTTATAAATTCCTGCTCCTTTTGATCTTTGAGACTGGATGGGAAGTACTTCTCCAGAAAGGCATCCTCAAACATCTCCCAGGTAATGACATCATCAGGCACTCCCATCGCCCTCTTTTGCATATCCCACTAACTATTAGATTCACCTTCTAGTTTGTACACCGCGAAGGTGACGTTTTCCTGATCGGTACAGCCAATCACAACGAATATCTTCTTCATCCTTTTTAACCAGATGTCTGCTTTCGCCGGATCAGGCTTTCCTAGGAAGCCTGGTGCTCCTTTCGCTGTGAATCTATCATATGTCGTAGGACCAAGAAGTGTCAGAGCTGGCTCGGGTGCAGGAATCAGAGCCATTTGTCTTTGCTCGACGGATTCTACCACATTGGTCATCCTCTCCAACAGATCAATATAAGCGGCCTCTCTATCATAGGGCATGCTAGCACCACTGTGGTCATTCCTTCTACCTCTTCTACTTGCCAACCTATAATCAAGGTAAACACAAGGTTATAATGGCAAGGATTCAATGGAATGAGAAAGAAATATTCAACAGTTTTAAGGAATTTCCAACCTAGCCTAAGAACCAAACTCTTAAGGGACCTAGTTGCCTTAACTTCCTCAACTTATTCCTTTAGGATTTCTGTTCAAAGATTCAATCCTATGCTTTCGCTTTTCGGTCGATCAATTCCTAAGGCATCTCAACTCTCTGATACCAAATATGACGGAACAGATTTTTTTTTTCAAAAACTTCCGTCAAGACAGGAACATGATTAATGGACTAAATTATAAGGTAAAACTTCTGCAGGAATTTCGACAGAGTCTCCTCAGTAACTGGATGAAATTCCAAAAATACACCCTATATGTTAACTATTACAAGTACACAACTATCAATTATCCATAATGCTTACTACAACATGCATACACAGGATCACATGTGCCATCCGTGGCATAAATTTATAAAAGCGTTAGCTACACTAACAGTTCAATAACGAGATGCCGTCTAGGACCTGTACAGTATATCCAAAAGTTCAGAGAGGAAGCTAAACTAATAACCTGCAGAAGCATAGTTTTTCCTTTTTACTATCATATACATCATATGCGTTTTATACAAAATCCACATGTGCATGGTCATTCATAGACACAAGATCAGTATACAAAATCACATGATCAGTCAAGTCTTTACATCAACAGGCTCTCCCAAAATGGCTCCAAAATTCTTCAGGTCCTCAAAAGTCTTCAGAAATTTCTTTCACTCACTATTTCTTATCGAGCACTAACTCTACTATCTCATCTGGAGGGAAAAACAATAAAATAGTGAGCCGGAGCCTAGTAAGGTACATGCATATGAACGGTAAAACAGTGATGCAGAACGGTCATATAACTATGTAGAAATAGAACGGTTCAACAAAACATAATCTAGGAAACAGAGAAAGCATACTTTGACGATATTAAACTTCAGAAATCAGAAATCAGTGGTCAGTAAACGGTAATCAGTAAACAGTAATCGGTAAACAGAAAACGGTAATCAATAGTTGGTATTTAGTAATCGATAAACGGTGAACAATAATCGATACTCGGTAGACGGTAAATGGTACTCAATAATCGATAATCGGTACGGTAAATGGTAACATAACATATTGGTAATAGACACTGCCAGTATACCCTACTAGCTGAGGGGGTGAATAATCGAGGATAGATTGTGTTCACTTTACACAATTGAAGGCCTATGACTGTAGCAGAGGTATCCCATCTCACGGGATCGGTACGGTATGCCACCCGAAGGTAAGCCGATAGCTATGCTTTCCTCTTGACCGTAACGCCCCGAGGAAGGACGGACCACATATAACTCCATGGACAGAGTTATCCTCGATTACCACTGTAATGTTCTAAGGCATGCTGGAGAACCTATCCGGACTGTGGTCAGTCTCGGGTCCTAAATAACAGTAATGGAAACAACCTCTTTATTGAAAACCTTCTTTCGTAATCAGGGTTTCATAATTTACCTTTAGAACGTTCATGAAAATTTCGTCGGTACAAGTCTATGCAAATTTTCAAAAACAAATTATACCAGGAGCTTCACTTCAATGTTAATTAACTTTTATATAACAGGAGCTACAGTTAAAAATCATCAAAATTCCTTAATTTTCATACCTAGGGCTTTGCCAAAACTTCTGAACTCAAATCGATCACTAAGCATGTGCTTATTTATGAAATTAATGCCATAAATCCATACACATACATTAAGCCATGCAATTTAACCAAAATTCCCAATATTTTCAAGCTAGGGTTTCATCACAAACTTCTGGGACCAAATTGAACACAATTTACATGCTTATTCACAAAATCAAAGCTGAAACTTGCAATAAATATGGGTAAATACAAAATCTAAGTGAACAATCAAAGGAAACATGCTTCATTTACTTTAAACATGCATCAACATCATTTTAGAGCATTTTTATCAACTTTAAAGCAAGAGAAATCGGTAAAAATGAAAAACGTCCGAAGTACACTTGCCTTGGCCCGATCTACCGTTATTTTTACCGGGTGTGGATTGGAACAAGTGCTTTTCCCTTCTTCTCTTCTCTTCTTCCTCTTCTTCCTCTCCTTCGTGCATGGTCTGCTCTCTCTCTCTCTCCCTTTTCATTTTTTCCCTTCAATTTATAATAAAAACGAAGTCAGCACGCGGGCAAAAGTCGGGGCTGCGCTCGAGCGCACGATGAGCGGGCTACATTCTGCCAGTGCACGCTCGAGCACCTAGCGGGTGCCCAGCAAGCGCGGGGTTACTTCCAGGGGCTCGCTCGTGCACACCTGGCACGCGGCGAGTGGGCAGCCACTGGAATTTGGTGCTTGTTGTAGCACCTCGGGCGCATAGCAGGTGCCACTCGGCTGCTTGCTGAACTCGTGTATTTTTCCAACCATTTACTTTCAACCATCATTTTTCACTACATGTTTGGCCTCTTAATGACATTCATTATTTTAATTACTTCCAATTATCACATTTTCGGTTTCGGGGCCTCACAACATATAACTTGAATAGAAGGAAGCATGCGAGAAGAGGAAACATCTTGGATCATTTGTTCGCATGTTTATTCTGGTTACGTTCATTCATTTTTGTTAATTTTATTAATCTTTGCGTTCCCAGGTTAGTAGGTCGTACTAACCAACGATGTGAGAGAACGATGAAAGGAATGTGCCTGCCACACATTATAAGGTCGGCTACATTTTAGGTCTGCAACACTCAACTGTCGGCTACATTTTAAGTCCATAGCACTCGACAATCGGCTACATTTTAGGCCTGCAGCACTCGGCCATCTCAATCACCCCATATCCCCCGGGGACCAGGGCAATCCTCGTTATTTCACAGCAGTATCCTAAAGCGTACCTAGAACACCACCCACCCCAGGAGTGGCCGGAGTACTCCTTGGGCTCGGAATTCCCAAAATGACACCAGGCTACTATATCAAACCCAAAAGCCTTACCTCTTATCACAATAGGCGACACTTAACACCCTGAGTTAATACCTTAAAATCCTGATTCAGACACTGGACCTTTTCACCGTCCGTCCTTAGATAAGGACATTTCTCAATCTTGCAACCAAACTAACCACTATTGAAACATGCTCCCGAGAGTCTCACCGAAACGAAGCATTCATCCATAAAGCTTCCATGAACATATAGGATAATATCTCTTAATCCTCAAAGCCCATGATCTTTTTCATGTCAACAAACCGAGGTCGACATCACCTCCTATCTAACCTGGGGCAACACATCTTATCTTCTATTGGACAATAAAATTTTAGAGCATTTTTATCAATTTTGAAATAAGAGAAAGCGGTAAAAGTGAAAAACAACGTCCGAAGTATACTTGCCTGAACCCGATCTATTGTTATTTTTACCCAGATAGGATCGGAACGAGTGATTTCTCCCCATTTTTTCCTCTTTGTGCTTACTGTTGTACCTCAACTTCCTCTCTCTTTTGAAGGAGCAGATTAACTTGAAGAGTTTTCGAATACAAATTTCTTCAAAATTGGGCATCCCTAAACTTTTAAATTGAACAATTAAATTTACACAAATACATATCACTTAATTGGCATTTAAACATGGAAACATTACATAAAATATCATCCGAAATTCTTGGGTGAACAGTACCCCTGAACAGTGCACGTGAATAGTACATATATACACAAATCGATTAATTTTCAAAATTTCAGACATCCAATAGGTAATTTATCGAACCCAAGGCATGGGTAAGTATAATCCCAAGTCAATTTATACATTTAACTCCAAATTGAAGCTCAAATGGTGTCCGGGCGTGGGTCAAGGGATTCGCGAACGAATTTCCACTAAATTCCACAATTTTGGATACCCAATCGGTAAATCAACTTACCCAAGTCATGTATTATCATAATCTAGTCCCAAATAAATCAAAAGCCCCAAAAATCAAAGCTCGAAACCACCCGGGTGTCGGGTTAGGGTTTTGCGAACGTAATTGGGATTTTCGTGCAAAATCTGGTATATTTTCTCAAATTTGGACATGCAATTCATATATATGTATGCTAGAGTCATAGGTTTTACAAATACATGCATGGGGTCGGGTATCGAGACAACAATACCCGAAGAGGATTGAACAAAAATCAAAGAAACGTAAGAAAAACGATATAGATGTACTTGCCTCGACGTGCTCTATGATTTCTCCAACTAGCTCGAAGCCATATTCGGACTCCACGGCCTTGATCTCCTCCTTTCTCTCCCTTGTTCATCGCCCTCTATCTCTCTAAAAGGGTTTGGTTGTGTGGGAAAGTGAAAATTGCGAAACAACATGGGGCTTTAAAATAGCCTGGCACTTAAGCACGCGGAAAGCACGCGGCGGCGCAGCCTTTACTGCCTAGGCTGGCTTGAGCACTTGGCGAGCACGCGGCGAGCACAACAAATCTTGATTCTGTGCTCTCCATGGGCTCAAGCCCACGGAGGGCACGGGTCAAGCCCGCAGTAAGCCTATTTCACATTTTTGCTGTTCGGAAACCGTTTAGACCATTCTAATCTAATATTTCACATCCTTGGACCTTACTTTTGGTTATATAACCTTAATAAGTCATGATTATCACAATTTAAAATCTAAAATCTTATTTGTGAATTAATAGTTCACATCTTACAATTTTGGTTCTCGATTTACTAATTCCGATTCTTTGAGCTTTTCAATCCAATTTGTCCCGTACCTTTTGACCACAATTTACCTATTTTAACTTAATTACCTCCTAATTATCATATTCCAGAACTCGGGTCATCACAATCCTAATATTTTGAAAATGGTATGAGAAATCCTTATGGTTTTATTTTCAGGAAGATTAGGATGACCTACTCATCATAAATATGGATAATGTATTTGGATCGAACTAGTTGGCCATCAGTATGCTAGCAAGATCCTGAGTGTAATAGAATGGGTCCTATCCTTTAGGACCTGCCGTTAATCGACATACATATCAAACAAAAATTAAAATACCTAAATCTAAAATATTAAATTCTGTAGAAAATTGGGAAGAGTTTTCTCTAAAAATGAGTTAAAAATCATACAAACAACCTATATAAAAATCATACCATCCATGGCTCCAACATAGTATTTTAATTTCTATTAAATCCGAAAGAGAGATGCCATCGAGGCACTTGCAGCAACCCAACATTTCATTTGCGGAAGTATAACTAGATCCATACACATGTTTGCGGAAGCATTCTATAACATATTAAGATACAACATAATTTTAATACACAATATTTGTCTAAACAAGTAAATATTTTCCGTCACATTTCATCAAGACATCCGAGATTCCTGAGTCTCCGAGATCCAGCTACCTTTTTAGCTTTTGTTTATCTCTACTCTTTTCATCAGGCTTCGGCTCATTTGTCCTTATTTGGAAGCGGTGGAAATAACAAGAGTGAGCTTTACGCTTAGCAAGGTGCCATGAAAACAAAACATTTAAACTTTCATGTAAAACACAAATACATATATATATAAATATGTAAGTAAAGAACAATGCATATACATGACTTTGAGGCTATGGTCTTGTGATCAAAATTCTTACCTTGGTTGATTTCATCCTTTCTTTTAGTCATTCTTTTCTTTAGTCTTGAATCCGATAAACATGCTAAATTCATATGATAACTTAGAATTTTACTTGTCTTTAGCATACATTTTCTATTATCTTGAGGGATTAAGGCTGGTAGATCCTACCAGTTGAGGGAGTGAATAACCTAGGATAGATTGTGATACTCCACACAATTAAAGGCCTTAATTCTTAGTTCTTATTTCTTTCATAACAAAAGGCACCCGAGTTCTTGTTCTTTCATCATCATGTCCTCCTCATCACGAGGACTAATCTTTCACATTCATATATGATCCCATATTTCCTCCTTATTTACATTCCGAGGACCAGGATGTTCTAAATTTCTTGGTTCTTGGTTCTTTCTTTTTCATTCATTCATCAATCTCATGGTCCTTGGTTTTTTTCCTCCATCCTAATGCCCCGAGAAAGGCGGACCGCGTATCACTTCGTAGACAAAGTTATCTTTGATTACTACTGTAATATCCTAAAGCTTGCCAATAATGTTACTCGCTTCACTAAGCAGCTAGGATACGTGACCAGAGTATCCTTGAGTCTCCACCGCAATATTCATGGTAGATCAAAGAATATGTGAGGTCCGAGTTTCCAAAACATAGTAATTCTAATAATCAAATTGGTATAATTATGTTTGGGATAAGAAAAATTGATAAAAGTGAAAAATTTGCCTTAGTTCAGCAAGCAGTAAAATTGGGCTCGCTCTGGCTCGAGCCCAGCAGCGAGAACGAAAGACTGATTGCTCTAGAAAAGGGCCCGCATGCCGCTCACTCGAGCTAGATGGAGAGTGCAATTTCAAGTCTAGGTGCGCTCGCCGCATGCTCTCTAGGTGCTCGAGCGCAAACTCGACTTTCAGCCACCAACCTAATTTTGTTTTGTTTTAAAAAGGGGTAGGGGAAAGAGAGAAAGCAAAGCACGAAGAGAAGCACGAAGGGAAGAGAGGAAAAGGGGAGGAAAGAGAAGAAAAGAGGGAGATTTTGGCTGTTCCACTCCAATCCAAGTATGAATAACAGTAGATCGGATTAAGGCAAGTATACCACAAACATTGTTTTTCATTTTTACCGTTTTTAAATATCTCCATTTTGTTGTTTATGCTTTAAATCTCTTGCTCCTTTAGATTTGACATGAATAATGCATGAATCTCATGACTTTTGGACTAGATTTTATGTTTATGTATATGTATCACGAATTAACTCATCGATTTCGTGGAATGACTCATGTTGTGTTCGATTTGTGTCCAAATAGTTTTCTTTAAACCCTAACTCAAAAATAGTGATATATTGGTTGTAAATATGGATAGATTTTGTATTCGTATATGATTATCAAGGTTTATAGCTTCAATTTCACCGTTTGGTATATGTTTTGTGTCTAATTTATGACCAGAAGCTTCGTATGGAAACCCAGGACGAAAATTAGGGGATTTAGTGATTCAAAATCTTAAATCGTGAGATCTAAGTGTTAATTGGAGATTTGATAAAGCCTATCTGATGATTTGTACTTAAAGATTTTATGTGAAATAGTACCGTAAAGTTATCGAGAAGCTTCAAAGTTGACCGAAGGTTTAATTGTATGAACTGGAATGGTCTTCGAGGCATGATGAGTTACAATTAGGGAAATAAGGACAGGATACGTTCAGTTAAGTAAATCAGTAGGAAGATCGGACCTAGGATTTTCTGTATAGTCAAGATAAAGTCTTTGGAATAACATGAAAATGACCTCGTCCTTTGGGTATCGTGTGCTTTGTCTCTCAATCGGGGCCCTGAATAATTGAAATTAGTTCAAAAGAACAATCATCCTGTTCTCGGGATGTAAAGATGGTGGTAATAATAATAATTATAGTAAAAAGAACCATCCTGTCCTCGGAATGTAAAGTATGGAGGAAAATAGTTAAATTGAATAAGAAATCATCCTACCATCGGGATGTAAATTATGGAAGATAATGATTAAGCCAAATAACAAGCATTCTGTCCTCGAGATGTAAAGTATGGAGGAACAATTAAGCTAAAAATGGGCATCTTATCCTTGGGATGTAAAGTATGGAGGATAGTAGTTTTAAATAAAAAACTTAATCTTATGAACTCTAATCCAAGAACTGAGGATTTATGATTATGATTTCCTTATGTTCTGCATCATTTTCACGCATTTGCTTCACTTGCATGCATGTATGATTTTTCACATTCCTTTTAAGTTTCTTGTCTATTTGTATGTATATGTTTTATATAAAACTATATAATTTTATAATTTTGGGTATATTTGCTGAGCTTCTAGCTCACTCCTTATTTTCTGTTTTCCCCTCCAGATAAGTAGGAGCCTAATAAGAATCAAAGTCAGAACTAGCTATAAGAAGGGAAGCTTGTGTGTTTTGAAGACCTTGGAAGATTTTTGTGATTTGAACGATTTTGGATGCATATAGCTAGTATTTTGAAATGAACGTTGTATATTACGATAATGTGGAATGATGCTATATCATGATGAATGCTTTGTTCTTGTTTTCGCAGGATTGGATTATTATGGTCCTTGATGGCATCTCTCTTAGATCTAATATGGTAGTTAGGAGTGCTGTATTGGAGCCATAATTAGTATGACATTTATTGATCCTGTGGGCATGTGATGGGTGTTGTGGATTAAATTTTGAAGAAACCTTTATGTATATGATTTATGCAGGATTATATAGGTTATTTGTATGGGTTTTATTGCATTTTTTGAGGAAACTCTACACGAATTCCTGTAAAAAATTAATTTTTTAAACTTATGGCATTAGTTTTGTATGTGTTTGATGGAGGTCTTTAATCGAATAAGATCTGTTCTGTTACAGTTGGTATTAGAGAAAAGAGATGCCTTGGGAATGATTTGAATTGTATGCGAAAGCTTAGAAGACAATTATGATTGATCGAATAAGTAGGGATTGACACAGCATGATTATATCCTACATATCCTAGCTAGCATAAGTTAGGCCATATATAGACCGCAACTTAGTTATTAAGTAGAGTGATATTGATTTTAGGCCTAGGCTAATCGATTTGAGTTGAATGTTTAGATTGAACTGTGTTAAATTGAGGAAAGATAAGAGTAGTTAGGGTTAGAGGGAATGGCTAAGGGTTGGCATTAAGGATTTTTTTTCTTGATAGCACTGATTTATTTTAACCCCTCCCTTTGATTTGATTATTTGAGGTCGGCTAATATTGTGATGTTTGTGGTTATAGCGTGGTAAGTAGATGGGGTAGAAAAAATAATCGTGGAAACACTAGTACCCCCCACAATTGAGAAGCCGAGTATGTAAATTTATTGGGAAGGGCGACAAAAATTGTTAAATTGATGGAGCAACATTATATGGTTTCGATTCTTGCACCTAAGCCAGTTCCAGTAAATCCTGCTCCGACAACGTATGATAGATTTACGGCGGAGAGAGCGCCTGAATTCTTGGGTGAACCTGATGCGGTAAAGGCAGATATTTGGATCAAGAGGTGGAAGAAGATCTTTGTGGTGATTCAATATTTTGATCGAGAAAAGGTCATTTTTGTGGTGTATAAACTTGAAGGTGTAACTAATAGCTGGTGGGCCATGAAGAAGAGGGCGTTAGGTGTGCCCAAGATGAAATTATTGGGGGAATATTCAAAGAAGCCTTTATGAAAAAGTATTTCCCTTCTAGTCTTCAGGATCAAAAGGAGTAAGAATTTATGTGACTTAAGCAGAAAAATCAGACTATAGCAGAATATGATGCAATGTTTACTGAATTGAACCGATATGCCCCATATTTTATGGAGGATGAATTAAGGAAGGCAAGGAAGTTTCAGCAAGGATTGAGGGATGATATTAGAAAGTAATTGGTGACTCAAAAGCTCCAAATATATGTTGATATATTAGATCGAGCCGTGATATTTGAGAGGGAGTTGGAGACCCAGAAATTCTTTGCTACGAAGGTAGCCAGCCGGACGAGCAATAGTGCAAGATTGAGTTTGGGACCCTTAGGGCCATCCAAAAAGGCAAAGACAGAAGATAAGGGAAAGAGCATCGCTGAGGTTCAATCAGTGACTGGTTCTCAAGAGTCTAAGGTGGCTACCGTCGGTATAAGTGGGGGAGGAGTTTATGATTCAAAATAATGCCGTAGTGGGATTTTGCGATGAGATTTTTTCCGTAAGGATTTATGGATACTTCTTTTGGAGGGAATTGAGGTCTTGTGAATCTTAAGGTTTGGGGATTGTAAAAATGGGTGGATCCTAATATTTTGAGGAAAATCTAGGACTATGTCTTCTTGCGTCATATATGAATAGATGCCTTTGGGTTAAGTAGGAGAGAAACCCCTAGTTAGAGTTACTCCTCCATTGGTCGGAATTGCCAATCGGAAGTCTCTGTTAGAGAAATTACGAGTAGGCTCGAATGCTTGAGATAATAGAGTGTTGTACTCCTAAGGTTGGAAGCAGAATCGCATTCGAAGTATGGGAATTATGAAATTTGAAATGGGAATCCCTTATGGTTTTGTTTTAGGACAAAGGACGACCTGCACATCATAATTATAGAGGACATGATTAGGTCTAATTAATTGGCTTGTCAGTATGCCAACAAGATCTGAGATTGCTCAATATTTGGACTTTGAGATCTTAAGGTTGTTAAGTATTGAGGTCTTGAGATTTTGAGTAACGATATAAAACTATATCAAATTCTTTGTGATAGTATAATCATGATTTCTCGTCTTAAAGTGGTTTGAAGGTTTGTAGGGATATTTTTTCTTGGTATGGATATCTTAAGTTAGAGCGATTATCGTGATGGAATGGATCCTAATTCTTATAGGACTCTCTGTCAGACAGATACAGAACATAATCTATATATTTTTATTAGTAATTTCTGCAGAAATTTTGGTAGAGTTCTTTCTAAAATTGGACGAAAAACCAATACACAACCTGTATATTATAACATATACAAGCACACAACTATTTGAATATCACATTTCAACCTACAACATGCATACATAGGACCACCAATTTGTCATTTCCATCTATGGCTCAAATATAATCCTATCCACCAATTCAGAAACATATAGTAGATGTCATCTAGGACCTATACAGAATCCAAAAAATATATAGCGAAAGTAGAACTATAAACCTTATTAGAAGCCTGCGGAATCATAAATACAGTTCTAACAGTTTACAGAATATATTACAATTATTTATACATAATTTCCTTTACAGAACTCTATGGGACGTGCAGAACTATCAGATCTCCCAAAATACTTCAAGATAATCTTCGAGACTTCACCGAGGCTCCAGAATCTTCCTTGCTAATCTTCAACTAGGCCTGATCATCAAGTATCGTCACTATAGCTTTATCCGGAGGGAAGAAAATAGTAAACAGTGAGTCGAAGCCTAGCAAGGTACATGCAGACATGTAGTAAAACTTTTATACAGAACAGAATACAGTAAAACGGATACAGTTTCATGTTAAGGTATAAATACTCTAAAGTAGCGATTTATAGGAATTATAGTAGAACATGATGCAAGAAGGTTCAGAACTGCTAGGAAATAGAAACACTCAAGTTTCAAAAATTAAAAATCAGTGTAATCATGCTTCATTAATAATAAATCGATAAGACAAGCTTCAAAAAGTAGAAATCGATCTCAACTTTATAAATTATAGAAAGTTCATTTTCTATCAGTAAAGGACCCAACCAGTAGACCCTACTAGCGGAGCGGGCGAATAATCGATAATAGATTATATTTGCACATAATTAAAGCCAGTAATAGTCATCCCGTCTCGTGGGACATTCCTTCTCGCAGGATTCAGTACAGTACGTCAGCTAGTAATAGTAACTACCCATTAGGTTAACGCTCTGAGAAAGGGCAGACCATATATAACTCCACAGACAGAGTTATCCTCGATTACCACCATAACGTTCTAAGGCACGCTAGAGAATCTAACCTGACTGTATTTTAGCCATAAGTCCTAATTAACAGTATCAGAAACGTTTTTCTTCTTATTTGTTAACTGAAAACCCTTTTCAATTTTTGAAGTCAGTCAGAGTTTCACAATAACTCTTCAGTTTCGTTTCAGAATATATGGTAACAGTTTGAAACCCTTCAATTTTACTTTAGAATATATAGAAACAATTTAAAACCCTTCAATCTCGTTTAAGAATATACGGTAAGAGTTTAAAACCCACCAATTTCGTTTCAGAATATACGGTAACAGTTTGAAACCCTTCAGTTTTGTTTCAGAATATACAGTATTAGTTTGAAGCCCTTCAATTTTGCTTCAGAATATACAGAAATAGTTTAAACTCCATTAGTTTTGCTTCAGAAATCCTAAGAAATTTAGCAGTATAAGTCAGTATAAAATTTTCAGATATAAATTACAGCAGTGGCATTATCACATTACAGATTAACTTTTATATAATAGAAGCTATGGAAAATAAAGCATCAAATCTTTAATTTTCGTACCTAGGGTTTCACCAAAATTTTTAGACTGTAAACGAACACCCAACACATGTATTTTCATGAAATCAGAGGTATATTTATCAGTATATACTAGTAAATGTAAAATCTGTCCGATTAATTAGGAAAAACAGGTATTATTTATAGTAAACATGCAGAACTATGGATTTAAGCATAAAAATCATTTTTGAGATACAGAAAAGTAGTAAAAATAGAAAATAATATCCGAGATACACTTGTTTGAGGTCGGTCTACAGTTATTTTTACGCGGATCGGAGTGGATCAGTGGATTTTCCCCTCTTCCTTCTCTTTTCTTCCCTTTTCCTTTCGTGCTTACTGCTCTCTCTCCATAAACCGTCGAAAAATGCCATAGCAAATCACACAAAGTGTTTTTTATGCGCAGTCGGACGCTCAAGGGGTGATCATGCGCAACCAGGCACACCACATTGACAACGCTATGCCTCGGGCACCATTCGAGTACACTTCTAGCGGGAGGTTCTATTTTTCACGCCCCATTTGCGCTCAAGTGCTACTTGGGAGCGGATCTGGCTCGCATCGAGCCTGAAGCAAGCCTACTTCGCGTTTTCGCCATCTGGGATCCGTTTTGACCATTCCAACCCAATTCTTCGCATCTTTGGACCATAATTTTGATTATATAACCTTAATAGGCCATGATTATCATAATTTAAAGCCCAAAATCTTATTTACGATTTAACGTTTCTCAATTTACAACTTTGGTTTTTGATTTACCAATTTCGAATCTTTGGGCTTTTCGATCCGATTCCTCCCATACCCCTTGACCATAATTCACCTATTTTAAGTTAATTACCAATCTTTTGTCATATTTTAGGAACTGGTACCCCTACGGAGCCCATCTTTCTCCTAATTATCATGTTTTGGAAGCTTGGGTCATTACACTTTCCCCCACTTATAGGAATTTTGTCCTCGAAATTTGACAATCCTTGAATTTTTAGAATCAAGGAACTTTCTTAATATCTCCAATTCATTTCTAAATTCAGGTGGTTCTCCTGGAGAACCTTAATCATCGGAATTGCCTTGATGTTCATTATTTAATGCATCCTTTCCAGATCCAAATTCATTAAGTCTAAGGGTAAATCTATTTCATTAACCACTTTTCTAACTTAATTCTGAACTTTAAATAAACAAAATGTCTCATTTCATTTCATACTAAACCTCGAGATTGAGTGTTTCATTTGAATATTACCTTAAACCTTAATACATAGACAGATTCATCACTTTTCCGCTGTGCACTCTGATCGATCCTTTAGTTTTCAATGACTCGATTACAACTTATTGTCTTTATCACAACATAGCATCACAATTCCTTTACCGAGGTCAGTTAAAATCTCAACATAAATTTCAAGTTACAAATAATCTTCAAGAGCAGGATACTTTATATTTTCTTCATTTCGTTGGTATGTCCTCAAATTGACATTTCTCTCAAACACATATTCCATTTTGAACACCTAATTTATGCAGTAACCTTGATTAAAACCTATTCTAATTTCCCACATTGTTTAGATCTGATTATAGCCTACCTCTCTATTCATTGGTACCTGAGAGTTATTACGATAATCCTTCCAAATTCAAAGGTAAGCCTAATTATTGGTTAACCCTTCAATTTAATGTAGAATCCCAACGAACCTACAGGCTCTTACCCCAATGCCTCCTATGCCTCGAGATGAATCTTCTGCTTGAGACCTTATTCTCATCTTGAAGTTCTAAGCCAAGGGCACACTTGCTTCTACTATGCTACTCTAATTGATCATTAACTTGTACCTTAAAATTGATTGCAATCCTTATCCAATGATACACATCAAATATCTAAGCCACACAATAATTATAGAACCAAGAAAATCTCTAAGATATCAACACAATTAAGGTAAAGTCTTTAATCCTTAGGTCACAATTAACTCATAATTTGTAATCAAAACAATCACCTCAAAAATTCAGCACAACCTCTAATTACCTCCTAGGTTTTGTAACCTAATACTCAGCAAACTTATTATCCCATAAGCATGCCAACGAGTCAACATATCTAACCCTCACGCATTATCCAAATTTGAGATGAGTGGGGCGTCCTCAGAAGCTAACCCATAATTATTTAAACTCCCACAATCCTCATTGTTCTAAAAATCTCAAAGCAAATCAAAATACGGCATCTCATTAACCTCAGAATTGAAATCTACCTGCGGTTCACCTTCCATATATTTAAGAACATCGACAGCACCACAAATCTAAAGATTCCCAATCATCATATTATTGGTGCTAAGACTCGTCTTCCTTCAAAGCACAGAGATTCATCTTCTCATCTCCTAATAGGTTTACTCATTTGCACTAACACATGATCATATCTTCTATATGGTATGACTGCTTAGATCTTAAGGATTAACTAGACTGTAACTATATGCATAAGCAAACCTATAACTTTCGAAGCAACTGCCACAACTGCTATCTTTAAACCATGGTTGGAGCAATTCAATCATGGGTTTCATCCCCCACATAATCAAAAGGGCAACCACCAATGATGGATATGGGAAAAACAAAATTCTAAATCATTCCTCAAGGCACCACAAGCTACTATAATACACTTGATCCATCAGGGATCAACCAAAATGATATGGTCAACAATTATTATTCAAGTCTAGAAGGTTATGCCTACACACCTTATTTCTAACGAATGCTGATCGCTTCTAAGTCAAGGCTCCATGAAAATTACTAAACCTTGAGGAGCACTTCTTATCCTCTCGAAATCACTCAGACCCAAGAGAGATGCGTGCTTTTGCGACATCAATCAATCCACCCAAAATGAGTTATTGTTCAAAGCCCTGCAAAACTACATTCATGCTCTAAGAGAAATTATACAAGTAACATAACATTTTTCTTAACCAGACTCATATTCTGACCCCAATTGAACACACAGCTAATAGCCTTCTTAACCTATGACATAGCCCTTAAACAAGGTTCACAATCCCTATGAATCTTGAGTTTCTCGATGAGGCCATCGAACTGACCCAATTATGGCTGAAAGATCCAACCCTTAAAATTCATAGATATTCCAATGAATCTATAAGCCAACAGCATCACCAGAACTTGCAATAGCCACATCTTATCTCGACTACTACCACGGGCACAATTCTCAATTATCCACAATCAATCACGCTATGGCACAGATCAATCTTAGAAATCTTCAAGCCCTTACAAAAGATCAAATGATTCAACTATGAGGTCCTTAAAGATCGATGTGGATATCGACAGTCTTAATCTACCGATCCAAGATTAACCAATCAAATCTTTTCCTTTAAGAAACATCCTCAAATGTTTATGCAACCAAAGCTTCTTAGTGACCACGAGATGACTTCTAGGTGTGCCTTCATTATTAGACAAACCTAGCATAGATCTCCAAAACACGACCTACAGGCAGAACGATAACAATTTTTTCATACTTTGACTAACTCAAGTTCATACTCTAAATTACACAATTCAATTGCAAGATATAATGTACTTATCAACCCAATTATATCAACTCGATGACTTACTGACCAAATTATCCTTAATGTCACATCAAGATTGGCACCAAAAAATGGTTTAGATTAACCTAACCAATCATATCTATGGACCTAAAATGTCATAGATCTCTATACCACTATTGCGAAGCCTAAATCCTCTAATTACACATAACTTTAAAACACAATGAAAACATAGGCTCGGAATCCCCAAAATGATACTAGGCTACAATATCAAACCCAAGAGCCTTACCTTTTATCATGACAAGCGACACTTAACACCTTGTGTCGTCACCTCAGTATCCAAACTCAAGACTCTGGATCCCTTAGCTGTCCGACCCAAGGATAAGGACAATCCTAAATCCTACAATCGAACTAACTACAATAAAAAACATGCTCCTAAAACTCGTCGGGAAGAATACCTATCGATAAAAGAACACCCATGCAGATATCCTACAATCTCTCTTATCTTCCCGACATTGGCTACCACAAACACCATTCCAATACTCAGGATCCACGTCTCAACTTTCACAAAATTTGAGTCACTTAGAATTTAAACATTTCATTGTTATTATATCGATCACAATTCATCATCCTTAGACTCACAAACATCAGAATCGAATCCAAGTCATCCAAACCTCGAGCCCTGTTTATGTGAATATATTTTTATTGATGACTCCAATTTCATGATCTGGCTCACATTTTACCTCTGTTTCATGTCCGGACCGTATATCGTAAACCCTAGCTCAAAAATTATGGGTTTTTTTGGTTTAAATGCATGATTTTGTTTAGGTATTTGGAATTATAGCATCGATTTCATGAATAAATATGTATTTGGTACCCGATTACTGTTCGAGAATTTTGCCCAGAGCCCTAGAACGAAAACTGGGAAGTTTTTATTAGAAACATGGAATTTTGATGATTTAAACATAAATTGCTGTCCTGTATCAATTATTGAATGATTTGTATTTAAAAACCCTGTATGGAACTATATTATCGAACTATGAAAACCTTTGGAATCATCTGAAAGAGTGATTGATGAAATTTCGAATTTGGCCTTGGAATATGTTGATTTTGATTATGAAACTTCGAACAAATGTAACAAATTAAGTTAATCTATAAGAAAAACGGACCTAGACAGTTGAATAGTTAGATGAGGTTCCTGATATGCCTTAGAACATTATGGTTGTGGTAATCAAGGATAACCATCGGACTATCAAAATATCAAACTATCGGAACTATCGAACTATCGGCCTTTGATTGTGTGGATTGAACACAATCTGTCCTCGATTATTCGCCCCTTGGCTTGTAGAGAATACTAAATGGGTCCTTAGAATAACGAACATAGACTTTTTGAAAACAAATGAACTTTGGAACTGTCCCATAGATTTCTGCACGTGTTCAAATAGAACTATGCACCCTTCTTGTTTTCCGTTAATGCTTCTGTTCTTTTGATTATCGCAATTTCTGTTCCTGTATAATTATGTTTTACAGGAAAGCTTGAATTATGATTTATTGAAACCTGTTCATATGAATGCTCTGTTTTTCTGATATTATCATAGTATTCTATCTTATCGAATATATGTTCTGTATAGAAGCATTACGTTCTGTATAATTTGGTATCTTACTCGGTTTCGGCTCACTGTTTACTATTTTTTCCTCCAGACGAGACAGTAGAGTTGGAACCAGACGAGAGAGGATAATCTAAAATTTAGCCAAAGGACTTTTGGAGGCCCGAAGTATTTTGGAGACTTGAAAGAAAACAGTTTGAATGTAAACACATGCTTTTGTATATGGATTCTATATATATGGATTTAGTATATGAAATGTGTGACGGAACGGATTATTCTCCATTGAATAACCTCCGTCAATGGCTAAACACACCCTAGAGCCCATAATTAACCTATAGACTCTATAGAAAATCCGGCAGAGTTTCCTCTGCAACAGGACGAAAACCGAAATACAACCTGCTTAAATATCATTCTATACAAGCACGCATCTAATCCAAAGGCTTAACTCAAAGCCTACAACACGCCTACAAAGATCAACAACACTTTGCCATATCATCCATGGCTCCGAGACGAGACACAACCTACGATCTGTTGGATCTAGAGAGATGCCATCTAATTAAACAAAACTCAAAAATAAATATACAGACGGAAGCATAATAAAACCATAAAATAACAATAATGAGCCACGCTCAACCCCGAGTGGCCGTCCACAATCCGATCCAACTCTAAGTCCAGGAGCCTTCGCGCACTCGCCGTCCGGCCAATCTCATCGAGCAAGTCTCTCTCCTTGCTCTATCTACATGCTTGACTAAGTGTTCTCATCTGAAAGGAAAAACATCAAACAGCAAGAGTGAGCCAACAGCTCAGCAAATGTAATCATATTCACCCCTCCAAGACACGAACAAGGACTGAAACGAGAGGGAATACATACTTTCCAAAATCGGGGAACGGGAGAGGGAACAGGGAACAATCGGAATCACTTGATCCCTACGGTTCTCATGGTTTCATCTTGAATTCTTGGTTTCACGCGGTTCTTACGGTTCGTATCTTGGGTCACCGGATTCATTCGGTTCATCAATTGGATATTATTCATTTTCATTATTACATCGTCTTTGCGGACCCGGCTAGTAGATCGTACTAACCAACGATGCGAGAGAACGAGGACAGGAATGTGTTCGCTACACATTCTAAAGCCACGGCTACTACTTTGGTCGGTAGCACACGACCCTCGGTTGCATCCATGCAACAATCATCACTTGACAACTACATCTCAATATGTAGTGTCGACACACCCCACACCCCGGGGTCCAGGCAATCCTCGTCCTTCCACAGTAGTTTCCTAAAGCGTACCACGAGACATCACCCGCTCACACGGCGGCCGGAATACGTGGCCAAGTATCCCTCGGGTTCCCACCACGATGGACATGGTACGCCAAAGAATACTACCCATATGACTCGGGGTCCTAGTTTGAGGTTAGGTTCGACACTTGGAGAGGGAAATCCACATTTGCCGCACAATCAAATCTCGGGAAATCTCATTCCCATCACAATCATCTCAACCAGGAGATTACATCATCAATCACATCATCTCAAGCACAATATGGACTCCCTTCCATGCACGTCAAGGATCTCAATATCAATGGGACTCGATTCCCTTAATCCAAGTCATCACAAGTTCGCTTCCACTTTCTACGGGATCCGGTTCCCTTAGTCACCATAATCAACTCAAGTTCCCAAAAGAGATCGATTCTTACCTCAAATGATCACAAGTCACTTTGGAACCTCCGAGACTCATTCCTTTGCCTCGGGACAAGGATTCACATTCGGGGGTTTACGTTCACGTTTAATCATTTAAACGTTCTTTTATTACAATTAGGATCGCATATCACGTTGCATTTCTCATTTCGTTTTGGGTGAACATTATCGGATTACTCTTTGAACACCCGGACGCCGTACACGGTTCAATACTTGGAAATCGGACGTCCGGTGGATTAAATACGTACATCTTGTACACAGGATTACACATTTGGGGTTCGATTTACTTGTCACGAGGGTGGAAGTATGCAACTTCCCATTCATTTCCGGATTATCGACAATGGGACACTATCGAGGCTCCCGGATGCCACGAACGGGTCAAATCTTGCGAGATTCGGCATCCGGTCGATATATACATACAATTGGGGTACGGGTATTCGTATTCTAGGATCACATCATCATTTTACGAAGGTGACAACGCGATCATCACCTTCCGGCTCGGGTGAGAATACTTGAGCGCCCCTTTGGAGGGCCCGGAGGCCGCGAACGGGTCCAAACGTGCGAGATCGGACCCGCGGCCGACATATGTTCATATTTGGGACGTGGGCTTTCCAATTTTGAGGTCAATTTCATGATACGAGGCCGGGAAATGGGAAACCCCCAAAATCCCGTAGCTTAGGGTTCCGGCGCAAATCACCCGGGCGAATCGGACACGAATCGGACAACTAACTACATTTTCATGGACCTCAAGGCATGGGTTTTCAATATCCTAACATTCCCCGTGGGTATCGACACAAAATACCCAACGAAAATACACAAAACATCGAAAGAGAACGAGAAGTGGGTATGAGAACACTTGCCTCGACGCGTGCTTTCACCTTTATACCTGGCTCTCGGGCGGAATCGGACTCCCGGGCTTGATCTCACCTCTTCTCTCTCTAGGCGCGCCCCTCTCTCTCTCCTCAAAACCCTCGGGTTGCAGAAAAATGAGGGAGAGAGAAGGCTCGGCACGGATATATACTACGCGGGCCGCTCGAGCGGCTCTCGAGCGCGGCGGCCGAGCGGAGGCCAGCTGCGGCCACCGCTCGAGCCACGGCTCGAGCGCCTAGCAGCGCCGGCCTTCTTTGTGGCTTCAGCGCGGCCGGACCCGATTTCTTTCCCGATTTTTCTTCCGATACCAAACCTTAATCCCTCCATAGGATTAATATAAATCATTATCATCCTAATTACCTCATTAATATCGAATTCTTAAATTCGAAACCTCACAATTCTCCCCCACTTATTAAAATTTCGTCCTCGAAATTTAACGAGCCTCAATTTCCCAAACTCGAGGAGAACTTCTCTACTCAAATACCATATTCATTTCCTCAAACAATGCCTAGTTTAGAAACCTCAAGCATTGAATCGCAGTCCTCATCACAAAACAAATCTTTCGGCCTCACCGAACGCCTCAATCAGAAAATTATCGATTCTCGACCATAGGTGCTAGGAAAACCTTAGATCGATTTCTAGATATTCCAAAAGCGCCTAAAATCATGCTTAGGACATTTCCCAACTCAATCCGACACTTCAATCGGATCACTGGAACCTCGAAAGAGATCGATCACTGGAACCTCAAACTTATTTAGAAATCTCTGGGCCACGGGCCCACAACGCTTATTTAGAAATCTCTGGGCCACGGGCCCACAACGCTTACTCTGCGCACTCTGATCAATCCTCAAATCAACCAATTAAGCCACGTTCAAAATTATAATAATCCCGGTCACCCAAAGAGTTGACAGGATTTCCGATCAATACCCAGGATTCTCAAAATTCCGATTGTCTAGTAACCTCAAGAACCTGTTGGCATATCGATAAGCCAACCGAACCAAAACCAAGTACGGTTCTAGATCCCAACAAGAACACGACACTCTAACACCCAATCATCGGGACTTACTAGCAATTCATCTTTTACATTACCTATAAAACTCCAAAGACATACACGTCCAAGATTCGTAGCATCAATTTCCAACATTGATGCCTATTGACCCAAGGGAAACACCGATGTTCATTTCTCAAATTATAAACAAACCAGACCACAAGCAAGACCATATGATCATCTTCCTATCTCCGAAGACAATATTCTTGAGTTTTCAAAAGAAAACTTCAATGGCCAATTTCCGACATACTCGTGGGGGTAACACTAATCCGAACTCCTCCCCCACTTATCTCAAAGATATTACTTTCCACGAGAACTCATCGGACCCATTGGGGGTCAACCCAATGTCACGAACATCAATCACCCTATCCAATTAGATCAAAGATGATTGCACACACCATTGATATCCTTGAAATTCCCTGATTATCACATGAAGCTACTCCAACATCGACCCAGACGTGGTCGAAAGATCATCTCATAAAGCTTCGTGAAACGCCATCGATCCTACAAGACCCAAACGGCGTTTTCTAGACTTTTTTGATGGTGACCGTATGCTTGACCGGATACCGTCGGGGCTACAACTCCTATTGATCCACAAATGTCCCGTTACGGACCCAGATCGATCTTAGAATTCATCAAGTCTTCACGACGGCCCACAAACTATGCCCATCCATCCGCAAAGCCTGTCCATTCACGAAATCTGGTTATCAAACCATCAATCTCCTAGGCAACCCCATTCCAAAATTCACGAACAACCTGATCGGTCCATCTTATTTACCTCGAATGTTAGAAGCACTTCACACGATGCAAAAGCGATATCTCTCGGCTCTGCTGGAATCCTCAACAATCGGCGTCAATTTTTGACATAACCTTGAATACTTGACCAACGGATACATCAACCTAATTCAGATTGACTCGATAACTTACTGACCGAAACCTTTAAACGTCACAACAAGATTGGCATCGCAAGACGATTCAAGTTAACCCAACAGATCGTATCCACGAACTCCAAAAATATCACAACCTCGATACCACTTGCAACAAACTTGGATCCTTAACCCCTGGAATCACAAAACCATAAACATACTCAGGGTCCCCAAGATGCAAGTGCTGTGACATCACGCTTGGGAAATTTCATCTCCCAACCTCGGCAATCCACAAATTTCTGCATGCACCATCACCGCGAACTCGATCCTACGGTCTTTGGATTTCCTCATTCCAAGATCAGAGGATACAACCATTCTCAATCCAACACCCGTACTATCTATAACTTAGATCCTAGTTTCCAAAATCTCTTCAGAAAGGCATTCATCCAAGATTCATCCATGAATAGCTGCTGCCATATTTCCTTTGCCCTTCCGAATACTAAGTCGCCCTTGACATCACTGCCAAGCCTAGATTCTCCCAGTTACACAATCTCAACCACAATCCCAACATGGTTCAAAACAACATCAGATCGCAATATTAAACCCAAGAAGCTCTCCTCCTGCCACGACAGGCGACATTAACACTTGGGTTCATATCATAGGATCCCGATATAAATATCGACCCTTCTCACCGCCTCTGTCCGTGACTAAAGACATCCTTAGATCTCGCGATCATTTGTCCACAATTGAGACACACTCCCAAGAGTCTCATCGATCTGAGAATCAATTCAAGAAGCTTCCATAATGCATGGGGCCATATTTCTTAATCCTCGAGACCCAAGATCTTTCTCACGTCAACCACCCGAGGTCGACTTCACTTCCTATCCATTCTGGGGCAACATGCCGTGTCTTCTATCAGACATGGGGTCACCACAACGATATCTTCAACCTCAAAATCCACATCTCAATCTTAAGGATCTAGACTGCCCACAAGTCTAGACACTTAATGAATTTCCAACCTAGAGCTTCATATGCCCAAACTTAACTCCACCCAATTCATCACGCTCTCTAGGTTGACCTGACAACCCTTCGAAGCAAAATACTAATCCAAGGACTTCAACCAAAAACCGATCAAACTTAAACCTCAAACTAAGATTAATCAGCTTAAGCCTCGAATCAATACCGATCAATCCAACATTAAGGTGTCTCTACACACCATCTTTCTCCCGACCTATAACCAGTCACAATTATTAGTAGTCCCCAACAAGGAGCCACTACTAATACTTTCGGCGAGACCGAATCAATTCGGATCAAGCCAATCCTAGAACACAATCTAGGACGTATAGGCTAGACATCCGAACTAAGTCACCGCTTCTAACTTAGTACTAGCCTAAGTTCTGGGATCGGGGTAACCAAAACTACCCGGACTAACTTAGTCCTCACCTACCTTCATTGGCGAAAACAATCAATCTTAATCAAACCTAAGCTTCCGCATATGATTCAGATCAAACCTAGGCATCTCTCTTCTTTCTCTGATACCAACTGTGACGGAACGGATTATTCTCCATTGAATAACCTCCGTCAATGGCTAAACACACCCTAGAGCCCATAATTAACCTATAGACTCTATAGAAAATCCGGCAGAGTTTCCTCTGCAACAGGACGAAAACCGAAATACAACCTGCTTAAATATCATTCTATACAAGCACGCATCTAATCCAAAGGCTTAACTCAAAGCCTACAACACGCCACACAGGATCAACAACACTGCCATATCATCCATGGCTCCAGTACAGTACACAACCTACAGTACTGGATCTAGAGAGATGCCATCTAATTAAACAAAACTCCAAAAATAAATATACAGACGCGGAAGCATAATAAAACCATAAAATAACAATAATGAGCCACGCTCAACCCCGAGTGGCCGTCCACAATCCGATCCAACTCTAAGTCCGGAGCCTTCGCGCACTCGCCGTCCAGCCAATCTCATCGAGCAAGTCTCTCTCCTTGCTCTATCTACATGCGCCAGCTAAGTGTTCTCATCTGAAAGGAAAAACATCAAACAGCAAGAGTGAGCCAACAGCTCAGCAAATGTAATCATATTCACCCCTCCAAGACACGAACAAGGACTGAAACGAGAGGGAATACATACTTTCCAAAATCAGGGAACAGGAGAGGGAACAGGAACAACTGGAATCACTTGATCCCTACAGTTCTCATGGTTTCATCTTGAATTACTGGTTTCACGCGGTTCTTACGGTTCGTATCTTGGGTCACTGGATTCATTCGGTTCATCAATTGGATATTATTCATTTTCATTATTACATCGTCTTTGCGGACCCCGGCTAGTAGATCGTACTAACCAACGATGCGAGAGAACGAGGACAGGAATGTGTTCGCTACACATTCTAAAGCCACGGCTACTACTTTCGGTCGGTAGCACACGACCCTCGGTTGCATCCATGCAACAATCATCACTGACAACTACATCTCAATATGTAGTGTCGACACACCCCACACCCCGGGGTCCGTGGCAATCCTCGTCCTTCCACAAGAGTTTCCTAAAGCGTACCACAGACATCACCCGCTCACACGAGCGGCCGGAATACGTGGCCAAGTATCCCTCGGGTTCCCACCACGATGGACATGGTACGCCAAAGAATACTACCCATATGACTCGTGGTCCTAGTTTGAGGTTAGGTTCGACACTTGAGAGGGAAATCCACATTTGCCGCACAATCAAATCTCGGGAAATCTCATTCCCATCACAATCATCTCCAACCGGGAGATTACATCATCAATCACATCATCTCAAGCACAATATGGACTCCCTTCCATGCACGTCAAGGATCTCAATATCCAATGGGACTCAATTCCCTTAATCCAAGTCATCACAAGTTCGCTTCCACTTTCTACGGGATCCAGTTCCCTTAGTCACCATAATCAACTCAAGTTCCCAAAAGAGATCAGATTCTTACCTCAAATGATCACAAGTCACTTTGGAACCTCCGAGACTCATTCCTTTGCCTCCAGCACAAGGATTCACATTCGGGGTTTACGTTCACGTTTAATCATTTAAACGTTCTTTTATTACAATTAGGATCGCATATCACGTTGCATTTCTCATTTCGTTTTGGGTGAACATTATCGGATTACTCTTTGAACACCCGGACGCCGTACACGGTTCAATACTTGGAAATCGGACGTCCGGTGGATTCGTACGTACATCTTGTACACAGGATTACACATTTGGGGTTCGATTTACTTGTCACGAGGGTGGAAGTATGCAACTTCCCATTCATTTCCGGATTATCGACAATGGGACACTATCGAGGCTCCCGGATGCCACGAACGGGTCAAATCTTGCGAGATTCGGCATCCGGTCGATATATACATACAATCGGGGTACGGGTATTCGTATTCTAGGATCACATCATCATTTTACGAAGGTGACAACGCGCGATCATCACCTTCCGGCCTGGGTGAAACAGTAACAGCGCCCCTTTGGAGGGCCCGGAGGCCGCGAACGGGTCCAAACGTGCGAGATCGGACCCGCGGCCGACATATGTTCATATTTGGGACGTGGGCTTTCCAATTTTGAGGTCAATTTCATGATACGAGGCCGGGAAATGGGAAACCCCCAAAATCCCGTAGCTTAGGTTCAGCGCAAATCACCGGGCGAATCGGACACGAATCGGACAACTAACTACATTTTCATGGACCTCAAGGCATGGGTTTTCAATATCCTAACATTCCCCGTGGGTATCGACACAAAATACCCAACGAAAATACACAAAACATCGAAAGAGAACGAGAAGTGGGTATGAGAACACTTGCCTCGACGCGTGCTTTCACCTTTATACCTGGCTCTCGGGCGGAATCGGACTCCCGGGCTTGATCTCACCTCTTCTCTCTCTAGGCGCGCCCCTCTCTCTCTCCTCAAAACCCTCGGGTTGCAGAAAAATGAGGGAGAGAGAAGGCTCGGCACGGATATATACTACGCGGGCCGCTCGAGCGGCTCTCGAGCGGCCAGCGAGCGGCCAGGCCACTGCCGGCCACCGCTCGAGCCACGGCTCGAGCGCTTAGCAGCTTGACCGGCTTTGGGCGGCGGCCGGACCCGATTTCTTTCCCGATTTTTCTTCCGATACCAAACCTTAATCCCTCCATAGGATTAATATAAATCATTATCATCCTAATTACCTCATTAATATCGAATTCTTAAATTCGAAACCTCACAAAATGTATGTGATGCATGTGATGAAATAGCAAATATGCTTCCCCAGGTTTACATAGTTGCTTCTACTATATGTTTTCTGAATTTTGTATAGGTCCTAGGTAGCATCTCGTATATGTTTCTGATTTAGTGGATAGGATTATGTTAAAGCCATGGATGGATATGGCCTTGTGATCCTATGTATGTGTGTTGTTAGATGGATCGTATTACTTTGGATTAGTTGTGTGCATGTACTTATTGTTTAATTTAGGTTGTATATTTGGGTTTTTCATCCAATTTTAGATAGAACTCTGCCAAAATTTTTACAGAAATTAAGGATTGAAATTTAAAATTTTGTTCTGCACCTGTTGACGAAGGATCCTATGGAAATCAGGACCCGTTTTGTCACAAATGGTATCAAAGAAAATGATATGCCTTAGGAATGATCTGAATCATATGCGAAAGCTTAGGAACTGATCCTGACTGTCCGAATAGGTAGGCATAGATCTAGACTGATTACGCTAGGTTAGGAAATCCTAAGGTTCTAGCTTGTATAAGTTAGGATTGACTTGAGCTAGGACTTAATGATTAGGCTAAATGATTAAATTCATTTATGATGGTTGAAAACTCAACCAGAACTCCGGCTTTCAAGGCGTAAATCTACTCCGTCCATTATGTCACTCCGACTTCTCAATTTGTAATAAACTCCGGTCATTTCCTTCAAAAAGCACTCCGGCTTCCGTGAGTAAATCCACTCCGTCCATTATGTCACTCCGGCTTCTCAATTTGTAATAAACTCCGGTCATTTCCTTCTCAAAAAGCACTCCGTCCTTAAGAGTCACAAAGGCAGTTCGGCCTCAAATAACAGCAAGGCCACTCTGGCCTTCTTGAGTCGCAAGGCCACTCCGGCTGCACGCACCCTCAATGCTATGGAGCTCTGGGTCTTATATATGCTTCAATGGTTTCTTCCCATTTCGATGTGGGACTTCTTCCACTCCGGCCTGCAGGGCCAGTCCGGTTTCATCAAACGTAAGGCTACTCCGACTTTTACGCTCTTCTCAATCCACTCCGGCCTACAAGGCCAGTCCGGTTTTTCATCAACTTAAGGCCACTCCGTCCTGAATTCTCCTCTCAATCTACTCCGGCCAGCAAGGTCAGTCCGGTTTTTTTGCCATTTTTCCGCTCGAGGGCCTCTTGGGCGCACAACAGGCGCCACTTGGTTGCATGCTGTACTTAGGCATTTTTTTCCACCTTTTTATTATCAATCTATTTTTCTTCTTTTTTTCTACATGTGTGGCTTCTAAAAGGGATTACCATTGTAATTTTTAACACGTCTTAGATTTCGGAACCTTATACTCTCCCCTACTTATAGAAATTTCGTCCTTGAAATTTAACGAGCCTCGAATTCCCAAACCCGAGGTGAACTCCTTATACTCTGAAATCATTTCCTCGAACAATGCCTATTTTAGAAACCTCAAGCATTGAATCGCTCTAATCCTCATCACAAAACAAATCCTTAGCCTCTCCGAACGGCTCAACCCGGACACATACTGATTCTCTTAATCATCGATATAAGGAAGATCTTACAACGGTCCTCCAAATTTCAAAAGTGACCTACAATAATGCCGGTCATTCTTCCAATTCCATCTGATACTTCCAACGGACCAATGAACTTTCCCTTCAATTCATTCTGAGCCTCGAAAGAATTCGATCATAGGGGCCTCAATCTTATCTAGAAATCTCTGGGCCATAGGCCCACAATGCTTACGCCGCGCTACTCTGATTAATCCCCCAATCATCCAATTACGCCACATTCAAAGCTATAATCATAACGATCACCCAATAGAGTTGACATAACTTTACATTATTACCCAGAATTCTCAAAATTTCGATTACTTAGTAACTTCAAAATCTCATTGGCATATCAACGAGCCAACTGAACCGAATCCGAATACGTTTTTATCTCCCAACTAAGAACACGACATTTTATTACCCAATCATTTGGACTTACTAGCGATTCATCCTCGAAGACATATTAAAGCTCCCAACATTAATTGTTAACATTGATGTCTGCTAACCCCCACAAGAAAACACCGAGGTTCACCTTCCCAAAATCATAAGACCATCGTCCTTCACGACATAATCATTCCGTCCTTTAAAATTCTTGATAAGGGTTATCTTTAAAGATAACATCATAAGTTCTCTAAATGGAAATTTCATTGGCTAAATCTAACTTACACGTGGAGCAACTCTAGTTGTGAAATCCTCCCCCACTTAGTTCGAAGGTAGCCATCTATCATGACGTGAGCATAGCATAATCTTAACATTTCTCAAAAGTATTAGAACCCATTAGGGGTCAACCCAAATGACACGAACGTCTCTTAATACCTTTTTATTCCCTGGATATCACCTTTTATCTTTCGACCTAATTACAAATCTCTCCACGCTGATCGTCTCACTGACACTGCAATCCTTTAGGACTACTTGTCAAGTCATTGAATAATTTCAATTAGACCCAAGGTGACCATATGCTTTTATGATATTAACCGGTTTTCCTAATTAGCCATCACTTAAAATCTTATTGACCTTAAAATCATGCTACCAAAGAGCCACAAGCTTAGTAAGGCATTTTTCTAGCTAAACTCGTATTCCCTTCACAATGGGGCATATGGATTGTTAGCCGTTCACAACTTATGGCATAATCCTCAACAATTACATGCACCCCATGTTCTTTGAATTCATCAATAAAATCATCTCAACATGGACCCGAATATGGTCAAAAGACTCAACCCATGAAATTCATGGAATGCCAACGAATTTACAAAACTCAAACGATGTTTTAGTTCTTTACAGTGGTTATATCCTTAACCTGAATACCGCTGGAACCACAACTTCCATTTATCCACATTTTACACATTATGGATCCAAATCGATCTTAGAAATCATCAAGCCTTTACAACAATTCTCGAACTACACCTATCCATTTACCAGGTCTGTTTATCAAATCTTCAACCACCTAGGCAATCCCATTTTTGAAATTCATGAATAACCTTATCGGTCCATCTATTTACCTCAAAGGTTCTGGAGTATTTAACCACAATACCTAAGCCGATACTTCCACGGCCCTGCTTAAGATCCTCGACGATTGGTATCGATTTGACACGACCTTGAATTACCGATCAAACAATAAATTTGCCAAATCTTCCTTCTGATAACATCCTTGATCAAATAGTCACACGACCACAATCCCTCAGCGACCACAATAACTTCTGGATGTGGCCACATATACTGATTTGACTTAGTGCAGATCCTTCATTACATGATCAACAGGGAATACAACACCGATTTCTTGATATCTCAATCAATTTAGACTTATACTTGAAATCCCTCAACCTAATCACCGGATGTTATCCTTTACAAATCCAACCCTCCTAGTACTACAATTCATCCACCGAACTTCTAATATGATCAGATTAAGATTGGTACCGTGGCGAACTCAAGTTCACACCCAAAACTCCACAATCCAATTACGAGGCATAATATGCTTACTAACACAATTTGGATCGACCGACCACTTACTGACCAAATCATTAATGTGTCACATCAAGTTTGGCACCACAAAAGGGTTCAGATCAACCCAAATAATCGGATTTACAAACCCAAGAAAATATTACAACCTCGATATCGTCTGTATCAAACTTAAATCCTCAATTAAACAAATTTAGGAATCACATTATTAAACCCAAGAGCCTTACTACCTGTTACAACAGGTGACATTTTATACCTTAAACTAATGCCTTAGAGCCTTTATACAAAATATCGAACCTTTTCACCAGCCGTCCATGGATAAGGACATCCCTAAATCTTGCGTTTAAACCAACCATATAGAAACATGCTCCTGAGAGTCTCACCAACTCAAGGCATTCATCTCTAAAGCTTCCACGAGCACACAGGACGTTATCTCTTAATCCTTAAGACTCTTGATGTTTTCCATGCTAACCAGCCAAGGTCGGCTTCACTTCCCATCTAACTCGGGTAATATGCCATATCTTCTACTAGACATGGGGGGTCATCGCAGAGCGATCTCAAGTCTCGAAATTCATATCTTCAACCTCCATATGACTTGGGGCTACCCAAATGCCCATACACTTAGTCATTCAAAATGATTTTATAAATTGTTATCCTAGGACTTGATATACCCAAAATTAATTCCCGTCATACCATCTCGAGCCGATGGCTCCACCCTATTCCTTACACTTGCAAGGTTGACTAGGCAACGCTTCTTAACAAATTATTAACCTAAGGACTTCAATCCACTGCTGGTCAAACTTAAACCTCAAGCGAGATTAGTTAATCTAGGTCGTGAATCACCATTGATCAATTCAGGAACCCAAGTAATACTGATCAAATCACAACACTAAGGTGTCTCTACATGCCATTCTCCTCTCAATCTTACAACTAGCCACTAATATTAGTAGTTCCCATCTAAGAGCCACTACTAATATTTCCTTGAGACTGAGGCATTTTGCATTAAGCCACTCCTTGGACACTAGTTAGGACGCATAAACTAGCCAATTGAACCAAATCATAGCTTTTAACTTAGCGTTCACCTAAGTTATTGGGTCTAGGATAACCAAAACTACCCAGACTGACTTAATCATCAAAGCCTTGATTTACTCAATCGATCAATCTTAATCAATCCTAAGCTTCCGCATACGATTCAGATCAAACCTAAGGCATCTCTTTACTCTCTGATACCAATACGTGGCCCAAGTATTCTTCGGGTTTCTACCGTGATGGACGTGTCAAGCTAGAGAATACTAGCCATCTAAAAGTCCATGGTCCTAGTTTCATGATTCTATTTCTATATTCATTTGAGGAAAAGTCCACCGTATCTCACGTATCATATCTCCCGCCATTTGGGAGGTTTCCTCATTCACATATCATCACATATCACATTGTGGACTTTCCTCCGTTTACTCATTCGTTTCTCATCTCACTTGGGCATTCGTTTCTCATCTTGCTTGGGAACTTAAGCATTTCACATTGTAATCACACATGCCATGGGGATTTCCGTTGATTGCTTATACGATTCTTATTCTTCTTTAACGATTCAATTTGAATTCAAGAGAGAACTTTAGCATTTCTCTCCTTATTGAGTCGATATCATTTTGGAGTCATCCGGTGCTCATTTTATTGCAAGCGATGCACATAGATTATTAATCATGGGCTATACGATTTTTATGATTTGGGTGGGTATTGGAACGATAATACCCGATAGAAAACGGGTACAAATTACAAATTACAAAAAGTGCGTATGAGAATACTTGCCTGGGACGCTCCTCAATTCCTCATGTTTGGTCTGGAAACCCTTCTTCTTCCTTTTCTTTCGTTCGTCTCTGGCTCCTCCTCTTTTCCTTCTCTTTCGTTCGTCTCCGCTCCGCCTCCTCCAATTTCCCCTCATCAGTATTTATAGGCGGTGGGGTGAGAAGGTGGGGCATGATTCCTCTCGAAAATTCTAGAGATTTCTTGCGTCGTTTCTTCTTGAGATTTCCAGAATTTTCTGGAGTCGCTCTTTCCCGAAGATTCGGGAAGTTTTTGGAGTCGTTTGTTCCCATGTTTTTCTGAAGTCAATTTCCTACTGCGGCTCCCGTTCTTCTCTTTCCGGTCAACATCAGTTGACCGAATTCCTCTTTTGCAGCCTCCTTCCTTTCTTGCCTTGTTGACCGGATTGGGCTTCTTTTTCAGCATAAAGCCACTTTGTCCACAAATCACTCTGGCTATTTTGTTTCACAAATCACTCCGGCTTTCAAGGCATAAATCAACTCCGGTTTCAGAGAGCGTAAATCAACTCCGGCTATTTTATTTCACAAATCACTCCGACTTTCAAGGCGTAAATCTACTCCGTCCATTATGTCACTCCAGCTTCTCAATTTATAATCAACTCCGGTCATTTCCTTCAAAAAGCACTCCGGCTTCCGTGAGTAAATCCACTCCGTCCATTATGTCACTCCGGCTTCTCAATTTATAATGAACTCCGGTCATTTCCTTCTCAAAAAGCACTCCGTCCTTAAGAGTCACAAAGGCAGTTCAGCCTCAAATAACAGCAAGGCCACTCCGGCCTTCTTGAGTCGCAAGGCCACTCCGGCTGCACGCATCCTCAATGCTATGGAGCTCTGGGTCTTATATATGCTTCAATGGTTTCTTCCCATTTCGATGTGGGACTTCTTCCACTCCGGCCTGCAGGGCCAGTCCGGTTTCATCAAACGTAAGGCTACTCCGGCTTTTACGCTCTTCTCAATCCACTCCAGCCTGCAAGGCCAGTCCGATTTTTTATCAACTTAAGGCCACTCCGTCCTGAATTCTCCTCTCAATCTACTTCGGCCTGCAAGGTCAGTCCGATTTTTCCACCATTTTTCCGCTCGAGGGCCTCTTGGGCGCACAACAGGCACCAGTTGGTTGCATGCTGTACTTAGGCATTTTTTCCACCTTTTTATTATCAATCTATTTTTCTTCTTTTTTTCTACATGTTTGGCTTCTAAAAGGGATTACCATTGTAATTTTTAACACATCTTAGATTTCGGAACCTCACAGGATTTCTGAGTGTCACACCTCACTTTTTGGGATGTTTTTGGGAGCAATTGATTTTAAAAAGGGAACCCTTCTCTCTATGTAACAGTTTGGGGATAACCAGAAGATGAAGCTGGTTAATGATGATAAAGGAATAAGTCTATATATAATTTAAATTTCAGAATAAAATCTGATTGTGTCAATCCCTGAGGGGCAATCCTTGTCTGAAGGAATTATAAATTTCAAAGTTTGATTTGGGTTTGTGAATAAATTAGCTTCGATGGGATATTGAGATGATTTAGTTGGCAAATTACTCTACTGGAATCGATGATTTGGAAAGAATGATCAGAGTTGTAATTGGGACTGTAGATTTTAAATTATCAGAAAAATTACAAAAGAAGTAATGGAACCGATGAGGTATTTGCCAAGTATAGATGGCATCTTAAGCCATACCTGGAGAGTTGCAAAGTGAATGAGGAAATTAGAGGAAACTGTTGAAGGAAAAGATTTGGCTATCGTATTTCTGACCGCTAAATTAAGTTGCTGTTGAGGTTGTACCAAAATCGACAGTAATATTGAGGAATCAAGTAGCGTCGATGAAGATTTTTGGTAAACTTTGAAATAATCAGAAGTTAATGATTTGATGATTGGGAGTCTCTGAGATTGAAATATTCATAAAATAGGTGAAGGATCACTACGAACCAATCATGCTATTGGAATAATAGGAGAACCCCTGTGATTTTGTTTGAGGTTGATCGAACGGTAAGGCCCCTGGGTTTTAATTAGACTATTGTGAGAAATTGAGTGGTCTAACTGGAATGAATAAATCTGCTTGACTATGAGACATTAAGTTACTAAATGTTAAGGTTTCAATGGTAATTGGGGACTATGCTGAAACTTTAGAATGATTGTCTCAGTAGTGTTTTTGTGCTAGATAGTATATGAAATTTACCGATTTTTACTTTTGTGATGTTAACCCCTTCGAAATCTTTTTGGGTTATGCAAATCCTCTTAGGAATTGAGTTATGCTCAAGGGAGCTTGTGTAAATTATATCGAGGGGATGCGATACCTTGTAATTAGGTTATGCATTCTGAATGATAGGCAAAGTCGATCGAATTGAGGATGAATATTGAGTCTAAATTGGAAATGGATTGCCCTTTTTAAGTCAGTAGATAACTGATTGAGAATTGAAGGAAAAGACCGAGCCTATACATTTTAATAGGCGATTCAGAGATGGATTGAACTTGACATTTATTTCTAAGGAATTGTGTGAAATCGAAAGAGCATCGGCTAGATACTGCTGAAAAAACTGTAGATATGACGGACCGGTCATATTCCACCACATGCGGCCGCCGTCAGACCTAACCTTTACATATATACAGTATAATACTAACCTGGTGGATATGAAAATTTTTCTTTTCTTCCATGTATACCATTCGTACATAGGATCGCTTGAGGCCGAACTCCTTGAGTTGGCCATCATAGTGCTAAGTCTCACACCTGATCAGCCAACACTCAGATTGGTTGACTACAAAAACTTGATATTACATGAGATGCTATTAGAAATATCAACTTCATCCATATTATAATTACGGAAACATGCTAACATCCATAATTTCTTTTACGGCGGAACTGTTTTTCAAATCCTTCTCAAATCATCAAAAGTAATACATCATTTCATCACTAATCACCTCCGGCCAGCTGTGCCATCTAGTCACTTCACACAACTCTACTCAATTTCATCCTCTATAAGCTTTTCATCATCTAAAAAATAGTAAGAGTGAGCTACAAGGCCCAGCAATGCACCCACATGCAAAAAACATTAACATACATATCATCGGATCAAAGTAAATGTTTCATAACATAACTTGGCATACGAAAATCACCATTTTGTTTCTTCTTAAGTTTAGAGTTCCTTGTTCTTGTTCTTATTATTTTGTCTTTAGGAAATTTATAAAAGCCAAACGAAATACTTGTCATCTTTAGGGACCGGATGGGAGCGAACAACATTGAGGATGGGTTGTGTGCTACCCCACAACCTAGAGTCGTATCCTCTCATTATGCTCCCCAAGGTGAGAGGTAATGCCTTTAACCTGGCATACGGGGCCGTAGTCCATAAGCCTTGTGCCAACAAAATTTCCCTCGTGGCCCAGGGGCAGTCCTCGAGTGTCACTCCAATATCCTTCATCCATCTTTAATAGCAAATTTAATGAAAAATCAGTTCTTTAGTTCATATCGTTTAATGGCCATCAATCATAGATCAAAAGTCGAAAGTTATAGAGTTCCACTTGCTGTCCGGATTACATGCATTTTCCTTATTCTTATAGCCTTTGTTCTTAACTTCAAACCATTGAAGTCCGTAAAGCCTCTCTTTTAACATACTAAAACCGAAGCTCAGAGGTCTTACTTGTCAAAGCCGGAGTTCTTTTTATCAAAAGCCGGAGGTCTCTTTCTTGAAAGCTGGAGTTCTTTCTTTTAAAAGCCGAAGTTCTCTTTATCGAAAGTCGGAGGTCTCTTTCTTAAAAGCCGGAGTTATTTTTATCAAAGCCGGAGGTTTCTTTCTTAAAAGCCGGAGTTCTTTTTCTTCAAGCATAAGTCCTTTTTCATAAAAATCAGAGTTCTTTTTCTTCAAACCGGAGTTCTTTTTCATAAAATTCGGAGTTCCTTTTCTTCAAAGCCGGAGTTCTTTCCTTAAAAACTGGGGGTCTTTTTAGCAAAAGCCAAAGTTCTTTTTATCAAAAGCAAGAGTTCTTTTTATCACAAGTCGAAGGTCTTTTCAACAAAAGCCAGAGCTCAAAAGCCAGAGTTCTTTTTGGACAAAAGCCGATGTTCAAAAGCCGGAGTTCTTTTCCAACAAAAGCCGAAGTTCTTTTTATCAAAAGCCAGAGTTTTTTTCAACAAAAGCCGGAGTTCAAAAGCCAGAGTTTTTTTTCAACAAAAGCCAAAGTTCAAAAGTCAGGGTTCTTTTCCAACAAAAGCCGAAGTTCTTTTTATCAAAAGTTAGAGTTCTTTTCAATAAAAGTCGAAGTTCAAAAGCCAGAGTTCTTTTTATCAAAAGCTGGAGCCGAAGTTCTTTTTACTGAAAGCCGGAGTTCTTTTTATCAAAAAGCCGGAGTTCTTTCTAACAAAAGCCGGAGGTCTTTTTTACACATGCAATAATGAACATCTTAAAACATATCCAAACTTCATGCATTTAAGTAAAATGTCCAAACATCATGAAATAACCTGTACTTTTTCGTAAACAAATAACTGGTCATCATCTAAATTATGCAATAATCAAACTTCGTGCGTTCGAACATCATGAATAACTAAACATCATTAGTTAGATAAACAGGTATAATATACTTGCATTTAAAACATGAACTGAAAATGGTGAGTACACTTGCTTGGATTGGATCTATGAACCTTTCACTTGGTTCTAGCTCGAAATTCTTAACGCCTTCACCTGGTCGTTTGCCTAACTTCATATCCTAACTCATGGGGAGGGTCATTACTTATAGACGTTGGGGTTGGTGGTAGTACGTAGGGTAGGTCAACTGCTTGTACTTCTTTTCTATAGGGTCATCAGGTTGGTTGGGAGTAGGTTACATACTCAGGTATGGTTATTCTGACTTTACTTTTCGTAAGGGCTTCCTTACTATTAACTGGCGTTGCAGGCATAGTTATTCTGACTTTACTTTTCGTAAGGGCTTCCTTACTATTTCAGCCTCCGAAAGGTAGAATTAACTAATGGCCAGATAAGTTGGCATAAGTGATATGCTCTTAAGAAGGACTAGGATTCTATTATCCTGTATCAATAGGTAGTCACCCACAAGCAAAGTGGGGGAGGTGTCATGAGGTGAAATTTCTCCTCTTGTGATAAAAATTTCGTGATGAGATTTTTGAGGATTTAGAGATAATTCCTTGGAAGAAATTAAAGGCTTGTTAACTTAAAAGTTAAAGGTTATGATCGATGGATCTCGGCATGATTTAGAGGAGGTGAATGTTAGGATTGGTAATTGATAATTGAAAGCTTCCATGTGAGAAATTGTAGAATTTTCTTGAAATGTAGCTCCGATCTAATAATCTTGAGGATTAATGTGGTTACGTCATGATGGAGAGGTAACCTAGGATATCACAAGCGGGTTAATCAGTTTAAGGATAGTAAAGATAATCATAATATTGTTAGGAGATTCTAGGATGATGTTTTCCTATACCACTTAGGGATTTATGCCTCTGGAATAAGTGAACGAGTAATCCCTAATTACGACTAAAGTTATGTTCTTCCATTATTTGAAATTAGCAATTGGAAGGCTCTGGTTGAGAATTTGTGGATATTGTTTTGGGCAGTGGCTTTGTCTAATGAATTAAGGGCCTAAATAGTTATGCTATGGCTAAAGTTATCATTGGAATTTCGTAATGGATAGGCCTATCTAAGGAGTATACAGCTAAACTTCGGTATCTTGAAGGAGAAATGAATATCAATACTGATCGTGAATGTTAAGGGTTTACAACTCTGATTCTGATAGTGAATTTATGGGTAAGCTCACTTATTGGGGTGATGGGATGTAGCATCCTTAAGTTAGGGAAACAGAATTATGTCTAAAGTATGGAAATCCTGAAGTTGAAAAGTGAGAAACCCTATGGTTAATCAGAATGATCCACCCATGGTGATTTTAGGTGATGTGTTCGGGTTGAACTAGTTGGCTCAGCGATATACCGATAAGATCTGAAATTGCTCAGTATGGGAGTTTTGAAATCTTGAAGCTGCTAAGTGTGTAGGTATTGAATTGGGTGATGAATCTGAAACCACATTGAACTTGTGGTAACTATATAAATTGTAGTTTCTAGTCTTGTTATGATTTGAGAAATTGTGGGAGTAGTTTCCTTGGTATGGGACCTTGAGGTTTTGAGGTTGTAACTTGAGATTCTGGATAATGATCTAAAACTGTATCAAAATTTGGGTGACGGTTATAGTTAGAACTTCTATTTCTATGGTGAATCAAAGATTTATAAGAATTGTTCTATGGTATGGGTATTTTAGAATTGACCTTGATCGAGGCTACTACATAAGATGGATGTTCAAAAGGGATTATGTACCTTAAGGAAACGTCACCTTGGGGACATACCAATGAAGTGAAAAAGATGTAAGGTATCCCGCTCTCTAAGTTTAATTGTAACCTGAAGTTATGTTGGGATTTTGACTGAACTCGGTAAAGGAATTATGATGCTAGGTTGTGATAGTGACGGTAAACTAAAATCGAACAATTCAAAATTAATTGACTGATAAGAATGGCACAGCGGAAGAGTAATGAACCTGCCTATGTATTAAGGTCTAAGGTGATGTTCAGAGAAAGTGCTCAATCTTGAGGTTTAGCATGAAATGAAACGAAGCATTTTATTTGTGTAAGATTTGGAACTAAGTTAGGAAAGTGATTAATGAAATAGATTTACCTTCAAACTTAATGAATTTGGATCTGGAAAGGATGCGTTAAATAATGAGCATCAAGGCAATTCCGATGTTTAAGGTTCTTTAGGATAACCACCTGAATTTGGAAATGAAATGGAGACAGTAAGAAAGTTCATTGATTCTAAAAATTTAAGGATCGTTAAATTTTGAAGACGAAATTCCTATAAGTGGGGAAAAGTGTAATGACCCAAGCTTCCAAAACATGATAATTAGGAGAAAGAAGGGCTCGGCAAGGGTACAGGTTCCCAAAATATGACAAAAGATAAGTAATTAACTTCAAATAGGTGAATTAAGGATAAGGGGTATGGGAGGAATCAGATCGAAAAGCCCAAAGATCCGAAATTGGTAAATCGGTAACCGAAATTGTAAACCGAGAAATGTTAATTCGTAAATGAGACTTCGAGATTTAAATTATGATAATCATGGATTATTAAGGTTATATAATCAAAATTAGGTTTCAAGGATGCGAAGAATTGGGTTGGAAGGGTCAAAACGGATCACAGATGGCAAAAATGCAAAGTAGACTTGCTGCAGGCTCGATGCAGGCCTGACCCGTGCCCTAGTGAGCTCGAGTGACAACGAGGAGCAAAAAATAGAACCTATTGCTTGAAGTGCGCTCGAATAGTGCCTGAGGCGCTGCGTTGGCAGGACGGTGCGCCCGAGTGGCGCTTGATCACTGCTCGAGCGCCCGACTGATTATAAAAGGGTCGAGCGTGTTTTTCTCAGCCATTTTAGGCGATTCTCGAACGAGAATGGGGGGAGAGAAGAGGGAAAGGGAAAGAGGGGACGAGGAATCCACGCATTCCACTCCTATCCGGGTAAAAATAACGGTAGATCGGGCTTAGGTAAATATACCTCGGATGTTATATATCATTTTTACAGCACTTTAATATCTCCATGTTATCGTTTATGCTTCGAAAACCTTGTTCTGTAATATTTGGCATGAATATTTGATAAATCTCATGATTTTTAGACTAAAGTTCATGTTTATATAAATGTATTGTGATTGATGACTCTGATTTCATGAATTGGCTCATGTTTTGCCTCTATTTCATGTCCATACTGTATATCGTAAACCCTAGCTGAAAAATTCAGGGTTTTTGGTTTAAATGCATGATTTTGTATAGGTATTTGGAATTATAGCATCGATTTCATAAATAAATATGTATTTGGTGCCCGATTACTATCCGAGAATTTTGCCCGGAACCCTAGAACCAAAACTGAGAAGTTTTTATCAAAAACTTGAAATTTTGATGATTTAAACGTAAATCATTGTCCTGTATCAGTTATTGAATAATTTGTATTTGAAAACCCTACATGGAACTGTATTATCGAACATTGGAAACCTTTGGAATCGTCTAAAAGAGTGACTGATGAAATTTGGATTTTGGCCTTGGAATATGATGATTTTGATAATAGAACTTCGAACAAATGTATCAAATCAAGCTAATCTGTAAGAAAAACGGACCTAGAATGTTGAATAGTTAGATGAGGCTCTCCGGCATGCCTTAGAACATTATGGTTGTGGTAATCAAGGATAACCATTGGACTATCGAAATATCAAACTATCAAAAGTATCAAACTATCGGCCTCTGATTGTGTGGATTGAAAACAATCTGTCCTCAATTATTCGTTCTTTAGCTAGTAGAGAATACTAGATGGGTCCTTAGAATAACGAGCATAAACTTTCTAAGAACAAATGAACTTTGGAACTGTCTCATAGGTTTCTGCACGTGTTCAAATAGTACTACGCACCCTTCCTGTTTTCCGTTAATACATATGTTCTTTTGATTATCACGATTTCTATTCCAGTATAGTTATATTTTACAGGAAAGCTTGAATTATGATTTATTGAAACCCGCTCATATGAATGCTCTATTTTTCAGATATTATCATAGTATTCTGTCTTATCGAATATATGTTCTGTATAGAAGTATTACGTTCTGCATGATTTGGTATCTTATTGGGCTTCAACTCACTGTTTATTATTTTTTCCTCCAAATGAGACCGTAGAGTTGGAACCAGATGAGAGACAGTAATCTGAAATTTAGCCAGAAGACTTTTAGAGACCCGAAGTATTTTGGAGACTTGAAAGAAATCAGTTTGAATGTAAATACATGATTTTGTATATGGATTCTGTATATTTGGATTTAGTATATGAAATGTATGCGATGCATGTGATGAAACAGAAAATATGCTTCCGCAGGTTTACATAGTTGCTTTCGCTATATGTTTTCTGGCTTTTGTACAGGTCCTAGGCAGCATCTCGTATATGTTTCTGATTTAGTGGATAGGATTATATTAAAGCCATGGATGGATATGGCCTTGTGATCCTATGTATGTGTGTTGTAGGATGGATCGTATTACTTTGGATTAGTTGTGTGCATGTTCATATTATTTAATACTGGTTGTATATTTAGGTTTTTTGTCCAGTTTTAGATAGACTTCTACCAAAATTTCTGTAGAAATTAAGGATTTAAATTTATGATTTTGTTCTAAACCTATCTAATGGAGGATCTTATGGAAATCAGGGCCCGTTCCGTCACACCTGTGGAAGCATAAATACGGTTTTAATAGTTTATAGAATAAACTACAATTACTTATACACAATTTCCTTTACAAAACTCTATGGCACATGCAGAACTATTAGAATCTCCCAAAACATTACTCCAAGGTAACCTTCAAGGCTTCACCGAGGCTCCAAAACCTTCCTTACTAAACTATAGCTGCTTGACCAGCCAGTATCTTCACTGTATCCTTATCTAGAGGGGAAAAATAGTAAACAGTGAGCTAAAATCTAGCAATGTACTAAACATGCAGAACATAATACTCTCATGCAAAACATAATACAGTATGGCAGTTACAGTTTGCATACGGGCATGAATGTGATAAGACAATGATTATGGAAGTATTTTCAGGTCATAAATGTAGGTGGGTAGAAACATGTATGATAATCACAAGAAAAAACATAATTTTGATTTAAACAGACCTCAAGAAAACATAAGTCATGTTAGGATAGAAAAATACATCAAAATCATATCAGAAGAATAGAAGCAGTTCATGGAAATAGGAGCAAAGCATGATTCTATTTAAACATGCAACGGTTTCATAAAGCAGTTCCAAATTTCAATGCTTTCATTAGAAAACTCTAGTTAAATTTCCTAATGACCCAACTAGCGTACCCTACAAGCCGAGAGGGTGAATAATCGGGGATAGATTGTATTTACTCCAAGCAATCTAGGGCCAGTATCAGTGCTGTACAGGGACCGATTGTATTCTATGGCACACAACTCAAAGCCGACGGAGGATTATTATCTACCAGGAACGAAGGATTATCATCCTCCAAGATCAGTATACTGCCCTCATTAATTAATGCCCCGAGGAAGGGCGGACCACGTATAATTCCATGGACGGAGTCATCCCCGATTACCACCATAATGTCCTATGGCATGCCGAAGAACCTTACTAGACCGTATGTCAGTCTTGGGTCCTAGTTAACAGTATCAGAAACAGTTTCTTCTAATTTTCTTAACTGAAAACCCTTTTTCAATTCAGAAATCAGTTATAGTTTCACAATAACTCTCCAGTTAGTTTAAGGATAAACCGTAACAGTTTGAAACCCTTCAGATTCATTTCAGAATATACCGTAACAGTTTATAATCTCTCAGTTTAGCTTTAAAATATACAGAAATAATTTAAAAACCCGTCAGTTTATCCCCAGGAGTTTACAGTAATTCATCCGTATAAGTCCGTATAAAACTTTTAGATACAGAATACATCAGGAGCTTTATTTCAGTACAGATTAACTTTTATATAACATAAATTACGGGTAAAAATCATTAAAATCCATCATTTTCTTACCTAGGGTTTGGCGGAAATAACCGGACGATAAATGGAACTTAACATGTGGTTTTTCATAAAATCGATGCTAGATATTACAGTATATACATGTAAACATAAAATCCGTCCGATTAATTTACAAAAATAGGCTCTATTTATGCAGAATATGGAGAAACATGCTTTTCGGGTTTAAATATAATTTCAGAGATATTAAAATACGGTAAAAGTAGTATATAACGTCTGGAGTATACTTGCCTGAGTCTGATCTACTGTTATTTTTACCCGGATCAAAGTGGAACTGGCGGATTCCTCTTCTCTTTCCCTTTCCCCCTTCTCTCTTGTGGGAGGCCGAAATGCCAAGGAAAAAAAACACGCACGTGTTATATATCAGTCGGGGTGCTCGAGCAGCGCTAGTTGCACAATTTCGTGCTGGATGGGGGCTCGAGCACCCTCATCATACGCAGCTCGCTCTTGCCTTGCCTCAGGCACACCTCCTGGGCGCTCGAGCGCAGGTTGGCTGCATATCAGGTGCTCGTCAGGCGCACATCGAGCATGCAGTATGAAAACATTGCATTTTTGCCATCTAGGACGCATTTTGACACATCTACTCCAATTTCTCACATTCTTAGACCCTAATTTTGATTATATGACCTTAAGTAATCATGATAATCATAATTTAAAGTCTGGAATCTTATTTACGAACCAACGTTTCTCGGTTTACAACTTTAATCGCTAATTTTGCCAATTTTGAATTTTTGAGCTTTTAATCCAATTCCTCCTGAAAAAGCACGTTTTGGTGCTAACGTGTTTTGACCCCAAAAATTATAGCGGAAGCAATAATAAATAAATATCCAATACACGTAAAGGATATTTAAATCTAGATGATAACGAGACAATAAGCATGCACAAGATATATATAATAATGAACAACAATAATAAAGACCCGATTTTTGGTGACGAAGTGAAAACTCGATACCCACGGTATCGAGAAAAACACTCTGGGCTTCAGCGGCCAGGGAAGCAATGCACTATGAAAATCAACTTACAGACCGGGTTGTAACGACGCGCTAACCTAGCCGACTTACTCCCGTCACGTGATCCCTACCAAGGAACTCCCTGGATTTGTCCGCGGCAACGGAACCGGACTCGTTCCGGTCTTCACGTCAATCTTCCCTCGAACCACTTGAATTTCCAATCACGAACGAGTCTCCTTCTTCATGAACCAACGTCTCCAACGCAGGTAGAAGGATGGAAGGTTTGAATGGAAAAAGAAAAAGAAAAATGGTGAGAAAACTCCTTAGATCATGAAGCTCAAGGTTTTGTCTTTTGGTTTTCTCAAGAGAGACTAAATCAATGATGCATGAAAGGCTTTTCTCTCAAGTTTGAAGACATCAAAAATTATCAATTGAGGCTGTGGCGTGCTTAGGGTTTGAAGAAAATAAGGTATCAATTTATAGTGGAGCCAAAAACGCATTTGAAAATTCTTCCCGTTGGGCCGGCGCTCGAGCGGGGCTCGAGTGCGCAGCGAGCAGGCCCCCTACTAGATTTTCGGCTCGAGCGGTTCTCGAGCTCCTGGCAAGCCGGGGACCTTCCCGATTTTAGGCTCGAGCGGGAATCGAGCGAGAGGCGAGCGGGAAGGCTTAGGACGGGCTCGAGCGAATGGAGGCGGACCGAAACAGACTTTAACCCGACAACCCACAACCCGACATCAATACAATAATAATATGGTCACGGAATATGCCAATTAGACAAAATGTCTCTAACAATCTCCCCCTTCGGCAATTCCGTGACAAAACTCAGAAAATAAATAAATACAAGTGAATCACGGGTTCAGACACCACCGAGATAGAACCCGTGTACATAAAAACCTACGCCTAGTGATACAAAAGAGATAAAAGAAATGTAGATAGCTATACGAGAGCTGCTGAGACGATATGATGAAAACTTGCTTGACGGCCTGTGTAACTTCAGTTTCCTGATCAAGCAAGGTTAGTACCAACAAGGGAAAAAATAATAACACATAACAGCATGCATGGTACATAAGCATGAGAAGCTACAACAATGTAACATACACCAATTCTCCCCCTAACGAAAATAATCAATACTCCCCCTAATAGTAATAATAAACTGAAATAATCATGAAAATAATAAAAACTCTCCCAAAATAAGCCCCAAAATAAGCAGGCTCCGCTTCGTCTCCCCTAAGCTCCCCCTATCAAAGTGAATCAAAATTTATCTCCCCCTTTTTGTCACGAATGGCCAAGGGGTAATGTAGCTCACTTTTCTTAACCCAAACTTGTCTCACTGAATATACTTTTGCATTCAAACTTTTGACTTGTGCTTCCAAATGTTGAAGGTGATCAATAAGTTTATTCATGTTTAGCCCTGGTCTTTGGTTGTGCAAAAGATTCATGGTGCAGCACCGTGGACGAATGTGACCAACTTTCCCACATGCATGACAGTAGGCACAAACTTAGGGGTGGAAGAATTGTTCATAGCCTTGTGATTACCTAGATTAGATGAGCCAAATCTGTTATTCACACGTTGAGGCACGACCTTGATGACTTTGGGTGCGTGGGCATGATTATGTGAAATTTTCGTGGCAGGAATAAACACAGTTTTAGGTTTCACATCAGTTTGTACAAAATTCGCAACATACCCCAAACTCTGTTTATTTTCACCAATTTTTCTCAACCCGAGCATATGATCTAATTTTGTAGACCCATTTAAGAATTGTTTCAAATCTTTTCGAGAGGCCTCAAGTTCATATTCTAAAGTTGTTATTTTCTTAGCAAATGAGACTTTCAGATTCTCAATTTCTTGAGTTTTAGAATCTAACTCGGATTGATGGACTAATTTTTCTTGTTCCAACTCAATGACCCTACTGTTTAAGGTTTTATTTTGTTTCTTTACTTTCAAGCATACCCTAAACAGTTTGTCATATGCTTCTTGAAGGCCATCAAATTCAGCTTTTAACTCGACCTCAGAGTCATCAGATTGATTAATATTCTCTACAACATTGTCACACATAGAGGTCATAAAAGCCATGTACTTGACAGGGCTATCGTCAGAACATTTTTCACCCTCTTCTTCTTCGTCATCACTTAGGGTCACATTAGCTTTAAAGGCTTGACCTTGTTGGCGTTTAAGGTTAGGACATTCAGTCCGGTAGTGGCCAAAGCCTTTACACTCATGACATTGAACTCCTTGAGTAATTTTTGATTTGTAGTCCTTGAGTTCACGTCGGTCTTTCTTCTCAAATTTATGTGATCGTTTTAAGTCCACATCCATTTTTTCTGATGATGAATTATTTTTCTTTAAGAATTTTTTAAAATTCTTAACAAATAATGCAAAATCATCATTGCTACATGATTCTTCATCGGAGTCCCGATTTCGGTCTTCCCTACTTGATTTTAGAGCAAGTGATTTATTCTTCTTTGATTGTGGCAATGTGTGCTCATAAGTTTGTAGAGACCCTACAAGTTTTTCTATTTTCAATTTATCTAAATCTTTGCTTTCTTCAATGGCAGTGACTTTAGGTCTAAAGCGTTCAGGCAAAGATCGAAGGACTTTTCTCACAATCCTATTTTTCGGGATTCGTTCTCCTAAATTAAATGTAGAATTTACAATATCATTCAATTGAGCATAGAACTCATCAAAGGTCTCATCATCTTTCATTTTTATTTCTTCGAATCTAGTGGTGAGCATTTGCAATTTTGAATTTTTCACTAGTTTCGTGCCTTCGTGAGTAATTTCAAGAATATCCCATGCATCTTTAAAAGTCTCACACATTGAAATCCGTTTAAACTCATCGGGGGACACAGCCATAAAAATAGCATGCAACCCCTTACTATTCCAATTACATGCATCAAGTTCCTCTTTGGTCCATGAAGATAGGGCTTTGGGTTCGTTGCCCAAGGAACTAGTGGGTGGAGTCCACCCAACTTGGGTACGTGCCCAAACACGCTCATCTAGAGATTTTAGGAAGGCTCTCATCCGGACCTTCCAATAGGCATAGTTACTCCCATCAAAGAATGGAGGAACGGAGAGCGATCCACTCGTATACATCTAGATCGGGGGTCGCGGATCGGGGTGAGTCTCTGATACCAATTAAAAAAGCACATTTTGGTGCTAACGTGTTTCGACCCCAAAAATTATAGCGGAAGCAATAATAAATAAATATCCAATACACGTAAAGGATATTTAAATCTAGATGATAACGAGACAATAAGCATGCACAAGATATATATAATAATGAACAACAATAATAAAGACCCAATTTTTGGTGACGAAGTGAAAACTCGATACCCACGGTATTGAGAAAAACACTCCGGGCTTCAGCGGCCAGGGAAGCAATGCACTATGAAAGTCAACTTACAGACCGGGTGGTAACGACGCGCTAACCTAGCCGACTTACTCCCGTCATGTGATCCCTACCAAGGAACTCCTTGGATTTGCCCGCGGCAATGGAACCGGACTCGTTCCGGTCTTCACGTCAATCTTCCCTCGAACCACTTGAATTTCCAATCACGAACGAGTCTCATTCTTCACGAACCAATGCTCCAACGCAGGTAGAAGGATGGAAGGTTTGAATGGAAAAAGAAAAAGAAAAATGGTGAGAAAACTCCTTAGATCATGAAGCTCAAGGTTTTGTCTTTTGGTTTTCTCAAGAGAGACTAAATCAATGATACATGAAAGGCTTTTCTCTCAAGTTTGAAGACTTCAAAAATTATCAATTGAGGCTGTGGCGTGCTTAGGGTTTGAAGAAAATAAGGTATCAATTTATAGTGGAGCCAAAAACGCGTTTGAAAATTCTGCCCGTTGGGCCGAAGCGAGCGGGCCCCCTACTGGATTTTCGGCTCGAGCGGTTCTCGAGCTCCTGGCGAGCCAGGGACCTTCTGGATTTTAAGCTCGAGCGGGAATCGAGTGAGAGGCAAGCGGGAAGGCTTAGGACGGGCTCGAGCGAATAGAGGGCGGACCCAACGGACTTTAACCCGACAACCCACAACCCAACATCAATACAATAATACATATGGTCACGGAATATGCCAATTAGACAAAATGTCTCTAACACCTCCCATACCTTTGGACCCTAATTCACTTGTTTCAACTTAATTACCTCCCAATTACCATATTTTAGAAATTTAAAACCTCTCCACCCATATTAATCACATCTTGGAACTTAGTACCTTACACAGCCCAACTTCTTCTTTTACTTCCAAACTCACTTTTTTCACACTCTAAGCTAAATCCTTGGTCATTATCGACTTAATTACATTCTAATTATCACATTTTGGGATTCGAGATCTCACCATTTGTATATAAAAACTCCACATAGAATAGCATTATCAAACTATAGAAGTCTTCTGAAGTCATCTGAAGAATTGACTGTATGAGTTTTGACTTGGCTTTGAAATATAATGAAATTGATTACAGAATTTTGAGCAAAGGCTTTAAATTAATGTAATCAACAAGGAAAATGAACCTAGAACTATTGAACAGTTAGATAAGGTTCTCTGGTATGCCTTAGAACGTTGTGGTAGTAATCGAGAATAAGTTATCGAACCATCGGACTATCGAACTATCGAACCATCGAATTGGCATATATATCATTGAACAATCGGCATTTGATTGTGTGGATTGAATAAATCTATCCTCGATTATTCACCCCCTCGGCTAGTGGGGTATACTAGTTGGGTCCCTAGGATATCGAACTAGAGTTTTGAGGAACAAATGAAATTTGGAACTGTTTTATGGATTCCGACACGTGTTCAAATAGAATTATGTTTTCTTCCTATTTTCCATGAGCTCTTTTGTTCTTTTGATGTTATCGTCATTTTCCCATTATAGCATAAATATGTTTTGTATGAAATTATGAATCATGATTATCGAAACCTATTTATATCAAATTAGGCTTTTCTAATAATTTTTGTATATGTTCCTGTTCTTTAACAGTTTCTAGAATCATCTATATCTATATTCTGTATGTTTTAGTACCTTATTGGGATTTGGCTCATTGTTTTGTTTTTCCTCTCCAGATAAGGTTATAGAGACGATACTGGATGATCAAGCCTTGTTAGAGATTAGCAAGAAAGATTTTGGAGCCTCGATGAAGTCTCAAAGATTTATCTTGAAGTATTTTGAGAGATCTGATAATTCTGCATGTCCCATAGAGTTCTGTAAATGAAATTATGTATAAATAATTGTGGCATATTCTGTAAATTGTTAGAACTGTATTTATGCTTCCACAGGTTTCTATTAAGGGTATAGATGCTTCCGCTATATAATTTTTTTTAGATTCTGTATAGGTCATAGATGGCATCTCCTATATGTTTCTGATTTAGTGGATATGATTATATTTGAGCCATGAATGGAAATGACAAATTGGTAGTCCTGTGTATGTGTGTTATAGGCTGAAATGTGGTATTTGAATAGTTGTCTACTTATACATGTTATAATTTATAGGTTGTATATTTGAATTTTTCATCCAATTTTAGATGGAACTTTATCAAAATTTCTACAAAAATTACTGATAAAAATATGTAGATTCTATTTTGTATCTATCTAATGGAGAGTCCTATGATAATTAGGATCTGTTCCATCACAAAGATAATCAGTGCATTGTTAACCGACCAAAGTGTTTAACGAACATTGTCCGGTCAATGCGCGTTGACCGGCTAAATGTTAAGTAACAAGCTTTATGCCCAAAATCACCGATCGAAAAAATGACATATTACCCAAAGGGCCCAAATTTTCGGTCAAAAAGTTGACCGACTCAAGCACAAAATCTGCCGGCTACCAAATGAGCAAAATGGCCGGCCACCAAGAAAGGAAAATGGCCGGTCAACGCTTTGTTGACCGGCAAAAAATGAATTAAGCAAAGATTAAATCACCTAGTCAACACCCATTGACCAGCTAAAATGGGCGTTGTTGTTACGGGCGAAAGAGAACACTGCTTTAGCAGCCGAAGGAAGAAAGCGACAATGAGCTGCTTTAGCAACCACGGACTAGCTAAAATAAATTGAGGAGATTGTCCGGTCAAAGTATTGACCAGATAAAAATGCAAAGCAGCCAGGAGGAAAATGCCCGGCCAACACGTTGACAAGTAAGTGTGCCATATTGCCCAAGACCGACAAAAGTGGCGGTTTTCATTAAAAGCCGGAAAGTGATAAATCACCAATATGGGATTAAGCATGAAAGGACCAGTTTACATAATGAGAAATAAGATGAAATTACTGGTGTGCATGTAAGGAAACTGCATGTATGGATTTAAAAGAGAAGACGGCTAGTTGGCTAAAATATCTGGAATAGTGCATTTTGCCAGGAATGGCCGAAATGAGTATTTTGGGCGAAATGGTTCATCAGGTAATTCGGTACAAAAGCTGAAATGGCACAATTTGTCGGAATAAAGCAAAATTGACGGGATGGATGCATTTTGCTGGTATAAAGCAAATTACCAGTACGAATGTATATGAAAAGGACGGAATGATGCAAATAGTTGGCATGCACAATTTGCTTAGGAGTAATGAATTTTTTCGTTTGAAGTAAAATAGTCGTAATGATACATTTAGCCAAATTAATGCCGGTTTGAAGTAAAGCATCTAGTAAATTTAAAAAAGGAAATGACCGGTATGGTTTGTAGGCTTGAATTGGCAAATTTGGCATGGATGTGGGGATGGTATAAAAATACAAAAATAGCTATAATAAAATACCGATATGGAATTGGAAGAAAGTGACCGGTATGCTTGTGTGAGAGAGATAATCAATATGGATGGTATAAGAAAATGACGTGTTGAACAGTGAGATGGCCAAATGGCCGAGATGAACGCTAGATAGGTAAAAAAAATACCGGAATGAGTAAAAATATGGAAAACGCCCAAAAATATCGGCAAGGGTAAAAATCGCCCAAAAATTCTGGAGCCTTCCAGAGCCGCGAAAGCTCCCGAGTAATCTAGAAGTTTCGAGAAAGGAGGAGTGTAATGGAACGGATCCTAATTCTCATAGGACTATCCGCCAAACAGATTTAGATCAGAATCCATAAATTTGAAATATTAAATTCTGTAAAAATTTTGATAGAGTTATATCTAAAATTGGACGGAACCAAAATACATCCTGGAATAAACACCCTGTACAAAGCATACTTGATATCCAAACCTCAGACATATGACCACAACACAATCACGGGACTAGTACAAGCACACAACTAATCAAATATCATAATTTATATCCTACAACACACATACACAGGATCCCAAATGCCATCCATGGCATATTTAAACATCCTAACTAGTATACCAGAATCATATGAGAGATGTCGTCTAAGACCTGTTCATATTCAATAATTCAAAATAGCGGAAGAAACTATATCCATAATGTAAATCTGCGGAAGCATTAATACTATTTCATCAGAATACAAAACGTATCACAGTTATTAATACAAAATTTCCTTTACAAAATGAATAATGCGTAATCGATGTAACCGTAAGAATCCAGTGATTCCAGATGTTTCCTATTCCCTTTCCTGATTCATGATTATTGAGATTACTTGTATCCCCCATTCCAGTTGTTCTATTATTTGCCTACGAGTATTGAGTATGATTATATTTACTGAGCTGTACGCTCACTCTTGTTGTTTTTCCTTCCAGATGAGAACACTTAGCCGGCACCAGATTAGTTAGAGTAAGAAGAGAGACTTGCGTTGAAGGGAGTTGCTTGGACATGAAGCTTGAAGATTGGGTTATTTTTATCATATTAGAATGTAAACAGCCACTCATGGATGGATGTGGATTATTGTTATATTATGGTTTTGTTATACTTCTGCAGGTTTTTGATGATCTAGTTATGCTTCCGCGTTTGTGTTGATGTTTCTGGATTTTATTTCTTCCTAGACGACATCTCTCTAGGTCCTGTTCCATAGTTGGGGATAATGTGATTGGAGCCATGGATGATATGGCAGATTATGTGATCCTGTGTATTGTGTTGTAGGCTTTGTATTGATTATTTTGGTTAGATGTGTGCTTGTACAGGACGTATTTGAGTAGGTTGTATTTTTGGTTTTCGTCCAGTTGCAGAGGAAATTCTGTCGAAATTTCTGTAGAATCCATAGGTTAATTATGGGTTTTAGTTTGTTTACCATTGACGGAGGTTACTTATTGGAAAAAATAATCCGGTCTGTCACACTAGAAGTCAATAAGGATTTATCCTACGTCGAGAAGCGACTACAAATTCTCGACCGAAAGAGGCAGAGGTTGCGAACAAGGACAGCCTCTCTGGTGAAGGTGCTTTGGAGGAATCACTTGCCTAAAGAAGCTACTTGGAGCAAGAAGAAGAAATTCGGAGCAAGTATCCCCATTTGTTTGTTTAAGGTATGTAACTTTATTCAAATTTTGTGGACAAAGTTTTTTAAGTAGGGGAGAGTTGTGAGGTCCAAAAAAATTAATTAAGAGGCTCAAGGTTGGGGTTGAAATTATTGACCTGTCTTCAATGAAAGAAATAAAACGTGACAAGGAAGCTGGCTTAATTAGAATAAGGAGCATTGACCAAAAAGTTGACCTTAATAAATTAATAGCAACTAAAGCCAAAAGCCAACTTTACTATTTAGTTAGAATCCAACCAAACATCGACTAAATGGAGTAAGTAAACTACCTAGTTACAGTCTGAGGAGAATTACTCGAGTAAGTAAACTAACTTACTTACTCCCACCTACCCTCTGAAAAGAGGTACTGAAGCAAGTAACTTACCCCACTTACTCCACCTAACCCCTCCTCTATAAATACTCAGCTTCGACCAAGGAAGCTAGTACAAACAACCAGCGAGAAGAACAGTAAGAAGTAGTGTGAGGCCCCAAAATCGAAAACGTGAAAATTGGAAGTAATTAGAATGATGAGTATCATTAAGAGGCCAAACTTATAGTGAAAGATGATGTTTGAAAGTAAAAAGTTGGAAAAATATCCGAGATCAGCAAGCAGCCTTGTGGCACCTACTGTGCACCCGAGGCGCTGCACGAAGCACAAAATCCAGTAGCTGCCCTGCTTGCCGCGCTCCCGCTGGCTGCTCGAGCGCGAAAAACAGAATATGGCCCGCTCGCTGAGCGCTCGAGCCACGCTCGAGCGTGGCCCCGACTTTTGCCCGCGTTCTGATTTCGTTTACTATAAATAGAAGGGGAAAAGGAAATTGGGAGAAAAAGAGAAGAGGCACGAATGAAGAAGAGGGAGAACAGAAAGGGAAAAAGGAGAATTAGTTGTTCCAATCCACTCCCAGTAAAAGTAACGGTAGATAGGGCCAAGGCGAGTGTACTTCAGACGTTATTTTTCGTTTTTACCGTTTCTTCTTGCTTTAAAGTTGATAAAGATGCTTTAAAATGATGTTGATGAATGTTTAAACTAAATGAAGCATGTTTCCTTCGATTATTCAGTTAGATTTTGTGTTTATTCATGTTTATTGCATGTTTGGGCTTCGATTTCATGAATAAGCATGTAAATAGTGTTCAATTTGCTTCCAAAAATATGTGATGAAACCCTAACTCGAAAATATTGTGAAGTTTGAGTAAATTACATGATTTAATGTATATGCATGGATTTATGGGATTTATTTCATGAATAAGCACATGTATAGAGATCGACTTGTGTCTGAAGGTTTTGGCGAAGCACTAAGTACGAAAATGAAGGGGTTTTAGTGATTTTTAACCAAAGCTCCAGTTATATAAAAGTTAATTGATATTGAAGAGAAGCTCCCTGTATAATTTGTTTCTGAAAATTTGCACGGACTTATACTGATGAAAATTTCATGCACCTTTGAAGTAAAACTGAAAGTAAATTGTGAAACTATGATTGTGAAAGAGGATTTTTAATAAAGAAGTTATTTCTATTACTGTTATTTTAGACTCGGGACTGACTACAGTCCGGATAGGTTCTCCGGCATGCCTTAGGACTTTTCGGTGGTAATTGAGGATAACTTTGTCCATGGAGTTATTTGTGGTCCGCCCTTCCTCGGGGCGTTACGGTCAGGAGGAATTACCGTTACCAGCCTACCTTCGGGTGGCATACCATACCGATCCCGTGAGATGGGATACCCCTATTACAGTCATGGGCCTTGGATTGTGTGGAGTGAACACAATCTATCCTCGATTATTCGCCCCCTCAGCTAGTAGGGTATACTGGCGGGGTCTGTTACCGATATGTTATGTTACTATTTACTGTACTGATTACTAATTATGGAATACCATTTACCGTTTACCATCTACCGAGTATCGATTACTGTTTACAGTTTTACCGAATACTGAACACCGACCACTGCTTACCGTTTTCCATTTGCTAATTAACGTTTACTGATTACTGTTTACCAACTACTGATTTCTAATTATGAAGTTTAATACTGTCAAAGTATGTTTTCTCTATTTCCTAGATTATATTCTGATTAACCGTTCTGTTTATGCATAGTTACATGACCGTTCTGCATCACTGTTTTACTGCTCATGTGCATGTACCTTGTTGGGCCCCGGCTCACTATTTTATTATTTTTTCCCCTCCAGATGAGACAATAGAGTTAGTGCCTAACGAGAAAGAGTAATCAAGAGAAATTTCTGAAGTCTTTTGAGAACCTGAGGCATTTAGAGCTATTTTGTGGGGAGCAGTTGACGTAAAAACTTGTCTGATCATGCGATTTTGTATGCCGATCTTGTATTTATGGATGTTCATAGACATGTGGATTTTGTATAGAATGCATGATGTATGAGATAGTAAAAAGGAAGAACTATGCTTCTGCAGGTTATTAGTTTAGCTTCCGCTCTAAACTTTTCAATATACTATACAGGTCCTAGACGGCATCTCGTTATCGAACTGTTAGTGTAGCTAACGTTTTTTTGTAGATTTATGCTATAGATGGCACATGTGATCCTGTGTATGCTTGTTGTAGGAAGATTTGTGAATGATTACTAGTTATGTGCTTTTAAGTTACCCCTAATCTTGTCTTGACGGAAGCTTTGAGGAAAACAAAATCCGTTCCTTCACAAGTAGAGGAGAGAAAGCTTCCAGCCGGTAGAGGTGAGCAAACGACTGTCAGGCAAGTGTACACCCCCCTGCTTTTAAGATCATGGTTTAACGCAAATGTATGCTCTGTTTTTTATATTGCAAGTGTACTTCGGACCTTATACTTTTAAGTTTTGTTTTTAAGAATGCCGCAACTATACTCACCTCTTTAATGCAAGTATAGCTAATGGGGTTCAGTTATTTCATGATGTTCGCACGCATGAAGTTTAATTATTGCATGATTTAAATGATGACCAGTCATTTAATTATGAAAAAGTAGACCGGCTTTTAAGAAAGAGACCTCCGTTATGACGGAACGGATTTTTTTTTGATTCCATCATTCATAATATAATTGAAAATCCAAACTAAACCAATTAGGTGCAACACAGGATCACAGATACCATCTAGGACCCATATACTTTTAACCATAATAAGTATAGAGGAAGTTATTCTAACACTTGCGGAAGTATTCATATTCATTCCAAAATATTCATTTTCGAGTACATAGCCAAAAAATGTTTAACCATAGAAGTCCATTAAGTCATTACAATAATATTTCTCCCAAAATAAGCTTCTGAGGTCTTTAATAATCCTTCAAATAAGCTCTAATCACCCCAACTTGTCAGGCACAAGCTCTAAAGCTTCATCTGTAGGGGGAAAAACATAAAACAGTGAGCCGAGGCCCAGCAAGGTACATTTACATGAGTAGTAAAACGATGATGCAGAACAATCATGTAACTATGCATAAACAGAACGGTTAATCATAATACGGTCCAAGAAAATAGAGAAAACATACCTTGACAGTACTATACTTCAGAAAACGGTAATCGGTACAGTAAATGATAAACAGTATCATAACATATCGGTAATCGGTACGATAAACGGTGAACAGTACATATCATATCGGTAAACAGTATTTCATATTCGATAATTGGTACCTCATATTCGGTAATCGGTACGATAACATAACATATCAGTAAAATAGTAAATGATACTCATATCATATCGGTACAGACCCCGCCAGTACACCCTACTAGCTGAGAGGGCGAATAATCGAGGATAGATTGTGTTCACTCCACACAATCTAAAGCCGGTAACTGTCATATGGGTATCCCATCTCACGGGATCTGTACGGTATGCCACCCGAAGGTAGGCCGGTAATGGTAATTCCTCCTGTCCGTAACACCCCGAGGGCAGGGTGGATCATAAATAACTCTATGGACAGAGTTATCCTCGATTACCATCGAAAAGTCCTATGGCATGCCGAAGAACCTATCCAGACTGTAGTCAGTCCCGGGTCCTAAGAAACAGAAACAAAAATACTTCTTTCTTATTGCTTGCTGAAAGCCATTTTCAGTCAGAAACATCACAATTTACCATTCAGAAATTGTGTACGGCATATATTAAGGCTGGTTAAAAAATTATATACTTCAAATTGATTCAAATCATAGAACTTAATTCGAAAATCATATACGTAAAGCCGATTTCAAAATACACTTGAGGCCGGTTTTGATTTCATGGCATAAAATATACTTGGGGCCAGTTTAGATTTTTATCAAGGAAGGGTCGGAGCTCTTTTCTTGTTAAGGAGCTGGTTTTAATTTTCAGTACAAAAAGTTAAAGTTCTTTTTCTCAAAATGCCGGAGTGCTCAAAAGCCGGAGTGTTCAGAAGCCGGAGTGCTCAAAAGCCGGAGTGCTTTTTCTCAAAAAGACGGAGTGCTCAAAAGCCGGAGTGCTTTTTCTCAAAAAGATGGAGTGCTTTTCACTCAAAAGGACGGAGTGCTTTTTTCACTAACGGGACGGAGTGCTTTTTACTCAAAGGACAGAGTACTTTTTACTAACGGGACAGAGTTCTTTTTACTCAAAGGACGGAGTACTTTTAAAAGCCGAAGTTTCATAAATTTGGAGTGCTTTTTACTGAAAGCCGGAGTGCTTTTCGGATGGAGTGTCGTTCGGACGGAGCGCCTTTCGGACGGAGTGCTCAAAAAGCCAGAGTGCTTAAAAAGCCGGAGTTGATTTATTATTCAAGGGAGGCCGAACTTGTTTTTAACATGCAAGACCGAACTTGATTTCATGCAAAGGCCGAACTTAATTTCATGCAAAGGGAACCGATTTCGGTGTTATCATGCAAAAAGGGGCCGATTATGATTTTAACATGCAAAGGGCCGATTTTGAAGCTTGTAATACCGATTTCATTTTTAGTCCGGATTCTGCAAATTTTCGATTTAAGCAGGAAACATGAGGTAGAAAACATGAACTAACCATGAAATCCATCATACTATAAATATACTTGAACGGTAATTTTAAAACGGTAAGCATTTTAAATCTTAATGAAAACTTGTAATATCAAAAGTAGAGTATACATTTTCATTAAACCATGATCTTAAAAACAGGGGGAAAGGTGTATACTTGTAATATTCTTAAAGTATGAACTTAAAAACAGCGTTCGAGGTACACTTGCCTGAGAGTTGCCCAGTATCACCGTTTTGAAGTTTCTCCTTCACTCCCTCCTTTCTGCTTGTATTGGCTGACTACTTCAACCAACCGACGCTGGGTTTTTATGGAGGAGGGGTTTGGTGGGGTAAGTGGGGTAAGTCACTTACTCCCGTACTTGTTTGTAGAACGTAGGTGGGAGTAACTAAATTAGTTTACCTACTCCAGTTGGTCGCCGCCTAGTTAGATTCTAACTAAATAGTAAAGTTTACTTTTGTCTTTAGTTACCATTAGTTTCTCCGGTCAACTTTTTGGTCAATATTTCTAACTAAGCCGAGTTCAAATACATGCAGTGCCGGTTTCAATTTTTGTAAACCTTTCAAGAAATCTGGTCAACTCTTCAATTCCGGTCAACATCTTCAAATCCGGTCAACTCTTCCAATCCGGTCAATATCTTTGAATCCGGTCAACTCTTCAATTCTGGTCAAATTTTACTTCGGCCTCTTGCACTTCCGAAACTGGCCAGTCATTTCACATGGCCGGACTTGATTTAACAAGGGTGGAGCCTGACTTATTTTGTACTAAGGAAAGGCAGAACTTGATTGAGGCTTAAGGCGGCCGATTTAGATTTCGTATTTCGGTCAACACTTTGAGCCATTTGATTTTGGGATCTCACATCCGACTTTTGATAAATGACCTCCGGCTTTGTTAAGGTGAAAATCAAGTTTGGCCTTCCCCTAGCATGAAATCCAAACCGGCTATGTTGCCATGAAATCCAAACCGGCCATGTTGCCATGAAATCAAAACCGGCCATGTTGCCATGAAGTCCAAACTAGCCATGTGTGCCATGAAGTTCTAGACCGGCCCTAAGGTGAAATCCAAACCGGCCTTAAGGTATGAATCCAAACCGGCCACCTTTGCATGATGAATCAAGTCTGGCCCTCCCCTTTTGCATGATGAAATCAAGTTCGGCCATGTGTGCCTTGTATTTGAAACCATCCTCAAGGAGAAATCCAAATCGGCCTTAAGATGAAATCCAAACTGGCCCCCTTTGCATGATAAATCAAGTCCGGCCCCCTTTGCATGATGAATCAAGTTCGGCCCCCCCTTTTGGCATGATGAAATCAAGTTCGGCCATGTGTGCCTTGTACTTGAAACCGGCCTCAAGGAGAAATCCAAATCGGCCTTAAGATGAAATCCAAACCGGCCCCTTTTGCATGATGAAATCAAGTTCCGCCTCCCCTCTTGCATGAAATCAAGTTCGGTCATGCATGAAATCAAGTTCGGTCTTGCATGAAATCAAGTTTGGCCTTACATGTTGAAATCAAGATCAGTCTTTCATGTCGAAATCAAGTTCGGTCTTGCATGTTGAAATCAAATTCGGTCTAAAATGATAAATCAAGTTTGGTCTTCCCTTGGTGAAAAATCGAGTTCGGTCTTCCCTTGTATAAAGATGAAACCGGCCACCTTTGAATATGAAATTGGAAACCAGCCTTTGCATGTTTGAAATCGGAACCGGCTTGCATGTTGAAATCGGAAACCAGCCCTTGCATGTTTGAAATCGGAACCAGCTTGCATGTTGAAATCAAAACCGGTCATTTGAACATAAAAATAAGTTCAGCCCCTTTGCATAAAATCAAGTTCAGTTTTACCTTTGCATATGAAATTACGACCAGCCTGGCACATTATTTTGAAATCGGCAGCTATAATGAAAGTTAAAACCGGCTTTGTGATAAGACAGATAAGTTTTGACTCTAGTTTTGGGAGATAATGTGAGGTTTTGGGTCAAAAAACTTGATAATGATGAGGTGATTAATATGCTAATGATCAATATTAGGCCAATGGAACGAATAAGGTTGGGTATCAGAAGAAAAATCGAGAAAAAGTTCAGTTCGTGCTGCTGAAGCGCTACCAGCAGGCTTGCACCTGATGTGCGCTCGAGCTGTGGCTCGAGCGCGATTTTCAAAATTGTGCCCGCCCGCAGGCCGCTAGAGCGGAATTCAAGAATTGCGCCCGCCTAATGCTCGCTCGAGACGTGCTCGAGCGGTGGTGCCTTTTTAAGTCACGGCTGCTTCTCTTTTCCTCATTTTTCCCATGAGCCAAAAGCTTCTAGAGAGAGAGAGAACGCCGATTCTAGCAAGAGAAGGTGGAGATCGAGGCCGTGGAGTCCGAATCTGCCCGTGAGCTAGTTATAAAGGTGAAAGCACGTGTCGAGGTAAGTGTTCTCTTACTCACTTCTCGTCCACTTTCGATGTTTTATTTGATTTGATTGGGTATCTTGTGTCGATACCCATTATTAATGTTAGAATCTTGAAACCCATGATTAATGACCAAGGAATATGTAGTTAGTTGTTCGAATCGTGTCCGATTCACTCGGTTTGGTTTCACCGAAACCCTAACCCACGAATTGGCAATTTTCCGTTTCCCTCCTGTGTATCATGAAACTGACCTCAAAATGTGAATCCCCACGTCCTAAATATGTATATAAATCGGCCGCGTGTTCGATCTCGCACGTTTCTACCCGATCGTGGTGTCCGGGCCCTCTTAATTGGCCCTGACACTGTTCATCCGAGTGTAAAGAGGGAAATTACATGTTTCCACCTTCGTTGTATGTTGAATCAACCCCAAAAGATGAATCACCAAGTCCCAATTTTGCATATGTATCAACTGGACGCCCGATTTCACAAGTATCAAACCGTTCGCGGCGTCCGGATGCTCTAAAAGAGGCTTGACACTGTTCATCCAAAAATAAATAAAAAATTTACATGCTTTGCCCTCGTTTAATTGTTATGAAAGTGATGTCTAAATGTTTCAATGTAATATAAGCCTCGAAAAGGTGTATCTGTGTACCGGAAGCAAGGGAATGAGCCCTGGAGGCTTCTAAGACAATGTTTGGTCATCGAATGTATGAAATTCGGAATTCTCTTGTGAATGTGAATTGAATGGTAAAAAGGAAATTGAGTTCCACTGAAAGCTGTGAACCGAGCAAGTAAATGGAAGGGAATCCACATTGTGCTTTGTGATGGAATGATCTCCCGAATGGAGATGTATGTAATGGAATGATCTCCCGGATGGAGATATATGTGATGGGAATAGGTTTTCCCAAATTGTGAATGTGTATGGAAAATGTGGATTTCCCTCTCCAAGTGTTGGAACTAATCTTAAAACTAGGACCATGATTCATAGGGGTAGTAACCTTTGGCTTACCATGTCCATCGCGGTGTGAACCCGAGGAATACTTGGCCATGTATTCTAGCCACTCGTGGGAGCGGGTGATGTTCGTAGTATGCCTTAGGATACTATTGTGGAAGAACGAGGAACTGCCTGGTCCCCGAGGGATATGGGGCATATTGAGATGGTCGAGTGCTGCAAGCCTAAAATGTAGTCGTTGGTTTAGTGTTGCATAGTGGAGATGCAACCAGTGGTCGAGTGCTGCAGACCTAAAATATAGTCGTGGCTTTAGAATATGTAGCGAACACATTCCTTTCCTCGTTCTCTCGCATCGTTGGTTAGTACGGCCTACTATCCCGGGTCTGCAAAGATGATATAATGATGAAAATAAATAATGCCTAATCGATATAACCGTGAGAATCCAGTGATTCCAGATGTTCCCTGTTTCCCTCTCAAGATTCATGACTGTTGAGATTACATGTGTTTCCCCCCCTTTCAGTTATTACTTCTATTACTTTCTACTATGAGATGTGACTTATGATTACATTTGCTGAGCTATACGCTCACTCTTGCTGTTTATCTTTCCAGATGAGAATACTTAGCCGGCGCCAGATTAGTTAGAGCAAGGTGAGAGACTTGCTTGAAAAGGTTAGCTGGAGATCAAGTGCATTGAAGATTTGGTCATATTGTTGTAATGGAATGCAACAACCACTCAAGGATGGATGCGGCTTATTGTTATATTATGATTTTGTTATGATTCCGCAGGTTTTGATGATTTAGTTATACTTCCGTATTTATGTTGATGTTTTGAGCTTTATTTTATTTTAGATGGCATCTCTTTAGATCTAATACGGTAGATAGGAGTACTGTATTGGAGCCATGGATGATATGGCAAATGTTATGATCCTGTATGTTGTGTTGTAGGCTTTGTGTTAATTATTTTCGTTAGATGCGTACCTGTACAGGATGTATTTGAGCAAGTTGTATTTTTTTTGTTTTCGTCCAGTTGCATAGGGAATTCTGCCTAAATTTCTGTAGAATCCATAAATATTAATTATGGACTTTGGTTTATGTTACCAATGGCGGAGGTTATTCGATGAAGAATAATCTGGTCCGTCACAGTTGATATCAGAGAAAAATAGATGCCTTAGGTTTGACCTGAATTGTATACAAAAGCTTTCACTAGATTAAGATTGATCGAATAAGTAAATAAAGGTGTTTGGTGATTAATCTAATCTGGGTAGTTTTGGTTGCCCCAATCCCAATGACTTAGGCTTGTACTAAGTTAAGAGTGATGATTTAGTTCAATTGGCTAGCTTATGTGTCATAGCTAGTGTTCAAGGAGTGACTTAATGAGAAATGTCTTTGTCTCAAGAAAATATTAGTAGTGGCTCTTAGACGGGGACTACTAATATTAGTGATTGATTGTAGGGGCGAGAGGAAGATGGTGTGTAGAGACACCTTAGTGTTGGAATTTGATTGGTATCAATTGGATTTTTGAATTGATCAGTGTTGATTTGAGGCCTAGGTTAATTAATCTTGATTTGAGATTTAAGTTCGATCAGCTGTGGATTGAAATCCTTAGGCTAGAAATTCGTTAAGAAGGGTTGCCTAATCAACCTAGCAAGTGTAATGAATAGGGTGGAGCCATCAACTCGAGATTGGTATGACTGGAGTAAATTTCAGGTATATCAAGTCCTAGGATGACAATTCATGATTGTTTTAGAAAAATGCTTAAGTGTTTGGACTTTTGGGTAGCCTCGGGCTATATTTAGGTTGACGATGTGGATTTTTAGACTTAAGATGGCATTGCAGTGACCCCATATCTGGTAGAAGGTATGGCATGTTGCCCCATGTTAGATAGGAAGTGAAGTTGACCTTAGTTTGTTGATGTGAAGAAGATCATGGGTCTTGAGGATTAAGAGGTATTGTCCTATGTGCTTATGGAAGCTTTAAGGATGAATAATTGGTTTTGATGAAACTCTCAGGAACATGTTTCAATAATGGTTGGTTTGATTACAAGATTTAGGGATGTCCTTATCCATGGACGGGCGGCGAAGAGGTTCAGTGTTTTAAATCAGGGTTCTAAGGTATTAACTTATAGTATTAAGTGTCACCTGCCGCGATAAGAGGTAAGGCCCTTGGGCTTAATATTGTAATCTACTGTCATTTTGGGGATTCCAAACCCATGTTCGCATTGTGTTTTGAGTTATGTGTAATTGGGAGACCTAAGCTGTGTACCAGAGGTAAAGGTGACCTACTACTTGGAAGGACAAAAGATACATCAAAGTGGATGTTTATGTACAAATCTTCAATAAATGTTTTCCCGAAGGGATTTGGAGACTATGATCTAAGTTATAGATAGTACGGTCATTGGATTAAGGATAGTTTGTATCCTCTGACCTTGAAGTGAAGAAATCCAGTGCCTTAGGATCAGAGTTTTGGTGGTGATGAAGCATGAGAGAAATATGTGGATTGCCGAGATAGGAGTGAAATTTCTCAATCTTGATGTCACAACACTTGCATCTTTGGGATCCGGATTATATATATGGTTTTGTGATTCCTAGGTTTATTTATTTAAGGATATAAGTTTGATACAAGTGGTGTCGAGGTTGTGATATTTTTGGAGTTCATGGATACGATTGGTTGGGTTAACTTGAATCATCTTGTGGTGCCAATCTTGATGTAACATTTAAATGATTTGGTCAGTCAGTTATCGGGTCGATCTGAATTGTGTTGGTAAACATATTGTGCCTGGTAATTGAATTGTACGATTTTGGGTATGAACTTGAAATAGTTAAAGTATTAAATTTTAATCTGATCTTAATAGTAGTTCGGTGGACGAACTGCAGTGCTAATATAGTTGGCTTGGTAAAGGATAGTATCTTGCAATCAAGTTGTAGGATTTAAAGCATGAGTTTGAATTGATCGAGGTATCAAGAAATTGATATCGTCTTTCTTGTAGATCATTTGATCGAGGATGTTATCAAAAAGGAAGATTCGACTGAGTTATCTTTTGATCAATAATTCGAGGTCATGTCGAATCGATGCTAATCGTTGAGGATCTTAAGAAGGGTCGTGGAAGTATCAGCTTTGGTATCGTGGTAAAATATTCCAAAACCTTCGAGGTAAATAGATGGACCGATAAGGTGGTTCACGAATTTTAAAAATGGCTAGGAGATTAATGATTGGATGAGCAGACTTTGTGGATGGATAGGCGTAGTCCGTGGGCCGTCGTGAAGGCTTGATGAATTCTAAGATCGATTTGGGTCCATAGCGTGTTAATTGTGGATCAATGGAAGTTGTAGCCCCGGCGGTATTCAGGTTAAGGATATGGCCACTATGAAGTCCAAAAACGTCGTTTGGGTTTTGTAGACTTGTTGGTGTTTCATGAAATTTTATGGGTTTGATCTTTTGGCCATATTTGGGTCCATGTTGGGGTGACTTCATTGATGAATTCAAAGGAATAATGGCGTGTACGTAGTTATTTGAGGATTATGTCATAAGTTCTGACGGTTGACAATTCTTATGCCCCCATTGGGAAGGGAGTGCGAGTTTTGTTAATGAAATGTCTTGTTAAGCTTGTGGCTCTTTGGTAACATGATTTTGAGATCAACAAGATTGTAAGTGATGGATAATTGGGGAGACCAGTTAGTGTCGTGAAAGTGTACGACCATCTTGGATCTAACCGAAGCTGTTAAGTGACCTGACAAGTATTCCTTAGGGATTTCTGTGTCGGTAAGATGATCAGCATGTGAGAGATTTGTAATTGTTAGAACGAAAGATAAACGATAGTTTTCAGATTATGTCATTTGGGTTGACCCCTAATGGGTCTGATAAGTTATCGTAGAATGTAAGGCCTTTGAGAAACATTAAGATTATGTTACTCACGCGTCGTGATAGGTGGGTACCTTTGATATAAGTGGAGGAGAAGTTCAGGATCAGTGTTACCCCCATATGCAAGACGGATTTAGCCATTGAAGTTCCATGTAGAGAACTTATGATGTATAGAATATCATGTCCTTAGTTTGGGGGACATTATCATAATCGATGTATGGGAACTAGGAGTTCATGAAATACGAAGTTCTTACGGTTTGTTCAGGATGGTTAGAGCAACCCACTTATCATACTTATGTAAGACGTGTTTGGGTTGGATCTGTTGGCCCATTGGTATGCCAATGGGATCTTGAGGTTACTCAATTATTAGATTTTGAGGCTATAGGATAAATGATCGTAAGCTATGTCGAATCTTGGGATGATCGTTACAATTGTAGTTTCGAAGGTGGCTGTAGTTTGATGATTGTGGGATTTGTCTTCACGGTATGTCTATCCTAGGATTGTGTTAATCAAAGTAGTGCAGCGAAATCGTTGTGCGCCTATGGCCCTAAGATTTCGATATGAGATTGAAGTTCTCTATGATCAAATCCTTCCGAGGCCGGGAATGAACTGAAGTGGAAATTCATTGGATTTGTTTGAAGTATCGAATTAAGCTAGCGGAATAGCCAGCATTATTGTAGGTCGCTTTTGGAGTTCGGGGGAATCGTTGGGGAGTCCTCCTTGTATCGTCGGTTGAGAACACCAATAGGTGTGGGTTAAACCATTCTAGGAGGCTAAGAATTTGTCTTGTGATAAAGATTAGAACGATTCAATGCTTGAGATTCCTAAAATAGGCATTGTCCGAGGAAATGATTTCAGAATATAAGGAGTTCACCATGGATTTGGGAATTCGAGACTCGGTAAATTTCAAGGACGAAATTTTCATAAGTGGGGGAGAATTGTGAGGTTTCAGGTCTAAAAAACTTGATAATGATGAGGTGATTAGTATGCTAATGATCAATACTAGGCCTATGGAATGAATAAGGTTGGGTATTGGAAGAAAAATCGAGAAAAAGTTTGGTTCATGCTGCTGAAGTGCTGCCAGTAGGCTTGCACCTGCTGCGCGCTCGAGCGCGATTTCAAGAATTGCGCCCGCCTGCTGGCGGCTCGATCGAAATTCCAAAATTGCGCCCGCCAGATGCTCGCTCGAGGCGCGCTCTAGCAGTGGTGCCTTTTTAAGTCACGGCTGCTTCTCTTTTCCTCATTTTTCCCACGAGCCAGAAACTTCTAGAGAGAGAGAGCATCGATTCTAGTGAGAGAAGGTGGAGATCGAGGCCGTGGAGTCTGAATCCACCCATGAGCTAGTTATAAAGGTGAAAGCACGTGTCGAGGCAAGTGTTCTCATACTCACTTCTCGTCTTCTTTCGATGTTTTGTTTGATTTGATTGGGTATCTTGTATCGATACCCATTATTAATGTTAGAATCTTGAAACCCATGATTAATGACCAAGGAATATATAGTTAGTTGTCCGAATCGTGTCCGATTCACTCGGTTTGGTTTCACCGAAACCCTAACCCATGAAATTGGGGATTTTCCGTTTCCCTCCCGTGTATCATGAAATTGACCTCAAAATGTGAATCCCCACGTCCTAAATATGTATATAAGTCGGCCGCGAGTTCGATCTTGCACGTTTCGACCCAATCGCGGTATCCAGGCCCTCAAAATTGGCCCTGACACTGTTCATCCGAGTGTAAAGAGGGAAATTGCATGTTTCCACCTTCGTTGTATGTTGAATGCTCTAAAAGAGGCCTGACACTGTTCATCCGAAAATAAATGGAAAATTTACATGCTTTGCCCTCGTTTAATTATTATAAAAGTGATATCTAAATGTTTCAATGTAATGTAAGCCCCGAAAAGGTGTATCCGTGTACCGGAAGCAAGGGAATGAGCCCTGGAGGCTTCTAAGACAATATTTGGTCATCGAAGGTATGAAGTTTGGAATTCTCTTGTGAATGTGAATTGAATGATAAAAAGAAAATTGAGTTCTACAGAAAGTTGTAAACCGAGTAAGTAAATGGAAGGGAATCCACATTGTGCTTTGTGTGGATTGATCTCCCGGATGGAGATGCATGTGATGGGAATGGGTTTTCCCAAATTGTGAATGTGTATAGCAAATGTGGATTTCCCTCTCCAAGTGTTAGAACTAATCTTAAAACTAGGACCATGATTCATAGGGGTAGTAACCTTTGGCTTACCATATCCATCGCGGTGTGAACCCGAGGAATACTTGGCCACGTATTCTAGCCGCTTGTGGGAGCGGGTGATGTTCGTAGTATGCCTTAGGATACTACTGTGGAAGAACGAGGAACTGCCTGGTCCCCGGGGGATATGGGGCGTATTGAGATGGCTGAGTGCTGTAGGCCTAAAATGTAGCGGTTGGTTTAGTGATGCATAGTGGAGATGCAACCGGTGGTCAAGTGTTGCAAACCTAAAATGTAGCCATGGCTTTAGAATGTGTAGCGAACAGATTCCTTTCCTCTTTCTCTCACATCGTTGGTTAGTACGGCCTACTAGCCCAGGTCCGCAAAGATGATATAATGATGAAAATGAATAATGCCTAATCGATGTAACCGTGAGAATCCAGTGATTCTAGTTGTTCCATGTTTCCCTCTCAAGATTCATGACTGTTGAGGTTACATGTGTTTCCCCCCCTTTCAGTTATTGCTTCTATTGCTTTCTATTACGAGATGTGACTTATGATTATATTTGTTGAACTGTACGCTCACTCTTACTGTTTATCTTTCCAGATGAGAACACTTAGCCGGCGCTAGATTAGTTAGAGCAATGTGAGAGACTTGTTTGAAGAGGTTAGCTGGACGTCAAGTGTATTGAAGATTTGGTCATATTGTTGTAATGGAATGTAACAGCCACTCATGGATGGATGTGGCTTATTGTTATATTAAGGTTTTGTTATGCTTCCACAGGTTTTGATGATTTAGTTACACTTCTGCATTTATGTTGATGTTTTGAGCTTTGTTTTATTTTAGATGGCATCTCTTTAGATCTAATACGGTAGATAGGAGTACTGTATTGGAGCCATGGATGATATGACAGATATTGTAATCCTGTGTGTTGTGTTATAGGCTTTGTGTTAATTATTTTTGTTAGATGTGTGCTTGTACAGGATGTATTTGAGCAGGTTATATTTTTTTTATTTTCGTCTAGTTGCAGAGAAAATTCTGCCGAAATTTCTGTAGAATCCATAAATATTAATTATGGACTTTCGTTTATGTTATCAATGATGGAGGTTATTCGATGGATAATAATCCGGTCCGTCACAGATAAGGTTTACCGGCATGCCTTAGGACCTTAAGGTGATAATCAAGGATAACCAAAGTGAGAGTCGTCCTCGGGGCTTTGTACAAGGAGGTAGTGATACCCGTACTCTGTGCTTTGTACAAGGAGGTAGTGATAGCTGTCCTCGGGGCTTTGTACAAGGAGGAAGTGAGAGCCGTCCTCAGGACTTTGTACGAGGAGGTATTGCCGTGATTGTGAGGAGATGTGTACAATCTATCTTCGATTAAAGTCCCCTTTCCGTTATGCAATGAATAAAAGAAGTTAAAGTTATGATCTGCGTTGTGTTATGCCCAAATATTATCTGTTCTGACTTTCTAATTTGCTTTTGTTCGGCCAAATGCTATGTGATGTATGTTTCCTACATTAACCGTCCCAAGTGTTTTGCATGATTCCGTCCAAATGATATTCTGTATATATATATATATATATCTGTAACTGTTGATAATACGAACGTTTTATGAAAAATCTGTATGTACCCTGTTGAGCTCTGGCTCACTGTTTTCTGTTTTTCCCCCCTCAGATAGAGATTTAGAATTTGTGCCTGACGAGACGGAGTGATCAAAGCCGACTTGAAGGATTCGTAAGGATTCAGGAGCACCTTTTGAGGATTACAGCGGAGAATCAAATAGTGTAATGAATTGTTAGACTCCATAAACTTTTGTAATAGACATTTGTGCCTATTCGAAAATGAATGTTATGGAATGAATATGAATCTTTTCGCAAAATGTTACATTAACTTCCGCTATGCGTTTTATGACTAAAATATATGGGTTTTAGATGGAATCTGTGATCCTGTGTTGCAAATGGCGGTATTAAAAAAAAAATCCATTCCGCCACACCTAATATCTCCAAATCATTATTAGATTAAGGTAGTTACCATGAAAAACCTTAAATTTTTTAACTGTTCTGATCCTTAGTACCTAACTCGTTCTATACTCATCTAAATTCATCAGACCCGAAAGCAAACCCAATTAATTAACTATTTTCCCAACTTGTTCTAAACATCAAATAAGCTACAAATCCCACACTTCTATCTATGCTAAGCCTCAAGTTTGGAGCATTCACCTCAAATTTCAAAATTTAAATCTTAATATACAGGGACTAATCATCTGATTATTTTCGTTGCACACTTTGATCAAATCATCCAATTTTCAATCATCCGATTACCACTTCCACCATAACGAACGTAACCTATCACTCAGTCTCTTTCATCAAACTCCTCCAAGATTTCAATATGAATCTCAAATCATAATTAATTTTCCAAGGTAGTATATTTTACATCCTCCTCATTCGTTGGTATGTCATCAAACCGACAATTTTAGGAAACACATATCCCGTATTCTAGGACACCTAATTAATGCGATAGCCTTAATTATTCTAATATCAAAATATTCATACCATGAAAACAATTTTTACAGAACCTCATACCACATTAAAACTAAAACCATAATTATATTATCACTGAGGATTTGGCATAACGTTTGATCATTACCTAAGATCTCAGGATCCTAACACTAAACAATCTCATATCTCAAAGTCTAAATGCTAAGTAACCTCAGGTCTCATTGGCGTACCAATGAGCCAATGAATTAAACTTGATCACCTCTTCCAAAGCTATAATGAGTGGATCGCCTTGTGTCCTGAAACAAACCAGAAGGATTCTTACTTCAAAATTTTATAGTTCTAACACTTTTAATACATTTTCTATTTCCTAACTTAGGAGTATGATATCCTATTTCCAAAATATTCGAATCCGCTTACAGTCTACTCTTTCACATTCCTTAAACATATTAATCCGCTTTCAGTCTCCTAAGGTTACCTCTCCGCCATAACATAATTACTTTAATACTTAAGATTATCAAATCAGAATTATCTCCAAAGCAATTCTACAATTTTTCAAATGAAGGCTTCTGATATCAACAATCGATCTTAACATTTATCTTTCGAGGTCCACCTATTTCAGCTCCTAACTCATGGCTCCTCAAAACATTAATTTCTCCCAAAGCACTATCCATAAATCCTCAAGGCAAAGATCTCATCACAAGGTCTCAGTTATGAGTGAAACAATTTCAAATGATGGTGTAATATCTCGGATTTTGTTTAGATTAATTTAATATTAATTGACAGATGGTCTCCTCCCCCACTTGCTTGTGGGTATTTATTTATTGATGCAGAACAACAAATTCCCAATCTTTCTTAGGAGCATTTCGGCCTGTGCTATCCTACCTGATCCATTAGTAAACCTTTACTTTCCAACAGTTCAGTGGTACCCTCCATGCCTCTAGACATCCTTCAATATAATTATCACAAGGATCAATCCAAATATGACTAAAAGATGTAACCCATATTTTTCACAAAATGCCATCAACTCACAATACCCGAATGGCACTATCAAAACTCATTCCTCTTATCTACCGTATTGACCTAGTTAACTAAGTATTCCTTTCTGCAACAATACACAACCGAGTACTTCCTCAATGTTTAACATTCGATTAACTACTCAAAATCCATAAAATCCATAAAAGAACACATAAATATAATCATAGATCAATCAAGAATCTTTAAGATAATGGGGGCATATCACGCATTTCATGGAAAAATTTAAAGAATACATAACTCCCAAATCAATTAAGATAGAAATCGAAATTCCACACGTAAGGTAATACCTCTATCCGCCTTCGGGGGTGTCTCAGGGTCTTGTACCGTCACCGTAAATGCTTTAGCTGCAATAGCTGACTTCTTTACTTTCAACCTTTTTGGTAACGAACAATCTTTCATCAGATGACTCAACTTTTCACAATTATAGCATGCTCTCATTGCTTTATAACAAGGTTTCCCCACGCACTTCCTCCCACAATATGCACACTTAACAGCTAATGCCTGAGTGCTAGTCACCAATAAAACTTCAATAACGCTCTTCCCTACATCCATCGTTCTTGCTTTCTTTGATGGCCCAGATAGTTCCACATTTGATTCCGTACCAATACCCGCCCAGCCAGCAGTCCTCTTTGCAAAGAATCTCTCTGTCTCCACCTCCTTTTTATAAATAATTGCCCTATCTAGAATATTTACATAGGTTTGGAGCTTGTGGGTCGATAATTGCTTCCTAATATCATCCCGCAGCCCTTGCTAGAATTTCTTTGCTTTCCTCAACTCATCCTCCACGTAAAATGGTGCAAAATATGACAACTCAATGAATTTTGTATCATATTCAGTCACTGTCATACTTTCGTATCTCTATCTTATAAACTCTTGCTCTTTTTGATCTTGAAAATTGGACAGAAAATATTTCTCCATGAAAGCATCTTCAAATATTTTTCATGTAATTACATCATCGGGCACGCCTAACGCCCTCTTTTTCATGCTCCACTAACTATCAACCTCGCCCTCCAACTTGTACACCATGAATGTAACTTTCTCCTGATCGGTGCACCGAATCACAGTAAAAATCTTCTTCATCCTTTTAAGCTACACATCCACTTCTGTCGGATTCAGCTTTTCCAAAAATCTCGATGCTCGCTCCACTGTAAATCTATCATATGTTGTCGGAGTAGGATTTGCTAAAACTTGCTAAGGTACAAGGACTAGAGTCATATGTCTCTGTTCCATAGATTTCACCACATAAGTCAACCTGTCCAATAGATCCACATACGTAGCCTCTCGATCGTGGGGATTACTAGTACAACCATGATTGTTTCTTCTATTTCTCCTACTGGCCATCTTATATCCTATAGTCAAAAATAATTACAGCATTAACAATCCTTAAGAAATCAGTTTAGGGAAAGGGGCTATTAATGGTCTAATGAAATTCAAAACTAGCCAATGGATCAACTTCTAAACATCTCAATTATCTTGACTACCCCGACCTATCCCTACAGAAACTTAAGCATATGCTTCCGCTTTACGATCGATCAATTTCTAAGGTATCTCATTTCTCTAATACCAGTTGTGACAGAACGGATCCTAATTCCCATAAGACCCTCCGTCAAATAGATACAGAACAGAATTCATAAATTTAAAATATAAATTCTAAAGAAATTTTGACAAAATTCTACCTAAAACTGGACAAAAACCAAAATACATCCTGCAATAAACACCCTGTACAGAGCATACTTGATATCCAAACCTCAGACGTATGACCACAATGCAATCACAGGACCAGTACAAGCACACAACTAACCAAATATCATAATTCACATCCTACAACACACATACACAGAAACCTAGATGCCATCCATGGCATATTTCAACAATCCTAACTACTATACCCAATCATATGAGAGATACCGTCTAGGACTTGTTCATATTTAGTAATTCAGAATAGCGGAAGCAACTATGTTTATAATGTAAATTTGCGGAAGCATACATACTATTTCATCAGAATACAAAACGTATCACAGTTATTAATACATAATTTCCTTTACAAAACTCTATGGAACATATGAGAACTATCGATTTCCTAAGATCTTTTAGAAGATTTTGGAGCTCCAAATCTTCCTTGCTAGCTCTAGTTATGCCTAATCATCTGGTATCGCCTCTATAGCCTTGTCTTGAGGGAAAAATAGTAAACAGTGAGCCAAAACCCAAAAAAGTACCAAAATATGTGGAACATAATACTTTCATGCAGAATATAAGTGTAGATGGTCATAGAAATTGTTAGACTATGACAGAACGGATCCTAATTCTCATAGGATCCTCCGTCAGACACATACAGAATAGAATTTATAAATTTAGATCAATAAATTTTGCAGAAATTTTGGCAGAGTTCTGTCTAAAACTGGATAAAAATCTTAACATACAACCTATAATAAATATCCTGTACAGAGTATATTTGGTATCCAAAATTTAAACTTATGACCACAACACAATCACAAGACCTATACAAGCACACAACTATTCAAATACCACATTTTAACCTCCAACACACATACACAGGACTGCCCATTTGCCATTTCCATCCATGGCTCAAATATAATCTTATCCACTAAATCAGAAATATATAAAAGATGCCATTTAGAACCTATGCAGAATCTATATCCTTAACAAAAACTTGTGAAAGTATAAATACAGTTCTAACAGTTTACAGAATATGCTACAATTATTTATACATAATTTCCTTTACAAAATTCTATAGAACATGCAGAATTATTAGATCTTTCAAAATACTTCAAGGTAAATCTTTGAGATTTCATCAAGACTCTAAAATCTTTCTTGCTAATCTCTATGCTAGGCTTGATCATCCAGTATCATCTCTATAACCTTATCTAGAGGGGGCAAAAAATAGTAAACAGTGAGCCAAAACCCAACAAGGTACTAAAATATGTAGAATGTAATGATTTTATGCATAACATAATGCAATAAAACAGATACAGTTACATTTAAAACATAAATGCGATAAGACAATGATTACGAAATATTAAGCAGAATATAGATGCAGAAGATCGCAGAAATTGTCAAGGAAACAGAAAAACATATACATAATTCATGAAGAAAGCACGGTTCAATATAAACAGGTCTCAGAAAACATAAATCATACTTTCAGGCTATAACACGAATATGTTAGGGCTAAAAACCATGTTAATATTAGATTAGAAGAATAGAAGCAGTTCATGGAAACAATAATAAAATATGATTCTACTAAAATATGCATCGGGGTTCATAAATTAGCTCTAAATCTCACTTGTTTCTTCAAAAATTCCAATTTAATATCCTGGGAACCCAACTAGCTGAGGGGGCGAATAATCGAAAAAAGATTGAGTTTTCACCACACAATCAAAGGTCAGGAACAGTAACAATAATAGGGATCGGTTGTGTTTTTGGGCACACAATTCAAAGCCAACGGAGGATTTTTGACATCCAGAGTCAGTTCCAGTAACGTCCCAAGAAAGAGGAGACCACGTATAACTCCATAGACGGAGTTATCCCTGATTACCACCATAATATCCTAAGGTATGTCAGAGAACCTCATATGACCATATATCAGTCTTAGGTCCTAATTAACAATATCAGAAACAGTTTTTCTCTAGTTTTCTTAACTCATAACTTATCAAACTTCTGAAATTAGTAAGGATTTCACCATTAAACCTTCAGAATACTCCAGAAATTCACAGAAACTTAACAGTGCAGTTTCGTATAAATTTCTCAGTTATAAATCATAACATGAATAGTACTCTTTTACAAATTAACTGTCACATATCAGAAATTATGGATTTTAAACATTAAATTCCTTTATTTTCGTGCTTAGGGTTTCGATAAATATTTCGGATATAAAACAGATGCCAAACACATGCATAAATATAAAATCAATCAGGTTAATTTACTTAAACATTGCAGAACTATGGATTTAAAGCACCAAATCCTTAATTTTCGTATCTAGGGTTTCAGTCAAGCTTTCGGATATAAATTGAGTACCAAATACATGATTTTTCATGAAATCAAAGCTATAAATTGTCACACATGCTGATAAACATGAAATCTATCCGAATAATTCGCAGAAACAGGCATTATTTACACAGAATATGGGGAAACATGCTTCTAGAGCATAAATACAGTTGCAAAGATATTAAAACACCATAAAAATGGTATATAACGTCCAGAGTACACTTGCCTAAGGTCAATCTAGTGTTATTTTTACTCAGATCTGAGTGGAACGATCGGATTCCTCTTTTTCTCTTCCCTTTTCCCTCTTCTCTCCTGTGGCTCCGTCACTACTGTCGTGCGTTCTGCCTTCCCCTCGCCGCCAAATCCCGTTTTAAAACAAAAAGGAGAAGGAAATCACGTGCTGCCCGTGATTGGCACTTAGCGCCAATCGGGCGTGCTTCGAGCGCCCGGTTCTGCTAAACCTGCTCGAATGGTGCCTCAGGTGCCACTCGGGCGCCGATGCCTGGGGGCTTATTTCGCCTCTATAACTAAATTTTTCTCACATTTCCTTAGCCCAATTGCCTTAAACATACTTATATTAATTCAATGAGTAGAAATTATCATATTTTTGGGATTGGGATCTCACACTCTCCCCACTTATAGAAATTTCATCCTCAAAATTTTATGATCATTAAATTTCAAAGATTAAGGAACTTTGTTATTGTCTCCAAATTTTGTCCAGATTACGGCGGTTATCCTAGAAAACCTTAATCCTTCAAACTGTCAAGACATTTAAGACCTAATTCGCTCTACACTTACCTAAATCTATCAAATCTGAGGACAAACCAAATTCATTAACTACTTTTCTAATGTGGTTCAAAACTGTAAACAGGCAAAATTTTCTTATTTGAACTTACCATAGGCCTCAAAAATAATTATCCCTTTCTGAATCTAAAATCAGAAATCAAATTATGCGAACTTACCAAAATTCTGCTACACTGATTAATTTCCTAACAACAAACCATCAGATTGCAATTTACCTCCTAATCCGATTTAACTTGATATCCATGATTTTTCAATCAAATTAACTAAAATTTTCTCAATGCCTTAATTTACAATTAGATCCCAAATCAGAATGCTCTATATCCTCATAGATTCATTTGTATGTCATTAAACCGACATCTCCCTAAAATACATAACCCATGTTAAATACTTAATAAACGAATTCCAAAACATCTGTGTGATGTAAACAATTCCCACAAGTCCTCAATCTACAATCAATTTAGAAATTCCAGTCGTAATAATCACCCGAAAATCTATATTACCCTAAGTGATAGTCCCCAAACTCCTAGATTCAAGCACTTAGCAATCTTAGGATCTCATTGGCACATCAATATGCCATCTGATTCCATCCGAATGTGTTAACATAATTCAGGATGGGTGGATCGTCCTAACCACCTTGAAACAAAATCATGAGGACTCTCGGATCCATGATTTCATATCTTCAATGTTCCAGATATAATTCTTTTCACCATTTCTAGCGTAGCCTATTGCCCAAAATCTCTTAAATAAACTTAGTTAAGATTCGATATAAAGTTCATATTACAAGTAAACCTTGAATGCATAACACTTCACATTCTTATTCTTTTGTTGGTATGTCTCCAATCTGATATCCTCCTAAGTCCTTAAATTATCACAAGATTCAGAAACTGTAATTATATTAGTCTCCAAAAAGTTAACATCAAGCTTAGAGCATCAATCAAATCTCAAAACTCAATTAGTAGCTCACAACCTTGAGGATCTCTTACTTTAAAATTTTGTAACTCCAATGCTTTGAACATTGTTTATCTCCCAATTCTGGAATATAACATCTAATTACCCCAACACTCTTAGCCAACATTATTTGTCAGTACAAAGGTCCATTACTCTCAAAGATATCCGAGCTCATCACTGAGTTTCTTAGACTGGTTTACCCGTTCACAACATTACATGATCATCCTTCCTTAGTGGTGCAACCATTTGCTTTAAAGTTATTCGAACAAAAACTAATTTCGGAGGCAAGGCCTACAATTTCTTCAAATGGAAGCCTTAATTATCTTCCTTGACCCACAGTAAAATAATGCTGATTGTGGGCTCCTCTTTTACTTACCTTAAGAACAACCCATCCCCAAAATATAGAAAATATAGTCCCCAAGTGTCCTCAAAATGTCTGATTATATATTTTATTTCTTCTTTATGTTATATTTCCTTAATCTTTAAATTTGTAGAACAACCTGTACAATTTCCTCAAATAAAAACCTCATCGATCAATTTTAACTATGAGCAGGGCAATTTCAATCGCAGACTCCTTTCTTAAGGGTATTACATCCTACCACAATACATCAGACCCATCAAGGGTCACACCCAAGCAACCAACCAATAACTTTACTCCAAATTCTTCAAATGTTACCTATACAGATCTTCATCGACTTATTTTTGGCCATCTCATAATCTTCTCCCCCCTTGGGTCGAGGCTAATCACCTAAATTTCAATTAATTTTTCACTTTTACTTTCTCAAATTCAAATTGTGGTATCGAAAACGTCATCTATGACAGACCGTAAGCTCTGCTGAAAATTCGACAGAGTTTCCTTCGTAATACGGTCGTCGAACTATACAAAAATCCATAAAACTTCCTAAGATATCCATTATTACCAATATCAGATAGCTAGCAACAATCTTAACACATTTCCACACAAAATCCCAATACCACAAGCTCCAAAAGTATTTCCACAACACATAAGCATTGAACAACAATATATATAACATACAATTTTATGTGGAATTAAAAGCATACACGAATCTCAAATAAATCAGAAATCAACTTTCCATTAAAAAAACACTTTTTTCTACTTTTGATGATATCTTAGCATCCTAGACCGTCAGTGCAAAAGATTTTGCTAAAACTGTGGACTTCTTTACTTTCGATTTCTTCGGTCGTGGGCAGTTTTTAATCAGGTGACCCTGTTGTCCACACCTAAAACAAACCTCTATTTGATTTTTAGTAACTTCCTTTTTTGTTGTAGCTATCTTTTCCTTTTTAGAGGGCCTTGAGGATTCCATATTCATGTTCATACTATAACTTGCTCGACTAGCTGCCCTCTTAGTTGAGGATTTTTGAGTTTTCAGCTCTCTCTCTCAAAAATTACTACTCTATCCAAAATCTCTGCATAAGTCTGAAGTTTAAGGATCATCAATTGCCTCCTAATTTCACCTCTCAATATTTGCTGAAACGTTTTAGCTTTCCTTTCCTCATTTTTGACAATATATGGTGCATATTGAGACAGTTCAATAAACTTTACATCATATTCAGCTACAGTATGTTTTCCTTGCCTGAGCCGTATAAACTCCTATTCCTTCTAATCCTGGAGAATTGTGGAAAAATAATTTTTTATAAAAGCTTCTTCAAATATTTTTCAAGTAATATTATTTTCAAGTATTCCCAATACCCTTTTCTTCATAATCCACTAGCTATCAGCTTCTCCATCTAATTTGTAGGCTGCAAATATGATTTTTTTCTTGATCAGAGCATTGAATCACTGTAAATATTTTCTTAATTCTCCTAAGCCAAATATCTGCTTTCACCAGATCTGGTTCACCTAAAAATTCAGGTGCCCTTTCTTTCCTGAATCTATCATAAACCATCAAGGCAGAATTTATCAGAGTCATGTGTCATTGTTCCATCACTTCGATTACATTTGTCAACCTTTCCTACAAACTCAAATATCTAGCCTCTCGATCTTCTAGGGTATCGTTGCCACCTCAACCATTATCCCTTCTTCTATTCGCCATATTAATATTCTATAACAGAAATATTACAACATCAATTACCCTCAATTAATGAGATTCGATGGTGGAATTAAATTGTTGCATTTATAAGAAAATTCTTAGGGTTGAACCTTAAACATTCCATCTAATCATATCAATCCTTATCTTGCCTCAGCTTTAGACAATTAACCTGAATCATCAAACTTAAATTGATCAACCTAAGCCTGAAATCAATATCGATCAACTAATCATTACGTCTAGTTCAGGTCAATTCTAACTTATGCAAGCTAGAACACCTAGGATTTCCTAACCTAGTTTATTCAGTCTATATCTATCCCTACCTATTCAGTCAGTGAGAATCATTTCCTAAGCTTTCACGTACGATTCAAATCATTCCTAAAGAATCTCGTATTCTTAGATATCATTTATGACAGAATGGATCCTAATTCCCATAGGATCCTCCATCAGACACATACAGAATAGAATTTATAAATTTAAATCAGTAAATTCTGCTGAAATTTTGATTGAGTTCTGTCTAAAATTGGATGAAAATCTAAATATACAACCCATAATAAATATCCTATACAGAGTATATTTGGTATCCAAAACTTAAACTTATGACCACAATACAATCACAGGTCCAATATAAGCTCATAGCTATTCAAATAACACATTTTAACCTACAATACATATACACGGGATCGCCCATTTGCCATTTTCATCCATGGCTCAAATATAATCCTATTCACTAAATCAAAAACATATAAGAGATGCCATCTAAGACCTGTTCAGAATCTAGAAAATATAGCAGAAGCATCTATATCCTTAATAGAAACCTGTGGAAGCATAAATATAGTTCAAACAGTTTATAAAATATTCTACAATTATTTATACATAAGTTCCTTTACAAAATTCTATGAAACGTGCAGAACTATCATATCTCCCAAAATACTTCAAGGTAAATCTTTGAGCCTTTACCGAGACTCCAGAATCTTCCTTGCTAATCTCCATGCTCGGCCTAATCATCCAGTATCATCTCTATAGCCTTATCTAGAGGGAGAAAAATAATAAATAGTAAGTCGAAGCCTAGCAAGGTATTTTTGCTCGGATTGGAGTGGAACGACTGGATTCCTCCTCTTCTCTTCCTTTTCCCTCTTCTCTCCCATGGCTCCTTCGCTATTGTTGTGTGTTCTACCTTCCCCTCTCCCCCAAATCTCATTTTAAAACAAAAAGAAGGAAATCACGTGCTACCCATGACTGGCGATCGAGCACCCGGTTCAGCTAAACCCGCTCAGGTGGCACCTCGATCACCACTCGAGCGACACATTCTATTAATCGGGCCCCAGTGGCACCTCAGGTGCCACTTGGGCGCCGATGCCCTGGTGGCTTATTCCGCCTCTACAACTAAATTTTTTTCACATTTTTTTAACCCAATTGCCGTAAATATACTTATATTAATTCAATGGCTTGGAGTTATCATATTTTTGGGATTGGGATCTCACAGTAGAGTCGTGCTTGCCAAGCACTAGATCGCTGGATCAAGCATGGGACGGAATGGGTCATTTTCCTCTAGTGACCTCCATCAATTCACACTTAAACAAATTAAACTAATGCAGCACTAATTTATTTCATTAAATTATATAGAAAATTGGGTAGAGTTTTCTCTAAAACCGGACAAAAACTAATACAAACAACCTCACTAAACATGCAAATAAATAGGCTTTAACATCTATTCATTCATAATACAAACACAGGATCATTAAAACGCCATATTCATCCATAGCACCAACATAATAATCCTATCCACTACATCGATTTAAAATGAAGATGCCATCTAGGAACCTATACAAATCCAAAGTCAAAACGTAGAAGCAAAACTAAATACATAAGATAATCCTACGAAAGCAAAAGTAGTATCCTAACATAAAACATAGCATGCTATGACTATCCGTTATACAATTTTCATTCACAAAGTTAGTTATTTACATTCATAAAATTTTGAAATTCCAAAAGTTTTTCAAAAGAATTCAAGGCTCCACAAAGCTTCCTTAACTAAGTCCTTCTGTTACTCCTACTCATCAGGTATCAGCTCTACGGTCTCATCTAGAGGGAGACAAAACAACAAGAGTAAGTCATAGCCCGGCAAGGTACCATAAAAATTGAAATATATAGAATTCATATAAACATATATATATAATAGAAGGAAATTGGCATGACATGATTATGGAGCAAAAGACATGCAAAAACAAGAGAAATCATGGAATGATCTGGAAACATAAGTTCAGAGATGAAAATCCTATTTTGTTTCTTACATTTTTCCTTCAGTTATTTCCTTTATTATTCTTAATCAGAAAATGTACCGAGAATCAAAGATCAGTTCAAAACCTCGCTTATCCTTAAATTTAACTTTACTATTCAAACGAACCCGAACTAGTAGACACTACTAGCTGAGGAAGTGAATAATACAGGATAGATTGTATTCACTCCACACCATCCAAGGCCAAAGTTTAAAAGTTCAAAGTTCTCATTCTCAAATTTCCACCCCAATAGTGAGATCGTTCAAAATATCTATCCTCTAAAATTAACGTCACAAGAAAGGGTGGATCACGTATCACTCCATGGATGGAGTTATCCTCGATTACCACTGTAACGTTCTAAGACATGTCGAAGAATCCTACCTGACTGTAAAACTATCCTAAGTCCATTTTTCTTATTGACTTAGGGTATTCTTGTTCTTAGTTCTTAGTTCTTAACTCATTATACCTCAAAGGCTACTTCAAATTCATACAAACCAAGTGTTCAGATGATTTCTGAAACTCTTAGAAATTGACAGAATAGTCTTTGCACAAATTCTCAGACAAAAATTATCAAATAAATTTAACTGATGTGTCAAATAACATTTTCATTAAGTTTCTCAGTGCTAACAATTAATTTCCCACTTCCATTTTCGAATTAGGGTTTTGAGAAAATCTCCTGGACATAAATCGAACACAAAATTCATGCCAAATCATGAAATTGGAACCATACATTATCATATTTACGCTTAAACATAACATCTATCCAATAAATTATGAGAAACATGCATCATTCGGAGCAAATCTTAGAAAAATAGGGTTTATTGCATAAACATCAAAATGGAGATATTAAAAGGCAATATTACAGGAAAATAAAATTTATGGTATACTTGTCTTAGCCTAATTTACTGATTTTCTTACTCTAATCGAGCCAAAATCGGTAGAGAAATCCTTCCCCTTCTCTTTTCCTATCTTCTCCCCTTCATGCTCTACCCATTGTGCTGCTTTTCTCTCTCCCCCTTCCCTATTTAAAACGCGTAAAGGTAAGTAAGTTGCAGAATTTTTTACCGGCGCTCGAGTGCTAGGCAGGTGAGCATGGCACCCTCAAGCCCCTAGCGAGTGTGCAGCGGGCATTCACATTTGTAAAATTGCGCCTCCTTGTGTGCTCGAGCCCAGCAACGAGTGCAGCATTGTCATGTTTTTGCACCACCATTTTGCTTAAGCCCACGGCAATCCTAGTGCTAGTGGAATTTGCGCCTCCTTTTGGGCTCAAGCCAATAGCACACTCAACTCTAAAATTTTGTTGCACTAAGTAAATTTTCCAGTTTTTTCAATTTCACTTTTTGGGCTCGAGCCCAGCAACGAGCGCCACATTGTCATGATTTTGCACGATCATTTTGCTCGAGCCCACAGCAAGCCTAGTGCTAGTGGAATTTGTGCCTCCTTTTGGGCTCAAGCCTATAGCACACTCAGCTCTAAAATTTTGTTGCACTAAGTAAATTTTCTATTTTTTCCAATTTCACTTATCCCATACTTAATTATATCAATTTAATTACTAGAATTTACTATATTTTAGATACCTGTATCTTATAATCCTCCCCCACTTATAAAATTTCATCTTTGAAATTTAACGAAGCTACATATCTCAATGAAATAAATGGGGGCATTTGCTCCAGATTTCCACTTTGTGCTCCCATGTTACTTCTTTCGGGTGAATAATTCTTCTATAAAACTTTCACCAAGGGAATGGTCTTTGCGCAAAGTATATGATCCTTTCTATCCAAAATCCGCACTAGCTCCTCAACATAAGTTAGTTCTTTACTCACTGTGAGATCCTGATCCTAAAAACATAAGAATTAGGAAGTAAATTGTAATGGATTGGTAAGGCCAAAAAGGTGTGATGAACTTATAAGAACCGAAGTAGTTTGTGAACTCTTAAAGGTCGAAATGACTTTGTGATTCCTTGAAGGCCGAAGTGGCCTTATGGACTCATGAAGGAAGTTGGTTGTGGCCTCATAAAGGCTGAAGTAGTCTTATGATTCCATGAAGGCCGAAGTTGTGTGTGACCTCATGTAGGCCGGAGTGGCCTTGAGCACTCTTGAGGTCAGAGTGGCCTTATGACCACTTGAGGGCCGGAGTGACTTGTGAGGTAATGGAGGCCGGAGTGGCCTTATGACTACTTAAGGGCCGGAGTGACTTGTGAGGTAATGGAGGCTGGAGTGCCTTGTATGTATGATGAAGCTGGAGAAAGGTGTGATGTGGTAAGTTGAGGCCGAAGTTGATGAATGCAAGGATGAGAAGAAGGGCCGGAGCAGATGATGAGGAAGAGATGACCAAAGTTGATAAAGAGGATGAAGCCGAACTTGATGAGGAAATAGAAGTGAAGGTGAAGGCCGGAGTAGAAATAGTGAGGATGGCCGGAGTTGATGAAGGATGGAGTTGATGATGGTTGCAGTTAGTGATGGCCGAAGGAGATGAAGGTTGGAGTTGATGAAGGATGGAATTGATGATGGTTGAAGTTGGTGGTGGTAATATGATGACAACCGAAGTAGTGTGGAGTGGTATGATGGATTGATGTTGGCCGACGTTGATGTTAGCCGGAATTGATGGTCAACTGGAATTATAAATATTGACTAGAGTAAATTGAAATTGATAAAGATAGACTTTGTTAAATGGCTAGAGTAGATTCAACTGCTTCAATCTAATCAGAGTAAGTAAACTGCCCTACCTACTTTGCTGACCTTTTAGAAGAAAAGTACTAAGTAGGTAACTTATCTAATTTACTCCCACCTAACCCATTCTCTATATAAACTGAGCTAGTTAGTGAGAAAGGGAGCTGGAAGAATTTAGAAGAGATGAGAAGGAAAAAGGGAGTCTTAGGCCAGGCTGACGGAGAGTACACTTAGAGAATTAGGCAAGTGTACTCTCCGTTTTAAAGTTCGGATTTTAAGAATGTTTTAGTGCAAGAGTACTTTGAAGCTTGTTCAATATCACTGCTTTGATAATTATATTCTAAATCCCATTTATTGAGTTGCGTTATGAAGTATGCCTAAATTTTATGATTCTGAGCTAAGTTTGATATTTTGTGAATCTATATTTCCTGACTCTGAGTTCATGTTTTAGCACATGCTTTATTGTTCAAAGTTACAATCGGAATTGCTTTGCATAAGTATAACCCTTTGACTTTGATTTTTATATGATGGCTCATATTTTTGTTCATTTCATGACCGAATTGCTTTGCATGGAAATCCTGTATAGAAATTGGAATTTCAAAAATATGAAGGCCTTTTGAAATTGACCAGATTATGGAATACATGAACTTTGAATCAGCCTTGAAATATGATAAATTTTATTGGAACTTTGAATAAGTGCTTTTGTGATGGAACGGATTTTTTTTTTTTTGTCCTTAAAAGCTTCCGTCAAACAGAAACACAATTGAAAACCCAAACTAAACCAATTAGGTGCAACACAGATCCTCAGATTCCATCTAGGACCCATATATTTTTAACCGTGATAAGTATAGAGGAAGTTACTCTAATACTTACGAAAGCATTCATATTCATTCCAAAATATTCATTTCCGAGTACATAGCCAAAAGTATTTAACCATAGAAATTCATCAAGTCATTACAATAATATTTCTCCAAAATAAGCTTCTGAGGTCCTTAATCCTTCAGACCAGCTCTAATCACTCCAACTCGTCAGGTGCAAACTCTAAAATTTCATCTGTAGGGGGGAAAAATATAAAACAGTGAGCCGAGACCCGGCAAGGTACATGCATATGAACTGTAAAACGGTTATGCCAAAACGATCATATAATCATGCAGAACCAGAATGTTTAATTAAACAATATCAAATCTCATGCTTCATAAATCATTACACTATAGACTGTAAAACAATAACTATAAAATTTACTGATGCATGGTAAAACAATACTCTATACTCTATCATCTTTTCACTATATACAATTCATTATCATCTTTTTATTGTACCATACATTATCATCATTCTACTGTAATATAACATATCGGTAAAACGGTAGATGGTACTTTATATTATTTTCCCTCCGTGTACCAAGCCCCGAGGACGGCTGTCACTACCTCCGTGTACCAAGCCCCGAGGACGGCTGTCATTACCTCCGTGTACCAAGCCCCGAGGACGGCTGTCATTATCTCCGTGTACCAAGCCCCGAGGACGGTTGTCATTACCTCCGTGTACCAAGCCCCGAGGACGGTTGTTATTACCTCTGTGTACCAAGCCCCGAGGACGGCTGTCATTACCTCTGTGTACCAAGCCTCGAGGACGGCTGTCATTACCTCTGTGTACCAAGCCCCGAGGACGGCTATCATTACCTCCATGTAAAAATTCCCGATGACGGCTATCATTACCTCCGTGTACCAAGCCCCGAGGACGGCTATCATATATCTTTATCTATTTTTAAGTGTCCACATATTATACTTGGAACCGGTGCAGATTCTTATCAAGGAAGGTCGGACATATTTTCGAAAACATATTTTACTGGGGACCGGTGCAGATTTTTATCCAGGGCCGGAGCTCTTTTGAAGCCGGTTTCATTTTCAGCGAAGTTCTTCTTCTTATACAAACCGGAGCTCTTTTTTTTCATTACGGCCGGAGTTCATTTTTACATTACAAGCAGGACTTCTTTTTGGACGGTGTGCTTTTTACTACTAGACGGACTGCTTCTCGGGACGAAGTGCTTTACTTTCAGAGGGATGGAGTACTTTTCAAAGGATAAAGTACTTTTCAGACGGACTGCTTTTTACTCAAAGGACGGAGTACCTTTTAGACGGATTACTTTAATGGATGGAGCTCTTTTGGGCGGAGTATTTTTCAGACGGATTACTTTTCTTAAGAGACGGAACTCTTTTGGACAGAGCTCTTTTTACACAGAGGACGGAGTGCTTTTCATCAACAGGACGGAGTTCTTTTTACCTTAAGGCTGGAGTTCATTTCATATCAAGGGACAGAGCTCTTTTTATCTTAAGGCGGGAGTTCATTTCACATCAAGGGACGGAGCTCTTTTTATCTTAAGGCGGGAGTTCATTTCATATCAAGGGACGGAGCTCTTTTTATCTTAAGGCGGCAGTTCATTTCACATCAAGGGACGGAGCTCTTTTTATCTTAAGGCGGGAGTTCATTTCACATCAAGGGATGGAGCTCTTTTGACAGAGGCTGGAGTTCTTTTTGGAGTGCTTTTTCATCCAAATCCGGAGTTCAAAAGCCGAAGCTGTTTTTCATCCAAATCCGGAGTTCAAAAGCCGAAACCGTTTTTCATCCAAATTCGGAGTTTAAAAGCCGAAGTTGTTTTTCATCCAAGTCCAGAGTTCTTTTTATTTATTATACAAGCCGGAGTTCATTCTTTCATACTGAGTAAACTCAAAAGACGGAGTTCTTTCTTTCATAAAGACGGAGTGCATAAACTCAAAAGACGGAGTTCTTTCTTTCATAAAGACGGAGTGCATAAACTCAAAAGCCGGAGTTCATTTCTCTTAAAGGGCGGAGTACATTTAAAATGCGGGGTTCATTTAAGCCGGAGTTCATTTTTTGTTCAAAGCTGGAGTTGATTTTCAACACAAAGCCGGAGTTCTTTTTAATACGGCCGGAGTTCATTTTTCACATAAAGCCAGAGTTCGTAGGACGGATTCTTTTTAACAAAAGCTGGAGTTCATTTTTAATACATAGCCGGAGTTCATTTTCTCGAAGGCCGGAGTACTTTTGGAAGGAGTGCCTTTCGGATGGAGTAGTTTTCACCTTAAAAAGGACGGCGTTCTTTTTCTGAAACGGACGGAGTTCATTTTAACAAAAGCCGGAGTTCATTCTGACACAGGACGGAGTTCATTTTGACACAGGACGGAGTTCATTTTCACACAGGACGGAGTTCATTTTCACACAAATGCCGTTTTCATGCAAAATGCCGGTTTCGTTTTACACGTCAAATGCCGGTTTCGTTTCACATGTCAAATGCCAATAGTAACCTTTAGTCCGGATTTCATGTAAGTTCAGAATGTAGGAAAACAGGTATCATGGACTTCAGAACAGATTCAAACGAAAACTAAAAACATGTTAACGTCCGTTTACTTGCAGCAAAACAGAGTGCAGTACATTTGTATATGAACTAAAAATTGAACTTAAAAACATCGTCCGAAGTAACTTGCAATAAAGCATAAATTTAGAAACAGAGCAGAATACACTTGTAATGAACTTAAAAACGGCGTCCGAGGTACACTTGCCTGACGGGCTGATCGTCTAAATTTTACCGTCTTGAAGCTTTCTCCTCTTCACTCCCTTCCTTTCGCTTGTATTTTTGCCCCCAACTTCAGCACTCGTTGCTGGCATTTTATAGAGGAGGGAGTAGGTGGGGTAAGTTGGGGTAGATGACTTACTTTGGTACTTGTTTGCAGACGGTAGGTGGACTAACTAGATTAGTTCACCCACTCCATTTGGTCGCTGCCTAGTTGGATTCTAACTAAATCCTAAAGTTTACCTTTTTCCTCAGTTACCATTACTTTATTCCGGCCAATTGCTCCTTATTTATTGCCAATGCTGCCGGTCGACTCTTCAATTCTGGTCAATATCTTCTAATCCAGTCAACTCTTCTACTCCCGTCAACTTCTTCAAAATCTGGTCAACTCCCTCTTATTATTCACTCCGTCCGTCACTTTCTCATCAACTTCAGATTTATTTTCCTTCATCGACTCCGGATTTCTTCTCCGCAAATTCTACTCCAGTCTTCAAGGACACTTCGGCCTCATTTCAACAATGCACTCCGGCTTCAAAGCCACTTCAGCCTCCTCATGCTTTCCGGTCAACATGCGTTGACCGGTTTTTGCCTTCTCCTCAACATGCCTTGACCGGAGTATCTTCGAATCCGGTCAACTTTTACTAAGTCCAGTCAACTTCTTTTCATTCACTCCGTCCATCACCGTCTCGCTGACTCCGGATTTCTTCACCCTGTTCCCCTAATACTACTCTGGCCACACAAAGCCGGATTGCTTTTACATTAACGGAGGACGGACTTCTTTTTCAAAGGGCTAGAGTTGATTTTTCGCGTAAAAAGGGCGGACTGGATTTTCACACGCTCAAAGCCGGACTGCACAAAGCCGGACTTGATTTTTACCTTAAGGAAACCGGACTAATTTCTTCACTTGGTTTACCGGACTGATTTCTTCACTTGGAAAACTGGACTGATTTCTTTGATTATTTTGACCCCATGACTGGGACTTCTATGTTTTAGAATCTGGGTCGTCACAGCTTTAGACTTAGAACTATGATGTAGTCGGATAAAGTTCTCCGACATGTCTTAGAACATTATGCTAGTAATCAAGGGTAACTCCATCTATGGAGTGATACGTGGTCCGCCCCTCCTTGGGACATAAAGAGAGGACAGAAATATGAAACTTTGGACTTTGGATTCTAAATGGAAATGGAAATGAAAATGGATACGAATTTGGAACTATGGCCTTTGATTGTATGGACTGAACACAATCTACCCTTGATTTCTCTCCCCCTTGGCTGATAAGGTCTACTAGCCTAGCTCCCTTTAGTAAATGGAAATCACATGGCATTATGGACTTTAGAAATTTGGCCCTGCACAAGAACTTTAGAAATTGATATTACATTGTGAACTTTGGATTTTGACACTGGACTTTGTACTTCGGAAAAATTGACATTAAAATATGAAATTATGTACTCCAGAAAATTACATTGAACTATGTACTTCGGAAAATGGCATCGAATCAAGGACTTTGGAATTGGTATTGATCATGAACTCCGATATTTTCTATGACTTTGTGTTATTTCATTCTTAGTTTATATTGCATGCTTTAGTACCTTACTCAGTTTTGGCTCACTCTATTATAATTTTCCCCCAGATGAGACTGTAGAACTGGTACTAGACGAGCAGGAATAGATAAAGCCTAGCAATAAGGAATTTTGGAATCGGAGAGCCTGTTGAAGATTTTTGAGAATTTCGATAATCTTAAATATAATTATCTCCAACTGTGAAGGAATGAATGACTATGCTTCCACTTGCATACATTTTTGGAATAAAACTGCTTCCGCCTTTAACTTTTGGTTACAATCAGGTTTTAGAATGGCATCTCTGTATGCATTTTGGTTTAATGAAATGAAATGTCAAAAGAGTTGGAGCCGTAAATATTACATGGCGTTGGATGATCCTGTGCATGTACTATGAATATATATAAAAGTCTATATTCTATACACTTGCATGTGTTGGTCCGGTCTGGACCATTTCCCTTGACTATTACATCTTGGGACTTAGCTTTGGACGAATTCTAATTGAAGGATTTTAAAGTGTAAAAAAAAAATCCGCTCCGTCACACTCACCGTTAAAGGATCAAACTCGATAACATCCGTGGGATCATAAACATACAAAGCATCGATACATGAAATACATCATAGACATCCGCCAACTTAGGTGGCAGTGCCAATCTACAAGCCACTTCCCCAATCCTCTCCAAAATTTTAAAAGGGCCAATGAATCGCGGTTTTAATTTTCTTCTTATCCCAAATCTAAATGTTCCCTTTGATGGTGATACTTTCAAAATTATATAATCGCCAATCTCAAATTTCAATGCCAATCTCCTTCGGTCTGCATAGCTTTTCTATCTGCTCTGAACTACCTTCAAATTCTTATAGCCTCTTATCTCTTGTTTCCTCCCAATGGATCAACGATCTATATTTTCTCCCATAAAGAGCCTCGAATTGTGCCATGCCTTTACTTACCTGATAACTATTGTTATAGGTGAATTCTGTCAAGGCCAAATAATTGTCCCAATTTCCTTTCATGTCTAACACTAAGGTCTTTAACATACCCTCTAAAATATGAATTGTACACTCTGATTGGCCATCAATTTGAGGGTGATAAGCCATACTAAACTTCAGTTCTATCCCCAATTCTTTATACAGACTCTCCTAAAATTTGGAGACAAAGCGTGGGTCTCAATTAGATACAATCGTTGTAGGCACTCCATGGAGTCTGATTATCTCATTCACATACAATCATGCCAATTTATCACAAGAGTACGTTGTCCTAATCATCAAGAAATGGGCTGATTTAGTCAGCCTATCAATAATAACCAAAATAGCATCATGGTTCTTAGGAGTCCTTGGTAAGCCTGACATAAAATCCATCATAATATCTTCCCATTTACATCTCGGAATCAACATTGGTTGCAATAACCCATTTGGTTTCCTCCTTTTAGCCTTCAATTGTTTACACACAAGACATTTGTCTACAAAAGCTACAATATCTCTCTTCATGTTTCTCCACCAAAATGTCTTTTTTAAATCTTGATACATTTTATTCATTCCTAGATGAATCATATATTGAGATCGATGAGCTTCCTTCAAAATTTTCTCCTTTAACTCCTTATCATTCGGCACACACATATGGTCTCTAAACCACAAAACTCGATCAGTATGAATATTAAAATCGATTCAGGAGTCTTTACTTAAATCCCCAATGATATCCATAAGAAAAGAATTATTTACCCGCTTCTCCTTAACCTTATTAATCACCTTCGATCAAATCTGAAAATACAATAAAATTATCCGGTCACGTCGAACATATCTTTGAATATCCCATTGTTTTAGACAATCCAACATTTCCATCTGCCTAATCTGAAGGCTTGCCACAAAGCTTGACCGACGGCTCAAAGCATCGGCAACTACATTAGCTTTCCCGGGTTTGTATTGAATCTCAGAGTTATAATCCTTCAAAAAATTAACCCACCTTCGTTGCCTCATATTTAACTCTTTCTACAAAAACAAATACTTCAAACCTTTATAGTCAGAATAAATAAGAAATTTCTCACCATAAAGATAATGTCTCCAAATCTTTAGGGCAAACTCTACTGCGGCTAACTCCAGTTCATGAATCGGATAATTCTTTTCATGTACCTTTAACTGTCTTGACCCATAAGCAACTACTTTTCCATTTTGCATCAGCATACAACCCAAGCCTGTTTTGGAAGCATCACAATATACTTCAAAACCACACGATCCCTCTAGAATAGTCAACACCGGCACAATCATTAGGCAATCCTTTAATTCCAGAAAACTCCGATCGCATTCTTCAGTCCAATTAAATTTAACCTCCTTCTTGACTAATCAAGTCAAGGGCATAGCTATCCGAGAAAAATTCTCTATGAATCTCCCATAATATCCTGCTATGTCGAGAAAACTCTTAACTTCAATTACCAAGGTAGGTCTATTCCAGTTAATAACCGCCTCTACCATCTTTGGATCTATAGCAATGCTTCCGTTCGAAATCACATGTCCCAAAAATATCACCTCCTCAAGCCAAAACTCACATTTATTCAATTTAGCATATAGTTTCTCCTCACGAAGCACTAGGAGAACAATCCTCAAATGAGTCTCATGCTCCTCATGACTCTTAGAATATATCAAAATATTATGAATAAATATCACCATAAATTTTTCTAAATATGATCTAAACATCTGATTCATCAGATCCATAAAAGCAGCTGGAGCATTAATAAGATCAAAAGGCATAAGAAGAAATTCATAGTGGCCATACCTTGTCCGAAAAGCTGTCTTGGCCACATCCGCCTACTTAATCCTCAACCGGTGGTATCTCGATCACAAATCAATCTTAGAAAACACTCGAGATCCTTGAAATTTGTCAATAAATCATCAATGCACGGAAAAGGATATTTATTTTTATCGTGATTTTGTTCAGTTTACAATAATCCACACGCAGCCGCAAGGACCTGTCTTTCTTCCTCACAAACAGTACCAATGCACCCTACAGAGATACATTCAGCCTAATGTAACCCTTGTCTAACAATTCTTGCAATTGCACCTTTAGCTCCTTCAATTTGGCAGGCGCCATACGATAAGGTGCCTTCGAAATTGGGCTAACACCAGGAATAACCTTAATTTCAAATTCAATCTCCCGATGAAGGGGTAACCTAGGCAACTCCTCTGAAAACATATCCTTAAAATCACATACAACCAAAACATCCTTTGCCAACACACTGTGACTCCCAATGGTGCTGGATATGCTAGATATGCCTGACATCCACTTTTCATCAAATGCTTAGCATGTGAAGCCGAAATCAATACAGACATCTCCTTCATCCTAATGCCTTGAAAGAAGAAGGGCTTGACTCTAGGAATATCAAAACACATTCTTTTAAGAAAATAATCAATACTGGCATGAAATTTAACTAGCCAGTCCATTCCCAAAATAACATCAAAATTACACATATTCAACAATATCAAATCCAACATCAAATGCATCCCATTCACCTCAACCATACACTCCGAATATCTAATATCAGTAATTATCGACGATCCAGTTGGTGTCGATACCGCCAAGAAATAATCTAGAATTCTCAAAGTGGATACAATATAGCATGCAAATTACAGGGAAACAAAAGAGTGCGTAGATCTAGAATCAAATAAAATAGAAGCTAAAACTCCACAAATAAGAAGGGTACCTTCCACCACATTCGGGGATGCCTCAGTGTCCTGTACAGTCACTGCGAACGCTTTAGCCAAAACAGTAGGCTTTTTTACTTCCAGCCTCCTTGGCAGTAGTCAATCTTTAATCCGGTGGCCCTATTGACCACAATTAAAACAAGCCCCTGTCACTTTAAAATAGGGCTTCTTCGTGTGCTTCTTCCCGCAATGAATACAGTCAACTGCTGACGCCAGAGAACTCGTCACCGACTGAACCTCAGTGATACTCTTCCCCTTATCAGCTATCTTCGCCCTTTTTGATTGCCCAGAGGGTACCAAATTTGATCCCGTGCTGTAGCGTGCCCGACTGACTACCCTCTTAGTAGAGAATTTCTAAGTCTCCAACTCCCTCTCAAATATCAAAGCTCGATCCAAAATCTCCGCGTAAGTCTGGAGCTTCTGAGTCGCCAGTTGCCTCCTAATATCATCTCTCAATCCTTGCTGAAACGTTTTAGCTTTTCTCAATTCATCCTCTACAATATATGATGTATATTAAGATAATTCAAGAACTTTATATCATATTCAGCTACGGTATGGTTCCCTTACCTAAGCTGCATGAACTTTGGCTCCTTTTGATCTTAGAGGCTAGAGGGGAAGTATTTTTCCATAAAATTTTCTTCAAATATTTTCCAAGTAATATCATCACTGGGCACTCCCAACACTTTTTTCTTCATAGACTACCAGCTATTTGCTTCACCCTCCAATTTGTACGCCACAAAAGTAATCTTTTCTCTATCAGAGCATTGGATCACCGCAAAGACCTTCATCCTTCGAATCCAAATATTTTCCTTCGTCGGATCTAGTTCTCCCAAAAATGTAGGCGCCCTCTCCACCGTAAATTTATCATAAGCTGTCGGGGAAGGATTTACTGGGTCGGCTCTGGTGTTGGAACTGGAGCCATATGATGTTGCTCCATTGATTCGATAATGTTCGTCATTCTCCCCAATAAATTTAGGTATTCAGCCTCTCGATCTTGGGAAGTGCTAGCACCTTCGTGGGTGTTTCTTCTACCACTTCTACTAGCCATGCTATATCCTATAACTAAAAACATTGCAATATTACTAGACCTCAAGAAATTAGGTTAGAGGGAGGGGTTAACAATAACTCAACATAATTTAGGATTAACCTAGGGACTAAAACCTAAATATTCTATCTAAACCTAATTACCCTCAAACTATTCCTACTTAAACTTAAACCTAAGCTTCCGCTTTAAGATTGATCAATCCTCAGGCATCCCCTTTATCTAAGGCCGATTGCGATGAAACGAGTCATTTTTCTCTAATGACCTCCGTCAATTCATACTTGAACAAATTAAACTAATGCACGACTAATTTATTTCATTAAATTTTATAGAAAATTGGACAGAGTTTTCTCTAAAACTAGACAAAAGACAATACAAACAACCTAAATAAACATGCAAATAAATAAGCTTTAACATCCATTCATTTATAATACAAACACAAGATCATCAAAATGTCATATTCATCCATGGCTCCAACATAATAATCCTATCCACTATATCGATTCAAAAGAGAGATGCCATCTAGGATTCTATACAAATCCAAAGTCAAAATGTGGAAGCAAAACTAAATCCATAAGATAATCCTGCGAAAGCTATAGTATCTCAACATAAAACATAACATGCTATGACTATCCATTATACAATGTTCATCCACAAAGTTAGTTATTTACATTCACAAAATTATCAAACTCCAAAAGTTCTTCAAAAGACTTCAAGGCTCCACAAAGCTTCCTTAATTAGGTTCTTTCTTCACTCATGCTCATCAGGCGTTAGCTCTACTGTCTCATTTGGAGGAGGGACAAAATAACAAGAGTAAGCCGAAACTCAATAAGGTACCATAAAAATATAAATATGTAAAATTTGTATAAATATATATATAATAGAAGGAAATTGGCATGACATGATTAGGGAACAAAAGACATGCAGAAATAGGAAAAAGCATGGAATGATCTTGAAACATGAGTTCAAAGACAAAAATCCTGTTTTGTTTCTTACATTTTTCCTTTGGTTATTTCCTTTACTATTCTTAATCAGAAAATGTGTCAAGAATCAAAGGTCAGTTTAAAACGTCACTTATCCTTCACTTTAAATTTTACTGTCCAAAGGGACCCAAACTAGTAAACCCTACTAATCGAGGGAACGAATATTCGAGGATAGATTGTATTCATTCCATACAATCTAAGGCCAAAGTTCAAAAGTTTAAAATTCTCATTCTCAAATTTCCACCCCAAGGGTGAGATCGTTCTAAATATCTATCCTCTAAAATTAACGCCTCGAGAAAAAGTAAACCACATATCACTCCACAGACAGAGTTATCCTTGATTACTAGTATAATACTCTAAGGTATACTTGGAGAACCCTACCGACTGTAAAATAGTCCTAATTCCAATTTTCTTACTGACTTAGGGTATTCTTGTTCTTAGTTCTTAGTTATTAACTCATCATACCTCAAAGGCTACTTCAAATTTATACAAATCAAACGTTTAGATGATTTTTAAAACTTTCAAAAATTGACAGAATAGCCTTTGCACAAATTCTCAGACAAAATTCATCAAATAAACTGATGTGTAAAATAACATTTTCACCACATTTCTCCAAGCTTACAATAAATTTCCTACTTCCATTTTCAAATTAGGGTTTTGGGCAAATCTTCTAGACATAAATCGAACACAAAATTCATGTCAAATCATGAAATCGGAACCATACATTGTCGTATTTATACTTAAATATAAAATATATCCAATAAATCATGAGAAACATACATCGTTTAGAGCAAATCTTAGAAAAAGAGGGTTTAAAGCATAAATGTCAAAATGAAAATATTAAAAGGCAATATTAGAGGAAAAAAAAGTTTATAGTACACTTGCCTCAACTTGATTTACTAATTTTTTTACTCTGATCGGGTCAAAATTGATGGAGAAATCCTTCCCCTTCTCTTTTCCTGTCTTCTCCCCTTCATGCTTTGACCGTCATGCTGCTTTTCTCTCTCCCCCTTCCCTATTTTAAACGAAAAAAGGTAAGCAGGTCGCAAAATTTTTAACCAGCACTTAAGCACCGGGAAGGTGAACGCAGTGCGCTCGAGCCCCCAACAAGCGTGCAACGGGCGTTCACATTTGTAAAATGGCACCTCCTTGTGCGCACGAACCCAGCAGCGAATGTGGCATTGTCATGATTTTGTGCCCCCGTTTTGCTCAAGTCCACGACAAGCTCAGTGCTACTGGAATCTACGCCTCCTTTTGGGCTCGAGCCGATAGTAGGCTCAACTCTAAAATTTTACTGCACAAAGTAAATTTCTCATTTTTCTCAATTTTACTAACTTTTTTATTTTGATCGGGTCAAAATTGGTGGAGAAATCCTTCCCCTTCTCTTTTCCTCTCTTCTCCCCTTCGTGCTTTGCTCGTCATGCTGCTTTTCTTTCTCCCCTTTCCCTATTTAAAATGCAAAAAGGTTAGCAAGTCGCAAAATTTTTAACTGACACTCGAGCGCTAGGCAGGTGAACACGGCGCGCTCGAGCCCCCAGCAAGCGTGCAACGAGCATTCACATTCATAAAATGGCGCCTCCTTGTGCGCACGAACCTAGCAGCGAACGCGGCATTGTCATGATTTTGTGCCCCGTTTTGCTGAAGCCAACAGCAAGCTCAGTGCTACTAGAATCTATGCCTCCTTTTAGGCTCGAGCCGATAGTAGGCTCAACTCTAAAATTTTACTGCACTAAGTAAATTTCTTATTTTTCTCAATTTTACTTATCTCAAATTTAATTATATCAATTTAATTACTAGAATTTACTATATTTTAGATACTCGTACCTTACAAGGCACTGGGACTCATGCATGGCGTGCTTGCTGCATAAGTAGAAAATTTCGTAATGTAATATGTTTGATGAACTATTCTCCTAGAGTGAAAACAATGTTTTATGAATGAATATAGAATTTTTCTAAGAATAAGAAAAAGTGAATTAGACCAAGGATTACGTTTCATAAGGTAGTATTCCCTAGCATGCGTTAGGATAATACTGTGAAAATATGATGACTACCTCTGAGCCACTGGGGACATAGTGGCATATGTGATACAGCCCCATAAATTAGGCTAAAGGTATACCACTCACAAGGGGTGTTGAATAGCATGGGTTGCGCCTTAGAATATGTGGAAGAATACACATTTCTTTCCTCGTTCGACCGCACCATTAGCTGGTAAGGCCTACTGGCCCTGGTCCGCAAGTTTAAACAAATTTTTTGCATGTTTTGAAACTTAAAAGAAGAATAAGTAAAATGAAAAAAATAAATAATTTTCAAAAATGTATTTATTCATGCTTCATGTTCATGCATCGTTATACTCCTCTTGTATCCCTCCTCCATTTTATTTTGCATATACTATTTACTGCATTGATTGTATTGTACTTGTTTAGTATTTAGCTCACCCTTACTTCTTGATTTTCTCCAAATGAGCACGCTCTTATGCCTGATGAGACCAAGTAGATCTTAGGAGCTAGTTAGGCAACAAATCTAGAAGAAAAAGCCTTGCGAACTTAGTTTTGTGATTTTATATCTGGTGGAGCATGTATTATTATTATTTTTGGTTTTGAATATTGATGTATGTATATATTGATGATAATATACTCATAGTATAGTCTCTACTAATAGATGTATATGCTTCTACAGGTTCTTATGGTTTTGTTGTGGATATCTCGTGACATCTTATTAGAGCCGACATCGTAATCAAAGTAATGACGTCAGTGCCGCGTGTTGGGTGTGGCTATTTGGATCCTGTGTGTATTGTTTGTTTGAGGCCTATTGTGGATATATATTATATTGTACAAGATATTTATAGATTTTGTAGTAGGCCGACGTTCGTTTACAACCAGAACTCTGCCAAATTTTTGGTTAAAAATATAGTACGTCACAATTAGTATTAAAGATGAGATACCTTAGGCTTGATTTGAATATTATATGGAAGCCCAGGATAGTACAGGCTAGATGGAATAAGTAGAGATAAGCATAGGTCGGTTAAGCTAGTTTGGGTAGTTTAGTTGTCCTAGTTGTCTTGCCTAGAATAGTTAGTTATATTTAAATTACGTAGAATTGTCTTGTTCTAGCTAGTGTCTGATCTATAATCTAACCTATACCATTCTTGTTTCAGAATAATCATCGATAGCTGATAATGCCGCCAAGGAGGAAGTCTACGCATGGAGGTAGCCAGCCTCACGATCGAGAGACTGCGTATTTAAATTTGTTGGGTCATATGGCGAACATCATCAAAAATATGGGGTAGAGGAATCTTGCTCCAGTACCTGTTCCTATTCTACCCTCGGTTCTTGCCAATCCAAGACTATCAATTTCTGATTGATTTGTCCAGGTGTGAGTCCTTGAGTTTCTAGGGGAGACGGATCAGGTTAAAGTTGACATGTGATTCTAAAGGTTGAAGAAGGTGTTTGCTATGATTCGTTGCCCAGAGGAGGATTGGGTATTGCTCACCTCGTACCGGTTGGAAGGTAAAGCCCACTACTAGTGGGAGATGAAAAAGAGGGCATTGGGTGTGTCGAAGCATGAGATCACTTGGGCTATGTTTGAGGATGTGTTTATGGAAAAGTATTTTCTATTTACCCTCTGAGTATGAAGGAGGAAGAATTTATTCATCCGAGGCAAGGAAATAAGATGGTATCTCAATATGATGCAAAATTCACAGAGCTAGCTCGGTATGCTCCGTATATGGTCAAAGATGAAGAGAGGAAGGGCAGGCAAGCAATCCATTCTTGATGGACATTGTTGGAGACCTAGATTAAGACTCCCAGAGAGATTTTAGTATCCACGCTGATGGAGTCTTGAGATTCCTGGAGCATTTGTGTGTACCTGATGATAAAGACTTGAATGAAGAAATCATGAAGGAAACTCATCGTACCAGGTACACTATCCACCCTGGGATAAATAAGATGTACCGGGACTTAAACAAAATATTATAGTAGAGAAATATGTGAAGGGAGATTGTTGCCTTTGTTGGGCGTATCTGATTTGTTAGAAGTTGAAGGCTGAGAGGAGGAAGCCCATGGGATTGTTGTAGCCCTTGCCCATTTCGAGTTAAAAATGGTAAGATATTTCTATAGATTTTGTTTCAGGCTTGCCCAGGACCCCAAGAAATCACGATACTATTTAGGTCATTGTAGATCGGCTAATGAAGTCAGCTCATTTCTTAGTCATTCGGATGACGCACTCTCATGATCGCCTAGCGCAGTTGTACATTAACAAGATTGTTAGGCTTTACCGTGTGCCAGCATCTATTGTATCCAATCATGATCCACATTTCGTCTCTGAGTTCTGGGAGAGTTTGCACTGAGAGCTAGGAACGAACCTAAAATTCAATATGGTGTATCATCCTCAAACCGATGGCCAGTCTGAGCGGATGATTCAGATATTGGATGATATGCTTAGAGCCTCGGTGATGGAAATGAGTGGAAATTGGGAAGATCACCTGACATTGGCCGAGTTTGCTTACAACAATAGCTTCCAAGCAAGCATCAGTATAGCTCCTTTTGAGGCACTTTATGGTAGGAAGTGCCGATCTCCCATCCATTGGGAAGAGATAGGAGATAGACATTTGTTGGGTCCTGACGTAATTCGGGAAACGTTAGAAAAGATTGCAGTGGTTTTTGAAAAGCTAAAGATGGCCCAAAGTCGGCAGAAGAGTTATGTCAATTAGAGGAGATTTGAGCTTAGATTTGAGATAGGGGATTTTGTTTTCCTCAAGGTGTCACCGTGGAAGGGGGTCTCCAGATTTGGTGTCAAGAGAAAGTTGAAGTTGAGGTTTATTGGACCCTTTGAGATCCTAAAAAGAGTCAAAGAAGTGGCATATCACTTGGCGTTGCCACCAAATTTAGCCAAGGTGCACAATGTCTTCCATGTCTAAATGTTGAGGAAGTATGTCCATGATCCAATGCACGTCATCAATTATGGCCCCTTGGCTATCCAGAAAGATTTATTATCACATTCGGAGGAACCGGTTCAGATTTTAGATCGAAAGGATCAAGTCCTAGCTCAAAGACCATCCCTCTAGTGAAAGTTTTGTGGAAGAATCACTCTCGCGAGGTGACGACATGGGAGAGGGAAGAGGAGATTCGGGTCAAGTATCCCTATTTATTTCAAGGTATGTCTTCTCGTTTGAGTGTTGGAATTCATTAATTTCAAGGACAAAATTTTCTAAGTGGGGGAGAGCTGTGATGTTTCGGATTTTCAAACATAATAATTAGGAGATAATTAAGTTAATATAATAAAAAATTAGGCTTACTACATGGGAAAAAATTAGGTTCCAGGAACATAGGAAAAGTCATAGGGGGGCACTCGCCGAGCGCTCAAGTGCTGGGAAAGGCGCTAGAGGTAGTAACACCACGCCTGTCGGCGCTCGAGCGCCCTGCCATATAAATAGGGTTGCGAAGGTTTTGGCGTGATTATTTTAGGCTTTTTGAGACAAAGAGAGAGAGAGAGCACAAAGTGGAAGAGAGGAGGAGAAATCGAATGCTCTCAAGTCCAATTCCGAGCTTGAGATAGTTAGGAAAGTGATAGATTGGGTCGAAATAAGAGTACTCATATCCTTTTCTTTCGTTTTCTTGCACGTTCATTTTATTTTCTTCGGGTATCCTCTTCCGATACCCGATTAAGTTGTTATTTCATATTACCCATGATCTTAGCATGTAAATACCTTGATTCCATGTCCAATTTGTAAGATTTATATGGTTTTCACACCCAGTAAACCCTAACCGTGCCCCCCTTCAAAATTTCCTGATTTCCTTGTAATTTTTATATAATTTGGTTTTAGAAATTGGGAACCCTATCTTTGTGGATGTAGGTATCTTGTTCTTTTGGTATTTGTTTGCATATATTATTATATGTTAATTTTAAGTAAACCAGAAATATTATCGGACATGAATCAGGATATTTATATGTTTGTATATTTACCATGTAATCTTGTATATACTCCGAAAATTATGTTATATGCAATCATGAAGGAAAATTATTGTCCAGAAACTCAAAAGTTGTGTTGAGCTCTCAGCAGTAATAATTTTTATTTTTCTCTATACCTTATATCGATTATGCATATAGTCTAAGTCATGAGAAAATGTAAACTCCTAAGAATTATACAAATTATGAGAAGTATAAGTAAGAAATTTCATAATGTAATATGTTTGATAAACCATTCTCCTGGAGCGAGAATAATATTTTATGAATGAATATGGAATTTTTCAAAGAATAAGAAAATGCGAATTGGGCCAAGGATTACGTTTCAGAAAGTAGTATTCCCTGACATACCTTATGATATTACTGTGGAAGCATGAGAACTGCCTCTGGGCCACGTGGGATATGGTGGCATATGTGATACGACCCTGTATATTGGATTAAGGATATACCGCTCACCACGGGGTGTTGAACTATGTGGGTTGCACCTTAAAATATATGGAAGCATACACATTCCTTTCCTCATTCGACCGGATCATTAGCTGGTAAAGCCTATTGGCCTTGGTCCGCAAGTTTAAATGGACTTTCTACATATTTTGAAACCTAAAAGAATAATAAATAAAATGGGAAAAATAAATGATATCCAAAAATGTATTTATTCATGCTTCATATTCATGCATCATTATACTCCTCTTATATCCCTCCTCCACTTTATTTTGCATATATTATTTACTGCATTAATTGTATTACACTTATTGAGTATTTGGCTCACCCTTACTTCTTTCTTTCCTCCAGATGAGCATGCCCTCATGCCTGATAAGGCCGAGTAGAGCTTAGGAGCTGGTTAGGAAACAAATCTAGAAGAAAAAGCCTCATGGACTTAGTTTTGTGATTTTGTATCTTATGAAGAATGTATTATTATTTATGGTTTTAGATATTGAAGTATGTATATATTCATGATGATGTACTCGTAGTATAGTATCTGCTGTGATTGATGGATGTATGTGCTTCCGTAGGTCCTTATGGTTTTATTGTGGGTACCCAGTGGTATCTTATTTGAGCCGACGTCATAACTAGAGTTATGATATTGGTGCCGCGTGTTGGGTATAGCTGTTTGAATCCAGTGTGTATTGTTTGTTTGAGGCCTATTGTGGTTGTATATTATGCTGTACATGATATTTACAAGTTTTGTATTAGGCCAACGTCCATATTACAGCTGGAACTCTGCCGCATTTTCTGTTAAAAATACGGTGCATCATAAAATATTTAATCAATTATCTTTCCAAAATTATCAAAAATAACTCTCCGTATGACTCTTCTCTGATACCTTTTTGTCATGTTTCAAATTTTAAATCTGTAATTAACACTTAATCAATTATAAAATAACCAATAAATTGTCTAATTAACCTTTATATGTGAATTTTACATTGAGACCTCGACTAACCATAATAAAATAAATTAATTCATACACAGAACCCAAACATGTGCCACGTCTCATGTTACTTCGATAACGACCCAACTATGACATGGAACCTTACATAAGGAGTTATACTTGTCCAAAATAAATATTAGAGTAAACAAACTGTGAAAAGATAAATCATACACATATTTTGATGGCCAACAACTAATCGTGGAACAACTGACATGCCTACATAGTCATAACTACAGCCACATACCAACTGAATTTAATCTACTGTTGGACAGCCTACATTCGTGTCTACAAACCATAAATATAACACCAAAACTGACATCAATAACTCTATATGCTATTGTCTGATACCATGTTATATCATTAAAATATTCTAAAGCTGTCTGGGAACACAATACAACATTTTATACATATTAAAGATGTCTAAAACATAAGATGACTACATTAACAATTAACCAAAATGAAAATATTGTAACAAAACTTTAAAATTTTGGATTCTAGACTCTTTGAAAATAATCATCCTTCATTCTTGTTCATTTGTCAAGTATCCATGTATCTTATTTGAATGGGTTAGTAAAACACAGTAAGGAATAAGTCAAAAACTCAGTAAGACATATAGTGTAACAATATCATACATAATTTGTATTAAAACATATCGGAAGGACTATAATCATGACATGGAATTTTCTTAAGACTTGTGTAAGAAATTTAATTTATACAAATTTGAAATTCTTATCATGCTCTTATTCAATTCTTATCATCAAAATATATTAAAATTTAATTTTCATCGGGACCAAGGGCCAATAAACCTTACCGACTAAAGAAATAGATAATCAAAACTCAGGTTATATTAAAATTAGAAGTATGGAATGTTAACTTGGAAGCTAAGTCCTGAGTTCAGCAAGGAAGTGCCAGAAAGCCGTAGCATGCAGAACATTCCTTTGAATTTTAGAATATATAGTATACAATTTAACATACAGAAACTTATACTCCATAATTTTTAAACATGTAAGTACGGTCTTCACTAAATTAAGCATGTGGGAACATAATGTCAAATTTTCAAAACATATATGGGGCTTAAATTGTAGAAAACAAGATACATATACATTATACATGAACCTAGACATAAATTTCATTTATTTTGTAACAAAATGGAGAGAATTACACATGCATGTTAAATAATATCACTATAGCTTCAAAAATCATAATATATAAGAGCAATGGAATAAAAATTACTTAAGGAATTCTATTAAGAATAGCAACAAGAGAAGGAAAGCTCGCAATGCACTTACCTCTACTCCTTTACTAAAATTCAAACTTTGATCAACTTAATAGAAGCTTTTATGGCCTCCTCTCTCTCCTTTTTTCTCTTCTCCTCATCTGGTTTTTTCTCATTTCTCAAAAATTCTTAAAAAATTATAGAAAACAAGTCGAGTGTGTAAGGACCAAATCCTTTTGAGGCAAAGGAGTAATCGTAATCCAGTCAACGACTGTTGACCGAAGAGCTTAGAAGAAGACTTATCCGATCAACATGAATTGACCGGAAGGAAGGACAGAGGAAGGTAATCCGGTCAACGCCAGTTTGACCGAAAAATATTGAAGATAAGATAATCCTATCAATGTCTGTTGACCGGAATGTGTAAACACGAGCGACGAAATCCAGTCAATACCAGTTGACCGGAAGCATGAAAATCCGGTCAACGATAGTTGACTGAAAATACAGGATGAACATTTAAAAGAATTAAACACGAATCAGGGTAAAACGATGGCCGAAAGTGCTGAGACAATAGAAAGCCCTAAAAGAAGACATAACCGGACAACTCTAGTCGACCGAAATAATAAGGAAGCCCTTACGAAAAGTAAAGTCAGAATGACTATGCCTGAGTAGGTAACCTACTCCCAACCACCCTGATGACCTTATAGAAAAGAAGTACAAGCAGTTGACCTACCCTACTTACTACCACCAACCCCAACACCGATAAGTAATGGCCCCCCCATGAGTTAGGATAGGAAGCTAGGCAAACGATCAGGTGAAGGCATTAAGAACTTCGAGCCAGAACCAAGTGAAAGGTTCATAGATCCAATACAGGCAAGAGTACTCACCTTTTTTTTATGATCATAAGTTTAATGCAAGTATATGCATGTTTGCGACGCAAGTATGTCTGATTTTTTATGAACTCATGTTACGATATGTGTGATATTTGTTCTGATCATTTGATTTAAGGGAGAATCTTTGTTAACCGCATGTTTAAAAGAAGCCCTGTTATTCATGATGTTTAGTTTCTTTATGCCGAAGTATGGTTATTTGTCAATCTGCATGAACTTCGATAATTGCATGTTTAAGAAAAAGATTTCCGGCTTTTGAGGAAAGGAACTCCAATTTTAAGAAAAAGACCTCCGACTTTTGATAAAAGACCTTCGACCTTTGAGAAAAGACCATCGGATTTTGATATATGACCTTTGGCTTTCGATAAACGACCTCCGGCTTTGTTAAAAGAAAGGTATTTGACAAGTGTGTCATAAAATTGAAACCGGCCCCCAATTATTTTGAAACCGGAAAATTGTTCATGAAAGTTGAACCGGCCTTAGAGCATTTTGAAACCAAAAAATTGTTCATAAAAGTTGAACAGGCCTTAGAGCATTTGGAAACCGAAAAATTGTTCATGAAAGTTGAGCCGGCCTTGGAGCATTTTGAAACCAAAAAATTGTTCATGAAATTAAAACCGGCCTTAGAGCATGTTTTGAAATTAGAATTTGTCCCATGAAAATTGAAATCAACCTTAAGAACATGTATTTTAAAATCAGAATTTGTCCCATGAAAATTGAAACCGGCCTTAAGAGCATGTATTTTGAAATCGGAATTGTCCTATGAAAATTGAAACCGGCCTTAAGAGCATGTATTTTGAAATCGGAATTTGTCCCATGAAAATTGAAATCAGCCTCAGAGAATGTTTTGAAATCAAAATTTGCCTCATGAAATTGAAACCGGCCTTAGAGCATGTGTTGAAATCGGAATTTGTCCCATGGATTTGAAACCGGCTTGTAAAGCGACGTATAAGATCAATGATTTGAAATCGGCTTTTGAGAAAAGACTTTCAGCTTTGATAAGTAAGACCTCTGATATTTTGATAAAAGACCCTCGGTTTTAATATGTTAAAGGAAAGGCTTTACGGACTTCAATTGTTTGAAATTAAGAACAATGGCTATAAGAATAAGGAAAAATGTATGTAATCCGGACAGCAAGTGAAACTCTACAACTTCCGACTTTTGAACTATGATGGATGGCCATTAAAAGATATGAACAAAAGAACCGAGCTTCCATTGAACTTGCTATTAAAGATAGATGAAGGATATTGAAATGACACTCGAGGACTGCCCCTGGGCCACGGGGGAGTTTCTGGTGGCATAAGGATTATGGACTACGGCCCCGTATGCTGAGTTAAAGGCATTACCTCCCGCCTTGGGAAGCATAATGAGAGGATACGGCTCTAGGTTGTGCGGTAGCACACAACCCTTCCTCGATGTTGTCCGCTCCCGTCTGATGCCTAAAGATGATAAGTATTTCGTTCGATTTTTATGAATTTTTTGAAGATAAGATAATAAGAACAAGAACAAGGAACTCTAAACTTAAGCAGAAACGATATGGTGATTTCCGTATGTTAAGTTATATTATGAAACCTTACTTTGATATATGTATGTTAATGTTTTCTGCATGTGGGTACCTTGCTGGGCTCTGTAGCTCACTCTTGCTATTTTTCAGATGATGAAAAGCTTATAGACGACGAAATTGAGTAGAGTCATATGAAGTAACTAGACGGCATAGCTGTCTGGTGCTGATCTGTGAAGGAGTTGATGTATTTCCTTTTGATGTTTTGAGAAGGACTTGTAAAAACATTCCGCTGTAAAAGAATTTATGGATGTTAGCTTGTTTCCGTAATTATAATATGAAAGAATGAAGTTGATATTTCTAGTAGCATCTCATTTCATGTCAAGGACTTCGTGTCGACTAACCCTAATATGGAGTTATAACTTTGATGGCCAACTCAAGGAGTCCAGCCTCAAGCGATCCTATATTCACGATAGGGTATGTTTAAAGGAAATAAAAATTTTTATGTCCACCAAGTTAGTATTATACCGTATATGTGTAAAGGTTAGGATTGACGGCGGCCGTATATAGTGGAATATGACCGATCTTTCATAGAGTGTCCACCTATATACAAAGTGGCGCTCGAGTGCCACTTAGGCACATGTCAGTCGCCGTACTATTAGACTACCACACTCAACCGCGGTGCGGGAATCCCTTGTGCATGTAACTACTGCCAACGAGCACTTGAGCATTCTTTGGGTATGCCTCAGGTGCTAACCCCATGATTTTTGGTGCTCAAGCACAGATCAAGCCTCCTTCAAAGACTCTTCCACATGATCCAATCCGGTCTAAAATTGACTTTTGACCCAATTTTTATTATCATTTGACCTTAATTTTAATTATATTTAATTGATCAATTAAAATTATAATAAATTAAAGACATAGACCTTATACTACTAATTTAAAAGGTAGGAAAAAATATAACAAATTTGAGCGTAATACTCAATAAAGTACACTTAAATTTTATATGCATAGATATATTGAATGAATATGTGAAAGGTGATAGTCATGGTCATAAACCAAAGTGCTAATCGTGTCAAAATTTTGATTAAACCTGTAAAATACTTTATACAAATATAAAAAATCAAATATGTCAAAATCGTGTAAGCACTTAAAATCATACGACATATGAATTTCGATTAGTATGTACAAAAACATGAAATATACAAAAATCTTTTAGATATATAAGAACTAAAAATCTATGATAATGTCACTAATAAGGGTCAAATATTAAATTTAGATTATGACTATTTTCACATAATTAATGACTATAAACCATGATTTATGATCCGTAGATAGATCGATTACATAATATCCTATATAGTTAGGATTAAACATTATTTTTATAACTTATGGATGTTAGGCACAGCCTTTGATTTGTAAAAAATATATTATGATATATTTAAATATATTTTGCTAATTTTTTACAATGGTTATGATTTAGTTATAATTAAAAAACTCTACACTAAAATATGAATATACGTACATTTTCTCAAATTGGAGAACAAATCACCTTCATTAAAGTCAAAGTAGAGTTTTAATTATTTTGTTTTGTCAATAACTGACAAGCAGGATCATTTTTAGGAAGACTAGTGACATTTGGAGATATAGGTATGAGAATTTATGATATGCAAGAATATATATACTGAAATTTTAAAAATTTAACATGATTTGCATAACTTTGCAACTTTATCTTTCTAAAATTTCATAAAATGGGAACAAAACTAACGTAAATACAAAGCAAAATTATATAGAGTAAGAAAATATCATATGCATAAGTATTTAAATAAGAAATGCATAAAGATTTTTGAAAAGGTTTGTAATAAAGAAAAAAAGAGTTAAGATATACTATTTATTTGAGATTACTAAAGATTTGCTAGGATTTCCTTAAAACTAATTTGAATTCACTTTTTCATACTTTATTTCTCTTTTCCTCTCTCTTTTTCTCTTTTTTTTTCTCTATTTTCACAAAACCTAGCAGAAAAATAAGTTGAAATCGGTCACGGGGCCTATCTATAACAAATTGACACACGTGTGTTGATCAGATATGGCTAGACAAAGAGACAAATTTTATACTATTTATGAGCACTTAACAAACTTGCATTAGGCACCAACAGCTTTATCTCAACATGCTTGAGTATTACTAATAAGTACCTCAGGTGTGACTATTTTATCGAATATATACTCATATGTTAATTACACGTATGTTAGACGTTACTCAAATTTAACTTACTTTGATCTAACACTAAATTTTTAATATGAATCCACAATTAACCTCATAATTCATCAATTTACATAAACTTAGAATCTTTAACATCAATTTACATACGTTGATTAGATGTACATCAGACGCTACTCAAATTTAACTTATTTTGATCTAACACTAAATTTTTAATATGAACCCACAATTAACCTCATAATTTATCAATTTACATAAATTTAGATTTATAGTTTTGATTTTTTGGTATAAATTTTATAGTTTTAATTAAATAAGAACTATTATAAATAGTTGACAAAATATATTTGAGTATACCTTAATATATTATTTATAAATTAAAGATTGAACCTAACATTCACTGGTCAAAAAAGTAACATTTGACCCAAATTATAAAAAATAATATATTGCCGGCCCATACATAGGTCATAAATAGTAGCCCATGAACTTTGATTATGTGAAAGTAATTATAATTTGATTTTTGATATTCAACTTTTATTAGTGTGGTCATCATCGATCCTTAATTCATATATTTTTAGATGACTTTTGCATATTTTATCGCATGTTTGACATTTTTAAAATTTTAGTTTTCGATCATGATTATTATTGTTTATATGTTCACTAACTATATCCACATATATAAAATTATATATACTTTACTAAACATCAGATTTACTCCTATTATCTTTTATTAATATTTTAGGTTAGCAAACTTGGATGTAACTTGTTGGGATTTTTGATGCTGGGAAGATTTTCCAGAGAAATAGTTTTAGGATGTTTTAGATATATTTTGATTTTTTAGATTTGGAGTTTGTTATTTTGGTGTTGGATAATGTTAAAATCTAAATTTGCTGTTCATACATCAACAAAACAAATCAGCAAAACAATTCATATGCATCAGCGAAGTTCAGCACAAGCGCAGAGTTCAACTGACTGCTTTGTATCAGCAAAGCATTTGCTTTGTATGCACAGTTCAAAGCAAAGTGCAGCAGCAATCAATTGTAGGGTTGCGAGTCAATTGTTGGATTCCGGGTCATTTCCGTATAGATCCAAACTCATTTGACGTACTGTTCAGTGGTTTTTATACTATAAGTATAAAAACATACACGTTTTATGGTAAACTACTTACATTTTTTGAGACTTAGGGCACCATCTTTAAGAAAAAAAGAAGAGAAAAAGTGAGAAAGGAAAAAGCGGAAGATTAAGTATCTAATTGAGTTTCAAATTGTATTCCAATTTTCATCAACCTTGGATACGCTATTTTTTAAGTTGAGAAAAATATTTTACCAGTTATATTTTCTACTCTTTCATCTTATATTCATTGTTACTCTGTCTATTTGTTACAAAGTGTCTAGTCCTTATATTTGTGGAATTTGTGTAATCGAACTGATTGCATAGTGAATATATTTCGAATATATTGTCTCGCAGTTTTTCCTTCTCATTTTTAAGAGGGTTACATATTATATCATTATTGGTGATTGTGTATTTGTTATGAATTATTGATTATTTTTTCATAGTTTAAATAAGCGATTCGAGTACCAACATCAATCACGTGCATCTGGTCAAGCATTGGCATTATTGTTACAGCAAATGTATCAGTAGCTATAGCATCAGAAAATATAACAGCAGAAGTTGCGGTCATATAATTTCCTTATAGCAGTGCAATGTTTTATTCACAACAAATGCAACAGCTCATCATCACAGATGTTGCTGTCATTATCAGAAAATACCAACTACTGTCACTAAATCCTTCATCACAATAGCTCAACTGATGCATCTTACATTCTGTTATGTATCATAGCAACAACAGCTCTACTAAATTCTGCTGTCAGCAATCCAAGCAATTGAATCGACAATATTTGATTGGTTGATTCTACAAAGGCACGGATCTGTACACAGTTGATTGGTTAATTATCAATACACACGGATCAGTTATTAGAAGAAGTGCAAATCATGTTTATTATGTTTCAGCTTATTATATAAACTTAAACATAGAATTGATACATTTTTGTGTTTTCATTGAATGGCTAAGATTAGCCTAGTACTAGTTGACGACTACAATATAAGTGGTTGTTATCTAATGGCTAAGGTTTGGTACATTTTTGTGTTTTCATTTTTGTGTTTGCTATCTAATGGTTATAACTAGTTGACAACTACTATATAATTAGTTGTTTTACTCATTATACAAACAAGTTCCTGAATTAATAAACTACACAAATAGCCATAGGGCTGATTATTTTCATGGCATTTTTCATTTCTATATTCCAGTTTATGTGCAGCACTTTCATACATCTGCTCTTCTGCTTCACTATTTTGCCGTGGACTAATTTTGTGTATAGAAGCTTCATGCTCTCTGCTTCTCATTATTTAGCCGCCTACATTTTTTCTGCACCTTAACATTAGGATTTCAAATTTAAATCAGCATAAATGCATCAATGTATAAGAGCAGTAGCCTCCTACTTCAAGAACTGATTTCAGATTATCATTAGCATCATGTTCAGATCTTAATGACAGAAACTTTATTATTTCGGGTCACCTCTTTTAACATACTTCTGCGCATATATTTTAGTTTTGATGTCTCCAATTTCCAACAAGGTATCAAAGCTAATTTCATATAGATAATTTGTATGTTTGACCGTGAACCTTGAATTTATTTTTTTATTATTAAATATTAGATATTTTGTTATTAGGTTTGATGATATTTTTTCTTACTTATAATTATTAGTTAATTAGGTGATGAGATATTTGAACCTTTTTCGGATGCGGCTTTTAAATTCTGGGTTTTGTCATAATTCACTTGATGGGTCCAACAGTACTAAGGATCGACCCAAGTCTAAGTTAGGCCCATCAATGAAGAGAGGCCCCATGAGAACCAAAACCCAAAAAGCTTAAAAGATAGGCCTAGACACAACAATGCATAGTAGGCCAATGGAGACAAGGGCTGGCATGTCTAGTAGTAGCCCCTATGACACAGCCAATCATAATGGAGAAGCCCACCATCCTAACTAGTGTAGAGGCTGCCAACGCAGACGCCTGCTATTGGTGGCCATGGTCAATAATCAGAGAAAGTGTTGTTGCTGTCAGGCCACTACCGCCATCAGCAGGCCTCGATGAATTGCCTGCCAGAACGGTGAGGTGTATATTAGTAAGAACCATTCACGGTCGCACCACCACCATAAAAAGACAACTAACATGTCGACCACGACCATTTCTGGGACAGATCAGTGAATCCTAGCAAGTCACATATTATGAGCTTTGGTGCCAACGCCACTGCTACAAAACATTACAAATGTCCTTTGCCATCACAGGCAAAAGGAGAACCGAAATCGACATATGGAGCTCAAAAAAAACCAAGCTCTCTTTCGATCACACAGCTCTTACTCTCTCTCTCTCTAAAATTCTCAAAACTATTCCCAGTTGAGTGCATCACTGAAGTCCAATCCCCCATTAGCTCACAAAGCCGCACCCAATCGAGTGCATCGCCAAATCTTAGCCCTCCGCCAGCATTGAAAGCCGCTCTCTAGTGAGTGCATTCTCAAAGCCGCTCCCTGCTGAGTACATTCTCATAGCCGCTCCCTATTGAGTGCATTATCAAATCTGCTCCCTATCAAATGTATTTTCCATGTCGTTTCCTGTCGAGCGCATTATAGGAGCCCAATCCTCCATAAACCTCACTTTTTTCCTCACAAGTGCATTCACGTATTTTCTTATATTCTCCTTAAATCTTTCTATCTGTTGAGAAAAACTTCTAACTTGAGCGTCGGAGGATAAATCGGGGAATGAGTCTCACCAATCCTCTGATCCTTTATTTGTTGTTTGTGATGTACATGACTCAAATTAATAGAGACGGAGACCGGATTTACTTGAATTCGAGCTAACTTAGAAGACCCAACAGCTCCTTAATCCATACAACCCGAATTTAGAAACGTATCAAAACTGTTTAACAATATTTGTTGTAAGATCACGTTTAGGAATTTAGGTTGGGATTAAATTAGTTGTTGAACTATTTTATCTGTGTTTTGATTAAGTTCTAACTATAATATGATTTGATTTCGTATTTTGGGATGGGAATGTGACACTTTGGATCTGTGATAATATCACCAGTAAGGGCCAATATAACAGATATGGCTATTGTAAGGTACTGATTCCCAGGATACGGTTAAAATATAGTAATTGGGAGATAACTAAGTTAAAATAAGTGAATCAAGGTTAAAGAACATGGAAGGAATCAAATTGAAAAGCCCAAGGATCCAGAATTAACATTATCAGGAACCAAAGTTGTAAACCATAAAATGTTAATTCATAAATAAGATTTTGGGTTAGAATGGTCAAAACGGGTCTCGAACGGTGAAAATACGATGTGAGCTTGCTGCAGGCTTGATGTGGGCCTAACACGCACCCTCCGTGGGCTCGAGCCCACAGTAAGCGCAGAATCCAGTAAGGCTGCACTCGCCACCTACTCACAGTATAATCGAGCGCAGCCCGGGAAGTAAAGCTGCGCTTGTCGCGCGCTCGAGCACCAATGCGCGTACAAGCCATGTCTGCTTCTTTTTTAATCCATTGGGGATGCGTTTTGGGGGAAGGAAAAGGCAACGTTCGGGTAGAGAGAGAGAGGAGGGAGAAGAGAGAGAAGTGGCCAAATGGAGGCCTTCGGGACGGATTCTGGCTTTGAGCTAGTTAGAGAAATCGTAGAGCACGTCGAGGCAAGTACATCCATACTATTTTCTTCCGTTTTTGTTGATTTTCATTCGATCACCTTCGGGTTTTTTTATCCCGATACCTAATCCCATGCATGTATTTGTAAAACTCAAGACTCTAGCATGCATATATATGAATTGCATGTCCAAATTTGAGAAATTATACCATATTTTGCCCAAAAACCCCAATTATGTTCGTGAAATCCTAACCCCACATCCGGGTGGTTTTGACTTCTGATTTTTGGGGTTTTTGCATGAATTAGGACTAGAATATGATTACCCATATCCCCCAAATGATAATTTATCTATTGGGTACCCGTTTTGGTGGAATTATGTGAATTTCCGTTCGGTAAAACCCTAACCCGCACCCGGGTAGTTTTGAGCATCAATTTTTGGGGCTTTTGATTTATTTGGGATTAGAATATGATTATGCATGAATTGGGTAAGTTAATTTGCCGATTGGGTATCCGAATTTGTGACAATTGGTGGAATTCTGTTCGCGAAGCCTTTAACCCACACCCGGACACCGTTTGGGCTTCAATTTGGGATTTAATACATAAATTGACTTAGGATTATAGTTACCCATGCCTTGGGTTTGATAAATTATCTGTTGGATGTCCGAAATACCAAGAATTAATTGATTAGTGCATATGTGCACTGTTCACGAGCACCGTTCACATGCACTGTTCACTCGAGTTAAATGATCAATTTTGCGTGATTTCCATATATTTAATTGTTAATAAAGTTACATATATGATTGCATGTGTTTAATTGCTTATCTCGAGAACTATACTCGATAACTAATGATAAAGATAATTATTAAATGGAAACCCCAAAAGTTGAATTGGACTCTCCATAATAAGTATTTCCTACAATACAATAATCGTATATGCAAATTGAATCATGAAAGGATTTCAATCCAAATGAAAGATTAAGATTGAACAAAGTATGCGGAATGGGGGAAACCTCAATTGAAATGCGAATGAATCGATTCCCCTGTCAGAGTTATTGGGAATGAACTATTCAAATGGAAGATAATAATCGTATGCGTGATCAACGGGGAGTCCACATTGTGATATGTGAAATATGACATGGAAATGTGACTCTCCTGAATGGAGATGTAAATCGAAATGGATATGGAGCACTTCCCCTCAAAGGAAAGATTAATAATGAAATTAGGACCATGGACTTATGTTGTTGGGTAGAATTCTCTAGCTTACAACGTCCATCATTGTGTGAACCCAAGGAATACTTGGCCACGTATTCTGGCCGCTCATGGGAGCGAGTGATATTCGTGATACACCTTAGGATATTATTGTGGAAGAACGATCATTGCCCTGGTCCGCGGGGGATATGGGGTGAATTGAGATAGCCGAGTGTTGCAGGCCGAAAATGTAGCCGATGGACGATTGCTACAGACCTAAAGTATAGCCGTGTGCTTTAGAATGTGTGGTAGACGCATTCCTTTCCTTGTACTCTCACATCGTTGGTTAGTATGGCCTACTGACCCTGGTTCGCAAAGATAATTAATTATGTGCAAATCATAATCTAAAAACGAAAAGTAAGCTATATACCAGAGCATTCCTAATCATATCCATGTGAAATGTATTTTCTTCATGCTTATGTGACAGACCAGATTATTCTCCATTGAATAACCTCCGTCAATGGCTACACACACTCTAAAGCCCATAATTAACCTATGGACTCTACAGAAAATCCAACAGAGTTTCCTCTGTAACTGGACGAAAATCAAACGGTACAACCTGTGCAAATATCCTGTACAAGCACACACCATATCAAAAGGCTTAACTCAAAGCCTACAACACGCCACACAGGATTACACATCTACCATATCATCCATGACTCCAATACAGTACTTCTATCTACTATACTGGATCTAGACAGATGTCATCTAATGAAACCAAACTCAAAACATATATATACAGACGCGGAAGCATAACTAAATCATCAAAAATACGGAAACATAACAAAACCATAAAACAATAACTATAACGAGCCACGCTCAACCCCGAGTGGCCATCCACAATCCGATCCAACTCTAAGTCCAAATCCTTCTGCACTCGTCGTCCAGCCAGCCTCAATAAGCAGGCCTCTCCTTGCTCTAACCAATCCGGTGCCAGCTCTAAGTGTTCTCATTTGAAAGGAAAAGAACAACAGCAAGAGTGAGCTAACAGCTCAGCAAATGTAATCATAAACACCCCTCCAAGATATGTACAAGAACTGAAACGAGAGGGAATACATGCACTCTCCATAATCAAGAAATAGGAGAGGGAACAGGAACAACTGGGATCACTTGATTCCTACCCTTCTCACGATTACACTGATTGGTCACCATTCGGATTCATTTGATTCTCACGGTTTTCATGATTACATCTTGAATCACGGGATTCGCCTGGTTCATCTTGAATAACTGGGTTCATACGATTTCTCACGGTTCATATCTTGAACATTATTCATTTTCGTTATTACATCATCTTTGCGGACCCCGGCTAGTAAACCGTACTAGCCAACGATGCGAGAGAACGAGGATAGGAATGTGTTCGCTACACATTCTAAAGCCACGGCTACTATTTTAAGTCGATAGCACACGACCCTCGGTTACATCCATGCAACAATCATCACAGACGACTACATCTCAATATGTAGCGATGACAGACACACCCCACAACACCGGGGTCCAGGGCAATCTTTGTCCTTCCACAGTAGTTTCCTAAAGCGTACCACAGGCATCACCTGCTCCCACGAGTGGCTGGAATACGTGGCCAAGTATTCCTCGGGTTCACACCGCGATGGACATGGTATACTAAAGAATACTACACATACGACTCAGGGTCTTAGTTTCGAGATTAGGTTCAACACTTGGAGAGGGAAACCCACATTTACCACACACACAATCACATCTCGGGAAAATCTCATTCCCATCACAATCATCTCCAACCGGGAGATTACATCATCAAACACATCTCCATCCAAGAAATTACATCATCACAAGCTCAATGTGGATTCCCTTCCATTCACGTCACGGTTCACAATATCCAATGGGACTCATTTTCCTTAATCACAATCCATGGAACTCAATTCCCTCAATCACAACAAGTCATCCAAGTTCATGAAAGAGGTTAGATTCTTACCTCCGATGATCACATATCACTTTGGAACCTCCGGGACTCATCCCTTGCTTCCAGCACACGGATACACGTATCGGAGCTTACATTTGCGTTTAAACATTTAAACGTTATATCAATAACAATTATGGAAGCATAACACTTATATTTCTCATTTCATTTTCGCGGTGATCATGATCGGATCTCATTTTGAACACTCGGATGCCATACACGGTTCGATACTTGGAAATTGGACGTCCGGTGGATTCGTACACAAACTTGATACACGGGATTTCACATTTGAGTTCGATTTAACTTAACACGAGGGTGGAAGTATGCAACTTCCCATTCATTTTTGGATTATCCACAATGGGGAACTTTTAAGGCTCCTGGATGCCACGAACGGGTCAAATCTTACGGGATTCGGCATTCGGTCGATATATACACACAATTGGAACACGGGGATTCACATTCTAGGGTCATTCCATCATTTTCGAAGGTGACAAAGCGTAATTATAACCTCCGGTCTCGGGTGAACTGTAACAGCGCCCATTTAGAGGGTTTGGACACCACGAACGGGTCGAAACGTGCAAAATTGAACCCGCGGCCGACATATATGTATCATTGGGACGTGGGGATTCACATTTTGAGGTCAATTTCATGATACACGGCCGGAAAATGGGAAATCCCCAATTTTTGTGGGTTAGGGTTTCGGTGAAACCAAACCGGACGAAACAGACACGATTCGGCCAAACAACTACGTATTTACTAACCCATACTCATGGGTTTCGAGATTCTACCGTTCACCGTGGGTATCGACACAAAATACCCAATGAAAATACATCAAACATCGAAAGAGAACGAGAAGTGGGTATGAGAACACTTGCCTCGACGCGTGCTTTCACTTCTATACCTGGCTCTCGGACGGATCTGGACTCTCGGGCCTCGATCTCCTTCCTTCTCTCTCAAGGATCGATGCCCTCTCTCTCTCTAAAACCCTAAACCCATGCGAGAATGAGAGGAGAGAAGGCACGACGGGTTTTTATACTGCGCGCACCGCTCGAGCGGGCTCGCCACAGGTCTTCCCCCGCTCGCTCCGCTCGAGCGGAAAGCTAGCGACCCTGCTACTGGTTTTTCCGTTCAAGCGCCCAGCAGGCGCAAGCCTGTTGGCAGGGCTTCAGCAGCCCTGACCCGAATAATTTTTTTGATTTTTCTTCCGACACCAAACCTTAATCTTTCCATAGAATTAGTATTGATCATCATCATACTAATCACCTCATTATTATCAAGTTCTTAAATTCGGAACCTCACAGCTTACGTCTTTCTTGTCTATTCCGGTCTATATTGATAATCGTTTAATTATGATGTACTTTTTGGGCTTTTTAGCTCACCCTTGCCTCTCCTTGTCTCCAATTTAGTACATGTTTATTATCCGACGAGTCAGAGTAGAGGCTAGAAGTGGAATAAGTATTAGATTCAGAAGACCATATTGAAGACTTAGAACTTGTAGTTAAATTTACGTTTGAATAAAAAAGTGTAAGTATATGTATATTCTTTTTTTGAAAGGATTGATATATACAATATAAAATGACTGATGATTGGACAGCTTATCATTGTGTTGGATTTATTTATACTTCTACAGGTTGTATATGAATTTGTGAACAAGTATTTAGTGGCATCTCTTAAATCCAACATAGTAGTTTAGATGTGCTGTGTTGGAGCCATGGATGTTATGACAATTGTGGTTCTGTGTATTGTGTTGTAGGCAAAAATATTGAATTTGGATAGTTGTGTACTTGTGCAGGTTTATTCTAAACAGGTTTTATTTTTAGTTTTTGTTCAATTGTAGATGAAATTCTGCCAAAATTTTTACAGAATTTATAATATTAAATTGTGGATATTAGTTTATGATATTATTGACAGAGGTTATTTAAAAAAAATAACCTGGTCCGTCATAATTAGTATCAGAGAAAAAGAGATGCCTTAGGTTTGATCTGAATTATATGCGGAAGCTTAGGATTAGTTAAATTTTGGCTGAAATAGGTAGATTAAGGTATAGAATGATTAAGTTAGAATAGTTTGAGGTATCTTAGTTTACCCAAACTAGACTAGATTTCATTGGAACTTAGCGTTTAAAGCCAGTTGATATCGAATGTGGGCCTAGGTTGATACACTTAGGTTTGAGGATTCCGGCTAATCTGTTCTACGTTAAGGCAAGATGAAGTAGTTAGGATTCGAGAAAATGCTTAAGTCTTGGCTTTAAGGATTTAATTTTGAAATGCGTCAATCTTAACCCCTCCCTCTAATTTAATTATTGGGGGTTTATAATCTTATGATGTTGGTGGTCATAGGAAGTAACATGATTTTTAGGCAAGGGATTTCTCATGGTAGTGGTCGACTGTGAGGTCGAGAGGAGCTGTAAGGAAGCACCTTGAGGTTTTAATTTCATTAGTGCAGACTTAGTGCTTGAATTGATCGGTGTTGATTTGAGGCCTAGGTTAATTGGTTTTGGTTCAATGTTTAGGCTTGATCGGCTGTGGATTAAAGTTCTGAGGCTAGTAATATGCTAAGAATGGTTGCCTGATCCACCTAACAAGCATGATGAATAACGGTTAAGTGTTTGAATTCTAAGTAACTCAGATTCTATGAAAATTAAGACATGGATTATAAGTATTGAAATGGTGTTTGTGGTAACCTAATGCTCGAGAAGATAAGAAGTATTATAGGACATCTGCATGGGTGTTCTTTAACCAATAAGGTATTCTTTCCGATAAGATAAGAAGTATTATCCTAATTATAGTTTAATTTGATCGCAAGATTGTGGAATGTCCTTATCCATAGATGGACGGTGAAGAGGTCCAGTGTTTTGAATCAGGGTTCAAAGGTGTTAACACAAGATATTTAGTGTTGCTTGTCATGATAAGAGGTAAGTCTCTTAGGTTTAATATTGTAGCCTGGTATCGTTTTAGAGATTTAGAGCCTATGTTTGCGTTGTGTTTTCGAGTTATGTGTAATTGGAGGACCTAGACTTTGCAATAACAACAAAGACGACCCAGTATTCAGGAGGATAAAAGATATATCAAGGTGGATGTTCATGGATGAATTTTGGATAATGTCTTCCTGAAGAGATTTTGGGAGTATGATCTAAGTCATAGATAGCTGGGTTGCTGGATTGAGGATTGTTTGTATCCTCTGGGCAGGCAGTGAAAAAGTATAGTACCTTGGATCGGAGTTTTGGTGATGATGGCATATAAAGAAAATGTGTTGACTACTGTGATGGAAGGAGAGATTTCTTGATTTTGATATCACAGTACTGGTATCGTTGGGATTCCAAATATATATAATTTTATGATTCCTAAGTTTATTTGTATATTTAAGGATCTAGGTTTTATGCAAACGGTATTGAGGTTTGTGACATTTTCTTGGGTTCGAAGATACGATTGATCACGCCGAATTGACTTATTTTGAGGTATCAAGTCCTAATCTAATTTTAGTGGTAGTTAGTGGGCGGACTGCTGCACTAGGGTGGATTGGACTGGTAAAGAGATAACATTCTGCAATGGGATTGTGGGATTTGAAGTATAAGTCTGAATTGATCAAGGTATCAGGAGATTAACGTCGTATTTCCTGTAAATCATTTAATGAGGATTTGCGCTAAATAAAATTTGTATATGCGGCCACATCTAGAGGTAATTTTGTGGTCACTGAAGGGTTTTGGTCATATGAATATTTGAGAATGTTATCAGAGGGAAGATTAATCTGATTTATCTCTTGATCGGTAATTCAAGATTGTGTCAAAACCGACGTCGATCGATAAGGATTCCATTCAAAGCCGAGGAAGCATTGGTTTTGCATCGTTGTGGAATGCTCTAGAACCCCCAAGATAAATAAGACAGACCGATAAGATTGTTCATGGATGTTGAAAAAAAATGGGGTTGCTTATAAGATTAATGATTTGATAAGCGGACCTTGTGAATAAATAGGTAAATTATTTAGTCTGTTATAAAGGCTTGATGATTTCTAAGATTGATTCATGTCTATAATGTTGATGATTGTGAGAAATTGTGAATTATGTCCGTGGCAGCATTTGGGATAAGGATTCAACAGTTGCAAATTTTGGTAATACCATTTGGGTCTGAAGAATTGTTGGCATTTCAGTGGGTATAATTGAATGGATAATTCAGTCACGTTTGGGTTAATTTTGTAAAGGCCTTATCGAGGAATTTGTAGGATCGTGGGGGATGTGTGAACTTGTTTTGAGGATGGTATTTTAAATTAGGAAGCTACTAGTAGTGTGCTCAGTTGAGAAAGGAGGTGAGTGGATTAAGAAAAATGTATGATCGACCTATGGATTTTTTTCGATGGTGCGAGTGTGGTCCCATAGAGACTTGAGCAATGGCCTGGTTGGGAAGGATTGATTGAGGTCGTGAAAGCGTTCGTTTCTTTGGGGATTAGGTTAATTCAAAATTGTATTCGTTAAGGTGTTCCTTGAGATCCTGCAATGATTGTGGGGCATTTGGCTTCGAGGCGTTCAGTGCTCGTTGGGATGAGATGCACAAACATCGCTTCTAAGGAATGAAGGGTGAAGTGATGATTAAGTCATGTGGATTGATCCCTGATGGATCCAATGAATTGTAAAGAAGAAGATCTAGGATTAAGATTTTTCTGCAACGTGTGTGGGTGGATACTTTGGATTGAGTGGGGGAGAAATCCACGATTAGAGTTAGTCCACCCATGATTGGAGTTAATAATTGAGATTTCTGTTCAAGGATTTATGGGTGGCACTTTTGGAATTGATTAGAGACTAAAGATTCTAAGGATCCAAATATTGATGTCATAAGAAGCCGACAATCATGTGACAATGTGAACGGTTAAATTTGCTTAAGGATTTAAAAGATGAATCTCGGTGTCTTTGAGGGAAAGCAAATATTAGTGTCACTAACTTACTATTGATTTGGAATATTTTCAATATTTAGTAGGAAATGTATCCAGAGTGTTGAGGCTTCGAAAGTTATTAGATAAGAAGTCCTTGTGGTTTTGCTTCGGGAATTGTTAAAGTGGCAAGGACTTTGAGTTTTGAATGATCGTGGATTATTTTCAAGGATGATCCATTTATCGCAAATTGGGTAATGTATATGAATCAATTAGAAAGGTCAATGGTATGCCAACAAGATAATAAAATTGTTGAGCATTCAAGTTCTGAGACTCAAGTAGTGGTTCAGAGGCCATGCCAAATTTTGAGGCCAATTGTGTGTTTTAAGCTAGTCGTAATTGAGGATTAAAGACTTCGCCTTAGTTGTGTTAATATTTTGGGACTTTTTAGGTTATAGCTGAGGTAACCTAGGTATTTGCTCTGAATCCTGGAATGTGAGAACTGTATGAGGGTTTTGATGCTATAATAAATGGTTAATTAGAGTAGCGCAACAGAAGTAGATAACTCTTGATCTAAGAGATTTGGAAAAAGGTTGACATTCCAAGTGAATAACCATTTCAGGGCTTAGGATGCATCGAAGTAAGAGGTTGAATACTGGTCAAAAATATCATATTAAGTTAGGAAATTAACCAATCAAATGACTTAGTTTTGAAATTGGAAGGATTATTATGATGTTCCTATGTATCTAAGACTGAGGAAGTAAAATTGTGATTGGGTTCAATTATTATGTGGGATCAAGAATTTGCCTTATGATTAGACCTCAATCTCAAATCAAGTAAGAACCATTAAATATAAAGAAGTAAAATAATTCAATTGGTTAAAGTTCTTTAGGATGGATTTGGTGACTTAGGAAAGTAAGAAGAAATTTGGAGAGATGACGCTTTTATTTATTGAAACCTTGAGGTTCATTAAATTTTGATGACGAAATTTCTATAAGTGGGGGAGAGTTGTAAGGTACTGATTCCCATAATACGGTTAAAATAAATGGTAAGATTCTAAACTCCAAAATATAGTAATTGAGAGGTAACTAAATTAAAATAAGTGAATCAAGGTCAAAGAGCATGGAAGGAATCGAATTGAAAAGCCCAAGGATCCGGAATTGGCATAATCAGGAACAAAAGTTGTAAACTATGAAATGTTAATTCGTAAATAAGATTTTGGGTTTTAAATTATGATAATCTTGACTTGTTAAGGTTATATAATCAAAAGTAGGGTCCAAAGGTGTGAATAATTGGATTAGAATGATCAAAACAGGTCCCGAACGGTGAAAACGCGATGTGGGCTTGCTACAGGCTTGACGCGGGCTTGACCCGCGCCCTCCGTGGGCTCTAGCCCACGGTGAGCGCAGAATCCAGTAAGGTTGCGCTCACAGAGTGCTCACCCCGTGCTCGAGCACTGCCCGGGCAGTAAAGCTGCGCTCGCCAAGTGCTCGCCGTGCGCTCAAGCGCCAATGTGCGTACAAGCCGCATCGGTTCTTTTTTAATTCGTTGGGGACACGTTTTGGGGGAAGGAAATGGCAACGTTCAGGTAGAGAGAGAGAGGAGGGAGAAGAGAGAGAAGCGGCCAAACAGGGGCCTTCGGGACGAATTCTAGCTTCGAGCTAATTGGAGAAATTGTAGAGCACGTCGAGGCAAGTACATCCATACCATTTTCTTCCGTTTTCGTTGATTTTCGTTCAATCACCTTTGAGTATTTTTGTCCCGATATCCAAGCCCATGCATGTATTTATAAAACCCATGACTCTTGCATGCATATATATGAATTCATGTCCAAATTTGAGGAATTATGCCAGATTTTGCCCAAAAACCCCAATTACGTTTGTGAAACCCTAACCCCACATCCAGGTTGTTTCGGCTTCCGATTTTTGGGGCTTTTGCATGCATTAGGACTAGAATATGATTACCCATATCACCCATAAGTTAATTTGTCAATTGGTTACCCGATTTGGTAGAATTATACGAATTTCCATTCGTGAAACCCTAACCCCACGCCCGGGTAGTTTTGAGTTTCGATTTTTGGGGCTTTTGATTTATTTGGGACTAGAATATGATTATGCATGACTTGGGTAAGTTAATTTGCCGATTGGGTATCCAAATTTGTAAAAATTTATGGAATTCCATTCGTGAAGCCTTTAACCCACACTCGAACATCATTTGAGCTTCAATTTGAAATTTAATGCATAAATTGACTTGGGATTATAGTTACCTATGCCTTGGGTTTGATAAATTACAGTTGGATGTCCGAAATATCGTGAATTAATTGATTAGTGCATATGTGCACTATTCACATGCGTTGTTCATCCGAGTTAAATGAGGAATTTTGCATGACTTTCGTATATTTAATTGTTAATAAAGTTGCATATATGATTGCATGTGTTTAATTGCTTATCTCGAAAACTGTATTCGATAACTAATGATAAAGATAATCATTAAACGAAAACCCCAAAAGTTGAATTGGACTCTCCATAATAAGAATTTTCTACGTTATAATAATCGTATATACGAATTGAATCGTGAAAGGATTTCAATCCAAATGAAAGATTAAGATTGAACAAAGTATGCATGAGAAGAGAAACCTCAATTGAAATGCGAAAAAATCGATTCCCCAATCAGAGTTATTGGAAATGAACTATCCAAATGGAAGATAATAATCGTATGCGTGATCAGCGGGGAGAAAATGAATATGAACTATCATATATGAAATATGATATGGAAATGTGACTCTCCTGAGTGAAGAAGATGTAAATCGAAATGGATATGGTGGACTTCCCTTCAAAGGAAAGATTAATAATGAAACCAGAACCATGGACTTATGCTGTTGGGTAGAATTCTCTAGCTTACAACGTCTATCACGATGTGAACATAAGGAATACTTTGCCACGTATTCTGGCTGCTCGTGGGAGCGAGTGATATTCGTGGAACGCCTTAGGATACTACTGTGAAAGAACGGTGATTACCCTGGTCCCCGGGGGATATAGGGCGAATTGAGATGGTCGAGTGCTGCAGTCGTAAAATATAGTCGATGATCGAGTGTTTCAAACCTAAAATGTAGTCGTGTGCTTTAGAATACGTGGCAGACACATTCCTTTCCTCGTTCTCTCACATCGTTGGTTAGTACGACCTACTCACCCTGGTCCGCAAAGATAATTAATTATGTGTAAATCATAATCTAAAAAGAAAAAGTAAACTGTATACCAAAGCATACCTAATCATATCCATGTGAAATGTATTTTCTTCATGCTTACGCCTTTCTTGTCTATTCTGGTCTATATTGATAATCGTTTAATTATGATATACTTGTTGGGCTTTTTAGCTCACCCTTGCCTCTCATTATCTCCAATTTAATACAGGTTTAATACCCAATCGGTCGGAGTAAATGCTAAAAGTGAAATAAGTATTGGATTCAGAATACCATGCTAAAGACTTAGAACTTGTAGTTAAATTTACTTTTGAATAAAAATGTATAAGTATATGTATATTCTTCTTTTGGAAAGATTGATACAAAATGATCGATGATTGGACAGCTTAGTTTCCATTTTGTTAGATTTATTTATATTTCTGCAGGTTGTATATGGATTTGTGAACAAGTATTTAGTGGCAAATCTTAGATCCAACATGGTAGTTTAGATGTGCTGTATTGGAGCCATGGATGTTATGACAATTGTGGTCATGTGTATTGTGTTGTATGTAAAAATATTAAATTTGGATAGTTGTGTGCCTGTGTAGGTTTATTTTAAACATGTTATATTTTTTATTTTCGTCTAATTGTAGAGAAAATTCTATTAAAATTTTTACAGAATCCATAATATTAAATTATGGGCATTAGTTTATGATATTATTGACGGAGGTTATTTAAGAAAAATAACTTGGTCCGTCACAGCTATAATTGTTTACATATAAACAAAAATTATACACTACTAATTAAGACCCGTAGGTAAGCTATTTAGAAGTTATTCCTATATAGATGGGATTAAACGTAATTTTTCTGACCAATGAATGTTAAATTCAATATTCAATTTATAATTAATTTATTAAGATATATTCAAATAAATTTTATTAATTTTTAACTGTATTTCTTGTCAAATCAAAATAAAAAAATCTATATCAAATAATAAAAAAATGAATTTTCTTAAATTTATGAAAAACCAAATAATAATTATAAACTTTAAAATTGAGCATTTTGTTAAAAGGCTTGGATAAAATGACATGCAATATCAATTAGGCACAGTTTTATAATTTTGAAACAAATATTTCAAATATAGGTAATTAAAAGAAGCAATTATATCCAAAATTTACCCCATAGATAGCAATTACAATGTCATAATACACAAATTGAAAATCGGCAATTATAGTAGTTGTTCCTTTTCCTAATTCCTAGAGTGGCAAGCAGCCCTTGACCTAGCTCAGAGTATGAATTTTTTTATAAATATATATTTTTATTTTAAATAAAAATAAAGTTTAAAAATAGTTTCAATAGGTTATATATTTATATGATAAATAATTTTATATAAAAAATTTTCATTTAAATATTTACTTAGGTAGTTTTTTAATTTATATGGCATAATTTTTAAATATTTTATATTTTAGGTTTTTATATAAATATAAATTTTTAAATAAAAATATTTAAAAATAAAAAATATTCATATCTCAACTCAATTTGGATTATGAATAGGAATAGTTTTAGTCTTGGTGATCAGTCTATGTTTAGCTCGACCTAACTATGCAATAAAAAATTATCTAAATGGCCCATATTTGACCCAAATTTGATCTTAATCAAGTTTAGTTAGAAATTTGTGTAAATAGAAATATTATCTTCATATAATTATTGTTGGCTAATTAGGAACAGAAAAAGGGCATTGGTTTTTTATTCCTTATTTGGAATTGTTATTTCTGTTATTGGAATAATCAAATTATGAAATAATAATTTCACTAAGATTAAGGCAGAAATTAAATTTCTATTCAATTTTCATTTCATCTTATCAAATATTATTTTTAAGTGTCTGAACTTATCTAACATAACTGGCTAAACTTAATTTGTAGTTCTCTTCACAGCTTCCAATCCTTCCAATAGCTGACTAAGGGGGTGGCCTAAGGAAGGGATATGACACCGTAGTAAGGGCTTTTTAATTAGTTAGTGAGGTCTCTCAATAAAAATCTCATCCTCCAACTCCTCCTTTTAACTTGCTGGTTGTATGTTGGATCATTAATGTAAAGTGTCACCTCATTTCAAGTGGTTATGTCACCACTCCTTACTCGACTTGGGCCACATCCCCTCCCCCACTTTAGATAATAAATTTGATAATAAAATTAAAAAGTGAATATCAGAAAAAAGAAATAAGCAAAGTAAAGATATGCAGGCAATTACTAGTCATGAAAATGGAAAAGGCCTTGATTTATTTTGGAGTAGGGCCTTCTTCATTCTTTCATTTCGATGCCCCCCGTCGTCGTCGCTGCATAACAAGTGATAAAATTCTCCAACGCATTCTAGGACTTTTTCAGATTACCACTAATTTGAGTTAGTTTTATCATATAGCAATAAAATTGAGTTGCTTTTATTAATTGAAAGAATATATAGATCTAAAAAAGAGAAAAGAAGAAGCTAATGTGCAAATTTTTTAATTAGAATTTTTGCCAATTAAGATGTAATTAATGTTTTACACTACTGTTTCATTGGCAAAATTTACTCCATCTTTTAAGTATAGAATAAATTAAAAGATCAAAGGTATGTTAGGGTTTGACACCCGGATCCACCCGATCCAGTAGTAGCAAAATATTCGAACCTTTCGTCATCGTCAGCCACGATTTAGTAGGAACAAAGGATACAAGAGATGCATAGTATTTTTTTATGTGAAAATCGCTTCTTAACTAAGGAGAAAAACCACGAAATATAAAGTCCACCACTAAATCCACTATATAAAATATGGTTACAAAAATCTCGAGATAGAATATAATAACCCACACTGACTATACAAGTTCCCTGAACATTGAGAATAAGAAAAACCTCTTCATAATAAGGAAATTCACTTTCCCTCTTATCTCACTGTTTTTCTTTTCTCATTCATCTCACTGTGGTTTTTTTTACTCACAGACATTTTATAAATGTTGTTGAAACGGCAATCACCATTTTACCCACGCTCTCATGCGGCCGGCGCCTGGCGCCCACAGCCCTTGGTGCCCAGCACCCTTGCCCCTTGGTGTTCTCACCCACTTGGTGACTTCTCACATCCTTTGACACTTCCGTGCTCTCCTTAGTGCCAAGCACCCTAACCCCTAGGTATTCTCACCCACTTAGTGACTTCTCACACCCTTTGGCACTTCCGTGCTCTCCTCGGTGTCAGGTGCACCCTTCTTGAAGCTCCTGATGAGCCTTTATAATGACCAGCTTCAAATCTACATTTGTTAACCTGGCAAGATGATTTGTCAAGCCGTCCCTGTCATTTCTACGCCTTCACTAGTTCCCGAGCTTCCTATAGACCCATGTCCAGCATGCTAGCTGCCCATGTTGTGCATGCTCTGCATTGTTCAGGCATGCCCTACAAGTTTTGAAAAACCTACAGATTTGCTGTACGGACTCAGCCGGTTAACCTTTCATTGACCGGCTGGCCGTCCTCCTGCATCAAGTCCTCGGGCCTTCATTGCATGAAGTTCTCAGACCACTGTGCCCTTTGCCATCCAGGAGTTCTTGGCCGTCCAGCACGACGCACGCCTTTAGCAGCTTATTTCCTCCTTGGGCCGTCTGTGCACCCATAGCTTCTCAGCCGTCGGCCTATCATCAGCCGTGTGCCCTGGCCGTCCATGCACCATTGCTTGTCTGCGTGCTTTTGTGCTCTTTAGCCGTCCGCGCATTATTAGAGGCGTGCACCTATTGGCCCTCCGCACGTCACCAGAGCCGTGCAAAAGCATACTTGCATCTCCTCTCACAGGCAGCCAGTTTCCATCGCGGGCAAATAGCGCATTCTTGGCGAAATAGCACAACCGGCCATTTTGCCCAATCTTGGCAAATCCTACCATCTTGGCACTTTTGACCCAACCGGCCACATTTGCCAACTTCAGCCGACCACCTCTACCACCATTGCCGGTCAACTCCGTTGACTAGAAAAATGCACCAATGCCTTTGCACGCTTTTCACCCGGCCGCCTTTTGCCACTAGCCTCCATCAACCGATCAATGGAGTTGACCAGCATTTTTCCCTTGGCAACTCCTCTTTTCGGATTTCAACGGCATCAACTGCTCTCCTGAAATCCACCGCCAACGAACTAGTTTATTGGGCTACCCATAATGGAGTAACTAATTTCAACAAAGTAAAAATAAAATTAACTAAAGTTTAAAAAAAAGAGGATGACTTTGATGACATTGCCCATAATTTATTGATTGCTCAAACTTTAATAAAACAAACTGAAGTCGCAATTAAACTGTTTATTACAAGCAAACAGAAGTTAAAAAGATATAAATTTGAGTTTTTTAATAGCAGAAATTAATGCATCATTGATTTTTTTTTTTTAATTTGATTACTCAATATCAAATTGGCTATTAAGAACCTAATCATATGCTTTTAACGGTGACACCGTATGTCAGGAATCCGCGCTAAATATCGTCAGATAGTCTTGAAAATCAGTCCTGGCTAATTAAAACTTATTCATATTTCATGTTCAATTAACAAACTATAGTAAATTTTTACAGCATATGGCTCTCTGGCCAGTTGTTGGGCAGGTACATAGGCTATTCACTAAAGTCGATATCGACCAGGTATATTAATTTTCGTTGTATCTGATCGTATTTCAACTCAACCTTAAGCAATGAATTAAGATTTTGAAGCAACGTGGGACCTTTAATGTGCCCGTTTCCAAATATTGCATTTTTATACATTAAATAAATTATGAACATCATGCTAAATATAATTTTCTAAAACAAAGATAAAATAATATATATATATATATATTGTCTTTTACAAGTTTGTTCTAAATTTCTTTAACACCAAAAATAAAAGTCTAAATTATTAAAAAACAAAAAAATTAGATGAATAAGTTGGATACGATGGTGAGATATATAGCAATACTGTAAAATCTTAAAATTTACATTACATCAGTAAGAGAACATGCGCAGGAAAAGCAACGGATACTAGTAGCTCTTCTCTGTCATGAAATTCATCACATCATATTACCCTTCCCTCCTCGATTGAGGATAATAATAATAATAATAACAATAATAATAAAGCTTCTCCGTTATTCATGCTCCATGGACATGTCCGTCTCCTCATCGTTCCTCTGCGCATAGTAATGGTACACTGCTGCCCCGGACAAGACAGCCAATGTCAAAGCTTGCGCATGCATCCTGCAGGAACCATATTGATGAGACGACTACGTACCATTTAATGGCAATATATCCACGGCTCCAAATTAATCATCACGCATGCATCTAATAAGCTGTTACGTCTGTAACTCATCGCCGAGAAGTGTAGTTTAATTACTTAGAGATGACATATACAAAGTTAGTGTTAACCTAAGAATATATCGGTCGGTATATAATATTTGAGAAGCCAAAAGTTGTCAACGAGCGTCTCCATAAGCTTAGCTTGTTTGACTTAATTATTTACCTGGCATGAATGAGTCTGAGGCTTGGCTTGAGAGGGGATCTCTTTGCTGAACGTGAATTATAAGCCAGAGAAGCTCCAATTGCTGATGCCCACAGCGTACCTGCGCAGGTACATCATCATCCATTTTACTACTGTCAGTTGTAATCAATTAAAACTTCGTGTTTCCATATAAGAATAACAAGAGCTGTGCCAAAAACAACGTTATAGTTAAATTGCTTGCTGTTTCGGACTTACCGATGCTGGTGAGCTTGTGCTTCGAGATCCACGACTGTAAGGCCTCCATTTGTATTCTCTTCCTTCTCGTGCTCTTAAGGAAGTGGACAGAAAAACTTCAACGGAATGAGTGAGAGAATTGCCAGTTCGTGTATATATATATATATAGCGATAGAAAGATTGAGAGAGAGAGAGAGAGAGAGAGAGAGAAGAGCATAGCTAGTGTTTGATGTGGCCCCAGGATTTGGGTTGTCTTTCTGGGTGCTGTGTGTCTCTGTTTAGCCTGCGCAAACAAGTTTGCTCGGCCGGTAGTTTTGTGGGTGGTGGCGCTTAGCCGGTAGTTTTGGGTTGTCTCACCCGAAAATCACGTGAGATTAAATTACTTATTAATTATGTAATTTTTTGGACATCTTTTTAATCGCAACCTTGAACCACTCACTACATTAAAAGAACACGATAGGGGTACATGATATAAAATAAGATGGTTTGAAATTTATAAAATGTTACATTTTGCATTGACACATTAACCAAAAAAAAAACGACAACCAACGTACGTATGGCTAATACAATTATTAACAAACACATAAACCAATTTATCCATTCAAATATTGTAAAGGTGATTATTATGTCAAACAAATAGTGTTAGATTATGGGTTCACATTTAAAATGATTCCTAGTAGATAATATATTATATGAGCGTATTCCATTATATCATATTAATATAATAAATTAGTCATACTGTGTCACTGTAATATAATTAGATTTTGATTGCCATTTTCTTTCTGATTAAGATGGTAATAGTAGATTAAGGAAAGGCAGGCAAAGGCTTCTTCTGATTATGAATTTCTTTAACCCACAATTCCCATGTCGAGTGAAACAAAGATGAAATGGGATGAGGGCTGATGAGCTGATTACATGAAGCCCATGCTTCTAACCAATGCATTTTGTGACAGAACCAAAAACCCAAAATAAATAAATAAATAAAAATAATATATATATATATATATATATATATATATGAGGAAGTACTATATAAACTGTAGATTGAATGAGATTTTTTAATTAGTCTTCTTAGTTCATAACTCTCATTGCTATACTATACTGAAAAGGGGACTATACAAGATGAGTTTAGGTTGAACATTAGCTGCACTATAAACCGTAGCCCTAGCTATCCTTATCACCTCTAATCCAAGTCACTGTCTGAGGCAAGTTCTACTGGCAGCTCGAATGCATCAATATCTGCATAGTAAGCTCTTATCTTTTCGATTTCATCTTGCCTGAGAGCATGCACCGAACCATCATGTCTGCGTTTCTTGCGAGGCCGATTCTGCAAAATCCACAATATTGCAGTAGTGAAAACCAAAATGCTTGGTCCCTAACACAAGCATTAAAAATTAGTCTTGACTGAATAGAATAATGTTACAGAGTCATCATGTAAATACTCATTCTGACATGACATTCTATCCATCCATTTATTTTTGCATGGGCCTGGTAGTTTGGTAGGGTGGGTGTAACATCAGAAAGCTTTTTACAACAAAAGAGCAATTTTGCATAGCAAAGAGCAACTGCATGAGGATGAGAAAAAACAGTGATAAGGATGTTTTGAGATGGGAACTTATGACAAAGACTACCCAACAAATCCCTGATACCACGCAACAGAGTTTATTGAGAGAAATTCCATTCTGATTTCACAATGAAAACATTCAATCAAAAATGACACTTTAGTTACTCCCCTACCCTTCCCCCAAAAAAGTACACTAGTAAGCATTTTTATGAAGATTTCACATATATTACAACAGAAATAAAGAAAAAGAAAAAAACCTCCTACAAAGAGCTGAATTCAGGCCTTCAAGGCACTGATTCTTGCCAGCAGACATTTCCAATTCAAATGCAGCTAGAGAGTTCCTGAATCAGCTTCCAATATTAAAAATGACTGTTTACTTTCTTATTTTAAGCCATCACTAAAGCACAAAGGAAAAAAAATACAATATCGTTCAGCTTCTAATAGTAAACAGAATGTTTACTTTCTTATTTTTAAGCATTCATAGCGTAAGAATAAAAAAATACAATATTGTACAAATGATAAGGAAACCAAGATACAACAAGAACGCTCTATTGAAAAAAGCAACACCATCATTCACAATGTTAAAAAAACTAGAAGCACAGTGCAAAAAAGTAAAATCCCTAGATTGATTTTCTAGATCTGTAGAATAAACCAGTAAGAGTGCTTAAAATAGTGATAAAGGCGGCAATATTGCACCTTCCTTGAAGTCACATTTGATAGGCAATGCACTATAAAGCAATATTAATTGGCTTATGTTACAATTGACAGCTGAGTTGGCCAGGGTTGAGTCCCAGTGACCAAATGGTCTCAGCTTTAATTTCCCCTCCAACTTTACCCTGGGGAAGAAATGTTGAACAAAAGCAGCCTTTCCAAATATTAAAACAAACAAACCAGCTTTGCAGCTTCCTTTTGGTTACACTAATGAAGATAGATGGTTGCTTATGGTTTTTCCTCCAATGCAAAAACATATTGTAATGTGAGAAATTTAAGTCAAAGAGCCAAGACAAAATGGCAAACCATAACTTCCTAATAGTATGTAAAAGAAGCATCATTGCATTGATGAAAACATCACACTCTGACACCAATGGTGTTCAAAATACTGACAAATTCTCCACCCTAACCTATCATCTAGCATGAGGGAGTGAAGCCCAACATATAACTCCACACTTAACCATAACTTCCTAATAGTATGTAAAAGAAGCGTCATTGCATTGATGAAAACATCACACTCTGACACCAATGGTGTTCAAAATACTGACATTCTCCACGCTAACCTACCATCTAGTATGAGGGAGTGAAGCCCAACATAAGCTCCACACTAAACCATATATGAGGTAAATCTAAGGACAACCGGAGGATGTAAAAACTTCATGAGATGTAAATCTTTGCTAATCATCAAATTATCACATTATTTTATAATTTCATAATGCAGAATCTAATATTCATATATATCTGAATCTATACTTAAAGTTCTTTTTTCAAAGAGTCTAAAATCAATTTCTCTCCCTTCACTATTAATCTTTTTCTTCATGAGAATTTGCAGAATTTTGTGAGTGGGTTGTCCAATGTACAATTTTTCAAGAGGGCTTTTCAAATTCAAAAAATAATGGGAACTTAAGAAATCCTCTTCAAATTCAAATCTAAAAGCTACTATTATAATACAGAAAAAACTATCATTTATTAACCTCAACAAATAATGGGCAACTCTACCATTTATAGGATAGGATGATAACCGATTCTTTAATTATAAAAGTACTCTTCTTTTCATCGAATTGTAGCCTATCAAGGAAATAAATTTTTCTAATAAAATATAATAAAATGATATGTGATCATAATATTTAATTATTTCAATAAATTACTAAATATGAGCCATGACACATTGGACAATTAATTCTAATAGGGGATTCTAGAGAGCATGCCCAAGCATCAACTGACTAAGCAACCCTGTGTGAGTTCAGATACTGACAAACATGTTACAATGATTAAGTAGTTACTGTCAAGCTAGGAAGAAGGCAGACTAAGTCCTGCATTTCATAATCTGAGCAAAATTATTAATTTGATGCGATATTTTTGAAACAAGACATGTAATATTTCAAGAGAATATATTTACTAGGTTCTCTACCCAGCTGCTGAGAAAAGAAGAAACATAAGGATTCTCTAGGCACAAAACAGCAGCTGGTATTTGTGCTAACATACACCTTCAACAATGGGTTAGAAACACCCGACGAGAAATGTTGCCTCAAATAAATCAGAGAAATAAACAAAGTTACACTAAGCAGAGAATCTGTGAATCTGAGCTGAAAACAAGGACAACAGTGAACCTAATCAAAAACCTAACTCAGATCTGAGTAATGATACTAATACAGAAGATAGTATTATGGTTGCTCAATCTATCCTGCTGTTTGGGTTGAAAGTACAAGGGAGGGCTCAAGATTCAAGAACAACGGAAAAAGAGCTAATCCATGCTGATTCAACAATGGACACCTGATGAAGGCATAAAACCAGCTTACATAGCTCCAGAAAATGACGTGGCCCAAATTTCAAAAGAGGATGTTGCTCATGGCATCAAATATTAGGAAGACGTGATTAATATGTACAAACTTTATAAGATTGAGGAAGTGGTAAACTGAATTACACAGATATATATGGAAACAATACCGGGAAAAAAACACTTAAAAATAGAGTGAAATCTGTATTTTCATGAAAATTTGTTATTTCACTGTGAAGCATGAGAGTAAGCTTCTTGTGCAGATCGTTTCTACATAAAGTGCCCCAGTTTTATGATGGTAGAGATGTAGCTGTTCCCACTGTTGTTAAAACCTGGCATCCTCCAATCAGAATTGAAGAGGAAAAATTAATTAAAATCCCTACATAGATTAAACTACCAAAAGTTCTTCTGCATTTGCTGACAGCTTCTAGTTTTAGCAACATAGAAATACCTTTATTGACTGGCCAATTTAGTGGTTCTAGAGTCAAGGTTTCTTGTCCTTGATCGATTCAGTTGAAGTTGATGTAAATATTGACCGAAAAGAGAAGTGAGCTACAGAAAACCTGATGAGGTTATTCAAAAGAAAATTGTGACTCGTGGATGGAAATCGGTCAAATGTTCTAAATGCAAGCATTGGGGACACAGTGGGAACTGTTTACTAGGGAAATTTCAATGCCAAAACAGAATCTACCAACTCCAAGAGATGGTGATGGGTGGGCAGAGATAAATTCTAGAAGAAAGGCCACTAAGGAGAAAGCTAATATGCATGAGGCAAAGAAGATCTCGCATGCTAAACTAAGTAACGTGTTTGAGCTACTTATTCAGAAGGGTCAGCCAATGAAACTGCACAGAGTACCCAAAGCTTGCATCTGAATTGGTGTATAAGGTGAAGATAGTGGCATTAACTAACCATCTGGGGCAGGGAACCCATCACCATACAAGTGAGTCTGTCATCTTGGAATCTTTTAGGTTTGAATGAAGCCCACAGGCAAAATGAGACTGGGCTCCTCACTTGAAGAATGGTGTCTTGCTTGACCCTTCTACAAACAAGAATAAGTCCATTTTATAAGAGTTCTAAATAAATGTTGCAAAGATAGCAAGTGCGTAAATGATTACTACGAATAGGAAATGAGAGAAGTTTTGAGGGATTCAAATAAATATGATGCGTCTATGATAAGATGTTCCAGCGAAGCTACACATTGTTCAGTTAATAACCAATTAACCACCAATCAAATGCCCTCAGCAAATGAAGAAAAGGAGAAGCAACGCTTCTGGGATACTTTATACAGAGTAAAATACAAAGTCAGGGACCAGGCTACTGTTAGATGACTTCAATGTAGTGTTCACATCTGAGGGATGTTCAAGATGGCAATGGTAACAAAACCTCTTTATTTAGGGGGAAGAAAACATAAACTTTTTAAAAGTAGTGGTGGTACCATACAGCAGCTTGTACATGCCTACCATACAACACCATGAATCTTGTACCAGTAAACCTAATATGACTGATATGGCTAACTGTTACGAGAAGCAGAAGAAGCAGAAGCTTGGAGAAGTATACAGGACATGGATATGTCATGACATGAAAACGAAATATTTTTTTTCTAAAAATTAGTACATGACAAGCCTGAGATATGTTAATTAGAATTCATAATTCTTTTATCTGAATTTTAACATAATTGATCAAACAACACTATTTACACAAAATTAGCAATTAACACTCCACTTTGCACATTCTGCTCCAAGATATTTAGTTATGAGTAAAAGTTCAACACCAAGCAATTCACTACAGAAAAAAGCAGGGGAATTCAGAAAAAAGCTACCCATCACCGTTCACAGCAGCAAAAAGAACAAAATATGACAGAGTCAGCTTTGTTACTGTTCAGAGTAGAATAAAAAGTAGAAAAGAATAGCATCAATCAACCAGACATTTGACAATAATACAACAAAGAGGGCTAGGGCTTAAAGCCCCCTTTCAGGTAAGAGATAGAGAGGGAAATGATCAAAATAAGCAAACACAAAAAAATATTTTAAACAATAATTAAACAACAAACGTGGAGCATGAATAAAATCACAACACTTTGACATCAGCATAGCTAGGGCATACACAAAAACAACTACAATAAAATAGAAATAAAAGAAGTGACCAAAAGACACAGCTAGGGCGATGTTTAGAGCATGTATACCATTAGTCTATAATAAGAGAGCAACCCAAGGGCTGAGTACAAAATCTCTGTCCCTAGCCACCACTGAGAGCTCCTCCAAAATCACTAGCCATCCTTACTGCCAGCTTGTTCTTCTTTCTGATAGGTACCTCTCTTTCTCTTTGATTGATCATGAAAGAAAATTGGCTTTGTTTGTTTCATCTCAGCCATATGTCTTCAACCTTTTCTAGTTACTATGTAGCCTCAATATTTTTTAAACTTTTGTCCAGTAACACATTTTCTTATTTTAGACAGTAAAATAAATAATTCAAACACATACAACGCGTATCCAAAACACGTTTGAATGTGACCCCAATGTGTCCAAGCATGTCCTCGGCATGTCCGAATTAACACAAACATAAAACATTTGACACGTGTTTGAGTGTGTCAAACCGTGTGAGAGGGTGTCTAGGAAGTGTTGGTGTCCAATATATGTCAGGCAATGATTTGCTACCTTGGGGGAGCTGTCTATTCTTCATAGCTATACCTATTTTAGAGACACATTGTAGTATATATTACATCAGGAGATTAGCCGGTAATCCCCACTTAGTCAGCTGTGCATTAGGCAGGGCCCAGAGAATACATACATATTGCTGTTGACCAGATCAGTATGGCCATGAAAACTGAGAGTTATGGTGAAAGCACATAAATACATATAGCCTATGGAATTAAAAAATTTTAGTTACTCTAAAGGTAATGACATCACATAACAGGGTCCTCCAATTCACTGACACAATGGCAGCAATGGCCATTAGATATTAGATTTAATAATGAGAAGTTTCTTTAGGGAAATTTTTAGCTTATTTTAATTAATGACCAAAGAAATTTTTTGCTATGTATTTCAATTAGTCTGTAAGATTTGTAAAGGCTTGTCATTTTGTGTCTGAATCTTTTATTCCATGATATATTCTTTTATTCCATCATATATATTCTCCTCAGAGAATATCTGAAATGTAGGTATAAACATTCCAATGTCTGTCTTCAGATACGTATTGAATTTTTCTTGTAAGAATGGTTGTATGAATGGTCATGAATCCGAATCTGTCTATTTTCAAAATTAGGGAAAATTTATGATCATATATATATATCCTTAATATGCACTAGATGCAGTTTTCAAGTGAAAACGTATCTGTTATCCACAATGACAGCAACACTGGCTTCCTTGCATCTGTGACATCCCACATCATCATTCCACGACTGCGAATGTAAAGGCAACGATGACTGGGATTTAATTCTATGGTATCACCCAACACAGGAGGATCTTTGGACCCACAAGGCGAAACAGATTCACAAACGGATTTGATGAAAAATCTTATCCTTAACTTGCAAGGAAGGCAAATTGTGCCAAGCAAGGTCAAGTGGAAAGATTTCAACAATTCGACTTCAAGTGAAAACATATCTATACTCCGGAAGTATGTTTATGACCCTACTCACGTAATTGAACTCGAACCCTTGGGAATCAACAAAGATCTATCCTATGTCGAGGAGCCCCTACAAATTCTCGACCGGAAGGAGCAAATGTTGCGTACAAAGACGGTTCCTCTAGTAAAGATGCTATGGAGGAATCACTCACCTGAAGAAGTTACCTGGGAACGAGAAAGAGAAATCCGAAACAACCCTCCTCACTTGTTTGTTTAAGGTATGTAACTCCATCTAATTTTCAAGGATGAAATTTTTTTTAAGTAGAGGAGAATTATAAGGTCCCGAAATCAAAAAACAAAAAAAAAGAGCTTAAAAATCGGAATTAAATATTAAAGCCAAGAGTATATTTTTGTTTTCGACTTAAACCGGAAGAAGAATGAAATCCGGAGGCCGGAGTGGCCTTATACCACTTAGAACCGAAGTGGCCTTATACCCTTCAATACCGGAGTGGCCTTATGTCACTTAAAAACCGGAGTAGCCTTATGCCACTTAAAAACCAGAGTAGCTTGTGTCATAGAAGGCTGGACTGCTTGAAGTCCGGAATAGATAAAGTTGACCGGAACTTGTAAGGTTGACCGGATTTTAGAAGGTTGACCGGCTTGAGTAAAGGTTGGCCGAAAATTGTGATGTTGACCGGATGTTAACCAACGTCAAAATGTTAACCGACCAAAGAGTTGACTAGCCTTGAGAAAGGTTGACCGGTTTTGGATAAAAGAAGATGACCCCCTGAGCACTGACCAAAGAGTGGACCGGAATAAATTAAGGGCAACTAAAGACAATGACCAACTTTACTAATTAGTTAGAACCTAACTAGACCCTAACTAAATGAAGTAAGTGAACCATCTCGTTGACCGTCTAAGAAGAAGTACCAAAGTAAATAACTTAAACTACTTACTCCCATCTAACATCTAAGAAGAAGCACTAAGTAGGTAGCTTACCCCCATTTACTCCACCTAACCCCTCCTCTATATATACTCAGCTTCGATCGAGGAAGCAAGTAGGAGCGTTGGCAAAAAGAAACAGTAAAGGAGTAGAGAAGGAAAGAAAGCTTCAAGTCTGTAGGGGTGAGCGGACGACGGTCAGGCAAATGTACCCCCTGCTTTTAAGTTCATGGTTTAAAGCAAGTGTACACTCTGTTTTTAACTTTAGAATATTGCAAGTATACTTCGGACAATCATTCTTTTTAAGTTCGCGCAGCCTTTAAAGTTCATGCTTTGCAAATATACTTCCATCCCCAAAGTTCTAGCTTTAAAAACTGCCAGTTTTCCCTTCTGATTTAGGTTAAACGCATGCCGTTTTAATTACTATTTGATAAGCTATATTCTAGTTTGAATTCCTGCTTTCTACCTTCTGTCCTCTACTTTCCGCTAAACTCATGCTTAAACTTGAGTACATGAAAATGAACAAAGTAGACCGGTTTGTATGTCACTTGCATATTAATTTGAAACCGGCCAAGAATAATTGAAATCTGCCTTGATCGAAACCAGCATTTGGATTATAATTTTGAACTGGCATTTGCATTATAATTGAAACCGACCTTATAATTTTGCAACTGGCATTTGCACCGTGATTTTAAAACCGACCTTTGCATTGTAATTTCGAAACCGACATTTGTATTATAATTGAAACTGGCCTTGTATTATAATTGAAACCGGCATTTGCACTGAGATTTGAAAGCGGCCTTGTATCGTAATTTTGAAACCGGCTTTTGCATTGTAATTTTGAAACCGGCATTGTATTATAATTGAAACCGGCCTTGTATTATAATTGAAACCGGCATTGAAATCAAAAATTTGAAACCGGCCTTGATTTGAAACCGGCTTAAGAAAACATTAAAACCAGCCTTGCATATCAGTTTGAAACCGGCCATGCATATTAATTTAAAACCGTCCAAGAATAATTGAAATCGGCCTTGTATTTATAATCTCGAAACCGGCCAAGAATAATTCAAATCCGCCTTATATTATAATTGAAACCGACATTGGTATTACAAATTTAAAACCGGCTTTGTAATGTGATTCTGAAACCGGCTTGTGGTATAGTCGTCCGGAATTAACAAAGAATATGTAAACCGACTTTATGATAAGACAAATAAGTTCGGACCTTAACATTGGGAGACAAGGTTTTCCAGCATGCCTTAGGACTTTATGGTGATAATCGAGGATAACCAAAGTGAAAGCCGTCATCGGGGCTTTATACAAAGAGGTAACAATAGCCGTCCTCGAGGCATTGTACAAGGAGGAAATGAGAGCCGCCCTCAGGACTTTGTACAAAGAGGTATTGCCGTGATTGGGAGGAAATGTGCATAATCTATCCTCAATTAAAGCCCCCTTCTATTAAGCAATAAATAAAAGAAGCTATATTGTGACCGGCCTTGTTTTATACTCAAATATTATCTGTTCCGACTTTTTGATTAGCTTTTGTATAGTCCGGCCAAATGCTACCGTATGATGTATATATGATGCATGATTTCCTGCATTAATCATTCTAAGTGTTCTGCATGATTCCGGCCAAACGATATTCTGTATATGTATCTGTAACTGTTGACAGCACAAACGTTTTGTGAAAAATCTGCATGTACCTTATTGAGCTCCGACTCACTGTTTTCTATTTTCCTCCTCCCTCAGATGAAAATTTAGAGCTCGTGTTTGACGAGACGGAGTGACTAGAGCCTATCTGAAGGGTTTATAAGGATTCAAAAGCACACCTTTTGGGACGATCGCCACGAAGAAGTAATTAATGTAATGATCTGTTAGAATTGATAAACTTTTGTGACGTTCATGGCTATATATATTCGGAAATGAATTTTTATTGGAATGAATATGAATGCTTCAGCAGGATATTAGATTAACTTCTGTTATATGTTGAGGACTAGAATATATGAGTCCTAAATGGCATCTGTGATCCTGTGATTTGGAAGGCACAATCGACCCGGACTGGACCACTGAAACTTGGTGTCAATTCCAGGAGATCGTTGGCGGAATACAAAAAAAAAAATCCGTTCCGTCACAATTGGTATCAGAGAAGTATGATACCAATTGTGAGATTTTGAAATCAAAAGAGAACTTAAAATCGGAATAAAGTATTAAAACCAAGAGTATGATGAACTCCGGAGGCCGGAGTGACCTTATACCTTTCAATACCAGAGTGGCCTTACACCACTTAAAACCGGAATAGTTGGTGCCACAGAAGGCCGGACGAAATAGATAAAGTTGACCGAAACTTGTAAGGTTGACCGGCTTTTGGAAGGTTGATCGGCATTAGGATATTGACCGGCTGTGAGTAAGAGTTGACCAAAAACTGTGATGTTGACTGGATGTTGACCCGCGTCAACATGTTGACCGACCAAAAGTTGACCGGCCTTGAGAAAGGTTGACCGGACTGGAATAAAAGAAGTAAAAAGTTGGCCGACTCTGAGCACTGACCCAAGAGTTGACCGAAATAAAGGCAACTAAAGACAATGACCAACTTTACTAATTAGTTAGAACCCAACTAAACCCTAACTAAATGAAGTAGGTGAACCACCTCGTTGGCTATCTGAGAAGAGGTACCAAAGTAAGAAGCTCAGACTACTTACTCCTACCTAACGTCTGAGAAGAAGTACGAGGTAGATAGCTTACCCCCACTTACTCCACCTAACCCCTCATCTATATATACTCAGCTTCGATCGAGGAAACTAGCACGAGCAACCAGCAAAAAGAACAGTAAGGAGTAGAAAGCTTCCAATCTGTAAGGGTGGGCGAACGACTGTCAGGCAAGTATACCCCCCTATTTTTAAGTTCATGATTTGATAATCTGTTTTTAACTTCTGAATATTGAAAGTGTACTGGATGTTTGCAAGTGTGCCCAGATTTTAAAGTTCATGTTTAGCAATTATATTTTCGTCTCCAAAGTTCCATCTTTCAAAACTGTCAGTTTTCCCTCCCGATTTAGGTTAAGCGTATGACGTTTTAATTACTATTTGATAAGCTGTGTTCTGGTTTGAATTCATGCTTTCTGTCCTCTGCTTTCTGCTAAACTCACGCTAAACTGGAGTATATGAAAATGAGAAAGTAGACCGGCTTGTATGTCACTTACATTACCCAAATTTGAAATTGGCCTTGATTTGGTAAAATAATTTGAAACCGGCCTCATAATATAATCTGAAATCGGCTTAAGTAAATATCGAAACCGGCCTTGCACGATAATTTGAAACCGGCCAAGAATAATTGAAACCGGTCTTGTATTACAATTGAAACCGGCATTTGTATTGTAATTTTGAAACCAGCATTTGCACTGTGATTCTGAAACCGGCCTTTGCATTGTAATTTCGAAACCAGCATTGTGATTTTGAAACCGACCTTGTATTACGATTGAAACCGGCATTTGCTCTGTGATTTTGAAACGGGCCTTGTATCGTGATTTTGAAACCGGCCCTTGCATTGTAACCGGCCTTGTGTTATGATTTGACACCGGCACCTGTACTGAAACTTTGAAACCGGCTTATTATGTAATTTTGAAACCGGCTTGTGACATGGCTATCCGAAATGAACAAAGAAAATGTGAACCGGCTTATGATAAGACAAATAAGTTCAGACCTTAACAATTAGAGACAAGGTTCTCCGGCATGCCTTAGGACCTTAAGGTGATAATCGAGGATAACCAAAGTGATAGCCATCCTCGGGACTTTGTACAAGGAGGAAGTGAGAGCCGTCATCGGAGCTTTGTACAATGAGGTATTGCCGTGATTGTGATGAGATGTGCACAATCTATCCTCAATTAAAGTCTCCTTCTGTTAAGAAATAAATAAAAGAAGCTAAATTGTGACCGGCCTTGTTTTATTTTCAAATATTATCTGTTCTGACTTCTTGATTAGCTTTTGTATAGTATGGCCAAATATTACCGTATGATATATATATATGATGCATGATTTCCTACATTAATCGTTCTAAGTGTTCTGCATGATTCCGGTTAATGATATTCTGTATATGCATCTGTAACTGTTGACAGCATGAACGTTTTATAGAAAATCTGCATGTACCTTGTTGAGCTTCGGCTCACTGTTTTCTGTTTTTTCCCGCCTCAGATGGAAATTTAGAACTCATACCTGACGAGACGGAGTGACTAGAGCCTATCTGAAGGTTTCGTAAGGATTCAGAAGCATACCTTTTGGGACGATCGCCACAAAGAAGCAATTAATGTAATGATCCGTTAGAGTTGATAAACTTTTGTGATTAGATGTTCATGGCTATATGTATTCAGAAATGAATTTTTATGAGAATGAATATGAATGCTTCAGCAGGATATTAGATTGACTTCCGCTATATGACTAGAATGTATGAGTCCTAGATGGCATCTGTGATCCTGTGATTTGGAAGGCACGATCAGCCCGGACCGGACCACCGAAACTTGGCGTCAGTTCCAGAGGATCGTTGGCGGAATACAAAAAAAAAAAAAAATCCGTTCCGTCACATATTCTCCTCAGAGTATATCTGAAATGTAGGTATAAACATTCCAATGTCTGTCTTCAGATACGTATTGAATTTTTCTTGTAAGAATGGTTGTATGAATGGTAATGAATCCGAATCTGTCTATTTTCAAAATTAGGGAAAATTTATGATCATATATATATATCCTTAATTTCCAAAAAAATCAAAAGTTTCATTGAAAATAATTACTATGGGGTGTTTTCCAATCCAATTCCTGTATATCTATGCACTAGATGCAGTTTTCCAGTGAAAACATATCTGTTATCCACAATGACAGCAACACTGGCTTCCTTGCATCTGTGACATCCCACATCATCATTCCACGACTGTGAATGTAAAGGCAACCATGACTGGGATTTAATTCTATGGTATCACCCAACACAGGAGGATCTTTGGACCCACAAGGCGAAACAGATTCACAAATGGATTTGATGAAAAATCTTATCCTTAACTTGCAAGGAAGGCAAATTGTGCCAAGCAAGGTCAAGTGGAAAGATTTCAATAATTCGACTGCATTTTACAAAAGCCAATGGCTTGTTTGTCATAAAACTAATATTCCTGGACAGAGATTTATTTAATAGATCGAGATGCAATTGAAAGCTTGATTCCCATGATGTGTTAGCAGCTGGGGAGTGAACATTGTCCCAACTTGCAAGCAATTAGGTTCACCGATTAGAGGCACCTTGTTCCCAAACGCACATTCTGCTGGTTATGAACTGTGGAGGATATTGACCACACATTGAACCTTAGCATAAATATAAATCTTGGCAGGCTGAAATCGGATGACTAATGAGAACAAATAAAAGCAGCAGAGGAAATATATGTACACTTTTGACTGCAGCTACCATCTACAATCTATGGAAGGTGAGGACCACAGTACATTAAGGCACAATTGCTCCCCCCAATAGAATTATTGTAATTATACTTCACATAAGCAACTTATAGGAATAATTTCCACTAGCAAATAATTTTGATTGTTCTCCTTATTTCTTTCTTGACATATTGAATATAAACCCGGGTGTGTCCATGTAATTTTGATCTACATTATTTACCAAAAACAAATTGATGTACTACCATCATATACCCCACTTGGGTAGTAACTAAATTTTGGTCACTCAAAGAGTGAGATGAAAAAACAGAGAAAGAGGTTGCAAATCTGAGGTAAGAGTTCATGATAAGCTGTCGATGAACTTATTTGCGGTATTCTTGTTCAACAACTAATGAAATGAATAAAATCTGATGTCATAAATGAAGGTTGGAAAACAGAAGTAACGCATAAAATGAAGGAATCAACCAAAAATTTCAACATTGAATATTGGCCACAGACCTTAGGTACTGGCAAGGGGTCAGTGCGTAGTCCAGATTGACCATCTCGACCGATATCAAGTTTGTCCCTGAAAGAGAGAAAGGATATGTAAACCATTGAGTATAGACAAGAAAAACAATCTTGCAAGTGATGTACTGACCAGAATCAAAAGTTGGGACTATCATCTAAACACCAGACATTTATCATTAGTGATAGTTACCCTAATGGAGATTCAGCCTCCATGTGATTTAAAACAGTGAAATTCAGCCTTTCATCAATAAAATGACCAATAGTAACACAAAATTACATGAAAGGGCAGATGGATCAAGCGAGAGACAGAGAGGAACAGGAGACAGACAGAGATAGAGAAAGGTACCCTATATCTTGAATCCTTTTTGCAGGAGGACAGCTCAAAGATAGAGTATTTTCTTCACATCTGTGCCGTCTTGATTCAGGAACTCTTCTTCGCTCATGAACTGTTAGAAACGCCAATTTCCCATTGTCACTTGTACCTTTACAAAATTAAATCAAATTGCCCAACATTGGATTGCACATTTATTGCAAGAGAATACAAAGATGATGGAGGTGGCAAAAATTTTGAACTAAAAACCAGTAAGAATTTTTCTTTGGCAGAAAATAAATGGCAAAGATAAAAAGAGAAGCACAGTACTTCCATATCAAGATATAGGAATGATCAAGAACTTGGGAAGTGTAAGAAAAAGGAAAAGAGGGAATAAATATTGTTTTGGCAAAATATTGTTTTGTTCAGGATAAAAGTTCCCTGTACTCATCCTTTTGTCTGACTCCTTGCAAGATCCAAATATGGTCTGAAGCTTTCCCACGTAGACAATTTCCACTTCCGAAGAATGCTAGCAAAAGTCAATAATTGACAAGTATTGCCACACATCTTGCAAAATCAGTTCACAAATGCGAAAGATTTACTCTTAGAATATTATCAGGAATGTAAAATCAAACCAAGAAGCAAAATAAATCTCATCTCCAAACTCAATTAACAGAAATTGTTATGTCATGACAAATCAAACATCTAATTATATACACCATATATCTTAGTTCCAATTGACGCAATATCTTACAACATTAAATGACAAACTTCAAATAACGTCAATTAAGGGAATGTACACTCCAAAAACCTGGAGAGAAGGATAAAACCGTCAATCCAGCGGAGCATGGAAAGAAATATCATCCAATATACTAAATACCGGTCGATATGTATATGTCTAAGACCCTCTAATAGCAAACTTTTCTGATACTATAATAATATCATGATATGTCTCCATGCCAGTGATACATCAGCTAATCCACCGGATATTTTCTAATATATTGACCAATAATTTTCTTTCAGGTTTTGCTTTGCAAAAATAAATAAATAAATTGTCATTTGATACAATATGTATCACCTAATATGATTGATACTGATATAATTGTCACTGATACCATACCAATATTTTCATTCATGTCAAAGAATGCTAACTCATATTTTTCCAGTCTTCATACAAAACTGCAGAAATTTCAGGCGAAGACAAATTACCTGAACCTGCCAATGATGACGGCTGGGGACTACAATGAGTTGAGCAGTGAGACTGCTTGATAGTATTTGCTGAAACTGCCTTTCCGTTATCATCCCTTTTACGTGTAGCTCGCCTTTGACTATGAGAAGCAGGAGGCCCAGGTGTTTTGCAACCACTGCCACCTTGATAACAATTAAATCAACAAATTTCGGAATAATTCAGTATTGAACTGCCACTCTGAATATTCCAAAAACCTCTGAAGGAGAATGAAACAATCGAGCCAAGAATACTAATTCAGATTTTATCACGGTTTTCCATTTTCAATTGTTCAAATATAGCCACATAACAAGACAAATTACATTACCAGAAGCCAAAGATGATGGCAGTTGTCGACCATGAGAAGTTGGCAAGTGGAATGGCTCAATGGATAAATTTCCTGCAACTGCCTTTCCCTTATCCTTACTTAATTGCATAGCTTGTCTTTGATTCTGTACTGGAGGAGGCCCATATATTTTACAACCACTGCCACCTTGAAAGAAATTAAATAGAAAACATTTCAGCAGCATTCATCATTAAACTGTCACCTTGAATGCTCCATTAGCCTTCAGAAAAAATTGAAACCATCAATACAGGATAACTAATTCATATTTTATTACTCAATCTTCATTCCCAATTGTTTAAAAAGAACCAAAAACAACTGCAGAAATAACAAGGTAACACAAATTACCAGAAGCTGCAGATGATGGCAGTTGTGAACTATGAAGAGTTAACAGGTGAGGTGGTTCAACGATAGAACTTTCTAAAACTGCTTTTCCCTTATCTTTTCTATTTTGTGCAGCCTGTCTTTGACTCTGAGCTACAGAAGACCCAGAAATCTGACAACCACTGCCATCTTGAAAAGAAAATAATAATAAAAAAAATGGTAGCATTATTATTTAACCACCACTTGTGTACTCCAAAAGCATCCAGAGAAGAATAATCATCATGCCAGGATTACCAATCTAGATTTGCTAAAATAAACCAATAAAACAAACAGAATTACAGCAGAATTTGTCATTATGCGGTCAACTTGGATACTCCAACAGCCTTCAGAAAAGATTAAAGCATTGAGCCAGTTTCAGTAAATCAGATTTTCACTGATTCTCCATCATCAATGTTTGAGAAATAACCGCAGAAAAAAAAAAAAAAAACCACAGAAACAGAGAACAAAATACCAGGAGCAGCTGATGATGAAAAGTGCGGACTATGAAGAATAGACAGGTGAGATGGTTCAGTGATTAAACTTCCTAAAGCCACCTTTCCCTTATCCTTCCTTGTTTGTGTAGCATGTTTTCGATTCGGAGGCACAGGGGCCCCAGATTTTTCACAATTGCCACCTTAAAATAAAGAAATTAAAATGAACTTCAGTAGCATGCATTATTAAACTGTGGAAAGGGAACCCTACATAAAAGAACATAGGCAAATGCAAATCTACTTGTTGCTTCTTTCAAAGTCCAAAGGCTACACCAGAAAAACTAAGGTTAGTAATGAAGCGCCGTTACCATCAGAATTCACGGAGCAGATCTGCTTGGGTGGAATTCAATACTCTACAAAAATCTGATTGATGCTAAAACATTCTTCTTCTTCTTTCTAAACTTTTCCTTCTTTACTTTTGGTTGTAAGAAACTTGTCAACTTCAGTTGTGTAAATCAAGGCCTTCTACTATAGAGTTAGCAAATTCCAATTTTTAGAATTCAGTTCCATCCAAACATGTCCTAACCTGATTAGTTAACAATTTCTTAGCCTTATCCAAACGTTCAACATTCTAAAACACAACTTCCAAACGTTGCATCGAACGTTACAATAGATACTTCAAATTTTCATCGAAAAAACTTTAATTAATTCCATAATCCAAATATCCTTAATTTATTCATAGCATCGTCATATAAATTTATTTACCAAATAAATTCACTTAATCTCAAAAATTATAAATATCCGAGGTATCACAATAAATATAGAATATGATAACAAATTCAAATATAAACCAATATTGAATTCAACCTAATCCTAATTCATAGGAAAAATTCTTTGATTCCACACCTTTGATAAAATTGGAATAGCTCCCTTCATTGGTACTCTACTATATTTGGATGAATACAAATTTGATTCAAATATTTCTTATTCAATCCTACAAAAAGGGGGGAAAAAATAGTATAAATAAATAGTAGTAGAAGGTTCATATGCCAGTAGAAAGTTTTGATATTCGGCTCATGTAGAGGAACTAAAACTAAAATATCTAGTGGGTTGAGATTACCTTCATAAGAAATTAAATCCTTAAAATTGAAAGTATGGTGAAAATCAGATTAAAATGGAATATGAATAAAATAGAAATTTAGTCCAATTTACTGTGAATTTCTAAATGAATCAACACTATGGGCTTACAATTTAGAAATGGCGCCATGTGGACTTCACTCTAGTATAATCCGAATCATGGTATAATTTCCAATATTATAGGTAAGCTTGCAGTTTATATGACATATTATTTACTCCCAATTGTTTATTGATCTTGATATGGAAGTAATGAAGGCGTTGTGTAACTGCTTCTACCAACATAGACACTAGCTTGTGGAAACATATAGATAAGGTTTAAAGGTTTCCTAAATTTGTAACCATATACAATCTCAAACGGACTCATGTCTATGGATCTATTAGCAAAGCTATTATATACAAATTGGACTGCAAGAAGAAGCAAATTCCAATTCTTTAGATTTTCTTAAACCAAACATTTTAATAAGTTGCCTAGACTCTAACTAGAAATCATGGTTTGGCCATTTGCCTGTCAATAGTATGCAATAGGAAATTCAAGTTTATTGCCAACCATGTGCCATAAGTTTCTCTAAAAGTGACTAGTAAAATGAGCAACCCTATTAGATATTAGAATCTTCGAAAAATCATACAACTTAACACCCTGGTAAATAAAGTATAACAATCCAAGAAATATTAGAAATTTTATTACAATTGATAAAGTAGGCCACTTTAAACAAATGGTCAAAGGAAAAGTCATACTTCTTAGGGGTACGTGAGATCCTAACACAAAGTCCATACTGTCATCTTGTTAAGATCAATCTTTCTTAGGTATCACAAGAGTCAGTATTGCACATAGACTTAGGCTTTTATGAAAAAATCTTTTGTAAAGGAGTTATCTAACTTGCCTTTGAAACCTAGTATGTTTAGTGGGATCCATCCTAGTATGAAAAAATTTTAGAAGAGATAAGCACCTAATAAATCAATGACATACTAAATGTCGAACAAAGATGATAAGTGATTTAAGAGGTCCTTGGCAAAGACATTATAAAAATCATAAAGGACTTGATGGCCTTTCTTAAGGACCACTATCTGAGGGACTGAAAGAACTTCCAAAACAACTACAACAAACAAGACAAACTTACCCATAACTATATGCTCAATCATTGTTGGGCCAATGATAGGCAATCATTTTGTTTGTACAACACCCTTGCTAGCAAATAAGACAAACTTGCCTATAACTATACACTCAATCTTTGTAGGGCCAATGATATGCAATCCTTTATGTGACGGACTGGACACATTCCACCGCATGTGGCCGTCCGTCGACTGAAACCGAACACACCCTCTGGTTAAAAAAAGGGTGGACTTAAATATTTTTCTTTTCTTTTATATGAATATAGCTTTCATTCGCACACAGGATCGCTTAAGGCCGAACTCCTTGAGTTGGCCTCCAAAGTTTTAGGTTTTTACTTGACCGGCCGATGAAGAGGTCGGTCGAACATGAAGGTCACGAAACAAGCTGAGATGGCACTAGGAATCATACATTACTCAAACCATAACATCGTACGAAAGCATACTATATTCATTAACTTTCATAGCGATAGTGTTGTACAAAATGCTTCACAAAATAATCAAAAGAAAGTACATCAAGTTTGTTCTTGCCATGATACTTAATTCCGGTCAACTACCCCTCCTAGTTCGCCTGCCTTACTCTCATTTGTCGACCTTCATAAGCTTCTCATCATCTGAAAATAGCAAGAGTGAGCTACAAGGCCCAACAAGGTACCCCATGCAGAAAACATTTCATACATATCATCGGGTCAAAATAGAGTTTCATAACATAACTTAGCACACAAAAATCATCATATCATTTATTCTTAAGTTCATAAATCCTTGTTCTTATTCTTATTATCTTGTCTTCGGAAAACTCATAAAACCGTTCAAAATTCTTATCATCTTTAGGGACCGGACGGGAGCGGACAACATCTAAGGAAGGGTTGTGTGCTACCCCACAATCTAGAGCCGTATCCTCTCATTATGCTCCCCGAGGCGGGAGGTAATGCCTTTAACCCAGCATACGGGGCCGTAGTCCATAAGCCTTGTGCCACTAGAAATTCCCTCGTGGCCCAGGGGCAGTCCTCGAGTGTCACTCCAATATCCTTCATCCATCTTTAACAGCAAGCTTAATGGAATCTCGATTCTTTAGTTCATATCTTTTAATGGCCATCCATCATAGTTCGAAAGTCGAAAGTCGTAGAGTTCCACTTGCTGTCCGAATTACATACATTTTTCTTATTCTTATAGCATTGTTCTTAACTTCATCAGTTGAAGTCCGTATAACCTTTCCTTTAATCATCTTAAAGTAGAAGATATTTTCATCAAAAAGCCGGAGTCCTTTCCTTAAAAGCTAGAGTTCTTTTCTTAAAACCGGAGTTCTTTTCTTGCAAAGCCAGAGTTCTTTTCTCAAAACAAGAGTTCTTTTTCTCAAAAGCCGGAGGTCTTTTTCATTAAAAGCTGGAGGTCTTTTTTCATTAAAAACTGGAGGTTTTTTTCGTTAAAAGCTGGAGGTCTTTTTCGTTAAAAGCCGGAGATCTTTAACTAAAGTCGAAGATCTTTTACAAAAGTCGGAGGTCTTCTTCAACGTATAACAAACGGACTTCTTAAAACATGCAATTATCGAAGTTCATATAGTTCGGCGACTAACCATACTTCGTGCATAAAATAATCAAACATCATGAAATAACAGGGCTTTATTTAATCATGCGATTAACAGAAGATTCTTCCTTAATTCGAACGATCAGAACAAATATCATACATGCCGTACATAAGTTCATAAAAAATTAGATATATTTGCGTTGCAAACATGCATATACTGGCATTAAATCATGGTCTTAAAACGAGGAGGGTACACTTGCCTGAATCTCCTTACTTAGAGCCTGAATTTCCTTACTCAGAGCCGTCGTGGAATTCTTTCTTGGTTCTTTCGCCAGAAAGCTTAGCCGAGAGCTTTCCCTTCCCCCTTTCTCAAATTCTCTAGTTCCCTATTTATAGGCCTTTGGTCTGACGGTAGTAGGTAGGGCAGGTCAACCACTCGGGGGTGGTTAGGAGTTGGTTACCAACTCAGGCATAGTCTTCATCATTATTTATCGCTTCAATCAATCGGGCGGTCAACTCTTCCTTGACTTCTCTTCGCATCTTCCGGTCTCCTTGTTATCCTGATTAGCCTTTAATTCTTTTAAATGTTCTTCCTTCATTTCCGGTCAACTATCATTGACCAGAATAGGTTTCTCTTTCGTATTTCCGATCGACTGGCATTGACCGGATTTAGTTGCTCCTTCTTACACACCGGATTTTACTTACCTTTAACATTTTCCTTCAATATCAATCCAGCCTTCACGCTATACCACATCACTCCGTCCATCACCTTCTCATCAACTTCGGCCATCATCTTCTCATCAACATCGGCTTCCATTTCTTTATCAACTCCGGCTCCTTCATCAACACCAACTTCGGCCTCAATATCATCACCACTCCATGCTCCGGCCGCCATTCTACCATTCTCCCAACATCAACTTTGGCTTCCTTCTTTTCTTCAACATTTCGGCTTCTTCTCCTTGCACCCACAATTCTACTCCGGCCTCACCAACACACAAAGCCACTCCGGCCTTGAAGGCCACCTCGGCCTCACTTCACACACAATGCACTCCGGCCTTCAAGTCCACTTCGGCCTCACTTCACACACAATGCACTCCGGCCTTCAAATTCATGGGACAAATACCAATCTCAAAACATGCTCTAAGGCCAGTTTCAACTTCATGGGACACTTGCTAGTTTCAAATTACACTTTGGGGCCGGTTTCAATTTCACACCTTAGGGCCGCTTTGGAACTTCACCTTAAGGTCGGTTTGGAACTTCACCTCAAGGCAGGTTTGGAACTTCGCCTCAAGGCCGGTTTGGATTTTCTCCTTATGGCCGGTTTGGAACTTCACCTCAAGGCCGGTTTGGAACTTCACCTCAAGGCCGGTTTGGAACTTCTCCTTAGAGCCGGTTTGGATTTTCTTATTACATTTTCCGGTCAACTGGCGTTGACCGGATGACCTTCAATTTTTCTCGATTCCTTGATTATATTGACTCGATGACCGGGACTTTCTATGTTTTAGAATCTGGGCTGTTACACTTTAACAGTTTTGAACTAGATTATATGAATGGTCAACAGTGATAACACCCCTTTATACAAACCCTTTCCTAAAATCATCATGTAGACCTTACCTGAATCTACATAAAATCATAACCTTATCTTCAATTATGTAACATCTTACTTAAAACTCATCAAATTGAGTCACATGTTCAGTCACAGA